>JAWDJE010000001.1:95768645-98178645 GCA_035047345.1 Bradypodion ventrale
GGACTACTAGGGGCAGTTTCTCGGAGTAGCTTTTGAACTTCACCTTGAAGTTCCCCACCCCCAACACTGGGATCCCATTTCCCTGCATGTCCCGTAAGTTGGATCTCATGGCCCACAGTTTGGGCCGCTTCTCTGGGGGAATGCGCATAAACTCTTTTTGGGATAGGATGGAATAAGAAGACCCCGAGTCTATCTCCATCCTCACTGGGACCCCTTGCAAAAGTACCTCTACGAAGAACCGCCGGTGCTCCAGGCCCACGCGGTTCACGCCTTCCTCGCTGTAGCCGGCTGAGACCTTCCTGGTGCCGGCCGCCTTTCGTTGGTGCGTCTGGGGATGGCTGGAACGGCCCTTGTCCTCGACTCGCCCGCGCCTGCATACTCGGGCGATGTGCCCCTTTCGGCCGCAGTTGTGGCACTCGGCCTTCCGGAACGGGCACCTCGTGCGGTCGTGGGCCGCCCCACAACCATCGCAGCGGCGGCCCCGCCATTCTCGGGTCTGCTGCTTCTCACCTCGCTTCTTGATCCTCTGGACGTCGTCGTCCTCGCTGGAGTAGGGGTCCGCTGTCGTGGACGACTCCTCGGACGACGTTGGTGTGGCGGCGGGCGGCTTGGGGGCCCGCCAGGCCATCTTCGCTGGTGTCCGCCGGGCCGCCTGCACTGGTGACTTGGTCCTCTTGGACGTGGCCCCTCGAGACTTGAACAGCCGGACGCCGCTCCTGGCCTCCTCGGCTGCTTGGGCCTCCCGCAGTACCTCGTTGAATGTGAGGTGATGGTCGCGGGTCATGAGCCTCCTCTGAAGCTCCTTGTCCCTCAAACCACACAGCATGCGGTCACGGAGGGCCTGGTCCAGGTCGTCCCACTGGCAATGCACCGCTGCAAGCCTGAGGGCCGCCGCGTAGGCGGACACGGATTCGCCCGGTCGCTGGTCTCACCTGTGGAACGCGACCCGGGCTGGGAAGATCGAGACGGGCGGCTGGAAGTGCTCACGCAGCCTCTCCAGGATACGGTCGATGGGCACCTCGTCCACCTTCCGGGGGGCCACCAGGGTCATTAGGATCCGCAGCGTGGCCGGCCCCACCTGAGCCAGGAAGTGGGAGCGCATTTTCGCGTCGCCGTCGACGCCTGTTGCCTCCATCGCGTGCCGAAACTGGCACTCGTAGAGCTCCCATTGTTCGGGCTCGCTGACATCGAACTGGTACGGCTTGACCTTGGGATTCGCCATCGATCCCACCTTCGTCGCCAATTTAGTGTCTTGCACGTAAGACAAAGAAGGAGTCGCAGGAAGGACTAACACAGGTTTATTCATTGATGGTCAGTATGAACATGAGGTAATGGCGGAGGTACATCTCTTATATATCGTAACACAATACATTTGAATCTTGTTGCACGGTAGCTTATTGGCTGCTACCGGCGTGGCCTCGCCCAGGTCACGCCTCTCTTCTTGTAGTTGTTTTCTGTAGCTCTTGATCATGTGGGGAATTTCCCGCGGCTGTTCGTGATTTGGGCAATGTGAACCATGTGAGACTGAACGCTCGCAGCTGCCCTCTATGGGCGGCTTGCTCGCGTTCCTTAACAGCTGAGATACATTGTGATTGTGGACTGGTTACATTCATATATTTAAAGTAACATTGTACATGCATACATAACACCAGCCCACCAAAAAATTGCCCTCACACATCCACCTCCCCACCCCAAGCCAATTGGAAACAGAAAACCTCATTTACCTACCTTTCCACTGTGCCAAAGAATGGTCCAAGAACCTGAAGAATGCTGCAAAAATCCCAGGCATGCTTCCAAAAATCCTGATGAAAAAATTCAAAAAAATTGAAAATCGTGCTCAAAACCACTCCTAAACATTCTTCGCCTCGTGCAAAACCCACAAGAGCAACGCATGCATGCGTCTTGCCTTTTATACTGCCCAGGCACAATGCAACCTGGGAAAAACCCCAATGCCTCATATAACATTGCAGCGACTTTGTATGAGGCAACTTTTTTCAAGGAATTAGGCGATGTTGTATGAATCCGATGTTGTATGAAGCGGACTTTGTATGAGGTATTACTGTAATGTCATAGTGCTTTGCATATTTTATGCATTGTGACTTCACTACTGTACTTACATCTCCCTGCAACTCTTTCTGAATACACCTACAACTCTGAATAATCCTCCATGCATATGAAGAAGTGCACTGTAATCCACAAAAGCATATGCTGTAATAAATTTGTTGGTCTTTATGATGCCACAGCATAATTTGTTTTTCTATGTACATACAGTACTTGTTTGTTAACAGAAGATCTCACGAATTCTATAAAATGTAGGAATTGTCATAAAGAAAAGATCGTTAATGATTTGACACAACATGACCTGCCCTGCCTGAAGCCTGCTTGCTCCTTCATGAGCTTTCCATTAATACATTTGGAAATGTGAATGTAAGTCATCCATTCCAGTGCCTTATAAAGGTGGCAAAGGAGTGACGCTAGTTGGTAGCTTTTTGGGTCATCAGGGTTTTAATAAAGCAACAGCTCTGGCCTGTCACTACAATTAAGGAACCTTAATTTCATCTTTCTGTGGTGGTACACAGAAAGAGCCTCCTCGAAGATTATGAATACATTTGGGTGTGCCGGGTAACCTTTCTAACACCAGATCAAACCAAAGGAATTAATTAATTATCTTCCATCCTGTATACCACACAGTAAATTAAAGCATCTTCTAAGAACCTTAAAGGGGAAGTAATAAGAGGCTGTAGCAGTCCTGTGTATGACGTTATCATACTAAAGCAGGCCATGTGGGTTGTGAAGCATTTATTTTAGTTTATATATGTGGATGAACTGATCTAATTTGTTCTTTCTGGACTAGGTTAATCCCAATACTGAACTCAGTGGGACATCTGCAGACTTGTGCTGAAGTGATTAATGGGAAATAATACCATATAGTAAAATTCTGCTTCCTTTTCTACATCACGCTATTGCCAGCATTAAAAAATGCTTTGAAAATTGATATTCATCTTGAAGTCAAGTAACAGTCACTCTTCAGCCCCTTACCTTGTCTCACTCAAAGCTTAAGTAGTTTACCCTGCTTCACATAAAAGGCAGCAGGCAAGAAAAGTGCAGCAGGCTGGCCAATGGAAAACAGCACAATAATTAAATACCATCTGTTAGAATTGCCGTCAGCAAAACTGCTGGTGAAGCTTTTATTTGTTTAATGCTTTAGTACAGTATCACACCCACTGAAACCCAGCTGGCAAGGAAAAAAACCAAACATGTTCTTCTATATTAAGAGCTCTTGACTAGTGTTCTATGATGGTTTAATTCTAAAAGCCACATAACCTTTGGTCAACTGAGTTAACATTTGTTACATCGTATTTGGAATACATTAACCTTAATAGCTAAACTAGACCCTATGTTATCCATGCAACCCACTTTTTCTCTAATTAAACTTCAGCTAAGTTTAGGGAGGGCAGACTAGGGTGGGGATTCTTAGGCATGTGGAGTGGGAGGATCAAGGCATAACCCAAGTGAATTATGCATAAAATTTCCTTCTTATCCTAAGTTTTTGTCATTGTGATGAGTGCAGCTTCAGTTAGTGTTAATAGGAACTTTTGACAATTAATGATGATGAGGAGGAGGACGGGATGATGATGATGATGATGTAGTCTCATTGGTTTTAATAGGACTACCTCACATGGGAATAAGACTGAATTTATCCTTATGGTTTTATTAATGGTGTTACTACTGGGTGCCACACATCTCTTCAAAGGTACTGTATAACAGTAAACTAATTCAAATAGGAGAGTTGGAAGACAAAATAAATATTAAAATCTCGAATAAATTGTCAGGTAGATGGTAAAAAATATAATACAGCAGGTCATTCCATCTTAGATGGAAAAAGCAGCAGAAAAAACTCAGGCAAATGATGGTTGAAAGTGAGTACTAAATTTTTGAGACTAACACATATTAATTCAGAAAGAGACTGAACTAGGCTGAACAACTGAACCAGACTGAACTACACACCTCCCACATATAGAGTTCAGCATATATAGCAGGAGTTCTCAACTTTTTTAAGACGAGGTCCGGGCCATGCTCCCTCAGACAGCTTTGGAGGTTGGATGGCCAATTTGCCTTTCCTCCACCACATGGCACTTCCTGGCATGTTGGAGGCAGGGGGGGGGGCATGAAATGGTGCCGCAGGTTGAGAATCCCTGATATATAGAGTGGAAAGCAGTTACTTTTGCAGGAAAGAAACATTTAGGCTGCTGATTGACAGGAAATTATTTGTTTGTTAAATGCTGGCCTTTCCCATCTTGTTGTTAGTGTGCAAAAAAAACCTCAAAGTATTATGGGATTGCTTGCTGTAAGCTCAACAATTTAGAGACCCTGCATCTGATGCTTTAGGGATGTAGAGTTCCTGTGTCTGTTATGCATAAATGTATTAAAGTGAGGAGCATCTTGGGGGTGTTGTTGTTGTGTTTATAATTCAAGACTGACAAGTGTAAATGCAGGGATTCAAACACAGATTTTAAAGAGGTATGCACTGAAAGCCATGGATCTGGACTAAAGAATCTGTCAATTTTGGTTTATCCCACATTCAATTTTTCCTTTAAAAAAATTCAAGTTCTCTTCATAACAAATTTGAAGAAATTTGCACATTTTGGAAAATTCCTATTAACAATTAATAGAATAACCCCCACACACACTATCTGTAGTAGTGGCATTCCAGTTACCTCCAGTGGCATAATATATAGATATAATTTCTATATTCCCCTTTCCCTTGTCCCAGAAAGAAGGCTGCTGAAGCCTGGACATAAACTTTGATCTTTGCCCTTTTGTGGCCATTGCATTCTTAATCTCCAAAGGAAAATATCCTGAAGGAAGCACTAAATATTAAAACAACGGTGCCTGCCATTAGTCAGAAAGAGAGAATGAAAATGTATTCTTTGGCAGGTAGTATCATAATACATGCTAGTGGTGGATTACATCTCCAACAGCCAAAGACTTCAACCCTGTTGTATCCTTATGGCCTCTGGCATAAACAAAATACATTGGAGGTTGTTGTTCTAATTTCTGCTGTTGGCTCTCCCATTATGATGCCATATTTATGGTTCTTTCTAATGTGCTGTTGACTGAAGAAGAGGCCACCACAGAAGTTATTTCTGCATGAAGGGATAACAAAGCACTTGGCACACACTTGATTCTTGCAGAGGTTCCTAATTCTTGCCAAGTCTGGTGTACTCTTTGACAATTGCTAAATCTCTTTCAACTGTATTATCAATCCTGAAGGAGTTCCTCAAAACTGGGAAGGAAACAGAACCATCTTATTTAAGACACAGGAGAATCACAGGTTCTTGTGGAGTTTCTTTGTGTGTTTTATGAGACAGGTGGCTGCCAGAGTTCTGTTAAGAAAATTACGACTCTAGAAGGAATCACTAAATCTATTTCCAAAAGATCAGGTAAATGTTGAGAAAGATTACATCAGATAATTGCTTTACCCTTTTGATGTATTTTACAGGTTCTCATTAAAAATATGCTTTTCCTGCCTTGCACTGACCTTTTAGAAAAATCCCCTTTTACAAAAAACCAGACAGTTGTGTAAAAGTACCAGTGCGTGCAAACAGAAAACAATGGTCACTAAATACTTTTATGTATTCCCTCTTCCAGAACTGTTGTGGAATAGTCAGAGCCAGCTAGAGAAAGAACAAATAAATCTTATTTTAAAGTTGGGGGAAGAAGTTAAGGAAGGCAGAATAATCATGTAATTAATACAAAATGAAAATAATTTGCAGTTGCAATAAACATCAAACATGAAATGATTCATGAACAGAAAGACATAATTGCAGTGTACAGCAATTAATTAAACTATAAGCTTATTGTAACACTTCATACTCATCTTATTCTGCATTCATAACTTTGGGGGGTGGGATATTTCATACATATCACTTTGCTTGTAAATAAAGAACAATGTGAGGCTCTGAGATTCCTTGTACTGTTATTTGTCTTATAAATATATAGTAAGGGGACAAGTAGCCACATATAGAGGCAATATTAATTTGAGGTTGCCATTTTATACTGTTATTTATTGACTTGGGAGTAAGTCTAGAATTGAATTGAATGGGACTTTTTGTGGAGAAAATGTAGTTTACAACTGGGTCAATCCTCCCGTGCAATTATTGGTGACCCATGCTCTGATTGTATGGGGAGGATGGACCTGCCCTTCTATGTAACAACACTGTGAAGGGAACTCATGGCTTACTGTGGCTTGTCCTGTGACACCCCTGACCACTGTTTTGGTGACCACTGGTATTGTATTTTACTTAGCATTCCTGCATCCAAAACTTGGTTTTATGATGTCTACAATCGGCACACCGAAAGTTCAAAGTGAAACAGCAGAGGAGACAGCTGAGGTTGGAGGAAGGAGAAACAATATTGTAGTGAATGGAGGGACAGAAAAGACATAATTAAGATACAAGAACTGTGATAGTGAACCTTAGCATTCCAGGTGTTCTTGGACTTCAATTCTCAGGAGGCCAAGTCAAAACATCTGCTGATCAGGGATTCTGGGAATTGAAGTTCAAGAACAGCTGGAGTGCCAAGGTTCGCCATCACAGTACTTTTGGTGTACTGGAACCAAGACAATAGAAGCAGCCGAAGTCTGGATTAACACATCTTTATTGGCACACCGGTAGACTGAACATGTAGTAATGGCGGAGGTACAGCTCCTTTTATATTGCAACAATACATTTGAACATGGGTACATGGTAGCGTATTGGCTGCTACCTGCGTGACGTCATTCTGAGTCACGCCCTTCTTCTCCAGATGTTCCTTGCACGGGAAGGTTCCCGCGGCTGACGGTAATTGGGGAATTTGTACCATGTGAGCTGAACGCTCACAGCTGCCCTCTATGGGTAGCTAGCTCGCATTCCATTAACAGCTGAGATACATTGTGATCATTGTTAGGTTACATTCGGACATTGCAGTGGCTACATTCATTCTTAAAGCGATACAGTTTCATACACAACAGTACTAGAGGATGAGCAGACGAGAAAATGGTAGAGGGGGACAGAAAGAGAGATCGTGACCATAGAGGACAGGAGAAGGAGAGAGGAGACCAGTATGCAGAGAAGATGAACATGGGAGGATGTGATGAGCACCATCTGAAATCCACGAAAAAAGTAAGAACAGAAAAATTAAGGCTTGAGAATTGTCCAGGAACCAAAGCCCTATTTAAATGTTGATCCTGACAGAAAAATAGGGCTTGACTCGAAATAGCTCAATTTACCATTGTTATTGGTGAACCCATTTGTTTGTCAAGTGCAGAGGTCTGCTGTACTTGTAGTCTCTAACTCAGGGTGTGGAGCACAAAATACTTGAACGTAGTATCTGAAGCTATTAGAACATAATCAATATAACACAATCCCTTTATCCTAATTAGACTGCAATTATCTAATCTGCATTGTTTCACTTTTTAAATTTATGAAATACACATTGGGTTGCAATAAGATCCACTTTATTCTGAAGTAAATTTGAGATCAGTTCCATGGATGTTAGCCATCAAAGGAGTAAACAACAAGGTATGGATTCCCCGTGCCCCACAGGGCACGGAATAGACCAGAGACCACTGCGGTGAGACAGGCTCCCGGCCAGTGGGCTCACCGGTCGTCAAATTAAGGGGGGTGAATAAAAGTATAGGGCTTGATTCACCCAATTAAGGTGACCTGACCCGCGACTCTGCCGAGTAAGCAGATAGCTGATTCATGCATTCTATTAACCATAATGACTCATCTCCCGGTTTGGGGAAATCCCTGGTGCAAATAAGCCATGTTTACCCCTGCCTAAGTCCCAAGACAATGGTCAATCTTGTTCCCTGTTTGCCCGAGTTAATTAACTTCCCCTTTGAAGGTTTTCCCATTAACATGTGTCAACGCATGAGGTAATGCCTTGCCAGAGGACAGTTTGCCACCGTTGCACTTTTTCCCTATAAATGATTCTGCCTTTGACCAATAAAGTGTCTGATCGATCCAGCAGCTTGTCTCGTGTCGTCACTTGATCAGTCCTCCTCCGGGACCTTCCGGCCCCCAGTGGCCCCGATTCCTACAGCTGGTGACCCCCGACGTGATGCTACTCGTGAGTAAGAGGACCCCGGAGAGGTCTACTCGTGAGTAACGATCCACGCGGTCCGGTTCAACGCCTGAACCGCGACCCGTTGTCCCGGAGGACTGCGCGGCACTCTGGTCGGCAGCCAGCCGGACAGAGGAGTGGCCGCGGCGAGGCATTCCCAGGAGACCCTCCTACCTACCTTTTCCCCGGCTTTGGGGAGGTTCGCGAAGGGAAAAACGCGTTCCGGTCAGGGCAGGCTGTGAGCCCCTGGCATTGCAGTGGCCGCCGAGGGCCCGGGACAGAAGGTCCACGCTCCGACAGCTACCCCAGACACTCGTCGCCAGAACTGTTGCCTGTAAAAGGACACGTCGACTCTCGGCCCGAGAAGGAAACTTCGGAGGACCCATCACAGGTAATATGGAGACTTGCTCTCATAGACCAAGTCCGTCCGCTAGCCAAAGAACTCGTGAGGAGGAGTTCAGAATCCTGGCCAGGGTTTTTAAGTTGCGATTTCACAGCGGAGAGCTAGCGAGACTTTTGGCGTACCTCAGGGGACACTGCCTACTTTACCCAGAAGTAGGTACGTTAACCTTGAAGCTCTGGGATCAGATAGGAGACTGCATCCAGCAACCCCCCAAAGCGCCCGGCAGGGTAGTCAGCACATGGAAAAAGTGTAGGAGGCTCTTAGAGCAGATCGAGCCAGCCCGGACAGAGGCCCTAGAACCCCCGTTAGAAGAGCCCTCAGGTCAGCCAGTCCACCCGGCTGCGCCCACGGCGCTCTGTCCGTCATTCAGCTATCAGCATAGCAGCGAGGGAAGCCTTCCCCCGGTGACAGCTGCAGACGTCACCGAAGGAACGCAAGGAATGAGGAGCGCAGGCGTTCCTCTGACAGCACCGGCTTCCCTAGTTGTAAAGAGTGCCCTTCAGCGCACAGCAGAGATAGAGCTCAAGAAGGGGGAATTGTCAGCAGAACAACTAGCTGAGCTTAGACAGATTTGTCCCATCCGAATGGAGATGGACGCGCTCACAGGCGCGCAACAGATAGTTCATTCCCCAGTCCCGTACAAGCTTCTCATGGCCTTACGGAAAGCAATCTCAGAGACAGGGCTTCAAAGTCGTTTTACTAGGGGCACGCTTCAGCAAGCGTGTGAAGCCACCATGTGGATTCCTCACGACTGGAAAGCCGTCATGAGGATGATGCTAACCCCTAGCCAGTACATGATCTGGGACAGCGAGTACCGGCTCGAGGCACAGGCCAGAGCCGCGAGAATGGGAGGCGCGGTAATCGCTGAGCAGCTATATGGCTCAGGTGCCTTTGAGGCCATTAACGCCCAAATCAACTTGCCTCTCGCCACTCTCGAAATGTCCGCTGAAGCCGCCTATAGGGCGTACTTCAAGATCCCAGCATCTGGCAAAGCGGCTAAGAATTATACCGCTATCAAGCAGGGAGCCCAGGAACCCTACATGGACTTCATCAATCGCCTGGAAGAAGCCATCACCAGGCAGATTGATAACGAGCAAGCCCAGCAAGAGCTCATGATCAAGCTAGCCAAGGACAATGCCAACTTGGACTGCCGTAAGATTTTGCAGTCCCTAGGCAATCGTCCTGACCTGACGCTGTCGGACATGATTAGGGCCTGTTCTGACGTCGGCACGGACTCCTACAAGATGGGTCTGCTAGCGGCAGCAGTGCAGGGGGGGGAAAAGATCTCACCCCAAGGGGAAGACCAGGGGAGCTTGTCACTCTTGTGGCAAGGTCGGGCACTTCGCTAAAGAGTGCCGATCAAAGGGAGGCGGACAAAAGTTCAGCCAGTCCACCGCCCCGAAAACCCCATGTCCAAAGTGCAGAAAAGGCTATCACTGGGCCAAGTTTTGTCCGAGTTCGGGAAACCGGAACGCGGGCATGTCTCTGGCCCCAGTCCAAACAGAGACTTCTCTCATTCCCCAGAATCCGGACTTCCCAGAGCTGGACTAGGTTCCAGGCACATTCCAGACACTACGAGGGCACAGGCCAGCCCCAAGGGTAGCACAGGGCTAGAATTGACTTGTCAGGTAGACGTTACATGCGACCTGCCAGGCACAGTCTATCTGGTCGATTCCCAGTACATGGGTCCCCTGCCCAGAGGCTTTTTAGGTTTAGTTTTGCCCCGTAGTGTAGCTGGAGCACGCGGAATTTTCATAATTCCAGGAGTCATTGACTCGAATTTTTCAGGCGTTCTCCAGGTCCAACTCTGGACACACCTGCCCCAGACCATTCACAAGGGAGATTCCTTAGCGCAACTGATCATGGTTCCTTGTCACTCGCCAGCAGGCAGCCAGGGGAGGCTCAGTGACAGCTCAGAGCCCGGCTCAGCAGACCGCCTGAGCGCGGTTGAGGCAGTGCAAGGATACCAGGTCTTAGCGACAGTGGAGACCAACATTGAGTGGAAGCAGCGCCCCGTTATCGAGGTATTTTTGAACAGAAGGGTGTTCTCAGGCCTCCTCGATACCGGAGCTGATGTATCCGTGATAAGCAGGAGCCAGTGGCCGAGGGAGTGGGCCATTGAGCCGGTCTCCGATGTGTGGGGGGTAGGTGGCGTTCAGGAAGCGTTTAGGAGCAGAGAGTGGGTAGAAGTCACCATCCCAGGGGCTGACGGCACGGCGGTAGTTCGGCCGCACATTCTTGACGTGCACGTCAACCTTTGGGGGCGAGACATTCTCCAGCAGTACGGTGCCACCCTTACCTTCGGGTAATGGCGTTGCCACTTAAATGGCTCACCGATACTCCGGTCTGGGTAGAACAATGGCCGGTTGTGGGAGAGAAACTGGTTGCCCTAAAGCAGCTAGTGAAGGAACAGCTAGACGCAGGACATATAGAGCAGTCCACCAGTCCCTGGAACTCGCCAGTTTTTGTAATTAAGAAGAAGTCGGGGAAGTGGCGACTCCTCCACGATCTCAGAGAGATCAATAAATGTATTCAGCCCATGGGTCCGCTTCAATGCGGCATCCCGAATCCAAATATGATTCCCGAGGGGTGGGAGATTCTAGTTGTAGATCTCAAGGATTGCTTCTATACAATCCCCTTAGACCCCCGGGACCGGGAGAGGTTCGCCTTTACGGTGCCGGTTGTGAACCACGGAGAGCCCACGCAGCGTTACGCGTGGAAATTTTTGCCACAGGGCATGCTCAATTCGCCCACCCTGTGCCAAATTTATGTTCACAACGCGCTGGCAAAGTTTCGAAGCCTTTACCCTAAGGCTATTGTGTGTCATTTCATGGATGATATCTTAGTGGCGTTGCCGCAACTCGGCAGCGCAGTGTTTTCTGACCTCCAGGCCAGCCTGGGGGACAAGGGTCTACTCATAGCCCCAGAGAAGGTGCAGAAAACCGAGCCCTTTTCATACTTGGGTCATCGGCTTCTCCGTTCTTTTGCCGCACCGGTTTTACCCCAGATAGCTTTACAGGACTCAGTCACCCTGGTAGAGTTACAGCAGATTTTAGGGAACATTAATTGGGCCAGACCGTATTTCCGATTGGATACGGATCTCCTAAAGCCGCTCTTCTCGCTGCTAACTTTAGGTAAGCAGCCGGCAGACCGGATAAAAATCTCTCGAGACGCGCGCTTGGCGCTTGAGAAAGTGAACCAAGTTCTCAGCCAGAGGTGGGTGGATAGGATCGCCCAGGGGCCTTATGCCCCGATCCTGAATTTGTACATCGTACGGTCCGGGTCCATGTTCACTGGGGCGTTAGGCGTAGACTCAGAGAAGGGAGCGAAAATTGTGGAGTGGGTTTATTTGCCTAACACATCATCACGGAACATCGTTCCGCCCCAAGAGCTGGTCTCCGCGGTGGTCTACCGTGGAAGGCTGAGAGCTAGGGACATCTCAGGGCAGGATTTGGCCAAAATTGTGGTTCCGTTCACCAAGGAACAGATTCACCAGTTAATGCAGCTAGGTGACTCGCTTCCGATAGCTTTGGAAGGCTTCACTGGGAGTTTAGCGTACCACTTGCCCAAGGACCCTAGACTCGTTTCCCTACAGACAGGAACAGTCAGCTTGTTCGAATTGCTCTCGCTGGTCCCGCTTCAGGGGGCCAGGACAGTTTTCACAGACGGAGGTCGCACCTATGGTGTCTTGACCTGGCAGGAGGGCGAGGCTTGGCACACGCTGCTAACTCTTCCACAGAAGTCCGCTCAGCGGGCAGAGTTGGCAGCCGTGAACCTTGCCTTGCGCACCTTCGCCCAGGAGCGTTTGAATATTATTACTGACAGCCTGTACGTAAGGAATTTGTTGCACAGTCTACCGGGAGCTTACATCACTCCCGCGATAGACAAGAATTTACTAAGTCTGTTTCTCACCGCTCAATTTCATTTGCGAAACCGCACGGAGCCGCTTTATATTGCCCACATCCGAAGTCACCAAGACCTACCGGGCCCGATTTCCGCGGGCAATAGCAGAGCAGACGCGGCCGCAAAGGAAATTCAGCAACGTTCAGTTTTGGGAGTTTTCACTACTCCAATCCAAAGTCATGCATTTTTTCACCAAAATGCCAAGGCACTCGCCAGACAGTTCAATCTGCCGCTTTCTCAAGCCCAGGGTATAGTCCGCTCTTGCCAGCATTGCGCAGGGGCGCCGGGGGGGCCCTCGTGGGGGGTCAACCCACGGGGGACTGAGGCCAACCAGGTATGGCAGATGGACGTCACGCATGTGCCGCAGCTTGGCAGATGGCAATACATGCACGTCTGCATTGATACCTTTTCCCAGTTCGTTTGGGCCACGGCGCAGAAAGGAGAGACGGCTACCCACGTGGAGCAGCACCTCCTTTCCTGCATCGCGGCGATGGGCAAGCCACGGCACGTGAAAACGGATAACGCACCGTCCTACTGCTCTAGGCAGTTGGCCGCCTTCATGGCGACTTGGGACATCAAGCACACTTTTGGAATTCCCTGCAATCCGCAAGGGCAGGCGATCGTAGAGCGTGTCAATCGGACGCTAAAGTCCTATCTTGACAAACAAATAGAAAGGGGGGAACCTCCTGCCCTCCCCAAGTCACAAGGAGCAGCACAGTTTTGCTTAAACAAGGTTTTGTTCACATACAATCACCTTAATGTTTTTTCGGATTGCACGCCGCAGGAGAGGCATTTCCGCCGTTCGGAAGCTCTCCCGCGACCAATGGTCCGGTACCGAGTGCCACCGGACCCCACTTGGAGGGGGCCGGTGCCGCTCGTCACCTGGGGGAGAGGGTATGCTGCAGTTATGTCTCCTACAGGTGTCATCTGGATCCCAGCTCGGTGTGTCAAACCCCACACGGAACCGCATGGCGTGGAACCAGACCAGCCCGAGTCCGATACCGGAGATGAAGGACCTCACCCTGCGCGAGAGGATCCGTCGGAGGAGGCGACAGCCGATCCCTAAAGTCACCTGGGGGATGGTCAAGGTTCTTTGCCATGACGCTCAGGACGCCGTCCAGCGCGAGGGGAAGGAGCCGACGCCGGAGAACCTCACAGCTGCAGTCTTGGCCCAGATTCACGCCAACACCATGGCGATCTCCATAGTCCTGGCCCTCTCCCTGCTTTTGGGGGGAGGCGCCCAGGCAGCCTCAATCCAGGGCGACGGTTTGTCGCCTGGTGAAGACCTGTCTACACGAATGCAGTACAACTTGTGGGAAAGGTTGGCGGGTCTCGTCAACCAGTCCGATTTTTGCTTACAGCAGGACGTTGGTTCTGCATCCATGCTCAGCACCTGTCTCATCCCGGTGTGCCATACTCCGGACGAGCACACCGAGGACAGTGCCTGGTTGCGAAAAGCATCCTTTGCCCCTCACTCTCCTACCGCCTTCTCGGCATATGCACGCTGGGGGGGACAGCAACTTACCCCAACCTTGCCGGCTGATGCAGCCACCCTCCATACCCCTCGGGTGACGGTCAGCCCGGGCGCCGCCTGTACCCGCATGACCGGTTGCACCGCAGACGGTCAGGCACGGCGCCGCTGTATTGACCCTGGCGTTGGCAACTGGACTTGCAATAAACCGGAGACCCTCATCTCATTGTACGCTCACGTCACCCTGCCCTCAGGGTGGTTCTTTACCTGCAACCAGCACACCTGGAACTACATCCCTGCCAATCTGTCGGACTCAATGTGTTGCATTAGTCGCTTGACACTTGTACTCCCTACCAGGGACATGATTGCCCCACGTTCTAGTGACACGAGTGTATCCCATGTGAATGTTTCCCCGCTCATTCGGCACACACGCACAACCCAGTTAGACAGCTCTTGTGACAGCAGCATCAGAGTAATGAGTCCCGCTGAGTATGTTTCCCTATCCGTCAGTTTGATCGGCGTGCCGGGGTTGGCCACCGGCAACGCACGGAGAATTGGTCATTTGGCCTGCGGTTTAGCAAAAACCATCAATCATACCTCCTCAGCGATAGCGCTCCTTAATCAAGAGCAGGTGGAACTCCGCCAAGCTGTTCTTGATAATCGAGCGGCTATCGACTACCTCCTCTTATTGCACCACCTGGGGTGCGAATCTGTCCATGGGATGTGCTGTTTTAACCTTACTGACAACTCCCGGAAAATACAAAACCAGATCAAGAACCTGCACTCCATTGTTGCAGGCATTACGGAAGGCTCCGCGTGGGGAGCCTGGTGGGGTTCCCTATGGAATTGGATGTGGTCATGGATCCCCTGGGGGTGGCTACAGACGGTGCTTCAGATAGTGGTGGGAATAGCCATACTAGGCATTACGCTCTGTTGCTTTGCTCAGTGTATTCCCTCGCTGATCTCCAAGTGCCGCCCCAGAGAGAAATCCCGTGACGTCATCCCCGCTCAACAGCTGATGCCTATCTTGCGTAAGGTCGCCGGTCAGGTCCTTAAATAGAAAATAAAGGGGAGATATGGATTCCCCGTGCCCCACAGGGCACGGAATAGACCAGAGACCACTGCGGTGAGACAGGCTCCCGGCCAGTGGGCTCACCGGTCGTCAAATTAAGGGGGGTGAATAAAAGTATAGGGCTTGATTCACCCAATTAAGGTGACCTGACCCGCGACTCTGCCGAGTAAGCAGATAGCTGATTCATGCATTCTATTAACCATAATGACTCATCTCCCGGTTTGGGGAAATCCCTGGTGCAAATAAGCCATGTTTACCCCTGCCTAAGTCCCAAGACAATGGTCAATCTTGTTCCCTGTTTGCCCGAGTTAATTAACTTCCCCTTTGAAGGTTTTCCCATTAACATGTGTCAACGCATGAGGTAATGCCTTGCCAGAGGACAGTTTGCCACCGTTGCACTTTTTCCCTATAAATGATTCTGCCTTTGACCAATAAAGTGTCTGATCGATCCAGCAGCTTGTCTCGTGTCGTCACTTGATCAGTCCTCCTCCGGGACCTTCCGGCCCCCAGTGGCCCCGATTCCTACAACAAGGGAAAGGGGAAATATGACAGAAAATTTTATTGTTCCTGAGGTGAGGATTATTTTTTATTAAACTCTTGCTCTGCATCCACTAGATATAGTGCAGGGCAGACACTAATCTATTTATAACTGGGTGCAACTGATTGCTCCTGGTGGCACTTGAAACTGGAGCACATGGCAGTCTGAAACCTGTGACCTATTTATCACAAAAGGTTGCTTGTAATAGCAATGTTTGGGTGTGCTTATTTAATTATATTTTAATCCAGTTTTTCAGACAGAAAATCTGTTCCAAAGTAAATCACAGCAATTAACATGCAGCAATTGTTGATCCAAAATATTTCATCACACTACCCTTCACACAATCATCTCAATTTGCAGGTCTTACACATATATGCAAACAGAGCAACATTCTTATTTGGGGGAAGACAAATTAAAATACAAGGCAACAGGGGTTGGAGGGTCAATAGAGATGTTAGACAGGCAATGTCAGTAAACAAAAAGGTAAGTTGTTATCTGCCATTCATAGCCACTAGGAGGCTATTCCTGCCCAGTCCTTTTGCTGCCCAAATGATGTGGCTCCTAACCGTCTCAGATGTGTTCCTGCCTATCACATCCAGCATGGAGTCATAATCTGGACCATTGCTTGAAAAATGGGAGTTATTCTACTCCAGACGGTCCTTTTTCTAAAGCCCTGTGTTTGTATGAAGACAAGGAATGGAAGAAGATTAAGCCCCCCATGATATTTGCTGTTGTGGTTGAGATTTCGGCACTGCTCTGCTGTTTACATTACAAGGATGAGTCTCAGAAACATTTCCACATTTGCCCTGACATAAGTGTTGTTTCTTCTTCTTTCGTGTCACACATAAGTGTTAAAAATCCAGCTATTCAAAGGCTAAATGGGGGCACCTGCAGCTTACAGTCCAAAGATAGTACCATTTTACCTTGCTATTACAGAGTGTGCTACATCTGCTTGGACCACAGGAGGGATATGTTTTCTCTTACTTTTTGGTGGGTCTCAATCTCTTGTTGGCTTCCAGACTGCATAGACTAGTGAGTGGCTCACTGGAAGCTGCTGCTCTGTTTGTTTTTGTGGCTGCTCTGGTTGCATGTCCTAGCTTTTTGATTTCTAAGGCCCATTCCTTACTAAGATGAGTCTCATGCTTGTCTCATGGAAGGTGGTGTGTGCTTTGTGTAGGCTCAGCCACAAGAATCTATGTGGGTACTGTGTAGTTATGGGTTCTCCCCACCCACCCTTCTTCTATGTTGAATTCCAAAAAATCAGTTATGAGGAACATCAGAAGGTTCGAACCAATGACATCAGGGATGTTTGGAGGCTGGCAGTAGCTTGCTGTTTCACTAGCTTCTTCTTCTTCTTTCATGTCCAGATCAAATTTTGGATTGTCAAAATGAAGCCATTTCCTTGGCTTTGTCATTGGCCATATTTAAGTCCTCATTGGTACGTTTCTGGCAGTAATCGGCAGAACAGTAAATGAAGTGGGTTCTGTATCTCTCCACATGCACACAGCATGTTGTTTTCCATCAGCAGACTCCACTTGAGCATGTGGTCTTGCATTTAGGCATGCCAAATTTCAGCCTGTTCAGGGTCCTACAAGTGACATAGGGAAGGTTGAGTTCCTCAGTTATATCCTCCTTTAATATTATTCCTTGTCCAGTGAGCTCCTTCCTCCAACTTCTAATTTGGTTTTGCTCTCGCATGCCCTCAATAATGTTCTTCCCATAAAGCTCTTCTTGAATCTGAGCTGGTGGATTTGAGGCACATATCCAATCAGAGGATATTGAGGGTTATTCTCTTACTTAGTTCTCTCAGCGTCCACTGCTACTTCTCTCCGTATTTTAGGTGGAGCGATACAAGAACAGGATATATTTTCTCAACTGGTATAGGTTTGAGGCATCCTGTTACTATATGCATTGTTTCATTAAGACTCCATTATTATTAACAGGGGTACACAGAAAGAGCCTCCTCGAAGATTGTGGATACAATCTCTGGTAATGACGACCTTGTGTTGCCAGAAAGTCTTTCTCACACCAGATCAAACCAAAGTTTCACTGGCAATGATGTGACGCATTCTAGCCAAATAGAAACTGATCTGTTATGTAAATGGGGCCCTGTTGTTGTTGTTGTTGTTGTTCAGTCGCACAGTCGACTCCGACCCTTTGCGACCCCATGGACCATTTTCCTCCAGGCGCCTCTGTCCTCCACCATCCCCCTCAGCCCTCCCAGCTCTGTGCCCACTGTGTCCACAATACCATCTAGCCATCTCATCTTTGGCCTCCCCCTTCTTCTTTTGCCCTCCACCTTTCCCAACATCAATGCCTTCTCAAGTGAATCCTCCCTTCTCATTTGATGTCCAAAGTATTTCAGCTTCGTCTTTACTATTTGAATTTCCAATGAGCAGTCAGGGTTAATTTCTTCTAAGATTGACCGATTTGTTCTCCTCGCTGTCCAGGGGACTCTCAAAACCCTCCTCCAACACCACATTTCAAAGGCACCTATTCTTCTGCGTTCAGCCTTCCTAATGGTCCAGCTCTCACATCCATACATTACTACTGGGAATACCATTGCTTTGACTATTCTAATTTTTGTTTGCAATGTGATGTCTCTGCTTTTCACTATGTTCCCCAGGTTTCTCATAGCTTGTCTCCCAAGAATCAGTCGCCTTTTTATTTCATGGCTACAATCCCCATCTGCAGTGATCTTTGATCCTAAAAAAGTAAAATCTGTCACTGCTTCTACCTCTTCCCCATCTATTTTCCAGGAACTGATTGGGCCTGTTGCCATTATCTTGGTTTTCTTGATATTGAGTCTCAAGCCAGCTTTTGCACTCAAGAGATTCTTTAGGTCTTCCTCACTTTCTGCCATTAGGGTGGTATCGTCTGTATATCTCAGATTGTTGATGTTTCTCCCAGTGATTTTAATCCCATATTGTGATTCCTCCATCCCTGCATTGCGCAATATGTGCTCTGTGTATAGGTTGAATAAGCAGGGTGACAAAATGCAGCCTTGTCTTACTCCTTTTCCTATTCCAAACCACTCTGTCATTCCGTGTCCTGTCCTAACTGTTGCTTCTTGGTTCATGTACAGATTTCTCAGGAGGCATATGAGGTGTTCTGGTATTCCCATCTCTTTAATTACTTGCCACATCGTGTTGTGGTCCACACAGTCAAATGCCTTAGTGTAGTCAATAAAACAAAAGTACACTTATTTCTGGTATTCCTTTGTTTTCTCCATGATCCAACGTATGTTGGCAATGTGGTCTCTAGTCCCCCTGCCTCTTCTGAAACCTGCCTGCACCACTGGTAATTCTCTTTCCACATGCTGCTGAAGTCTATCCTGTATTATCTTGAGCATCACCTTACTGGCGTGTGGGATGAGCGCGATTGTTCGATAATTTGAACATTCTTTGGCATTGCCCTTTTTTGGGATTGGGACGTATACTGATCTTTTCCAATCCTGTGGCCATTGTTTTGTTTTCCAAATCTGCTGGCATATTGAATGCAGTAATTTGACGCCGTCATCTTTTAGCGCTTTAAAGAATTCAACTGGGATACCATCATCTCCACTAGCTTTGTTGTTTGCAGTGCTCTTTAGGGCCTTTATGACTTTGCTCTCCAGGATGTCTGGCTCAAGTTCTACTTCTTCATCATTGTGATTGTCAGGAGTGTTGAGGTCCTTTTTGTAGAGTTCCTCTGTGTACTCTTTCCATCTTTTCTTAATCTCTTCTGCATCAGCTAGCTCCTTTCCGTCTTTGTCCCTTATCATGGTCATTTTTGCTTTAAATGTTCCCTTGATTTCCCCGCTTTTTTTGAAAAGATCTCTGGTTCTGCCTCTTTTGTTGTTTTCCTCCATTTCTTTGCACTGTTCTTTTAGGTAGTTTTCCTTATCTCTCCTTGCTTTTCTTTGAAATTCTGTGTTCAAATGATTGTATTTTTTCCTTTCTCCTTTGACTTTTGCGTTCCTTCTTTCCTCTGCTATTTTAAGAGCCTCATCAGACAACCACTTTGCTTTCTTACTCTTCTTTTCTTTTGGTATGGTTTTATTTGCTGCTTCCTGCATGATGTCCCTCATCTCCGTCCATAATTCTTCTGGTACTCTGTCTACTGAGTCTAAGCCATTAAATCTGTTCATCACCTCCACCGTGTATTCTTTAGGGATGCTGTCTAGGAAATATCTGTCTGGTCTCCTTGTTTTCCCTATTTTCTTTAGTCTAAGCCTGAATTTTGCGATCAGTAGGTTGTGATCTGAGCCACAGTCTGCTCCAGGTCTTGTTTTTGCTGACTGTATGGAGGTTCTCCATCTTTGGCTGCAGAGTATGTAGTCAATCTGGTTTCGGTGTTGGCCATCTGGTGATGTCCATGTGTAAAGTTGCCTCTTTTGTTGCTGGAAGAGAGTGTTTGCTATGACCAGTGCGTTTTCTTGGCAGAACTCTATCAATCTTTGCCCTGCTTCATTCTGTGTTCCAAGGCCAAACTTGCCTGTTATTCCCTCCACTTTTTGATTTCCTACTTTGGCATTCCAGTCTCCTCAGATAATTTGGTGTCTGTTCTATGAGGTGTTCTAGGTCCTCATAGAACTGGTCCATTGTGGCTTCATCTGCACCAGTGGTTGGTGCGTATATTTGGATCACAGTGACATTGAAAGGTTTGCCTTGGATTCTGACTGACATTATTCTGTCATTTTTGAGATTGTATCCCATTACTGCTTTTCTCACTCTTTTATTGACAATTATGGCTACTCCATTTCTTCTAAGGTTTTCTTGCCCACAGTAGTAGATATGATGGTTTCCAGAGCTGAATTCACCCATCCCTGTCCATTTTAGCTCACTGATGCCCAAGATGTCAATGCTTATTCTTTCCATCTCATTTTTTACCACTTCCAGTTTACCTTGGTTCATTGATCTCACATTCCATGTCCCTATGCAGTATTGTTCCTTGCAACATTGCATTTCCCCTCCCCCTTTCCTGTCCCTCCCCTTCCTCCACTCTGTTGTGCTAAGCATCCTGTATCATCTAGCCTGCTCCTTTGTTTTGCCTTTTGTTTTGGTCAATAGGGTTCTCTTGGCAAGCTTTATGGAGTGGTTTGCCGGTTTCTACACCATTTTTCTCCCATCACAGTTTTAAAATTTAAACAGTTTAAACAACATATTATCATGCATATTATCACACTTTAAAACACAGTCTCTATGTCAGTTGCTATATTAAGTCAGTGTAAAGTCTCTATGTCAGTTGTTATATTAATTCAGTCTCTATGTCAGTTGCTATATTTAGTCAGCTACATTATTGTCTATCAGTAACTTATCCTTTACATGGGCCTCTCGCCGCTTGCTTTCCTCCTTTGCCTTCTTCCCTTCTGTCGTGTGATCTTCTTCTCCAGCACTCAGCTGGCAGCAGGAGGTGATGATGGTTGGATGCTTTCCTGCTGCCCGCCTGGTCCTCTTCACCCCTGGCTGGGGTGATCTCGCGGCTACCCCTGGCCTCAGCAGCCTCGTGGTGGCGGTGGTAGCCTCCTCCTCTTCACCCCCGGCTGGGGATGGTGGTGGTGACCTGGGCTCCGAAGATCCTCACGGTGCCGGCGATGGCTGGCCTTGCCGCGAGGCTGATCCTCCTCCTCTTCTCCCCCGGCTGGGGATGGTGGTGGTGTCCGGGCTCCTAATAGCCTCTATATCAGCAGGTCATCCCCAGCCAGCCCCATATCTGCCTCTTTAATAGAAAAGGAAGATCAGGAAGCCCAGTTTTCATTTGTCTCCTCCCCCGATTGAAACCCACATTTGCCCTGCTTTTCAGCCCTCCATTCACTTGCCTTGTGCCTTCCAACAGCAATGGACATCAGGGTCCACTAGTTCTGGCCTTGCACTTTATGTTGTGAACGATGAGACCTAAGGTTTCCAGTGTAAATTCATTGGCTGTTTCAATGTGTGGGTGACATATGAGCCTTATCAGTGGTGGGTGGATGGAGGTAATTCTTCCTGAGACACACCTGGTTATTTGCTCTTTTTTTCTACAGTTGAATTTTCTAGCTATCTTTCCTTCTAGGGTCAACATGCTCTAGACATGGTGGCCATTCGGCCAAAGAAGTATTGCAATTAGTGCAATTTCACCACAAAATTGGTTAGTATAGTAATTTAACCAAACCAAATTGGGCAAACGATATCCCTCTAAACTCCCATGATCTCTCACTATTGGTTATGCTAGGTAGAACTAACAGAGGTTTCTGGCCAGGAACATCTGGACACAAGTTGTCCTGGGCTCTGACTGTGTATGAGTGGACGATACAATCTGACTGCAAGAGGCAGAAACTGAAGGTCATCTAAGGTCTTACTCTAGTTTTGCCTCCGACTCATCATGTATTACTTATCTCCATGTCACTTCCTCCTCTGAGTAAGATTTCAATTTATCATGCTCTAAAGGAGTTACTGCAAGTGGAAATTAGTTAATGAGGATTAAGATGTATTTGTGTGCAATGCATTTCTGAGTTTACTGACTTCGACTGAAATAATCTGTAAGCTAACCAAACAATATTTGTAGAGATTGGCAAACAAACAAAACGACAAATGAATAAACAGGTGCTTTTGTCTGGTAATAGACGAGAGAAGAAATTGTAGCTTCTTCTTCCCTTTGGTCTTTTCTCATGCAACTCTGTACCTCCAAACCTGCTCTAATTGTACAGGGTTTCTATCCTGACCACCCAAAAAGATGGGCAGGTAGGTTTCCATTTTAGTTTTTTAAAGTATAAAATTCTCTAGTTTTAAATATAGGAACCTGTCTGGCATATTATTTGTTACCATTTTAAAAGCAACTATTTGCATCAAGATTTATAAATACAGTAAAACCCTGATTTACGCATGCTTCTACTTACGTAGAAGCGTGTAAATAAATTGATTTATGTAAGGGGTTTCCTTGCATCTTGTAAGTTTAAAATGGCACCACCGCCATTTTATGCTCTAAAAATTCTACCCTGCACCACCTGCGCCTGCCGCAAGACAAACTGTGCCCCGGAGAAGACTCGGACGAGCAGCGGGAAGGAGCGGTTTCCGTCTGAAGTGCGTTCCCAGCCAAACCGTGCCCTGGAGAAGTCTTGGACGAACAGTGGAACCAAACGGATATGCAGTGGGCACTCTCCCAGTCCCAGTAGAAGCAGTGGGGGAGGTGGCAGCGCTGGTGGCGGCAGCGGTTCTCACTCTCCCAATGGGCAGATAAACTGCTCAGGAGGAAGTAGCAGCAGTATGATGAAAAAGTAGGCAGATCGCTCTGTTTACATTCCATTTTTTCTTTCAACGCATCCCTATGGGAATGTTGCAATTTATATAAAAAGCCAATTTACGCAAAAAGCTACGGAACGGACTTTTTACGTAAAGTGGGGGTATTACTGTAATGTGTTTCAAACTGGACAAAAATGTAGGCAATTAATAGTAACTAAACATGAATTCACAAACACTAGTTAATTTCCCCTCTCCAAAATAAGACTTTCACTTTTAGCCAGGTTATGGCACAATGTATAAAATTTGAATAGAAAAACAGGCCTTTCACAGAAGTGTTTAGTGAATAAGGATACGAAGCTATTATCAAACAATTTTCTAGAGAAAGTCTTGCAGATGCAATGTAAAGCAGAAGAGGTACTGTAGAGGGGTGTGTGTGTGTGTATGTGTACAAGCGCGAGTGTGTGTTTATGTACGTGTTCGTTCGACTTTGCCTGCCAACAATTATGTTATGCTACATGCTGGCAATAAAATACATCAACAAGAAGTGAGGCCTATGGTATTTGAAGACTATGCCAGGTTTCGGTTTAAGGTTTGGAGAAAGTACTGATTAATGTACTTTCGTTGATTAATGCAGGCCAAAAGACATTTCCCCCACAACTTCTTACTATCCATGTTTTAAAAGACAAATTCCTGAACAAGTATGTATAATGTTATTACCTAAGGCAGGAGTGTGCAGTCTGTGGGCCTCCCTGTATCAGTCCTAGCTGATTGAGGACCAGAGATTCTCCACATGTGACATATGGCAAAAGGAAAACAGATTGCAGTAAATCCCTGACTTACAAATGCTTCGAGTTACATAAAATTCGACTTGCATAACGATTTTGTGCTAAAACCATGTCTTGATTTACACGATTTCCTATGGGTTTGCTTCGAGTTACGTAAAAATTCATTTCCCTAACGGTTTGCTTTAATTTACATACAAATTTCATTTTTCCTATGGGTTTGCTTTGAGTTACATAAAATATTTTTTCCTATGGGTTTCCTTCGAGTTACATAAAAAACGATTTAAGCAAAAGCCTACGGAACGGACTTTTTTTCGTAAGTAGGGGTTTTACTGTACATATATATAAATAGATCTTATTGACCCATAACAGGACTTAAAGGTAAAGGTTTCCCTTGCTCAAAAGCCAATTGTATCTGACTCTAGGGTGCGGTGCTCATCTCCATTTACATCCAAAGAGCCAGCGCTATCTGCACCTGCAGACCTTTCCTTGGTCATGTGGCAGGCATGACTAAATGGAACACTACCTTTCCTGCCGAAGCAATACCTATTTTTTTTACTTGCAATTTCATACTTTCGAACTATGGTGGCAGGAGCTAGGACAGAGATGGAAGCTCATTCCGTCGTGCAGCACTCGAGTCTCAAACTACTGACCTTCCAATTGCCAAGTTCAGCATCTTAACCACTAAGCCACCACAATCCCATAACAGGATTTACATCTGAGTAAAACCACCTAAGTTTGCACAGCACATTTCCTTTCAAGCTTCAACTAGACCAAGTGCCCAACCTATCATGCAAAGAAGTGTGTGTGTGTGGGGGGGGGACACTGGTGGAGGGGAATCCTTATGTGTACTTTGGGCCAATCTATACCTATAAAATGGTGTGTTAACCGTTGGAATGTTACAAAGGATGTTTAGCCAGGCCCCACTAGCCCCGTCCGAGCCTCCGTGCACTCGCCCGAACGGGGTTCGCAGGTAACTGTCAGGTTGAATTTTGCGCCAGTGGGGCAGGAGCCCCCCCGGATGCAAACAAAAAAAGGGAACTTCAATTCCCAATGTTCCTTGTGCCGCACCGCACCAGAGCCAATCGGGCTGAGCAGCACGAGCAAAAGGAACGTTTGGAAACGCGCCACGGCCAATCAAAAGGAAGCCCCAGGAAACAAACTGCTACTCAAAAAGAAATCGCACATGCCAAACTACAAGCCTCAGCGTCCTGCGCGCCATGAGCACGCAGAACGCTGAGGCAGTCGGCGCACGAAAAATAAAAATAAAAAAGGCAGGCCGCGAAACCCCACCCCCCACCACCACATACAGCGGCGATGGGATTCCTGTGGTCCAGCCACCCAGGCCGGCCCACGGAAATACCCCCACCCCAATGCCGCATCAAGTGGCGATGGGAATTCCCGTGGTCTGGGCAGCCGCCCAGCCCAGGGAAATACCTCCCCCCACGCCGCATCAAGCGGCAATGGGATTCCCGTGGTCCGGCCACCAAGGCCGGCCCACGGAAAAAACCCCACCCCAACGCCGCATGAAGCAGCGAGGCAATTTCTGTGGTCCGGCCACCCAGGCCGGCCCACGGAAATACCACCACCCCAACGCCACATCAAGCGGCGATGGTATTTCTGTGGTCCAGCCCCTGTGGTCCGGCCCACGGAAATACCCCCACCCTACCCCCAACACAACACTATCCAAAAACAGTCAAAATAATCAAAATAAAAAGAAAAAAAGAAAAAGTCAACACAAAACATCCAAAAACACAATCCAAAAACAGTCAAAAATAATCAAAAACAAAAATAAAAAACACAAAAAGGAAACAAAAAAATATCCAACAACAAACAAGAAAAAACACACAGACCCCCCCAAACCAAAACACCCCCCCCCCCAATAAAACCAGAGACCTTACCAGGAGACGTCCTCACTCCATGACGACCGGAACTAAACTGAGGAAAGAAAGAGACTACTTACGGGAAGAAGAAACGACACCCAGAGGACAGTAGAGAAAAATAGTAAAATACAAGAAAAGCTCACCAGCCCCACTCAGAGGCAACAAGAGAAAAAACATTCAAAAATATTCAAAATAATTACAAATAATTCCCAAATTACTGAAATAAGTTATCAAAAAATTCAAAAATAATCACACTAATCACAAATAATTAAAAAAAGAAATAAGTTTTCACTCAACAAAACAAAACATCTAAACACAGTATAGAAACATTGATTTTTAAAAAACATATTCTTACACATTTTTAAAATTATTATCCAAGCTACAACTATTTTAAAAAAATTCACATAGTAACACATTATTTGGTTAAATACAATAAATACAAAAAAAATATCATCCTTTCCTCTTTATAAAAACCAAAAACCAAAAAACAAAAATAAAAAATCACAGTTTATAACAGCCCATGCATAAAAATATAAATTTAAAAAACCACAATTAAAAACTAACCTCATTTGCATAAACATAAAAGAAATACCTTCCAAAACCATTTTAAAGAGCCCAGCACTGCCGGGCAAAATATGCTAGTATATTATATTTTACTCTTATCATACAGTACTTTGAAATTACCAAGCACTTGATAAGCAACATTTAAAGGAGGGGTAGATTCCTGCTTGTTCCTTTATGGCTTAAGCTTAATAAAAATGAATATGTTGTTGGAAATATACAAAATTCAGAACCCACTCCTGTCTCGGGTTGGAAAGCTTTCTAACTGCAGCCTCCAGTTATCATCTGTTCAAGTTTAGACAGTGTATCCACTCTTGCTTCTATTGTAGAAATATAATATTTTTTTATCCTTAGAGAAAAAGATGGCCATTATTTCTATCTACATTAATATTTCATTATATTACAGTGTCCTGTTTCAAGTTACTAGCTGCTAATATTTTAGGATGTTTTAAGTGCTTTAAATTTAAATTGCACAATTGTGTGCGTGAAATTTTACTGAATTAACAAGAAGACATAAACCAAACCCTCCAGCTTCCTTTATTTGAATGATTCTGTTTTCTTAGCTTCCATTTGACTCTCAGAATTTCAGATCAAATTATTTTCCAACCATTCATTTCAAATGTTGCTTAACATTGTGGCTACCCCACATCTGTAGAACAATCAAATACAGCTGAACAACCATCCCTGTTATTTAGCTATCGCTGTGATGGCGAACCTTGGCACTCTAGATGTTCTTGGTCTTCAATTCCCAGAAGCACTGTGTGAATTCACACAAATGGGTTTACTGCAATTCTTCCGGCCCACACATTTTACTTCCGCTTCCGGGAGCGACGAGGGCAGCGCGGGCCAGATGAATCGCAGTAAACCCATTCGTGTGGATTCACAGGGTGCTTGAGCTTCTGGGAATTGAAGTCCAAGAACATCTGGAGTGCCAAGGTTTGTCATCACTGAGCTACCGCATTTACGGCAAGTGGGTGGGGAGATCCTGGCAGAAATCCACCCACCATTTAGAGATCCACGGTGTAAGAGGTTTATTGACGCACAAGCAGATGTTTGCAGTTTAGCAAAAATCGTAATTTCTAGCTAGCATACAGATCAAAGGAGTTTTAAACAAATGTCATGACTAACAAATAGGACAATGCAGTTCACAATCCAGCAAAGGACAAAAAGCATAAGGGATCAAGGAAACAAATCGACACCTGTCTGAATTTGAAAGGGACAAACAAATCAGATTCAACGAAGCATATTAGCACATGACATCAGATCCAGAATTCCACAGATGTTGAGGAAGAGGAGTTAAATAAATGCTCTTGCAGTCTGAAGACATGCAGCAAACTGGTTATGAAGCTGGAAACCAGCTTTTGTGCACCAGGGATGTCGACTACATGTATGTAGATGACCTCTGGACCAGGGTCCTGATAAAAGTCTTGTGTTGGACCGGGGCCGCGAAGCGGCTGTTGGGTCCCGAAGGAGACTCGTCAAGCAATGAGACATGAGGCAAGATGGAGCGAAGATCAGTGATTTAATGAGGCAAATCATCAGTATTTATCATGTACAGGCTGCATGCAAAAGAACTGCGATCTGGCAGAATCCATATGCCATGTTTACACGAGTTAATTGGGAAACTCTTCAGGGGAGTTAATTAACTAACTTAATCAATGACAGGGGAACTCCATTGTTCCAAGCTATCTGGGGTAAACATGTGGCTGGTATTGGTTTTAGGACTTAAGGTAATCCGCAGATGCGAGATTACCCATTACATGACTAGCAAGTTAGTCATTAGCTTCCTATTGTCCGAGCTGCTTGTCAGGTCAGCTGTAGGTGAATTAAACCCTATCTAATATTCCGCTCCCCCAATTTCTGTCCCTTCAGGAACCCCTGGTAACGAGGTGATCACCCATCACCGGGGTTCTGTCAGGGCCAGTATACCAATTGTGTGCGCGGATACCACAGTCTTGATTGTCAAAGGAAGAGGGTGTAGCGAAGAAGGCATGACTGGATGCTACAGTGCATGGAACACTTTTACCTTTCGTGCCGAGATGGTACTTACCAGTATTTGTCTATTTGCAATTTTTTGCTTTCGAACTGCTTGGTTGGCAGGAACTGGGACACTCCGTCAAGCAGCACTTGGGTCTCGAACTGCTGACCTTTCAGTCATCTAACTCAGTGCTTTAAAACACTAAGACAGTGCAGCCCAGCATTAAAGTGGAAAAAAAATTCTAAAGGAACAGCAGTGCCAAAATACAATTAAACATTCCTGATGAATTTAAGGATACAAGGATGAGATCTGCATTAATAAACTCAGCTGACAATGAGTCAGAACTGTGGTTAGAAACCAGAGATATAGTATGATTAGAGGTTTCCTTGCTTGAAAGCCAGTCGTATCGGATCTGTTGCTCGAAAGTCAGTCATATCCGACTCTACAGTTCAGTGCTCATCTTTGTTTATAGCCAAAGAGCCAGCACTGTGTTTGCAGAAGTTTCCGTGGACATGTGTCAGGCATGCCTAGACATCAGAGTGCACAGAATGCTGTTTCCCTTCCCACCGAAGTGGTGCCTATTTATCTACTTGCAATTTCTTGCTTTGGAACTGCTAGGTTGGCAGGAGCAGGGACAAAGACGGGAGCTCATTGCGTCATGCAGTACTCGAGTCTTGAACTGCTGACCTGCTGACTTTAAGTTCAGTGTCTTAGCTACTTGAGCAACCACATCCCATTAGAGAAGGATGTGAAAAGATAATTCTTAAAGTCAAGAGAGAGGAAAATGCAGATGGATAATAGAAGATACAGTTAAAAATGGTTTTGAAACGGTAGCCATGTTAGTCTGTGCAAACATATCAAAGAGTAAACAAAACAAAAATGGCAAAAAATGTTGTGGCACCTTAAAAACTAACTGCTGTATTTTCATGTTAGCTTTTGTGGATCAAGTCCACTTTGACATTAAAAAATGATGAAACTGAGGCTGTAATATAAAATTGCATAGTGCAAGCATATCAGAGAGTTAAACAAAACAACAACAAATAAGACAAAAACTCTGTAGCACATTAAGTTTTGTTACTTTCTGATATGTGAAAGCAAGTCTTTCTGGAAAGGCTGGGAAAGGAGGAAGGCAGCAGGAAAAGAGGAAGACCAATGGATGGGTTGACTCCCTAAAAGAAACCACAGATTTGAGTTTAACAAGAGCTGGACAAGCCTGTCGAGGAGAGTAGGCTTTGGAGACATGTTCCAGCAACTTCCCAACTGCTTTCAGTGCGGAAATGGCCTGGGAGCTCTAGACTAAGGGTGTCCAAACTTTTCAGGCTGCGGGCCGGTCAAGTGGTTCTTCCCAGCGGAAGTAAAATGTGCCTTGCAATCTGTTTTGCAACAGGATGAGATAGATTGCAGCTGGTCCAGAATGTGGCGGCTTGGGTAGTGATGGGGTGCGGGTTATGCCCGGGTCTCGCCCCTGCTCTGGGAGCTGCACTGGTTACCAGTTTGCCTCCGGGTGCAATTCAAGATGCTGGTTATGACCTTTAAAGGCCTACATGGCAGTGGGCCAAGATACCTGAGACCGCATCACCCTAAGAACATCTGTCCGTCCAACCAGAGAGGACTGGAGGGGTTTCCTAATTGTTCTATCAGCCAGTGGGGCCCACCTCTCTGGCACAAGAAAAGGGGCCTTTTCCGTGTCCGCTCCGGCCCTTTGGAATCTCCTGCCAGTAGAGCTACGGTGCAGACGGAGCTTCTGCCCTTCAGGAAAGGACTTAAGACCTGGCTGGCGGGGCAGGTATGGAGTCCTGAGGACAATGTGGCTCCTGCTCGCTGGTTTTTATCATGAGATGTACCCTTTCTCTGCTTCTCAGATTGGGTGGGTTTATTAATGTGGGTGGTTTTTTTTTTAAACTGCTTTTACTGTGTGAGGTTTTAAATTATGTAAGCCGCCCTGAGTCGGGCTTGCCAGAGTGGGCGGCGAACAAGTTGAAATATTAAATTAAATTTAAATTAAATTTTTAGACTGCCATTTTCTCTGCTTAAACTAGGGGTGGCCAATCCGGATCCGGCCCATAACAGCAATTCATTTGGCCCACGCCGCCCTTGTCGCTTGCGGTAGGAAAACGCCTGCGAGCGACGAGGGCAGTGTGGGCTGGATGTGTTCGAGTCAGGGGCCGGATCCGGCCCACAGTTTAGGCACCCCTGCTGTAGACTAGAACCCATTCCTCGGCGGCTCGATCCCCGCGGTTTCGCTTTTCGCCAAGGCGCAGAGAGAGAGAGAGAGAGGCCCCTTCCCAGAGGCATCCTTCTTCCCAACACAACACCAAACAAAGCAAAGCAAAACAAAAGCGCCGCCGTCCGGAAGGAGCGCCAAGTTGGCGCGCGAGCTGGGGCGCGTCGCGTTGCTCCTCGGGCCTTTCTGCCCCCCCCCCCCCATCCCGAGCGGTGGGCGGGTAGGTGGGGCTGGGGCAGCTCCGGGCTCCCCGCGCTTTGTCCCCCCGCCGCCTGCAGGGGGCATCGCGGCCCCGGGGCGGCGCTGCCAGCGGGTCGGGAGCTCCCTGGGAGCCGCACGTGTGGAGGTGGAGCTGGAGAGGCCGGGCCGACCCCCCCTCCCACTGCCAAGGGGGCCGGGCCGGGAGGGAGCCTGGGCGGGCGGGTTGCCTGCTCCGATGGGAGCCCGGGAGGCGGAAAGCCGCGCTCGGGGGCCGAGGCAGCGGTAGTGGCGGCGCGGTTGTCCTCGGGCTTCGGGATCTCCAGGGGCGGCGCGGGACTCTTAGACCCGGGGGTGGCAGTTGTTCTCGAAAGACGCTGGATCGAGCAGGAGGAGGAGGAGGAGGAGGATGGAGCCGGTCACCAAATGGAGCCCTAAGCAAGTAGTGGAATGGACCAAGGGTAAGCAATGGGACACCCCCCCCCCCCCTTCGGAGGCTCCTCGTGGCGCTTCGAGCCTGGATCATCTGGGGCCCCCGAGTCTCCTCCCGCAATTTCTCCCTCCGGATCGGGACTTGCTCTTTCCAAACTTTTCTTCTCCTTCCAAACTTTCCTGCACTGCTACAACACTGGAGGAGGGGGGGTGGGGGGGAGAAAGAGAATCTCCGCCTGCGCTCCGCTCCCGCCAAGCGGGTCCTCCTCCTCCTCCTGCTTCCCTGGCTCAGCTGCCTCTCGCCCCCCTCTTTTGCGGGTTGCCTCTGGAGGGGACCCGGCCTGCGAAGAGGAGTCGCTCTGCATCCGGAAAGCGCTTCGGTTCGCCAGCCTGAGTTGCCCGCTCCGGCTCCGCCACGCACGCGCGCGCCTTTGAACCGGGAAAGACCCAGGAGCCAGCCGAGGCCCTGAGTCTGTTTTTGTTTTCTTGGGGCAGGCTGGCGTGAAACCCTGAACATGATAACGTCCGCCCTCATATTCGTTACTTTCCCTCCTTTGCCTCGTTACTTTTTCCGCAGGGTTGTGGAGTTCCACGGCAGTAAACACTAACGTCATGAAGTTTTACCTACCAAGGTTTGAGGGAGTGCCCAAATATTTTGGGCCACAGGCCAATCACGTGGTTCAGGGGGCTGGTCACTATGGCTGGGGGGGGGGGTGGATCTGCCCCCCCCCCCGCGCCAATTCATCCCACCCACAAAGCCCTTGTTGCTCCCAGAAGCAGAAGTAAAACGCGCCCGTAGGGAAGAGTGGAAGAGACCATACTTTAAGTCAAGGGTGGCCAAACTATGGCCAGGAGACTGGATGCGGCCCCCAATACCAATTCATCTGGCCCATGAAGCCCTCATCACTCCTGGAAACAGAAGTAAAACTGCGCCCGTATGGGCTTCGTGGGCCAGATGAATTGGCGTTGGGGACTGCATCTGGCCCCCTGGCCATAGTTAGGGCACTCCGGACTTAAAGTATGATTTCTTCCACTTTGCAGAGCTTATGAGTGGAGCGATGACAGTCTGCTGTTTTAATAAAGAACATTTTGAAATGGTAGCCGTGTTAGTCTGTGCAAGCATACCAGAGAGTAAACAGAACAACAACAAAAAGACAAAAAATGTTGTGGCACCTTAAAGACGAACGCCTGTATGTTAATGTTAGTTTTTGTGGATCAAGTCCACTTCATTTGTCTGACGAAGTCGACTTGGTCCACGAAAGCTAACATTAAAATACAGGAGTTAGTCTTTAATGTGTCACAATGTTTTTTTGACCTTGTTTTGTTTACTCTGATATATTAATAAAGACACTCTTCAACATTACTAGTACCAATCCATCAGCCTTGCTTTCTGTTATGGCTTGAACTGAAACAAAGTGCATAAGGCTTTCTTAAGTTTCTTCTTGATCATGGATGTAGATGTGGCCTAAATGTTCCTGAAACTCTGTAGAATTTCCCCCCTGAACATTATGTGCCATTGCTCGTTGGTTCTATTTATGGAAGAATATATAGATTATTACCACTTCACATTGCGACTTTAGGCGATATGCATACTAAACAGCGTTCCGTGCCTGACACATGTCCACAGAAACGTCTGCAGATGCAGACAGCATTGGCTCTTTGGCTATAAACAGAAATGAGCACTGAACCCTAGAGTCGGATGCGACTGACTTTTGAACAAGGGTGACCTTTACATTTACTATACTTTCTGGGCAGGGGGTCAGTTTGATCTGGGCAAGCACACTTCAGAAGAAAAGGGTCCAGGGTTGTGCTGCATAGCACTTCAACGTTTGTTGTTATGTGCTGTCAAAGCATTTCCGACTTAAGGCCACCTTGTGAATTACTGACCTCCACGAAGATCCTGTCATTAACTTCAGCTTTTAACTTTGTTTATTTTATGAGGAGGAAGGTGAGCACTTCCTAAACCCATACTATATAGTCAGGAACATTTATGTGCCTGGACATTCCTCATGGATTATCTCTTTGTATGAGATATAGTCTGTGATTGTTTAGATGACAGCTTGCTGTGAATTGTAGACAGGAAAATCTCTGAAACATTTCTCAGGGCCCCTCTGCTTCCCTCAGGTATAGTCAGTCTTCCTGGTTTCTCTGGAATTGTTTCACAATGTGTATAAAATTAGTTGTTCAGAGTTTATCTCTTATCAAAACAGGTAAAGATATTAAGCCAGGCTAGAAGAACACCTCTGATTTGACCACCTGCCTCCTTTATTGGACAATTCTTCAATATTATTTAATTCAAACAAGACACTCCAGCATACTGATGGCACAGTGGTTAAAACTGTACTGCAGCCAAAACTATGCTGATGTTGTGAGTTCAATCCTAATCGGGATCAAGGTTGACTCAGCTTTCCATCCTTCTTAGGTTGGTATACCTTGGCTAGTTGGGGGCAAAATGCTAATTGACGTCAACCGCAGAGTGCACTAAGCTACAGGGCAGTATATACTGTATTTTCTGGCGTATAAGACTACTTTTTAACCCCGAAAAATCTGTGCCAAAGTCGGGGGTCATCTTATAGGACAGGTACTTAACTGCAGCTTGTTTCCCCTTGCTTCATATGTCCGGCGCATATGGTGGGGGGTGCCGCGGCCGAGTCCCTGCTCTGTGCGGGGAGTATGAAGCAAGGGGAAACAAGCTGCACACATCTTCCTGTATCTCGAGGAGGAGAACGTGAGGATAGATTGGCTCTCCACCAGAACCTGCCCATTCGACTCGGAGGGCTGCGCGTCTTCGGGTTGAGTGTGGGTTAATTTTTATTTGGTGTGCATTGGAAGAGAGGTAGTCTTATACGGCAAGTATATTCCAAACTCTATATTTTAACTGGAAAAGTTGGGGGTCGTCTTACATGCCCAGTCGTCTTATATGCCGGAAAATACGGTAAGTGTAATTGCTAATTGCTACTGCTTTGTATCAACAAACACTCAAATTGTGAATCTCCCCTTTCAGTTTGTGTTTAATGGAAAGTTGGCAGTTTGAGACCCAGGTACTGCATGACGGATTGTGCGCTCATCTCTGTCTCAGCTCTTGGGGACATGAAAGGAGCCTCATTTGGGTGTTCCCTGAGCGGAGTTTCTTCCACAAAAATCCTTTCAACCCAGAATAATTTCTGACACGCAATGATGATGATGATGATGTAGTGGTTGCATATATGGACCCTAACCTATTCCTGAAAGTTTCTTTTGTGTTTATGAGATACAGTGTACATTCTTAAATGCTCACGTTCACTACACTCTAAAATAAAGAGAGGTTTGATGACTTTGTAAGAGCAAAGTTAGGGATGTGTATCTGCTTGCTGATAAAGCCATCATCTATCATTTTCTGCCAACTTTACATGGATTTACTGTTCATTCTTGGCTTATGTGTTAGCAAATCAGTGCAGTCAAGTCATCTTTCAGGAAAGTTTCCCCCCAACTTGGATAATTTTCTGTCTCATGTGTGTTGAACTGAAATTTATCCCTGGTTTTATCTCCTGCTAGCAGTCATGTGTTCTGCTATTGTGTAGCTGCTTATGTCTGTGTGTGTGTGTGTGTGTGTGTGTGTGTGTGTGTGTGTTATTTATCAAGTAATGAATGAAATTAAAATGAAACAGCCAGTCCGTTCCCTTTGGATATTTAATACTGCTGAAAAGTTTTTAAAAAATAGTTTGGATAAACACATCATTGGAACCTCTAGATGAGTGCATTCTGGACATATGACAGTGATTATTGTTGAAGTGGTGATTTCAAGTTTGGGTTTAAATTAGTATTTTGCCCTTGACAAATCTGAAGCTCATTTTAAGGCCTGATTTGTTCACATGGGTATGGAAGGTTTCGTTAGAGCTGCCTTGTACCTTTATATAAAGGTAAAGGTCACCCTTACTCGAAAGCCAGTCAGTCTCTAAAAACAGTGAACAATGAGGTTCCTGATTGTTGTGTGATGAAAGCAGTATTTGATTTAATGAGGGAGGAATTAATCTGTTCTATTCAGTTTCTTTTTTTAAAAAAATATTGGAAAGCTTTGCCTGCCACCTGCAGTTCTCTTGAATCAGGCTTGGTGCCAGTACAAGCAGTTGGACTGACTGGTAATCTGTAGTCCAGCCAAGGGAGGATGGGATGCCATTTCACCACTGCAGCATAAACCCCTCTCCTGCCATGTCTGTAGGCCTCTCGTAGCCAAAATGCAAAGCCATCTCCTGGTATTTCTGAGGTATGGGGCACCAAGTAACCTCCTGTTGTATAGTCACTCACAGATAGCGATGCCCCTACCCTGGAGCAAGCATTATGGACTTCTGGATAGTCAGAGGTGATGAAATGGCTAGGGGTTTGTCAGTGCTGGTTATAGTAGGTATGTGCCTTATGTTGACCATTTTGGTCTGTGAGAAAAGACTCATGAGGGAGGTTAGAAGCCAGCAATAACTTTCCAGATCCATACTAAGTCATATGGAAGCTGAGTTGCAGAAAAATGTGTGTGAGAATTGTATTTATTTAATTTATATTCCATGCTTAAATTCTCCTAAATAAGATAATTTAGACTTTCTTTCTTTCTTTCCAACCCAAAAGAAACCGGCGCTGCTTGGAGGTCCATTTTGTTTTCGGTAGGAATGCAGTAAGCGCCGCGTTCTTACCCAAAACAAACCACCTTCCGGACCTCCGGTGGGAGAAACGGCCACGTGTTTGGCTGCTTCTCTCCCCGGAAGGTGGGTGAGGGCACCTCCGGGCAACGACAAAATGCGTACAATGATGCAACGCTTGGAACCAAGCTTTGCCGTTGTGCGGGGGTCGAGTGTAGTTGTGTGTTTTTTTTTTTGGGGGGGGGTCTTTTTAAAATGAGAATTCAGAAGGCCAAAGATGCCTGTTAACGTACTGTAAACATAAATTATGCAGATGCCACTGATCCAGTCTATTATACAAGAGCTGCTTTCAGTACTGGCTGAAGCAATGACTTATTTAACAATGTTTCCCATGCTAGATAAGATAATATAGTGTCCTGGATACAGAATACATTGGCAGAGATTCATTATGTACTGCTTTAAGGCGTCCTGGAAGCTCCCAGTTCAAATTTCACTTTATCCACAAACATACCAAGTGATGTTGAGTCCTTCTTTCATTGCCAGTATTACCTCTTATTGCTTGTGTTTTTACAATAGGGTAGCAAAACGTCCCCACTGTAAAGTTTGTGAGTAGTCCTTACGTGATAACATGCTGGTGAAGAGTCTGTACCCTTAAAAAAAAAAGAATGAGGGAGCACTGAATAAAATGGTATGATGGGGAAAGAGTTTGCACAGCAGGTTTGTGGAGGATGGAAAACTATGAATGAGTCCTAAACCACAGATCCCCTGATAGAACGGGAAAGGAAGGTTTTGTCAATGAACGGCTCTTAATTATCTTGCCTTAGGAACTGAGTTTAGTCACAAGAAATGTTCATGGACCTTGTATTTGGTAAAACTCTTGGCAGTGGTGTGAAAAGATCTTCATTGTCCATTTTCACCTCTGCTGGCTTTTTATATACTAGCATTGGTGCCCATCTTCGACGGGTTTTCTCAACCTGTGGCACTGGCCTGTGGTGCTACCCCTGGCTGAGGGGAGGGCCATTCTCCTATTCCGCCTTTGCATTTCCCCCTCCGCTGTTTTGAGGGTTGCCTCGAAGCAGCGTGGGGGAATGGCAGGGCGAGAGGCAGGTATCCGTCAAGGGAGGTGCCTTCCCTGGCATATCCCTGCCTGGCGCCTTTGAATGGCAGGGCGAGAGGCAGGTATCCGTCAGGGAAGGTGCTGTCCCTGGCGGATCACTGGCTGCCGCCTGTGCATTTTCCCTTCTGCTGTTTTGAGGTCTGGCTCGAAACAGCAGAGGGAATGGCAAGGGTGAGAGGCTGGTATCCGTCAGCTCAGGCACAGCTGAGGGCAGAAGGGACGGCAGGGCAGGGGCGGCAGGGCAGAGGTGGTGCCTATGGCGCCGCCTCGCCTGGCCGCATCCTCAGGCGGTGCGGCTGAGGGCGGAAGGGGTGGCAGGGCAGAGGTGGTGCCAAGGGCTGGGATTTGAGGAGGGGGAAAAGGGCCAGACCATCTCTGCAGACCGGGCCCAGTCCACCCGGGTATGGCAGTGAGGGTCCTCAACTGTAGTGCGCGCGCACACGAAGCAGCTGTTGGCTTTAGCATTCACGCACTGGCTGTCCTGCCTCTTCCGCGTTCTGGCTGTCCTGTCTGATTGGCTGTGGCATGCCGCGGAGGACGCTGGGACTTGTAGTGTTTGTTTTTTCTGGCTTTTGTGGGGCGCAGGACCAACTTGCGTTCTCTTGACCCTCGCGGCGCTGATGTCAGTGACATAAGGTAGGTGTGCACGGCACATCACGGGATAGGCTGCACAGGTGTGGACACACATTTTGTACATGCACGGCCACATCCCTTTCTTATAGGTATAGATTGGCAGGAATCCACATTGGCCACTCAGGACCAGGAATTGAAAAAGTCACCATTTTTTGGACTACAGATTTCAGAAAACCGTAGTGTTGGTTGTGGGATTCTGGGCATTGTACTCCAAAAGGAAAAAATAAAAGAGAAAGAGAGAGTAACTTTTCTCCATTCTGGCATTTGTTCCTAGTAATAAGACGGTTTGCTTTCTTCTGCTGTTTATTTTAGTGCAACCTCCCCTAATTAATCCAGGCCTTGCCTTGCCACAGTGAGTGGTTCCAGCTTTCTATTTGGATGTGTGTCCTTTGAATAAGAGGGATTTCTAGCTGACAGTGTGCTGATCCCGATCCCCCCCAATGCTCTCACAGTGAACTTACCTCTCCACTGAACATCAAAAGCTTTCCTAATGGTGCATTGTGCCTGATGAATTTGTAACAAAGCAGTGGGGGAGGGGGAGGGGGAGGGGGAAGTGAACTGCCTATGAACAAGTGCTAATTACTTTCCTTGCATTTGAACATCACAAGTGCCATTTAAAAGCATGTAGGTAGATTGGTATTCACATTGGTGTTAAGTTTCATCCTGAATCCATAGCCAAGGAAAAAATTCCCTGGGGTGGCGGCAAAGCTTTACTAAATTTGTATTTCCAACAGAAGTTTTACATTTTGATCCTGTTATATGTGCTCTCCTGGGGATTGAAAGGAAGGCTATCCATTTCAGAATTAGCTATACAAAGGGTAGCACTCTAGACATTTTTTCTCCTACAGCCTGTCATTATTGGACTCAATATTGCCTGCAATAACCTGGCACTATTTACAAGCTGAAAAAAGAAACCACTTTGGCCTTTGGAAGGGGAAGAAAATACGGTAATACCTCATACAAAGTCCGCTTCGTACAACATCGAATTCATACAACGTCGCCTAATTCCTTGAAAAAAGTTGCCTCATACAAAGTCGCTGCAACTTTGTATGAGGCAGGGTTTTTTCCAAGGTTGCATTGTGCCTGGGGAGTATAAAAGGCAGGACGCATGCATGCATTGCTCTTGTGCATTTTGCATGAGAAGAAGAGTGTTTAGGAGTGGTTTTGAGCATGATTTTGGATTGTTTTTGAATTTTTTCGTCAGAATTTTTGGAAGCATTCTTGGGATTTTTGCAGCATTCATCAAGCTCTTGGACCTTTCTTTGGCACAGTGGAAAGGTAGGTAAATGAGGTTTTCTGTTTCCGATTGGCTTGGGGTGGGGAGGTGGATGGGGGAGGGCATTTTTTTGGTGGGGTGGGCAATTGTTTGGCACTTGCTGCTGTGGTTTTTAAAAACATGCATGCTCCATAATTTTTCTTATGTTGGTCTTTTTTGGGGGAGCACTGTTTGGTGCGTGGGCAATTGTTTGGTGTTTGCTGCTGTTTGGATGATTAACACTGTGCTGCATGATGGGACATGTTGGCATCCATTTTGTCCTTGCTTCCATCCAGTAATTGTTTACAGTAGCTTGTACAAAATGGATGATTGGCCCCAGGTTGCAGATTAACACTGTGCTGCATGATGGGACATGTTAACTTTTAAACCTGCACTTCATAAAGTTTTCAAAAGTTAAAAACTTGTTGTATGGTTTGTCCCCTAAGATCAGGGTTGTTTGACATATTTTTGTAATGTATTTAGCCTTTAGACAATGATTTCTTAAAGTTCTGTCAGTTTCCTGTCTGTTTCCTTGATTTTGCCCTGAAGTCTGTGTTGTTACAGTACAGTGTATCTCTATGGAAACGTCGTTGTATGCGGCATCGCAGCGACGATTTCGACGTTGTATGAGGCATCGCGTCTAGGATTTTGCATGCCTCATACAAAGTCCAACTCCTTATAAAGTCCAAACTTGTGGAACCAAGTTTGGACGTTGTATGAGGTATCACTGTACAGTAAAACCCCTACTTATGAAAAAAAGTCAGTTCAGTTAGGCTTTTGCTTAAATCGGGGTTTATGTAATTCGAAGCAAACCCATAGGAAAAAATATTTTTTATGTCACTTGAAGAAAACCCATAGGAAAAAGAATCTTTATGTAACTCGAAGAAACCCATAGTAAATTGTGTAAATCGGGACATGGTTTTAGCACAAAATCATTATGTACATCAAATGTTATGTAACTCGAGGCATATGTAAGTCGGGGTTTTACTGTATTCGAAATCCTGGAAGCTTGCTGCCATTCAGAGATGACACATAGATGGACCTAATGGGGAAAAAGTTTCAACTCTGCATAAGGCAACGTATTGTGTTCCACTAATAAGGTAAAAGTAAAGGTTTCCCTTGCTCGTAAGCTAGTCATATCCGACTCTAGGGTTCAGTGCTCATCTCTGTTTCAAAGTCGAAGAGCCAGTGCTGTCTACTTCTGCAGACATTTCTGTGGTCATGTGGCAGGCATGACTAGACACAGAACGCTGTTACCTTCCCACCGAAGTGGTCCCTATTTATCTACTTGCAATGTCTTGCTTTCGAACTGCTAGGTTGGCAGGAGCTGGGACAAAGATGGGAGCTCATTCCGTCCTGCAGTACTCGGGAATCTAACTGCTGACCTGCTGCCTCCCAGTCAGCATTTTAGCCACTTGAGCCACTGCAGTCCTTGGGGTCCACTAATAAAGGTATGCTTTATGAAGGAAGGTGCACCTAGAGCCTAGATGAGTTTTTTAGACTTACACTCTTAGAATTCTTCATGCTGCCAAAGGGATTTGTGGTGGAGTGTTCCAAAAAGAGAAACTTTTCGAACCCCTGGTTAAAAATTACTGCCGGATACTACAGTATCAACTTCTAGTAGAGTTCTCAACTTTTTTGTAAAAAAAAAAAACCCTCTTCTGTTCAACAGAGTTGACGACATGCTTCTCAGAACAGTGAAAATTAAAAACCTTCAATCTGAAAAGCAAATTTTGAAGTGGTGTCTATTGATTTCATTTCCTGACCAGATCAAGTTAAATTAGAAAAAAAGGTGTTTAAGAAGCTCTTGAATTCTAAAATTCTGATGAGAAATCCCCATTCGTCAGTCCCTGATGTGGGTTCCTTCAGACTTTTAGGCTAGAACTCTCAGCATTCCCTCTTGATGGACAATGCTCACTTGGTGTGATGGGAAGGATCTGCTATTTAAATACGGTAAAACCCTGACTTACAAATGCCTCGAGTTACATAAAATTCAACTTACATAATGATTTTGTGCTAAAACCATGTCCTGATTTACACTACTTCCTATGGGTTTGCTTCGAGTTACATAGAGATTCTTTTTCCTATGGGTTTTCTTCAAGCTACGTAAAAATTCATATCCTTATGGGTTTTCTTCGAGTTACATAAAAAATTCATTTTTCCTATGGGTTTGCTTCAAATTACATAAAAATTTGATTTAAGCAAAAGCCTACGGAACAGACTTTTCCCCCATAAGTAGGGGTTTTACTGTATATATTTTGGACTCTAAGTCTCAGGATTTGCACTTCGGGGATTAGAAGTCCACCTTCAGACGCTTATATTTCACAAAAGCCCCATGGCTGGCTCCGGCCTAACTTCCTGTTAAAAAAAGGAAGCTGTCCTAGTGCTAAGATAGAAGACTCTCAACTTGCAGCAGTTTAGATATTTTTTTTTAAAAAAAACCTTTCTCACACTAGACCAGGTGAAGGGAACTGCAGAATGAACTCATCAAAAGGTGCCTTCATTTTTGCAGTTTCATGTCTGGCCTTCCTGACACGGAAGAAGAAGAAGAAGCAGCTTCCTTATTTCACAAGTACTGTAGTTCGGAGATAGGTTATTTATTTATTTAAAATATTTCTATCCCGCTTCCCTCACTCAAGAGTGACCCAAAGCGGCTAACAACATAATAAAACCAAGAAATAAAACAGATTAACAAACCTCATTTAAAAACTGCATATTAAAAAACATTCAGAAGTCCCCACCCACCCATACAGATAAAAAAAGTCAGGTCAGAAAACCCGTATAGGCTAAATGAGCCAGCGGGACTGGGTTATGAAGGAAGCTCAGTGAGTCTCCTAGCCATCTTTCTCTATGTGAGGGAAATGTTGGTGTCTGTAGGTGTGAGTTGGGTGGCACTCCCTGAATGGAGAATTTGCCTTTTTTTGCTTAATGTTTTTTTATGGGTGGCACTATGGATTCTCTTAAGACTATGGTGGCTTAGTAGTTAAGAGGCTGAACTTGATGACAGGAAGGTTAGCAGGTCAGTAGTTCGAGACCTGAGTGCTGCATGACAGAGTGAGCTCCCGTCATTGTCCCAGCTCTTGCTAACCTAGCATTTTGAAATCAAGAACTTGCAAGTAGATAAATAGGTACAGTACTGCTTTGGTTGGAAGGTAACATGTGCTCTGGTGTCTAGTCATGCCTGCCACATGACCATGGAAATATTGCAGACGCAGACAGCACTGACTCTGGCTGTAAATGGAGATGAGCACTGTACCCTAGAGTCAGATACGACTGGCTTTTGAGCAAGGGAGACCTTTACCTATGGATTCTCTTGGCAATTCTAGTACTGTCTTAGATGATCTTGCATCTAAGTGTTGCACAAGTCATAATGCTTCAAGAATGCAGATAATTGGGAGTGACTTTATACACCTCAGTAGTTTGTGAAAAAAAGATCCTCTAAGTTCATCTGTTTTTAACTGTTTATTTTTATGAAGTGCCAAACTATGTGACCCTTTGAAACATTTCTAAAAAGTATTCAGACAAGCATAGCCTTTCGTTGAATCTCTTAATGTGAGAAAGACACTGTTATTTAAGCAAACATACCTCCCCCTTTCAAATTTTGCATAAGTTTATATTGGCTTGTTTTCCTGAGCTTTTGCTGTGGGAAGAAAAATATCTTATGGTCGTATGAAAAATAAATGTTAATGCCTTGCTAGATTGCATTTAGTACTGACTCTCAAGGTTAATACTGAAGATTATTCACTGATATATAATAAAACCTCGCATAAAAAGTGCCTCGCTTAGAGACTAACTCGCTTAAAGAGCAGATTTTTTCTGAATGGTCGCTTCACTTAACAACTAAAACCAAACAAAAACTCGCGTAACAACTAAATCGTGGTTCGTAGTCCTCACCGCCAGAAGTAACAATTGGTCACTTACAATGGTGTTTTGCTTAAAGAGCAAACTTGCTTAAAGAGCAATCCTGTGGAACGCATTATGCTCTTTAAGCGAAGTACTACTGTACAGGCTGAGCAATAGACCACCCTCTTCAGACTTTTCCCACACAGCTGCTAATTGACAGCATGTGTTGATCAACAATCTGTGTTTTTGGAAGGCTCACCAAACTTTTCTGTAAAGCCATCCTCTCTGATCTGCACCATATTGACTTAGCTGTTTTTCTAGGTGAAGACATTAATCTGGGAAAACACATTAACAATAGCCTGGCCGCTGTCTTAAGAGCAGAGAAATTACTGAGACTTTTGTGCATAGACTAAATGTACACCTTCAGACAGTTGTTTGAAACATGTTTGGCACAATTCTGTTGGCCTTGTGCTTCTGTGCTTTAGATGTACAGCATCCCTAACTGTCTTCATCTAAAATGTTTGACTTGTGTGTGTGTGTGTGTGTGTGTGTGTGTGTGTGTGTGTGTGTGTGTGTGTGTGTGTGTGTGTGTGTGTGTGTGTGTGTGTGTGTGTGTTGTTTAACACCGGTGGAGAGCTTTAGTCACCTGCCAGCCCCATTTGACTTTTATGTTTGACTCATGTTACACATTCCTTAAAATATAGTTTCTAGTAACATTTGGGTGTAGTGCAAGCAAATGTGTTAAGATCTATGCATTAATGATCTCCTGGAAACTGAACTAATGGTTCTGTTAACAGACTGCTCAGCAAAATATGCTCTCTTGGAGAAAAAACATGAAGTGCTGAAAAATACATGTTGGCTTTTGTGACCAAGCATTACACATGTATAGTTTCACATAATTTTAAATTGTTTTAAGTATTTTTAAATAGTTTGGCGTTGCTATTTTTGTCCCCCTCCTGATATCTTTTGATATATTACAGGACGTAATTCTTCTAATGAAATATATGTGTTACATAGGTGTTAATATTTTTGTTATTGTGCAAGCTTTTACTATTCAAATGTCAGCTAAGGGATGTAGACATTTCTTCTGTCTCATTTGAACAATCATATCTTCAATTTAGGAAGCCGAGATATGAATAAGTCTTTTGCCTTTGCTCCTTCCTTCATTTGTTTCCAAGGAACCTCTAATCAGGGTCCCTCTGATCAGTCATAGTTTCTAGTTACAGTTGAACTGGAAAATGATGGATATCTGCGTTGAAAAACCCCCAAGAATGCTAAACCTTGTTGAAATCATGCCTTAATATTCTTGGCTTGTTCTGAAGCTGGTAACCATACTTTCCTGGTTCAGATGAAACAGCACCAGCACATCATGGGAAACATAACATCCATGGGAAACAGGTTACATGGGGAGGTAATGACTCATCTGAGGTGACATGTTGGAATTCAGGGTTTAGTGGGGATTTGAGCTCTATTATCCTCAGTCTTAGTTTGACCTTAGTTTTGGGATGAAAGGGCTAAACCCTCTCACTAGTTCTGCATGTGCTGCTGGTTTTAAAAATAAATAATAATCCTTGGTGTTATTTTTATTGGACTTTTTTTTAGTTAATGAAAGGTTTTCCCTGTTTTGCATATGGCTAGTTAGTATTGCTTCCCCCCCAGGAAACAATTACATCACAGCTGTTTACTCTTTCAAACTGCAAAACTTGTAGGGCACTGAAATAGGAACGCATGCCATGTGGGGCATCATGTCATCTGTTTTTCTTCTTCTTAAGCTTCTGCTCTTAATGTTTGCTTGTGAGCCTTTGACTGGTGTTGCTAGGTACAGTTGCGTGGGCGCCTTTGCATTCCGGCTTCCCAAGTTCTTTGTTTCTGTCCCGTAATACTGAAACTAAGTCCTGTTACATTCTGCTACAGAAGAATTTCCTTTGTTTTCTAGAGGTTAAAAATATACAGAAAAAACTAATGCATAATAGTCAAGGAAATGCCTGTGAAAGGACACCCGTTCATACTATCTGTTGCAGTTTTCAGTGAAGAACAAACTGTGTGTCAACAAATTAGGTATTAATTGATGTGACTTACCATTATAACATATTGTGAAGGCAATTAATTCAGAAAGCCTGCTTCAGGCCTTCCTGTCTCTTATCCCTTCACTCCCATGTCTGCCTGCCTGCATATGTGTGTGCATGCATGTGTAAATAAGTTATTCTGTTCCTATTAAGTAGAGTAAAACCTCACATAAAGAGCACCTCACTTAGAGACTAACTCGCTTAGAGAGCAGAATTTTCTCTGAATGGTCGCTTCGCTTAACAAACAAAAAACTCACTTAACAACTAAATCGGGGTTTGTAATTCCCCCCGCCAGAAGTTACAATTGGTCACTTAAAATGGTGTTTCGCTTAAAGAGCAAACTTGCTTAAAGAGCAATCCCGTGGAACGCATTATGGAACGCGAGGTACCACTGTACAGTAGTTCCGTTCATAGATTCTAACAGTTTGCTGTAACCCTATGGGTGGTTATGTATCCGGAAAGTTTTTTAAAGTTAGCCAAAATGTTGTTTGGGTGCAGGTCGGGAGTCAATTTTGGAGAATGATGACTGTCTGTCACAAGTGTGTCAGTGATATTCTGCAAAACAGTTGGAATGTATGGCGGAACTGCAAGTGACTCCAGCACCACAAGAAAACCACTGTTTGCATGGTTGAAAAATGACGTCCTTGTGGTAACTGCAGTTCTGTTGTGAAGACGTGGACAAGCATACTGCTGTTCTTACGTTAGTTTATTACGAAGCAAAAGCAAAGCAGTTACACTTATATACTGCCCCAGAGTGCTTAGTGCACTCTGGGCAGTTCACAAGTTTATTAGCATTTTGCCCCCAACAAGCTGGGTACCACTAGCCTGTACCACCCACTTTTATTCCACATCCCCTATCCATCCCATTGTGTTGCCTAATGTCAAAAGAGCATACTTTGAAACTGTGAAGTGAATCATATACAACTTCTAGCCAAGCTGTTGTCTCAGTTTGCTTCAGGTTTCTCTTTTTTTACGTCTCTTATTTATTGATACCAGACCTGGGGAGAGGTTTTTTGTTTAGGATTTTTGGGATGGAGCTCTGAAAATTCCTCAACCAACCTGGCTGGTGATTGCAAAAAAGTAACTTTTCCAAGTCCTGATTGCTACTGATGAACTGGATATGGAATTTCCCACTTTTATGATAGGAAATCAATTTCAGGAAATCAACTGTTGCTGCATTTGGCTGCTTTTATGCAAAGAGTGGTTTTTGATCACCAGTGGCAGCTCAGTGAAAGAGAGATAGGCACCAGTCTCCTGCTGGCATGGATAGGTACCATTGATAGGGTCATTGGCGTGAGTGGCAGTCTGCCAGAAAAGATTCTGTTACTAGGATTGGCTTGAATGCTTTTGTGCTTAATTGGAAGCCTCCTTTTCTCTGCTTACACTCCCAGCTGCCCAAGGGAGACTTCTAATTAGTAATGGAAACATTCAATCTGGATTGTCAGTACATTGATCCTAGGAAAACCTGACTTTGCTTTTTTTTTTTTGTCCAGTGAATTCAACATTGAATCTTTATGCTGTATGCAAATAAATACTGTATGACTAGTGTCAAGCATGGGCTATACTAGTGTATGACCCTGGCTTAATTTGTGTAACTCATCTTTGCTGAAATCAGTAAAACGAACAGTTATATCTGTTAGCACTGAGTACCGTATATACTGAAGTATAAGTTGAGTTTTTTAGCCCCAAAAATGAGCCCCCAAAAGGGAACTCGGCTTATACTTGGGTCAATGACCATGAGGGTCTAAAGACCATGCCGGATTGAGATGTGCCAACAACGTAATTAATTTTACTATGCTTTCATGTATTTTGATTATTGAAACTCACTAGCAGCTGCTGCATTTCCTACCCTTGGCTTATACTCGGGTCAATCTATTTTCCAGGGTTTTCAGTTCAAAATTAGGTACCTCAGCTTATATTCGGGTTGACTTATAGTTGAGTATATATGGTATTAGATTCTGAGGGAAACTGGGATCCATAGTGATCTCAAGACAGGTATCTTGCAAAAAGGTATCTATAATGTAATATAATATAATAGATAGTGTCATGTTCTGTAGCTCCACTGGGACCACAGAGGTGACATCATTTGGCAGCAGCAGATTGTTACTAATTAAAAAGTCCTTACTTTGATTTTAGGTTATGTTCAACTTTGTTTCATTGTGTGCTAGCCACACACAACCTGAAATTGAATCATCAGCTCCTTAGTTAGTGCCAGCCTGCTATATCTAGTGACATCCTCTTGTGCTAGCAGAGCTTAGGAACAGGACATCAGACATTGTGATATAAGGCATAGTTATGTACTAGCATAGGTAGTACATAGGTTCCTTTGATGGTTTTCTTTTTAGGGGGCTCAACCCGTGGGGCGGGGGTGGTTAGGGGAGTGTTTTTTCCTTTTTTCCTCTCCCCCACACTGTTTGTGATGCCCCTAGCTCCCACTTATTCTTTTTTTTGGGGGTGTTGGACTATCCTGCGTGGCAGCCATGGGCTTCGGCTTTTTGATTGCAGCAATGGCGGCATTGGAGGAGCTTATTTTGCAGTGCCTTCTCTAGAAGGCACTGGGCAACTGGGCGGCCCTGTCTGCTGGGCTGGTTGGGAGATGCTTCAGCCATGGCCGCACCCCCACTACCGCCTTCTCTCCACCATGTCTGCTGCAGACTGATCCGCCATTGCTGCCTTGACTTTCTGGAGTTTTCGCGGCGAAAGGGCTGCCTGTTCCTCTCTGGAGCCCAGGGTCCGCAGCCGCACTCCCTTTGCCTATTTGAGGTGGCAACTGTGGTGGTTGTTGCTGCGGCGGGCGAGGTGAGGCAGAGAGAAGGGGCGGCAGGGTGTATGGGCGGGGCAGAGTCGTCTCTGGACTCGACCGGCCGATGGGGCTGGCTGGTGGCTTCTGGAAAGGGCGCCACGAAGGCCGCTCCTCTGCCCATGCCGTCTTGCCCGTTGCCCGTATGCCACCTGCCTTTCCTCACTCATTTGACTGCCAGCGTACGGTTGCTCCCTTTGGCCACCATCGTCGGGAGAGTGCATGGCAAGAGGCCCGCCTTTTCCCATTAAGCTGCGTCTCCCACTGACTGTGCGCACGAACATTGCCCAGCCCCCTCCTGTGCATGTTCTGGCCTTTCTGATTGGCTGGGGCGTTGCACAGAGGTTGTTGGGGCATGTAGTTTTTTAAAAACTACCACAGGGACAGGCCTCAGCAAGGCGACATCCCGGGGCGGCCCAAGTGCCAGATGGGGGTAGCCGTGGTACACCCATGGCCAGCGGCACATCCATGGCCAGCGGACATACACTGCGGCCCAGGAGGCCTCGGCATGGATGTAGGTGATTGCGCCGGGGCCGTGGGTGACACTGGAGGCAAGCCATCAGCTGTGACGCACACGGGGACTGCCATGCATGTGCACACTCCTCCCCTTGTCCTGGCATGGCACGCGAGCCTCTGGACCTGCGTGCATACATAATAAGTTACTCCGGTTTTGTGGGACGCAGGCCCCACCGTCAACCCTGAGACACAAACACTTTTGATCTCGCTCACCCATGCAAGGTTTGTGCCAAATTTGAACGGGATTGGTGCAGGGGTGCCTTTGGAGCAGTCACAAACCCAAACTTCCGTTTTATTTATATACTAGCATAGTTTGCCTGGCGGTGCCGGGCTGTTTTTAAATTGTGTTGAAAGGTTTTGTTAATGTTTGTACAAATGAGGTTAGTCTGTAATTGTGATTTTTAAAATGTTTATTTATGCACACGGGCTGTTATAAACTGTGATCAGATTTTTTGGGTTTGTTTTTGTGGATTAAAAAAAGAGGAAAGGATGATATAATTTTTTACAATTATTTTATTTAACCAAATAATGTTTTAGTATGTGAATTTTAAAAAAATAGTTGTATCTTGGATAATAATTTAAAAAATGTGAAAGTACTTTTTTTTTACATTCAATGTTTTTAAACTGTGTTTAGATGTTTTGGGTTTTTTTTTTAGTGAAAACTCTACACAGTATTTTAGAAATGTTTTTATTTTATTATTGTGTGATTTGTGTGAATGTGTGATGCAATGTTATGTTTTTGACTGTTTTTTCTCTTGTGGCCTCTGGGTGGGGCTATTGAGTATTTCTTTTACTTTGACTGTTTTTTCTCTACTGGCCTCTGGGTGGCGCTTCTTCCGGTAAGTAGTCTCTTTCTTTCCTCATTTCAGTTCCGGCCATCATGGAGGAAGGATGTCTGCTGGTAAGTTGGCTGGTTTAATTTCTTTTGGGGTTTTGGTTTGTTTTTGAATGTTTTTGTTTGTTTTTTATGTGATTTTTTAAAATTAATGGTTTATTTATTTTAATTATTTTGTTTTTTGTTTTTGTTTTTTTGGTTTTTTTCTCTTTCAAGGGGGTCCAAGGCATCAGTGCCTTGGCATCCGCTTGACAACGAAACACCTTCCTTTCCGCGGCCTGGGCTTGCTGGCCAGGCTGCGGGGACCAGACCGCCGGTTTTTTTTCCTTCCCCCGGCCTGGGCTTGCTGGCCGGGCCGGGGCAAGGCCAGCGCTGGGGGGGCGTTGTGGCTGGGGGGGTGTTCCTTCCCGCAGCCTTTCCTTGCTGGCTGGGCCGCGGGAAGCCACGCGACACGGGGGTGTTTCCTTCCTGCGGCCTGGCTTTGCTGGCTGCACCGCGGGAAGCTATGGAGTGGGGTGTTCCTTCCCACGGCCTTGCCTTGCTGGCTGGACCGCAGGAAGCCATGCGGCGCGGGTTTTTTTCCTTCCTGTGGCCTGGCTTTGCTGGCTGGGCAGCGGGAAGCCATGGGGCGGCGGGGGAGGGTTTTTTTCCACAGCCTGGCTTTTCTGGCTGGCCCGCAGGAAGCCATGGGGCAGGGGATTTTCCTTCCCGCGGCCTTGCCTTGCTGGCTGGGCCGTTGGAAGGCCTGCGGCGTGTCTGTGAGGCGGTGCGTCCGCCTGTGGCGGACTTGCCCTCACATTGGGTTTTTTATTTTTATTTTTCGCGCACCAGCTTCCTCAGCATTCTACGTGCTCATGGCGCGCAGGGCGCTGGGGCTTGTAGTTTGGCATTTGCGTTTTCGGTTTCTGCAGCAGTTTTTTTCCTGCGGCTTCATTTTGATTGGCTGCGGCGCATTTCCGAACGTTCCTTTTGCTCGCGCCTCTCAGCCTGATTAGCTGTCGCGCAGCGCGGCCCAAGGAACATTGGGAAATTGAGTCCTTTCTTTTTGTTTGTGATCGGGGGGCTCTTGCCCCACTGGTGCAAAATTCAACCCGACAGTTACCTGCGAATCCCGGTCGGGCGAGTGCACGGAGGCTCGGACGGAGCTAGTGGGGCCTGGCTAAACATCCTTTGTCACATTCCAACGGTTAACGCACAGATTTATAGGTATAAGGAACTGTTGCAGTTAAGGAGCACCTGCAGTGTGGTAGATGTTGTGTGAACAGTACCCAAGGATGGTGTAGTTTCTCCCGAGAGAGCTTAACAATCTATGTTAGATGGACAGAATGGGAACAAGTGATTAGCTGAGGTGGGAATGGGCTTAATGGGAGGTGTGGATGTGGCAAGAGGCTAGATAAGGCAGGGCCATGAGTGTTCATTAGAGGCTTTCCTGCAGAAAGAGGTTTTGAGGTTGAGGGATTGAGAAAGTAGGTTGCCATAAGAAGCTGGCCTTTCTTTTTCTTTCTGGGACAAGCACTTGAGTTGTAAAGCTGTATCGCTTTTCCATTGCCCGCATTTGATAGCTTCCCACCTTACTACAAGGGGTAAAGAAATAGATAAGGATGGGGAAATAGGATGGAATTAGGATAATAAGATGGGTGGTCTGTTTAATCTTCAGGGAACTGAGAGGATGTGATGTGTTTCTTCAGACTTTCTCCATCAAACCAAGTCTGCCTCTCCCCCACCAAAAATTGAGGAGAGAATGCTTCCTTTCTTGTGTCTACTAGGGATTCTTTCTGGGTACTTAATATAAGATTTTAGCAATTTCACCTTCTCATTTTTGGAATACTTGGTAGATTTTAGAAAAGTTACTTTTTGTCCTACAGCTTTCAGAATCCCCCAGCTTGATCTGTTACAGTCCTTCAAGTTCTACTATGAAGTCATAATAGAACTGTAGAGAAAGAGAACCACAACAGTTAGAGCACCCTCTGAAAAATGTCCACCCAACCTTTGCTTTAAAAATATCCAGTGATGGAGGCTGGTTTGGGGAGTTGCCCTGGGACTGTGCAGCTTACTAAAGGTTACAGAGGCTGTCTCTTTTCCCTGGAAGCTCAGTGTGGGATTGAACTCCCAACTGCTGGCTGTGCAACCAGATACCTAACTCACTGAGCTATACAGCCAGCTGTCTTTCACAAGAGGAACATGGCTATCATGCTGCCCGTTACCCAGCTTCCTCAACTATTCCTCACACTATTTTATTTCCAGGGGCTGAGGCTCTTTGTCATGATATGTCATTCAGTTCTCTGAACAATAAAATCCTGAAAAGAACCAAAAACTTCAAGAAGCACTTGAACACTGTTGAAGTTGATGAATGAAGAGGCTAATAAGAGAACACAGGATGATTTACTCTCCTTGATAGTCACAGCTTTTATATCTTCCTTAGGGAAGACAGCATATGGCTGTGAATGTGAACCTCTTTCAATCCATTGTGCCAAGATCAGTTGACTGTCCTTTATTTTAAAGAACATATTGACAGAGTGAAAGCATTCCCTTAACTTTACTTGATCATGTTTACTTAAATAAATCTCTGTTACTCAGTTGATATAGTAAGAATTCTAGAAAGAAGCCATTGAAAGGATTACAGCAGGAGTTCTCAACCATTTAAGGCCAGGTCATGTTCCCTCAGACAGCTTTGGGGGCCAGACAGCCATTTTCCCCTTCCTCCACCACATGGCACTTCCTGATATGGTGGAGGCAGTAGGAGGCCACATGAAATGGTGCCACAAGCCGCTTCCGGCCCACAGGCCGCAGGTTGAGAATCTCTGTATTAAAGGAAAATGCATTATGAAGAAAATATGGTGGGAAGTCAATCCTGAGTTAATTCTTCAGTAGGCTTGATTACTTTTACTTTATGAATGTTTGCAAGTCCAGAACCTTCCCTGCTGGACCTACTGCAGTACAGTGTTAAGTGGGCCAACTGCAGTTTAGATCCATCTGTCCTGTCTCTCCTACGTCAAGGGGCTGAAATACATGACAGCATGGTGGATTGTCATTCCCCTCCCCCACCATCTCATTTGTGCAAGAGTTACAGTGCTGTTTTGCTAGAATTTTTTTTTTTGTTCATTTGTTCCCAAAGTGATGCAAATCTTCTATTGCTAAGCTGCTTATCAACTTGGCATCTAAGCAGGCACAGTGGGAGCTTTGTAGTGTGCTAGGTTTATTTCTCTCAAGGTTTCAGCTAGCTAGGAATTGTACTTGCACAAACCCCAAGTATAATTGGAGAAGAATTTTAACTCCCTGTAGACAGGTCACATGCCTAGCATGCCAGGGCTTTTTATTCAGCTCTTGTTCACTTCCCAGGTTCTGAACTTTCATGAGAATCTAGTGATTTATGCATACATTGATCAAGCTGGTGCTACCTCGGAAAAACTGGTGAGAAATTTAACTCAGTCATCCGGCTGTCCGGTTGTAAGGAATAAAGTGTTTTAGAAAAGGTTAAAACTGAGTAGTGTTCCATATATTTGTGGTTGGATGGGCCAATTAAAAATGGCCAGAGGTCTGCCCAAATCATGCTTAGACTCTTTTAGGTTGTTTGAAGAGATGAGTTCTTGAGTTGGATCAAACTCCTTTTTTCTAGGCAACAAAAGAAATATTTTTTCCTTTTCAAATGGGTATCAGTGGTAATAGTGCATCAACATATGAGCCCATCTCGTTCATTTTTGGTAGCTTTCATGGGATGTATGTTCGGCCTTGGTCTAACTCTGAGACTAACTGGAGACACATTCCCAATATAAGCAAATAAAGGTTGGAGATCAGAAGACATGGTCAGAACCAAGCAGTGATCAGGCTAGATATGAGCAATCTGTGTGACAACTTGGCAAGCTGAGGTATTCAAATGGCAACTCCCTATCGTTTTCTGGGATAATTGTACTGTATGGTTTGTCCCTGTCCATTTCAGCTGATGATGTTCAAGATAAAGAGTCATTTAACTATAGTCAGGCTATATAATTGCAGCCTAAAAGTTTTTGAAACGTTTTGCTTGGTTTTAAGTTAGTGGTCTTTTAGTATTGTTGTCAAATCGTATTTTCTTATTGTAACTTGAATATGTTATTAATAATTAAAAATTATGTACCATGAAATGACTTAATGCTCGTCCTTCAAAGATTTTCTAGGTATAATTTACCCAGAAGTAGTTTACCAGTTTATTCTTTAACACTACAAGCTGTGCTCTTTGTCTAAGGATGTACAGATAGCAGGCAAGAATTTAAATTCTCGTTGAGCAATACCAGCAGGTTGTGTTATTAGTGGTACAGTAATATCTCATACAAAGTCCGCTTCATACAACATCGGATTCATACAACATCGCCTAATTCCTTGAAAAAAGTTGCCTCATACAAAGTCGCTGCAACGTTATATGAGGCATTGGGGTTTTCCCAGGTTGCATTGTGCCTGGGCAGTATAAAAGGCAGGACACATGCGTGCATTGCTCTTGTGGGTTTTGCATGAGGCAAAGAGTGTTTAGGAGTGGTTTTGAGCGCGACTTTGGAGTTTTCTGGATTTTTTTCATCAGAATTTTTAGAAGCTTTCCTGGGATTTTTGCAGCATTCTTCAGGTTCTTTGACAATCGGGGTTGTTTGACAAGTTTTTGTAATGTTTTTAGCCTTTAGACAATGATTTCTTAAAGTTCTTTCAGTTTCCTGTCTGTTTCCTTGACTTTGCCCTGAAGTCTGTGCTGTTACAGTACAATGTATCTCTATGGAAACGACGTTGTATGAGGCATCGCGGCAAGGATTTTGCATGCCTCATACAAAGTCCAAATCCATATAAAGTCCAAACTTGTGGAACCAAGTTTGGACATTGTATGAGGTATCACTGTATCTATTTTAAAACAAATTCTTTTAAACTGTGGGGCACTGTTGTAAGCGAAGTGAGATGTGAATAAAAGAAATAAATAGAGCAAGGATGGGGAATTTATGGTCTCCCAGATAATATCAGACTGCAGCTTCTATCATCCTGTACCATTGGGAATTATAGTACCCTTGCTCGCAAGAGAATCGTTAATCCAGAGACTTAAATGTGCATGGCTTGCTTAACACCCAGAATCAGCAAGAGTCAATCATGAAAGACCAGCAGTTGGATGCCACTATTTGATACACTGTATGGGTCTCTAGTTCACATGCTTTTGAGTCTCTCCTTCTATTTCATACTAGCATATTTTGCCTGGTGGTGCCGGGCTTTGTAAAATTGTGTTGGATAGTAAAGGGTTTTTTTTTGTTGTTGAACCAATGGTGCTGGGCTGTTTTAAATGGTGTTGAATGGTTTTGTGATTTTGTGGCTTTGAGGCGCTGCATCCGCCTGCGGCGGACTTGCGCTCCCAGTGTGTGTTTTATTTTTATTTTTTACGTGCCGGCTTCCTCAGTGCCGGGCTCTTTAAATTGGTTTTGGAAGGTTTTTGTTTTATGTTAATGCAAAATTTAATTTAATTTAATTTATTTAATGTAAATTAATTTGTTTTAATTTAAAATTTAATTTTGGTTTTTTAAATCTTTATTTTTACGCATTTTTTTGTTTTGGTTTTTTGGGTTTTTTGAGTGAAAAGTGATTTCTGGGTTTTTTTTGGTATTTTTTGAGATTAGTGTGAATATTTTTGAATGTTTTAATAACTTATTTGATTAATTTGGGAATTAATCTTATTAGTTTCAATATTTTTGAATGTTTTTTCTCTTGTGGCCTTTGGATGGGGGTGGTGAGCTTTTCTTCCTCTCTACAATTTTTCTCTTCTGTCCTCTGGGTGTCGCTTCTGGTAAGTATTTTCTTTATTTTCTCAGTTGAGTTCCGTTCGTCATGGAGTGAAGACGTCTCCTGGTAAGCTCTCTGGGGTTTTTTTTGGTGGTGGTGGGGGGTTGTGTTGGTTTTTTTGGGGGGGTCTTTGTGATGTTTTTGTGGTTACTTTTTGGATGTTTTTGTGTTTCTTTTTGACTGTTTTTGTGACTGTTTTTGAATGTTTTTGTGTGTACTTTTTTGGGGTGGTGGTGGTCTTTTTTTCACGGGCCAGGCTCGATCCCTGGCCTGTGGAAAGAAAAGGGCGGGTGTGTGTGTGTTCTTTTTTTTTCATGGGCCAGGCTCGATCCCTGGCCCGTGGAAAGGAAAGGGCGTGGGGGGGATTTCATGGGCCTGGCTCGATCCCTGGCCCGTGGAAAGTAAGGGCAGCGGCGGCGGGGGGTATTTTATTTTCCGCATGCCAGCTGCCTCAGCGTTCTGCATGCTAATGGCGTGCAGGACGCTGGGGCTTGTAGTTTTGCGTGCATGTGTTTGGTTACTGCAGCAGTTTTTTTCCTGCGGCTTTTTTTTTGATTGGCCGCGGTGCGTTTCCGAACGTTCCTTTTGCCGCACTGCTCAGCCTGATTGGCTCTGGTGCGGCGTGGCGCAAGGAACATTGGGAATTGAAGTCCCCCCCTTTTTTTGCGTCCGAGGGGCTCCTGCCCCCTGGCCGAAAATTTCAACCCGACAGTTACCTGCTTGGACAGTTCGGGCGAGTGCACGGAAGCTCGGACGGGGCTAGTGGGGCCTGGTGCAACATCCTTTGTCACATTCCAACGGTTAACGCACTATTATAGGTATAGATGATCTGGTTAGGCATTTCTTACTTGCTTCTAAGCAAAGTCATAATGAATAGGTCTGCAAGTCTAGGGGATTTAATTTATTAGGGTTTATATTGTTTAAAAAACTCCCATGTTTAATTAAACAACTAATGTTTTTTTCTTTTAAAAAATCTTTTTTTTTTTTGCTTTTCATAAAAATGTGTTTAAAAGAGGAGGAAGCATGCATTGTCCTAGAACAGTGATGGCAAACCTTTTAGAGACCGAGTACCCAAACTGTAACAGAAAACCCACTTATTTATCGCAAAGTGCCAACACGGCAACAGGGGAGGGAGGAAGCACTCTCATTGGGCAGAGTGGTGGGGTGAACTCTGTGCTGGGAGGAAGAAGCGCTCCCATTGGTCTGCTGGGCAGACGGGTGGGGCAAACTCTGCTGGGGTGACTGCCCGTGTAACAACAGAGAGGGCTGGAAGTGCCCGTCTTGCACGTGTGCCACCGGTTTGCTACCACTGTCCTAGAAGATGCATTCTCACTTCTTCATTGCATAAGAAGGATACTATTACTTTCCCAGCTCATCCAAGTGCACCTAAATGGGCAGTCTGGACAAGCCCTGAGATAAAATAATTTCTCTTCTTGAAATCTTTGATTGCTCCAGTGAAGCAGATTGGATTACCAAACTGTGGGCTCTGTGATACATAGTTACATTCCTTGCTCCTAACTGCATCAGCTGTGGGAAAGTCACTGATTCAAGAGTACAGTAAAACCTCGCATAAAGAGCGCCTCGCTTAGAGACTAACTCGCTTAAAGAGCAGAATTTTCTCTGAATGGTCGCCTCGCTTAACAACTAAAACCAACCAAAAACTAGCTTAACAACTAAATCGGGGTTTGCAATCCCTCACCACCACCACCAGAAGTCACAATTGGTCACTTACAATGGTGTTTCGCTTAAAGAGGAAACTCGCTTAAAGAGCAATCCCGTGGAACGCATTATGCTCTTTAAGCGAGGTACCACTGTATCTGGTGAATTTCATGACTCTAGTGGAAACTGGGAACTTTGATTTCCCATACCTAAAAGTCTGATACCTCAACTGTTATAAGAGAGATTAAGAACACTCCAGATTCTTCTGTTGGCAGTTGTTTGCTAGGGAGAGGAGGCAGAATCTGAGAAAGGTCCTTTGTCCAGAAATGGTCAGTGGTGGCCTCAGGTCAGACTTCAGTAGTTACTTCAAATTCTGTGAGACGCAGTGAAGAAAAATATTTCTTTGTGTACACATGACTGGTGTGTGTCAGAGTTCTAATGCGGAAAACACACTGTAAAACATTCTGCTTGGGCATCTTTAGTTTATTGTGGGATTTCTGTGTCATTGGCTTCATAGCTCAAAAAATGTTAGAAGTGGAGGGTGGGTGTTACCTGTGGCTACTAGTCATAATAGCTGTGTCTTCTCCCCCTACCTCTGTTTCCCCAAATGGGTTGACAACACTTGCATTGCAGTCAGAGCACCTTTTATCTTTATGTCCTCTATGATTCACATACATGGGCTTTCGTACCCTTGCAAAGGATCGTGCAGAAAATGTGAGAGCTGGCCAAATCAAGTGGGAAGGCCTGTCCCAGACACCCCTGGCGTCATGTACCAGCATGCCTAAACCAGTCCCTTCAGTTCATTTTTGTCATGTCACCAGAGTGACAACATTGGAATGCTCTGTACCTGCTGAGCTTTTTTTTTTACCCACTTCACCTCAGACCAATTTTTTTATTTTTCCCTCTTACTTAATTTATTCACAAGTGGTTTATTTTACGGTTGCTTTTCTTATCACTTTTTGTTTTCCACGCACACACACACCTGGCTTCTTTGGCTCTGTTCAAGAAGTGTCAGCTATGGAGTGAATTACCCCAGCAGACAACCTCTGCCTTTGCCGTTAACATTTCTGAGCACTGATTCCTCAGTGACATGCAGATATGCTCGTTAATACTCACTGCTTTCTTCTGAGTCATTTGATGGGTGGAACATTACACAGCGCCAGCTTTTGCAACCTTTGCAGATGAGTAATCTGGGAGCCTATACAGATAGAGGAAAGTAATACTGGTGACAACAAGGCGTACAGCACTCTTCTTTGCAGTCTTCCCAAACAGGACTGCATGGTCGTAGGAGGTGATCCGGCCCAACCCAGGTGTTGCCTCATGTCTTCCAAGATGCTGAGAGCCAACATTGCAACATGGCTTCCTGTTTCCACGGTGGGAATAAGTCTCAACATATTAATTACCAGAGTTCAGCCAAAGGAGCCCTTGCATCTCTCAAACAAGTCTTGTAATCACAGACAGAGGCATAAACCTTAGGAACAAAGCAGACTTTCAGTGGCAGGCTCCATACACAGAGGTTTTGGCACATGTGGTGCGACTATATAGCATTGAGCAGAACAAGGTAGCATGGCACACAATTCCTCATGCCTGAGAAATACAAATCGGGCTTTGCCTTGTATGCTGGTTCCCCCCTCTCAATTTTTTAAAGATTAAAATAAACATTGCTTTGGCCAGTTTAAACTTAGGATGTTTGTTTTTCTCCCACTATAAGTAAATATTTACCCATGCTTCAAAGTGCATACATAGAACCCCTCCTGGAATGGTGTTAATCAGTTTCCCTGGGTGGTACAAGTGGAACTTGAATTATTTCTGGACAGCTGAGGAGATAAATTGTAATTTTAAAAGAGTTACTGGGTATTTTAGTTTTTACATGTCTCTATAATTTGAAGCATTTTCAGCAAAACTCTTTTAAGCTCATTGCACATTTGCCTGGATTCCATTCTCAAATGTTGTATCACACGTGAAAGAAAGATTGTAAAGTAGTACGCAAAGTGGAAGTATATCTGTATCCTCCAGATAGATAAAGATATTAACTCTGTTTGAAGAAAATAGCAGCCTTGTGGAACCCTGAAGCTGCTTTCCTCATCCTGGTAATCTCATCAGACTTGTAGTTGAGTACAGTATATTTGGAAAGCACTAGGCTGGAGAAAGTTGCCTTCAAGGCTAGCATTTTTCCTGATGGCACTTGCTTTTGTTGATTTACCTGCTCCCATTTTGTTGTACAGTATTGGGATTGAAACAGAAGAGGGCATTGCAAGTGTGGATGTTTATGCACAGTAAATGAAAAAGCTCACTTTCTGCTCTGTGCATACAGAGTTTTCACATTTGATTTGTGAATAATTTCAAAAGGTGATAGATGATTAACAGAATGCTATTTAATGTTGTAGTGTCTTAAAGGAGATACGAGAATCTGAAGTGTACTGGGTGTGGGGTGTGGGGTGAAAGCTTAAACAAGGAAACATACAGTAGAAAACAGATAGTGAGATGAAACTTTAAAGCAGGGGTTCCCAACCTATGGCTCGTGGCGCTATTCCTTCTGGCTTGTCGCTGCTGCTGCTACCGTACCTGGAAGTGAAAGTGGGCACATTTATATCAGCCGTAAAATGCACCTGCGCATGAATAACGTGCCCGTGGCTGTCATAAATGTGGAAGTGGGTGCATTTACGACAGTCGTAAATGTTTCCACTTCTGGGGACGTGGTGTGGCTGGCTCAGCTGTCCAGGGGGCGTGGTCAGGTCCATGGTAAAAAAAGGTTGGCCACCCCTGCTTTAAAGGATCTAACATTTAAAAGAGGAGAAGATAGTATACAGTATTAACTTTCTTCACACAGCAAGTAATGGACTAATTGGCCAGCCCATTGGAGTAAGAGTTTGCATGAGTTGTATTTTTGCAGCACAGATCTATACATGATTACTCACAGGTAGGTCTCATGTATCAAGGTCAGGGGCACTCACTGTGAGGCAAGTGTGCATAGGATTGTGCACATAATAACTTTTACCTAGTTTTTTGTATTGAAGTTAAAATGTTGGAAATATTTACTGTACTCTGTAAGCAGAGTACAGTAAATTCGCCATGTAAACTGGACTGGCACATCTGGCAATAAGGAGCAAGGACCTCAAAGGTTGTATGTCAGGGGTTCACAACCTACGGCTCATGGGCCGGCCCCGGTCCTCGATACCATTCCATCTGGCCTGCAGCAATGACCCCGGAAGCGGAAGCAGATGCACCTGCGCATGTGCAAATGTGCCATCACATGAGTAGATGCGCCCATGCATGTGCAAATACATCTGCTACCATTTTGTCCAGCCCATGGCGTGGTCTGAGTGGGAGTTGTCTGGCCTGTGGTGCGATAAAGTTGAGAACCCCTGCTCCATGTAATAAACATTGAAAAACTATTTGCTTGAGTTTTTAAGACTTTCAAAGATCTTGTCTTTCTGGTGTTAGGAAGTGGCTCCTGTGATTTCTTTTCCTATCAATTTAAAGTTCCTGAAGAAATAAAAATACAAGTGCCTTAGCTATATAATTTATGTAGATATATAAGTGTAGCATAGATGTCTATGAACCAAAATTAAACTGTAAATCAGGTTTTCCTAACCTTGTGCCTAGAAGGTGTATTTGACTACAGCTCCCAGCATCCCTGAATGTAGCCAGTAACGTTTGTATCTGTATTACAGTTCCCAGCATGCTGGCTGGCAATGATAAAACTCAAAGTCAAACACAGAGCAGGTGGCTCTGGATACCCAACAACAGAGGGTTGAAGCTTTTGAAAATAGTGTTGTAAACATGCAGCCTACATGGCTGGATGCTTCGAACCACACAATATTCAGCATTCACTGGATCTTGTCCTCTCAGTGAGCTCCATGAAGGTGGTTTTGTCATGGTATTAGAAGTGCTTGGGCTTGCTCCTGTGGGACAGGTATTTTTTTAGTCCAGTTGATACCAATTGTTGAGAGGTATCAGGTATTGCAGTCAGCCTTTATAACTGGTGTTTGTTGAAACTTGAATTGTCAGGTGGCTGCAGCAAATCTGTGAACACACTTTTGTTTCCAGTTTATGTACTCAAGTCAGCCTAATAGCCCGGTTTGATGTGTTAAAAGATAATATTTCACATTTACATGGTGGAATGCTGAAATATTCCTAAAACCCCTGTCATCTTGAATTCTTAAAGATCTTTAGAAGAAGTAAAAGATGGAAACATTTCTGGTTAGGGTGTTGGGAATCGGTTTGTACCCCCACCTCATCCAGTTTCCATCTATTCCTTGCTTCTTTTTTTGCATATTGATGAACTGGTAAAAAGTTTGAAATGATACCTCCAAAATAGTCATTCCCATTTGTCAGTCTTTTTATATGTGAAGAGAATTACAGACTTTTGTATTTTTGAAGGTGCCAGAGAAGCTGCTGTTTCAGCCATAGGCCAAAATTATGTTGCTTAGCATTATTAATCACCAATTATGGCCATAAATTATTAGGGATTTTCTGAGTTAACTTCTACATAAATTCCTTTGATTTAGATAATCCTAATCTAATGGCAATTTACTTTAACATAGTAGGTCATAGTTAGAGTAGGTCCATTTGAATCAAAGGAACATTTGCAGGAGTTTATAACCTAGTTATCAAGTTCAAAGGCAAGAAATTGAAAGTAGATAAATAGGTACCACTTTGGTGGGAAGGTAAATAGCGTTCCGTGCACTCCAGTGTCTAGTGATGCCCGTCACATGTCCATGGAAACATCTGCAAACACAGACAGCGCTGGGTCTTTGGCTATAAACAGATGAGCACTGAATCCTAGAGTCGGATACAACTGGCTTTCTTGTAAGGGCGACCTTCTAACTCTTAGTTTATAATTCTAATCACCATCACTGCTGTGTTTTCTCTATGGATTTTATTCTTTCAGCAGCAGTAGCAACAGCAATATTCCATATCGCATACCATATTTGCTGGCGTATAAAACCCACTTCCCCACCCTTAAAATACACTGGAAAAATTGAGTGCATCTTGTACTGTATATAGTATAGTCTTGTACTGTATATAGTGGCCTATAGTGGGCTGTTTTGGTAATAGCGGGGTGTGTCTTATACTCTGATGCGTCTTATACGCCGGCAAATACGGTACTTTTTTCCAAAGAAGCTTGAGCTTCTTTACGTTAGGTGTCTTAACTCTGATCTGTCCAAGTTCGATATCCTTTCCAAATCTTTACACTTCTGGCTGCTCTACTATGCCAGTCTTTTGTGGTTAAGTCATAAAAACTGTAGGCAGACCCATCTAAAAGCAGATTACTTTAAGCCAACCCTAGCTGGATATACAAAGAAACAAATGCAGGTGCAAATACCAGGATTCCCTCCAACAGTTTGTGGGGTATGTTGGAGATCAGTGCTTTAGAATTTGGAGCCATTATATGTTCTGGGTACATTTGCCCAAATGTTCTGAATGGAGGAACAACAGCAAACAAGAGGATCAACAGCAAACAAGAGGATCTGTATAGTCCAGGGGTGGCCAACCTTTTTCCGTCATGGGCCTGACCATGCCCCTAGACAGTGTCACAGGTCGGACCACGCCCTCTGTAAGCGGAAATGTGCATATTTACATCTTACAGAAATGCTCCCACTTCTGCATTTACGCCATCTGGGCGCATTTATGCTTGTTTGGGCACATTTTATGGATGACGTAAATGCACCCGCTTCCACTTCTGGATGCAGCAGAGGCAGTGATGGGATGGCGTTGGAGGCACTAGGTTGGGAACCCCTGGTATAGTCTAGGAGCTGGAAACAAACATCACTGTAGTGCACCAAGTAATGTATTGAAATAGTGTGTTGTGGGGGAGTTGAAACAACTCAGAACCCAAAGTTGAACATAGCTATTTTATTGAAGATAGAAAAGAAGAGCAGGATAAAAAAGGACAGAATGATCACTGTAGCTCCCAAGGTGAGGGAAATTCTGAGAGCTAGAGTCGTATAAGTAAAATTTCCTTCTCTCAGAACTCTCACCTGGATTGGGACATAGCTGAATGACTAATGTAATTTGGTTGCATATGTGAAGCCATAGTTATGAGTGATTAAAATATTACCTCTTCTCTTTTGATGCAAGCTTATATGAAAAGTGGCAGTTCCAGTCTGGTTTAGTGGCTAAGTATAAGGCTGGAAGCTGTGCTGGTTAATTAATCTGGAGTGCAAGGGTGTAATCATGTGGATGGCTGGGAAGGGCTGCATTTGGGGGTGAGAAGCGAGGAATGCAGTTTTCTTTAAAGCTGCCAAGAAATGGTTATGTTACTTATTCACTGGAACATTAGCATTCTGCTGTATGTTTGACTGAGCACTGATGTTGGGAAACTGACTATTTAGTGTACACTATTTTAATTGTACCAGCAATTAAATGGACATGGCATAGATTTTTGGCATTTATTTCCCCACAAGTGGAAACACTCCACTATACAGTAAATAGATTTTCTAGCAATATGTTGTTTATCACCCACCCCCTCTCATTCTGGCATATGCGGTAGGGTCAATATGAGGATAAAATAGGAAGGAGATGAGGCAGAAATGCCACACTGAACTGAACAACACAGCTTTTTCAACACTGAGGGCCACATTCAGTGTCAACCAGTACAATAAATTAGGGCTATTACCTGTCTAAATGAAACATATTACCATATCAGTAGTAGTGAGTATAACTCACTGTTCTTATCCAGTATACATCTTTTGATGGTCTGATAGCTTATCACACCAAGACCTAGTCTAGAAGACTTTGGTTCAAAGGTTTATGGAAATCTACACTTGATCTTGGTAATCAAAGCAGCCTGGCCTACATGACATAGTGAGCCCAGAGATTCAAGTCATGTCCTTACCGAGCCATGAAACTCATTGTGTAACCTTTATTTATGGAGGAAGAGTCATCTACTCCCTCTCATTCTGGCCTACATAACAGGATTAATGTGAGGATATAGTAAGGAGGAGAGGAGGCATAAATGACAGTGACCTGAACTGCACACAGTTATCAGACAGAGGTTATACATGGATAGTCACATACAGTTTTCTCCTCGCCCTCTACCTCAACACATGCTCGTGCACTACTGCACATATAGCTAGGCTGTGAAGAAATATTAGTGGGATTCAGCTGCCTTCAAGGGCCACATATGGATAACTGATGGCCATATTTGGCCCAGGGGACTTGGGTTGTGCCCTTTTGAATAGATGCATCTAAAAATTGAAGCAGAACATCCTGTTTTAATTTTTATTGCTTCTAATAAGTTGTGCAACTTGCACATGAATGAAGCTTGAATAATTTGTTTTCTACAAACCTGACCTCGTTTCAGTTTCTTTGTTACGTGTTCTCAGTTTGATTATCTGATTATTTTCCTACCAAGGAATTCCCCCAAACAAAGATGCTGTTTTCATGTTGAGTGAATTAAGTGATTGATTGATTGATTGATTGGATTTAAATCCTGCCCCATTTGGTGAAACCACTACTCTGGGCAGATTACAAGGATACAGTCAAAATATAAGAAACAAACACAATAGAAAATCAAAATACAGTAACATAAACTTCAAAACAAAACAAATAAGAACACATGAGCAACAAAAGTGAGATAAAACATTCAATAATCTAGACCAAGGGTGCCCAAACTTTTTGTGCAATGGGCCAGCCATGTGGTTGAGCATGCCGGTCACGTGGTTCCTCCCACCTGGAAGCAGAAGTAAAATGTGCATGTTTATGCGCAGAATGCAGCCATAAATGACCCGTGGCTGTCATAAATGTGTTTATGACAACCGTGGGTCATTTATGGCAGCATTCTGTGCACTCACATGCACGTTTTACTTCTGCTTCCGGAAGCGGTGAGGGCATCAGGGCCAGATTAATTGGCGCCATGGGCTGCATCCGGCCCACGGGCACCCCTGAGCTAGACAGCTCTGCAATAAAAGTGCTAAATCTGAGTTCTGTTTACATCTGATGGAATAAGAACAGGCCGAAGTTTCCTCACATTCCAATATTTTAGTGAACTCTACTGTATCTCTAGGGAGAGTGGTGCTCCTGTACAGTACCTTTAGTCTGCTTTCTGTCATAAGGGGCTTGGATGTGCAGATAATTTATTTATAAATTATGTGTGTTTGTGTGTACAAGGTGGAGGGATAAATAGGAGGAAATGCAATGTCAGTATTGTAATCTTCCCACCCCTAGGTAAAATCCATATCAAGGTCTCTTTAGTTACATCCATTGCAGCACTGAATCCGATTCCCTCTGGCTGCATTCTAAGGAAGACTAATAATACAGACACGGCCAGTTGTGTGATGGCAATGAAGTCTGACTGTTTGTAATGTTTGATAGGAGTTTTAAAATGCTGATCCTTTTTGGGAATTTTTCAAGCAGGTTAAGATTGATTGTTTATGAACTTTGGAGTTCAGAAGGTATTTTTAAGACCTGTTGGAATATATTGTATAGGTACTCAAATGAGGAACATCACAACACTGAAGCCTGTGAGATGGGAGGGAAACACTGGGTCAAGCAGAAGGGAGTTGGGTAGGGAAGGAGAACACAAGAGTGATTAAATTGGAAGAGAGAATTGAGAGAGAACAGGATGCTTCAGCTGCAGTCCTGCGGTAATTTTCCTAGGAATAAGCCTCATTGAATGCAGAGAGAATTACTTTTGCGTAGTTGTGTATAGAACAGGGGTTCCCAACCTAAGGCCTGCAGGCTGGATCTGGCCCCCAGCACTTCATGTGCCCCCCCTCACCCCTCCAAGGACATTCGAGAAACAAAATGGCCACCCCTCTGAAGCTATTGGGACAAAATGGCCACCTACATCGTGCAGGCAGGGCAAAATGGCCGTCCAGCCCTCGAGAGTATGACCTGGCCCCCGGCTTGTAAAGGTTGGGAACCCCTGGTATAGAATATAGGCCCTGTTGATGACAGTGCATTGCTATTTAATAAATACTCTATTTACTAAACAAGGGGTTCTAATGAGATGTAATAAATAGTCACCTTCTGATACTGTCCTGCAAAGTGTTATTAAGAAATATGTCCTATTACATTCTTTGAGATTTTAAAGATCTCAGTTATATTTACAGGTCCAACACTATAAACACTTGATAAACCACTTTGTCTCCCACTTGGTACTTGTGCACAGGTCTGGGTGCTTCACTGATAATTTGAAAATAAACATTGGGATTGTTTGAACAATATGAAGATAAATACTGGAATTGTTTTGATGGCTAGTTACTGTCTTCTCCTGTTTTTGTAACAATGGATAAGGATGGCATGTGATCTGAGAGTATATTTGTGCTGTGTGCTTTGTGTATGTGGTTTAAAAATGTAACCAGACACATGTTTACAGCAATATTCTTTCTTATTTAGGTTTGGATGATTGCCTGCAGCAGTATGTCCTGAAATTTGAGAGAGAGAAGATAAATGGTGCTCAGCTGTTACAGATTTCCCACCAGGATCTTGAAGAGTTGGGTATTACCCGAATTGGACATCAGGAACTTGTTTTAGAGGCCGTGGATCTCCTCTGTGCACTGGTCAGTTTATAGAATTAACACAGAAATGTAATGTTGAAACCCTGTTATTTTTCTCATCTTGGCTGATGGAATTAATTATTAAGAGTGAGCTAAGCAACAGCTCTAATGTCCTAGTTCTAGACCAGGTTTGGTAAAATGAAAATGAAGTTGATACAAAAAAAAATCACTTTGGTTCAAGTGGTAGCACTAGTTTGAAGTCCTGTTCCTTTTTCAGAAGACATTTGAGAATAGAATCATTGAGTTGGAAGGGGCCTTTAAGGCTATCGAGTCCAACTTCCTGCTCAATGCAGAAATCTGAATCAAAGCAGATATGACAATAGTTGTCTAATTCTCTCTTGAATGCTTCCCATGTCGGAGCACTCATCACCTCTCTCTAAGTAGTTGGTTCCGCTATCGTACTGCTCTACCCATTAAACTAGTAGAATATGCAGGTCTGTGAGGAATTTCTGAAGTGAATGCTTGGGATAACTAGGATGGGAAGTTGTAAAAATGTCTTTGATTCCACCCCTCCTCCTTGTTAGTGAAGTGACTCTCCATTCTTCAAAGCGGAGGAAACTTAAAGATGCTCCTGGATACTCATATCCCAGCAGATTTTCTCATTAGGGCACTGGCTGGGACTGTCTTGTGAATCCACTAAAGCTGGTTGTCATGGCTGTAGCTTATCTTCTCAAACAAGACTTTGGGTGGCATCTTTTGGTTTATTCTGCCATCAGCCACTGTATATGACCTGTGGAAACAATACGGAAGCTATAGTTAGTACAGAATACAGTGACTCATCTCCATAAAGGAACTGCATAAAACACATATCCATGCTCTTTGTTTACTTGTATTGTGTGCCTTTTTATGCTTTGCCATTTGAGTCAAAGAGCTTCTGATCTTTGAAGTCCTTAAGCTTCGTAGGGACTGGATAGTTCAGTGTTTGGGTAGACAATGGATGTCCTCCAAGTATTTTGAACTTCAACAACTATAAGTTCCACCCAACATGGCAGGTGGACAGGAGTATAGGAGAGCAACTCCAAAACATCTGGCCTTTCAGTTTGCTGGAACTTTTGCTCCATGTCCTTCTGCCAAGTAAGCATTTTGAGGGTCTTCTTTATAGGGGCAACTGCATTATAGAGCAGGAGTTCCCAAACTTTTCGAGCTGCAGGCCGGTCATGTGGTTGAGCAAGCCAGTCATGTAGTTCCTCCCACCTGGAAGCGGGTCATTTATGGCAGCATTTTGTACTTGCGTGGACACATTCTACTTCTGCTTCCAGGAGTGGCGAGGGCAGTGCAGGCTGGATGAATTGGTGTTGGGGGCTGAATCCAGCCCGTGGACCGTAGTTTGGGAAGCCCTGTTATAGAGTCTTTCTCCCTGTACTAGGATTTTCTCCCCCATCTGGCATCCTCCCTGGTAATTTGCATTTTTTGTTATCAGGGAACAGTCTGGCTTTTTCTCCCACAGAATTGTTTTCTACAATTGTTCCATTGTGTAATTTTTTAAAAAATGATGTTGGTGTTCTGTTGTAGTTGTACCATGTGTGTATGTGCTTTTCCTTTTAATTGCCAAGTGTGTTTGGTAGCTACCTTTAATGTTTAATCTGTTGCATTGATGGCTGCATGAAGTAAGACATAGAATAAGGCATAAAGATATTTGGATAAACAAAAACAGATTAGACCTAGTAGAGCAGGTATTCTCAGCCTGAGGCCCATGGGCTGAATGTGGCCTGTGGCACACTTTCATGTGCGCCCTCCCCCCCCACCTCCAACACACCAGGAAGTGCCATGTGATGGAGGAAGGGCAAAATGGCCACCCAGCCCCTAAAGCTGTCTGAGGGAGCGTGACTCGGCTCCCGGCTTTAAAAAGTTGAAAACTTCTGTAGCAGAGTGACCTAATAATGGTATTCTTTTTAAAAAATGTTGAATATGTGTTCCATCTCCTCTGTAGTTGTTTAGGATGGCCTTGTGATCCAGGAAGCATTTACGGTGTCTTAATTTTTTTAAAAAATCTGCACCATGGAAACCCTAATTCTGTACTAAGAAAATGTGTATGGTATGATTTGTTTATTGCTTATTTTGCATTATTTGCTTTCTAATGATTGTAAGAAGGAGCAAGAACAGAACATATACATCCATGATGGCTTTGACTTCATGGCAAAGATTGGGGTGCCCAGTATTCACCAGTCTCCCTATTTACTGCAGCTCTCCATACCATATTGAATTCCATGGCAAAGACTGCTGCAACTTTTATGAGCTTTTTTGGGGAGAGGAGATGGGGGGTGGCTTAGAGTACTAGTAATAATAATTTCATGTCAGATATTATTCTGTGTTGAAAGGATTTTTGCAGAAAAAACTCCACTCAGGGAATGCCCAAATGAGGCTCCTCTCATGTCCCCAACAGCTGCGACAGAGACGGGCACTCAGTCCGTCATGCAGTACCAGGATCTCAAACTGCTGACTTGCCAGCCTTCCAGCTAAGACAAGCTTCTTAACCACTGAGCCATTGCAGCCCCTACAGTACAATAATACCTCATACAAAGTCCGCTTCATACAACATCGGATTCATACATCATCGCCTAATTCCTCGAAAAAAGTTGCCTCATACAAAGTTGTGCGACTTTGTATGAGGCATTGGGGTTTTCCCAGGTTGCATTGTGCCTGGGCAGTATAAAAGGCAGGACACATGCGTGCATTGCTCTTGTGGGTTTTGCATGAGGCAAAGAGTGTTTAGGAGTGGTTTTGAGCGCGATTTTGGATTTTTTTTGGATTTTTTCATCAGAATTTTTAGAAGCATTCCTGGGATTTTTGCAGCATTCTTCAGGTTCTTGGACAATCAGGGTTGTTTGACAAGTTTTTGTAATGTTTTTAGCCTTTAGACAATGATTTCTTAAAGTTCTGTCAGTTTCCTGTCTGTCTCCTTGACTTTGCCCTGAAGTCTGCAGTTACAGTACAACATATCTCTATGGAAAAGATCGTTGTATGAGGCATTGTGACAAGGATTTGGACGTTGTATGAGGCATTGTGGCTAGGATTTTGCATGCCTCATACAAAGTCCAAATCCATATAAAGTCCAAACTTGTGGAACCAAGTTTGGACGTTGTATGAGGTATCACTGTATTAGTAAGATAGATGCCAGACAACTGAAGAAAGGCACTTTCTGCTAAGGCAAAGCCACAACAGGACACAGCCACGAACCTTACCTTTTCAACATTTGAAATCCAATCCTCTAACCTTGTTGTCTGGGTTTCAGGCTCATCCAAACACAAGCTGTTTGTATGTTTGTTTATATACTGCTCACTAACAAGCTACTAGCTAAATACACAAAGACTATAAACAAATCAAAGATAACTATGGGTATGGCATAACAATGGGTACAATCAAAAGCTTCTTTGAAGAAAGCGGTGACAACAAGTCTCAGAATAAAACAATCAAACACATATTACTAATGGTAAAAATATTCATGGCTAAGATATGAAAAGAAAATATAATCTGAAAGTAGCTTCCCAAAAGCTTCTTTGAAGAAAGCTGTTGTAAAGGTAAAGGTCACCCTTGCTTGAAAGCTAGTCGTATCTGACTCTAGGGTTCAGTGCTCATCTCTGTTTATAGCCGAAGAGCCAACGCTGTCTGCTTTTGCAGACGTTTCCGTGGACATGTGGCAGGCATGACTAGACACCAAAGTGCACGGAACGTTGTTTACCTTTCCACCGAAGTGGTTCTATTTATCTACTTGCAATTTCTTGCTTTCAAACTGCTAGGTTGGTAGGAGCTGGGACAGAGATGGGCACTCATTCCGCGATGTAGTACAGTACTCGGGTTTTGAACTGCTGACCTTCCGCTTCCTAGTCAGCATCTTAACCACTGTTTCTTAAAACATAGCAGAGTTGAAGCTAGCTCTATATCCATAGGGAGGGCATTCCAATAGAAGGAACCTGCCACTGAGAAAGCCCTATACCTTGTCCATATTTTCTTGGTTTCTCTGTGGGTAGGAACCCTCAGGCCATACGTCAATAAAGAGCGAGTTTGATACACTACAGGTATATTACAGTTGGGAGGACCAGCAACTTGCTTGTTTTTCCTTAACATGCAAGTTGATCTGTGACTGTTATCACTGATATTCTCGAGGATCAAATTTCCTCATCTCCCCCTTGGCTTGTATTGATAGGGCCTTAAAAGATAAGCTTAAGACAACTCTCTGATTTAAAAGCAAGTGCAGTTCTGTAGACCATGTCAATGGTAGTTTGGAGCCTGTTTGGATAGGATAAGGAGAGGTCCAGGTACCCAACAATGGTATGGAATTCTGCCAGGGTAGACAATGTGTATCCCAATAGCCACCTGGTGACCTCCCAGGCCTGTTTTACACCTCCCAGATTCCTTCCACTGAGATCCTACAACAACAACATTTTCCCATCCCCTGGAAACCTACAGATGTAGTGATTTTGCAGCAAAATACTATGTGGTCCTAGCAGTCTCCAAGACCTACAGTTCACTGAAATGAAATTGGAAATGGACTTCTAGCAACATTTGATTCTGACTCTGCATAACGTTTGTTGTTGCAACCTTCTGTGGGGGTGGACAGTTGGCCTCAGACCCTGGAACACTGCTGACTCTTGTATTAGGTGCGAATGCATTGCCCCTCGCTCAGGACAGTATACAAGCCACGGATTAACTAGCCAAGTATAGTACTGTAATTGTATTCTAGAGTGGCTGTCTCTCATCTTTCACAGGGTTCACTATTGCTTTCATAAGTTACTTTCTCAAAGCTGTCTGTAAAGGAGTGTTAAAAATAAAGAAGTTTTTTTTTTTTAGGTTTAGACATTGAGTTGGGGAATGTGTATTTGGCTATTTGGGTTTGGAATTGAGAATCTGGATGTTTAAAACAGCTTCCATCACCTTGATTATATCTGGTTCGGGGACCATGTCATTCTTTTACAATAGAGCAACACGAAATAAGGAAATTATCTTTCATAACAAAGGTGGATCCTTTTTTCTCCTTTGTATAAACAAGAGGACATTTCAGGTTTACAGTACTGTATTTCTAAACCTACCAGTATATTCTCTCTCTCCCCCTGCCCCACCCTTTCTTTTAATTACTATCACATTAGAGGTGTGTTGGATACAGTTTACTTTATGATAGGGATACACGTAGTCTATGTGTCAGTTTGAATTCTCTAAACCAGTGCCAAAAGTATAGACTGTTTCCTCAGTAAGAATGGTGGGAAAGAATTTTCTGTCACTTTTCTGCCTTTACTCAGTTACATTCTTTCATTAAAAAACATTTATCATTTTTGAGTGTATTCTTCTTAAAATGGGCAGACTGGTAGAAAATGCTCTCCAGCTTTGAAAGGGAAGAACAGAAGTAACTTTTTGCTTAATAAATTGGGATGGAGGCAAAAAAAAATAACATGTTCCAAATGTTTTATATTTGAACAGTCAACCTAAATACACTCCAAACTCAGCATTACACAATTGGAAACAGTATTTTTTTTTAAAAAAAGAAAGCATATTTTAACTTAGAAATTATAAACATAGACCTCCATGCTGGGGTTGTCTTCATAGTTTGATGTGGGCAGAAAACATCTGGCAAAAATGGTGAAATTGTTGGAACCTCTTGGATCAATGTGTTTTGTGGAATAATGCAATGCATGTTTTGATGTTTCATTCCCTGCTGGTTTCAAAGTTGTGTTTTGCATATCTCCTTGAAACTCAGCGACTCAGTGGCAGTACTAGTTTCCACAGGAGGTTTCCAGGGGAGAATTGTCCTAAGAGCCAGCTAAAGTTGCCCACCCCTTCTGCGAGTTCTACATTCTTCTATTTCCCAAAGAATGGGATAAAATGGGGCTGTCGGTATGCCAGAACCCAAAGCAGTCTTCTTCACTTTCCTTCTAATTTCCTTCATAAAGGGAAATTTTTAACATCTCAGATATGTATGTGTCAGAAGGTTCCTGTGGTTTAGCTAGAATGTCATCCCAAACTTTTTTGGAGGTAGATTGTAGGGGAGAATCTGATTGTTTTGTGTTATATCCTTCCATCATCGTTAATGTTTCTTTAGGAGTGTGAGAAAGTGATATACCATACAGTAGCGGCATTTAAATGTGTTGCTCAACTGCCAACCTGTACTTTTATGTTGTAAACTATGAATCATAGGCTGTCATTTGTGTTAGTCTTCTTTTCCCTAGTCCCATTTAAGACATACTTGTCAAGTATCCCGGATTGGCCGGGATTTCCCGTATTTCCACGCTGATTTTCTCCATTTCCCGCCCGGAGCTGCCACTACCCTGTAATTTGGCAGTGGGGGGAAAGGAGTTACTGTGCATCCCTTCTGTGCAGGTCCTTTCGATGCATACGTAGAACCCTTCTATGCATGTGTAGAACCCCTTCTACGTATGCGTAGAAGGCTTCTGTGCAGAAGGGGATGCATAGAAGCCTTCTAAGCATGCGTAGAAGTGACCTGCGCAGAACGATTCTGCGCAGGTCCATTCTACGCATGCATAAAAGCTTTCTATGCATGTGTAAAAGCCTTCTACGCATGCATAGAAGCGACCTGCGCAGAAATGTTCTGCGCAGGTCGCTTCTATGCATGCGTAGGCTTTTACGCATGGGTAGAACGGACCTGCGCAGAAATGTTCTGTGCAGGTCCCGTAATCTCCGGAGCTGCGCTTGACAGGTATGATTTAAGATCAGCTTTGATTTCCAGGTTCATACATAATGGGAATCTGCCCGTAATCTGAAATGAAACTGAATGCTTCCAAAATCCTTTCCTCCTGCATTGGGGGAAAAAGATATTCTTTCATGTCCTGATCAAACCCTGGACTGCCAAAATGAAGCCACTTTCTTGGCTTTGTCATTGGCTTAACTTAAGTTCTTATTGGTGTATGTCTCTGGCAGTAATCGGCAGACCAGTAAATGACCATCTGACAATTTTGTTATGGGTATTTTAGTTTTTTAGATTTGAGATTTTGTGATTTTAAGATTTTAAGATTTCAGAAATTTTAGAGTTTTTAATGATGTTTAATCTATATGTATGGGTTGTCGGAGTGTGTTATGTTGAAGGTGTTTTTTGCGTTGCAAGCCGCCCAGAGTCACCTTGGCGAGGGGGCAGCTAAACAAGTCAAAATAAATGAATGAATGAGCCGGATTCTATATCTCCACATTTAGAAGAAAAAGATGGGGTGCACAAACTCAGGGAGACACTAGGATTGTTCTGGCAATTCTGAATTGTGGTTTAACATTGAAACCAAGTCACCCCAATGTTAACTGCTATGTCTTTTGCTTCTTTCTTTAGTGAAAAATGCTTTTTCAGAGAAGCTGTTGAGATTTGCCAGTGAATTCTAAGCACACATGTTGACTAGAAATATTCCTTAGTTGCATTAACTATATGCTTTTGCAACATAATGACTAGAATAACAGCTCAAAAACAACTTCATTTTATAAAGAAAGCAAAATGGAGCTCTGAAAGACTTATAAGTAAAAATAAATGTCTTCACCCGTTACTGAAGAAATGCCAGATTTGATGCTAGGCTAGTTTTTCTGGAAAATTTTTTTTTGTAACTAAAGCATCAACCGTGGTTAAATTCAATAGGAGAACAATTCTTTTGGCTGCAACAATAAAGAATGTAAAGCCCATGGGGTTCAATGAAGAAAACAGAGTGTCAGCAACTAGGATGGTTTAAGATAAATCTGCCTTTGTATGGTGGGTTTCAGAATTTGCTTTGGATTTCAGCTTCTAGCAGCCTCAGAAAGCATGGTCAATGCTCAGGGACTCTTGGGAGTTGAAATCCAATGTTTCTGGGGAATGAGCAGTTGAGAACATCTGTAATAGGAAAACATGTCAGCATTGATCCAAGGAGCAAGTAACTTCAGGGCCAGTATCCAGGGTCATCTTGAGGGGTGGGATTTAGAAACCAGGACTACTGAACTCTCCACTCTTACACCATTTTCTAAGTGTTACACCAAACAATGTAAAAAGATTGCAGTTATACCTGTTTAATCCCCATTTAACCATTAATCTGTTGGATGGCCCTTGTGCAAGTCAGTTTCCCTCTCTAGGGACTAATGGCATGTATTAATGACTGATTGCTGTAGATTAGATTGTTGTAGAAAATAATAATTGTAGCTTTAAAAATGAAATAAAAAGTCTAATGCTCCAATGTCACAGCTTGGATAGTACCATGTGTGGACAATATTCCCTCCTCTCTTTGTGGTAAAACACTTGTGGTAAAATGCATGATTTGCTGTGCTCAGAATAAACATAACAAGCTTCGAGGAACCCTTGTCAGAGGCAATTTGATCCACAGCTACTCAGGTTAATGATTAACGAGACAAGAATGTTTGACCTTAATGTGTTTCCCGTGGTGTGTGCCTTTTTCTTTTCTGTATGATGAAAGGGTGTGTTGAGCTGAAAAGAAACTTTGGGCCTGTCCTCTCCTGTTGCCTATGCAGCTGTAAAAAAATGGTTTACAAAATAAATTTGCTGACTCAATATTTGTTATAGTTCTTTGGAAATCCAGTTGCAAATGTTTATTTTCTTTATGAATTAGGTCAGCCTTTCCCATTTTGGTGTCTTCCAAATGGCTTAGACCAGGGGTTCCCAACCTTTTCATGCCACAGGCCTGACCATGACCCCCGGGCAGCTGAGCTTCCATTTGTGGAGGTGGGCCACATAGAATGGTACCGTTGGCCAGTTCCGGCCCATGGGCTGTAGGTTGGGAACTCCTGGCTTAGTCCAGTATTCCCCAACCTTTGGCTTCTGGACTTCAATTCCCAGAAGCCTAAGTCAGTACATTAGTTGATCAGTGCTTTTGGGAATTGGCTTCTGGGAATTGAAGTCCAAAAGCCAAAGGTTGGGGAACAGTGTCTTAAACTACAGTTCCCATCATAACCACTTACAAGGTAACACATGTTGCAAAAGTTTGACATAAATGGAATGTGGGTAGAGAAAGTGGCAGGAATTCCAGAGTCCTAATGTTGATACTTGACTCAGCGGAGTGTCAGTCTTTTAATTAATTACATAACTTGAGCCATGTTTAGTGTTTTTAATCTTAACAATTTCTTACTATTTATAGAAATAGACTTCTAATTTGCAATGGCATCTCCAGAATCCAAATAAAAAATGACATCTCTCAGTTGATGAAGATACAGCAAACATTTCTATCCCTCATCCTTCTTATAGAGTTATCTGAACTTCTTTAAAATATGGGAGTTTTATAGTAGGGAGGGTGCCTGCACATGCCTTTGTGGCTGCTACCGCTCAGAAAGGAGTGGAATTTTCGCATGTGTGTTAAATGTACTGTTAAAAACTCAGGGTATGGGGGCGGTAGTTGTCTTACAACAACTGTCTTTGGACAGTCATGTTCATGACGACTTGTGACTGGATTGCCTGCTGGGACATGTCTAAGTCCTTGAGAATACTGTCTGTGGTTACACCTGTACCTGACTGGTATGTGTCTTCCTTACACATAGTTTATATCTGCACACTGAGGCACATATTTTTGGCAGTGAGCCCACACAGAAGGGGGACTAACTGAGCTTTAGATGCGTGGATCATCTTCTCAGAATTAAGGGAAGAGAAACTGTAGTGTTTTAGTTTCCAATAGAAGTTTATGATGAAGCTGCTGCCCTCCATCAAGATGGATTCAAGTGGGATTTAATCCATTTGGGGCCATCACCCTTCCCTGTGGATTTTGTCAAGGCTGCTAGTCCTCACGGTTGTCAGGTTAATTAACAGCTGCCTGTTAATGCCACATCACCAGATTTACTAAAACTGACAGCCTAGGCAATACTTAAACAAGCCAGCCCAGGGTGGCTATCTCCCCAGTTGCTGCCCCACACCTGTTGCACTAGCCAAGTTTTAAGAATCTTGCGAAAGGATAAAAGATCTGCCTGGAGGCGAAGTTCAGTTGGCAGGAGGTTCTACAAGGCTGAAGCAGACAGAGAGAAGGCCCCCCCTTTTCGTGCTAGAGAGGCGAGTCTCTCTAGCAGATGGAATTATCAGGGAGCCCCTCTGGTCTAATCTAGTGTGACAGGCAGATGACCTTGGGGTGATGCGGTCTCTTAAGTATCCTGGTTCACTACCATGTAGGGCTTTAAAGGTAATCACCAGCACCTTGAATTGCACCTGGAGGCACACTGGCAAACAGTGCAGCTCCTGAAGCAGTGGTGAGGCATGGGCATAACACCCACACTGCATCACCACCTGAGCAGCTGCATTCTGGACCAGTTGCAGCCTCCGAATAGTCATCAAGGACAGCCCCATGTAGAGCGCATTGCAATAGTTAAGTCTGGAGGTGACCAGAGCGTGCATGACCATGAGCAAGGAGCCCTGGTCCAAGAGCGGGCATAACTGGTGAATCACATGAAGTTGTGGGAAAGCCCTCCAAACCACGACTGCTACCTGCTCATTGAGCAGGAATCGTGAGTCCAGGAGGACCCCCAGATTACACAAAAAAGCCCCATCCAGAACCAAAAATGGTAGCTCCCGTGATAACACAGGGCCCCTAATCCACAGCCACTCGGTCTTGCCAGGATTCAGTTGTAGCCCGTTGTCCCTCATCCAGACTCCTACAGCCTTCAGACACCTGGATAGGAGTTCAACTGCATCACCTGGGTCACCACGGGATGAGATGTACAACTGAGTATCATCTGCATATTGATGATACTTCATCCTGTGGGAATGGATAATCTCCCCCAGCGGTTTCATGTAAATATTAAACAGGAGAGGTGAAAGCACCGAACCCTGTGGCACCCCATATTGAAGTGGCCTATGGCTAGACCTCTCGTCCTCCAACAACACCGACTGGGTCCAGCCCGTCAGAAATGAGGAAAACCAGGACCACACAGTGCCCAGAATCCGGAAACCTCGGAGCCATTCCAGAAGGATACTGTGGTCAATGGTATCAAAAGCCACTGAGAGGTCAAGAAGAGCAAGGGTGGATGGATTCCCTCCATCCCGCTCATGCCAGAGATCATCCAACAGAGTGACCAAAGCAGTCTCAGTACCATATCCGGGCCTGAATCCTGACTGAAAAGGGTCAGATAATTCGCTTCATCCAGGAGGAATGATGGGAGTTGTAAGCCGACAACATCTGGAAGGCTTCTCAATCTTTTCCCTTGCCTAAGTGGGTGCATCTGTTCCCTACCCTCTACAATGATGCAAACTGGAATAAAGGGTTGTGGCACTTGTTTGTGTGCACAGTTTAATGGTGTTGCTGCATTCTTTTATAATTGGAAGAGCACATCTGGTTATTTGGAATACAGAACCCTTGGATTTCACAATTAAATTTGTTTTGATCAGATATTGTTTATTTATACAGTAAAACCCTGATTTACGAATACGAAAAACTCACATTACGAAGTTTTGTTTTGTTTTTGATAAATCGGTGTCCCAATTTATGAAAAAAAATGACTTACGGAAGGGTTTTTACTGTATTTAATTCAAATTTTTAGCAAATTTTTGCATGCTAAAAATCCACCCCAGCTCCACCCACCCCCACTGCTGGAAGTTGAAACAAATAACTTACCAGCAGTGGAGGCCTTCGCTGTGACTGAAAAAGTGTGTGTGTGAGGACTTTTTCAGTCGTAGCGAAGGTTCCCTTGTGGAACCTGCTGGGCCAGTGGACGGGCCAGGAACAGCCCTTTGTGGGCTAGCAAGGGGGAGCCTTTCTCTCCCCACCCCACAAAGGACTTTCCGAACAGAGCAAGGGAAAGCCCCTTGGGGGGGGGAGGCTCCCCCTCACCAGCCCAGAAAGGGCTTTCCCTTGCTCCATTCAGAAAGCGCTTTGTGGGCTAGGGAGGGGGAACCTCCCCCCCCCCAAGGGGCTTTCCCTTGCTCTGTTCGGAAAGTCCTTTCTGGGGTGGGGAGAGAAAGGCTCCCCCTTGCTAGCCCAGAAAGGCTTTCCGAACAGAGGAAGGAAACCCCTTTCTGGACTAGCGAGGCGGAGCCTTCCTCTCCCCATCCCAGAAAGGACTTTCCAAACGGAGCAAGGGAAAGTCCTTTCTAGGGTGGGGAGAGGAAAGCCTCCCCATCGCTAGTCCAGAAAGGGCTTTCCTTTGTTCCGTTTAAAGCTTTTTAATGTATCCCTATGGGGATGCATCGACTTATGGGGAAAAAAACAAGTTACAAAAGAGGCCAGGGAACAGATTTTTTTTGTAACTCGGGGTTTTACTGCATTTTATTTATACCCCGCCACAATTGGTGCAAGCATCACTCTGGGAGGCTTACAGCGATAAAAGAACAGACTGAAATACAGTATTGTGGAAAACAGATAGTGTGACTTACCTTTGAACATGTTCACCCATTCTTAAAAGGGATGTTGTGACCATTATACTCTGTAAGCAGCTAGATGATCCTATGCCTTAGGTTCACCATCACGGCCTTAGGATAACTTTGTTGCTTTCATGACTGGAAGAAGTCCAGTAGCAGATTTAAATGTTCACTTTATTAAATCTTAGTGCAGGAGGACTATGTTATGTAAAAAAAAAAAAGAAACAAACCCTTAACTTCAGTTGCTGGTTGTAGAGACAAACTAGAGATGTGGAAGTGGAGTTGACAGGGTTTTTGTTTTTGTTGGATCATTCTACATCCTAATCACTCTGTGTGTTGGAGTTGGGAAATGGTCCCGTGTCAATCCAGTTTTGTAAGTTGTCATAGCTTGTGATCTGTGTCCTGGAAAAAATAGCAACCACAAACCAGCCTCAGAAAATTAATCCCAGCGCTTTTTAAATGGTTATGATTATGGTGAGAGGCCTTGTTTTCACAAGAAGAGGTGATCCTCAGGCTGATATGCTGTTTTCTCCCTTTGTATCCAGCAGTTTTCAGCAAGCCATCATTTGTCAGTTTGTTTGAATGCATCAAACTGTGGTTTATCAAACCAGGATCAAAATATTTCCAGTTTCCTTACACAGCATTATCAGTAAAGAAATCGCATGGGAAGAGAAGAGGAGAAGGAGGTTGTAGCTGCCAGAGGATGTTATGCCTGGATTTATGCATTTCTTGGGTTCATAATGTAGTTCCAGTGCTTTCTTGCAATAGCCTCTCTCTATATATTTTTTTTAAAAAATGTGTTTTGTATTCCATTTGTTTTAGTTATGTTTTAATGTCTTCTGCAAGTTTTGTCTTCAAATTTGAAATGTTTAACTTTAGGCCAGACATTTCTTACTGCTGTGTTAGAGGTGACCTCCACTTTATGGAATTCTATTCAGACAAATCAGAATAAAAGCTTGAATATTGTAAAAATGTGTGATTGCTCTCATGCTTATATCTGTCCTCTGTCAGCTGTTCCTTTGTAGTTGCTGGTAAGATATATCATGTAAAGTAGAACATTTTGACAAAGTAGTAAACAGATTGAGAAATATCAATGTTTCCCCAGAAAACAAAAATGGATTATTATTTTTTAAAAGCAGGCATGTCATGGGGTAGTTTGAAAAAAATCAGTCAGTATGAATTGAAGTGTGAATGCAGTGCAGATATTCCTGTAATTTTTTTTACTCTTTAATTTAAACTCTAGTCATGACCTGAACCAATGTCATACACAGTACGAACACCTAATTTTCTGTTCTGCTGTTTTTAAATGGAGAAACGTCTGATTTGTGCTGTAATAAATATAAACATGATTTGGTAGTTTACATATTTTATTTTTGTAGGACAAATAAATGAATATTTATGTCTGTTAGGCAGTGTTGACATTTACATTCCTTCTCAAGGAGGAAAAATTTTGTACAGTAATTCAGGCAAGACTTTCTCCTAGTGTTTTATCACAGTTCAGCACATCAAATCCTGAACTGGAGCATGTGCTGTGTTTTGAATTAAGTAGCTTTCCTCTATATCAGGGGTTGCCAACCTTTTTAAATTGGGGGCCGGGTCACTCTCCCTCAGACGGTTGAGTGGGTTGGACTGGTGGTTCCCCTGCCGTAAACGCTGCTGTAAAACACGTCCGCAGCTGTTGTAAATGCATTTATCACAGCTGCGGGCATGTTTACAGCTGTCTTAAATGCGTTTGCTTCCGGTGGCTGCACAGGCCAGATGATTTGGCGTCATAGATTTTCTACTCTTGCTCTATACAGTATAATTATAAGCATAGAAACATGGACAGTTGTAGGGTTTAAGGAATTGTCTGCACAGAAAATTGCACGTATCTTTAAAAATATGTGATGATGTTGTCACAATACATGGGGTTAACATAAAAAATTTATTAAGTGTAATTCTCTATACTTGAACAGTTCTAAGGAACCAAAAATGGTCAATGCTGCTTAGAAAACTTGTGGCCAGTTGGATTTAAGTCAGTTATTTTTGACATCCTTTTTTCCTGGTGATTGCAAATATCTGATCTAGAGTGTTTTGTCATTTTGCCTTGAGACTATACATGTTTAACGATAGTTGTGGAGCATTTATGGTTTTGGTATATTTAGTGGAGTGGAGTTTGTCAACTTGACTTAAGTTTTTAATCATCCATCATGGAGTAGAATTGATTTTATTGGATCTGAGTGTTCATTGAAAATATAATATAAAAATATTATATATAACATGTAAAAGATACCACATCTCTGTAATATAAATAAAGATAAATAAATAAATAGAAAATAAACTGGTATTACTGTTCTTGTTGTAGGATCACTGTAGATGAGAATCCCCCAACTTTGTAATAAAAGTCAGTTCTTCAAGGTTTCCCCAATACAACAAAGTTGGAATCAAGATAGATAAATGGGTGACCTCTTTTTGAAGCTCTTGAGCAAAAATTAATCAGTTTTTTTTTTGGGGGGGGGGGGCTAGTGCTGAGAGGAAAGGATTAATTCCTTGAGGGACACACAAGTTTGCAAGATATTGAATTTCAAGTACTTTCTGTGGAGATGTCAGTTTATAAGCCTACAGCCAAATGGCCCAGTGAACACTCTCGTAGAATTTAAGCTGAATAAACATTTGTGGCTCATAGTAGCTACCAACACCTCTGTATGGTGGTCTGTCTTCTGCTTTGAAGATTCCTTTGAGATGACATTTTGCTCACCTAAAAATTGTAAATCTTTTCTATAGAATTACAGCCTCGAAACAGACAACATGAAGAACTTGGTTCTTAAGTTACGAGCTTCTTCCAACAATCTGCAAAACTACATCAGCAGCCGAAGGAAGAATTCAAGTTACGATGGAAATACCTCACGTAAACCTCCTAATGAATTTCTTACCTCAGTGGTAGAGCTCATTGGTGCTGCTAAGGCTTTGCTGACATGGCTGGACAGGTATGATATCTTGTATACTTTTATACACAGAAAAACAATAAAGTAATTCACCCATTATGGAATTTAAAATTGGCTTAATAGTGAGGTGTCTTTCTTCTAGCCTAGGAGTTCGCACCCTTTTTTTCCTCATCCGGCTGGTCCTGCCCCAGACACGTAGCTGCGGGGGGGGGGGGGGGGGGGGCGGAGGCGGGTTGCTCCTGTTGCTTACCATTTTGACATCAGCAGCAGCGATTGTGGCTGTTTTGGCGCTGTTTCCAGAGCCTCCACCACTTCTCCTGGCAGCGGCAAGCGGGGGGTGTGTGCTTGCTCTGTTTTTGGGCTTTGCCGATGTTCCTCAGTGGAACTTGAGAAGGGAAAGCACGCCATCCAGGGTCTTCTGGTGTCGTGCAGAGCTGACGTCACCGCTTGCGTCCCCGCCTGCGTCCCTTTGTGGTGCCTGGGTGACCACCATGGGCCATTTTAATGATATGCGCAGGCTTAATTAGGCCCAGGGGCTGTCGGTTGTGAAAAAATTTTCTAGCCTGTCCCCATCCCAGGTCCTCTGGCCAAGGCAGACTTTAGAAGGAGCCAATATATATCAAGTTCTCCATGCTTGGTTCTTTGGGATTCTTCTCTTACAACTATAACATATATGTACCTTGTTCTTTAGGGTACATTCCCATATATGATACCCTAAAGATAGATTAGACAGAAGTACAGCACCTTGTCAAGTCATTCTAGAATGAAATTGCTTAAAAAGGTAAAACATGCTCGATTTGTGAGCAATAGTTCAGTCCCATAAGGTTGAGTCCAGTGTTTCCCAACCTTTGGTTTTTGGATTTCGATTTCCAGAAGCTCAAGTCAATTCCCCAAAGCAATGATCAGTCAATATACTGACTTAGTCTTCTGGGAATTGAAGTCTGCCTGTGGAGCCTGTGCCCCACATTGGGAAACACTAGTCCTAGTCAGATCTAAGTCCTACTGAGTTAATCAAAGCTCAGTTCCTGTTTAGTATTGAATTGTGGCTTGAATTTTCTGTCTCCTATTTTGTGATAAAAAGGAAGAGTAGTAAAGGACTAGAGAAGAAAAAGGCTCTTCAGCAAGAAGTGGTGCCTTTATTTTCGGGAAAACGTCAGTTATGCAGTGGTGACAGCTGTTGTGGAAGATGACAAGTCTCTGACCAGATAATGCAGCAGTTTGAGGTCTAGTGATAAACACAAAACCTCTTGCATTCTGGCAGCTGTTCAGAGAGCTCTGCTTGAGCGACAGGAAATACATAAGAGAGAGACTGTGTGGGAGAGATTGTGGAAACAACAAGATGAAGTAGAGATGGCTGTTACAGCTTTGTTCCCAACCTTTGGGTTGGATTTATTGCTTTCCAGGTCATTGATTGGTTTTCTGCCATCATTTTTACTATCTGTAGTCGTTTTTTGTTTTTATTTTTTAAAACAATTGGACCATTTAAAGAGAGAGAGAGAGCTCATAGCTGCGAAGAGATTTCAATCCTTTCTTCTCATTCTTAGTCAAATACTCTTAGCAGCTTCTCCACCATATTCCTTATTTCATCATTGCTTGCTTGAAGGGGCAGTGTGATTATAGAGAGGCTATGGGGCTACACAGCCAATATTCAGAGGACCGCTTGTCCTTCTTTCTGCACAGCTCCTTCTGACTGCTTATGAGCAAATGTCTGCATTGGGAAGGCAAGTGGACATATCTGTTCTCCCAGCACAATTGAGAACCCACGGGCTGAGATGTACAACTGAGTGTCATCCGTGTACTGATGGTACCGCACCCCGTGGGAACAGATGATCTCTTTGCCTTTTGGATTCACCTCCTTGTGGAGAGTGATGGTACAGTGCTACCATCCCTCTGAATATTGATGCTTCCAGTGAAGTCCTAGAACAGTGTCAGAGAGTTTATTTTACAGTGTGTTAGACAACTACTGATGAAGTTATTTGATTGTCATTGTAGGCTCTTGTTACCCTGTGAGACTGTATAAATGACCACCAGAAATAGCTTTTTTCCTTCCAGCAAACACAGTAGATGTTTGTGTTCATTAAGTTCTTATCCCTTGATTTCTGTGCCAAAAGATAAAGATTGTTTTTGTCTCTGGAATAACAAAGAGCTTGTCATTGTTTACTTTCCCCCACACAAGTAGACCAGAGCCTTTTGCTCCTGTGTGAGAAAGTTAACTGTCCTCCAGTTGATGATGATGTTGAGGAGATGAGGGAGGAAAAAGTCCTTTTTTGACATCTCCCCCCCCCCCTTATTTAGCAGAGCATAAAGCAGAAAAACAACAGCAGCAAGAGGAAAAAGCATGAGACAGCAGTATCACACTTTTACTTACATTTCCATTGTTCTATCCAGTAGAGAGAGCCTCACAATGTAAAACTCATAGTTGAAAGAAACATTTTGGGTTAGTTGCCATGTGTCACTTACAAGATAACAGTAATAGGTATCTGTTGGATGAGCAGCATATGTGAACTGTAGTCCCCTCTCCATGTTATTTGCTGGTTTTGCCCAGACTTCCATTCTTTTATGTTCTTGAATACATTGCCCTCTAAAGGTCATTGCCCTGCAGTTCTTATCAGCCCATGCCAGCATAGCCACCTTCTTTCTCAACCAGGGCTCAGCAAACATGGCTCTCCAGGATTTCTTGGACTTCATTTACCAGAAGCCCAAGTCAGTACACCTGCTGATCAGGGTTTCTGGGAATTGAAGTCCAAGAACATCTGGACAGCCAAGTTTGAGGACCCCTGTTCTAGACTACTGTTTCTACTCAGTCCTAACAGAGCTGCAATCAGTTTTGATTCGTTGTGTGTTCTGTCATGTTATTTGATATCTGCTTGTACACTGCCCAGAGTGGGATACCACCCAAATGGGCGGTATAGAAATCTAATAAATACATACATACATACATACATACATACATACATACATACATACAGCCACAGAGGGTGAGTGGCTAGAGAGGAGTCTGGCCACTGCCCTGTGAGACCTCTGGCACTTTTCCACCTGGCCGTAGGTTGAAAAGCCCTGCAGCCACAGAGGGTGAGCGACTAGAGAGGACTCTGGCCACCACCCTGCGAGACCTCCGCTCATTTTCCAACTTGGCCTCACGAGACCTCCGGCAGTTGTGGCAGCAGCGGCACCTCTATCTCTGTCCCAGTGATGACCAGGTCGGTGTCAGGTGTAGCGGGCCTGTCGGTGGTTGAGCTGTGGCAGAGTGGGAGCTTCAGAGCTGCGGAATGGGGGCTTGGCCACACAGGGGCCGGTGGCAGGGTCCTTGGTGTGGCAGAGTCTCGTGCCCCCCTTGGCTTCCTGGCTCTGTGGACTAGGCCACGGATTTGGCCGCTGAGACGTGGGGACGGACATCAGCCCCTGCCCAGCCTAGACTTTGGACTCTGAGGCCTGGACTCTTGCAGTCAAATTCTTGTTTTGGGATGTTTTGACTTGGGTGAATTTTATTGTTGTATGCTAATTGTATTCTGTTAATTGTATCTTGTTCTCTAGTGTATGCTAATTGTATCTTGTTTTATATTGTATTGGATGTGATATTGTTGTTAGCTGCCCTGAGGCGCATCTGCGAGTGGACGGCATATAAGTCCAGATTAATAATAATAATAATAATAATAATAATAATAATAATAATAATAATAATAATAATAATAATAATAATAATAATAATAATAATAATAATAATAATAATATTTTCACCCAGAGGATCACTGGTCTATGGAACTCCCTGCCAGAAGAAGTGGTGACAGCTGTCAGTCTTGACAGCTTTAAGAAAGGATTAGACAAGTTCATGGAGGACAAGGGTATCAATGGCTATAATTATGGATACCTAAGGACAACCTCCGGGTTGGAGAGATAGACAGGATATCTCTCAATGCCATTTCCAGGGAATCCTAAGCAGGTGAAGGCATCTCCTTGGGAATACCCTGAAGGAAATGGTGAGCCACTGTGTGAGACAGAATGATGGACTGGATGGGCTGTGGCCTGTAACTCCCAGAATTCCCTGGCCAAAACAAGGAATATTTCTGAGCACCAACTATATCACAGGACTGTGATTATGTATCATAAGCTTGTGACAATGCCTTCTGTTGTGCAGCCTTCCTATTTCTTTAAAGGTACATTTCTTGTCTTACCACAGGACTCCATTTACTGGGATAACTGACTTTTCTGTGACAAAGAACAAAATAATTCAGTTGTGCTTAGATCTCACCACCACTGTTCAGAAGGTCAGTTGACGTCTTTGTGTGTCTGTTTTTCTCCTTGCTCCTTCCACATTTCCAAAAAGGAGGCAAAAAGTTAGATGTGCAAATGTAACTACAATATCATTTTTACAATGTTGCTTACTAATAGAAATAAACTGAAGTCTTGGAGGGTTTTAAAGAACCATTATAGCAAACAGGTGTGAGCAAACTGTTGCCAGGTCTAGCCATTTGGGTCTTACATAGCCTCTCCTCACCAAGTTGTTTTCTTAAGAATCGTTTGCTTAGTTTGTCAAATCAAGAACAGAAATTGGGTGAACGTCTGCCTGGGTTGCCTTAGGTGGAGTTGGCAGGGCTTGGACTAGATAACCTTCACAGTGTCCTCCAGCTATACAGTTCCATGATTTTATAAATCAGGAGTGCCCAAACTATGGCCCAGGGCCCTGATCCATCCCCCAATGCCAATTCATCTGGCCCGCGAAGCCCTTGTCGCTCCTGGAAGCAAAACACACCCAGATGGCCATGTTTTACTTCTGCTTCCAGGAGAGACGAGGGCTTTGTGGGCCGGATGAATTGACGGGGGCCGTATCCAACCCCCAGGACATAGTGACCGGCTCCCTGAATCACATGACCGGCCCATGGCCTGAAAAGTTTGGGCACCCCTGTTATAAATTGTAATACCTGGCTATCTATCACCTAGTTACTCTGCAGGCTGGCTTGCATGGTGTGGTGATGGACCAGATGTTATTCATGTTTTGTCCCAGTACAAGTCTTACTAATCTTCCCCAGCTTTGCATGCATAACATTCTCTTAGTTTCAATGTCCTCGCACACTAGTATGTGTGAAGGATGCTTTGAAATAAAGCAGTTCTTATTAGGAGTAACTAACTGTGTTCACATGTGTGTAATTTCAGCTTTAGACATTCTTCTGGTATGCACTGCTTCTGAGTATCTTTTTAAAAAATCCCCCACAATACCGCAGCAGCATTGAGTTTTGTCGCAACCAAGATGAAAATAAATATTTGGAGTTGTAGCTAAGCCTCTGTGATCCTGTAGAATAGGGGTGCCCAAACGTTTTGGGCTGTGGGTTGGTCGCATGGTCAGCCACTTTGGCCCGTGGGCTGCATCTGGCCCCTGACATCAATTCATTCAGCCCCAAAGCCCTCGTCGCTCCCAGAAGCAGAAGTAAAATGCACCCATACTGGCATATTTTACTTCCGCTTCTGGGAGCGATGAGGGCTTTGTGGGCCAGATGAATTGGTGTTGGGGGCCGGATCCAGCCCACGGGCCATAGTTTGAGCACCCTGCTGTAGAAGCCTCAGCTAGCAGAATGAGGAGAGGATGATAAATTTATGTTGTTTTCTCCGTTCCTGAAACTGTCCTGCATCACTCTGCAACTGTGGGTCACTGCAGAATAGTATAGGGTGGTATGGAGGAGTTATGCAAAATTGCATCTGTTCCCGTTTTGTACAGTTAATAAAAGCTCCTGCTGGATTAAACAGAGTTCCATCAGTAGAGTGACATCAAATGAGTTCAATCTTTCAAAATTTCTTCTGTACAATCTAAGATAGCAGGTCACCTCTTAGATTACACCTTAGATATGTCTTCCAAAGTACAGGGAACAGTGCAGTATTCTAAATGGCATATTTACCTTTTGTTAAGTAAATAATACTTTGCTTACCGTATTTATTCGAGTATAACGCGCACTCGTGTATAACGCGCACCCCTAATTTTCCATGAAATCTCGGCATTAAATTTTTTTTCACACCACGCATCTCAGCAGTGCCTACTGTACCCGGCGCCGGCTTCTTGAGTCGCGCGGCCCGGGTAGGCGCGGAGCACGCCGCGGCCCTCCTCCCCCGGAGGGTTCCCTTCTCGACCCGGCGGGTGCGTGCAGGTGAGCGGCGGCGGCAGCGGGACCTGGGCGCCTGGGAGGAGGGCCGCGGCGTGCTCCGTGCCTACCCAGCGCCGGCTTCTTGAGTCGCGCGGCCCGGGTAGGCGCGGAGCACGCCGCGGCCCTCCTCCCCCGGAGGGTTCCCTTCTCGACCCGGCGGGTGCGTGCAGGTGAGCGGCGGCGGCAGCGAGACCTGGAGGTCTCGCTGCCGCCGCCGTTCACCTGCACGCACCCGCCGGGTCGAGAAGGGAACCCTCCGGGGGAGGAGGGCCGCGGCGTGCTCCGCGCCTACCCGGGCCGCGCGACTCAAGAAGCCGGCGCCGGGTAGGCGCAGAGCACGCCGCGGCCCTCCTCCCCCGGAGGGTTCCCTTCTCGACCCGGCGGGTGCGTGCAGGTGAGCGGCGGCGGCAGCGAGACCTCCAGGTCTCGCTGCCGCCGCCGCTCACCTGCACGCACCCGCCGGGTCGAGAAGGGAACCCTCCGGGGGAGGAGGGCCGCGGCGTGCTCCGCGCCTACCCGGGCCGCGCGACTCAAGAAGCCGGCGCCGGGTAGGCGCGGAGCACGCCGCGGCCCTCCTCCCCCGGAGGGTTCCCTTCTCGACCCGGCGGGTGTGTGCAGGTGAGCGGCGGCGGCAGCGGGACCTGGGCAGGCGCCCAGGTCCCGCTGCCGCCGCCGCTCACCTGCACGCACCCGCCGGGTCGAGAAGGGAACCCTCCGGGGGAGGGCCGCGGCGTGCTCCGCGCCTACCCGGCGCCGGCTTCTTGAGTCGCGCGGCCCAGTCCTCGTGTATAACGCGCACCCAAACTTTGAGCCTTTTTTTGGGTATAAAATTTTGCGCGTTATACTCAAATAAATACGGTACTTTTATTTGTTGAGGGCTTGAATCTTTTCAGTGTACCTTGAGAATTTCAGAACATATGCTTTAATGCAGTGTTGCCCAACCTTTGGTTTTTGGACTTCAATTCCCAGAAGCCTAAGTCAATTCCCCAAAGCACTGATCAGCCAGTGTACTGACCTAGGCTTCTGGGAATTGAAGCATCCCCCACCCCCCGGTGGGGCATGTACAGTTGGGAACCACTGCTTTAATGTCAAAAAATTCTGGATCAAATTTTGGTACCTAAATTGTCAGTCTTTTGTGGGGTGCAGAATTGAACTTATGCAGCACTTCTGGCTTCTACACACAGACTCTAGACTCCCCACACACCAAAAAGTTGAATCACAACAGAATTTGATGCACAAAAGAAGAAATCTAAGAAGATTAAAATTTGTTTGCATATCTTTGTTACAGCTTTGAATCCCAGTTTTGGTTAAAGAGTGGGGTATACTCCACTAACTAACCAAGTAAATATGGTGGCGGGGGTGTGTGTGTTAAATATACGACTAAGCTGTAGTCCTTGCCGTTCAGATCAACTTAAAATACTGAATTTGGAAACACCTTCTTGTTCCAAAGGGAGTCTTGAGTGATGAGGAGCTCCAATTTACGCCTTGTTCAATTATTGCATCCAGATTACATCCCATCAGTAAAAGCTAGTATGGTTTAATGGCTGGACTAATGAATGGATCAAGGACAAAAGGAACCAGGGTTTGAATCAGTTTTTGCTCGTAGAAATGTATTCTGGGGTGGCAACAGTAAAACTATTTCTTAAACATTTCACATACTGTACCTTGAAAACCCTATTGCTGTTGGTTGGATGCAGTTTGACACTGCATAACACACAGTGTAAAAACGTTTGTTCCCTGGGTTATTATCAAAGATATTTAATGTTGTTTGTTGCTGCGCTAGAGTGTTAATATGATGCCACATAGAAACTTCTAGTACACGGGTTCTCAACCTACGACCCACAGCACCAAATAATACGGCCCCCGAACTCGCTCCAGCCGCTGCTGCCACCTGAATTAGCCACGGACTAATTTACGGCCGTCGTAAATGCTTAAATGCATAAAATGAGTCCATAGCTGTCATAAACGCATTTCATGGCATTGGACCAGGACACTTAAGAGACCGCGTCGCCCTAAGGAGTTCAGCCTGTCCTACTAGGGCAGACAGGAGGGGCTCACTGGTGGTCCCATCAGTGAAAGAAATACATCTTACTTGGACCAGGAAGAGAGCCTTCTCTGTGTCTGCCCAAGCCCTGTGGAACCTCTTACTACATGAGCTGCGTCTCCAGACGGATCTACTCCCTTTTAGAAAGATGCTGAAGACATGGCTATCTCAGCGGATGTGGGGTATGCTTGACTCCACCACCCAAGCTCGCTGGCCGGTTTAGCCTGGTTGAGGGAGCTTCCCTGGTTTGGTAACTCTGTTTTAATGTGGGTGGAGGGAGGGGGAGGGTTGTCTTTTAAGGAGTATCTTTGTTGGGGTATTTTAATGCTGATTTTAGCTGGGGGTTTTGGGTTATTTTTTTAGCTGTTGTGGTTTAAAGTGTTTTATATTGTATTTTATTCATTGTACTTTTCCCCTCTCCCCTTTCCCCTTCTGTTGTTAGCCGCCCTGAGTGGTGTTCCCACCAGGAGGGTGGGATATAAGTGAGCTAAATAAATAAATAAATAAATTTATGGCAGGGGAACCACCAGTGTAGCTCGCTCAGCTGTCTGAGGGGTTGTGGTCAGGCCCATGGCTGAAAAAGGTTGAGAAACCCCATTTTAGTATTTCAATGTATATTTATTCTCTCTTTTTTTTAAAAGGAGTGCCCTGTAGCTGAAATGGAAGATAAAGTTCTCAGTGTAGTAAGTATGAAAGTTTGTGTTAAACTCATTCTTAAGATTCTTTTCTCTAGAACTTTTCTTTTTGTTACACAACTTTAAAAAAATTGAAAACAGCTTTGCATATTATATTGTTCAAAAGGAATAGTAAGCAGCAAAGTCTTGTACATTTTCCGAAGAGGGACGTCTGTACTTTTTCTAGTGTTGTGAGAAACTCGTGCTCTTTGTTAGCTGAATCAAAAGCCTTGTTTAGACATTCAGCCTTCTCTTGGGAAGGCTAAATGTTGGAAGTGGATATGGAAACATTTGCAAAGCATGTCCCAGGGATGAGATTCCTTTGGTCTAAGGGCCGGGTGTGATCTGCAGAGAATCTTTCATCCTGTGCGCTTTTGTTTTTTCCCCTTCCATGATCAGAGATAACAAGGTTTAAACTTTAAAGTGAACTGAGAGCTTTATAGGCAGGAAATTTGTTGCACTTGAACTTACTCTTGAACTGAGATGCAAAGAATTGAGCTACTCCGTAGTGAAACTGGTAAAAGTTACACCTGGTTTCACCTTGCTCCCTGCTGGAACTCGGCTTCCAAGACTCCACATATTGATCTTGAACCCTTGGGCTGAGAAAGTTCTGTTTTGCCCTTCTCCACAGTGCCTGTCTCTTCCTTTTCAGAACACAATATTCCCATGCTGAGGGAGAGTTTTGAGGGCAGGCAGGATTCCCCTTCCATTCTGTTGAGTGTGACTAGGACCCCCTGTTTTTTTCAGGGTCTTGGGCTGCACAGAAACTTTCACCCACGTTTAGATCTTCTTTCGGGTCCCGATCAAATTCTGGACTGCCAAAATGAAGCCACTTTCTTTGCTTTGTTGTTGCCAAAACCCAAGCCCTCATCGGTACATGTCTCTGGCAGCAATCAGCAGACCAGTAAATGGGTTGGACTCTGTGTCTCTCCACATTCACACCATGTGTTGTTGTTCACCAGCAGTCCCCACTTCAGCATGTTGGTCTTGCATTTAGGGACTCCAACCCTCAGCCTATTCAGGGTCCTCCAAGTGAATGCAAGATTCCCCCCCTCCCCCTCCATCCACAGGTGGGACCTCAGTGCCCAACACGGAAGTCTTCTGAACTTGGAAGATGGGAAGTTGCTGGTGGGGCTGGTTTGTATTTCTGCGTTCCCTCCTTACGCTTAACCAGAGTTTAGAAAAGTTACTTCTTTAAAGAAAATTATGGAAAACAAGGATGGGGTAAAAACATCTGAGTATTATATAGCAAAAAACACCGCTTGAGGCTGGGAATGCATGATGAAATGACTGGTAAATTTATTAACATTTCTAAAGTTTGAAATCTTCCAAAATGAAGCAGTCTGTGACTAGTTTCAAATTACTTCTTCTTCAGATAGGACTAGTTGCTTAATTACCCAATTTCAAACATACAACTAGTAATTCGAAACTAGTCACAGACTGCTTCATTTTGGAAGATTTCAAACTTTAGAAATGTTAATAAATTTACCAGTCATTTCATCATGCATTCTCAGCCTCAGGCGGTGTTTTTTTGCTACATAATACATGGTATTGACCATCTGGCCACTGTTTCTATGATGTAAAAACATCTGAGACCATGTAATCTCTAGGAACATGCAAAACAAGTAAATTATTATTACTAATATTTGTTTCACTTTTGTTCTTCATCATATAAATGAAACATTGTTATTTTTATTGCATATATCTAAAGTAATGAAGCTGTAAATCTATTTTGTTTTACTTGCCTAAGGAGATGTTGTTTATTCTTCATATTTTATTATGCAGGTAAAGCAGGGGTGCCCAAACATTTTGAGCCACGGGTCAGTCACATGGCTCAGGGGTGGGGACCATGGCCCATGGGCCAGATCTGGCCCCCAATGCCAATTCATCCAGCCCACGAAGCCTTCATTGCTCCCGGAAGCGGAAGTAAAACTTGCTTGTAGAGGTGTGTTACTTCTGCTTCCAGGAGCAATGAGGGCTTATGGGTGGATAAATTGGTGCTGGGAGCCCATAGTTTGGGCACCTCTGAGGTAAAGAGTTGATTTTAGAGTAGAAACTGAGTAGACATATTCATGACACACAGAATGTTCTTGCATATATGCTCCTACCATGTGAGCCGTAAAGCTGTCATCAGGGCTACAAATACACTTTGTTCTGATAAGAGGTGTATGTCAATATGGTGCAGAAGTCCAATTCCTAATTACGCTAGGACTGAAAAGGGAGTTTCCCAAATATTTTTGTAGCAGTCTTGTGACTGGAAGAGGGATGCAGTGACAGGCTTTTAATATTTTGTAACAGTTAATCATCGCTTCCTGCTTTTGACACAAATCAGGCTGTGTTCTTTGATAAGGCCTTCTGCCTGCTGATAGATGGATACGAATGCACAATTGCTAAAATCCACCCGTCAAATAGAGAACAGTTAACAAGTGCTCTCTATTATTTAAGAACAATTAAAGAGTTCTCTCCATTTTTACTATTCATTATTGTCATTTCATTTTCCACACTCCCTGCTATTTATTCTATTTATGCACAGTAGTTATATTCAAATTTTTTTTTTGCTGTAACATTGTTTAGACTAGAGCTGGAGTTCTCAACCTTTTTAGCTGGGGCCCGGGTCACGTTTCCTCAGACAGCTTCGGGGGCTGGACGGCCATTTTGCCCTTCCTCCACCACATGGCACTTCCTGGTGTGGTGGAGGCAGTGGGGGCCCCACATGAAATGGTGTTGCAGGCTGCATCCGGCCTACGGGCCGCAGGTTGAGAAACCTTGGACTAGAGGATTTTAAAAAACTCTTAACAAAAGTGTGTGTGTGTGTGTGCATGTTAGCTGTGCTAAATATGTGTGTTAGCCATATGCACATAATCTCCATAGATATACACACTCACTACATTTCCCCATCTCAAGAGGCAGGGTTTATAGCTTCTGTTCCTAACCTGTTGAGATCTAGAGACTATGGATAAGGGTGGGGTGGGCTGGAGGTGAAATAATTTCCACCAGTCTCCTGCTACATAAATACTTTTCTTAGAAGACTTAACTGCTGAAAAATGTTGAATAGTCACTTGGGGGCTTCTCACACCTTTTTCACTTGCCTTATTTTGTGATTCCTTATAGGAAGGCACAAGTTTTGAAAGCATCTGGCAGAATCATGTCTAAAAGACACTTAATGTGATTGTGGTTTCTAATAACATGTAATGTATAATTTTACCCTGAGGTCCTCTTATGCTAGCAGTGACAAGAAAATTGCACTCTGGGAAGCATTTGTGGGTGCATCCCTGTAATCTGCACTGGAAGAGGCAGACCTTCCCCTCTTACATCCTCTGATTCTTCTTCTTTTATGTCTAGGTCAGGCTTTAAACTGCCAAAATGAAGCCACCTTCTTGGCTTTACACCCTCCGGTGAGCCTGTGTGAATATACTCTTGCAGTGCTGTAAATAGCAGTGCAGGGACAGTGGTTACTGCAGTGCAGAAATATGAGTGGAGATTGCTGCTAACGTGCCAGGGAGCTGTAGGTTTTGAATTCTTTTCCCCCACCCTCCAACCCCGAAGCCTTTGTGTACTTCATATCCAGTGGTTCTGAACTAGGAACATACTTGGAAGATTTCTCAGCCTGTGTAAAATGGTCCCTCTAGTCCAGTGATGGCGAACCTTGGCACTCCATGTGTTCTTGGACTTAAATTCCCAGAAGCCCTAATCAGCAGGAGTGCTGACTTGGGCTTCTGGTAATTGAAGTCCAAGAACACCTGTAGCGCCAAGGTTCACCATCACTGCTCTAGTCTAAGCACAAATTCTCATCCAAGGAGTTCTTTTTTCTTCCCCCACCATCAAGGGCTCTGCCAGGGTGCAGGTTATCTGTGCACAAGACCAGTGTTTTCCATTTGTGAAACAAAGCGTACCCATCGTAGAAGCACAGGACGAATGGCTGATTGTTCAGAGAGATGCAAATAACTGATCTGATATTTCTAAAGCTAAGCAACAAAGCAGCTGCTGTTGCAGTTCTGCCCAGTTTGCTCAGAAATGGTTTTCACAAATGGAGGGACTTTTGTCAAAGACAACAGCAACACGTTTTGCCTGCTCCAAGCAAGGAGATTGTACATGAGAATGAGATAGATGAGGATTCCCTATTCTCAATTGTAAACAGATGTTGTTCTTTGTAAAGTTAGTGGTCTTGGCCCAGATTACAAAGGCATAAATTATAGCTATAGGGTTTGAATTCAACGCAAAGGACCATAGCTTTTTTAACCAGGGTGCTGATGAGATTTTTCCTGAAAGTAACTGCAGTCTATAATTCTGGCTACAGTAATGAACAAGGAATGGCTGCTGCTTAAACTCTGTTCCCACAGCTTTGTTCAGAGAGAACAGAAATCTATCTGAGAGTAGTAGATAAAACAGAACAGCAAAAAAAAGAAAAAAAAGAAAAAACGTGGCACCTTAAAGACTAACTCTTGTATTTATAATTAAATACAGTTACAGGTAAATACAGGCATTCGTCTTTAAGGTGCCACAACTTTTTTTGTCTTTTTTTGCTGTTCTGTTTTATTTACTCAGATATGCTTGCACAGACTAACATGGCTACCACTTTAAACATTTCAACTACAGTGGTACCTCATACAATGATTTTAATCTGTATAGCTATGTTCCCTATGGGATGCACCACACAACAATTTTTTTCTGCTAAGTGGTTTATCCCATTGAAAAATTGTTGTACAATTTTTTTCCATAGGAAAAATTGTTATGTGGGATGCCATTTCCCACCCCCAAAAAACCTAATTGTTATGCAATTTTGTTGCTATACAGAGCGATTGTTGTATGAGGTTCCACTGTTTAGAGAACAGAGTTTATGAACGAGAATTGTAACAGTTACAAAAGGTATTGCTGTACCGCTTGTGTCAATTTTTTTCTTACAGTCCAAGGTTTTAAATGGAATTTGTGAGAAGACAATTCGTTCAACGACAGATCCCTTAATGAGCCAGGCTGCATGTCTTGAGGAGGTTCATCTAACCAACATCAAACCTGGAGAAGGCCTGGTAAGAATGCCCTTTCCCCCCTTGAATTTTTGCCCACTATCCTCCTTTCATACTTTTTAAAAACAGCATAGCCTTTGTAAAAGGAATAAATAAACTGCTACAATTGGAATCCAGAGTCTAAATCACTGATAGCCATATGAGCACAAGAACTGCTGTTCTCTTCTGGAAAGGGATACAGGGAAATCCCCCATGAGATATTCCTATGTACAGAGAAGCTGTAACAGTGGCAGCACCATGCTAGGGCTGAAACCTCCTGCTGAAGGTTTATTGCTGCTAATATCAATATCCTATCTGTTATCCAAAGTGCAAATGTCAAGATGCGCTTGGAAAGGCCATCTTATTTAGCTGAGTAATGGCCATAGGTAAAGCCCACTGACAGCAGGAGACGGTTGAATGCCAGCTTTGGAATAGCATGTGCTTTATAAGAATGAGAAGAGCTGAGTTCGATAGCTTGTATGGATTCTGTGTTGGCCAGTATCCTATTGCTAGTCCCAGCGAGACTAAACCCCACTGACTCACTGGGATTGACATAAGTGTTGATTTACCACTCTGCAGTTTATTCAGAAGTTGAAGTCCAGTTACACAAACAATGTAACTTTTGGAAGCAAATTACGAAATCTCTGTAGGCGTTATCTGTTGCACATACAGGCGAAACTTGGAAAATTAGAATATTGTGCAAATGTTTATTCATTTCACCTAAAAGGTGAAACAAATATATGAGATAGACTCACTACATGCAGAGCAAGATATGCTGTGCCTTAATTCATTATAATTGTGATGATCATGGCATACAGCGTACATGAGATAATGTGATGATTACGGGGTACATGAGATGGGGGGATTGGGTTTTCCATAAGCTGTAAGCCATAAGCATCAATATTATAACAAAGTAAGGCTTGAACTATCTCACTTTGTATGTAATGAGTTTATCTATATATATAAAACAGAGGTGCCGTGTTGTATGTTACTCATACAAACCGACACCCCTGCACCGATCGTGCAGGGAACTGCACGCACACCTACCTTGCACGCCTGGGTTGTCCACCGCAGGGGACTGGCAGCTCATTTTGGGGTCTGTCATCCCAAAAACTGGCCGCAAAGCCCCCCCTCCCCCGCAGCATGAAATGACCAGGGAGATGGTAATGTGCATGCACCAGAATCAGCGCAGGTGCAAAAGCCTGTCCGGACTTCCAGGCGCCACCACCTCCTGGAACTCCGGGCAGGCTTCTGCGCCTGCTTGGATTCTGACACATGCGCATTACCGCCTCCCTGGTTCGGAGGCTCCAGCGGTTGGCTGCCATTTTTGCTGAAGGACGCAGCCGCCAAGCCTGCGGAAGGCAGCAGTGCAGTCCCACCTCTGGCCTCCGGCAGCCATACGAAAAGCCCGCCTTGATGCCTCCAGAAGGCATGGGCCAAATACAGTACTCCGATCAGCCTCTGCATTCCGGAGAAGACAAGGGGGCAGCCCTTCTCCGGAAGGCATGGGTCGAATGGGGCGCCCGTACGCCGGCTACCTTCTTTAGGGGACAGGGTGGGCCTTCTGCCTTGCCTTCTCCGGAAGGCATCAGCCAACTGGAGCGCTCCATTCGGCCCATGCCTGCCAGAGAAGGCAAGGCAGAAGGCCCTTCTCCGGAAGGCATGGGGCACACAGACTGCCCATACACCGGCCGCCAACAGAAGTCCATGGGGAAGCCGCCACCGACCTGAGCACAGCAACGCGGGCCCCAAAGAGGCCTTGGCCAGCCCTGCTGGGACCGTCAGGAGGGCGATGGACACAGACAAACAGATATAGCCAATGGGGCCGCAGGTCCTGGGTCTCTCCTCGGCCCAGGTTGGGTCCCCAACCTGGGTTGCGGCAGTAGGGTGGGCTGGGGGCTGGGGGGGAACTGGGCCCAGGTCTCTCCTTGGGCAGGGTTGGGTCCCCCACCGGGGCAATGTCAGGTACTCCTGCTAGTCTCATATATTTGTTTCACCTTTTACCGTGTTTCCCCGAATATAAGACACTGTCTTATATTTTTTAAAACTCCAAAATTAGTACAAGGTCTTATTTTCAGGGAATGTCTTATTTTTCCATGAAGAAGAATACCAGTCTCGATCGCGCTTCCCCACTCACAACCAAGGGACGCTTCCCTTGGTTGTGAGTGGGGAAGCGTGATCGAGACTGGCCTCAGCTGTGAGGCAGCCATCGTGGCCCATAAGGCCTGCCGCGTCGGAGTCTCAATCCCGCTCTCACCAGGGGAAACTTCTCTTGGTTGTGAGCAGGGAGGCAATCGAGACTCCGATGTGGCAGGCTTTCTTATGGGCCACGCCGGCCGCCTTACAGCCAGGAGGTAAGGAGGTCTTATTTTTGGATGGGGCCTTATATTTCAAAGGCAGGGGGGGGGGGAAAGGGGGGTGTCCTATTATGGGAGGAGGTCCTATATTCAGGGAAACAGGGTAAGTTGCATTACTGAACTGAATGAACGTTTGCATGATATTCTAATTTTCCCAGTTTCACCTGTAGAGTTGTGCAATTTGGCATACAATATACAGAGTTTACACAGACTTTTGAACTTATAGCAGTGTGCCTAAGAGTTATGCTATTTGCATAACTGTACAACGGGATTACAACCAGTAAGTCTACTCTAATTTGGGAATAGCACTAGGATGCTAGTAATTCATTATAAAGGAATTGCTTAAGGAAGAATTTCTCAACAAGTAGTAAATGTATCAATGGTGGAACATGGGTATTCTGTTGGGTGAGACGTGAGATTTTCATAACATTAAGTTATGGAATAGTGAGTTTTTTTGTGCATTACTCATAGCAGTTCAGCTTGTTACTATTTAAATTATTGCTGAGTTTTATTTATTACCCTTGTATTTTACTGTTATTGTTCCAGCCAAGTGTATATATACTCAACACTTGCATTACACTTACCTGCTATTAATGACATTATTGATTTATTTACTCCCAATAATAATACTGCAGTTGTTAAGACCTTAAAACTTTCCATAAAATGCTAAACATATTTACCAAATGCCTGTAAAAATATCAATGTCCTTCATGGGAAACATAAGCTTCTTGTGGCTGGGAATCCAGGTTCTTTCATCAAGTTTTTGATAGGACATGAAAAGCTGAAGACCACCAGCTTAAACTGTGTTCATTGCCATAGATGTTTAGGTGGTCTTCCTGCTACGTGATTATTCTTGAAGAAACACTTGCTCATATTCTATCTCCAGTAGTACATGGGTGTGAATGTATGAGAGTTTTAAATAAACTGATGCTTTCTTGTATCCCTGGCTTCACATGGAACTTTTTTGACCACAGTAGAAAATCTAAACCACCTGAAGGTTACAACTATTTAGCTTGCCATGCAAGAATTTTCTTTCCTTGTCAAAGTTCTCTCTGGAATGAAATTGGCTGGATCAGAAGTTAAATAAAAATTATTTATTGAAGTGTATGGGTATGAAATATGCAGTTCCTGTTAGGACATGGTGGGATTTTTGTCAAAATATATGCCCCCCCCCCCCCCCCGATTTCTTCCAACTCCTTCACTTGTACAATTAAACAAATACTAGATTTGGACTGGTGCCAAGGTGACGTTAAGGGGAAAGTTGTTCTTCAGAAATAATTGTCTTTCTGATTGTCTAAATTATATTGTGGGTGAGCAGTAATTACTAGTATGCTTACTGTATCTTTTCAACTGTCCAATTTAGGGAATGTATATAAAATCTACATACGATGGATTGCATGTTGTTACTGGAACCACAGAAAATGTAAGTTTTTTCCCCTTCCACAAAACAGAATGAGAACATTTTTTTTTTTTACAAAAAGTAAAATAGAACTCAGGGCACTAACCTGATTCAAAGCAGATTCCAAACCTATCATACTTTAGTTTATTTGGATTTCATAACATTATTGATATCTTGATTATGACAATAGGGGCATATGCTTGTTTGACTGTATCACACTAGCCCAGGGTTGCCCAAACTTTTGGGGCTGCAGGCCCGTCACATGGTTCAGGGGGCTGGTCACTATGGCCCAGGGGCTGGATCTGGCCCCCAATGCCAAATCATCTGGCCTGCGAAGTCCTCGTTGCTCCCAGAAGCGGAAGTAAAATGTGCCCAGACACATGTTTTACTTCCACTTCCGGGAGCGACAAGGGCTTCACAGGCCAGATGAATTGGCATTGGGGGTCGGATCTGGCCCCTGGGGTGTAATTTGGGCACCCCAGCCCTAGGCAATGCCAGCCCATTTGTTCAATTTACAGCATATAAATGGGCAAGGTTATTTCAGAATGCCTCTGTTGTTTGAAATAACTGGAATTACCAGAACTATTGTTGAGCAAAAGGCTTATGGTGTTTGGTCTAGTAAATGTTGGCTGTTCAAATATGAACTTCCATAATGCACTGCATCCTTTATGAAGGCAACAGCAGGATGTTTAGATGAGGAATGGAATGTAAGATTCCATGTACTTCCTGGAACAAAGTGGTTTTTCAAGATAACAGAAACAGATCTTTTTAGCTGCAAAGCTTCACAAGGGTTGAGGAAGGAAAGGTTTTGATGGCATGCAGAAAATATTTCTTCTCAGTTGGAAGATGGTGACTTTGGAAAAGTTGATTTGAAATTATGAATTTACTACTGATCATGAAAATTTGATTGGCCAGAATATCCAACAACAGTCATTTTGTTTTTGTTTTCTTAACATGCCATTAGGTTGCTTCCAATTTATGTCTATAGCCATTTTTGTCTATAGAGTGAGTATTCAGGAAAGATTTTATCTAGTACAGTGGTACCTCTCTTAAAGAGCATAATGCGTTGCACAGGATTGCTCTTTAAGCGAGTTTGCTCTTTAAGCGAAACACCATTTAAAGTGACCAATTGTGAATTCTGGTGGTGGTGGTGGGGTTTCGAACCCCAATTTAGTTGTTAAGTGAGTTTTTGGTTGGTTTTAGTTGTTAAGCAAGATGACCATTCAGAGAAAATTCTGCTCTTTAAGCACATTCGTCTCTAAGCGAGGCACTCTTTATGCCCCTTGACTTGGGTTGTCTAAATGTGTGAAATGTTTTGATTTTGTTTTGATACTTTTTTAAAAAAAATTAAGGTACAGTAAAACCCTGACTTACATATGCCTCGAGTTACATAAAATTCAACTTGCATAATGATTTTTGCACTAAAACCATGTCCTGATTTACATAAATGTCCCGAATTACATAATACAATTTCCTATGGGTTTGCTTCAAGTTACGTAAAAAAAAATCATTTTTCCTATGGGTTTGCTTTGATTTACATAAATATCATTTTCCTATGGGTTTGCTTCGAGTTAAGTAAGAAAATTTCAATTTTCCTATGGGTTTGCTTCGAGTTAAGTAAAAAAATGATTTACATAAAAGCCTACGGAACAGACTTTTTACATAAGTAGGGGTTTTATTGTAATGCTATTGAATAAACAATAAGTCAGAAATTTCTATAATCTTGACCTCCTGTTTTGAAGGAGTAGTATCTTTTGAAAGGAGTAAGAAATCAAAATGTTACCTTCCTTTTACGTTTTGTGGTGAGTACCAGCACTCCCTGCCAGATGTAGAGAACAGACATTTACTTCATGTTGTTACTCCTTATTTGTTATCTGTCCATTTGCATCAGTAACGGAAAAGCTGATGTGGCAGTTATTAAACCTCTAGAGTTATCCCAAAGGAGTGGGACATGTTGGATTCCTGTCAGGTGACAGGATTTCCAAAAGTTTTATTAATGACTTGTGATTTCCTGTTTTTGGTGAGAATTCTCTGCCCTAAACAAACTTGGCAGGTCATCTTCCAAAAGTTAGTGAAGTTTGGAGGGCTGTATGTTTAAAAATAGTAGTAATAAATGGATTAACTTCAACACAAAAGCTTCTCAGTCCTGAATGATATTCCTTAGTAAGTTTTTTAACCTGAATTTCACATGGTTGTGCATATGACTATATTCGTAGAGGAGAGATGGGAAATACTGCTTGTGAGTGACTGTCATTCCCAGCATCGCATAGCAAACATGTGGCCATGCCAGCTGTGGCATTCTGGGAGGTGAGGTTCCAAAAAGCAATTTCTATTACCTGCTGACTTGAAGGCATCATTGGCTTCTTTCTTTGCTGAATGGATATTTCTTGGCTATAGAAAGGGAGCTGCTCACAGCGATGGGAGATCCCCTGTCTTTTTCAACATCTTTCTTTATATTCTTCAGATTGTGACTCTGTATGAATGGAATGTTTCAGATTAGTCAATTGGTAATGGGTGACAGAGTCTTTCCTCTGGGAAGCTTTCCATTCTCAGGTAGCCCTAAGGGATCAGCACCTCCTGGGAACAGAGGAAATGAAGCAGTTGTTTCAGCTCTATGAGTCATATGGATCAGCATAGCATGGTTTCCCTCTCTTTCTCCGATGCGTATTGTCAGGGAATCACTGGTTGTGATTCAAGGTTATGGTAGCAGAGACACTCCAAACTCTAGCTGCTGCATTGTACCCTGTGTTGGGTTAAAACAGGGGTGTCCAAACGTTTCGGGCTGTGGGCTGGTCATTTGGTTCAGCAGGGCAGTCACATGGTTCAACGGGCCAGAAGTAAGCAAACCAGAAGCAGAAGTAAAATGCACCTTGTAATATGTTTTGCAACAGGATGAGATAGATTTTAGGCTGCCATTTTCTCTGCTCAACCCAGGGGTGCCCAAACTAGAGCCCGCAGGCCGGATCCAGCCCCCATCACCAATCCATTCGGCCTGCACTGCCCTTGTCGTTCCCAGAAGCGGAAGTAAAATGCACCCAGTGTGTGTGCGTTTTACTTCTGCTTCCGGGATCAACGAGGGCAGCGCAGGCCGGATGAACTGGTGTTGTGGGCTGGATCTGGCCCACGGGCCATAGTTTGGGCACCCCTGCATTAAAAAGAGTAAATATTTCAGGAGCCAAACTGCTGCAGATAGCTAACATGTCACCTGTCCTTCAGGATGTCAGTACAATGAAATTTTGATCACCTGCTGTTTTAGTGCAAGGTAGTGTGTTTTCTGGGCTTCAGATAACTTCTTCCATGTCTCGACCAGATGTGAAAGTGCCAAAATGAAGCCATCTTTTGGTGAATTCCTTTTGCCTGACCTAGTGTGAGAAAGGTTAGCCGGCACACCAAGGTTGATGTTGCCTGGGGTATCCCTGATTGTGGTTCAGAAATACCACAGTCTTCGAGGAGGCTCTTTCTGTGTAACCCAATTCAATAACTAACTTAGAGATATTGTGTTAAATTAGCACATATTTATTGAGTAAGTAAACAGTAAAGAATATGTGAACTCAAATGGATCATGTGTTCCTAGTATGTTTTCTTTTTTAAAAAAATAGCATGGTAAATTACAGCAGAAATGTCTGTGTTTTTCAGGTTGCTTTTAAAAAAGACAAAAAAACTTTAATCATTTGAAAGTTTAGTTAGGACAAGTTTCATAACCCATGACTTTAGACCAGGTATTCTTAACCTATGGCCCACAGACTGAATGCGGCCCACAGCACCTTTTCATGTGCCTCCCCCCATCGCCTCCACCACTCCAGAAGTGCCATCTGGTGGGGGAAGGGCAAAATGGCCATCCAGCCCCCGAAACTGTCTGAGGGAGTGTGACCCGGCCCCTGGCTTTAAAAGGTTGAGAATTCCTGCTTGAGGAGAACTTTTGAGTTTGTTTGAGGATTTCATTTCCAGTTTGATCAAATTAATTTTGAGACTTGGACCAATACCCTCCTGAACTTGTATACTGAGCAGGAAGCTCTGTGTAAATGTAAGATTGTGCCACTTGCACAACTGTTGTCAATGTACAATTCTTCTTTTTTGTCCCTATCAAACCATTGGACCGTCAAAATGAAGCCACTTTCTTGGCTTCGTTGTTGGCCAAACGTAAGTCCTCATTGGTGCATACGAACCAAAGGAACTTTACAATGATATCCATGAAGAAAGCTCCCTAATCACTTGCCATCAGTAACTGTTGTGCAAGGAGCACTATCACTCAGTCCTATTCTGTCAGCGATTTCCACTTAGGCACAAGCTCAGCAAGATACTAGTCTTATCCCCAAGTTTTCCCTCTTCTGTTACTGGAGTTTCATGTCATATCTGAGCCCTGCCAACTCCCATTTTGGCAATATATTAATGGTTGACATTTTCCTAATTATTGAATTTATAGTTGTGTTGCCAAACGAATCTTGAAACAGGCTACTTTTTTGGTCCACAGTTTCCAGAATTTTCAGCTGGTAGTTATTGGGTAGTTTTTAAGTGGCCAAGTAATGAAATTATGCTCTCTCTTTCCCCTGCCCCTCTGTAGTCTCCTGCTGATAGGTCTCAGAAAATTCACGCCGGTGACGAAGTGATCCAGGTGAATCGCCAGACAGTGGTATGCAAAGAGCATTTTGTATTGTATTTTTTCTTAAAATTTAGCTAAGCAGATTCCAGAGTAAGAGTGACCTTCAAGACAAATGTTTATTATGATTTATGTTGCCCTTTTCAGTTAAATTCTTGATTTTCACTAGAGTATTCCTTACCCTTCTGTGGGTTCACTGCTAACAGGGCAAAAGTTATGTTTTAAAGACAGCATTTTATAACAGCCAGAAGACACTTGAATGAAAGAAAATATGGGTTTGAGCAGATTATTTTCTTGAAAATAATCAAGAAAAATGTCACCTAGTTTGAGAATATTTTGTTCATGAGGGCAATCACACAAGCAGTTTCTGCATTTTATGGGTGTCTGGTCATGCTTCCCAGACATGCAACCAGTGACATGATTAGCTGTCCAATCAGCTCATGAACAGCCTGGAGAACAAGTAACACTGCTTATGCTTAAGTAATTGCATAAGGCAATGGCATTCCGTCTTAAGAATATTTATAGATTGTTAGATTTTTATAACCCTATCCAAATTAATAGTTTACTAATTAAGGAGGGGTGAATAAGAGAGAGAGAGAGAAATGCAGATCTCCAGAAATAGGATGAGGATACACTCCTCTGGTGTCTAAAGTTAAACCAGGCTCAAGGTGATGGGGAAGAACTATACCTGACAGAATGAATGTTAGTGGTGCCATCTCTGCAAGTTTAAGCAGTTTACAAAGTTTGGGACTGAAACAGAACTTGGTGCCCTGTGTTGTGCCTATGTTCAGCCCAAGATGTCTTAGGACTGGACTGAGCTAATGGCAGCTATGGTCTTTGCCTATGGTTTCTCAAGTTGGAGATAAGGCCAGCTTGTGGTTATGGTAGGCTGAACTCTTACTGCCATTGAAAGACTTTGCTGGTCAGTGAGCAAAGTGGCTGATTTGAGGATTGTGGGCCATCATTCCCATCTAGTAGGAAAGCTTTGCTTTGGGGGAAAGTAGAAGACTTTTCCACTTAAAAGCTCTCTTCATCAATTACTCTATAGTCTTTTAAAAAAAGTTGAATCCTGCCTTCCAGTTACTGCACTCTGGGTGGCTTACAGCATATGGAAAATATAGAAAACTCCTAAAAACAAGGGGGAAAGAGATCCACCACAGATACCAGCATTCAATTTATCAATGGGTGTTTCCCTGTCCTTACTGGTTCTTCCTTTTGGGGAAGGCCAGGTGGCTGGATGAGCCCCTAGCTATGTGTCCATTGGGGATAGGGGTGCGAATCTAGAATGGATGCCCAGTATTTTTACTAAGGCTAGCGGGTCATTCTTATTTGTAGAGGTGCTGAGTAACATGCTTGCCCTTTAATCCAAGTGCTTCTACATCCTGGGGATGGAATGTTATTTTAAAAAATAGTAGATTACAGTAAGGCTTTAGTGCGAGGTGATGTTATATTGGAGGTAATTAGATCTTTGATATAATACAGCTCTTCTGTTCATAATCAGTTAATTCATTAATTTTATTTGTTTGAAAGGTGGGTTGGCAGCTGAAGAATCTTGTGAGGAAGCTCCGTGAAAATCCTTCTGGAGTTACACTTTTGGTGAAGAAACGGCACACAGGATCTTTTAATTTTACTCCCGCCCCGCTTAAAAACTTAAGATGGAAGCCACCCCTTGTTCAGGTAGTGTGCAAGCATCATACAAAGCTCTGTTTTTGCCTTTTGACTTTTCTTGCTTTGCTCGATTATATGTTGGGTGCCTATCCCTTTTTTGCTTTCTAATGGTGAGTATTGTCATACAGGGAAAGGTCTTTACAAACCGCTCAAAACTTACAACTCTGCCACCCTGTGGTAGCCTAAACCTGGCCACAAAAAAGGCCTGTCTGAGGCAGCAAAATGTGCAAAACAAGCACATGACACAATCCTTCATGGACCGCATGTTTGAGAAGTAGGCACAGGGTGGGCATTGTTTGTGTGGCTATTGTGTGGATTTTCGCCCAGCTTTGACTTTGAATGCTACTTTCCCATAAGCAAGTGTTCTTTTCCACCTTTTTATTTTTAACATGGAGGATTTTGTCCCATAATTTCTCCTACATTTCAACTGTGTTTTGAAGTGGTTTAGTCCAGGAAGGGAGTGGCTTGTGTGCATATTTCTGCATGCTTTCATCCGATTTTATGCTGCTTTGGTGGGCCTTAAAGAAAGGAAGATCTACAACTCAGCCATTTGGTGTACAAGAAATGCACAGTTGGGAATCTTAAGAAGGTATTTTAGTTTGGACCTTAAATACTCCAGAACAGAGATGGTCACTTGGGCCCCATCCATTTAAAGTATTTATTAGGTCACACCAGCCTCTTTAATTAAACTTGGTAGACATTAGGGAGCCAATGTGTTCAGTGGATGTCTGGGTAATGTGCATATATGTAAAACCTGCTCCTGGGTTAAGAATTGAAGCTTTCATTTTAAAGTTAATATATTCTTACAATTTTGCATGAACAATTAATGCAATTAAAATAACTTTACATCTTTTATTATTGTGTAGAAAAAGGACAGATGTATAGGAAGTTTCAGAGAAATCTCCTTGTCCATAAAAATAATCTTTCCTTTTTAATATACCGAAAAGAATAGGAAGGGCAAGATGAATGTTTTTTTTTGTATGTAATCCCTGAAGGAGAACACTGTCGATTAGGACAGATGTCTTGGAGTAAGGCCATTTTGGGCGAAATTGTTTTTAATCTTCTGGACAGATGAAATTGGGAGTAAATATTTGCTGGGTTGGAAAATGAATGATGGGAGATTACGTTTGTTAAACAGAACTCAGTTACCCTGTATATCCTCTGTAGCCTTGCTGGGTTGTGCCTCTACCCACTCTGGGTCTTGCAGTTGTTGAGATCAGCAGAATTATTTATTTTTTAATCTCATTCAGGGAGGGAGAATGTGGGAATGAGAGAAGCATTAATTACTTTAAATAAATGTTAATTTTGAGGTTGAACAGGTAATGGCATGGAAGATAATATTTTGACAACTTTGGAAAGTTAAGTAATAAGTTGATTGCTTATAAATACATGTATAATTCTCAGGACTTCTTATGCATACCTTTTAGCTTTTCTTGTGCAAGAAGACACTAACAGGTGCCAGCATAGTATCTCCCCTGTACAGTGGTGTAGATGGACTGATGAAATGGCATAGCCTAATATAGACCACACAGTGAAAGTGGTTCTTTAATAAACAATAATAATACTGAAACTAATTTCAACTATAAAGAGAATGCTAAACACAACATATGTTTCATTTCCTGTTCAAATTGCATTCATCCCAGTTGACTGGACATTCTGTGTAGAATTGTAAGCTTTGATGCTGCAAAACATAATCTGAAGCACATTGTGATCTCTCTCTTTCTCTGTAAGGTGGAGTTAGCCGCATGTTTCATTGAAAGCTAGAACTTGATTTTGTGGCCGGAAATCTACCTTTCAGTATTTTGCTAGCTTTTAAACGTTTTATTTTTGAAAAGTGGTATAAAATGCTGTTCTATAGAAATGTTCTTGTGCTGCATTTAAAGCTTTGGCCCAGTGCAAATTCATATACTCAGAGAGGGAGGGAAGGGAAAAATCAGAAAGTAAGAGGCACCTCCACATGTAACTTATTTATTTTATAACAATATAGCCTTATTTTAAGGTGTTTTAAGCATTTAATGCACAGGGGAACAGTAGATCATCAAAATACAGAAGGCATAATCAAATAGTTTTTGCCAAAATTTCGAGTAAGAAGCTAACATGAGCAATTCTTTGTCATAGAAGTGATGGGAAGGACCAATTCCATGATACATTTCTAATTTTCTGAAGAATTTCTTTTATGTCTCCTTACTGCAGACCAGCCCACCCCCAACTACGACCCAGTCGCCGGAAAGCACCATGGAAACCTCCCTCAAGAAAGAGAAACCAGCCATCCTGGACCTTTATATACCTCCACCACCAGCTATTCCCTATGCTCCTCGGTAGGCTGGTAATTCCATAATGCTTAATCTATCTATATTATTATTATTATTTTATTTTATTTTATTCTATACATATATATAAAAGAGAGGGGGGTGCATGCCCTGAATAGGCTCCCACACCCCTGCACCAAACCCTTTGCAAGTTGGCATGCACCGACCTTGGCCGTTCCGGTTGGTTGCTGTCAGGGTCATGCGTCCAGTGGGGGGCTGTGGGCCCCACAAATTGGGAAACAGAGCAGAGACTACAACTCCCAGGGTGCCTTGTGCCCTGGAATGGAATGACGGGGCGGCGCACATAAGTGTGCACGTCCCGGGCTAACCGCCGCGACAGGGGGCAGCGGGTGAGGCAGCAGAGCAGGCCGCGGGGTGAGTTGGTGGCAGAGGAAAAGCCCTCAGCAGGGCCGCGCTGCAAAAGGGCCAGGCCAGCAAGTCCGCGGTCACCAGGGGACACGGAGGACACCCGTCGAGAAGGAGCAGCAGGCGAAGACCTGGGCACAGCCCAGGAGCACGGTGCCGGAAAGTGGTTGTTGGGGGAAACAGATCCGCCCAACAAAGGTAACGAGGATGGAGGCCTGGAACTGAGGAAGGGGGGACAGGCTCGTGTGAAGCCAGGTACCAAGCTAGTTTAAAATAAAACTCTCATGCAGTGTTCTGCCTAATCCCAAACTGTTCTAATTTGAATGTTTCTTATGCCTATTTTAGTGTCTTCCTCTTCCATTCTCATTCCATTTTTCCATCACCACCATCATCTGATTGCCCCCTCCCTTCTTCCCCTGTACCTCCGTATTTAGCTGGCTGTCATCTTTGCAAAAGTTCCAGCCATTTAAAATGGCCACTGGGCTTCCAGTAGAGCCAGCCTGCTGCTTTGAACACTGGCTATTCTTACCCAAGCTTTTTCTTTCACCTCATGCTGCCATTGTCTGGCTGTGGCTTCCCCTTTCCTTTCTCTTGCACTTGACTTATTGACTGGAAGGCCTGCTCTAGCTCTGCTAACACCTCCTCCTCGGCAACTCTTTTGTTTGAGTGTCTCACTTTACAGAGCACCAGCCTCTGAATTCAGAAGTCCCTCTGCTTAACAGTTCTAGCAGTCAATTGATGAGGTGCTGTGGTGTGTCTTGTTCATGTTCCTTTGCTGCATTCCCAATTGCACAGCCAGGATGAGACCTCACACCTTGTCTGTTAGCCACAACAAGCATCTGCAGATTACACAACACACCTGAATTTTAACTAATTAGTATCAGGATATCTTAATAGTGGTGAGATTATGGATGGGAGTCTGTTTCCTTTGACTCTAATCTTGTCCTTAACTATGGGATTAAAAAAATCCCTTTGCAGGATAAAGCTGCCCTGTTCTTCCAAGACTTCGGCAGCAATGAGATAGGGCGGTGGTGGTGGCTAGAGTGAGGTCAGGGGCCGGATTAGTTGATACTGTGGGCCGTAAATTGAGAACCCCTGATCTGCAATTAAATAAAGGTCAGCCATCACTGCTGTAACTCTTGGCCAGTAACTCTTCCTTCTAGCATTATTCAACCTTCTCTCATTTGCTTATCAAAGCCTTGTCCTGTGCCAGTGTTTCACTTCTGTCTTTGGTAAAGCATTCAAACTGCTGCCATTCATTGTTGTCAAATACAGTGGAACCCCGAATAACGATCCATCCGAATAACGTCGAATCCGAATAATGATGCATTATTTTTTGAAATGTCATGCCCTTGAACAATGACGTGACATCGTTATACAAATGGATCGTATTTGGGTTCTCAGCCAGCGCGGGTGCCTCTCTGAGGCTCAGGGGAGCCAATCGGGGCTTTTTCTGCCCCCCCCCCCCCCCCCGACGCTGCTGCAAGCCAAAAACTGCAGCTGACGAAGGAGTTTCCCCCACTGTTTTGCCTTACAGCCGTCTGGGCAGGTTGGGGGGGGGGGGTTCGGAAAAAGTCCCAATCGGCTCCCCCTAGCCTCAGAGAGGTACCCGGGGTGCCTCTGCCCACCCCCACCCCAAAAAGGACGACGTGGTCTCCTATCTGTTAATGCTGGTTGTGGAGGAAAAAACCTTTCCCTGCCCGCGCAACAGCTGATAAAAGTTGCAGCGGCCATCTTTATTTCTGGTTTTTTGGACTTCAATTCCCAGAAAGCCAAAGCTTCCTATACAAGAAAATGGCTGTCACATGCATTTTTACAGGAAGCTTTGGCTTTCTGGGAATTGAAGTCCAAAAAACCATGTAAAACAGTGGGGAAAACTCCTTCGTCGGCTGCAGTTTTTGGCTTGCAGCAGCATCCAGGTTCGGGTGTGTGTGTGTGTGTTCGGAAAAAGCCTTGATCGGCTACTCCGAGCCTCCTGGAGGTGGCAGGAGTGGTGGAGACCCCAAGATGGGCGACAAAAATTTTTGTCCGAACAATGACAAAATCCGAATAACAACACGACTTGGGGAACCAAGTTTTGTCGTTATTCGGGGTTCCACTGTAAAAGTAAATCTTGGATACCTTGGAGTAATTATTCAGCAAGGAGGCCTTGTATGAGTAGACATCTCCGTGATGACATTCTGCACAACTTCTGTCCATAGTGATCTGTCCCTGGCAGTTCTTCTCCAAGTTGGTCCAACATTTTTCTTGGGAAAATCTTCCCATCTGTGAGGTGGTTTTCCTCAGGGTGTTTTGCGATCTCTTGGATACCAGTTCATTATTCTGGTGCTCCATCTGTTGTCACTTGTGCATGCAACATGTCCAACATACCTCAATTTGTTCATCAGGTATTCTATTACTCCATCTTTTTAGCAGTGATCTTAATTAGTATACAAATCCATTATCCTGAAATACATGCATATTGCATGTGTTTGTTAAGCAGATGAAGCAAAAAGTGTATAAATTCTTTTCGTATGCATAATTAATACCTGCCAGTGGAGACTGTTTTGCATGATTAATTGAATTTGTTCTTAATCCTGGGAAAGGGGAATTATGAGAATGTAAAGCCTGATCATAGAAATCTTGTTCAGCCGTCTGGCGCCTGTAATGGCACCATGCTCTACCTAAAGATCTTCAAACATGCTATCGTTTACAAACGTGGGAGGTAGAACATTGTGTTTACAAAAATGGAGAGGGACCAGGTTTCATGTTGTGCTTCTCTCACAATTGCACAAAAAGACACTTTATAATGCTTTCCCTATCTTTTCTGCTTTTTCTGCCAAATCTCAGTAACAGCTGAAAAGTGCCATTTCATGGCAGCTACCCTAAGGATCATTCACAAGTACAAGCATGACAGTTCCTTATGTATACATGGCTAATCAAATCCAATATCTTTTCAGGGATGAAAAGGGGAGTTTTGTTTATGGAGCATACAATAAACCCAAACCATCCCTACCTGGCTGCAAAGGTGCCGAATCTCCAAATTCATTTCTGGATCAGGAATGCCGGAGACGAAGATTCACTCTTATTGATCCTGATCCACTGCCTGGTTATCCCATGGATTCAAATGTTCTGCCAGCAAAGATGAGGGAAAAAACACAATCGTACGGTGAGAAAAAACCTCTGCATCTATCTGTGAGTGTGTTTGCCTGTGCAGTCTTCCAAAGCTCCAGACAAGAGAGGAGCAACCTATGGCCCCGCTGAGTTCTTGGACCACAAATCACACCATCCCTAGACAACACGAGATATGGTGAGGGATAATGGGACTTGCAGTCAGACAATATCTGAAGGGGCACAACTAGTTGAACCTTACTTTCAGTGATCTCCCCATCATCCCATATCTGTCATGTTAAGTTTGGAACACAATTAGAGTTCTGGATCTCTGTGAGCTCTCTATCTGATACATAAGGCACATTAGGCATGGACCTGAATTAGCCTCTTTCTGTTTTCAATGTGTGCAAATGCTTCTACCTCTGTCTTGTCCCCTTCACAATAGAACTACATTTCTGAAACATTTTTTCTGTGTTTCCTTTAGGTAAGCCTCGGCCTTTGTCAATGCCTGCAGATGGAAACTGGCTGGGTGTTGTAGAACCATTCTCCAAACCCCGAGCAATGGGGAGGAAAGGTAGGGAAATCATGTTTGGGATGAGGTTGTGTGTGTACATGGGGAGGGTGACACTGTGTTTTGTTTTTGTTTTTTTGCATGGCTATCTCTCAATCTGCAATCCTGCCAGAGCTTGGCTAAGTTTCAATTTTAGGACAGTTGCTAATTACCTTGTGAACAGCCTAGCAAGTGCACTAAGCGCTATAGGGTGGTATATAAGTCTAATTGCTATTGCTAAATCCCCTTCTGTGGAAGAATATATGAGAAAGGTTCTCTAAATAGAAATGCTTTCAGTGATTTTCTAAGTACCTGAAGTGATGACGGCTTGATGAATCTCCATAGGGAGATGGTTGTACAACAGAGGAGAAAGCTACTAAAAAGTTGTCCTCCTGGTGATGCTTCTGACTTATCTTGGAGTACTATTATCCATAGTAATGCAGTTTGGGAGGACCAGATACTATGGGTAGGATTCCAATGGGAAAGTCACTCAGCCAAGTAACAAGGTCCCAAACCGTATAGAGCAGTGATGGTGAACCTTTTAGAGACCTTGTGCCCAAACTCAACAGGCTGCCATCTATACAGCAGAGGGGCGGGGTGAACTCTGTGCTGGGGGGAGGGAGGAAGTGCTCCCATAGGGCTGCTGGGCAGAGGGGCCGGGCAAACTCTGTACTGGGGTGATGGCACACGTGCCCACAGAGACGGCTGTGAGTGTTCCCTCTGGCACGCATGCCATAGGTTCGCCACCACTGATATAGAGCTTTATAGGTAAGAACCAAAACCTTGAGCCTGATATGGAACACAAGGGGCAATAAATGATGTTGAACCAAGATAGGTGAAGTACTGTATGTTTAAATTTGCAGACACCAGCAAGCCACACACAATCTGTTCCTCTTCCAGGAGGAACGGTGGGAGTACCAACTCCTGGCTTCACAGAGTGCCAACAGATGCATCTAAAATCATTAAATGTATTAAATGTATTCAAATAATTACTTAAAACATTAAAAAGTTACTTTTAAAAATAGCTTTTTAAGTAATGATTTAAATGTTAACTAATTAAATCTAATGTATTTCTAAGTTTTAATGTTGAGACCAGTTTTTTTAAAAAAAATTATGAAGTGAATGAAAAAGGGTGGTTGCTTGAAGCATGATCTGGAATTCCTACCCTTACTTATTAAACCTCTTGTATGCTTGTACATAATCTATGTATCTTCTTACCTGGGTGTTATTTTTTCTCTAGGAGAAGCAGTTTACAGGATTGAAACAGAATTTTGTGTGGGATTTATAATTTAACCCTAAAACCAAATTTACAGCCTGCTTTTGCACAGGAATAACTTAAATGGAGGGCAAGATCAGAAACTGTATACACACAGTATAAAAGAGTTGGGCAGCACATAGCACAGTCTTTCATAAGTTTTCAGAGGTTTGCTTATGAAGAAATAAAATCAATGTTGGAGATTGTGGGGTGGATTGGTGGAATTGAATCTCCATACTACCCTCTCCACTTCTCTGATCCAATTCACCTCTTCTTGGGGTTGTGGTTTCTCTAATCCTAGGACACTGATGACTAACCTTTTAGAGACCGAGTGCTCAAACTCAACAGGCTGCCGTCTACACAGCAGAGGGGTGGGGGTGAACTCTGTGCTGGGGGGAGGAAGGAAGCACTCCCATTGTGGTGCTGGGCAGAGGTGCGAGGAGACCGCTGTGCTGGGGGGAGGGAGGAAATGCTCCAATTGGGCTGCTGGGCAGAGGGGCAGGGCAAACTCTGTGTTGGATGATGGCGTGTGTGAGTGATCCCTCTGGCACGCTTGCAATAGGCTCGCCATCACTGTCCTAGGAGAACCAAGCTCGGGATGAAAGTGCCTTCTTTTTGTACATAACTTACAATTTGGCTCTAAAGCTGAATTCTCCTGTTTAGTTTTCATTGGGGTAATTTAAAAGGAAGTCAGGATCAGGATGCAAATTATGGAAGCATAGAGACAGGTGATGAATAAGCCTATGAGTGCCTAAAATTTCACTTTGTTCCACATTTGACTTCTTGGAAGCCTAGTTTTCTCCTACCTGAATATGAAATATACAAATTTTGGGCAATTCTTCAAACACAAAATGAAACAAATGTCTACCTCTTCTGCTTCAGCCAGAGTCAGTAAAGCTGATCCCGGGATGGACAAGTCAGTGCTGCAGCTGGCATATAGTCATTAAAGATGAGGATCTTGAGAAAAGAAACAGCAGTCCCGATTTGGCACTAAAATTGTTGGATACACAAGGGTTCAAAGCAAGACTTCTGACAACTGCTCAAAATCCTGGCCTTGGATGTCTGACTCCATCTGTTTTGATTATTCACACATTCAGTTTAAAATGGAAAGAAAGAGTTCTTTCCATCCTGAATATGAAGAAAATTCTGGATGTTGATAAATTCCTGATAAAAATTAGTTGAAACAAACTGTTACTTCTATAATTCAGGTGATACTCCCCTTTCATGTAGGATATAGCACTTGGTGGCAAACACTTGTATGGGGAGTTTGATGATTATGGACGTTGACCTCATTGCACGTCTGTCCCACCTTGGCCTCTGAGGCTTTATCCTTATGAAGTTTCCTAAATCTCATTTTTGTGTTCCAGGTGAAAATGCTCTCTGCCGGTACTTCAGCAACGAGAGAATCCCACCCATTATCGAAGAAAGTTCTCCACTGCAGCATCAGTTTTCCAGACCTGTAGCAGAAAGGCAGCTGGTGCGGGGCACAGACTACATCAGGGGAAGCCGGTATTTTGTTAACGTGGATCTTCACAACAGCGCAACCATCCCTTTCCAGGAAGAAGGGGCCAAAAGGCCACCAGTCACTTCCTCCACAAAATCCTCCTCCACAGAACCCTCCTTGCTAGTCAGCTGGATCACGAAGCTGAAGCTATTGACTCACTGAGTTGACGGACTAGATTGTGATTTAGCTGGGTGGGGAACCGGGGGAGATATTTCACTCAGTGCCTTTCCCTCTCCCCCATCCCCAGGTCAAATGGCTCTGCTTTATCTACAGAGTTACTTAGTAGCTATGGATTTTACTCTGTTTTATTTTTGCCCCACTGGTGAAGCCTGCTCTTTCCCCACCGTTACTGTCTTACATTCACCGGAGTCAGAAGGAGGGCTGTATTACTTGTTGGGGTTGGGGTGAGATATCGCAAGTTGTAGGCCTTTCTAAAAGTTGTCTATCCAAGGCAGGGGTGCCCAGACTTTTTGGTTTGCGGGCAAATCACGTGGTTCAGGGAGCCGGTCACTATGGCCCGGGGACCAGATGTGGCTCCCGACACCCGTTCATCCGGCCCATGAAGCCCTCATCGCTCCTGGAAGTGGAAGTAAAACGTATCCGTATGTGCGCATACGGGAGGGAGTAATGGGCTGGATGAACTGGTGTCGGGAGCAGCATCCATCCCCCGGGCCGTAGTTTGGGCACCCCTGATCCAAGGATTGAAAAATAATTCAGTCCTCAGGAGAAACCGATCCATTTTGAGCCACCTGGAAGCTGCTGACTTGCCGTGAAATCCACGTGACCCCTGAAGAAGTGACCCCTGCATTGTATTGTGACCTGGTGGCACCTCATTTGCTACAGTGCTCTAATGCCATTTAGCGTTCAAGATGTGCAGATTAATATGGATGACACTCAGCGGAAACAAACAAACCGTGAGCCACAGTCTTGCTGAAAAAGAAAACAAAGAGGAGACATCATGTTTTTTTTAACCCTTTAAACTATGTGGCGGGTGGACAACAACTCTAACGGAATAAAAAGCCGTTTCTTCCTCCCTCCCACCCACCCACAGCTTCTTTTCTGGACTATTTACAAACATAACTATTCTGGTTGATTTCAGTTGTTCTAATCTTAGTACAGTTTGACTGTTCTTCCCTGAATTGCTGCAGTGCTCATCCACATAAGGTATGGATCATTACAACATGCCAAGAAGATGCATCTCTAGTGACGATGGTTCAACGTGAATATATCTTTTTTCCTTTCTTTTTCGTCAGAAAAGGACGGCAAATTATTAAGACTGAATAGCTGTTAACCAAAGTGTTCTGAAAAGAACCTCTGTGGGATTTTGTTGTATCCACAGTAGTTCAAGACTGAACTGGTTTTGATGTTACTTGTTCTTTAATGATTGGCTTGTAATAAATTAACACTGTTATTATAAGTTTGCTCTGTTAATACGTGGAGGGGGTTGGGGGTGGTGGAATCCTTATTTGCCTTTGATGGCTTGTTGAAAGGAGAAACTCCAAAAAAAAGTGTCAAGACACAGAGAATGTGTTGTTTGAAAAACAAATGTAGAAAAATATTTTTAAAGAGGTCCTCAGACAACATCACACTTAAAATAATTTAAAAGTATTAACATCGTGCTGTTATTTTTTCCTTCCCTTTCTCAATTTCATGCATTTATGTTTCTTCACCTATAGCAGGGGTTCTCAATGTTTTTCAGCTACGGTCCGGACCACGTCCCCCCCCCCCCCCAGACAGCTGAGCGGGCCAGACTGGTGCCGTAAAACGTATCTGTGACTGTCATAAATGCATTTACGACAGCCGTGGACTCATTTACAGCTGTAGTAAACACTTTTATGACAGCTGCAGATGCATTTATGGCTCTCATAAATGCATTTATGCAGCCATAAATGAGTTTGTGGCCAATGGCGGGGGTGTATGGAACAAGGTTGGGGGGTGGATTATTTGGTGCTGGGGTCCACATCCGGCCCACAGGCCATAGGTTGCAAACGCCTGTCCTATAGAGTTGCACTCTAATTAGCCAGTGTAAAAAGTTACCAGTGCTCAGTATTATTCTTATGTCATTTGGATGGTTTTAGAATAGTTGCTGGGCATTGATACATATCTCTGCACTGAAGAAATCATCATTCATTGCTGTCCAGCAGTATCAGTCTGGCATAAGTGAAGAGCATTGAGCAGTTTATAACGAATGTGGGGTAAAAATCTTTGAAAGTTTAATATGATAGCAATTTTTTTAGCTGGGGAAGGCAGGTGTTAATTTATGCAGAAAGTGGATACAATCTTACAGATCTATGATTTGCACCAGTTTTGACATTAAAGAATGCATATGTATATAATTTGGTTTGATCTTATCTTCACAAATGAGAGCAAACAACCTAGCTCGAGTTATTCCCCCCTCCCCCCAAAAATGTCAATCCTGATGTTGATACCATCTGGTAAATTTCAGATATGCTGCACTTTATTTTTTCTTTGACACAGGATTCAAAATTGATTTATTTTTTTAATTTTATTTTTTTTGGGGGGGAAATAGTAGCCGTGTTAGTTTGTGGCAGGAGCGGGGACAAAGATGGGTGCTCATTCCATCATGCAGTACTAGGGTTTTGAACTGCTGACCTTCCACCCCTCAGTCAGCATCTTAACCACTTGAGCTACTGCAGACCCCACTGAATGTATCAAGAGGGCTTTAACTGGGTGCTGTTACTATTTCCAAACTATTAAAACTGGCAGGACTTGCTCTATCACTATGCAGAGCTGCCTCTGAGAGATGTTGGCTATGTAATAACTATTATGGACACAAAGGGTTCATGGGACTTTTTATTGGCAAAGATGATGCAACTTCTTCAGTCTTTGATATCACACACGCTGACTGGTGGGGGCAGTCTAACCTCCTTTCTACCTATGGCAGCAGATTTTCTCGAGGTGGTCCTGAAAGCTGGGCTATTTCTTAGTGGTATTAGAATTTGTGGTCAAAACAACGGGTCCAATATCTTTGACTCCCACAAACTTGAATTTGGAGACATAGGATACAGGCATGACTCGTCTCATCTTCATTGCCCATCATGGTGAGGGCGATGTTAGGATTACTAGAATTCTGATGGATCAGAACATAAGCCAACCTAAGTGAGCATTCCAAGCCCACAGTAGCCAGCTGAATGTTTCCATTGGAAACCCACAAGTAGGAGATGAGTGCAGTGTGCTTTCATGACCAGTTTCTAGCTGTTTGAAATGTAAACATAAACTTAGAAGGGCCACCAGTGCTTGTAGAAATGTCAGAAGCCGGAGAGGCACTGAATAATAGCCAAAATCCTGTTGTACAGTTACACCTGCAGAAGGGAAATGGCATCACTCGCAGTGGCAAAACTGATAATTAAGACTCCTGCTTTCATTCCTGATAATGCGTCAAGCTACCCAACTGGTGCACAATAAGGAGTTCAGCTCATTAATTAGTGGTAGTTTGTCATTACGAGGTAGCCATTTCCCTTCCATTAGCAAAACTAGAGAATAGGATTTTGGCTCCCTTTCCAGTGGTTAGAAATGAAGTTCCAGGGTCTTTCTTTTGCCGCTCATAGTCCTTGAAAGGAATTAAAATAGTAGGTTACAATACATTGTGTGTAAATATATTGCATGCAAATATATTGAATATTGCATTTTGCTCTTGGTAGAAAATTTGTTCATGGGTATCACTTCTATGTTACAGCCCTTTGTTTATCCTCTGTGGTTAACAAATCTTAGAGTAGTGAACTTCCCCCCACACTGAGTGAAAGGCTACTGAATAATAGTTTTGAGCAACAAAAACAGATTCTAGAAACTTTTGCTAAATTTTCTAATCAGACCAAAACTCTTCATTTGGGAGCTGAAACTTGGGTGGCGTTTGCTAAAGAGCCCTCGAAGTGAGGTGCCTCCCATCTCCCATCAATGTATTTTTTAAAAAAATGTGCAAACAAGTTATCCAAACTGATCTTTTTCTAATTAAACTTGGCAATGTATTACAAGGTTTGAAATTGGCATAACATCTAGTAGAAAAGCCCTTTTCCAAAGGAAAGCTATGAAGTGCTAATTTAACTGCATACCTTATTATTTCACCTTTTGGGGAAAATAGTTTTTAGGCCAATCGTTTGAGGAAGAAATAATCTAAATTGGGTGTTATGAGTTGGGCCTGGGCCCTTTTTTCACCTGCGGTAAATGGTGCTGAAAGGGGGAAGGTTCTTTTGCCAACCTTACATTTTCAAAACATTTTGCATTTGGAATATCAAGTCTGGCCTTGCCTGTTTTACTGGAAATCTCTTGTTAGCGAGGCCTCAGGAATATGAAAAATATGCTAAAAGAAACTTGCTTTTATTGCATGGGTAGGGAACACGTGGCCCTCCTGATGTTAGATTGAAACTCCCATCTGCCTTAGCCAGCATAGATCAGTAGTAAGTAAGTAAAATTGTCTGGTTCACTAAAACTAAAATTTTCTTCTGGCGGCTTATAGACAGAGGTAACAGAGAATTGTGTGGTTTGGATGGTGAGAATTTTAGTGTTTGTTTCCGTCAATGCAGCTGATATGCTGAAGCCAAGTCTAACAAAAAATTACACTCCCATACTGGTCATGTGGTCTTTCAGTCACTAGTTCTGTTCCAGTCACTTTGGGTCTGTATTTTGCTGTCCCCCGATGTGTTTCCTGGAGCAGAATTATGTCACATTTATATTTCCTGCACATGTCCCGCTAGGAGGACACTCATTACTCAAAAGTCCCTCAATATTTATTGAGATCATTGTTACGGTTGGCCTTGACAAAGACCTTTCTGGTGGATTCACTCTTCCATTCCTTTGGTTAGAAAGATTAGCTTGACAAGGTTGCCTGGGTACACCTGACTATTCACAATCTTCATGGAGGCACTTTCTGTGTCCCCCTAGCTCAGTAGTGAGAGATGATGAGAGTTGTAACCTGGCCACATATTTCCCCATCCTTATCTTAGTTTCCCTCACTGTATGATGCCATGTGAACGTGGCAATGAAAAATAATAATGTGCAAGGGGAATCCCAGTTCCATGCATCTAAAGTAGATTTTTATTTTAGTTCAGAGGGAGTCCGAAGGCCTGCAAGCACAACTGCAGCTTTCAGATTGCTGTAGAAACTGTCCTGAACAAATCGGGAAGGTTCTCAACATTCACACCAGTTAGGAAGGTGGACACAGGCAGTAGTAGCAGGGCCTTCTAGCCTGGCAGAACCAAAAGGCTTCTGTTTCTCTTTGCGAAGCAAAAGGAGAAGGCGCACTGACTTCCAATGGGTGTTCTGAAAGAAGTACTCATTCTAAATCACTTTTAGCCAGCCACAGTAAGTTTGTGTTGATGTGTTCTTTTATCTAGGAAATGAGTTAGTATTCTGCTTCCCTTCTTTTTTATTTTTATAATTTTTTTTGGTAATGAAGAAGTAAAAGTTGTTTTCTGTATAGGCTCAGGTAGGGAATGAAAGCTGTCCAACATTTTGCCAAGTCAGGAAACAGATGGTAGAAAGGGAAAGCTTTAGTCTTCTAAGTAGAAACAGGACAGTTTTCTTCTAATGTGTGTGCATTTTTCCTTTGCTAAGAATTAGCTTCTAAAATGAAGGTGTCCTAAAAGAGATAAACTTAACTTCCAAAGGTGGTGTTGGGTAGGGATATATATGAAAATCAACCCTCCTCACTTTAGAACTTGGCTGTGAGTGAAAAACCAAGGCAAAGTAAATTGTTTGTGTTTCTTACCTCCTCTACTCACTGTCTCTGAAGAGCTTCAAAGATACAATGTCCATTATGCCTGTTTAGTGGGTATTAATCTCATTAGCCCTAAATATAATGCATTGAATAACCAGAGCGAGTAAAATCAGTTTAGCTTCCGTCAACTGAGAGTATGTGTGCACATAATAATGGCTTAGGTTTTTGTAATTTAAAGAGATTTCTTGATGAGACATCTGGCGTCTGGTGCGGCAAAACTGGATTGAGTTGTTGTCCACTTTATCTGCAAAACTAAGTAACATCAGCAATGTAAAGATGGTGGTTTTTAAAGTCTATTCCTGGAATTCTTTTGAAGCTTATCTAGTTTTGTCAGGACTACTAGAGTTAGGCAGGCTTCCCTCAAAGCAGCTTACTCTCAACTTCTGATCTTTGCAATTTGTATCTACAAGGAGCATTGCTTGGAATATAATTTCAGTTCACATGGGATGTAGAGGAGCTAAAACTCTTCAGACTAAACTGGAACCCCAGAATCCTTAGGAGCGCCTGAATGTTTACTGGTTTCTTTGCAAGACAATCGAGATGGAAAGAATATCTGGAACACAGAATGCTCCGAAACCGCTGTCATGTGAAATTAAAGTATGACCTGCATATTAGCTTTTGTCAGCACCTGAGGCATAATTAAACAAAAACAAAAAAGTAATTATTAACATTTATTGCTACACGTTATTTAAAGAGTACAGTCTTAAGTACTAGCATGTGACATTGAGTACTTTTGTAAAAACAACTTTAAAAAAGACCCTCAAATCCCACAAAGTGATCCTTGAAAAGCAATGTCTTATCTTATGACAATATGTAAAACATTGCTACTTATTCTAATAAAGTAACAGCCCTAAGATTTTTTAAAATTCGTGTCAGATGCACCACCAGCATATAATAACATACAAATCTAAAGTTAGCACAACTAAAACAAAACAGAATTAAAAGGGCAGGATGACCAGCCCAATATCAGGCCACATCAACAGCATTTCCTCTTGCCAACATAACGTCCTCCTCAGTGCATGTTGGGGGGCATCATATACACTGTACCATATGGGAGGTAGTTCTCTGCATCCACACAGGCTGTCATCTACAGGGAAGCCCCATTTTCTCAGATTAGCCCTTGATCTTGATCAGATTAGCCCTTTGATTAAAAACACAAAACCAATAATATTATGCCCTTATTTACATCCCCATGCTGCAACGTACAGTGTTACTATAACATTGCTTTTAAGCTCTTGTTTTGTTCTATTGAGACCTTATGCAAAAGCCAGTGTTGCCCTGGCCTGTACAGTATGAAAGAAGGCCGCTAAAACATGAGCACAAATCCTGAAAGTTCTTCCCCAGTTGCATTATAGGCCAGTAAAAGTGGCAAGATGATATTTTCCTTCTCAGGCACATATCAGCGTGCCACTAGTTCATTGGTGGGCTCCAGAAATTTTTACTACCACACCGTGGGCGTGGTATGGTGGGCATGGCCAGGGGCAAAGCCCTGTGTTGCACCCAAATTAGGACTATTCAAAACTTGGATGGGCGAGGCCAGCCAGAATTTCTGCTACCGGTTCTGGTGAACTGGTGTGAACCTGCTAATGCGCACCCCTGCACTGGTTTCAATGATTGGCATCTATCTTTGTGTGTGGGACTCTGGTGCCAATCTTTTCTGTGCCATGCTGGTCTTGATGCTGTTCCCTCAGCTTTGTATCAAATTGGCACTGTAGATGGTTCTTGGATACAAACTCAGAGAAGAGTGTTTGTTGTAGAAAAATTATTGCACCTAAGCATAAAGTAAACATTTTCTCCCTCTACAGTGGAGTGTTTATTCCAGAGCTCTGTGGTCTTCTACTTCCTTACATTTCTGTGGAAAATCTCACTGGTTTTCAAAATGGGACTCTTTTTGTTTGCTTCCCTGGTTTAGCACTTTGTTTTAGTGGCATGATAGCTCTGGCATGAAGCCATGTCTTAACTTTTCATCTAACGTGACTTCTTAGCCACTACATCGTGAAGGCATTGGTTTTAAAAATAGAAAGCTGCCGACTACAGGGAGGGAGTGGTGGGGGAGAGTTCAACACTTGGCTTGGAAAGGAATGTAAGAATCACTCATTCTTTTGTGTTTAGGTAGGAGGCTTAGCCAGCCCAGAAATGTTGTTCAGCCTTAGTTGTGGTTGCAGGGGAGGAGGTAAACTACATTTGGAGATTATGAATGTTTGGTGAGTTAAATAAAACTGTCCTTCCTGATTTGGTCTGACCTTTTCTGGCATTTAGTGAGTATCTAATAAATAAACTATCACTTATAGAAGCAGGATCTGACTGGATAGCTCAATGGTTTAGGTCAGGGGTGGCCAACCTATGGTCTCCAGGCCAACCCCAGCCCACAGCACCATTTCATGTGGCTCTCAGTGACGATGATGCACTGGAAGTGGACGCATTTACGACAGTCATAAAACATGGCTGCGCAAATGTGCCCGTGGCTATTGTAAATGCACTTATGACAGGTGCGAATGCATATTACAGCAGCGTTTACAGCAGGGGGGAGACATGTGACACTCAGCTGTCTGGGAAACGTGGTCAGGCCCGTGGCATAAAAAGGTTGGGACCCCCTGGTTTAGGTCTTCTTTCTTCTTTTTCTTTTTCAGAAGAATGGTTTGGGTTTCCTGCTGGGAGTTTGATTCCCCACTGTGTCTCTCGGGAGAAGAGCCAGCCAGTGTGGCCTTAGGCAAGCTACACAATCCCATGTTGCCCACAGAAGAAAAGGGTAAATCACTTCTGTGCAATCTCTATCTAGAAAACCCTGTGAAGGGTTGCCATAAGTCAGAACTGAGCTGACTGTATGGAGTTATTTTATAAACAGGGCATGAAAAAAGGTTTAGTAATTGTATGGGTTTCTCTAATACCTTTCAAAGGCATCTTCTGAGCACACCATCTATGACTTAAGAATCATAATCATGGGAGGGTAGAATGGTCACTTGCCTAATACAAGCATTTCCAGGTACAGCTAGTGGTTGATGTGACATTTCAATTACCTTCATCCCAAGGAGCAAAACTGAACAAAGGTAAAGTTAAAGGTCTCCCTTGCCTGGAAGCCAGCCATATCTGACTCCAGGTGGCAGTGCTCATCTCCGTTTTCAGCCAGAGCCAGCAATGTGGTCATGTGACTAGGCATCAAGGCGTATGTAATGCTGTTACCTTTTCCACTGAAGTGGTACCTGTTTATTTGCAATTTCTTGCTTTCAAACTGAGAGGTTGGTAGGAGCTCAGACAGATGATGGGAGCTCACTTAGCCTTTTGGCTAAGATCACTTGTAGAACAAAGGTACATAATTCTAGTACAGTGGTACCTCACTAAAAGAGCATAATGTGTTCTACGGGATTGCTCTTTAAGTGAGTTTGTTCTTTAAGTGAAATACCATTGTAAGTGACAAATTGTGACTTTTGGCAAGGAGGGAATTGTGAACCCCAATTTAGTTGTTAAGTGAGTTTTTGGTTGGTTTTAGTTGTTAAGCGAGGCGACCATTCAGATAAAATCCTGCTCTTTAAGCAAGTTAGTCTCTAAGCAAGACGAGTCTTTATGCAAGGTTTTACTGTATAGGGTTTGGCCTCACCATAGCCTAGTAAGGTTGTTCACTACTTTCATTTCAAATCTGTGACTGAATTATTCATGGATGACATTCCCAGATAAAGGTGTCTGACCAAGAAATGTGATTATCCCATTCTTCCCTGTCCAATTCCAACCATCTATCCCTTGAACTATGTTGTTTTTGTACTGTGCTGTTTTCTTGGTTCAACAAAATCTATGTTCTCCTTGGATGAGAAAAGGATTTCCTATCCTTGGCCCATACATAAGCTTTTCTTCTTAAGTACAGTGCACAGCTTTTCTTACCCTCCTTCCTAATTGTTGCCCCCCCCCCCCCCCCGCCTTGCCGTTCTGCTTCTTTTTTATCTCAGTCTTAGACAGAGCTTGGAAAAGTTAGTTACTCTTCAGGCTAGAAGTCCCAGAATTCCTCAGACAATATGGACACTGGTTTTCTGCTTCTAGGACTCACCTGTGTGTCAAGTATATTTTCCAAGGCTTGGTTTTATACACTTTCCCCCCAGATGCAGGGTAGGTGTCAATCAACATCTATACTATGCAGCGCCGTGCTGGAGAAAGAATTTACCGGGACGGGCGGCCACACGCCTCTGCTCAAAACCCATACCTTAAAGGGAAACACAACCTCAGCAGTTTCCGCTTTGCTTCCTCTTGCCAGGCTGCACTCTATTCTGTGGGAGAACGTCCAAAGCACTTTGGCAGCTTCGGGAGAAGCTACTGAAGCTGCTGAAGTCTTCAGACTTTCTCCCACAGAGCGGAGTACAGTCTGGTGAGAGGAAGCAAAGCGGAAACTGCAGAGGTGGTGTTGCCCTTTAAGTTATGGTTTTTGAGCAGAGGCACATGGCTGCCCGTCCCAGTAAATTCTTTCCTCAGCACGGGGCTGATAATATGTTACTTGCGTGAAGAATTGATTTGTAACAATTTGGCCTGCCTGGGAAAACAGGCTTTTTCTACCACTATGTTTTCCTGAATAGAACTTGGAAATAACTAATAGTGATTACTACCAACTTGTTATTTTTTGTGTATTGAGAATTGTAAGTACTGTGTTTCCCCGAATATAAGACACTGTCTTATATTTTTTAAAACTCCAAAATTAGCACAAGGTCTTATTTTCGAGGATGTCTTATTTTTCCCATCTGGGGGTGTGGTCTCCAGGTCTGGGCCGGAGGCCACGCGGCCGTGGTGGTAGCTGGCCTTCCTTCCCACCGCGGCCCAGCTCCTCCTCATCCCTGGCTGGGTGTGTGGTCTCCGGGTCCGGGCAGCCCATGCCCGGCTCTGGACCGCAGCTGTAGCTGGCCTTCCTTCCCGCCGCGGCCCAGCTCCTCCTCACTCCTGACTGGGGGTGTGGTCTCCAGGTCCAGCTGGGGGTGAGGAGGAGCTGGGCCGTGGCGGGAAGGAAGGCCAGCTATTGCCGCGGCCGCGTAGCCTCCATCCGGAGCCGGGCATAGACCGCCCGGACCCGGAGACCGCACCCCCAGCCGGGAGTGAGGAGCTGGGTCGCGGCGGGAAGGAAAGCCAGCTACTGCCGCGGCCTCGTGGCCTCCCTCCGGAGCCGGGCAGGAGGTAAGGGGGTCTTATTTTTGGGTGGGGCCTTATATTTCAAAGGCAGGGGGGAAAAGGGGGAGTGTCTTATTATGGGAGGAGGTCCTATAATCGGGGAAACACGGTAGTAGTTGCAAAAGGGCATAGCAGTAACACCTAGGGTTGTTTGTTTTTCAAAATTCACTTTTAAAGAGTAGTTTTACAGGAAACTTTCAGGTTTTATACTATTCTCCTATAACACTGGTGGTGAACCTATGGCATGCATGCCAGATGTGGCACTCCCAGGCCTTTCTGTTGGCATGCACACCATCACCTCAGCACTGGGTTTGCCCCGCCTCTTTACAGAAGCCCTAGGGGAGCACTTCCTCCCTCACCCAGCACAGAGCTCACATTCCTCCTCTGCCCAGCAGCCCAATGGGAGCACTTTGTTCCTTCCCCAGCACAGAGTTCACCCCTCCATGTTGGCACTTTGCGATAAATAAATGGGTTCTGGTATGCAGTTTGGGCACTCGTTCTCTAAAAGTTTTGCCATCACTGTCCTATCAGTTCTAATAAGCAGCGGAAGTGATTCTGTTTTTTGTATATAAATATTTCCTTGATGCAGTATCATAATGGGCCACTAGAGGTATCCAGAGAGAATCTTTGTCTTTCCCTTTTTTTGGCTTGTTGGTAATGATAAGGCATGCACTAATAATGTACAACACAACAATTTACTTGCCAAGAGAAAAATTGTTAATAACCTGGTTGCTGAGAACAAGTTCCTTTTAAAATGTAACATTTGGAGTTCTGGTCTCTAGAACTCTGGGACAATGGAGAACATAGCAATTATTTGGTTGCCTTAGTGGATGGTCAGCACAGGGCCGCCATCAGAAATTTCTGGGCCCCATACTGAGCAATCCTACCCCCCCACACACACACACACATAGTTATGGCCGGCGGTGGCAGAGCCCCGTCAGCTCTGGGCCCTATACGGCAGTACTGGTAGTACTGCCCTGATGGTGGCCCTGGGTCAGCAAGATTGTTTTGTATGCAGTTAAGGAAAATATAAGAAGTATTAAGCATTCATAGGCTCTCATGACTTACTTGCTATATGTGGATTTCCTAATATGAAGGCACTTAAAATTCCATATTAAGTGGTAAAAATCAACATGCTGCTATTTCTGCAATATGATTTGCAGTGAGAGAAATGCAATGTATATCCTGTGACAGAAAACTGGAGTTAAAGGCCTGTTTACATCTTTGTATGGTTACCCACAGTTATTGGTGGCCACAAAAAAATCCAGTTATTTCTATCTGGTAATCAGTTGATGTAGTAACAGTCACTTTATCAAATTTCTGGACATGTTTAGGTCTTGGTCTATTTCTGGACATGTTTAGGTCTTGGTCTATTTCTAGACATGTTTAGGTCTTGGTCTAGGCAAATGACAATTTTTCCATCACCGTTAGCAGAATCTTTGGGTGAAGAGCCACATTCACAGGAAATGTGCACTAAGTGGTAATGACAGTATGTGCCAGAGAAGCATCCCAGTGGTTTAGGGAAATGAGCAGCAAGGTCACAGGTCAACCACATGAGCGGTCCTTTCACAGTGTTACACATGCCAGCATTTGTTTAACTTGGCAGGGGATTATAATGAATTAGCAAAGGCTGTTCCTTGTTTTGTTAGTGCTGTGCTTGAACCACTGGAGTTTTGGGGAACGATAAGAAAACATTTCTGGCAGCAGACATTAAGCCACTTGCAAGGAAAGTATTCCTTCTGGCTGGAAAATAACTGAAGGAAGAGAGAGGGAGAATCGAAACATCCATGCTGCACACACATAAAGAAATAAAACCACAGATTCCACTTGCAATAACAAAGCCGCAGTAATTCATAGCTCAAATCATTGATTTGATTCCAAAGGATGGTTAACAGTTGGGAGCATTTTAGTACTGGCAAGCCAACATAGCCAGCCGTGAGGCCTTCTTAAAATTGTGGCTAGGGAGGAAGCAAACGTCAGAGGCCCCAATGGTCATGTGTTCAGATACCCCATTATTAGCATGGGTTCAGATACCCCATTATTTCAAAACTACACGTGTTCAGTGTTCTAAAACCAGCTGTGATGCAAATGAGCTGAATGCCTCTGCCAGAAAATGTTGGCACGTCTGGCCATCTGCAGTGCAGCCCCTGCACATGAACAGGGAAACCTAATAGAGGAAGCAAAGGCAGAAGGAAAAGGCCATTTCCTGATAACCTTCACATGAAGGCTGGTTCGGGTCATTTGAGGCAGTGGCTTGAGTTTGAGGGTTTTTTCTGCCTCACTCAAAGCAGGCTGCCTGCAGGCCTGTTAGCATCACATGGTGTCCCTGTTGTTCAGTTGCACAGTCAAGTCTGACCCTTTGCAACCCCATGGACCACAGCATACCAGCCTCCTCTGTTATCTCCATCCTCCAGAGTCCACCCAGATCCATGCCCACTGCATCAACAATGCTTTCTAACCATCTCATCCTTTGTTGCCCCCTTCTCTTTTTGCCTCTGATCTTTCATAGCATCGGGGCTTTGTCCAATGAATCCTCTCTTCATATTTGATGACCAAAGTATTTAATCTTCCAAGGAGCAGTCATGGTTGATTTCCTTTAGGATTGACTGATTTGATCTCCTTGCAGTCCAGGGGACTCTCAAAAGAGCAACAGAATTCAAAGGCATCTATTCTCGGAGCAATCTGTAATTCTCCTGGGCATACAGCATGGAGAAGAGTCTACATTGAGAAACAAGGGAAAGGGGGAAAGGAAAGAGGGAGATAATTTTCTAAACCAAAAGTGGGACAAAATACGAATCTACCTGGTGATTTGCTGTCAGGATTAATCCAAAAGCAGATTAACAGGTCAGCAGAATCCCATTCCTTGACATTTTGGAGGAAAGTTTGAGACACAACAAACTCCAAAATCTAAGCTTTAGGGACAAAGCCTGAGGCCTGGTAACTATGTTCAGTGCTCTCTTTTTTTGGTAAGAAAGCCCCACTGTCATTGCAGCGCTTGGAATGTAACATTTAACAAACAAACAATTACAGTACTTGCAATTAAAAGCCCCCCACCCCCCCCAATTTAGAGACATAATTGTGATTTTAAAAATACTTTCAAATTACTTGAAAATAATAAAATAGTTGCTTTATAGTTACTTGAAATCTTTGAATGTTCTAAAGCAGGTGTTCTCAACCTTTTCAGGCCATGGGCTGGGTCACGCTACCTCAATAAATTTATTAACAATAAATACGACCATTTGAACTGTACGTCTGTCTGACTGCTTACCAGGGCCATAGCCAGGAGGGCTGGGGGGGGGGAGAGGCAAAACCCCCCCTGAGCTCACAGCCCACTACCCCACCCCACCCCACCCCGTGGTGCCAATGTTATATATGTGAGTGTGACATTGTTGCCCCTCCTGAAAAAATTTTTTGCAGCCTGAAACCCGCCCCCAATAAATAAATAAATAAATAAATAAATAAATAAATAAATAAATCTAGAATCCTGGCTACGGGCCTGCTGTCTACTTACTTACTTACTTACTTACTTACTTACTTACATCTGGGTGGCTTACAAGCAGTTAAAGCAAGAAATAATACATCAAAAACATATAAGTAATCAAGTAGAACACGATAACAGATCATAGAATCACTGAGTTGGAAGGGGCCTTTTAGGCCATCGGGTCCAACCTCCTGCTCAATGCAGAAATGCAAATCAAAGAAGATATGACATATAGTTGTCCAATTCTCTCTTGAATGCTTCCAGTATTGGAGCTCTCATCACCTCTTGAGACAGTTGGTTCCACTGTCGTACTGCTCTAACTGTTACGAATTTCCCCCCTGATATTTAGCCTATATCTGGCTTCCTTTAGTTTAAACCCATTGTTACGCTTCCTGCACTCTGGGATGACTGTGAAAAGATCCTGTCCCTCCTTTTTATGACCATCTTTCAGGTACAGTAGTTGAAGAGTGCTCTCTTCCCCCACCCCCTTAGTCTTCTTTTCTCAAGACAAAACATGCCTAGTTCCTTCAGTCTTTCTCCATATGGCCTGGTTTCCAATCCTCTTATAAACCTTGTTGCCCTTCTCTGTACCTGCTCTAGTTTGACTGTATCTTTCTTAAAGTGTTCAGAATTGGACACAGTACTCTAGATGTGGTCTAACTAGTGCTGAATAGACGGTGACTAGTACCTCATGTGTTTTGTAAACCATACTCCTGTTAATGCAGCTTAAAACAGCATTGGTCTTTTTTGCAGCCACATTGCACTGTTGACTCGTATCTACTCATATAATTATTCAAGCATAATGCAATAACAGATGACCCTGAATACCCCACTTTATGTTATCTCATGGATCAGGAAGATAATTAACAATCCCATACTGCAAGCAATAACAGAATAAAGCAGGGGTGCCCAAACTATGGCCCATGGGCTGGATCGGCCCCTGACACAAATTTATCTGGCCCGCAACACCCTTGTTGGTCCCAGAAGCGGAAGTAAAACACACCCATATTGGCGCATTTTACTTCAGCTTCTGGAAGTGATGAGGGTGTCGTGGGGCGGATGAATTGGCATTAGGGGCCAGATCCAGCCCACAGGACATAGTGACTGGCCCCTGAACCACTTGACTGGCCTGCGGCCCACGGCCTACGGCCTGAAAAGTTTGGGCACCCCTGGAATAAAGCACTGCAGTCCCAAGTGACAATCAATAACATTCAGGGGAAAGCCTGTTGGAACAAGTAAATCTTCAAAGATTTTCTAAATGCAAGCAGAGGTAGGGAAACTCTAATTTCAGCTGGCAACTCGTTCCACAGGGAAGAGCCTATGGCAGAGAAAGCACTAGATTAGGTCACCAACTGTTTTACTTTTCTAGGTGTGACCACCCTTAACATATTCAACTGAGTGGGTTGGTTCTTGAGGATGATGCTCTCTTGTAGATAACATGGTTCCAAAACTGTTTAGGGCTTTATAGGTTAAAACCAACACCTTGAACCTGGCACAGAACACAACAGGTAATGTATCCAGGCCAGCCAAGACCAGAATTATACAGTCAAAAAGACCAATGCCAACAGCCAATCTGGCTACTGCATACTCGCTAGAGTTTCTATACCAGTCTCAAGGGAAGCCCCACAAAGAGAACATTGCATTAGTGTTGTGTATGCATGTCTTGTACTGTCAGAATGTAACCACCCCAATTACAATGTATTGCAGCTGTAAAGGAACGCGAGCAAGCAGCCCATAGAGGGCAGCTGCGAGCGTTCAATCTCACATGGTTCACATTGCTCAATCACGGACAGCCGCGGGAAAACCTTCCCCGCATTCAGCAGCAGGAAAGAAGAACTACGGAAGAGAGGCGTGCCTGGGCGAGGCCACGCAGGTAGCGGCCAATGAGCTACCGTGCTACAAGATTCAAATGTATAACCCTACTGTATATAAAGAGATGTATCACCGCCATTACCTCATGCTCCACCAGATCCCTATGCAATAAACCTGTGTTAAGCCAACCCTTCGGCTGTTCTGTTGTCTTTGGTCCCATACAGTAAACTGGCGACGAAGGTGGGATCATGGCTGCCCACGGGACCAAGACATGCGCCGGCTACGAGATCAGGAAGCCGGGAGACTTGGAGCTGTTTGAGATAGACTTCAACGGAGCGCTGGTGGAGCTCGAAGTCTCAGATGAAGACAAGAAGAGGGCCATCTTCGTCCGCATGCTCGGACACGAGACAAAAAGGACTCTGGTGGACCTGATCGCGCCGAGGAGGGTGAGCGACTACAAAGCCAAAGAGCTTCTGGCTGTGTTGCGCGCCCACCTCCGGCCCGCGATAGCGATGTTCCCCGCTCGGAGCGCGTTCTGGAGGCGAGTCCAAGCGCCCGGGGAATCGGTCGCCGAGTTCGCCGCGGCCCTGCGGCTGGCCGCCGGCCCCTGCAAGTGGGAGACCCCAGAAGTCACCCTCCGCGATTGCCTGCTCTGCGGCCTGAGGGACACCGAGACCCAGCGCGCGCTGATGAAACAGGAGCCGCCTCCCACGTGGCAACAGGTCCTCGACACGGCGCAGGCCGCGGAGGCCACGACGGCCGGCGTGCAAGAGCTCCAGGACTGGCGACCAAAAACCGCCAAGGCAGAGAGCTCGGTGCGCGCGGCCCGGCGGGTTTCGAACTCGTCCACGGAGAGCGGCGACGACGAGGACGTCCGGCGGGTCCAGAAGGATGGCCGACGCTGCGACGGCTGCGGCGCCGCCCACGCCCGCGCCAAATGCCCGTTCCGCAAGGCCGAGTGCCACAACTGCGGCCGGCGCGGGCACATCGCCAAGGTCTGCCGGAAGCGGCGCGAGGCCAAGAGGAGTTCCCCAGACCGCTCGGCGAGGCAGGACCGCACCACGAGGCCCAAGGACCACGGCACCCGGACCACGAGGAAGCGGGACGGCGTCGGACGCATCTCCGACGACAGCGAGGACGACGCTCCGGTTTTCAGCGTTTCCACGGAGCATCCCCGATACTTCGTCGAGGTGGTAATACAAGGGGCCCCTGTTAGGATGGAGGTGGACTCGGGTTCTTCTTACTCTATTATCTCTCAGGGAGAGTTCCTAAAGATACCCCCCCACGTGCGGCCCAAGCTCAAGGCGTTGAGGGCCACACTAAAGGACGTGCAAGGGAACCGCATCCCGGTACTGGGGGTTGGGAAGTTCCAGGTCCAGTTCAAAAAGCGCGCTGCAACGCTTCCCCTAGTCGTCCTCAAAGGAGGTAAATGCAGCCTCCTCGGGACTCAATGGTTTCAGCCCCTGGGGTTGTTCATCGGGGGGGTGCACGCCGTGGGAGTACACGCCGCCGGGACTGATCCAATACAGAGCGTGTGTGAGGCGCACCCCGAAGTCTTTAAAAAAGGACTCGGAAAGTTCAAGGGCCCCCCAGTGACTTTCGACCTGGACCCTGGAGTACGTCCAATCAGACTTAAACCGCGCAGGGTGCCTTTCGCCCTAAAAGACAAAATAGAGGCGGAGTTGGACAAATTGGTGGGCCAGGGGATTCTTGTTCCTGTTGATTCTGTGGAGTGGGAAACTCCAATTGTAACAGCACTCAAGGCCAACGGGGAGGTCCGCATATGCGCTGATTACAAGTGCACCATCAATAAGGCGATCCGCCCTAATGCGTATCCGGTGCCGGTAGTCAGCCACTTGTTGGCCAGGTTGCACGGGGGGAGGTGTTTTGCTAAGCTCGACCTGGCCCAAGCCTACCAGCAGCTCCCGGTCACCCCCGCCGCAGCTGCTGCGCAGACCATAGTCACACACAAAGGGGCGTTCCAAGTATCGCGCCTCCAATTCGGCGTGAATTCGGCGCCCGGGATTTTCCAATCACTCGTGGAACGCCTCCTAAAGGGACTAGAGGGGGTGTTACCCTACTTTGATGACGTATTGATTACAGGGGGGAGCCGGGCAGAATTGGCAGAAAGGTTGGGAAGGGTCCTAGAAAAATTCGAAAAGGCGGGGTTGCGGTTGCGAAAGGACAAATGCGTCTTCTTCGCAACCGAGGTCGAGTTTCTAGGGTTCCGCATTACTCCCGAGGGAATAAGGCCATCCCAATCCAAAGTGGCCGCCATCAAAAAGGCCCCTCGCCCCACCTCCAAGCCCGAGCTGCAGTCGTTCCTTGGGCTGCTCAACTTCTACCACTCCTTCCTTCCTCGGAAGGCAGCCGTGGCGGAACCGCTACACAAATTGTTAAAAAAGGACGAGGCATGGAAGTGGGGCGACGACCACGAGAAGGCTTTCAATGACCTGAAGCGACTCCTGGCATCAGATGCTGTACTGACCCACTTCAATCCCAAACGCCCAGTGGTCCTGATTTGCGATGCATCCCCGGTGGGGGTGGGGGCGGTGTTATGCCACGTGCTGGAGAACGGGAGGGAGGCCCCGATAGCGTTTTACTCTAGGTCCTTGTCCCAAGCGGAGAGAAACTACGCCCAGACAGACAGGGAAGCACTAGCGATAATTGCGGGGACCAAGAAATTTCATGATTTCGTGTATGGCCGCCCCTTCACCATAGTGACTGACCACAAGCCCTTGCTAGGCATTTTCACCGCAGATAAGCCCACACCCCAAATCCTGTCCCCGAGAATGCTCAGGTGGGCCATTTTTCTCAACGCGTATCAGCACGCGTTGGTATACCGGCCCGGAAAGGAGATCAGCCACGCGGATGCCCTGTCGAGGTCCCCCATTCCCCGGGATTGCTGCCACGTGGGCGAGGAAGAGAGAGACCACCAGGTTTTAATGATAGAGGTCCTAGACTCCCCTCCAGTAGTACCGGCCGACATCGCCAAAGCGACCGGCAAGGACAAAACGTTAGCTACAGTCTGCTCCTGGGTACAGAAAGGGTGGCCCGTGTCTTCCCCAGCAGCGGAATTCGACACATTTTTCAAAAAGAAACTAGAGTTGTCCCTAGAGAGGGGTTGCCTGTTGTGGGGGCAGCGGGTAGTGATTCCCACGTCCCTCCGGCCGAGGGTGCTTAAGCTGCTGCACGTCAGCCACCCGGGGATCGTCCGCTCGAAGGCTCTAGCCCGCAGTTACTTTTGGTGGCCGCAGCTAGACGCCGACATTGAGCACATGGTCGGCACTTGCGAAGCGTGCCAAAGCTCCAGGCCAGAAGAGGCTCGTCTGCCACATAGAGAGTGGGACGCAGCGAGGGGGCCCTGGTCCCGGGTACACGTAGATTTTGCAGGGCCGTTCAGGGGAACGCTCTTCCTCCTAGTGGTGGATGCGTTCTCAAAGTGGTTGGAGGTCATCCCAGTCTCGAGCACCTCCTCGGCCACCACAGTTAAACAGTTACGGAGGGTCTTTTCCACGTTCGGTTTACCCGACACCCTCGTCAGCGATAACGCTAGCTGTTTTACGTCCGCAGAGTTCAGGGAATTCGTGGATCTCAATGCCATTCGGCACATCACCTCCGCCCCTTTCCACCCGGCCACCAACGGCCAAGTAGAGCGCCTCGTGCGCACCACTAAAGACGCGCTACGGCGCATGGGCTCCGGAGATCTAGACCGACAACTATGCCAATTCCTGCTACGGTACAGGGTCACCCCTTTAGCGTCAGGGTACTCCCCCGTGGAATTGCTAATGCGCAGGAAGCTGGCTACAGTAATCTCCAGGCTAGACCCCACCAGAGTAGAAGACAAAGGGCGAAATGTAGAGATGGATTCCTCAAAGAGTTTTAGCGTAGGTGCCCCCGTGCATTGCAGGAACTACGCCAGCGGGGGACCAGCCTGGGTGCCCGGCATTGTAATAGAACAAACCGGCCCCGTCTCATACCGCGTGGAGACCAATACAGGCCTCCTGTGGAGGCGGCACGCAGATCAACTCAGGCGGAGGGTCCCCGGAAAGCAGGACGAAGACGAGAGTAGCAACGAATCAGCGTTAGGGTACTCCCCCACCCGCTTAACCCAAGGGGGAGAAAAAGGGGGACATGGGTCCCCACCAAGGGGGGAGGAAAGGGAATCAATCCTCAGAAATCTTTTGCGGGAGTTTGCGGCGGAAAGGAAGGGCCCCGATCCCACACACATCCCCCGGGAGCGTCCCCAAAATACAGACTTCCCAAGAAGTTTAGACCTTGATTTACAGTACCAGGGGGAGTTAGCGGAGTGGTCCCCCACCCGTCCTAGCGAAAAGAGGGGTTTCAGTTCAGCCCCTGGTACTTCCAGCCCCAGTAGCCCCTGTGAGTTAGAGTGCAACATAGCGCCAATGTCCCGGAGACCGACACCCCCAAGGCAGGAGGCGACGGCGAGGCCGTCCGCCACAGTCTCAAGGTCCCCCGAGCGGGGGACAGAAGGGAGCAGAACCACAAGGGCATCCTCATCGGTCCCGCGGTTCACGATCGGAGGGTCCCCGGGGTCCGAGGGAAACAGACAGGGGTTCACGTCCCAGTTGTTCATCCCATTCCCTTCCCCCAGCGCAAGGCAGGCACAGACGCCCCACAGAGCCACTAATGAATCCCCGTTTCCCGTTGCAGGACAAGCACCCACGGAGTCAGGGATCACAGGCTCTCCGGTACTAGGGCAGGCGCAAGCACGCCCCAAGCGAATGTGCGGCAAGCCACATTGGTTGCGGGACTTCGTCCCATCCTAGGGGGGAGGGATGTTGTGTATGCATGTCTTGTACTGTCAGAATGTAACCACCCCAATTACAATGTATTGCAGCTGTAAAGGAACGCGAGCAAGCAGCCCATAGAGGGCAGCTGCGAGCGTTCAATCTCACATGGTTCACATTGCTCAATCACGGACAGCCGCGGGAAAACCTTCCCCGCATTCAGCAGCAGGAAAGAAGAACTACGGAAGAGAGGCGTGCCTGGGCGAGGCCACGCAGGTAGCGGCCAATGAGCTACCGTGCTACAAGATTCAAATGTATAACCCTACTGTATATAAAGAGATGTATCACCGCCATTACCTCATGCTCCACCAGATCCCTATGCAATAAACCTGTGTTAAGCCAACCCTTTGGCTGTTCTGTTGTCTTTGGTCCCATACAGTAAAATTAGTCAATTCTGGAGATTACCAGTGAGTGCGTAGATCTCGCTGCGTTCCAGACTCTGCTTCGCCTCCCCGTCGCCCTTACCACCGGTGCGGGGAGGGAAGTGCCTGCACCTGTGGATGCCATCCCTTCACTCCTGGCCCTGCCACGCCATGGGATAAAAGAGGGACGCCCGCAGCAACGAAGGACTCTCGCCGCGTTCTGGACTCCGCTGCGCCTCCCCGTCGCCCTTACCACTGGAACGGGGATGGAATCGGTTGTCTGCCAAGACTTAAAAGGCTGTAGAGGTGGCCAGACATTTGCAGCTGCCTCCGGTCTTTCTTGTAAGGCAGTGAGACTATGATGTTGTCTGTATTACTTTTTTGTATTATGCTGTGTGAACTGTATATCCACAGCATTAGCACTGTATTTATATTTATTATGTTTCACTGTGTATTGCTTATATTTTGCATTGTATCTTATTTTTGTATATTGTATTCTGCTTATTATTGTATATTGCTTACTATTGGAAGCCGCTTTGAGTAGTGTTTTACACTAGAAAAGCTGGGTATAAATAAACAATACAATACAATATGTATTACAAAATAGCTGCCTCAAATATAATGTAAGTAGAAACATTTGCTGCCAGAATCTCAGTTCTTGGAGAAAGCAGAAGGCTCTCTAAATTATTTGTGTATGCGTATTTTGAAGTAAAGATAGTACACTTTTTAGGAGGGAGACATGGACACAAACCATCTACAGGTATAGTTTGCTCATTGTACAGTTAAGGAAATGATCCATATATATATACTTTTTACATTTCAGTGCCCTCTCATCCCATTAATTAAACTGTCCCAACAAACGTGTGTGCCATAATCTATGTGTCTGAAAAGACGTATGCCAAATATAATTTGTTACTCCTATAGGTCCCATAAAACTCCTTGTTGCTTTCGCTTCACCAAGCTAAGGAGGTAATTACACAGGCATATAGTTCACACTTTGGATCTCTTGTGGTGCAGTCTGGTACAAGCTACTTCCTGGGGATCACACAAAGTATGGAGAAGAGTATACCATCCTGACCCCAATCTGTGCCAAAATGGACCTTTTTGGTCAATCTATAGGGCTAATACTTTTGCAGGCTAAGAGATTCTCTAATAGATGGAAGGTTTGCTTTAAGGGAGATCCCTTCTGACAAAGCAACCATTTCCAGTGCAATCAGACACTCACCTTTCTCACCATCAGATCACATCCTAACACAACTACCCTCCTAAAACTTTACAAAGTGTCCCTTTCTGTAAAAAAGATTTATCTATGAGCTGGCTAGACTTCAGTTTCCTACTGTACCTTTTAAGAGAAGCACCAACCTATGTAGCTTTGGACAAACCAGAGTGCCTCTAGAAGAAGGGAAGGATAGGTCACTTCTGGTTACTCTATACCTAGGAAACCTTGGAAAGAGTTGCCATAAGTTGGAATCAACGTGACAGCACGTGACTTTCTCTCTCTTGTGCTCTCTCTGTGTTATGTGCTATCAAATCAGATCAACCTTATAGTGATCCTAACTGAACCTTCAAGATAGATAAATGACATATTTAAAAAAAGTTTTTTCCCTGTTCCAGCCTCCAGTGAGTGCATGACTACACCACCAAATATATTGGGATTTGCTCCTCTTCTACAATGGGTCAATTCAAAGTATTTTTCGCTGCCCACATGATACAAATGCTCATTCGAACCCCTCCGGCTCTTTTTGCTCGCAAAGCGGCTTTTGTTCTCTCCTGCTTGTGGGAACTTCTACATTTTCTTGCTGGAAGGATTCCACTGGGCTTTTCCCCATGTGGATATGTAAAGTCAGTGGGGCCTGTCTATAGAGGAGGAAGAGGAGGAGGGGAAAGAGTGGAAGGAGAAGTGCCTGCTCTGAAGAATTAAAAAGAGAAGCACAAGAAGGAAGAACAACAAAAGAGACTGAAGGCTGTGTTTGTGTGTGAGAAAGAAGTGGAGGAAGAGGAGAAGGAGGAGGCAGGGAAGCAGTGGTGGTTATTGTTACTCCAACTCAGGATGGTGTGGAAGCACCATCCCAGTAGCGAGATGACATGCACAGCCAGGTGTGCACCGACTGAGCACAGAGAAGGCTGGAATTGGAGTGATTTGGCTGCTGTGGCTTGACTGAATGATTCAACTTACAAGCTCAAGGTGAGCACTCATTACCTTTTCAATCATAGTAAGGCTACAAATCAAACAATGGTAGTGTAGTCACATCCTGAATTACTATGGCTGGGTCCCTGATCTTCTCATTCCTAGCCCATCACTCAGTTTTAAAACAAATGCTGATCTAGTGTGACAGGTGACTCTGCATAAGCCCCCCCTCCACATTTTACTTCAATCTCTCATCAATAAAAGTCCTTTCTATACTCACAAGTAGTTGTTTCCTTGTTTCTTTGATATGGATTCTATTGCAGTAGGAAAAGAGATTTCTCCCCTGCAAAAAATGAAAATACAGACGCATCCTCAGTACACTTTCTTAGTTGCAATACTCCTTTAACTGAATAGAATATATGTCTGAATAAATAGCTGAAAGGGCCATACTGTACTTACAAGCCAAGTAAACAAAGAAGTAGTCTTTTCAAAGGACTGTATGATTTTTCTGGTTGTTTAAAATCACTTTTCAGGAGTTTTAAGAGTCACACCAAATATCTTCCTCAGTAAAATACTACATACCTTCTCCCAGCATCTCTGAGTAGCTCTAGATCAGTTCCTAGAAGCCTGTAATGGGACATGTGTTTCCCTGAAGCCCAATAAGATGCATAATATTGTCATATTATGTCTGCAGCAAAAACAAAATTGAAATGGTGACTAACTGGCTAAACATATTTATCTACTTGCAATTTCTTGTTTTCAAACTGCTAGGTTGGCAGGATCTACATTAATTAGAAATATTCGAAATAAGGGAAAGCTGAGAATTTTTGTTATTGGTCCCAACAGGCACCAAGCTGTGTGCATAGAATCAGGGCAAAACATGACTCATGAAGGGAAATGGCCACTCTTGTTTCAAGCCCTCACAATGTTGGTGTGAGGATAATGATAGGGAGGAGGAGCCCTTGACAGCTTGGGGGAAACCTTTAATTTGGATACCTTGGAGTCATTGTTCTGTAAGAAGTCCCTCCATGAGTAGACATCTCCATGATGACATTCCACACAACTTCCTTCCACAGCAATCTGTCCCTGGCAGTTCTTCTCCATGTTAGTCCAACGTTTTAAAAAAATTAGAAAATCTTCCCATCTGTGAGGTGATCTTCCCCTGGGTCTTTTGCAATTTCTTAGATACCAGTTCATTATCTTGGCACTCCATCTATTGTCACTTGTGCATGCAACATGGCCAGCCCACTTTAATTTGGTTGTCCGGTATTCTGTTCATACCTGTCAAGTTGCGGTGGTGAAAAAAATGGGAAGCACCGCTGCCTCTGACGGGCACGCATCCACGAAAGGGTTACTGCTGTGGTGCGCATGCGCAAAGGGGTTACTGAACATGTGCAGTAACCCCTTTGCACATGCGCACCACTGCCTCTGATGGGTGTGCATGTGCAGTAACCCCTTTTCAGGGGCCGTTCAAATATGGGATGGCTGCGGGAAGGACTGGGAATGAGGTGTGAAATGCGGGATTTCCTGGCCAATACGGGATACTGTACTTGACAGGTATGATTCTGTTACTATTTCTTTTAGCAGTGTTCTTCACCTGATATCTTCAGGGAACACTGGATAGAAATAAATAATTCCTGAGTAGGAAATTACCTTTCATAGAAATAAAACTAGGATTGCAATCCCAAAGGTCTAAAAATGTGATGTGTAAACTGACCTAAACCACAAATGCATGTTTTGAAAATGTTGAAACCACTTCCTTTTAGATAATTCAGAACCTGATCCCCCAACAGCAATGCACGGCTACAAGAACAAGACAAAAAATTACAGAAGCAAGAAAAGCACTTCTTCAAATTTCAAGGGTGTGGGATGGATCATACTATGTGCTGTGGGATTATGGACATTTACTCAGCTGCCTAGTGGTTGTCAAATATAACAGAGTTACAGCTCACATAGAGAAAAAAGGACTTTTTCATCATGAACCACACCAACATTGAGGGGAGACACCCTAAAAAAGGCATGTCATGTAAGTAAGATTTTGTGTTTATTGAGGCTGGGAAAATAACTCTATCATTAAATTGTGTTTCCCCATACTAAATTATTCAGTAGGTGGATAAAGGGAGGGGGTAAATATTCCTATTTTTATATTAGATGAAAAGTGCCTTCCTATGGAAAAAAGTTAATTGTTATTACTTTCTAACCAGAGAGGGCAAATATTATGATCTGGACTACAGTTCCCAGAATACTTCAGCCAGAGGATCCTGTGCACTGCCACCCTCCAATGGTCAATTCTCACACCACTGCTTTTAACAGCATGTAGGGAAGTTCCTTTTTGGAACTTTCCTAACACCCAACATCAATATGATCTGCATGGATTTAGGGTGCTATAGTAAAAAAAAAGAGCAATATTTCCTCTTTAGTCCCATTGATTCTAATGTAATGTAAGCAACCAAATAGGATCTGTGCAGGCTTGGTGTCTGACTCAATGGCAGGGCAGGGCATGAGCCAGCAATGATAAATCTGAGATGCAGTAATAGAGAGTGGAGCAAATGGGACTGAACTTGGCTCCGATTAGAGCTGTCTGAAGATCTTGCCCATGCGCAGAATCCCCTGCTGTCTGTAGATTCAACGGGCTCTTTCTCTCTTTCCTGAAACCAAGCTCTGTACTGATATTTAGTTGGTCCAAGAACTGCACCCTGCATTCAGTGAAGCACAAAGCCATGTTTGTGTGTCTTTCTATAAAGTTCATGTGCAGGGGGGAAAAGGCAAGAAACTGAAATAAAAGAGGGCTTCTTTTTCTGGCTCCTTATTTGTTTTCTTGCACATCGTTATTAGTCTTTTGGGTCTTTCATTCTTTCAGAAGAGGGGAAGAAACTAAAACAAAGTAAGAGAGTGCAAACTATGATGATTTCAGTCAAGGAGCTGTGTGAGTAAATCTGCCCTATGTGCCCTGAGATGGGCAAATACAACAGATTTCTGATTTATTTCTGCTTAAACATGTCTGGGTTAGAGATGTGAAGGCATGGAAAAAAAACCCGTTTTTTTTATTTAAAAAAAAACAATGATTTTTTTCCTGGAAAATAGAAAAAATAGAAAAAATAAAAATATATTATGGAATGTTTAACATGATGAATAAAATATTTTAAGATAAGGTTGGGTTCAAATATTTTATAAATCATTTCTAAAAAAAATGTATGGTATCAGATTATCTTCAATTTTTCCAAAAAATTCTGTTTCCCTCCGAAAAAAATCTGGTTTTATTCCCAAGCTTCAAAATTTCCAGAAATTTTACATCTCTAGTCTGAGCTGGGGTACACAGAAAGAACCTCCTCAAAGATTGTGGTATTTTTGAATCACAATTGGGTGTACCCTGGTAACGGCAACCTTGTGTTGCTGGCTAATCTTTCTCACTGCGAAAATGAATTCACCAAATGTGGCTTCATTTTGGTAGTTTCACCTCTGGCTTAGGCATGGAAAAAGAAGAATGTCTCAGTTTGCACTGTGCAGCTGCTACCTTATGTACATAAAATGCAGCAGAATCCAGTCAAAGCACTTCTACTATGTAATGGAAACCCTTTTTTGGTTTTAACAATGAGGCCTACCTACAATAGGGGACTGATCTCTGAATGCTGAGCAGGCTGTGAAGGTGGGTTCTAGTAGCATCCATATTACACATACATTTGTGACAAACATGTTTTGTAAAGCCACAAAGTCCCCCCCCCCCATTTTCTGGCCCACCAATAGTCTGAGGGTGTGTGGTCTGGCCCATGGCTTTAAAAAGTTGAGAACCCCTTCTTTGGAGCAATTAGATGTGGTGACGTTTAATTGGGTAAGCAATTGCTGAGCCGGTCCTCCCGTTAGGTAGAGTGAGGTGTGTGCCGTTAGTGACCAAATGTTGGGTATCATGAAAGTAAAAACTAATTGTTGATTGTTTAAATTGCTTCTTTTCATTGAAATGGCTAGGTAGATGGATTATTTGGACTTTCTGCCGCAAGTAATAAGTAGCTTGTCATGAGAGTACAATTTTCTGTTTTGTTCTGCTTCAGGCAGCAAAATGTGTTGCTGCCTCTCTCTCTCTCTCTCTCTCTCTCTCACACACACACACACACACACACAAAACATTGTAGGTTTGACTTAAAAAACAAGGGTCTGGATATGATTAATATACATATAAGGGGATCTTGAGTCAGGCAATGAGAATAGGAAATCTAATCTTCCATTTTTTCCCTATATATAGTAAATGCTTCAAAGATAAGCATGTAATGGCTTATATAAATATATTTGAAATGTGTTTGGTAGGCACATATTTTCAATATGCTGTCATGATAAGAACCACATGTTGAGCCTTAAAAATGATGTGAAAATATGTCGAGCACTTGCCCGTAAGTAAAAGTTATAGGCAGTGTATGTATGTGTAAATATTTAGCTGAAAGAATGGCCACACGAGAACGACTTCAGAATGATTCTGGAGACAGGAAGCCACAAATTATAGCTCTGAAATTTACCATGCTTGTATGTCTACATAAATAAAGCCAAGTGGAAAGTCTGATGGGGAGAAAAATCCAGAGGGCAGTTCACTGAGAAAAAGATGTAAAAACAATTTCCTTAGTCCAGATCAGAAGGATTTAAGCCTATTAAAAAACTGGAAACACAATCTGGGAATGAACAACCATCACAGCTTTAGTTGAAAGAAATGAGTTAGGGCTTGTTCTCAAGGTAATACAGTAATTTGTTCACATGTATGAGTGGTCTCAATGATCTGTGGAAACACAGACAAACTGTGGATTGTATATATGTGGATATCTAAAACGGTAATACCCAGGATGGTTCTCCTGGCACAGTCACAAGAATAGGGATTGTGCTTGGCAATATCACCTAGATCAGTGATGGGAAACCTTTTAGAAACTGAGTGCCCAAACTGCAACCCAAAACCCACTTACTTATCGCAAAGTACCAACACAGCAATTTAATCTGAATACTGAGGTTTTAGTTTAGAAAAAAATCAACTCATTCATTAACATCTTTTGTCTTAAAAGAAAAACACAATAATAGAGCTTTCAATGATACAAAAAACTTTTTGTTGAAAGGTAAAAGTTTGCATTTGCTACAGACTCAACTGGCCACTGGCCGTGCTGCACCCTCGCCATATGCAAACCATCCATCTTACCACAGAAAGGGGAGGAAGGAAGCACTCCCATTGGGCAGAGGGGTGGGTGATGTGAGAAATGCCCTCAGATGTGCGTGGAGAAGGGGAGGGGAGCAGCCCGGTCCTGTGACCTTCTGGCTTTCTAGTAATCAACTCTGGTGAACTCTATACTGGGGCGATGGTGTGCATGCCCACAGAGAGGGCTTTGAGTGCCTCCTCTGGCATGCACGCCATAGGTTCACCACCACTGACCTAGATCAATGCTGACCAGTATCAAGAATGGTCCCTGAGCTTGCAGAAGTACCTTCTATAAGTTGGTGTGGAGCCGTATTATGGCTTGTTTACCAGTTGGACTTGACCCTTGTCAATTTGCATATAAGAGAAAGAGATCCACGGAGGATGCTGTGGCTACGGCCCTACATGCTGTTCTGACCCATTTGGAGAAACAAGGGACTTATGTGAGACTGTTATTTGTAGATTTTAGTTCTGCATTTAATACTATTCTTCCGCATAGACTGGTGCCCAAATTATTAGATCTAGGGCTTCCACCATGATTATGCAGGTGGATACTAGATTTTCTATCAGATCATTCCCAACGGGTCAGGATGGGCTCTCATGTCTCTGCAGATCTCAGTATAAGTACGGGGACACTGCAGGGGTGTGTGCTGAGCCCGCTTCTGTACACGCTTTACACATATGATTGTGTTCCCAGTTACCCCATCAAAAAGATCATCAAGTTTGCAGACAACACAACGGTGGTTGGTCTGATTACTGCTGGGGAGGGGGAGTTGGCTTACAGGAAGGAGGTTGAGATGCTGACGGAGTGGTGTAGGGAAAACAATTTATTCCTCAATGTAAAAAAGACAAAAGAGATCATTGTGGACTTTAGAAAATGCAAATTAAACATCCAGCCACTTATTATTGAAGGGAATTGTGTGGAACTGGTCTCAGTGTTTCGATTTCTGGGAATGGAGCTGAGGGATGATCTAACATGGGGAGCAAACATCAAAGATCTGATGAAGAGAGCACAGCAGAGGTTATACTTCTTGAGAATCCTCAGGAAGAACAATCTTTCAAAGGACCTGCTGTTGGCATTCTACCACTGTACCAGTGTGTTAACCTATGGTCTGTATGTATGTTTTGGGAGTTGTACAGCTAGGGAAAGAACAATGCTGTCCAGGGTCATAAAGACTGCGGAGGGGATAATCGGTTGTACTCTTCCCACTCTAGATCAAATCTATGCCACCAGGTGTTATAAGAAAGCTGTAGAGATTGCGCAAGATAGTACGCACCCCGGGAATGATCTCTTTCAGCTTCTGCCTTCTAGAAGAAGGTATAGGGTCATAATGCAAGTGCGGCGCCAAAATGGCCGCCGCGCCCTTTGCGGGCCCCCCCCACAGGACAGAGAATCCGGGTAGTTAGGGGCGTGGCCAGCTCCCTTATAAAAGGGATGGCCACGAGGCAGCCGAGCTGCCATTTTACCTCAGCGACGGAGCGGAGAAGTCTTTTCCCCTGTGTCTCCGTCGCGCTTTAGCCTACCGGGAAGCCTTTTTTGGTAGCAGTTCTGCCTTGCTGGCTTCCCTTCTTGCTTCGGTGGAGATGCCTTCGAAGAAGAAGGCAGCTTCTAGTGCAGCTCGCGCTGTTAGGAGGCGCAACCCAGGTCGGAGGACCGCGGTGCCGCCTCCTCAACAGCCGCCTTTGCCGGCCCCTGCCGGGGCCAGCGGAATGGGGTCTATTGCCCCTTGGCCCGATCAGAGTGCGGGCGCGGAAGGCGTTCCGGCCCGCGGCCCGCGAGCGGTGGACACCGCTCCTGCACCTGCCCACCCTGTTGGGCCTACTCATCTTGGGTCGCAGCCTCCCCCGGGGCCCTCCAGCCTCGGGGGGTGGTGCGGCTCCCTGCCTTGGCAGGTTTCTCCACCGACCCTGCCGGGCTTCGGTGCTGGCCAATGGCCATATTCGGGTCCTGGGGTGCAGGGACCTGCACCCGCGCCTGGACCAGGCGGGCCGGCCGGCCCTTTGCCCCTGGTCAACGTGGACACCTTATTGGCCCGCATCGCGGCCCTGGAAGCGTCGTTGGCTCGGGCCAGTCAGGCGGGCGCCCCCTTCGGGGTCCCTTTTGAGGCGATGTCGGCAGGAGGACAACAGCTGGCAGGGAGGGTCGAGCTGCTGCAGGCGCGTGGCGCGGTTTCGGCCACTGCCTCGCAGCTCCCCAGCCAGCAGCCAGGTGCGGGTCAAGCCCCGGTGATGAGCTCTACGTCGGTCGTGAGCTCCGACGCCCCCAGTGGGCCGGAACCCCCGGTGGGGGCGGCCCGCGGGGGTGCGGCATGTGAGTATACGGTGCAAGCGAGTACATCCACACACATCCCCAATATGGGAGGGGTCTTTCAATGGCCTTGGCCTCGCGCGGGTGGTACGGGGGCCACGCTATCGGCAACCCACCCGGCGACGACGACTGCCACCTTGGGTACTGGGGTGGGTACTTGTTCTTACACTCCGGGGAATGTGCTGGGGGTGGCTGGTTTAGCTCAGGCCCCTTTTCCTAGGCCGGCTGTGCCTTTTTCGGCTTTGCCGACGGCGGGGTATTCCTTGCCACTAGGTGATCACTTGGCACAGACTACCAGAGAAAAGATATGGCGGGGGGAATACGTAGATATCTTCTCACTCCTGAACAGAGAGCCCACCAAGGAGGAAAGCGAGGGACAGGATGAGAAGGACAAGGAGCAGGCACGCCGCCGTAAGCCGCCGCGTACCTGGGCCAATTGGCTCCCCGCTTATTTAATATACATGGCGGTGTATTTGAGGGCGCGGCCGGATTTAGCTATTCCCATGGTCCAATATTTGGACAATATATACAGGGCAATGGTTGATTTCCCGGGCCCCTCATGGCTAGCGTATGATGAGGAATTCCGTATGAGGATTCCCCTCCACCCGAGATGAGATGGGATGAGCCGTGCCAGAGGCTTTGGCTCTTGTATATGACGCCTACACGCCCTGCCCCGGGAGATAGATACCATTGCGGACATGCGGTCCAGCGAGCGGCTCCAGCGCAGGTTACCCGCCAGGCGGCGGGGCAGGGGGTTCCAGCCCGCCTGCTGTGCTGGACTTTCTCGTCCAATGGTTCCTGCAATAGAAAGAATTGCAGGTATAAGCATGAGTGTCCCACATGTTCGGGCCCCCACGCAGCCTCTGCCTGTCCCAGACCTGGGGGGGCACGAGGCAGAGGGAGGGGTGGACAGTGGGCTGGCAAGACTGCCTCGGATGGAGCTGGTTCTCCAAAAGGCCCCCTCCCCAATTAATGTGGACATGCTGGAGCGTTGGCTCGCATCGTACCCGAAGGGGGAAGATGGGGAGTATCTCCTTCAGGGTTTTAAGCAGGGATTCCGTATTCCTTTCATGGGTGATAGGTCCCCTCAGGATGCCCCCAACCTGTTATCCCTCAGAGGGAGGGAGGATGTGGCTGCGGCCAGCATTAAGAAAGAGTTAGATGCGGGCAGGGTCGCTGGACCTTTCCCTGCACCCCCGTTTCCCAATTTTAAGGTGTCGCCACTGGGCTTGGTCCCCAAAAAGTCCCTAGGCGAGTTTCGCCTTATTCATCATTTGTCCTACCCAGCCGGCCGATCGGTCAATGATGCTATTCCTGATGACCTCTGTTCAGTCAGGTATACATCGTTTGACCATGCATTGCGCATGGTACGCTCGTGTGGCCCGGGTGCCTTGCTGGCCAAGTGTGACATTAAGTCGGCTTTTCGCCTCTTGCCAGTGCATCCGGGCGACTTTGAGTTGCTGGGTTTTAAATTTAAGGGTGAATATTATTTTGATAAGGCCAGGCCTTTTGGCTGCTCCATATCATGCTCGGCATTCGAGCGTTTTAGTACCTTCCTAGAGTGGGCTTTCGTCCGCAGGTCAGGGTCCCGGTCTGTAGCCCATTACCTGGATGATTTTTTTTTATTCGGGGGTGAACGGGGCTGGGACACGTGCACACGTCTCCTCAACACATTTCAGACGCTAATGGAGGAACTTGGTGTCCCTTTAGCGCCCGAAAAGACCGAGGGCCCATCTACCAAGCTAGTATTCCTGGGGGTTGAGATTGACACAGTAGTGCAGGCTTCTAGGTTGCCGGGTGATAAGGTGTCCAGGATAGTGGCCCTTATCTCGGAATTGCTGGCCAAGCGTAAGGCATCCCTGAGGGAACTGCAGGCGCTACATGGTCACCTCAATTTTGCCTGCAGGGTGGTCGTACCGGGCAGGGCTTTTGCCCGGCGCTTATGCGACGCCATGGCAGGGTTATCCAGGCCCCACCACAGAGTCAGGCTTACCTGGGGTATCAGGGCAGACATGTTTCTCTGGTTGCAATTCCTGAGGGAGTTCAATGGGGTCTCATTTTGGAGGTCTGACCTCCTGGCATCCCCCAATTTCCAGATCCAGTCTGATGCCTCAGGATCCCTGGGTTATGGGATGTACTTCAATGGGAAGTGGGCCTATGGTGGGTGGCCACCGGCATGGGCAGGCACAGGTTGCCTGCGGGATCTCACATACCTGGAATTTTTCCCTATTCTGGGGGCTTTGATGCTATGGGGCGAACAGTGGGCCAATTCGGTGGTGCATTTCTGGTGCGACAATGCTGCTGTTGTCCACATCGTTAATGCACAGACTTCCAAATCGCCCAGGGTTATGGAACTAGTGCGCCTTTTTGTGCTGCGCTGCCTGCGCCTCAATGTCTTGTTCAGGGCCAGGCATGTCCCTGGGATTAATAATGATATTGCTGACGCTTTGTCCCGCCTGCAGATCTCCCGGTTCCGCGCCTTGGCCCCGGATGCGGAGGAATTTCCCTCGCCACTCCCGGACGAGATCTGGACTATTGGCAAGGAGAGGTGAACCGGGCGATTGGCCTGTCACTAGCGCCACGCACGCGTAAGGCGTACCAACAAGCATTCAATTCTTACAGGGCATTTTCGGCTCAATGTCACCTGCCAGAGACCTGGCCTATCCCGGTGGACCATGTTCTGCGGTTCATGGTTCACCTGCATGCACAGGGCCTCGCACCTCGCACCATAGCATCCAAGCTCTCGGCGTTGGCTTTTATGGCCAAAGTGGGAGGTCATGTGGATACCACCTCTGACTTCCGTGTGAGACATGTTTTGGAGGGGTGGGTGCGCGAGCGCGGGCGTTGCCCGGACGACCGGCACCCTATTTCCCCGGGGGTTCTTACCCAGTTGGCCCGGGGCTGGCCAGGCCTCTGTTTTGATCATTATGAGGCAGCCCTTTTCCATGCAGCCACAACGGTGGCATTTTTTGGAGCGCTCCGCGCCAGCGAACTCGTGATGCTGTCTAAGGCGGATGCAAGTGGTAGGGCACTGGAACTCGAAGATGTCTAGGTAGCCAAAGACTGGGCCCAGTTGAGGATACGCTCCTCTAAAACAGATCAGCATGGCGTAGGCAGTGGTGTAAGACTGCTACGGTGTTCTTTGGCAGACATCTGTCCGGTTGGTGCCCTACAGGAATTCCTGGCACTGCGTGGCATGCACCACGGCCCGTTTTTCTGTCACCAAGATGGGTCTCCCCTTACTAAATTTCAGTTTTGGAAGGTGACAGCCAGAGCCCTCACCAGGGTGGGCCTACCAGGTGCCCGTTATGGCACACATTCGTTCCGTATTGGTGCAGCCTCTACAGCAGCTGCTTTTGGGTACTCTGGGGCTGACATACGCAGCATGGGGAGATGGGGCTCGCAATGTTTTCAGTTTTATGTGCGCCCACTCCCGCCATGAGTACCAATCCAGTCACCTTACCGCCTTTTTCTCAATTTCTTGCAGACCCTGGGTGTCGTATTACACCAGTGACAGTATGGCTGGTGGGCCACAGCTATGTGCACAGGGCAGCGCGTTACGCTGCGGCGACAGAGTGGGGACCCCGACTGGGACTGGGTGAACACGCCAGTCTCACATGGCATGGTAAGCCTGGGATGTTATGGCGGGAGCTGCGGCCTTTCCTTTTTTCTGGCCTGGGTGCTGACCCGCCTGACATTCTCATTATCCACCTGGGGGGCAATGATTTGGGCCAGGTCACCGGCTTATCGCTCAAGCATGCGATTTGCGAGGAACTCGCCTACTTGCATTATGTCTGGCCTGCCACAACCCTGGTGTGGTCGGACATTGTTCCGCGCCATTCTTACAGAGGGGGCGTTAACCTCATGGCCCTTGACCGTGCTAGGCGCACGGTCAATAGGGCGGTGGCGCGGTTTCTTGCCGACAGGGCTTGGGGACGGGTCAGTCATCACCCCGATATTAGCCTGCAAAATTATGACTTGGGGATGGGGTCCATCTGTCGCGAGGAGGTATGGACCTCCTGTTGGGTGATTGGCGAGCAGGCCTGTTGACCGAGCTGACGGTCTGGGGGGGGGCGTCAGGTCTTCTTTGAAGCCCCTCCGTGTGGCGGGTAGCACTGGTAAGGTAAACAGTATGACCCACAAGTATCCGGCAGGTTCGCAATTGACTGGACAACACTAGACAGGAATAAATTAGTTAAACGTTGTCCGGTCAACGACGAACCAGGCGATGGGGTGATGACGATTGCTAACCAGCATGCATCACCCCTGTGATTTCACGGATACGCGTCAGAGGGTGGGGTCATGAGTTAGTTATTGACTACGGTCAACAATTTGTTTGTTGTTAACAAACAAATTGATACAAATTGATACATTGTAACCAATTGCCGTTGGCAATTTTGGGGTGGTACCTTACCAGTGTTACTTCGGCCTGCTTGCCTTATGAATTATGATTGGTCGTTTTACCAATACAAATTTATAATTCGGACTAGGGCATTGAATCAATAAATGTGGCCCGGTGCTGTTATCCACTTTCAATGTTGTCTGTGTCCGTTATTGGGGGGGTGCGCCTGCAATGCAAGCGCGGCGCCAAAATGGCCGCCGCGCCCTTTGCGGGCCCCCCCCCCCACAGGACAGAGAATCCGGGTAGTTAGGGGCGTGGCCAGCTCCCTTATAAAAGGGATGGCCACGAGGCAGCCGAGCTGCCATTTTACCTCAGCGATGGAGCGGAGAAGTCTTTTCCCCTCCACCCCCTCCCTAGTTAACAGTGTGATATTTTGGTCGCTTCGGGGCCGGGTGGGAATTTTTGGCTGGGACCCATATTGGCTTCCGGGTCCTGGCTTTTTTGCCCATCCCACACTGTTGCTATGGTTTGATATAGGGGTCTTCTGTGTTCATAATGTTGACTTTGGTCACATTGGCGGGTAGCACTGGTAAGGTAAACAGTATGACCCACAAGTATCCGGCAGGTTCGCAATTGACTGGACAACACTAGACAGGAATAAATTAGTTAAACGTTGTCCGGTCAACGACGAACCAGGCGATGGGGTGATGACGATTGCTAACCAGCATGCATCACCCCTGTGATTTCACGGGTACGCGTCAGAGGGTGGGGTCATGAGTTAGTTATTGACTACGGTCAACAATTTGTTTGTTGTTAACAAACAAATTGATACAAATTGATACATTGTAACCAATTGCCGTTGGCAATTTTGGGGTGGTACCTTACCAGTGTTACTTCGGCCTGCTTGCCTTATGAATTATGATTGGTCGTTTTACCAATACAAATTTATAATTCGGACTAGGGCATTGAATCAATAAATGTGGCCCGGTGCTGTTATCCACTTTCAATGTTGTCTGTGTCCGTTATTGGGGGGGTGCGCCTGCAATGCAAGCGCGGCGCCAAAATGGCCGCCGCGCCCTTTGCGGTCCCCCCCCCACAGGACAGAGAATCCGGGTAGTTAGGGGCGTGGCCAGCTCCCTTATAAAAGGGATGGCCACGAGGCAGCCGAGCTGCCATTTTACCTCAGCAATGGAGCGGAGAAGTCTTTTCCCCTCCACCCCCTCCCTAGTTAACAGTGTGATATTTTGGTCGCTTCGGGGCCGGGTGGGAATTTTTGGCTGGGACCCATATTGGCTTCCGGGTCCTGGCTTTTTTGCCCATCCCACACTGTTGCTATGGTTTGATATAGGGGTCTTCTGTGTTCATAACGTTGACTTTGGTCACATTGGCGGGTAGCACTGGTTAGGTAAACAGTATAACCCACAAGTATCCGGCAGGTTCGCAATTGACTGGACAACACTAGACAGGAATAAATTAGTTAAACGTTGTCCGGTCAACGACGAACCAGGCAATGGGGTGATGACGATTGCTAACCAGCATGCATCACCCCTGTGATTTCACGGATACGCGTCAGAGGGTGGGGTCATGAGTTAGTTATTGACTACGGTCAACAATTTGTTTGTTGTTAACAAACAAATTGATACAAATTGATACATTGTAACCAATTGCCGTTGGCAATTTTGGGGTGGTACCTTACCAGTGTTACTTCGGCCTGCTTGCCTTATGAATTATGATTGGTCGTTTTACCAATACAAATTTATAATTCGGACTAGGGCATTGAATCAATAAATGTGGCCCGGTGCTGTTATCCACTTTCAATGTTGTCTGTGTCCGTTATTGGGGGGGTGCGCCTGCAAAGACCAGGACCAGCTGCTTGAGAAATAGTTTCTACCCAAAAGCGGTTCTGGCTTTAAACGCAGTGCAATGCAGTCTGAGGGAGCTTCTGTATATAGTTTTTAGAGTTTTTAGAGTTTTAGAGTTTTTAGAGTTTTAGAGTTTTTAGAGTTTTAGAATTTAGAGCCTTAGAGTTTTTTTTAGAGTTTTTTAGGGGTTAAATGTGTATATGTGGGGTGGGAATATGTTGATAATTTTGTATAGTCGTATTTTGTTTAGGTTTTGTTGAGTTGATGTGTCCGCCCCCCCTCATCTCGTTGTTCTGTGCAGGACAATGACAATAAAGATTTATCTATCTATAAGCAGAAGGTGGACAATGCTTCTTCCAGCCTCAGCTGTTTCTCCTCTGCACCCTACATATCTTATGAACCTGTTTTGGAGGTCTGAGAAATTATCTGGGGCAGGTTTATCTGCAGAGGAAAGGGGTGTAGTGGGGGAGGAAAAAGAAGAGACCAAAAATCCTATGTGTCACATTTTTATTTAGGCCACAGTATTTCAATACACAGATACACTCACTTTGCTCTGGTGTATAAAGGAAGTGGTCTATGAACCAAGGGTATTAACAAGCCATTAATTTTCTTTGCTACATTTCGTTTTGAGCACTGAATTCTGCAGCACTTCCGTGAATGAAGGGGAAGTCTGAAGCATAGCTTTATAGTTTTTTATTTCATCCTTTTTGGATTGTGATTATCAGAGCATTGCACAACTGAAAATTATGGACGTGTATGAAATATATGTCAAATTCAAACATGTTAAAAGGTTAAAATAATTAGACTACTTTTGAATAAAAGTGGGCTACTTCACTAGCATTATCTTGACATTTGCTAGATCTTTTGTACATGAGGTGGGGCACAAATTCCATCTGCATAAATACTGCATTGATTGTATTTTTCCATATTCACAGAAAATGTCCTACATCCAAGTAACTCCAATTTACGTGATTAGTCTTTCATTTTCCTATTTTGCTTCCAATTTTATTGATGACTCAACTAGAATCTTGTCCAGGGTGAGAGAAACTCTTTGGCATTCACCCACTCGGCAAGGTGTGTTGTTCTTGCCCTCCATATGTCTCCTAGCCTCTACTTTAATATTTAGAGCTTGAGAGGTGTGCAGAAAACTTTCCCTCCATTTTAGCTGTCATCTAGGGCAGTGATGGTGACCCTTTTAGATACCGAGTGCCCAAACAGAGTGGCGGGACAAACTGTGCTGGGGGAAAGGAGGAAGTGCTTCCATTGGGCTGCTGGGCAGAGGGGCGGGGTGAACTCTGTGCTGAGGAGAGGAAGGAAACGATAGCATGTGTGCCAACAGAAATGGCTGGGAGTGCCACGTCTGGCATGCATGCCATAGGTTCACCATAACTGATCTAGGGGATTGGTGTCCATGAAGCAGATGGATTTGAGACTGCATGACCTGGTTTCATGTGCTATTTGTTGGTACCTCTCAATGTACTTCCAGATGGGCAATGACAGACAGACTTTTATCAATAGAAGTAGGCTACAGTGGAAGCAGGTTGCATGATTCATTAAGAGCTACTTCTACTTGTTTAGCATATTCTGCTGTGGAGCAACATAAGGACATTGCTGTTGTTCTTGTCGTTCGTAGGTGTGTCTGAACTAGCTAGTTGCCTAATATGATATTTCTGACAGCAGCTTTCTCTTTGGTGCTTAGACAAAGTTTCTGTACTTTGGGGTAGGACAATATTCCAAATTCTTGGCTTTCCAGCTAACTTGGACTTTCCTCCCTGCTTCTCTGTTCTTTAAGTGGGAGGGACATGCCTGTATTTTAAAGAGTTTTGTTTCAGCTGCTTGTTTTCATAATATAAGCATAGCTGTCAAGTATCCCTTATTGGCCAGGAAAACCCCTTATTTTACCCTCTTTCCCGCCGTCATCCCTTATTAATTAGACTGCAATGCCCTATTGCCACCATTGGAAGGAAGCACAGGATAATCATAGCTGTCAAGTATCCCGTATTTGCCAGGAAATTTCCCTTATTTCCAAATCCAAAACTTGACAGGTATGAATATAAGGCAAACTCTTAGGCAGAGGTTAGCTGGTGTTTAACAAACTCAGAGCTTTTCACTTGGACAGTAAAGCCAAGCTCATCAGCACAGATGAAACTCCTGGCATCTGGGAATGGCAGCTGATAATTTGTGAAAATGTTAAAAAGTAATAGTACAAAATTGCTCCCTGGGGGGACTGTTTTTCTGATTTCTCCAGCAACTCTGTCTCCCTTGAAAGTCACCAAAGAATTTTTGGTTTTGAAGTAGAATGGTGGCTATTTCTGTTAGTCCACGGTATTTAATAAGGAGGTAGAGCTTTTTGAGCAGCAGTTTGTGGTAGACAGAGTCATATGCTGTTGTAAGTTTGACAAATGCTGCTCCAGTTATTTTATGTTTGATATACCGGGTTAGATTTAAGATTTGAAATGTACAGCTCTTGTTAGACTAAAGTCGACCTCTTCTGGAATTGGGTTCAATTTTAGGATCTAGACCCATGGTTCCTAATGTGGGGCACATGCTCCACAAGGTAGGCAATTTGATTTTTAAGGGCAATTTGAGAATGAGTTAACAGTGAATGGTTTAATATTGTTTGAGCACAGTATTGTACGTTTGGCAATTATGGTATGTGGAGCACCCCCACTGTGAACTATGAGCTTACTTATTGCACATGTCTTGGCAGTAGAGGTGCTCTGTGTGTGTGTGTGTGTGTGTGTGTGTGTGTGTGTGTGTGTGTGTGTGTGTGTGTGTGTGTGTGTGTAAACTCATGTTTCAGAAAGTGATCTGGTCTTGCACTTGTCTGCCTGTTTAATATTCTCTCCCCACAGCTGTGTCTTGAAATTCTTTTGAACACATAGTAGAACTTAATGCTTTAGTTATTATGTCCTCATTGCTATTAAAATGCAGAGAAGTATTTGTTTTTGTGTGCTGCATGCTGAAACATTAACTAATTGAGAGCTATTTGTGTATCTCCATGGTGAACTTGGGATGCAACAAAGAGCCCAGCATGCTAACAGGGTGTTGAAACAATAACTCTTATCGATTTTTCATAGGTTAACCCCAACATTTATGGCAGGGGTGCCTAAACTTTTCGGGCTGCAGGTTGGTCATGTGGCTCAGTGGGCTGTTCATGTGGTTCAGCAGGCCAGTCATGTGGTTCCTCCCACTGGAAGTGGAAATAAAATACGTCATTTTCTCTGCTTAAACCAGGGGTGCCCAAACTATAGCCCACGGGCTGGATCCAACCCCTGATACCAATTCATCTGGCCCATGCTGCCCTCATTTTACTTCTGCTTTCAGGAGCGACAAGAGTGGTGCAGGCTGGATGAATTGGAGTCAGGGGCCAGATCCAGCCCACGGGCCATAGTTTGGGCACTCTCTGATTTATGGGGTTAAAGTGTCAAAAGGATGCAACACAATTAAAACTTGGGAAAAGTAAAGAGAAATTTATATTAATACTTTATAAAGGGAGAGGCTGAGTTGGTGAATGGAGGAGACTATGTACTGCGGAGCCCAAGATCTCTTCTGCACCCTCCAAATTAGGTGGTCAGATTTGGTCACTGGATGCAGTATTTCCTTGCAGCTGCATTTGCATTTTGCTGAGTTGAAGTGCCTAGATGGGGACTTGCATGGCATATTGGAGTTCAATTCTCAAATGTTCTTTTTTACTTTCTCCTAGATTTTATTACTTACATTGACAGGGTTGAATGTGTGTATGCATGTGTGTGTTTGGATTAATGGTTTCATTCTTTCATAGGTTTTTGAGAAATAAAGGCACAACTTCGCTTTAAGATGTTAGAATCTCTCTTCACTCCATTCAGTTTCTCTTCTGTTGATGGTGCAGCATCACTGCTAGCGCTCATAATACTTCTCCTGTTCCTCTTTTTTATGTGCTTTCTGGGATAGAGCTGGGTAAACTACTATTCCAGAAATATTCTAATGGTACTGTGTAACCCCCTCTCAGGTTGAATGTATTTCCTCATTCATATGAATGATTTCCTCCCCTAGAGATACAGTAACACACAAGTACCAACATAAGCACAGTCTGGGTAGAATTATTTCCAAAAGATCACAAAGTGAAATGGGACTCCTAACCTGTGTGCCCTACATAAGGCATAATACCCATTGTGTTGTAGTTCAGGGGTCCCCAACCACCAGGCCATGGACTTGTGCTGGACTGTGGGCTGTCCCGCAGTGGTGGCAGCGTTGGGAGCCCCGGTGGCAGCCTCTGCTCTTGGTGTGCTCTGCTGGGTCTGCCTGGCGCATACCTGTTAAGTTTCGGGAAATTTCTGTCAACCCCCCATATTTTACACTCTTTCCCGCCGTCATCCTGTATTAGTTAGACTGCATTTTGACTGGAGTTAGACTGGAGGCCAGCACAGGATAAGCATAGCTGTCCAATTTCCCATTTTGGCTGAGAAATTTCCCTTATTTGACAGAAATTTCCCGAAACTTGACAGGTATGGCCTGGCGGGCGGAGCAGGGGCACGGGTTTCACACACAGTGGATGGCCAGGTGGTTGGGCCCCTCCTCCTCATTGGTTAACTGCAGCGGGGCTCCACCCTCTGCCTGTGTGCAGTGTGATGCCTCACGCCCAAGTTGGGTGGTGTGGTTGGCAGGTGGCTGGGCCACTTCTTGTTTTTGTGTTGCAGCGGGGCTCCCCCCCCCCCCACCTGTGTATGGTGTGCACTTTGTCATATTTTGTTGTGCTCTTGCACCATCTGCCCCCCCCTTTGCTGGTCCAAGGAAAGGTTGTTTGGCATGAAATTGGTCCATGGTGCAGGAAAGGTTGGGGACCCCTGTTGTAGTGGATCGACTGATGGACCAAGGCTCAGGAGGTCTGGGTTTGAATCCTCGCTCATCCATAGAAACTCAGTGGGGATTGGAACTGGTAAACCTGTGCCTTAAATGTTTCATTTATCTTGAACCCTATTAGGACCACTGTAAGTCATTTCTGACTTGACAGCACATCACAGCAACAATTTGGCATAGACTGGGGCAACATACATTTCTAATCCAAAAGCTTTCAGAGGGTTGGCTTCCCAGATTTTTTTATTTTAGAATTTGGCATAAGTCACTTGAAATATATGCAAATTTATAATTTTCCTTTAAGGATGCTTTAAAGAAACAGGTATGTGATAATTCTTTAAAAGAGAATATTCTTTAAATAGAATATTTCTTTAATATCTTTTAATCCTTTAAAAGAGAAACCCATAGGGAAGGGATTAAAATTGTTTAGATATCAGTTTGAAACACACTAGACAGGATCCTTAGCCCTTCTAAGTTACATTGAGTGCTGCCATTATATCAGCAGGACTTGAAGGGTTTCACCATAGCTGAATTGTTGTCACTGCCTTCTCAATGTGAAATGTCTTCTGTGTTGCTGACTGATGTGGAGATGTTAAGCAACCATCCTGGCAAGTCTTGTTTCAGAGGCTTAATGTTCAAGTGTGTGTGTGTGTGTGTTCTATATATTTTGTGCTGTTTCCATTCCACAGGTACATTTATTGTCCATTCTTTTAATCAACTATAAACAGCAAGGAGTCCTTATGAAATACCAAAAACAAAGAAATAAACACTGCCATCATGTGGAAACCATGGGAAAAACAAATGCTAAATATAATAACTATGTGGTTGTTGCTACTATTGTTACAGCTTATAAATAAGCATTTGCCTCGACAACTATTGAAAGCTAGTCTTTCATAATCCCTTCTCACACTTTTCTTAGGGGTGTAAATTATAGATGCAATGTGAAATGGGATGGATTTGAAAGAAAGAAAACAAAAGAAAACATACAATCACTTAAATATCCATGGCTTATCAACTTTGTGGAAGATCTTTTAGACTAATATTTACAGAATAAAGGACTAAATTGTTCTCATAGAATCACTTAGTTGGAAGGGACCTTTTTAGGTCATTGACTCTAACCCCCTGCACAGTGCAGTAATCCAAATCAAAACAGATATGACAGATAGTTGCCCAGTTCTCTCTTGAATACTTCAAGTGGTGGAGCGCTCACCACAACTCAAGACAGTTAGTTCCACTGTCGTATTGCTCTAACCATTAAGAAGTTTTCCTTCATAGTCAGCCTATACCTGGCTTCCTGCAGTTTCAGCTTGCTATTACACGGCCAACACTCTAGGGATGATTCAGAACAGAACCTTCCTTTATGATTATCTTTCAGGTATTTGAAGAGTGCTATCATATCCCCCTCCTCAGTCTACTTTTTTCAAGGCTAAACATGTCCAGTTCCTATGCATGCAATATAGCAGTAGTGAGGCCTCAAATTTTTAAAAAAGCACAGGATTTGGATAATCTGTATGCAAAAAGTAATTTATTAAAATAGTAACTAGCTAGAAAGTTCTTAACTACATGTTTATATTTTGCTCAGTGTGTTTGCAGAAACTCAGGCTGGTGACACAAACAGTGTCACACTCTAATTAACTTGTGAGTTTAAAAAGACTCTCACCGCTAGCTCCGCTGATGCCTTCACATCAGGAACTGTTGTCAGACTTTCTCCCCCTCAGCTGTTTTAGCAGGAAGGGAAGTGGACTGAGTCTTCGTAATGTATTTATTGTATAGTGTTGTGAACTGCTTTGAAATATGTACTGTTTAATCTTGAATTGGGTATTGTTTATTGCTTTGAAATTTGTGTATTGCATTATGATGTTTATTATTGTATTATACTGATTTTGTTTTCTAACATTATGTTTATTACTGACTATTGATTATTGTACTGAATTTACTTTTCATGCTTCTTTATTATTGGATTGTATTCTGACGTATTATTTATATCATATTTTATATTGTTTGGCATTATTGTTGTAAACCGCTTTGAGTTCCCTTTATGGGAAGAAAAGCGGTATAGAAGTCTAAACAATAAATAAATAAATAAATAAATAAATAACTTCCAGAAACCAATCTGTCCGATCTCATAGAGTGTCCCCTGTCACTGATGTCCTGTTGGAAATAAAGCTAAGGTGTGTTAGGGTCTCTAAGATAGTAAAGCAATCATAGGTCATTGCAAAATTCATTTTTTTAAAAAAATGGCATATTAATGAGAATAAGAATCAGAAGAAATTAATTAAAAGTAGAGAATGAGACGTAGAAGGCAAAAGGTTACAAAAATTAAAAAGTCATACAGTGGAACCTCAGTTAATGTAATTAATGCATTCTCTGGGACGTTTCTTACAGTGAAAATTACTTTAACTGAATTTCCCATAGGAATGCATTGAATGCCATTTCCCATAGGAATGCATTGCAAACCAAAATACATTAACGAAAATTTGGTTTCCCATAGGACTGCATTGAAAACCAATTACAGTGGTACCTCAGATAAAGTCCGATTCAGATAAAGTCCGATTCAGATAAAGTCGCGGTTTTCATGCACACATGATGCATCGCATAAAGTCCAAAACTGCAAAAAAAAATGGACGTTATCCAAGGTATTTGGTATAGGGACCTCAGATAAAGTCCATTTTTGGATGTTATCTGATGCATCACCCATTTGATTCGGATAATGTCCAAAATCGGATAAAGTCCAAACTTGTGGAATGGAGTTTGGACTTTATCTGAGGTTCTACTGTAATCCATTCCAAAAAAAAATTCTGTAATGTAAACCGAGCCACTATTTTCTATGGATTTCCCTTTGTTATGCGATTTTTATGTCAACCGAGCCGTTTGTTAACCAAGGTGTTATGTACTAAAGGATTGTGCTAGTTTCCCTTTAACTGAATGTATCCAGTCAATGTATCCATTTGTATCTAATCAGAGACACATTGTATCAAGCTGTATAAGGATGCGAGCTAAGTGGCCACAGGTGGCAGTAGCGAGCATCCGGCTCACATGGCACAGATTCTCCGAATACCTGCAGAGCGGGAAGTCTTCCCGCCACACAGCACCTGGACAAGATGGGCGTGACGAACAATGACGTCACGCGGACAGTAGCCAATGAGCTACCGTGTAGCCACGTTCAAATGTACAGTCACTGCATAAATAGAGCTGTATCTCCACCATTACCACATGTTCACCCTGACCACCATGCAATAAAGCTGTGTTTTAGCCCTACTTGCGGCTCCTTCTTTGTCTTCCTTGCAAGACACCAAACAAGGTTACACTGTACAGTATTACGAAATGTCTCTGAATAATGTATTTCAGTTCTGAGGATGGTGTACACAGAAAGAGCCTCCTTAAAGATTGTGGTACAGTATTTTTGAACCACAATCAGGCATACCATGATAATGGCATCCTTGTGTTGCTGGCTAATCTTTCTCATACTAGGGCAGGTGAAAGGAACTGCAGAATGAACTCACTAAAAAGTGCCTTCATTTTGATAGTTTCATGCCAGGCCTAGACATGGAAGAAGAAGTTATGATCATATTGTACCTTACTTTCTTGTTTTTTTTTGTTTTGTTTTAAAAACCTCTTTACAAAAAGGTTTATATTCTATGGTCTCTCTAAAACATTGATTTCTACTTCTCTGAAAAACAAAATTTTCAGCTACACTTAGTGCACTCTCTGGGCAGTTCACAAATTAATTAGTGTGTTTGCGCCAAATGTGCTGGGTATTCATTTTGCTGACCAAGGAAGGATGGAAGGCTGAGTCAACCTTGAGTCTCTTCAGGATCATACTACAACATAAGCAGCAGTTTTGGCTGCAGTACAGCAGTTTAACCACTGTGCTACCAGGACTACCAAGTTTGTTATGGCCTTTTGTTGGTCCCCTCAAACCTTATCAGGTGGCAAATAAGGTGGCAGGGCCAAACACATCACAGCTTTGGTTACAGCATCTGCCTGGGACTACGAAACCCAGTGCTAAATGAGGCATCAACAGAGGCTGCTATTTTCATTATCCCAGATAGCTCTGGATTCTTCTCTCTCCCCTCCCCTAATTTCATGTGTGATAAGGTAGGCTTCAGAGGCTCTGGAGGTCATGAAGTTGTCAGCTGCAGCCACCTCACATAGCATGTCAGTCTTAGTCACAGCTAGAACTCGATTGCAGAGCACAAATCTTGCACACATAAAGACCCCAGGTTCAATTCTGGCATCTTCAGGCAGTGCTAGGAAAGAATCCTACCTGAATCAGGAGCTGAATGAGAAAAACTAACCAAAAATGTCCTCATTGCCCCTCCTACAGGTACTTCTGGGAGGAAGGTTTCCACTTGTGTTTTATTTTTTAAATGATGCAGTGCATATGTACTGCCCTAGTACAGTTTTTAAAAATTCACATTCTGACCCCTCCACAGAACTGAAGAAATATTTATTTTTTCAGTATCCTGAAGGGAATCTCTTCATAAGCAACTTCTTCTCAGTGTCTAGGCCAGATGTGAAACTGTCAAAATGAAGGCACCTTTTTGGTGAAATTCATTACATAGTTCCTTTCACCTGTCCTAGTGTGAGAAAGATTAGCTGGCAACACAAGGTTGCTATTACCAGGGTACGCCCGATTGTGGTTAAAAAATACCACAATCTTGGTGGAAGCACTCTCTGTGAGCCCACATAAACAACTGAATGGTATTTGCAAGTTGACAATGGGCAAACAGTCTGTATGTCATTTGGATGGGTGGATCACATCAAATAGCCTACAGTCTACTCAGCCTGCTCCAAACTGGTGTGTAAACAAGCCCTTGTACTGAAGAAAAATCTTCCAGGCTGAGCATGTGCATTAAAACACTCTATGTCATGGCTCCCTCCATGAGCTACTGTTTTGTGTCTGGATGGACACTGCAGATGTAAAAGTGAGCAAGCAGGCAAGCTAGCAGCCAATGGGAATCACACAAACTGAAGGTCTGCCTTTTCCATAAAGAAAAACTGTCACCTTCCCTTCCCTCAGTTGATAGTCTGACCACATTTTAAATCAGGAAAACATAATGTGTGTGTGTGTGTGTGTGTGTGTGTGTGTGTGTGTGTGTGTGTGTGTGTCTAAACCATCCCTTCCCCAGTATTGCTGATGTGCTCTCACTACAGAACATATTCTCTTAAGAAGCCCTCAATGCTCCATCCCTCTGAGCTCTTAGAAAGCAAGTAAAAATCTTATTATTCAGAGATGCCTTTTGAGAGAACCATCCTAAGGCTCCTTGTTCCATCACTTCCTGTCATATTATTTTCATCTTACTGTTATTTTATTTCTTATTTTGATCAATGTCTATGTTTATGCTCATGCTTTACCCTGAATAAACTGCCCAGAATAGCTATTGTGCTACATGGATAGTATAAAATCTCCCCAAATAGTAAGTAATGTAGTAAGTAAGTAAGTAAGATGGTAAATGATTGATTGATTGAATGAATGATATTCCTGTAAAGATCAGACAAGTCCTCCCAACAATTCACAGCTGTTTTAAGCTTTTAAGAAATAAACAATTTTGGCAGATCTGATAACTGAGTTCCCAGATCAGATCTTTTTTCAGCTTTTGTCTTATACTGTGCTGGAAAAAATGAGTCTCCAGCGAATGCTGAAGAAGATTTTAAACTTAAAACTGCCTGGCTGTGGGGGAGGAAATGTTGCCCTGTTTTACACTTGGGGAAGAACTTTTCTATGTTTGTGGGTGGACTTAGCTGCATTTTGCATAAGAAGAATGGGTGATTATCACTGGCTTGTGGGGGCATGGAAAGGTCAGCAGAGTGAGAAAATAGCTCACTATTAGCTGTCTGAATCATTACGGAGAGCAATGGACCACGCTGAGTAATCTGCCAGTGGGTATAAAATGAAAGCAGGACTAGGTAGACTTGATATTCAAGCTGTAGGCTGGCTGCAAGTAAAGTAAAGTAAAGTAAAGTAAAGTAAAGTAAAGTAAAGTAAAGTAAAGTAAAGTAAAGTAAAGTAATAAATATTACAACAGAATAATACTTCTCAGATTGCAGATGCCCTGCTTTCTGGGGGTTATGGGAATTGCAGCTCAACACATCTGGAGCTGGAAAAGACTTTTCTGCACTCACACTGGATTAGCGTTAGCTTGCTTTTTATTTGAGATGGTATGGAGACAACATCTCTTTCTAGAGGTCACAATTCCATCAGGGCCCACTGGGAGCTTTCCAGGGTCCTGATTTATGGTAAGAGCAGGCACACTTGCCTTTATGATCTTTGAAGACACTTGACCTGACAGAAGGCACTTCTTCAACACTCAACTCCCAACAGAATGGGTTAGGAGTGTGGCTTGGATTTGTGCAAATTAGCATTTAGAAACATTTACAGAATTCACACCTGAAATCTATGCCAGTGGATAGATTTATATCGGCAGAGGTAGCTAACAGGATTCTAGCCTATATAGTTTTAAAAAGTAATTCAGCAACTTGAGAATGGAAAATAATATACGTACATGATGGAGTAAGTTCCTGTCACTGTCCAGCTCCTGCCAACCTAGCATTACGAAAGCAAGAAATTGCAAGTAGATATATAGCTATCCCTTTGGTGGGAAGGGAAACGTCTGTATACACAGACAGAGCTGGCTCTTTGGCTGTAAACAGAGATGAGCACCAAACCCTATAGTTGGATATGACTGGCTTGTGAGCAAGGGCATCCCTACCCTTACCCCCCCACTACCCACAAGGTAAGTGTGAACCATTGCTCTCTGAGTTATGCTATTACATTTCTTCCCATTTGTTGTGAGTAAATGCCTAATGACATAAATTTGCAATAAAGCCATCCTCTGTGATGTTAGATTCAATCACATGAGATTTCATCTTTCTTTAATATGATTATTTTGGTCTTGTGAGGATCATTTTTTTAAAAAAAGATACTCACTTTGAAATTTAGTTAATGGATAGCCTTTATGGGATTTGAATGGCCATGTCCACCCCATTACTATAAATGGCTACTTTTCCTAATCTAACTTAAAGTTGGAGAAGGGAAGCTTATTGCAAGTACTCAGGTAATACTCAAGGCTTTTATTTCTACAGTGTTTATATCAATTCTAAAAGTTGCCAGAAATTCACCCGCAAACTTAAATGGGAAATGAAGGGTACGAATCATAACATTATCACGACACAACAACCCTCAGAGTTAAAGCAAAATGCCATTTCCATAATAAGATACCCACCCATTGTGAACTTCTGTGTTAGCAGATGCTTTGCTAGTGATATGGGTGAGAGCAGAGTTCTTAATTTTGGGAACTGGGCTGTGGATCAGCTTGCAGCTGCTATGGTGGTGCTGGTGCTGGAGACAGCCAAGCCCAAGTGTACCTAACCCAGTGGTGGTGAACCTATGGCACACGTGCCAGAGGTGGCACTCAGAGCCCTCTTTGTGGTCACCCATGCAGTCACCCCAGCACAGAGTTCACCCTGCCCCTCTGCCTAGCAGACCAATGGGAGCACTTCCTTCCCTCCCCCTGGCACAAAGTTCACCCCAACCCTCTGCCCAGCAGCCCCATGGGAGTGCTTCCTTCCTTCCTTATTGCTGTGTTGGCACTTTGCAATAAATAAGTGGGTTTGGGGTTGCAGTTTGGGCACTCGGTCTCTAAAAACTCTGTATTGACACCCATCATAATTCAGGCATTCACTCCTATACAGTATCACAGGAAAATACAATTGTAATAATGTTGGTTTACATCCAAAAGACGTATGGAAGGATACTTCTCTAATCATCTCATCATTTAGTATTCTCATTGTCCAACGATTTGTCTGCCTAGGGATGGGTATGAGGTAGCCTTCCAGAGGCTGTTGAACTATTATCCCTCATTACCGGTTATGCTGGCAATGGAATCAGCCATCCTTGGGGATTCATGTGACCCAGTTCTGTCAGTGTTTGAATGGAATAAAAATTAACCTTGCCAGGTTGAACCATGTGAACAGTCATGCTACATTCTATAGTACAGGTGTGGAAGAAACCATACAGAAAGTGTCTCCAGCTTCCTGATAAAGTGGTACTGAAGGTACAGTAAAACTCTGATTTATGTAAAATGCCCATTCCATAGCTTTTTACATAACTCATTTTTTATGTTAAATAACAGCATTCCCATAGGGATGCATTAAAAGAAAGAAAAATTGGATGTAAATTGAGTGATGTCCCTATCTTTTGCATGCTGCTGTTGCTTCCTCTTGAGCAGTTTATTTGCCCATCGGGGTAGTGGGAACAGCCGCCGCCGCCGCCGCTGCTGCCACCGCCGCCGCAGCAGCAGCAGCAGCCGCAGCCGCCGTAGCTGCCGCAGCCGCGCCCCCCCCCACTGCTTCTATGGGGACTGGGAGAGTGCCCCCTGCATATCTGCTTGGTTCTGCTGTTTGTCTGAGGCTTCTCCAGGGTGTTTTGGCTGGAAATGTGCTTCAGACAAAAAACGCTCCTTCACGCTCTTTGTCCAAGGCTTCTCTGGGGCACGGTTTGGCTTGGAACATGCTTCCCAGCCAAACTGCACCCTGGAGAAGCCTTGGACAAAGCGCAGGATAGAGCAGTTTTCATCTGAAGCATGTTCCCAGCCAAAACGCACCCAGGAGAAGCCTCAGATGGACAGTGGAACCGAGCGGATATGGGAGGGCACTCTCCCAGTCTCCGTAGAAGCAGTGGAAACTCCAGAAAACATGGCAAAACTGCCACAATTGTCAGTGCTGCCTCTGCCGCCTCCACCACCGCCACTGTAAGTGATGTCTCGTGACTTCTGGTGGCGGCGGCAGATGGCACGGGGTGGAATTTTAGAGTTTAAAATGGTGGTGGCACCATTTTAAATTCTAAAGATGTAAGTAATCCCCTTATGTTAATCAATTGTTTTGAGTAAATCGGGATACATTTTCTGCAAAAAAAAAAAAAAACACCTTACGTAAGTTCATTTTTATGTAAATCGATGCATATGTAAATCGGGGTTTTACTGCAATATAATAGCTCTATGCCATGTAGTTAAATGCAGTCCTATTTCCTGATTACCATTTGTATGTCAATAGTTATGCTCATTAATCCTGTAAAAAAGATGAGCTGAATTGACAATGAAACCCCAGTTTTTAATCTATTTCTTGGTTATGTTGTCTCTATGAAATCCAGACCTGAAAACCTCCACTTCAGCTAGAGAAATTGTGAGGTTAGTTATTGGTCAGTATGGATTTGGGTGGTTGTTATGCCAACCAGCTTACCCTCTTGACTCTGCCTACTCATCGTTTTTTCCACCAGCTTCCTCTTGGGCAATCTTTCATTGCAGCTCAATTGAGTAAGATGAGTTTCCTGTCATCTTTGAGAAGGTAGAGAAGGTGGTAGCACTGGATGGTTGTCTTGAATTCCTAGCTCTTAGGTATGTGCAATTCGCTCCTTTTAAAAGCTAAAAATGTCATCCTGATGTTCACCTCCTAGCTTTTGAGAGTTACAATGGGGTTTATTCATATTAGGTGCTTAACTTTCCAGATAAGTGTTTATTTGTTAAACATTAGTACTACTTCCCCCTTTCCTTTAGTTAAGCATTATAGCCCAGACGTTAAATCCTAGAAACTCCCATTTGTTTCAAATAGAAAAATGTACATTTCTGCCTTGTGCATATTTATGTGGAACCAAGTCTTGATATTTTCCATGAGACTTACAAAAACTGTTTTAGACTGCAACGTTAAATGTATAAATCAAGAAAAGTGCAAAACTTTGGCTAAATTGCATCTGCTGTATTCTCCCCTTTGTGCTTGTGCTCTGAGAAACTCCGAACAATTAGGAAAAAGATTTGAAATAGGCATAGTCTTTTTTTCTAGAGTTTTCTTTACTTTTATATAAGATAATTAGTTTTGGCTGTGAGCTACTTAATTCACAGAGAGATATGAAGGTCTAGAATGTGATTTCATTTTCTTTCAGTGAGAGAGCAATGAGAACATAGCATTTTTGTTATTTCTTCTATTTATAAAATCTACCAACAACAACAAAAGACACAGTAAATGTAAACCAGAATTCCTTTATGTTTTCCCATGTCCTCCTGGTTGGTCAGTTCTAAATACTTGCCATTTAGAAGGACTGGTCTCTATCTCTTTTCTCATTTACTTTCCAATGGCACATGTCCCCCATCTCTGTTTACTTACCCTAGCAGGAGGCACAGGCGACTCATGTCCTTAGTTTTCAGATGAGGCACCCTGTCTGGCTAAGTTACATTGTCTGGTTAGGTTTTCCTGCTATGGTAATAGAGTAGACCCTATTGCCAGCAACTCAACGCCGAATGTCAGGTGGCGGTTAACTAACCTGTTAACCCTGAGGACTAACAGCCTTGGATGCCGAAGTCTACTGGGAAGGGTGATGGTTCCCCAAGTGGATTAAATCCCACTTGAATCCATTTTGATGGAGGGCAGCAGCTTCATCAATACTGGCCTGGGGCTGAGGAGGACTTTGTGTGCCAAAAGGGCTCAGGACCAGAAAGTGACTTGCGGAACTGGATCAGTGGTATGGGTGTCATGCTACAATGCGGAAGGTAGATGAAAGGCCACTGCATTATATTCTCAAGACAGCCTTCATGGCTGATCGCCATGAGGATTACCAATATTCGGATTCAGATATGGCAGAACAACAACAAGAAGAAGACCCCCTTGCTTGGACCATGGTTGGAGATGTTTCATTTTCTTCAAGATAGATATCTGAGAGATCTGAAAACTTTGCCAGTAGATATCACAGAATTTAGAAAAGTCTCTGTTTTGGCTTTCTGCTCCCAGAACCTTTTAGTAAGCATCATGGATCAATAGCTGGAAGACTCTGGGAGTTGTGGTCCAAAAAAGTAATTTCCCCAGGTTTAAGCTTCTATTAAGGGACTGCAGTGGCTCAAGAAGCTAAGATGCTGACTGGGAAGCGGAAGGTCAGCAGTTCAATTCCCGAGTACTGCAGGACGGAATGAGCTCCCGTCTTTGTCCCAGCTCCTGCCAACCTAGCAGTTTGAAAGCAAGAAATTGCAAGTAGACAAATAGGGACCACTTCGGTGGGAAGGTAACAGCGTTCCGTGCACTCCGGTGTCTAGACATGCCTAACACATGTCCACAGAAATGTTTGCAGATGCAGACAGCGCTGGCTCTTCAGCTATAAAAAGATATGAGCACTGAACCCTAGAGTCGGATACGACTGGCTTTTGAGCAAAAGTGATGACCACATGACCACAGAAATGTTTGCAGAAGCAGACAGCGCTGGCTCTTTGGCTTAGAAACAGAGATGAGCACTGCACCCTAGAGTCGGATACGACTGGCTTTCGAGCAAGGGAAATTTACTGTATGGGACCAAAGACAACAGAACAGCCGAAGGGTTGGCTTAACACAGGTTTATTGCATAGGGATCTGGTGGAGCATGAGGTAATGGCGGTGATACATCTCTTTATATACAGTAGGGTTATACATTTGAATCTTGTAGCACGGTAGCTCATTGGCCGCTACCTGCGTGGCCTCGCCCAGGCACGCCTCTCTTCAGTAGTTCTTCTTTCCTGCTGCTGAATGCGGGGAAGGTTTTCCCGCGGCTGTCCGTGATTGAGCAATGTGAACCATGTGAGATTGAACGCTCGCAGCTGCCCTCTATGGGCTGCTTGCTCGCGTTCCTTTACAGCTGCAATACATTGTAATTGGGGTGGTTACATTCTGACAGTACAAGACATGCATACACAACATCCCTCCCCCCTAGGATGGGACGAAGTCCCGCAACCAATGTGGCTTGCCGCACATTCGCTTGGGGCGCGCTTGCGCCTGCCCTAGTACCGGAGAGCCTGTGATCCCTGACTCCATGGGTGCTTGTCCTGCAACGGGAAACGGGGATTCATTAGTGGCTCTGTGGGGCGTCTGTGCCTGCCTTGCGCTGGGGAAGGGAATGGGATGAACAACTGGGAAGTGAACCCCTGTCTGTTTCCCTCGGACCCCGGGGACCCTCCGATCGTGAACCGCGGGACCGATGAGGATGCCCTTGTGGTTCTGCTCCCTTCTGTCCCCCGCTCGGGGGACCTTGAGACTGTGGCGGACTGCCTCGCCGTCGCCTCCTGCCTTGGGGGTGTCGGTCTCCGGGACATTGGCGCTATGTTGCACTCTAATTCACAGGGGCTACTGGGACTGGAAGTACCAGGGGCTGAACTGAAACCCCTCTTTTCGCTAGGACGGGTGGGGGACCACTCCGCTAATTCCCCCTGGCACTGTAAATCAAGGTCTAAACTTCTTGGGGAATCTGTATTTCTGGGACGCTCCCGGGGGATGTGTGTGGGATCGGGGCTCTTCCTTTCCGCCGCAAACTCCCGCAAAAGATTTCTGAGGATCGATTCCCTTTCCTCCCCCCTTGGTGGGGACCCATGTTCCCCTTTCCCTCCCCCTTGGGTTAAGCGGGTGGGGGAGTACCCTAACGCTGATTCGTTGCTACTCTCGTCTTCGTCCTGCTTTCCGGGGACCCTCCGCCTGAGTTGATCTGCGTGCCGCCTCCACAGGAGGCCTGTATTGGTCTCCACGCGGTATGAGACGGGGCCGGTTTGTTCTATTACAATGCCGGGCACCCAGGCTGGTCCCCCGCTGGCGTAGTTCCTGCAATGCACGGGGGCGCCTACGCTAAAACTCTTTGAGGAATCCATCTCTACATTTCGCCCTTTGTCTTCTACTCTGGTGGGGTCTAGCCTGGAGATTACCGTAGCCAGCTTCCTGCGCATTAGCAATTCCGCGGGGGAGTATCCTGACGCTAGTGGGGTGACCCTGTACCTTAGCAGGAACTGGCATAGTTGTCGGTCTAGATCTCCGGAGCCCATGCGCCGCAGCGCGTCTTTAGTGGTGCGCACGAGGCGCTCTACTTGGCCGTTGGTGGCTGGGTGGAAAGGGGCGGAGGTGATGTGCCGAATGGCGTTGAGATCTATGAATTCCCTGAACTCGGCGGACGTGAAACAGCTAGCGTTATCACTGACGAGGGTGTCGGGTAAACCGAACGTGGAAAAGACCCTCCGTAACTGTTTAACTGTGGTGGCCGAGGAGGTGCTCGAGACTGGGATGACCTCCAACCACTTTGAGAACGCATCCACCACTAGGAGGAAGAGCGTTCCCCTGAACGGCCCTGCAAAATCTACGTGTACCCGGGACCAGGGCCCCCTCGCTGCGTCCCACTCTCTATGTGGCAGACGAGCCTCTTCTGGCCTGGAGCTTTGGCACGCTTCGCAGGTGCCGACCATGTGCTCAATGTCGGCGTCTAGCTGTGGCCACCAAAAGTAACTACGGGCTAGAGCCTTCGAGCGGACAATCCCCGGGTGGCTGACGTGCAGCAGCTTAAGCACCCTCGGCCGGAGGGACGTGGGAATCACTATCCGCTGCCCCCACAACAGGCAACCCCTCTCTAGGGACAACTCTAGTTTCTTTTTGAAAAATGTGTCAAATTCCGCTGCTGGGGAAGACACGGGCCACCCTTTCTGTACCCAGGAGCAAACTGTGGCTAACGTTTTGTCCTTGCCGGTCGCTTTGGCGATGTCGGCCGGTACTACTGGAGGGGAGTCTAGGACCTCTATCATTAAAACCTGGTGGTCTCTCTCTTCCTCGCCCACGTGGCAGCAATCCCGGGGAATGGGGGACCTCGACAGGGCATCCGCGTGGCTGATCTCCTTTCCGGGCCGGTATACCAACGCGTGCTGATACGCGTTGAGAAAAATGGCCCACCTGAGCATTCTCGGGGACAGGATTTGGGGTGTGGGCTTATCTGCGGTGAAAATGCCTAGCAAGGGCTTGTGGTCAGTCACTATGGTGAAGGGGCGGCCATACACGAAATCATGAAATTTCTTGGTCCCCGCAATTATCGCTAGTGCTTCCCTGTCTGTCTGGGCGTAGTTTCTCTCCGCTTGGGACAAGGACCTAGAGTAAAACGCTATCGGGGCCTCCCTCCCGTTCTCCAGCACGTGGCATAACACCGCCCCCACCCCCACCGGGGATGCATCGCAAATCAGGACCACTGGGCGTTTGGGATTGAAGTGGGTCAGTACAGCATCTGATGCCAGGAGTCGCTTCAGGTCATTGAAAGCCTTCTCGTGGTCGTCGCCCCACTTCCATGCCTCGTCCTTTTTTAACAATTTGTGTAGCGGTTCCGCCACGGCTGCCTTCCGAGGAAGGAAGGAGTGGTAGAAGTTGAGCAGCCCAAGGAACGACTGCAGCTCGGGCTTGGAGGTGGGGCGAGGGGCCTTTTTGATGGCGGCCACTTTGGATTGGGATGGCCTTATTCCCTCGGGAGTGATGCGGAACCCTAGAAACTCGACCTCGGTTGCGAAGAAGACGCATTTGTCCTTTCGTAACCGCAACCCCGCCTTTTCGAATTTTTCTAGGACCCTTCCCAACCTTTCTGCCAATTCTGCCCGGCTCCCCCCTGTAATCAATACGTCATCAAAGTAGGGTAACACCCCCTCTAGTCCCTTTAGGAGGCGTTCCACGAGTGATTGGAAAATCCCGGGCGCCGAATTCACGCCGAATTGGAGGCGCGATACTTGGAACGCCCCTTTGTGTGTGACTATGGTCTGCGCAGCAGCTGCGGCGGGGGTGACCGGGAGCTGCTGGTAGGCTTGGGCCAGGTCGAGCTTAGCAAAACACCTCCCCCCGTGCAACCTGGCCAACAAGTGGCTGACTACCGGCACCGGATACGCATTAGGGCGGATCGCCTTATTGATGGTGCACTTGTAATCAGCGCATATGCGGACCTCCCCGTTGGCCTTGAGTGCTGTTACAATTGGAGTTTCCCACTCCGCAGAATCAACAGGAACAAGAATCCCCTGGCCCACCAATTTGTCCAACTCCGCCTCTATTTTGTCTTTTAGGGCGAAAGGCACCCTGCGCGGTTTAAGTCTGATTGGACGTACTCCAGGGTCCAGGTCGAAAGTCACTGGGGGGCCCTTGAACTTTCCGAGTCCTTTTTAAAAAACTTCGGGGTGCGCCTCACACACGCTCTGTATTGGATCAGTCCCGGCGGCGTGTACTCCCACGGCGTGCACCCCCCCGATGAACAACCCCAGGGGCTGAAACCATTGAGTCCCGAGGAGGCTGCATTTACCTCCTTTGAGGACGACTAGGGGAAGCGTTGCAGCGCGCTTTTTGAACTGGACCTGGAACTTCCCAACCCCCAGTACCGGGATGCGGTTCCCTTGCACGTCCTTCAGTGTGGCCCTCAGCGCCTTGAGCTTGGGCCGCACGTGGGGGGGTATCTTTAGGAACTCTCCCTGAGAGATAATAGAGTAAGAAGAACCCGAGTCCACCTCCATCCTAACAGGGGCCCCTTGTATTACTACCTCGACGAAGTATCGGGGATGCTCCGTGGAAACGCTGAAAACCGGAGCGTCGTCCTCGCTGTCGTCGGAGATGCGTCCAACGCCGTCCCGCTTCCTCGTGGTCCGGGTGCCGTGGTCCTTGGGCCTCGTGGTGCGGTCCTGCCTCGCCGAGCGGTCTGGGGAACTCCTCTTGGCCTCGCGCCGCTTCCGGCAGACCTTGGCGATGTGCCCGCGCCGGCCGCAGTTGTGGCACTCGGCCTTGCGGAACGGGCATTTGGCGCGGGCGTGGGCGGCGCCGCAGCCGTCGCAGCATCGGCCATCCTTCTGGACCCGCCGGACGTCCTCGTCGTCGCCGCTCTCCGTGGACGAATTCGAAACCCGCCGGGCCGCGCGCACCGAGCTCTCTGCCTTGGCGGTTTTTGGTCGCCAGTCCTGGAGCTCTTGCACGCCGGCCGTCGTGGCTTCCGCGGCCTGCGCCGTGTCGAGGACCTGTTGCCACGTGGGAGGCGGCTCCTGTTTCATCAGCGCGCGCTGGGTCTCGGTGTCCCTCAGGCCGCAGAGCAGGCAGTCGCGGAGGGTGACTTCTGGGGTCTCCCACTTGCAGGGGCCGGCGGCCAGCCGCAAGGCCACGGCGAACTCGGCGACCGATTCCCCGGGCGCTTGGACTCGCCTCCAGAACGCGCTCCACGCGGGGAACATCGCTATCGCGGGCCGGAGGTGGGCGCGCAACACAGCCAGAAGCTCTTTGGCTTTGTAGTCGCTCACCCTCCTCGGCGCGATCAGGTCCACCAGAGTCCTTTTTGTCTCGTGTCCGAGCATGCGGACAAAGATGGCCCTCTTCTTGTCTTCATCTGAGACTTCGAGCTCCACCAGCGCTCCGTTGAAGTCTATCTCAAACAGCTCCAAGTCTCCCGGCTTCCTGATCTCGTAGCCGGCGCATGTCTTGGTCCCGTGGGCAGTCATCATCCCACCTTCGTCGCCAGTTTACTGTATGGGACCAAAGACAACAGAACAGCCGAAGGGTTGGCTTAACACAGGTTTATTGCATAGGGATCTGGTGGAGCATGAGGTAATGGCGGTGATACATCTCTTTATATACAGTAGGGTTATACATTTGAATCTTGTAGCACGGTAGCTCATTGGCCGCTACCTGCGTGGCCTCGCCCAGGCACGCCTCTCTTCAGTAGTTCTTCTTTCCTGCTGCTGAATGCGGGGAGGGTTTTCCCGCGGCTGTCCGTGATTGAGCAATGTGAACCATGTGAGATTGAACGCTCGCAGCTGCCCTCTATGGGCTGCTTGCTCGCGTTCCTTTACAGCTGCAATACATTGTAATTGGGGTGGTTACATTCTGACAGTACAAGACATGCATACACAACAGGAAACCTTTACCTTTACCTTTAAGCTTCTATTGATAAACCATCTATCAAGCATCCTGGACTTTTAACTGCAAATTTGTGTAATTGTAGAACTGTAAGCCAGGAGCTGCACAAATTTTTGTCACCTCTACAGATTCTTTTTCTGGGTGAAAAGCATGTCCATACATTGGAGAATATGCACAGACCAAACATAGAGAAAATTTGGACACAGCAATAACAACTAGAAAACTGGCTTACTTGAAAACTTTTAAGGAATAAAAAGAGAAGAAGAAAAAATGGTGGTACCTTACCCCAATCAGACTCAAGCAAATGGATATTAATAAATCTGATTTGTGTTGGAGATGCAATGAACAAAAGGGGACATATTTGCATCTGTGGTGGTTTTGTAAGAAAACAAATACATTTTGGAAAGTGATAGAGAAGGAGATAAACGAGATTCTTGGCATAACAATGATTTTAGAACCCAAACTAGCTATATTGGAGAAATAGGAAAAATGAGATTAAGTGAGGGTAATAAAGAATTAATTTTGACATTGTTGCTGGTTGCTAGACAGCTGATAGCCCAAGAATGGAAGAGTAACGAAAATCTAAATAAGAATAGGTGGTATAAAGAGGTTTGGCAACTGGCACTAAATGAAAAATTAACTAGCCAAATTCGGTTAAAACAGGGTTTTAAAATCAAAATACAATTTTGGGAAATCTGGAAACCTTTCATACAGCACGCGTTAACAAGTAAAGAAGGAAGTAAGCCTGGCCCTGACATGATTCAATTTTGGAAGATTTAAGTATATTGTGCCAATTGAAATTGCTGCAGAATAGGGCTTTGCACGGATTAAAAGTTGAAAGAATGAAAGAGTGAACAAGATTTTGATATATTGTTGTTATTGCTTTCTCTTTTCTTGGTGTTTTTTTCTTTATTGTTAGTTTTAAGTATTTATATGTTTATGTTTGTTTGTATTTTATGATTATTAATAAAAAAAATTAAAAAAAAAGAAGAAAAAATAAGGGTACCAGGATAGTGATACCTTAAGTTTTGGAAGAGGAACAGCTATCTGCTTACTTTGGATGAAAGAATGGATTACGTTAAAAATAATTAAAGATTACTGGATTTAGGAGGCCATGATCTGAGATTTGGTTGGCATGGATATCTTCGGTATGATAAGGTTAAAGTAAAAATTTAATTTAACAACCACTTTGTTCGGCAAGCCATATTAAGAATCCGGCATAGCTTTAAGTCAAGATTGTCTTTAAAAATACCACGTGGATATCACCACGTGAAACACTGCTTAGAAGGAAGATGTTGATTAAAGGCAATTGGCTCTCATATAATGATATTTTGAAATTACAGCAAGGGAATGTATAATGAAACCAAGTGTGGATTCATTGAAAGAAGTTTTTGACTGTTCATGGTTTGCATATTTACAACTATGAAAGAGTTATAAAATGAATAAAAAAAGTATTTGGTTTCAAAGAGGGGAAAATAGATTTGAGAAGAAACTAGGCTCAAATGAGGACCACTTGATTTCTAAAATGTAAAAACTCCTCCTGGAATTTGATATGGAAGAGAAACAGAGAAAAAATAGCATGATTAAATGGGCAAAGAGCTTTGGTTATAATATCCAGTTAGAACAGTGGGGATCTAAGTGGAAATTTGGCTTGAAGTTAATAATAATAATAATAATAATAATAATAATAATAATAATAATAATAATAATAATAATAATAATAATAATAATAATAATAATAATAATAATAATAATAATAATAATAATAATAATATGTCAGAAACTATTCTGGGTTGAAATGATTTTTGCTGGAGAAACTCCACTCAAGGGATGCCTGAATGAGGCTCCTTTCTTGTCCCCAAGAGCTGGGACAGAGATGAGCACTCTCAATCCATTATGCAGTTCCTGTACCTTGAACTGCCGACTTGTCGGCCTTTCAGTTAACAAGGCGAGCTTGTTAGCTGTCAGTTGAAGTTCATTAGAAGTTATAATCTTAAAGAAAATTTCTACAAAATAATGTATAGATGATACCTGATGCCAAATAAGTTGTCTAAAATGTATAAGGGAGTCATTGATAGATGTTGGAAATGTTAAGAGATGGAAGGTTCATTCTACCATATGTGGTTTAAAGTGGCTAAAATATATGGGGCAGGGGGAATACATCTGACAATGTCACCAGAACTGTATCTCCTGAGCCTAGTGGATAGTCAGATAGAGAGGAATAAGATTGTTGTGGTCAGATATATAACAGTGGCAGCAAGACTCTTATATGCCCCAAACTGGAAAGCTATTAAAGCACCAACAGTTGAAGATGAATGATGAAAGTATCAGAAATGGTTGAAATGGCAAGACTAACAGCTCTAATAAGAGATAGATTGTTAAAAAACTTTGACTTGAGCTGGAAGCCCATACTGGATTTTCAGGTAGAATATGGAAAGATTTGACTTTGAATTTTAGTGTGTGGGGGGGGGGGGGTAGGATGGAGGCTTAAAAAGTCTGATTTTTCCGAACTTAATTGCATTTTAACTTGATGGAAAATTACAATGTGTTATATGTATGGAAAACTGTAAAATTGTCGTGTTCTCACCTTACTTTTGATTTTATTCCTACATTTTCCATCCATCTTTTTTCTGTATCCTATAATAAGATAAATGTAATGAAATATTGAATCGAGACTGGGAAGAGGAATGATATGCCATTTGGCACCATCACCACATTTGAGTGGCATGTTGACCTCAAGCAACCTCCTGGCTCTGTATGCTATTAATTGAACTCTTCCCCTGCTCTTCTGTAGAGGGGCAAAGAAAGCAGAATGATTATTTTTGTTATTCTAGACCAGGGGTTCCCAAACTATGGCCCATGGGCCACATCACTCCCAGACGTAGAAGTAAAATGCACCTGTGCATGTGCAAAACACTGTTGTAAATGCACATGTGGCCATCACAATCACATTTACGACAGCCGCAAGTGCATTTACAGCAGAATTTTGCACATATGCAGGTGCATTTTACTTCCACTTCTGGTGGAAGGAACCACGTGACCGGCCCATGGCATGACAAGTTTGGGAACCCCTGTTCTTGACCATCACTAATGTACTGAATCACTTAGATTAAATAATGTTTTCTTTGCCTCGTTTGTAGTACCAGTGGACTGCCGTGAGCTGCAGTTTTGATTGGCACTTAAAGCAAATAAAAATAATAAATAAAAGCAAATAAAAGATAATAATCCAAGTGATTCAGTACAACAGCAATGGTCTAACAGAGTAAAAATCAGCAACACCAAACCACAATATTTTCACTTCTTTTATCCCTTTGCAGAGGGAGAAGGGAAAGTTTTCAATTTGCTAATATTGTGAAGATATTTATCTAGCCACTTCATGATAGCAGAAATTGACAGGGAAAGGAGCCTTGGCAGCTATGACAGCTGAACGGCTCAAGTTTGGTCTGTTCCCAGTGGTTGCACATGCTGGGAACAGAGTAAATTATCTACTTGCCAAACATAGTTTTGCTTCAGTGAATATGTCACGTGGTCGCTGGAAAAAAAGAGCAGTTCAATCCATCTTCAGATGAAAATAAATTGTTTGAGAGTCTGCCTAGTAATTATCAGACGTATCTCTGAACATTTAGGCAAAATATGCATTGTCTGATTCCTGTGCATGAGGGAATACTTTCTTTGTGCTGCTGGTTTTGTGCAATGAACAGGAAGCAGCTGGTAGGCATTTCTGACAGAAGCAAGACTTCTCTGGTGACTTCCTGTACAATGTTAGCATTTCTGTTTTGGGTCCTGGTTACTCCTGAGTCAGCCCATAGAGCCTGTTGGCATTCACAGCCAGGAATAAAGGCTCTTTTAGATAGTGAGGTACACATAACTAAGTACAGTAGTTAGCCCAAACCAGCACACACTTATTGAATCACCAGGGCTTACATAACAGCCAAACAAGTCCCAGCCATTTGATGGTCTATTGCACTGTTATTTATTACTTATTGAACTTATGCCCCACCCATCTGGGATGGACTCCCACTCTGGGCAGCTTACACTATTAAAAAAAAAGCAAAACAAACACCATTAAGACAATAAAACAACCCCAAACTCTTGTGACAGAAGGGCAATGGGAGGGCCTCCTATTTTGTCTTCAACAAACTGCTAAAGGCCTCCTCAAACAGAAAGGTTTTAAGTTGTTTCTTAAAGGTCCCTAAAGAGTCAATCAAATGTAGTTGTATTTGTGATTAAGAGTTGCATTTAGTTCAACCAGTTTAAAATATTACAATGACCCCCCTCATTTTCTTTTAAGAGAGCCATACATTAATTTGAGAAAACAGACACTCACCTGGCAAGACTGATTTTTGATAATTGGCATCTATCCCTTGCAAAACTGTCCTTCCAAAGTAAAGCAAACTCCTTTCCTGTAAAGCATTTGTCTGCAACAGACCAGTTCTCCTCCTAACAGCAAGATGGTAGAACAGTAAGAATCTGCTCAAACTCTGACCTTTGATTTTTGCATTCAGGCTGCAGTGCTATCCCTAATTATCTTGAAATAAGCCAACTGAACTCAGTGGAGCTTACTTCAATCTAAGCACACACATACAAGAGCACACAGGTGCAGTTTTCAAATTACCCACTATGCTTATGTGTTGCAAAAACAACAAAAGAGTCATGTGGGACATTTAGGACCAACATGGTTTACTTGGTATTAGCTTTCATGGAAGTCAGATGATCACGGCATGTGGCATCAGTATTCAGATATGTATGCAGATGTGTGGAGTAAAGTAATGGGAAATGTAATCAAAGGTGTTAGTCTTTAAGATGCCACAACTCTTTACTGTCCTGACATTGCCAAGGGCAACATGCAGCATACTCAAGTGATATAGATGAAACTGCTGTGAAACAATGACTTGAAATGTCTGCAGTTCCATCTACCTTGGCCAGACTGACTTCTCGAAACACTGTGAAAACCGAGAAGCCCATTTGGGTAGGATGCACAACCTGAATATATACAACATGGGCAATACCACAGCCACATCTTTGAAGAGGAGAAGGAAAACCAGCAGGTCACAAGTGGGTGAGGCTCATCCCACTATTTTGAACCACGAGCCACCTTCAAGAAGGAATCTCAAAAATGTATTATTATTTACAAATTTGGAGCCACAAGATATCTCTGTGAAACCTAGAGATGATGCATTTTCTCTGATCTCGCACACGAAGGAACCTCCAAATTCAAATAAAATTTAGACTCATGTTTCATGCTCAAGCTAAACCAGTCAGTACAGCATCTTTTACATTCCAGTACAATGTATTGCCCTATGAAGTGTGTGTGTGAAAATGATGTACCATTTTATATAGCTTTTCAGTCTAATAGTTATGTCAACCTTAAATACTGAGTCTTTCAATACACCTTCTAGAGTAGGGGTGCCCAAACTATGGCCCATGGGCTGGATCCATGTGCCCAATGCCAATTCATCTGGCTCATGCTGCCATTGACACTCCCGGAAACAGATAGGCAGCATTCTGCACATGCGCTGATGCATTTTACTTCTGCTTCCAGTAGTGGTGAGGGTGGTGTGGGCTGGATAAGTTGGCATTGGGGCTGGATCCAGCAGGGTTCTGCACATGTGCAGGTGTGTTTTACTTCCACTTCTGGGAGCAGTGCTGGCAGCGTGGGCCAGATTAATTGGCAGCGGGGCAGGATTCGGCAGTGTTCTGCACATGCACGGGTGTGTTTTACTTCTGCTTCCAGGAGTGGCAAGGGTGGCATGGCCCAGATGAATTGGCATCAGGGGCCGGATCCGGCAGCGTTCTGCACATGCACTGGCACATTTTACTTCTGCTTCCAGGAGTAGCAAGGGCAGAAAGGGCCAGATGAATTAGTGCTGGGGGCCAGATCTGGCTGCATCCTGCACATGCAAGGGCACGTTTTACTACTGCTTCCAGTGGAAGGAACCATGTGACCAGCTCATTGAACCACGTGACAGGCCCGCAGCCCAAAAAGTTTGGGCGTCCTTGTTCTAGGGCTTATTCTGAAGCAGAAACATATTACATCTGGCCACATGAGGGCACCTTGAATCGAAATATTCACCACAAGAGAAGAATGCCTCAGAGTGATCTCACAGTGTTTTTACCATATTAAAAAGAAAGACAAGGATCTTGACAGCTATACCACTGGTATATAAGAGTGTATTGGTTACAAAAATTGAACATTTAGAAATGCAGCAAAACTTCACATAAAGAGCGCCTCGCTTAGAGACTAACTTGCTTAAAGAGCAGAATTTTCTCTGAATGGTCACCTCACATAACAAATAAAACCAACCAAAACCTTGTTTAACAACTAAATTGGGGTTTGCAATCCCCCCACCAGAAGTCACAATTGGTCACTTACAATGGTGTTTCACTTAAAGAGCAAACTCGCTTAAAGAGCAATCACGTGGAACGCATTATGCTCTTTAAGTGAGGTACCAGTGTATAAGAAAATAAGAATGCTGTTCAGGTTCAAAGTCTATACTTAATCTGAGCAAATTGTAGGAATTTGTAATGAGATTAACAAGGGAAATTGTTATGGAAGTAAATAGGCTTTGTTTTCCCATGTCAATGAAAAATGCTTTTTTTGTTTATTCATCCTTCTGTCTGTCTGGATATAGAATATTGTAACCTCCACCCCTAAATTAGAAAGTGGGATAGAGTCCCTACATATGACTAAGCACACGGTTTTTACAGCTTTCTAGTCACATGAACAGTAATATATTCAAGTTCCCTATTCACATGCCAATCATATTTTGGAAATCACTAGTTCCAACAATTATGCTAAATTTCTTTTTTTTACTGTAAGTCTCCATATTCTGCTATTCTCTTACTTCTCGAGCTTTGCTGTCACTGTTTTGTACTGTATTTTTGTTTTCAGGATAACTTTTGATCTTGCTTATTATTTCACCTTGTTTCCTCAATGCCTGTTTACATTTGGGCCAGAATTTCTAAACAGCACTGAAAGCTCTCTTTTATACAAACCCTCTTAAGTTTTAATTTCCTTATTTGTAGCTACTTTTAGAAGCATAACTATTTTTAGTTCCCTAATTTCGAAGGTCACGCGTGAGTATTTTGGTTTATTGTTAAGTTTTCTTTGTTGGGAAGGAGCCTGAAGGAAGGCAGAGTGACATATTAGAAGCAAAATGCATATTAACAATAACACTGCACAGATTCCAATGGCCTTATAGGCCCCTTAGTTTGACTTTCTGGAGTCTCTGTATTTTAGATCCCACTCTCTTTACTGTGGTGGCTCAAGTGGTTAAGATGCTGACTGGAAAGTGACAGGTCAGCAGTTTGAGACCCGAGTACTGCACGACGAAATGAGTTCCCGTCTCTCTCCCAGCTCCTGCCAACCTAGCTGTTTGGAAGCAAGAAATTGCAAATAGATAAATAGGGACCACTCTGGTGGGAAGGTAAGCAGCATTCCGTGCACTCCGGTGTCTAGACATGCCTAACACATGTCCACAGAAATGTTTGCAGATGCAGACAGCGCTGGCTCTTCAGCTATAAAAAGATATGAGCACTGAACCCTAGAGTCGGATACGACTGGCTTTTGAGCAAGAGTGACCTTTACCTTTACCTTTTTACTTAGAAACTCCCAGGATCAAATGATATAGCCATCCATTTTTATTTATGTGACAACCCACTATTCAATGTTGGTAATGAACTAGGGGCTTCCTGACTCAACAGATAATATTCATGCATTCTATTTATTTATTTATTTATTTATTTATTTATACTTCAATTTGTATCCCGCCCTACTCAACACATGGCCGACTCAGGGCGGCTAACAACATATAAATGACCCCAGGACAACTCAAGGGGTTTACATATACGATACAAGATACAGTGTTCAAAATACAATAATCAATACAGTGTTTCACATAAGTACAATAATACAAATTACAATATTAAGCAAAACAATCCACAAAATACAAAATATCAGCACACATCCGGAAAAAAAAAACAATTCACCTGAAGCCACCCACAAAAAACCCTGCCTCCAGAGTCTTATGAAGGGGGGGGACAGGGCCCTGGGACGCCAGCCGGTGGCATGGCTGGGAGGCCTCTTCACCCCCACCGGGGCCGGGAGCGCTGCGTGGAGGATTCGCCCGGCAGACCCCCTCGCCTTTTAAGTCCTGGCGAAGGGTGGAGGGCGGGGCCCGGAACGCCGGCCGGTGGTGTGGCCGGAGGGCGTCTTCGCCCCCACCGGGGCCGGGAGCGCTGCGGCGGTGGACTCGCCTGGCAGACCCCCTCGCCTCTCTAGGTAGGGCTGGGGAAAATATCTTGAAATTGTGGAACGTTGCTGCCATATGTCTTGAAAGGAAGGAAAACCTATATTCTAACTTGGTGTAAGGCAGATTCTTCCTGTATGCCAATGCTGATAAATGGAATATTGTTCACCCCAAGCTGATGGAGTTGTAGTTAAATATTGTCCTCATCCCAAATTAAGATGTTCTGTGATACTAAAAGGACTATTTGTAAATGCAGTCAAGCTAACCCACAAACTGGAAACAGATGTTATCTATCCACATTATTTTAATTTTCCAGAGATGAGGGAAATTACTTCTTTTGAACTGCAATGTCCAGAACATCCCAGTTTAGCATCACCACTTTTGCTATTTAAGGTACTCAGGCCAGGTTATCCTGCTATGGTAATAGAGTAGACCATACAGTGACTCAACACTGAGCATCAGGTGGCAGTTAATTAACCTGGCAACCTTGAGGACTAGCGGCCTTGGTGAAGTCCACAGGGAACGTTGATTGTCCCCAACTGGATTAAATCCCACTTGAATCGATCTTGATGGAAGGCAGCAGCTTCATCAATATTGGCCTGGGACTGAGGGGGACCTTGCATGCCAAAAGGGCTCAGGACCAGAAAGTGACTCACAGAACTGGATCAATGATATGGGTGTCATGCCGAGATGCAGATAGAAGATGAAAGGCCACAACATTATATTCACAGGACAGTCTTCATGGCTGATTTCCATTAGGATCACCAATATTCAGAATCAGATGTGGCACAGGAAGCAGAAGAAAGGTACTCAAGAAATAAACAAACAAAATGTAAGTGAGAGGTATATAACTAAATGTTAACTACTATGGTTCTGTTTAGCAGACAGAACATTAGTGTTCTCATGATGACATCTACATCACCAGGAGTTTTTATAATTCCACCATTTTATGCCACAGTATTGAAGAGCCAGAGGTTCTTGTAAGATGTTTGGCCTTGTAAAACCTGTTGTCACTCTGACTTTTTATTTGATTTCACACCATTTCCAATGCTAGAAACCACATTAGAAATAGCAGTAGCATTATTAGCAATTACACTTATAGTAACCATAGTGCTTAGAGCACTTTCTGGGCAGTAACTTGTTTTACTGACCTCAGTAGGATGGAAGGCTGAGTCAACCCATGCCCATCAAGATCAAACTTGAATTTTGGGGTGCAGTGCTACAATTTAACCACTGCACCCCAAGGGCTCTTATGGACATAACATTTTGTTCCTGGTATATGTCATTTTCACATGTATTGATTATTAGCTTTTATACTATCTCAGCCACTAAAAATAAAAGCAAGAAGCTTACCCTTGAATACACTTTCCCACAAAATATGCATTTTATCCTAAAATATACTTTTGATATACTATTTTGGGTATAATCCAGAAGCTACACTGCACAAACTAGAGCAGTTGTCCTGCCAGAGGATAACTGTGTTATTTGCATGTTAACCTGTAAAGAGTGAATACACCTATTACCCACATGATATGTTATCTTCATATTAGCCTTTAAAGTGTGAATTAAGCTGGTTCACTTTCAAACATGGGTAGGGAGGCTCTGCTGATTCAAAAGTAGAGGAAGTTGGCAAAACGGTGAATATCCAATGGAGAGTATTAAACCGTTTGAGATGAAGAATATAAAAAACTATAGAGTCCTGATTTTTTGAATATCTGTTCTTTACTTATACTGTACTTGTGCATCATAGGGATAAATAAAGATAATTCCACTGTGGGTGTGATAAGATTCTTTTGAATAAGGCTCCACTTGTATTATCACTTTATATGGATAAATAAAAATAATTCCACTGCGGGTTAACTAAACTCTTCCAAATCTGGCTTTTCACTAAGACAGCATGTGAAAACGTTTCAAAGTCAATACTAGTTAATTTGACTTTTCCAAACTTTTGTTCCTTCTTCAGGAAATCTACATAAAAAGATTGTTGTTGTTGTTCAGTTGCACAGTCGATTCCGACCCTTTGCGACCCTATGGACCATCGTTCTCCAGGCACCCCTGTCCTCCACCATCCCCCTCAGTCCTCCCAGTTCTGTGCCCATTGTGTCTACAATACCATCTATCCATCTCATCCTTGGCCTCCCCCTTCTTCTTTTGCCCTCCACCTTTCCCAACATCATGGCCTTCTCAAGTGAATCCTCCCTTCTCATTTGATGCCCAAAGTACTTTAGCCTCATCTTTACTATTTGACCTTCCAATGAGCAGTCAGTGTTGATTTCTTCTAAGATTGACCTATTTGTTCTCCTCGCTGTCCAAGGTACCCTCAAAACTCTCCTCCAACACCACATTTCAAAGGCATCTATTCTTCTGCGTTCAGCTTTCCTAATTGTCCAGCTCTCACATCCGTACATTACCACTGGGAATACCATTGCTTTGACTATTCTAATTTTTGTTTTCAAGGTGATGTCTCTGCTTTTCACTATGTTCCCCAGGTTTCTCATGGCTTGTCTCCCTAGAATCAGCCGCCTCTTTATTTCATGGCTGCAATCTCCATCTGCAGTGATCTTAGATCCTAAGAAAGTAAAATCTGTCACTGCTTCTACTTCTTCCCCGTCTATTTTCCAGGAACTGATCGGGCCTGTTGCCATTATCTTGGTTTTCTTGATATTGAGTCTCAAGCCAGCTTTTGCACTCTCTTCCTTCAAACCGATCAAGAGATTCTTTAGGTCTTCCTCACTTTCTGCCATTAGGATGGTGTCGTCTGCATATCTCAGATTGTTGATGTTTCTCCCAGCAATTTTGATCCCATATTGTGATTCCTCCATCCCTGCATTGCGCATTATGTGCTCTGTGTATAAGTTGAATAAGCAGGGTGACAGAATGCAGCCTTGTCTTACTCCTTTTCCTATTCCAAACCACTCTGTCATTCCGTGTTCTGTCCTAACTGTTGCTTCTTGGTTCATGTACAAAACAATATATAAGATACCACGATAGGAGCTTGAAAAGCATGAATCATAATAACCATACAAGTGGTGGGGCTAACGTGTTAAGAAGTATGCTATTAACATATTTACATATTTTATATGCTAAAAAAGGAAACTCCTGTTTCTTATTTATTACAACCATAGCAGTAGCTTACCTCTTTAGTTATAGAAACAAGTTAATTCTTATGCATTGTTAGTTTATTTCACATCCTCACCTCCATTCATAGCGTTTAAGGTGTGTACGGACGTTAACTAATTAGGCTGAAAACAATCCCTATATAGTAATTTTGCATTGTTGTTCAGTTGACTGTGCGACTGAACAACAACAACAACAAAATAGCTAGACAGAGATGGATGAATAAACAAAAAGAGCATTTTTCATTGACATGGAAAAATAAACAGAAAAAGAATTTCCCATAGACATTGGAAAAACAAACAATTTCCCTTGTTAATCTCATTACAAATTCCTATAACTTGCTCAGATTAAGTGTAGACTTTGAACCTGAACAGCATTCTTATTTCCTTATACACTGGTACCTCACTTAAAGAGCATAACGCGTTCCACGCAATTGCTCTTGAAGCAAGTTTGCTCTTTAAGCGAAATACCATTGTAAGTGACCAATTGTGACTTCTGGCGGAGGGGGGGGGGGAATTGCGAAGCCCAATTTAATTGTTTAGTGAGTTTTTAGTTGGTTTTAGTTGTTAAGAGAGGTGGTCATTCAGAGAAAATTCTGCTCTTTAAGCGAGTTAGTTTCTAAGCGAGGCACTCTTTATGTGAGGTTTTGCTGTATTTCTAAATGTTCAATTTTTGTAACCAACACACTCTTATATACCAGTGGTATAGCTGTCAAGATCCTTGTCTTTCTTTTTAATATGGTAAAAACACTGTGAGATTACTCTGAGGCATTCTTCTCTTGTGGTGAATGTTTCGATTCAAGGTGCCCTCTTGTGGCCAGATATAATATGTTTCTGCTTCAGAATAAGCCCTAGAACAAGGGTGCCCAAACTTTTTGGGCTGCAGGCCTGTCATGTGGTTCAACGGGCTGGTCACATGGTTCCTTCCACCAGAAATAGAAGTAAAATGCATCCTTGCATTCCGTCGTGCAGTACTCATCCGGCCCCGAACACTAATTCCTCTGGCCCTCACTGCCCTTGCTACTCCTGGAAGCAGAAGTAAAATGTGAATGTGCATGTGCAGAATGCTGCCGGATCCGGCCCCTGATGCCAATTCATCTGGCCCATGCCACCCTTGCCACTCCTGGAAGCGGAAGTAAAACACACCCGTGCATGTGCAGAACACTGATGGATCCAGTTTTTCGGCTCAGTCCACACTGTAGGCCGGATTAGATGTGGTAGTGGGGAGAAAGAAATGGCTGAAAGCCCACTACTGGTTACATTTTTTTGGGATTAGAGGAAAACATGGTAGAAGAGGATATCACCATTGCTGCTCCTTCAAGGAGCATAAAATTTCTTTGTGTGTGTGTGTGTGTGTGTATAAAACAGATGGGGTATCTAGAGGGCTCTGAGATTGTTTTGGGGGAGTTACAAACATCAAGCCCTTCTCCCACTCTTGCTTTAAAATGTGGATTGAACTAAAAAAATTAGTGTTTTGTGAACTATGTAAACTTCTTATAACAACTTTTAATTATTTATTTTAGCTGCAGTATAGCTGTTGAGTTTTATAATAATACTAGCATATTTGTGCCCAGCCAGCTGGGCAGTTTTTATTTGTGTTTGGGTGGGGGTGTTTTGCATTTGTGGTTTGTGACTTTTTTGATCTATTTTATTATATTTATTTGTGATTTTGATTTATTTCTTATTTTTCTGACTTGTTTTTACTCTTGTGGCCTCTAGCTGGTGCTGTTAGCAAGAGGGCTGCTTTGTATTTGTTTGACTTGTTTTTAATCTTCTGGCCTGCAGGTGGGGCTGTTATTAATAGTGTTGGATTCTTTTTTTGTTGGACTTGTTTTTTCTCTCCTGGCCTCTAGGTGGGGCTTTTTCCAGTAAGTAGTCTTTATTTCTTCATTTCTGTTCCGGAGTCGTTGAGGGAGGACGTGCTGGTGATTTCTCTAGGTTTTTTTAATCTTTTTTTTTTGGTGTTGGGCTGGTAGGTGTTTCTGTTTCTTCTTTTGTGGTTTTTTTTTAGGTTTTAGATGTGTTTAATTGTTTTGTTTATTTCTGGTTGTCTTTTCAATGCAGCAATGGGGAAAAGGAGGAGCTGGCAGTCAGCTCGCTCTTCCCCCGGTAAGGTTCATTAGGTAGGTTGGGAGAAAAGGAGGCAGAGAAGACCTATCTGCCTGACAATGTTTCTCTCCTCTCTGTCTCCTTTTTCTCCTGGCTTACCTAACCGGAGATCGGCAGGCAGCGATCCGTAAGGGGTGGTGCTCTTTCTTGCGGATTGCTGGCTGCTCCTTTTGTATTACCTCCATCGGTAGTACAAAGGCAGCAGCCAGTCATTCGCCAGGGAGCGTGCTTCCCCTGATGAACTGCTGCCTGCTGCTGGTTTTTTCCCCACCCCGGCTCAACTTTCCTTGAGGCTAGCGGTGGTCTTGCCATGTCTTCGGTGGAGTAGCATGGAGGAGAGGAAGTCCCTCTTTGGTCCCCGTTGCTTGGGAAAGAAGGCTGGCGGGTGTCTTGACGTGGTTTTTTTTGGGTTTTGTTTTGTGAGGCCGTGAGGCGCTGTGTCTGCCTGCGACGGACTTGCGCTCCCACTGTGGGAGGCCGGCGTGTTATTATTTTATTTTTCACACGCCGGATTTTTCAGCATTCTGTGCACTCACGCCCTTCAGCCTGATTGGCTGAAGTACTCATGGCGCGTAGGACGCTGGGACTTGGAGTTTTGTTTGCGTTCGTGTGGTGTTTTTTTTTTCTGTGGCTCGATTCCAATTGAAAGCACCGCATTTCCCAACGTTCTTTTTGCTCGCACCTCTCAGCCTGATTGGCTGAGGCGCGGCGCGGCGCACAGGACATTGGGAATTGAAGTTGTTTCCCTTTGTTCCTGTTCGTGGGGCTGTTGCCTCACTGCTGGCTTCAGCAACCTTGCAGCGCTCTGCGGTCCGGGTTCGGGTGAGTGCAGGTGGCTCGGTACAGGATATGATAGTCGGGTGCAGGCATGTATACCGGAGTCCAACAGTTAATGCCCCTCTTTATAGGTAAAGATTTGCCTGTCATTATGAATGAATTTATTTATTATAGGTGCCAATCAATCAGTCAGTCAATCAATGCCTGTCATAAGCTGACAGTATCTTTTGTACTGAAGTATATCAAGTCTTTTGCTAAAATCATGCTTTATCAAGCCACGTGTTTCTCTTGTAAAAAAGTCCTACTGTTACATATCATGTATGTATGTAACAGCTTGATTTTTCTCTGAAAATGGCCTGTGAGTTTTTTAATGTTCAGCTATGAGCAACTGTAAGAGGAATTTATTTTCAGAGTTCCTAGTGGGTAATATTGTCCAAAAAGTCTTTGTGGCAGATATGATTGTATACTTATTGTTGTTAACCACCTTGAGTTGCCCGTTGGGTAAGAAAGGTGGTATAGAAATAAAACTTCAATCAATCAATCAATGAGATTTTAAGGATAAAATCATTACAATAATTAACTAAATATGGACTGGTGGGTCTTAAATGTAATCTTCTTAACTTGGGGGGAGGCACAGAGGGGGAGATATGCTTTTCATGTCTGACCTAGACACAGAAGAAGAAGAAAAAGAAGAAGAAGAGATTTAGAAACTTAATGCATGTGTACATATGTACTGTATACTGTTAATAAATCCCTGATTCAACCTCTTCACAGATCTGGAGGCAAAACAACATACCTAGACACAGCAGAGAGGTATTAGTAGAGTTAAGGTGATTCTGATGTCTCCAGGTAACATAAATATATCTTGGAGAGATGAACCTCAAAGGATTGAATATACATTCTTCTAAGAGCCCCATATTAACAAAAGGGTCAAAGTAGACAAGATACTGTAGCAGCATAAGATCTAGAGCAGGGGTACCCAAACTATGGCCTGTAAGTCAGATCCAACCCCCAATGCCAATTCATCTGGCCTGTGCCACCCTCGTCGCTCCTGGAAGTGGAAGTAAAACACATTCATATGGGCGCATTTTACTTCCGCTTCCAGAAGCGACAAAGGTGGCATGGGCTGGATGAATTGGCATTGGGGGCCGGATCTGGCCCATAGCCCATAGTATAGGGCACCCCTGTTATAAGCAGAGAAAATGACAGCCTAAAATCTATCTCATCCTGTTGCAAAACAGATTACATGGCATGTTTTACTTCCACTTCCAGTGGAAGGAACCACGTGACCAGCCCGCTGAACCATGTGACCAGCCCATGACCCAAAAAGTTTGGGCACCCCTGATCTAGAGGCTAATAGTCTGCTATCTTTTCAGTGACATGTTTCCTCACAGATGCATGTCTTATCAGTCTTACAAATGGAGGCTGCCTTTACTGCTTGATGGCTGGTTACAAAACAAAGCAAGGTAAATTGCAAGATGTCAGACTTGAGAAGAGCTGCTACTATTACAAACCATTTTAAAAATATTTAAACTATGCTTCTATATGTGAAATTACTGTCTAGTCTAAGTTGACTCTTATGGAATATTACCTTAGAATGGTAGAGGGAAGACAATGGGGGAAGGTAGGGTACAGACACCTAGGTAAGTTGGGGCACAGAACTATGTAGAAAGACAAAAGGACAGAGATATTTGATGTTATGTATGCATGTTCATTGTACTGTTAAGATAAGAATGTAACCACTCCAAATACAATGTATCTCAGCTGTAAAGGAACGCGAGCAAGCAGCCCATAGAGGGCAGCTGCGAGCGTTCAGTCTCACATGGTTCACATTGCTCAATCACGGACAGCCGCGGGAAAACCTTCCCCGCATTATCAGGAGGAGAAAGAACTACTGAAGAGAGGCGTGCCTGGGCGAGGCCACGCCAGTAGCGACCAATGAGCTACCGTGCTGCAAGATTCAAATGTACAATGCTACTGTATATATTGAGATGTATCACCGCCATTACCTCATGCTCCACCGGATCATCATGCAATAAACCTGTGTTAAGCCAACCCTTCGGCTGTTCTGTTGTCTTTGGTCCCATACAGTAAATTTATAAAGCTAGAAATAATAATCTGATTATGGGCACACAGAAAGAGCTCCCTCAAAGATTGTGGTATTTTTGAACCACAATCGGGCGTGCCCTGGTAATGTCAACCTTGTGTTGCTGGCCAATCTTTCTCACACTAGGTTAGGTGAAAGGAACTGCAGAATGAACTCACCAAAATGTGCCTTCATTTTGGCAGTTTCACGTCTGGCCTAGACACGGAAGAAGAAATGGGTAGTATACTTCCTATTCTACAAGAGAACACTATTTTTAAATATGTCGAAGGGGAAAATCCTTCTCTGGAACTTAGTGATAAATGACTTGTCTCAATAAGCATTTTGCAAACTAGCTGACTTCTGTTTTGTAACTGGCCAATGGTAATTGGAGATAAACATAGGGTTGATTGGTAGGTTTGACTTCTCGGGCATAGAGCTTTGCAGGATTCAAATGCTTTGAAGGAAAACATTGGAAGGGGAGAAAATAGGCATTTCTCTTACCCGTATGATCTGAGCAGGAAAGTGAAACTAGTTGAGAGTATCGGCTCTGCGTTTAAAAGTAGTGATCCCTGAAATAATAAAACAAGTCTTATTTTCCTAACATAAGCTTTCTCATCTCCATATTTGCAAGTTAGTTTGCTTTGTTTGGTGGCAGATCATCAGGAGTTAAACACAGGCTTCATTTGCAGACTGCCTGCAAAGCTGTGAAGGGATTGAGCTGCTCTGAAAAATAAATGTTTCATCTCCATCAGTCATGAGATTAGGTGGATTGGCCCCAAGATCCCAGTTGAAAATGCTGGGGAGAGAGCACAAGATGCCTGCCAGGCCTAATTCATTAGGGTTCTGCAGTGAATCAATACTTCTCATGTGAATTTCTTGATCAGTCTATGCTGCGTGTGGGTGAGTGTGGTGGGGGTGGGGAACTATTTCTTGCTTCCTCTTTCCATGTCCTACCCAGTCTTTGCATGTCTCTTATTCGGGTAGCCATGGGGGTGTTGCATTGTGTAGGACCTTCTTCCTTATCTTTTGGTGCATCACTCTTGAAATGGTACTTCTGGCAACTGTTGAGTCCGAGTATTAATTGCAATGCGACAGCAGTTGGGGGGTTAACCAACAAGTCATTTATTACAGCTCAGTTCGGACTGGGGAAAACAGGGACGAGGTAGCAGCTTATATACAGACAAAACGTCAGTCACAGTGATACATTTGCCTGGGCTTTTTCTAACGCGGGAAACCTGTGTAAACCAATCAGGGTACATTGAAAACATATGAATAAGGCACCTTACAGAAAGGGTGCGTGAGTACAGCAAAGACTTGATGGCGCTTGCAACTTAAAGCAATATATGTTTGGACACAACATTCACCCCCCCCCCCAGTGGGGAACCTACTCTCTATACCTTTGAGGTGGGCCACAGGTCTGTTTAGGGTGCCCAGCATTGGTGGGACTCAGGGCAAGGGGTATGGGAGAACCAGGGTCTATGTAAGTGCCAGTGGACGCTCTGGTTGACCTAGGCAAGGTTGGATTTTCTGATGGCAACCGTGAAGCTGGATTTGGAACCAATAGCCTAGGTGAAGTGCTGGGCATAAGCTGGTCCGCCCCAGTCCGAGCAGACCAGTAGTAGACCTGACTGGCCACACCCCCTCCCTACCTCACCCCACCCCACCCACCTCTTCCCGGGAGAGCGGGCGACCCGACGACATCGGCTCTTCCAATCCTTCTCCTCCAGAGTGGCTGCTGCTGCCTACTTAATAGGCTGTGGGTGCCGCTGGGGTGTGTGTGTGTGTGTGGAGGTGGCGGCGTGTGTGCGCCTGGCCCTGGGGGAAGGGGATGGGGAGCTGACATCATGCACCACCCAGAGGAGCTTGCCTGCCCGCCCAACGCGCCCTCGCCGCCGCTCCTTGCTTCTTGCTTCCTTCTAGCAGCAGCAGCAACTTTCGCGATGCCTGGACCTAGTCCTGCAGGAGCAGAATTTCCTGCAGGATGTCTGTCTGAGCATTGCGAGAGGTGTCCAGGCAGCATGGTGCAAGCAGGGCAACTCTCGCAATGCCCAGAGTCAGACAGACATCCTGCAGGAAGTTCTCTTCCTACAGGACTAGCTCCAGGCATCGCGAAAGTTGCTGCTGCTGCTGGAAGGAGGCAAGGAGCGGCAGTGGGGGTGTGCGGGGTGGGTGTCCGAGCTGCTCTGGGTGGCGTGACGTCAGCTCCCCATCCTTTCCCCCAGGCGCGCACACACCGCCACCTCCACCACCACCCGAGCGGCACCCGCGCCTATTAAGGAGGCAGCAGCAGCTGCTCTGGAGGAGATTGGAGAAGGAAAAGCCATCCTAGCTCTCCTGGGAGGAGGTGGGCAGGATCGGGAAGCAGCAGCAGGGCTGGACTTGCTGGTCCTGGAGGACTAAAGGAGGAGGGATAAGTGTGTCTTTTTGTTTTGTTTACTTCCCCCATGTGTGTGTGTGTGTGTGGGGGAGCAGAGGCTAAAGGGATTTCCCAGGGGGGTGGAGGGGGAATGAGGGCCGTGAAGCTCCCTAAACAGCAGTGAGTCTTTAAGGTGCCACAACATTTTTGTGTTTTTGTTTTGTTTACCTCCTGATCTGCTTGCACAGAATAAAACTTTAGAATTGATAGCCATTTTATTTTGTGCAAGCATATCAGAGAGTAAACAAAAAAATGTTGTGGCACCTTAAAGACACACTGCTGCTTCGAGGTAGACTGCAGCTGGCCCAGGGCACTCCACAGTAAAACAGAGATGACCACTGAACCCTAGAGTTGGATATGACTGGCTTTCAAGCAAGGGATATCTTTACCTTGCTTGAAAGCCAGTCGTATCCCATGCTAGGGTTCAGGTTGCTCATCTCTGTTTCAAAGCCGAAGAGCCAGCGCTGTCTGCTTCTGCAGACGTTTCCATGGTCATATGGCAGGCATGGCTAGACACGGGAGTACATGGAATACTGTTTCCCTTCCCACCAAAGTGGTCCCTATTTATCCACTTGCAATTTCTTGCTTCCGAACTGCTAGGTTGGCAGGAACTGGGACAGAGACGGGAGCTCACTCCAACATCCAATACTTGGGTCTCCAACTGCTTACCTGCCACCTTCCAGTCAGAGCCTTAGCCACTTGAGCTCAGTGGTTAAGAAGCTTGCCTTGTTAGCTGGAAGGCCAACATGACCGTTTGAGCTCCCCTCTCTGTCCTAGCTCCTGGCAACCGCAAGTTGATAAATAGGAACCACTTCGATGGGAAAGGTAACAACATTCTGGTGTCTAGTCATGCCTGCCACATGTCCACAAAAACATCTACAAACAGACAGTGCTGACTCTTTGACTATAAATAGATGAGCACTGAACCCTAGAGTCAGATATGACTGGCAGCTTTGGATCTAAGAATAGGTAAAGGTAAAGGTTGCCCTTGTTCAAAAGCCAGTCTACGGTGCAGTGCTCATCTCCATTTACAGCCAAAGAGCCAGTGCTGTCTGTGTTTGCAGATGTTTTCATGGGCTATGTGGCAGGCATGACTATATTGGCCACCCAGTCACATGCCCATCAATTAGACCACACCCACCAGTTAGACCATGCCCACCAGTTAGGCCATACCCACCAGTTAGGCCACGCCCATGGTGTGGTATTAAAAAAAATCAGTGCCCATCACTGCCTAGGTGTGCACCCCAGACTCAAATCAGCTGTAGAGTCTGCCAACTCCGAGGGAGTTCTAGGTGATGGGGGCATGCTGGCAAAAGGCAAGAAGTCATTTGTGGGTTGCTCTGAGTTGTTACCCCATAACGGTGCCGAAATTGTACCCATAGAGCGAGGGACATTTTCTACCACAGACTCGGCGGTGTTTAATTCCAGGGGGGCTACCGGGGAAGTGCTGAGCGCTAGTGCTTGGCTCAGAGGTATGAGGAACATGAGACGGGGGCTGGCTGAATAAATCTGGATCAGGATCGAAATCGGGGAGGTCCGACTCCCCGAGGGAAAGATCACCTTGAAGTGACTCAATTTCAGCTGAGTCTGAATGGATGTTTTGCTCCATCATGCGGGGATGCATCTGATCCACATGTCTCCTCCAAATTAACCCATTGTCCATGAGTACTTTATACAATACTGGTCCTGTCTGCTCAAGGACCTCTCCCCCCAACCATAGGGACCCCGGTGCATAGTTTCGGCAGTAAACCGTTTGCCCCACCTGGAAACTCTTGCTGGCGTGAATATCTATGTTTAGACTCCTATACTCGCTGCGATGAGGATCCAAACAGTCTAAGGTGGTAGACAGCCTCCTCCTCATTAAGAGGTCAGTGGGGGAAAACTCCAAGCCCAAAGGCATGACCCTGTGAGCCATCAAATATTGGCATAATTGCAACTCAAGGTCACCTGAAACCATATGTCTTAGGGCTTCCTTGACAGATCTAACCCATCTTTCTACTTGCCTGTTAGTGGCAGGGTGAAATGGGGCAGCGGTAATGTGCTGAACTCCATTATGTTTGAGAAAACCCTGAAATTCCGCCGACATAAAAGTCGATGTTGTTAGACACTACTATGTCTGGCAGCCCAAAAATACAAAAAACCCTCCATAGCTTACGGATAGTTGTGGTAGAAGACGTGCTTGGAACTGGCAGAATCTCCAACCACTTAGTGTACGAGTCCACAATTAGCAGAAATGTAACTCCCCGAAAAGGTCCCCAACCCCAGGCGGAAGACATCCAGATACTTATCACACACAGCCTGAATGGGGTCAGCCTGAACCAAATTGATGCCAGAAAAGGCGATACCTAGGGGCCCAAACCACTGAGTTCCCAGAAGGTTGTTCTTACCCACCTGGACCACAACAAGCAGGAGTTTTGCAGTGATGCTTTTGAACGTCACATCAAACATGCCCACGTAGAGCACAGGGATGTGGCATCCATGCACATCTTTCATCTGGACCTGCAGAGCCCGCAACTTGGGCCGATCCATTGGCAGAATCTGGAAAAACTCACGCTGGGCAAGGATTGAATATGATATCCCGAGTCGATCTCCATGTGGCAATGGCGACCCTGAAGACTGACGTCCATGATGAACTGACCTGTGACTGCATGAACACTGGAACTGGACCCGGAATCTTGACCAGCATAGATTTTGGAGATCTGGAGCTCCCTGGACCGGCAAACCTTGTGACTGGAAGACCCTCCAGAATGCTGGCAACACACTCTCACAACGTGCCCCCTCTGACCACACATGTGGCACTTTGCCTCTCTGAACAGGCATTTTTCACGATGGTGCTTGCCCCCGCAACCCTTGCATGGAGCCTTGGCCTTGTCTGCAGGTTTGGAGGACTTGCGGTGAACTTTCTACACATTGTCCCCTAACTCTCTGTCATCTGAGGATGATGGGGATGGTGAATCTGAAGAGGACAAGCCAACGCACTCCGGCCTCTGGTCAGCTGCAGCCAATTTTACTGAGAAGCTTTTCTTCCGGAACACCTTTACACTTGCGCTGGCAATTTCAGATGCCAAAGCCTCATCAAAAACCTTGCCAAATGTTAGTGTGTTCCTTTTCATCAGCCTCCTCTTTACCGACTCATCTAAGATGCCCATCAGCAGCCTGTCTCCGAGGGCATAGTCCACATTTGGCCACTCACATGTTCCAGCCATTTGTTGCAGGGCTGCAAAATAGTTGGTGATGGACTCCCTAGGCTTCCGGTTCTGACGGTAGAAATTTACCCACGCCGTGAAGATACCCTGGGCTTGAAGTGGTCTCTTAACACTGAGAGAATGTCTCTAAGAGAAGTGCCCTTTACTTCTCGTGGCCGAAGCAAGTTCACAATGAGATCAATCGTGGAGATGCCACAGTTTGCAAGGAACATCGCCTTCTGTTCCTCTGGCTTGACCTTATTGGCTATTACCCAATTTTCAAATTGGATTTTGTAGCTTGGCCAGGTGTCTGCCCTGGACACATCAAACCCTCCGAGTGGCGTTGCTGCAGCAGGAGATCACACCTTCATTGCCAATGTTGAATCCGAGTATTAATTGCAATGTGACAGCAGTTCGGGGGTTAATCAACAAGTCCCCTTACAGAAAGGGGGCGCGATTACAGCAAAGACTTAATGGCAATTGCAACTTAAAGCAATATACGTTTGAACACAAAAGCAACGCAAAGAGGTTCTCTAACAACTGCCTGTAGAATTGGCCAGGATCTGGCAGTGGTGTTACCAATGTTGGCCCAATATATTTTGTTGCATCAGGTGATAGCAACAAATCCCCCCACCCCCCACCCCCAAAAAGCCCCACATACACAGACACCAATGATTTGTGAGCATATTGTTCCCAAATCCAGGTATGTTATTTTGGCACCTGAGGGGAGACAAATCCTTGCTGCTGCTGCTGCTGCTGCTTGTTGTTGTTGTTGTTGTTATTGTTGTTGTTCAGTTGCACAGTCAATTCCAACCCTTTGTGATCCTATGGGCCATTCCCCTCCAGGCACCTCTGTCCTCCACCATCCTCCTCAACCTGACCAGCTCTGTGCCCACTGCGTGCGTCTGCAATACCATCTAGTCATTTAATTTTTGTTGCCCCCTTCTTCTTTTGCCCACAACCTTTCCCAGCATCAAGGCTTTCTCAAGTGCATCCTCTCTTCTCATTTGATGTCCAACGTATTTTAGCTTCATCTTTACTATTTGACCTTCTAAGGAGCAGTCAGGGTTGATTTCTTCTAAGATTGACCTATTTGTTCTCCTCGCTGTCCAGGGACTCTCAAAACTCTCCTCCAATACCACATTTCAAAGGCCTCTATTCTTCTCTGCTAAGCTTTCCTAATGGTCCAGCTGTCACAACCATACATTACCACCAGGAATACCATTGCCTTGACTATGCAAATTTTTGTTTGCAAGGTCATTCTCTACTTTCCCTATGTTCTCCAGGTTTCTCATAGCTTGTCTCCCAAGAATCAGTCTTCTTTTTATTTCATGGCTGCAATCACCATCTGCAGTGTTTTTTTTTGATCATAAGAGAGTAAAATCTGTCACTGCGTTTACTTCTTCCCCATCTGTTTTCCAGGGACTGATAGGACCTGTTGCCATTATCTTGGTTTTCTTGATGTTGAGTCTCAAGCCAGCTTTTGCACTCTCTTCTTTCAACCTAAGCAGGAGCTTCTTTAGGTCTTCCTCACTTTCTGCCATTAGGGTAGTATCATCTGTGTATCTCAAATTGTTGATGTTTCTCCCAGCAATTTTGACCCCAACTTGTGATGCATCCATCCCTGCATTGTGCATTATGTGCTCTGTGTACAAGTTGAATAAGCAGGGTGATAAAATGTAGCCTTGTCTTGTTCCTTTTCCTATTCCAAACCACCCCATCATTCCGTATTCTGTCAAAACTGTTGCTTCTTGACTCAAGTACAGATTTCTCATGAGGCATATAAGGTGTTCTAGTATTACCATCTCTTTCATTACTTGCCACATTTTGTTGTGGTCCACACAGCCAAAGGCCTTGGTGTAGTAAATTAAACAGAAGTAGACTTGTTTCTGATATCCCTTTGTTTTCTCCATGATCCAACGTATGTTGGCAATTTGGTCTCTAATTCCCCTGCCTCTTCGGAACCCAGCCTGCACTTCTGGTAGTTCTCTCTCCACGTGCTGCTGTAGTCTATCCTGTATTATCTTGAGCATTTGTAGGACAAATCCTACAAATCATATTTGTGTCAATGAGCTCTATCCCACAAACACCTTCTTCTATCTTGGTTGTATAAATACTACAATGTCAAATTATTGCCCTTGTATGATAACCTTGCTGTCTGAGTTAGATGCCTTACTGTGCCTAGGGGTAAGGTTAGTTCTTACTTAGGCTAATAATAGGGATACTATGACCTCACAGTTTGTTGTGTGAGTGTTGATACAAGATGCTAGAGGCAGGGTTTCTCCTTGTTATTACACTGTGTATAGACAGTATGTGGCTGTCATTAATGTCACAACCCCTCATTGGTGGGCTTTGGCATTGTTTTGAGAATTACCCTGGTTGTGTGTTTAACATTTTTTTTTATTTTTCGATGTTTAGAATTTCCTTTATTTTCTTGCATTTAACAGGTATAAAATGTAGCTGCTGTTTCACAGAATGTCTGCCTCAGCCCTCAACATAACTGATGTATTGCATTGCTTGGTCAGACATTATTTTTAACTTGTGTTTTTAATTACTTAAAATGTAATCATATATTTTCTTTTTCAGCTTCCCCATCAGTTTCAATATTGTGCATGGCAGCTGATGGCAGAGCTTGTGTAAGTACGTTCTTGTAAATAGATCAGCATTATTTGAGGAAAACAGTGTAGGAAAGAATTACTTGTGAAATACATTGAGAGCATGAGGTTGTTTCTGTGATCTTACTGCCCAGAGGATTATCTGGAAAAGTTAATGAGAAGGACTAATTCATTTATTTTTTGTAAGAAGTAGTTGATGTGACATTGTAAAATGTTTGGGAAGTCTTCCAGAATTTGAAGGTTTTTCTGAGTGTGCCCAGGCTGTCAATATAAATAAACAGGAGATTCCTCTTCAGTGCCTGAGCAGTTTTGTTGTTGTTCAGTCGCACAGTCGAATCTGACCCTTTGCGACCCCATGGTCCATTTTCCTCACATTATCAATCCCAAATAGAGTTAGATTCATTGAACCCATTGCCAAATTGATCAACACTGGAGTAAACCTCATTCATTCAGTGGGTCTTTTCAAGTTGGGAATTCAGTGCTGAACTAATAACTCCCACTAATGCTGTTGGCTGTACTCTGAGATTCCTACTGGATTCACTCCATTATTTTTAGAAATTTGCCTGGTCCAACTTCTTATTGATTTGTGAAAGAGGTGTATATTCCCCTTGTAGATCCTCTGCAAATAGAAGTCAACATTTCTGGGAGGATGTTAGAATGTTTGATTTGAAACTTTCTTCCTGAAATGCTCATTTATCCATCGAAACAATGAGTACCTTGGGTAAAAATCAAGGCAAGTGCCTTGCTATTCATCATATGATAAACTCTCAGACAGAATGTTGTTGATTATATTTGTTGTTCCTAGGTTCATTTTTCTGTACTGTAAATCCAGTCGACTCCCTAGTTTAGTGGAGCACCATTGTTGACCAAAGAAGCTTGTTGTTTATGTTATGCTAGGCAGATTGTGCCTGCTTTCTGGTAATGAGGGCAATGAAGTCATCATGTTTCTTTGCCTCTGCGGCACGTTGCATCCAACAGATCTTTCATAAGTAGTGAAAAGTCTGCTGCGTCTAGATCTCAGGATTTGTTGGGACCATCAAAAGCCTGCTATGAAACATGTTGAGGAAAATGTCACTTTTTTGTGGTTTCCACTATCAACAAAGATTTAATAGGAGAGATCCAGCACTCTAGCTGGTCTGGTGTCAATTATTGTGGCCTGAGGGTATGGACAAGATGTCTGGATAATTATTAGCTCTTGCTATTGAGTTAAATAGGAATGACCAGGTATATCCAAGAATATTGTTGCCCGGTGGAAAAAGCACTGAACCATGGTGGTATAGTGGATCACCAGATTAGGACCCAAGTGACCTGAGTTCAAATCCCCTTGGCCATGTAAGCTCAATGTAGAGTAGGAATGGTCAATTATTCCTTACATGTCTCATATACCTTGAAAATCCTATTAGAATCACCATAAATTGGAAATGACTTGATGACACAATTAATAAATAATGAATCAAGGAGAAGAAGTGTCTTCTGAATTATTAAGTAAAGTAAATGAACAATAGCATATGTCAGTGGTAACCACAAACACATTTGTACAGAGCAAACGATTTCTGCAAACATATCTTGCAATTATGTTGCAATTTTTAAAGCAATGATGTGTTTAAAGCTGTGACAAAGCAGTAGGAAGTTTACTCACTAGCGTTAAGTTGATGATGCAGAGTGGTGGTTATTTTTGTTTGTTTCAACGTATATTTTGAGAGAAGTGATGTTATCCCATTTTCCTCTTTCCCAGTAGTACTGCAGTCTTAAACACACTTACCTGTGAGTAAGCCCCATTGGACACAATAGGTTTGCCTATGAACCATATCTCATTGCATTGTGGACAATTCTTATTTAAACTAACAGTGTTCTAACCCAACTACCCACACTTTAGTTTTTCTGTAAGCCCCCCCCCCCCCCCCCCCATGTCACCACCTGAAGTAACAGGAAACTGTTTGTCTGGAAGAGGATGCTATCCTTACAACATTGCCACTAACATTTTGAAACTCTCATCTGGCAAAGTTCATTCTATTCTGCCACTTTGATACCAAAATAAATTATTCTTTCTAAGTGCTTGAAAAGGTTGTCTGAATTATCTTAATTTTTGTGTCTATTGATGCTGTATTTTATTGTTACTTATCATTAGTTCATTAGGTGATTAGCATGTATTATATTGATGTCGTTATGTTGTTTCAATATGTATTTGATTTGATAGTTAACCCCCATGTGTCCTCTATTTCCCTTCAAAGTTATTTAAAATATTAATTCGTGAAACAGCTTTCTACATGTTGAAACGAGCTATGTCTGTTAACCTCTACTCCACTTCAGTTCACCTCAGACTGACTTTTCCAGTGTGTCTTTCCTTAATAATAATAATAATAATAATAATAATAATAATAATAATAATAATAATAATAATAATAATAATAATAATAATAATAATAATAATAATAATAATAATAATAATCTATACCTATAAAATGGTGTGTTAACCGTTGGAATGTGACAAAGGATTTTGCACCAGGCCCCACTAGCCCGTAATGGGCCTCCGTTCACTCGCCCGAACCCGGTTCGCAGGTAACTGTCGGGTTGAAATTTTTGACCCGGGGGCAGGAGCCCCCCAGTCGCAAACAAAAAAAGGGAACTTCAATTCCCAACATTCCTGGTGCAGCGCCGTGCCAGAGCCAATCAGGCTGAGCGGCGCAGGAAAAGGAACGTTCGGAAACACGCTGCGGCCAATCAAAAAAAAGCCGCAGGGAAAAAACCACCACACAAACCGAAAAGACAAACGACAAACTACAATCCCCAGTGTCCTGCGTGCCATGAGCGTGCAGAACGCTGAAGAAGCTGGCGCGCGAAAAATAAAAACAAACCCACACCATGAGCGCAAGTCCGCCGCAGGCGGACGCAGCGCACAGAAAAAAAGCAAACCCCGAAATCACTATAACATGCAAACCCGCCGGCCATCTTGCACGGAGCAACAGGGAAGAGAGGGACACCCTCTCCCCCATGCTGCCCCGCCGAAGACACGGCGAGCCCAGCAAGACAAACTCATTGGAAAAAATTCAACCCCCCCAACCGCTGCAAAAATCGCCGTGGCGGCAGCAAACAAACACAAAACAAAAAAAGGCCAGCAAGCAAACCCCCACCCCCCCAAACACACAAACCCCCCAAAAGCCAGGGCCATGGCAATACCCTCCCCCCAAAGCCGCATGAAGCGGCGAACCAAACACCAACCCAACAAACACACACACCACAACCAAGCGCCGGGCCACGGTAATACCCCCCCAAACGCCGCATGAAGCGGCGATGGTATTTCCGCGGGCCAGCCATCAAGACTGGCCCACGAAAATACCCAAAACAGAAATCAAAAACATTAAAAAAACCTCCAAAAATATTAAAAAAAACACACAGACCCCCACCTCAAACCCTAAAAAACAAAAACATTCAAAAAGACACACACAGACACCCCCACCCAAAACCAAAAACAATCAAAAAGACACACACAGAAACCCCCACCCAAAACCCAAAACAGACACAGAATGCCCCCCAAACCCAAAACAACCCCCCCTAAAAAAAACCCGGAGAGAGCTTACCATTAGACGTCTTGCCTCCATGAAAACCGGAACTAAAATGAAGAGAAAGAAGAGACTCACCGGAAGAAGCAAAACACAAAAATTGCTCAACACCACCACCCAGTGGCCAAAGGAGAAAAAACATCCAAAACATTACCAAAAATTCAATAAATCCCAAAAATTAGGGTAATCAATTCCAAAAACATTCAAAAATATCCAAAAAAATAAAAAATAATGCAAAGATAAATAAATAAATTTTCAATAAAAAATAAAAAATAAAATAAAATACCTTCAATTTAATAAAACATATATTTACACATTTTTAAAATTATTATCCAAAGTTAATTTCAATAAACCAAAAACAAAAAACCTTCAAAAACCACTTTAAAAAGCCCGGCACTGAGGAAGCCAGCACGCAAAACAAAAACAAAAAAAACACAACTGGGAGTGCAAGTCCACCACAGGCGGACGCAGCGCCTCGAAGCCAAAAAACCACAAAACCAAACAACACCATTTAAAACAGCCCAGCACCATTGGTGCAAGAAAAAAAAGGAAACCCTTTACTATCCAACACAATTTCAAAAAGCCCGGCACCGCCGGGCAAAATATGCTAGTGATAATATAAAGGAGAGATGTCCTGTTGTGGGCCCTGATTACAAATCCACACCCCTGCACTGATCACGCTGTAACTTGGCACATACCTACCTTGGGCTGGAGAGATTATCACTGCGGGGGTCATGAGCCCCATGGGGGGCATACACCCCACAGATTGATCTGTTGCCCAATGAGCTGGCTGATGTCACCAGGCAGCTGGCTGATGTCACCCACTGGCCACCTGGGATTGTGACATCATTTGTCTTTCCCTCTGAGCTCAGCTGTAGATTTCACAGTAGGTGGAAGGCAAATGGGCATGCAGGATCAGCACTGTGGGGGTCACAAGATGCAAAGGGGAGGTGCCATTGGGAAGGGTGAGGGTGGTAAGTGACTGTTGATGAAGAAGTGGGAGGGAAGGAAGGAGTGCCCTACATACAAAACTATATGTACCCGAGCGAAGCCAGGTAACCAGCTAGTAATAATAATAATTTTGTGTCAGAAATTATTCTGGGTTGAAAGGATTTTTGCAGAAGAAATTCTGCTCAGGGAATGCCCAAATGAGACTCCTTTCATTTCCTCAAGAACTGGGACAAAGACAAGTGCTTAATCTGTCATGCAGTACCCGGGTCTCAAACTGCCAACTTGCCAGCCTTCCAGTTTATTGAACATACATAATTTGTCTTGCCTTCAGTTAGCCTGTTTTCATAGTTCTTCAGAATATAGCAATCTGAAATCTGATTTTATTCTGGTTGTTAAAAATCAGAGTTTTCAGTAGTACTCCACGTTTCTAGAATTTTCCTACTGGCATGGCTAGTGGAGTCATTAGCCATTCCATTCTGGGAGCTGTAGTGAAGAAAAGCAATGCAGGCTGATCGAGGCTGTTTTTAGCCTGACCTACCGGACATGTGCTGCCTTGAGCTTACTTGATAAAAAGGCAGATGGGACACATGCCTGGAATGCCTGTGGAGGGTGCACGCTTTGCCTTCTCTCCCCTGGAAGGGCGACAGACCAAGGTGTGCTTGCTGCACCTGGTGGGAGGGGGAGGAATTGGTGAGCCTATTTAAGAGCCAGGCTCCTTCCCCCTCTCGCCCTCTTCATTTTTGTTTTTCTTCAGGCAAATTGCCCTCCTTCCCTCCCTGAAGCACCAGTTTAATTTTATTCTGTCACTATGTGGGCCGGATTGGGATTTTTTCCGTGAACCCCTGATTGGTCTTGGGATTCATGGCATTTTTGCACATTCCACACTAGAGCATATGGTTGAGACATGGAGAGTTTGTTAATTTTGGTCACTTTGGAGGGTAGCACGGGTAAGGTTAAGGACTGGAGCCCAAAGAATATCGAGTAAGGGACGCATTTGGGTCAACAGACTGGGGAGTGAGTCAAGGGCAGAAAAAGAGGCTGTTTGATTTCAAATGCAGACATTGAACATCTGGCTGCTGAAACCAGACAGCTTGGCAGTCAGCAAGTCTGTTCCCTTGATGTTAAGCCAGAAGTGCAATGTCAGCTGGGCCCTTCTTGATTGGGCATAAAATAAAGGAAATTTAATTGGATTGGTGTTGTAAATTGGTTAGCTGCCTTAACCGTGCTACGTTGGCCCCATTGCAGAGTCAATATATGTCACAATTTGTGTTGGTTTTAATAAAGTGGCCTGTTATGTTTTAATTCAATAAGTGTGTCTGTCTCCTTACTCAGTGGTGGTGGTGGTGGTGGAAGGGCAATGTGAGTGTGACAAACAACAGCAGCAGCAACAACATCAACAATTGTAACAACAACAAAACAAGCTTTGTTCACAAAATGATTGCGTGGATTAGATTTTAGGATAAACATGGCCCATTGGGGGGAAGACATTGGGCACCAGTGATCCAGGGAACGGTGGCAACAGGGAAATATGTGTTTGAGAAGTGAATATTAGATATGCACACATGTTATGAAAAGAAAGACAATGACTATGATTGAGGGAGGAAAGGTCATCTTTTTGCTGGGCTGAGAGAAGGAAGTCTGAGAATAAGAATGAGGAAATTTCCTGAGCTGCAATAATGACAATGGATGAAAAATCAAGTGGAGTGAACAGTGAATCATTCAGTTTCATGAGAGCAGTGGTCTGACAAGTACTTTCTCCCTTGGAATGTACTATCTTGACTTGTGCTTTCTCCTTAATCTCTTGCCGCCCTTGCAAAAGAGGCCTTCTGAAATCGGAGGAGGGCAAAGAGCTGAACATGTGATGTATGTTCATTGCTCAAGTAGCCTCACGTTAGCTGCTAACTTACATGTTTGAAGTGAGAGTCCAGGGCAAACACCACATATTCAGGTCAGGCACCATAGAGAAAGCTCTCTTACCCCCATAAACCTAACTGTTTCCATTGGAAACTGTTCAGATACACAGCTGCCAGTCATCAAGAGACGTCACCACATGATCTGCAGGGAGATCTGGCCTGATATGTCAGTCTCATTGGTTTTACTGGGATTTAGCTGAACTGAACTAGCAACCAAGGTATGCTTCATTTTACTCCTTCCCTGCATCTCTGCTCCTTATTCAGTGAAAGTTAGCCATCACTGTACCATTGCCTAGTATTCACAGTTTTCCCCTTTGCATACTGTATACTTCCCCCTCTCCACCCCAACTGTTCTCAGACAGCAAAGCTTTATGGTGCGATTTTGTTGCTTTTGGTTTGACTCCATGTATTGAACCACCAGTACACAGAATAGCTGTCTGTGGGTGCGAAACAGGAAGCTTTCATGATGGAGGCAGAAGAATGTCTGCACTTTCTCTTCTGGAGCCCCTCATGAATCAATTTTCATTACAGCATTTTTCTGCTTCAGCTCCTTGCTTCTCCATTAGCCCTGCCTTGTGTTTGTTTGAAAGATTCAGTTCTACACTGGCTGATACCACCACCACCACCACCACCACCATCTCCTCCTCCTTTCCCCTGAGCCTCCCCCCCTTTCTATGAGTCTTGCAACACAGTCTGAAATTTCCTCTTTCCTTTCCTTCCTGCATATTTTTTGGCAGATTCCTTTGCGTCAGAAGACGAGGAAGAGAAATCAAGGTAATGTGATCTCCCTTTCTTCCTCTTTTTGTTTAGTGTTTTATCTTGCTCAGAAGAAGGGAAAAGGTTGTTATTGTGTGGTTGTAGAGTTGATTATCAACACCTCTTATCGTTCTGCTCAGTTTCACCTCCCTTCAGCAGGAGAGATCATGACAGGTTTTTCATTTGGACTAAGCTGTTTTGGTATGATAATTGCAGCAGTTGTATGAATCTCTCTCCCCCCCCCCCCCTCTCTGTATATGAAGGAGTCAGTTTTGTTGAATTAGCTACAAATCTGTTCTGACTGTGCCACAAGTAATGACTTCCAGGGAAAATGTATGTTCTGATAGGAGTAGCAGCTAATGACAGCAAGTAGATAATTTTCTGATAAATCTGTTCTTAAGGTTGTCTTAACAATATTTCTATCATTACTGAAGTCATTTTAATCTGTAGTTTTTCTAAGGATAATATCTGGGAACTAATTTAACGCAGGAGTTCATTTCTTGAAAGTGTATGTTGTGCACTTGTACACTGTCTCTTGAAAGTAGCACCTGTTTTGTTTTTAATTTTTCAGACATCTGGGGAATGAGTCGTCGAAGAATCTCATGTAAGGATTTGGGACTCGCTGATTGTCAGGGATGGCTGTACAAAAAAAAAGAAAAAGGAGGTTTTATTGGCAACAAATGGAAAAAGTTCTGGTGTGTCCTGAAAGCTTCATCATTATATTGGTACAGCAATCAGTTGGTAAGCATGCAAACCTCGTTAATTCAAATTTGTAAATAAAAAGAACAGCTTGCTTTTCTAGGCAATATTTATAAGTAAAATTTGAGAAAATTGGTATGTTTGGTCTGGTCAGATTGTGACAGGGAACGGGCAGTGTTGAATCATTTGAATTTTATTTTAGTTCAGTTTTCACTGTATATATATATATATATATATATATATATATATATATATATATATATATATATATATATATATATATATATATATATATATATATATATATATATATATATATATATTAAAAGCATCCCTTACCAACTGTTTGTGACAAGGTGAGAATGTGTTAAGTACATTGTGTGAGTAAAATGAGTTCATTTCAAGCTGCTTGAGAAATGTTTTCACCTTCACAAGAAGATAAATGGGCAATTTTCCTTTCTCCCTATGTAGCATCTATTCAGTCCTTTTATTCATATTCTTTGCTTTCAATTCAGCAGTGGGGCAAAGGTTAAACAGGCAAAAGCACAGTGGTGCGGATTTCCATTTCCTTGAAAATACCGTAGATTTCCCAGGCACCACAATTACACTGCTTTGCATTTTCTGGTTAACCTAAGTAACCTGTTGTAGCCTTACTAGAATTGGAACAGGCAGACAATTTTGGCAATGGTCACTCTTGCACCCAGATGCCCTCTCCTGCAGAGCCCATGGTCTCTTTTAGCATTCTGTGTGGGATAGAGCGGCAGGATCTTTGATCATATCTCATGGAAGCCTCCAGCTGAGTTCCATCTGGACACTAAGCAGTAACTACTGAAGGTCTACACCAGAATGGAACTGAAGCTGTAAATACTTATTTCTCAATTTGCTGGTGTGTCTGTGTAGCATTTGTGTCTGCAAAGTGGGGAAACATCACATTATTTGGACTGCAGCTTCCGGGCTACAGCTGCCTATCAACATGGCCAACAGTTTTCTTAGCTTTTATAATCTGACCAAGCTGTTTTCTCTGGCTGAATGGCTCTTATGAACTGGACAGATGGTTGTTGAGAAGGAGAAGCAGGCAATTCAACATCCTTTATGACTTGTTCTTAAGTCCCTTTGGTGTGACCATAATTCTTCTTGTTCTTTTTATTTATTTATTAAACATTGGGTTCTTTCTGCCACAGTTGTTTGGTGAGTTTCATTCTTAGGAAACAATGGGGACAGAGTTCTTGAAGATGTCTATGTATCCAAACATGTGTTTACTAACATTCAGCCAAGGGAGATGGACCAGTTTAGTAAAGAAAACAATGCTATTAAAAGTCTGATTTCCTCATTCCCTTTAAAGGAAGCTGTGCTAAAACTTTTGTTAAGGAAACCCTTCCTGAATGCATTCAATCTGGAATGTTTTTTTTGGATGGCCTCCAATATACCATGGTTGTTTGTGTGTGTGTGTGTGTGTGTGTGTGTGTGTGTGTGTGAAGGATCATTGGGCTTACAGTATTGGATCATTGATAGGTATTTTTGAAAAATATATTTGGATCATTTTTTCTGCAGACTGTAACCTATTTAGAAAACAAAGTGGTCCTTGTTACCAGATAGACCTGTGATGGTGAACCTTGGCACTCAGGTGTTCTTGAACTTCAATTACCAGAAGTCCAAGTCAGCACTCCTTGCTGATCAGGACTTCTGGGAACTGAAGCTCCAGAACATGTGGAGTGCCAAGGTTTACCATCACTGTGATACATTAAGAGACTGGGACCATGATGCTCCTTCAAGAACTCTTAGCAGCTTTTGCTAAAGGTGGTACTATATTTTTATGAATCAGCCATTAGAATTGGGAGTTTGGGTGACTATGCTGCTATCTGATAATAAAAATATCTCAAGATGATATGACATTGGTTCAGCACTATGGAATCATTTGTGAGGATTTGATATTTGTCCCTATAATATTTAACAGTTGAACACAAAGAACTTGAACAGCCTACCAATTGTAGCAAAATTGTGTACAATATGCAAAAGTCTTTTATGGATGACAAGAGAAGTGTTTCTTTGCAGTTGTCTGCATGTGCAGGAAAAGAATTAAGACTTATCTGTTTGAGACAATGGAGAACTCTGGACTGTGGCTGAGCCTAGGGCCTCCTTGCCTACAGGCACCTATACAGCAGGGGAGATAGTTTGGGTGCTAGTAACTGAAGTCATGATTTGGATTTCACTTCCAGATTACATATGTTAAATCTGTTGTTTAGCTGCAAAATTGAGAAATATTCTGTTGCATGGTCCCTGGAGGTTGGTATTTCTGGCAGAGAAAGAAGCATGGAAGCCACTGCTGTGCATAAACCTCCGTGTTTTTATCCTTTCTGCTCTGTCAATCTCTGGTAAAGTGTGCTTTCCCCAAAAGCTGCATAACTTCCAAACCCTGTTTGACCATTTCCACTCCATCCTCCCAAGGATCAGGCAGGCGACAGTTTCTTTGGTAAAACACTTGGGCCACTTTATTCAAAGTAACAATTTAAACACAACATTAACATGACATGCAATGGGGCATCATAGTGTGTAAATGGCCAGTTATTTATGGGTATGCCTACCCATCTTGTTATAACTGGTTCTTCAATGTGGAGGGTAATCCCCCTCCATGCTATCCAATTATGTCAGAAAATCATATGATACTAGGCTGCTGAGCTGGTTATCACAAATTTTTGTGTGTGAGGATCCATCTGTCAGCCAGTAGACGTCGCCAGCGTCTTTGTCTTTCTGGCTGATGAATGGACCCCTGCTCTTGATGATCCAATTCAGAATGATTTAAATCACCATTTACCACACTACCGCCACAGTGACCAGTTTACAATAATATCCTCGAGCTCCCAATGTAAGTATGGGTGGGCAAAAAACACAACCACATGTGACAATTAGTAGTATTGCAAAAATTTCCACCCAGCCCCAAAGCGACCAAAAATCATACTTTTGCGAAAGGGAGAGAGGGACAATTGTTATGAACAGTTCGTGAGCTGAAAGAGAGAGGGCGAGGCGGGAAGGATCCACCCTTTTATATGGTGCCTGGCTCCTCCCCGTGGCATCGATGGCCTATAAGCTGGGTTGCTTGCCTTGGGGGCAAGGGAGCAGCAAATCACATGCACATTGTGAGCCCATGCACCGCGTCCAGATGCTTTGCACTACAACTCCCATCAACCCAAACCAGCACACAGAATGGCCAGAAACAATTGAAATTGCCACTCAAAATATCTGGAGGGCATAGATTGCAGACCTCTTTACAACAAAGAAGAGCTGTTATTTCCATATATTATCTTTATGTCAGGTTTAGGAAATGGATAGCCTTCTAATTATTGCTACATTGCAACTCTTGTAATCTTTTACTATTAGTTGAAATTGTTACAACTAATGGATGTTGTAGTCCTATAAAATTGGAGAGTCATAAGTTCCTCTTCCTTGGTCTAAGTTCAAGTTTGGTGTATATCTGAGTACTGCACATTAGTGATGAAGGAAAGAAAGTGGCTATAACACATCCTGCTTTTGGGAGTGTCCTGTTAAGTTCTGGCTAAGAGCTATTGGAAACAGAGCAATCTAATTTTGATTTTCACCCTGACTGTCTGTCTTTGGCCAAAGTTTAAAAGTTCATCAACTTCCCCTTCAGATGAAAGCTCTGCATTGCTGTGCACCTGCAGTTGTCTGTAGTTTTAGGAATATGGGGGCTGGCTGACATTTAGGTTCTGTGTGGGTGTTGGGGCAGTCCCTGCTTAACTTACACAAAGCCCCACTCAGATTGTAAGCACAGTTTTGCCTTGAGGTAAGGACAAGCCTGCACAATAAATAATTAGGGCTTCTTGGGAATTACTTCAACCCACATCTTGGTTTCTCCTCATATACTTGCCCAACCACAACATGGTGTGTGAAGGAACAATACTGATTTTTTAAAATAAAACAAAATAAGGACATCTTAATCATGAAATATATCATGTAAGAGGATGTGACAAATTTCACTGATTCCTCTCTCCCTTTGTCTAACTCTACACCTGCTTAAAACCACCCATCCCTTTCCCCAAATTGTTCCAGATGTCCCAAGGAGAGTTTTTTGGGTGGTGGAGTGGAGAACTCTTAAAGTGAGAGAATGAGTCAGCCAAGCCCAGCTTGTTGTATATTGTAGCAATGCATACATCTTGCCTCATTTCTGGGTATGCAAGTAGTGCAAGAAAATGTGGTCCACTAATGGTGCTGGACTCTATCTTGTATTAACCCTAGCCAGCATAACCAGTGGTGAGGCACTATGGGAACTGTAGTCCAGCCATATTTGCAGGGGCACACATTCCTCATCCTTGCACTGAGGCAAAACTACCACTCAATGACCAATTCAGTGATACCTACATTTACATTTTGAAAAATGTATTTATGAGCAACAATCATGCATAGAAGGAAGCAACATCTATAGAACTGAGAAACACTAAAAACTATTTAGTCATCATCTGAAATTGTCCTATTGGAAGCAATTTTCAGACATTAAAGGCACCCTCCTGAGGATCCCAAAAGTTTTTGTAGATTGAGAAGAATCCCAGGGGACCTTGGAACCAAAGAGGGTGTGTGCGTTTATGGAATAGCAAATTTATAGTTAAAAATTAAAATCCAAAACGTTTTCAGTTTTTTTTACAAATGAAGCAGCACAAAAAGGTTTTCAGCTACTGAAATACATACTTCCTTCCTGGCTGCAAATAAAGGCACTCATAAATGGAAATGTCCCTTCTTCTTGGCTGGTACAGTCATTATAACTCCTCATCATCATCAACTACAACTTGTGTTTGAGTTTACATTTTTTCCTGAGAATGTTTTCAGGAAATTGCCATTGGTGTGAATTTGTTTAAGGTGGATCCCAGCTTACCATGAAGTAACCCACACACTATGATCATGGAGCCATCTCCTGCGGCACGTATGAAATGAGACATGCAGGATTTGACACCAGCACGGCAATGGACTCCCACAGCCTTGAGGGTATTGACAAGGTGCACCTTCACAGCCAGTCCATCTGTCATGGCCTCTTCCTCCTCCATGACCATTGGGAATCAGAAATAGTGAAGTGGTTTCTCCTCTGCTCATTTTGCCATTGGGCCCAATATGATGGTTTCCAGTGGCATTTCCTCCACTGAGGGAGACCATCAACCCACTGAGTGGGACCATCAACCCACCTAAAGGGGCTCATCCGCCCGTAGCCATTGGCCCCTTTAGGGAGTCAGGTTATTTACTGCCATCTTGGTGTTGAGTCACTGGCTGTTCGGTCTACTCCATTAACATAGCAGGATGTCTGGCCAGGCAGACAATTATAACTATTCTACTGAGAAGTGAATTCTGTATCTATTGCTATGAAGGTGCATTATATTTCTTTTCCCTCACTAATACCTTTTTCTCTTCTGTCTTGTTTTGGAGGTTTTTGTTTTCTTTTGATTTGTTTAAAGACAGAAAACATCTTGTTCTATATTTGCTAGGAATATTTTTTGTTTGAAGAACTGGATACATATGATTAAATATATGTGTTTTCAGTTGTTCAGAACAATGATGCAGGTTGCTAAGATTAATACTGAGAAAGAAGCTAATTCTCTGCACAATTTCTCACAAATGCCTTCCTGCTTCCTTATGTAAGCCGACCTGGACCTACTGTTAGGCAAAGTGAGGCAGCTGCCTTCGACAGCAGATTTTGAATGTCATAAGAGGGCAGCAATTTGATATTTATTTCATTTCATGTTGTGTTTTAACTGCTAGGAGTGAGGGAGCTATTTGTGGCTTTATGTGTCAGAATAAGATGGTGGGCTATATTAGCTAGGCACTTGGACTTGCAGGTACCACCTTCAGCTCTGCTTCAAAAGCAAAAAATTAAGCCAGCTTGGCAAGGATACACTGGGGCAGTGATGGCCAACCTTGGCACTCAAGGTGTTCTTGGACTTCAATTACCAGAAGCCCAAGTCAGCACTCATGTTGATCAGGGATTCTGGGAATTGAAGTCCAAGAACACCTGCAGTGCCAAGATTGGCCATCACTGTACTAGGGTTTCTCAAACTTGGCCCCCAGATGTTCTTGGATTCCCCCCCCCCCACTACCTCAAACTGCAGGAGTGCTTCTGAGAATTTAAATCTAAGAATAACAGGGGAACCCAAGTTTGAGAAACCCTGCAGCGAATGATAGAACTAGGGCCTCCTCACATGGTTACGGAGTTTCCAGCCATCTAAAAAAATTCTCTACAATATGAAAAGCTACCTGACATTCATTATCTTTTGAGTTTCCAGTTTTGCTAAATAACAAGGTGTTTTTCATGCTAATGGCTTTATTGTTATCTTAGGCAGAGAAGGCGGATGGATTCCTCAGCCTCCCAAACTTCAGTATAGAGCCAGCTACAGAATGCAAGAAAAAGCAGTAAGTGTATTATCCTTACCTTGTGCAATGTATGTATCCACAATATGTAGTCTTGGCACATATTTTGATGGCACTTTAACAGCTATGGCTTCATCATAGGGAACCCTGGGACTTGTCATTCAATGAGGCAGTTAGAATTCTGTGCTATGGATGAACCCTTGAGTTATAGCAGAAGATTCTAAGTACTTCACCAAACTACAGATCCCAGGTCTCCATAGAATGGAGCCTTGACTGTGAACATGGAATTGAAATGCTGCAACTATATAGTGCAGACAGATTTTTAAAAATGTTGCATCCAAAGTGAGTCTTCTTGAACGTAGCTTTGCTGGATGCAGAGACTGTTAAAGTCTGTCCACTTCCCTGAAACAAATTTCAAACTGAGGGTCAAAATAGAGGATACAGACAGTGAGTTGTGAGAAGCAAGAAATCCTGAAAATGCTGTAACATGGCTCTTTATTACACACACACACACACACACACACACACACACACACACACACTTTTCTTACCCCCTGCAGCTTCTAAATAAGTATGCCTTGACTGGTCATTGGGAGGTAAACAATGAGCTTCATTTGTCAATTTGATCACTAAGGAACAGCATTTGAAGAAAATTGCATTGCTGTAATACTAACAGCTTTTCAGTATCTATCAACTAGTTATCTGTGTTGTCAGGTTTCACCCAATAGAGTACAGTACATTGGAAGCACTGAGGTTACTTCAGTTTAAAAGCTATAAGTCCATTAAAATGTAAAAGCTATCTGGCTTTTCCCTTTTACTTACTTAAGTTGCAGAGATAAAAGACCTTTCTATTCACACTTCCTGGTCTAGAGCCTAGAAAACATTTTTTAATTACACGGGTAATTTTTTGGGATCGCAGCACCCATGCTGGCTGGAAGAGTCTGTGTGGTATAGCTCAAAAATAAATTTTCCAAGTTGTGCCCTTCTCTAAACCCATATGTGTGAGAAAGGTGACTTTTTAAAAGTTTAATACAAACTAATGATTTTAGTGCAGAAATATAGACTATCATTCACTCTGATGCCCACTCTCTTGTTGAGATGCACAGACAAAAAACCAAGATGTTTCCTTCCAAACATCTTTTGAACCATGTTACCATTAATTGTCGGCTTCAATTATCCCTTTGGTGAAAAAATAAATATGTTTCTTCAAAATCTCCACCAACTCCGAGTATCACATTCCTATGCTGAAGAAAGCAATCCAGGATTTTTGCAAACATAGAATTTGCCTCCCACTAATGTGGAACAGAGACTGCGGTGGCTTAGTGGTGAAGACACTGAACTTGATGACTGGAAGGTCAGCAGGTCAGCAGTTTGAGACCCAAGTGCTGCACAATGGAGTGAGCTCTTGTCTCTGTCCCAGCTCCTGCCCACATAGCAGTTTGAAAGCAAAAAATTGCAAATAGATCAATAAGTATCACTTCAGTGAGAAGGTAAACAGCATTCTGTGTGGTCCGGTGTTTAGAAATGCCTGCCACATGTCCATGGAAATGTATGCAGATAGCACTGGCTCGTTGGCTATAAACAGAGATGATCACTGAACCCTAGAGTTGGATCTGACTGGCTCTCATGCAAGGATGACCTAATGTGGAAGTGAGATCAATTTATCCATTCTATTCTTTGACTGCTCACATGGTATTTTTACTCTGAAATTTTAAAGCCTTAGGCAAATCATTTTACTTTGCTTTCAAAGCTTGCAACAATGCTCAATTTTGCAGTTCAATATCTCTATATATAAAACAGAAGTGTTTGTTTGTATGTGCTCGATGGGCTCCCACACGCCTGGATGGATGCCCCTGAAACTTCACACACACCTACCTTGGCCGTGCAAGATCAGGATTTGTTTGGGGTGTGTGTGTGTCTCGAACCCAAAAATGGGATGCAAAGGGGGCACCCCCACTGGCAGGAGCAAACACAACAGAACAGCACTACTGTGCATGCACAACACAGGCGCACACGCAGCACAGTCGATAAGCTGGGAAAGAAAGCTTTGGCCGCGATTAGCGACTGTGGTGCAGTCTCTGGCCTGTAAAAGAAAAAAAACTGAGCAAGTTCTGCAAACGTCACCTTCCCCCAAACCAGGATAAACACAAAGGCACAGCCTACCAACTCACCTGCCTGTCGCCCTTCTCTGGTTCTCCACCAGGTGTTCTCCACCCGGTATCCAGGCCTTGCTGGCTGCCCCACCCCCGCCGCCCTCTTTTACCTTCCGGCCCCTCCATGGCTTGCCACGGCCACCTTCTCTGGCTCTTTGTTTAGGCAGCCCCTGCAAAGGTCCTTCTCCGGGTCTCCACCAGGGGTTCTCCGCCTGGTGTGCAAAACCGATGGGCGCTGGGATCTTCAGCACTGGGTGGAGGCCAGGTTGCTACAGCTGCCACCACACCCACCGCCACCATTGGCCTTGTGGGGGCTGCCTGGATGAAGAGCTGGAGGAGGCGGCAGGGGCAAGCCATGGAGGTCAAAGAGGGCGGCGGGGGTGGGGAGGCAAGCAAGGCCCCGGGTGGAGACTCGGAGAAGGGCGACCGGCGGGTGGGCTGGTGGGCCATACCTTGGTGTTTATCCTGGTTTGGGGAAAGAGGAGGCTGGCAGAACTATACATACTTTAAAGAAAAGAAAAAACCCGAGCAACGTTGGGTAATCAGCTAGTATTCCATATTCATGAATATATAATTCTGTTTTTTAAGCGCCATGAAGATCATCCACCCACAGATCAAGACATTTTATTTTGCAGCTGAAAATGCAGCAGAGATGAATATGTAAGTGCAAACCATTTATTCCAGCCTTCTTTCTATTACCAAAGGAGAGTCATTCTTGTGCCTGTTTTAATGATCAATGTCAGATTCTTTATTTAGGGAGAGAGGACACAGCCAGAAGGCAACATTCCTTCCCAGCTAACCTTCTTAGGGCTGTATGTCCTTGGTGAATAGAACAAAATTTCAAAGTAGTTGGAGCTAATGACCAGGACCATTACCTTCTCTCCTTGTATGTGAATGCATACAATAAACCGGGGATGCCCAAACTTTTCAAGCTGTGGGCTGGCCACATGGTTCCTCCCACCAGAAGCAGAAGCAGAAATAAAACACATCTTGCAATCTGTTTTGCAACAAATATGTTTTGCAACAGGATGAGATAGATTTTAGGCTGCCTTTTTCTCTGTTTAAACCAGGGGTGCCCAAACTACGGCCCGTGGGCTGGATCTTTCCCGCAATACAAATTCATCTGGCACACACTGCACTCGTTACTTGTGAAAGCAGAAGTAAAATGCACATGTATGGGCGCATTTTACTTCCACTTCCACAAGCAACAAGGGCGGCACGGGCCGGATGAATTAGCATCAGGGGGCCGAATCCAGCTGTAATTTGGCCACCCCTGCAATAAACAGTTCCTCCTGTTTATTCTAAGAATCAGTTTACTCCTGATTGATTGCCAAGGTATTACCCTGAGGCTGAGCACATGATGTAATGCCTGGTTTTGGAGGTTAAGCAGGGCCAGGACTACTTATTACTTATATGGAAGACTACTGGGAAATACCATTGATCTCCAAGTAGGGCTAGGGAAGAAAATCCTGCCTGAAACCTTGGACAGCTGTTGCCAGGCAGTATTGGCAATACCAGGCTAGGTGAACAAAAGTTTTGACTTGGTACAAACCAGCTTCCTGTGTTTGTAGTGTTCAGCCTCAGGGATGAGGAAAGATTGGAAAGAAGAGTGGTTAAACCTCTTTACCTTGGAATCATCCCATTTATTTATTTATTTATTCATTCATTCATTCATTCCACTTGTACCCTGCCCACCTGGGTATTCCCCACTCTGGGTGGCTAACAACAATATATTAGAAACATCTTAAAATCACACAAAAAAGTATTTCTCTGTGGTTGCGTGCTGGTGAAGAAAGAGTTGTTTTTCCAATGGGATGATTAAAAAGATACTTTGCCAGTTCCATAGCACCTGCAAAGTTAGTGATATTTGAATTTATCTGCAATCTTCTCTTACTCTTCACAATTGTATCAATGTAAAAGGAGTGTTGACCTGACCCCTAACTCAAAGTAATCCTGGTGCCTTAAGGCTCCAGGTGGGATAGGTTCCCTTTACCCCACAACCTGCCAACTGGAAAAGCATTTTTCACTCCACCTGCATCAGGATGCCCATGACCCGAAAGTCACCTACATCTTTGATTCTGAACAGTCATCGTCTATCATCTTTGGCTATGAAGGATTCAGCTGCTGAGAATATTCATGCTTTTGTTATGGCATTAGTTGTTACCAGCATGAAGAGCAAAAGACAGGTTGAATTCAATGTGTCCAGATGTCCCATGAGTGATGGCTTGTGTTGAGAAACACTACATGTAGCAGGAGAAATAGGTACCAATAAATGTATTCAACCCTTGTGGTTGAGGTGACTATTTCTATAGTTATCATAGTTGGTTCTTGATTTAGTTTAGTGTGGTGTTAGCTGAATTCTCAATGTAAGATAATGTGGAGACATGATTATAAGTTTGTTTATATAACTGTTCTTGTAATATAGCTTGGATATTGTATTGCATGCTAATGTACATAAGTTTATTTGAATTTCAGGTGGTTAAACAAACTAGGGCTGGCTGTTGTCGATGAACAATCCAGTAAAAAATGTGAAGAAGGTATGATGAGATATTAACTTCTGGGGTGGACTCTCTCTATTCCTTTTTACCCAAGAACTATTAATGGAACACACACAAAAAAACATTGTTCAGTATATCCAGAGTAGTAAGAACTTGCATGATTAACTATATTGGGAAACTGTCAAAATAAAATGAAGGAAAAATTATTTAAAATACTAATGTTAAACTTGCAATATGGAATATGCTTGTGTAGTTAATTACTCTCATTTATCCTAAAGCAGGAGTTCTCAACCTTTTTAAGCTGGGGGCCGGGTCATGCTCTCTCAGACAGCTTCGGGGGCCAGATGGCCATTTTGCCTTTCCTCCACCACATGGCACTTCCTGATATGGTGGAGGCAGTGGGGCCCCACATTAAATGGTCCTGTGGGCCACATCTGGCCCACAGGTTAAGAATCCCTGACCTAAAGCATAGATGGGGCTTAATTTTGAGGTTTGTAAGGATGGGGTTAATCCCTTCTCTTCAACACATGTGCTGCTTTTATGGCTTTGGTATCTTCCAGCCCCCCTTCCCTAGGTTTTGATAGTCCTGTAATTTGCACCAACCATCTGTTCTAAGAAAGCAAGAATGGAAGAAGTGGCTATATCTATCATAGTGGGTTAAAGGAAGAACTGAAAAAAATTACATGATTTGCCTCTTTCTTTTCGGAGGCAAACAAAGGGTCTGTGTCAGGTAATTTCTCCTTAAATTTTAAAGTGTGGAGGAATTACGCTAGTCAGGAGAATGCCAGTGGAAAGAGGGAGCCAAACACAGACAGAATAGAATGGAAAGTGGAAGAGGATGCGATTGGTATGATAAATATGGTTTTCTGAGTACAGTATTAAAATGGAATAAATGGCTTGGAAAAGATCTTTATTATGTATGGTACAGTACTTTTTTAAAAACTAAATTAGAATATATAATTGCTTTGGCCTATACTGCACATCTGTGATCTTTTTGTTGAACATTTATTTTGTTAGTCATGAACAAATCATTACAAAATGATTACTTGTTTAATTCTGGACTTCTGAATTGATGGGGAACAATAACTAGGCAGATTCATCCCTGTAGCTTTCTACAGACTGGTTGATATCAATGACATTGCCATTTCCCTCCCTGAAATCTCTATTCAGTGGTAAGAAATAATATGTGTAGGGCAGTGATGGCGAACCTTTTAGAGACTGAGTGCCCAAACTGCAACCCAAAACCCACTTATTTATTGCAAAGTACCAACACAGCAAAAGGGGAGGAAGGAAACATTGCCATTGGGCTGCTGGGCAGAGGGGCGGGGTGAATTCTGTGCTGACAGGAGGGAGGAAGTGCTCCCATTGGGCTGCTGGGCAGAGGGGTGGGGCAAACTCTATGCTGGGGTGACTGCAAGGGTGATCACAGAGAGGGCTCCGAGTGCCACCTCTGGCATGCGTGCCATAAGTTCATCACCAGTGGTGCAGGGCATTTGTGTATGTGTGTGTGTGTCATTTCCCTGCTATTCAGGAGGGAGTTGGGCTTGGTGGACCAAAGAAGTTTGTTGAGGCACTCCAGGAGCCAGATGGACAATTTATGTGGACCAATTTAGGCCAAATGCAGAAACATAGGTCTGCATAGAAACAGATACAGAACAGAGTGAATCATCTGCTAGATCTTAAGAATCAGGCACAAAGATGTGGTGATTTAACTGTGGGGGTTCTAAATATAACACCTCTGTGATAAGCATCCACCTCCACATGTACCTGATTTTGTTTTTGATATATTGGCTTGCTAATGTATTCTTAAATAGTAACTTACCTTTTGCTTCTAACTCTCTTATAGAGCAACAGGCTCTATAGGTAGAGGGAGATGTTCAAAAGGCTGTTTTAAATTTCTTGAAATGTTTTTGCAGGGAGGAGAAGAAAAGTCAGAAAATGCTCAGTTTTACATTAATAATACCCTGTATGTATGACTAGATAGAAGTCAATAGGTTTTGCTTTCTGTTCAACTTATCAGGGAAATGTATGCTTTTCTTTACAACACAGTAAGCTGAGTGTCCATTACATGTCAAGCTGTTTTGTCTTTGTTTCAGAATGCTATAGTGAGAGCGAGCATGAAGATGCAGAAATAAATGCGGAAACGCCACCTCCTCCATATTCAAATCAGCTGCTGTCAGGCCACTTGGTATGTATTATAGTAATTAGCTTGCTTCCACTTGCTAAATTGATTGTACAAATGTCACTCCATTCACTTCATCACATGTCTGTCTGGGAAACCATCTGCAGTACAAAGCTGTGACCTTTGTGGCTAGTGCTTATTTATCTACTTGCTATTTATTGCTTTCGAACTGCTAGGTTGGCAGGAGCTGGGACAGAGATGGGGGCTCACTCCATGGTGCAGCACTCGGGTCTCGAACTGCTGACCCTGCTGACCTTCCAGGCATCAAGTTCAGCATCTTAACCACTAAGCCAGTGCAGTCCGTTATGAGATCCTATATACATGTAAAATACATATTCCCTATTTACTTACTGCATTTAAGTCCCACCTTTCTTCTAAGGGTTTCAGGATGACCAATATTTTCTCTCCCTGCAGTTTTCTCCTCATGACAGCCATGTGAAGTTGGAAAGAGGGGGAAACTGTTCCAGAGCCTCAGTCAGTGAATGGGGTTTGGAACCTGATTCCCACCCACCCCACAGATCTTTTCCAACTCTTTGGGTCTCTTTCATTCATACGTGATTGTAGTTTTTATGATAAAAGCAAATCATGCAAGGAGCATGAATAATAATAATATTTACTCTGAGTTTAGAGCAAGGGTGGAGAAGGTGTGATATTTCAGATATTTGGGACTAAAATTTCCATAACCCTTTACTACTGGACATTCTGGATGGGGGTTGTAGGACTCAGTATTGAGAGGGCTAAACATTTCCCATGGCTGCTTTGCAAAAAATGCCTCTCATAGCACTTGACAAATGGAGTCTGTCTGAAATACAAACAGGTATGTCGTTGACTGTCCGGGCATCTTCAGTATGTTAGCAATGAAGATTCTTTCTTTTTTGTCTGACTCATTATAAGCCTTTGAATCAAAACATTTCCTGTTAATTTCCTATCACATCAGAATTCCATCTGATGTGATAGAAAATTCGCCAGAATAGTGTTCCTTTGTGCAGGAATCTTGATTTATCCCAGTTTCTTCTAAACACTGTCTGCTGCTCTTCAATTACCTACCATTGAGACATAAAAGGGGATTCGTTGGCTTGTAGGATTGACCTGTATATCAGGTTTTGCTAATGCTAAATTTGATTTTATATTATTTGGACAGTGGGTCATGCAGCTACTAATATCCACCTCCTAAATTTTCCCTTCTGTTTCAGCAAGATAAGGTAATCACTGCTGCCTCCATCCTCATTAAATCCTGTGATGGAGAATAATCATATGCTCTTTGCTAGATTGGTATAATATTATTTTTAATGGATTTTTGTGTGTTTATATAACATTAACATGAAGAGAATGCAATCTGCAGGATGTCTTGCTGAAAGGAAGTAGGAGTATGGGATGGATGGTTTCTTGATGTTTCCAACTACATGCCTCATACCACTCCAACATGTTTCTGAAGATTCCCATAACCTTTCAGATCAGATTTTAGGGGGCACAGAGTTCTTCAAAGAGGAGACACAATGAACACAAATTACCTCTAAGAAGCATCCTGTGCCAATGGGAGTGCACAGTTCATTGAAAATCCAAGCAAGGCATAAAGGTTCAAAAAAGCCTTTTATATACAAGGACTGATGATCAATATTATGCCAGGAGGGACTAGATGGGAGGGATGGAGTACTTGAAACTAGAAAAGATCACTCGGTTTATCAAGTGTCCAGGTCTAAACTACATAATCAGAAGGATTTTCCTGTGAATTGATTCCTTCTGTTTGTTCTTCAATATAGCTTTGAGTTTTCAGACTTTGTCAAACTTGAGCGCACATGAAATAGCCTTAAATCTAATCTGATCCTGAGCCAGCAAGTTTTTTTGTAATTATTTCAAATCAGTGTGGAGACTTCTAGCCAAAGCAGATGAATGCTAACTTTTCTGTCCCTTAAGTGATTCCCATTTGTTAAGTATGCTAAAGTTCTACTTTATTACAACTCTGTTTTCTGTAATATACATTTGATATATGAGTAATAAATACAGTGGAACCTCGCATTACAAATGGTGCAGTTAACACAAAACTTTCTTAGCAAAAGAAAATCTATAGAAAAAAGGGGGTCGGTTAACAATTCCCCCCCCCCCCAAACTGATTAATTGGTTTTCAATGCATTCCTATGGGAAAGCACATTTTAGTTGACAAATTTTGGTTTTCAATGCATTCCTATTCATACCTGTCAAGTTTTGGATTTGAAAATAAGGGAAATTTTGGCCACACCCCTCTGTGGGTGTGGCCAAATCTGTGGGCATGGCCAAATATAGCCATGTGACTTGCTGGGCTCTAGTCATGTCTGCCACATGGCCATGAAAATGTCTGCAAACATAGACAGCACTGGCTCTTTGGCTGTAAATGGAGATGAGCACTACACCCTAGAGTTGGATACGACTGGCAGATTTTACTTTCTTAGGATCAAAGATCTCTGCAGATGGTGATTGCAGCCGTAAAATAAAAAGGCGACTGATGCTTGGGAAACAAGCTATGAGAAACCTGGGGAACATAGTTAAAAGTAGAGGGATCACCTTGCAAACAAAAAAATTGCATAGTCAAAGCAATGATATTCCCGGTGGTAATGTATGAGTGTGAGAGCTGGACCATTAGGAAAGCTAAGCGCAGAAAAATAGATGCCTTTGAAATGTGGTGTTAGAAATAGGTTGATCATAGAAGAAATTAACCATGACTGCTCATTAAAGGTCAAATAGTAAAGATGACGCTAAAGTACTTTGGACATCAAATGAGAAGAGAGGATTCACTTGAGAAAGCCTTGATGCTGGGAAAGGTGGAGGACAAAAGAAGGGGGTGGCCAAAAATAAGATGGCTAGATGGTATTGTAGATGCAATGGGCACAAAGCTGTGTTGGCCAAAGAACCCTTTCCCCATCTTCTTGGGGGACTTTTGTTTTCTTTCTTGTTTGCTCAGTGGCTTAAGTGACTAAGATGCTGACTGGGAGGCAGAAAGTCAGCAGTTCGATTCCTGAGTACTGCAGGACGGAATGAGCTCCCGTCTTTGTCCCAGCTCCTGCCATCCTAGCAGTTCGAAAGCAAGAAATTGCAAGTAGATAAATAGGGACCACTTTTGTGGGAAGGTAACAGCGTTCTGTGCGCTCTGGTGTCTAGTCATGCCTACCACATGACCACGGAAATGTCTGCAGACGCAGACAACACTGGCTCTTTGGCTTTGAAACAGAGATGAGCACTGAACCCTAGAGTCGGATACGACTGGCTTTTGAGCAAGGGAAACCTTTACCTTTACCTTACTCATTTTTTAATTATTATTTTTTCCTGGGAAGCAAAGAAAGTGCAGCATAGTAAACCAGCCCCCTAGGGTTACCAACTGCTTGTAAGCAGCTTGGCTTTAATGAACAAGCCCTGCACATGGTTAAACACTCCACACACACACCTCAATTAGGGTGGAGGAGCAAGGGATTAATTCCCTCAAATTAACCAATCTATTTGTTCCTCACTCACTGCAACCAGTTGAAGCACCAACACCTGAGAATGTTGGATCCAGCTTAAGGAAGGGAATTAGTAAAGAAGTAAAAAGCAACCTTTGTAGTTTCCAAGCCACCTAGCAGCTGAGGAGTTACTCTCCCTCCAGATGGTTTGTTAGAAGGTGGGGTGCTCTCTCTCTCTCTCTCATATAGTGATCAAGCAACCTTCCCCCCTCCCAAGTTAACTCTAGAACAGAAACCAAATCCTCCAGCCAGGAGGCAGGGCAGAAACAACTCAATAAAGCATGAGAGTGAGAGAGAAGTCTCTCACTGATTTGCCCCTGCATATATGAAATATCGCTCACCTCTAGAGTAGACTCCCGTCCCAGCATGGTGGCTCCGAACAGCAGCAGCAAAAATGAAGCCTCCATGATGACCATGTGGCAGGGAAATGAAAGAGAAACTACAGAACGCCCCCACCACCTTCTCTCTCTCCCCTTCCACAATCAAAAAGCCTGCCACACAGCGACCTCTGGTGGCCGAAAAAACATACTGTAGCTTCGCCTGTGAGGGCTCTGGTCAGGATTTTTTAAAATAAAAAATAAGGGATATTAAGGGAAAATTAATAAAACGAGAGGGGGCGGGAAGAGGGGTAAAAATAAGGGGATTTCCAGGGAAAAACAGGATACTTGACAGGTATGTTCCTATTGGAAAGTGCATCCAATACATCCCTATGGGAAATTCACTTTACAAATTTTTCATAGTACAAAAGGTCCCAGAGAATGCATTAAATTTGTTAAGAGTGGTTCCACTGTATCTCTTAAACATGAATCCAGGAAGGAACTCAAACAGAACTGATTACTGGATAACTTTCAGTTAACTACTGGGATCTTCTGGGGTGTTGAAGTTTCCTTCAAAAGGTCACCCTGTCTTTTAATGAAATTAATCTCTTGGGTAATATTTTAACAAAAGTAGCTAACTACTATTTTATGTATATGTTATATGATAGTCTTAAATTCTGTGCATTATCGAAGTGTATCTGTGAGTTTGCCCTTCTGGAATGCTACCTGCCAGTAGTGTATGACATGATCTGATTCTTCCTGCCTTGTTTATTCTGGAAAACAGGATCAGCAAGAGCCTTCCTTGACATCACGCGTATCAAGTGAAGTATCATGTTCTTTATCCTCACCAGAAAGCACAGTGATGAAAAGCCAGGGATCGTCTTCTTCCTCGTTGTCCAAAGTGCTGCACCCAGAAAGACAATCATGGCTTGACTTTGTTAACGCCTCTTCCACTGGGGGAGAAGTTGCTGGAGCACCTTCAGCTGTCTCTGGAGACTCTGAAGATGTGAATCACTTGGTAACAGACTGTAGTGAGACAAAGGAGGATGGAGCTGTCAAATCTGAGGGTAGCATTCGGATTTCTTTATCTGAAAATGCATCTTCCTTAGCTAGCAGTGAGGAGACCCTGTCTACACCTGAAAAAATAACATCAAAGCCTCCACAGAAAGGTGAGTCATGCAGGAGAGTTGCCTAACATATACTTCTTGACCAACACACACAAATGTTCTGTCATGTTTCCTTTCTGTTTTCTCATAAGGGGCTGCACTTCCAGTGTGAATGATCTAGCCACCCAGTTGCCCATTGCAGTAGTTTCAGAAGTGTCAAACGTGTAAGGGGCACAATTTCTGTTCAGAGGAATGCAATTGCCTATTTGTCACAAGTCTGTACAGTATTTTTATATCTCTAGCCTTGTATAAACTAGTCACCACTATGAATTGAGGCATTGTGTTGCCTTTTGGAAGATGACATAAGTCTCAGTTCCCATGTGGATTTTCCTTGTAAATAATAGATCCATTGTATATCGTCATTGTTCATATATAAATATTGTTTCTTGAATGCTAACGCCACCAATAATAATAATAATAATAATAATAATAATAATAATAATAATAATAATAATAATAATAATAATCTGAGTGTGATTAGCATTGATAACATCATGACTCAGCAGTTGCAGAAAGTAGCGCTACTTGGTATCAGCTATGTTATCAGTTGATACACATTGACTCTTAGGTCCAGGGCTAGGACCCGAGCAGTTAAGTTCCACAATTCTGGTCTGAACATATTGTTGTTATTGTTGTTGTTGTTGTTGTTGTTGATGATGATTATGATGATGATGATGATGGCAACCTTTTTCAGAGAATACGAAGAGGATTGGGGTGAGGGCTGAGACTGTGCATTTTGCCCGTAACTATGTAGGCTGGCTCTACTCATAGGATGCACAGTGGGGAATTGAACTTCTAGCTTTACCTAAACCACTGAGCTAACCAACCAACATTATTCCTTAACCTGAGGTTTTTTTGGAGGAGGGATGTGAGTGATGAAAATTTTTGTATTTGTGTCATTATGGGTTCTTTATGTGGGTTGCCTCTTTCATTTTCATATTTTTATGCACAGGTCTTTTTTTAAAGCATATTTCAGGTCATTCATTTTAGATGATCCCAAAAAAAAACCTGAAGTAACACCCTTGACCCCTTTTGCTATGAGGGAGTCAGCAGAGGAGGTTACTGGGAGGTGACTAGAGCGAGAAGGGCTAAACACTGCCTTCCTGCCCTCACTTGCAGCATGTTTTGACTGATGTTGGGCTTGAATTATTTTAAAATCCGTCCAAGAAAACAGAGTTTATTGTAAAATAAATTCCTTATAGTCAGGTAAAAAGAAAACTGAAGCTATTTCGATATATAGCCTTTCACCAAAGCTTCTTCTGGGTTTTCTTCTTGTATTATTTTTCTTATATCATACAATTTCTTAGCGTCACAGCCTCTTTGTCTACGTCGTATGCACTAAAGAATAGACAAAGAGGCTGTGACACTAAGAAATTGTATGATATAAGAAAAAAAAATACAAGAAGAAAACCCAGAAGAAGCTTTGGTTAAAGGCTATATATCGAAATAGCTTCGGTTTTCTTTTTACCTGACTATAAGGAATTTATTTTACAATAAACTCTGTTTTCTTGGACGGATTTTGCTCATTCTACTTGTGTTACACCGTCCTGCCATATTTCTCTTGGATTATTTTTAAAGCAAATGAGGAAAATGACCAGAGTTATTTGAGATGAGACTATAAATAAGTGTTTTGAAAATGTGCCTTGAAGTTAAAGGCTTCTTTTTTTAATGTAAGGGACACAAAGGTATGAAAAATGACCAACTTCTGTCCCTTTTCATTTCCCTTGATCATTGTCAGAGTAACATGCCCGTTTATAAGGGGAAGCTGTAGAAATCGAAAAGCTGCAAAAACCAGAATGGGGTAACATCCTCTTCCTGAGGTATTTATGGATATGTTGCAGTCAGTAACTGTAGGAAAAACAATGGCTCTGGTCCTATAATGGATCTGATAATTAGAGAGAGAGAGCTCTGAGTACAGTGGGAAGGATCATGACAATTCTCATCCTCAGTTTTATTAACACTACTAAAATGAAACATGACAGGATGTTGGCCTTTCTAGGCCATACATTTTAACAATGTGAAATATGATACCAGTGTGAAATATTCATGGGAAAATCTCATGTGTAGTAATTGAAGTTACTCACAGTTGTTTCTCTGTGTCAGTGACGAGATGAATGGGGGGGGGAGAGCAAAATCATATGTATTAAGCAGATGGGGATTCTTAAGCATGCACAAAGCTAGTAACTGTGCAACTCCCACAAGAATCCTGAAGGTGATTTGTTAATTGCTAACGAGAAACAACTGGAATTTAGGCTTTTTGCAATGCAAAGCTATAGGGATTTAGTCCAATTTCCTCCTTCAGCAGGGGAAAGTTTTCATTCTCACTTATAAGAAAAAAATAAACAAGGATTTATCTCTTCAGTGTGTAGAGCATTTTTTGTGTGCATGTGACCCATTTCTCAGTAACCAAGTGATGAATTACACTCCTATAAATACATCCCACTTTCCTTCCAGGACAAGAGCCAGTCTGTATGACTTTAGGAAAGCTGCATGGTCTCACGGTGCACCTAGAGGAAGGGAAGAGTAAACCATTTCTGTGTATTTCTAGCTAGAAAACCCCGGAAAGGGCCTCCATAAGTCAGAATTGACTTTGATGTCATGCAATTATTATCAAAAACTGCATGTTGTATGAACAACAAATTTTTCCACTGGTTTTTTTCTCTTCAGGACAGTGCATCAGAATGAAGCGCCGTTTGTTATTATTTTGCTTTATTCACAAAATACAGTCACATGGAAGTTTATCAGCAATAAAACATCCCGCTTTCTGTCTTCCCTACAGAATGTGCAAAATGTTCAGAAGATGAAATGGAGAGACTTTACAAGGCCTTAGAGCAAGCGAGCTTATCTCCTATGGGGGACCGACGGCCTTCTACTAAAAAGGAGTTGAGGAAATCTTTTATCAAAAGGAGCAAAAATCCCTCAGTTAATGAGAAACTCCACAAAATCCGAGCTCTGAATAGTACTTTAAAGGTAAGGAGTTGTAGTAAAGCTTTCATACATGATGTAATGAAACACATTTGTGGTAGATAGGGTATTGGGGAGCCACTGAAAAATGTTTCTATGATACTGACTGGGAGGTGGAAGGTCAGCAGTTCGATTCTTGAGTACTGCAGGGACCTCCCGTCTTTGTCCCAGCTCCTGCCAACCTAGCAGTTCGAAAGCAAGACAAGGTAGCTTTTCCAAGTTGTACATAGGATTAAAATAAAGGTAAAGGTCCCCCTTGCTCGAAAGCCAGTTGTATCTGACTCTAGGGTTCAGTGCTCATCCCTGTTTATAGCCAAAGATCCAGTGCTTGCCTGGGTTTGCAGACGTTTCCATGGTAGGCATGACTAGGCACCAGAGTGCATGGAACGCTGTTTACTTTCCTGCTGAAGTGGTACCTATTTATCTTCTTGTAATTTCTTGCTTTTGGATGGCTAGGTTGGCAGGAGCTTTATAATAAATGGGAAGAAAGCAAGAAGGAGCAGGAGAAATGTGCAAAAGTGGAGTTATGGGAGACCTCTAGTGGTCACCAGTCCAAATTTCCAGTATTGTGACCTTGTTATTATTATTTTTTTGCCTGCTAGTGCAAAGAACGTGATCTGGCCATGATCAACCAGTTGTTGGAAGACTCTGAGCTAACAGCGAGGAAGTACAGAGACTGGAAGGATACCAACACCATGTTGGTTCAAGACATCTATCAGCAGCAAGATATTCTCAATATATCTGAAGAAGATACCACAGTATCAAGTGTGACGATGCAACCATCTTTCATTGAAAGTACTATCTGAAAACAGTGCACTAGGTGGTACTTCCTCCATTGTTTGTTGGCAAATAGTTTAAGCTGCTACCATTTTTTGGTGTTGGTTTTTCTAAGCTCATCGCTTCCCACAGTGGAAAACTGAGCCCATTTTCAAAAGCATTATTTTCTTCCCTGATGTGCTATTTAGACAGAAACTGGCTGCCCAGAATGGCCGCATCATGATGCTGCTCTGGGTGAAGTTCTGATGAATTAGAATTCTAGTTTTTGCAAAATGCCTGACCTTTGTAAAAGGAACGATTAAGCAAGCATAGGATCTAGGCATTTTGACTTTTGAATAGGATGTACATATTGTAAGTATGAGGTCCTGATTTATTTTAAAATTTGTGGAATGAAGCAACATTGTAAAGGTAAACGCTACCAGAATAATTGTACAACAAAGCATACCATCTTGTTGACTATGCTTCCTGTTAAAACATTAATCCTTGAGAAACTGTTTCAAGCACAAAGGAAATAGTGAAAAGATGATGCCTAGACTCCATGAAGGCTTTTCATGATTTGTTCAGTAGGCACTTTTTTGCAGCCATTATGGCTCTATATTTATTAATGACCACAGCAAATATGTTTCATTGCATCATGAATTTGGATCTTTTTTTGTGAGCAAATAAATTCTTCACTACTGTGCAAATATTATGGTGCCTTCCCTTTAATGTACAGAATTGAACTGCATTGGCTGTGGAATTTTATGTCAATGCTGGAAAAGATGCAGTGTCTTTCACTACAAGAAATTGTACAGGGGACTCTAATCGCCGGAAGACCTCGGATGCTCAAATTTTGGTGAGGCTGATGGCCGCAGCGTGAGCAGGAGCCCACCTTGGTCAGTGCGGCCTAAGGGTGTGCTTTCTCTGCTCAGGCTTAGTTCGGCAGAGAAAGACTGGTCCAGCGAATCTGGCTCATGGGTTCCGGGGAAAATGGCAATAAGGCAAATTAATGTTGCAGATCTAATTTGGCTGCAAAGACCTCTGGGACAGAAAATGCCAATTCCCACAGAAGGGGAACTGTCGGCTAAAACGTTGTGTAAATCCAGAAAGCAGAAAAGACTGTTTGAGGCAAAGTATGAAGTATTAAATTTATTCCTAATAAAAATTGTAAATAATACTAGTTTCATCACTGTAAGAAATCTTTGTCAAAACTCAAAATGAAATATCCACCATGAAAGCACTTGGTATAAAGAAAATGTACTTAATCTTCAGTAATATATCAATTGATGTCTTCAATGCAATAATATAGTCCAAAATAGGAACAAACAAACAATGTATCTACAATCAAATCTTCAAATCTTTCTTGAAACCAAATCCGGTAATAGTTTTTTCAGTATTATTCTTCATCAGAAGTATGTTCTTAACTATAAATAAAGTAAAAAGACTACAATAATATAAATCACATTTTAGCACATTTAAATCCAGATAGAGAGTATAGTAGAGTGAGCACAATATAGTCTTACCAATAACGCGTCGAAAACGGCCTCAAAAGCAAACTCTTATTGTGCCAAACGATGTTAAATTTCAAGTACGAGCTTATTCCTTAAATATCATATCAAGACCTCACCTGTTCTAAACTCTCATAATTACCTTAAAGTAAAATACTCAGAAAAGTCAATGAGAATTGCAACAACGAAATCTACAGAGGTGGGTGAGCCACCCGACATTTATAAATAGCATGATAATTCTAGTTCACTATTGAGTCCCCCTGGGGACAAGGATTTCAAACGGTGTATTAAAAAACCCTCACGTTGCAACAGACCTCTTTCAATATCGAACCTTCTATTCATATCAGAACGCACTTTCTAGGATGACAAACCTTAGTTGGTCCTCCTTATGTTTTTTTTCTAGAAAATGTTCAACTAACGAGGCTGTCAAAATCTGATTTCTAATATGGGATTTATGTTCCGATATCCATTGTTTCACCGGCCATGACGTCATCCCCTCATTTATGTGTGACCTCATTTATGTGGGGATGAAATTTCCAAAAGATTGTAACAAAATCTGAACAAAAAATTTTTTACAATACAAATACAAAAGAATTATAAAGACAATATACAATACAAATACAAAAAATTCATAAGACAATAAACAACAATAATAATAATAACACTAATAACAATGTAATACCTCCCCATCCTTCACTAAAGCTCGGTTATTATACTCCAATTCATTATATGCAACATAAAACTTTCAATATCCTCTATTTCTTGTAACATTGAATATCCAAATCCAGTCAACGTCTTAGCCACTTGAGCCACTACAGTCCCATGTAATTAGTGTTGTTATTGCTCTTTTGTTTTGTTTCTGTATTGCCAATCAAGCAACTGTCCACAGCCATGGTTTTGATTGACAAAGAAAGGAGTTTTTTTTTCATTTAAAAGAAGTGATGCATTGCATCATCAATGATCTAAGAATGGAAAAAAAATTCACTTCCCCTGAATATTATAATAATAATAATAATAATAATAATAATAATAATAATAATAATAATAATAATAATAATAATAATAATAATAATAATAATAATAATAATAATTTTGTGTCAGAAATTATTCTGGTTTGAAAGGATTTTTGTGGGAGAAATTCTGTTCAGAGGATGCATGAATGAGGCTCCTTTCATGTCCCCAAGTGCTAGGAGAGAGACAGATGCTCAATCCATCATGCAGTACCTGGGTCTCAAACTGCCAACTTGCCAGCCTTCCAGCTAACATGGTGAGCTTCTTAACCACTGAGCCATCGCAGCCCCCAATGATCAACAGAAGTGTTCAGTTTCTGATGTCCTGATGTGGCTCATCAGATGTTTGTACTGGAAACAGATTTGACAGCTGCAGAGCTCACTTGTAGCCTGTTCCCTGCGTCCACATATGCTGGAATGTACTAAAAGAGGACACCTCCAAAAAGCAGAGCCCTCTGATGTGGTCTCAAAAGATATGCATTGGGAGAGGCTGGACTGTTCAACCATCCAACATGTGTGGATTCCAGGAAGAAGAATGCCTCTCCATCCTGTCTGGTTCATGTAACTGCATATGTGCATAAAAGTACTGTTCTATAAATGCAGTTGAGAGTGAGGGTTGTTTTCTTGCTCTCACTCTGAGAGCTCAGGTCCTTTAAAGCCCGTCCACAGCAAGGAAAAGGCCTGGTAAATGAATGTTTATTTTCCCTAAATGAATCCTAGTGCTTTCTTCATATGTACTCTGTGGAACATCTGAAGACTTGATGGCAACATTTTTGTTTCTGGCGTCATTGGTGCTCTTCATAGTACCTGTGTGTTGCCATAGAGATAAGCTTTCCAGCACCTAGTGAAGATTTGGCTTTTTAAAAAAGAGGCCTTTATGGGAAGCAGAATTTATTTGCTGATTCATAGTCTAACAATTTATTATGCTGTTTTATCGGTGCAGTTTTTTAAAAAAAGAAACTTTAGGGGTATTTTGTTACTCCATAGGCATTCCATTGTGTGGGAATTAGCAGAAGAGTTAGGATTAGGGCAGTATTATTTTATTTATTTACTAGCATATTTTGCCCGGCCTTGCCGGGCATTTTTAATGTGTGTGTTTGTAGTTTGGGGTGGTTTTGGTTCTGTACAACCACCACCCCTATGTAAAATACCTCTTCAACCACTATCAGACACATTAATTTTTTTAAAGACAGTAGTGTCTATTGTGTGTGTGTGTGTGTGTGTGTTTGTCTGTCTGTCTGTCTGTGTATGTGTGTGTAAGAGAGAAATAGAAATGCACTCTCTCTGTGTGTGTGTCTGTCTCTCTCTCTGTGTGTGTGTGTCTGAGAGAGAGAGAGAAAGAAAGAAAGAGAGAGAGAGAGACAGAGTGATAGTGAATGTAGTCCACCAGAGTGTGCTATTTTTAGTTAGAGATTGTGTTCACTGAACAGTATCTCTAACTAATAGTAGCTCCCTCTGGTGGAATACATTCACTAACGTTCAGATGGAAGAGGCAATCGTGGAGGGCGGATGTGGGTGAGGGTGGCTCCGTTTAGGTAAGTTTGGATTTTTTGTTGTTGTTGTGGGTTGGTTGGTGGGTTTGTTGGTTGATTGGGGGGTGGGTTGTGTGTGTGTGTGTGTGTTGGGGGCATGGGTTGTGTTGGGAGGGTTTTCCATGACCTTGCCTTGCTGGCCAGGATGTGGTAAATTTGGCTGCTGTTGTGGTGGTGGTGGGGGAGGGGTTTCCCGTGACCAGATCATGGGAATCCTTGCAGCAGTGGTGGCCACCGGGGGAGGTATTTTCCAGGTAAGCAAAGACAGCGAAGGGGGCTGTTTGCTGTTTTTGCTTTCTGTTTTTTTTTTAAAGTGGGGCTGGCCAGGACGGATTTTCCCTTAGCCTGGACTGCAAGGCCAGGCTTTGGGAAGCTTAGTGGCGGTGTTCCCCATCACCCGTGGGTGGCAGTGGCCAGGTCCTTCGGCCCTGCCTTCCTAGGCGAATGGGGACCTGCCCTCCCCCTTAATTTTTTTAGGCTGGTGTGTTTTCCCCAGCATGGCCTTCTCTGCTGGGATGTGCACCAGTCTATTCTCTGATCCTGCTGGTGTTGAGGCCTTGACGCCGGCAGGATCGGAGGAGATACCGGCGCTCGTTCCAGTGAAGGCCGTGTTTTTTGGAAAAATACCTACCTTAAAAAGGTAAGTGGGGTGGGGGAGAGGGACTGTTGATGGGGCAAGGTGGTGGGGCGGGTGGGCAGCGTGGGTCTTCATTCCCTCTTCCTCTCCTCACTTACCTTTTTGTGGTTGGATTTTTTCCCGTGGTGCAGTTTTTTCGTTTTAAAACTTTCAAAGAACCAGCTGGAGCTGGCAAAAGGTAAATGTGGCCAGTGGGGGTTATGGGGCGGCGGTGTAATTACCGGGGTCGTGCCTCCCCCCCACTCCCTAACCCCCACCGACTGCGCTTACCTCCTGGCTCCGTCTGGGTATTTCAAAGTCTTTCCCTCCCGGTGGTTTTTTTTTAAGTCGGAGCGCCGCGCTTTCCCAGCCTCCTCTGTGCTCGCATCCCTCAGCCTGATTGGCTGAGGGGTTGCACAGCGCAGAGGACTCTGGGACTCATAGTTTTATTATTTTGGTCATGTTCATGGGGCTGCTGCCCCGCTGGTGACAACCGGACCCCCGTGGCGTTGGGAAGGTGGGGGTTAAGGTGAGTGTAAAGGGCTTGGTCGGGGATGGTTGGGCCGGGTGCAGCAGCCTTTGAACGAACCCAATGGTTAAGGCCACTTTTTATAGGTATAGATTTGTTTGTTTAAATTTATATAGCTGCCCCTTTGCCGGAGTGACTCTGGGCAGCTTACATCCACTAAAACTCCAATTAAAACTCTAAAAACCATTAAAACCCAGTGTATATTCACTGAGTTGGCTGAGAATTCCAGTATCTCTTCCTCCACCCATGGGGCCAAACTACTGATAATCAGAGTGGCATTTCTGCTTCTCAGAACCATGGCTCGCCAACCCAGTGTGATATAGTACATAGAACTGGTTAATCACAATAGCCTCCTGTGTTGATATGTTAATGATGGTTAGCCATGCTCTCTTTTATCTATACTTCCACTACTATGGGGATCCATACCAGGGGTGCCCAAACTTTTTGGGCCACAGTTACTTGGTTCCTCCCACCTGGAAGGATCAATGATCAAAACGCGGAGGGCCAAATGATATAGTCAATGTAATAAAGCATCCCGTTCAAGGCAATACAAAAATTACATCTCCATTTATTATGTTGGAATAACCAAAAATACTTAATTCAGTATAGGGAAATCAAAATTCATAAAGTTGAGTTATTCATACTTCATAACTTCATAACTTCATTTCATAACTTCAAAACACAATAATCTTCAAAAGACACAACCACACTGACACCGTTCCGGTAAATCGGTATTTCGGTACTTCATCAAAGGTGTGTATATGCTAAATGATAGGAGGCTACAGAAAATAATTATCAATTACAGCTGTAACATAATAATAATTATAACAATTCTTAATACTGCAAACATAGAGTTCAAATCCCTTAACATACATAAACATAATAGGTACAAAAATCACAATTTACCATTTTGTAAGTAAACAATACTTATAAATATCTTGTGGTATGCATCAAAACAGCCTCTAAATTGAATTCTTTTAGTGCCGTAGACGTTAATTATGGTCATACAAGCAGTGATATTTAACTGTAGCTAAAAGGGAGTCAGGTGGTACCAATAGAGCACAGCAAGAACGTCCAACATCAGGTCTTAAAGAGAGAGAACATTGACAAAACACTGACTGAAAGTTATCAACAGTCCTATTACAATAAGCATGACATGTCATTTTCAGAGGTAAGTCCGTGCAGTTCCATGGAATTAAACCTGTGAATAAAATATGCTTCCTGTTGCAATAGTCTCTTTTTTGTGTCTATTCTAGTAAAGGGTTTCGGTTTAATTACATCCAGAACTACAAATCGAATCTGATCTTCAGTGTGACGATGTTGCACAAAAGGTGACCAATAGGAGCATTAGGAGACTGTGTGCGTATGCGGGAACGGTGTTCACTTATCTGTGTTTTCAAAGATCTAGAGGATTGGCCAACATAATTTTTACCACAAGGGCAATAAATCATGTAGACGGTATTTACAGAGTTGCAATTACTAAAAAAATTCAAGACATATCGTACAGAGCAATCCGGAATAGTCACCTCCTTAGTCTCTATAGAGAATCTGCACATGGAACAACCCCAACATTTATAATGTCCTGTGATAATACTGGAAATATCAGGACACAGCAGAACATCAGTATGGGTAAGAATGTTACTCAGTGAGCTAGTTTTCCGAAATTGTATCCTGGGTTTGTTCTCACACCCTGGGATATCCTGTACCAAATTCCAAGATTATTGTGTTTTGAAGTTATGAAATGAAGTTATGAAGTATGAATAACTCAACTTTATGAATTTTGATTTCCCTATACTGAATTAAGTATTTTTGGTTATTCCAACTTAATAAACGAAGATTTATTTTTTGTATTGCCTCGAACGGGAAGCTTTATTCCATCCTCCCACCTGGAAGCAGAAGTAAAATGTTCATGCGCGGTTGACGAATGCACCCGCACATACACAGAATGCCATAAATGACCTGCGGTTGTTGTAAACGTGTTTACGACAGCTGTGGATCATTTGTGGCAGCATTCTGTGCATGTGCTGGTGTGTTCTGTGCCTGTGCATGCACTTTTTACTTCCACTCCTGGGAGTGGTGAGGGCGCTGTAGGCTGGATCTGGCCTGCAGGCTGTGATTTGTGTACCCCTGATCTATGCAAACACATATGGCATAGCTTAAGGACTCTGTGTTTCTAAGGAAGTGGATTTTGATCCATGAAAGCTCACATTGAAACAAGGATATTTTTTGTTTAGTGATCCAATAAAGGTATCACCTTCTGCATTTGTTTTATGTATGGATCACACGGCCGACTTTGTTTGTTTATGGAACTGCTGAGGATATGGTGGGGGGGAGGGGGCAACACACCTTAACTGCATGGACTTTTAAACATCAGGACAGCAGCACTACAAATAGAACTACTGGGTAATATTTTGAATTGGCTTTGAATTGGCTACAATTGGAACACCTAGTGTGTAAACTAAATCCCACCCACCACCACCACCACCACCGTTCCCTGACGAGGTCACTGGAATTTGCATTGCTTTAACCTGGCCAGAGAAGGGGGCTACAGCCACAATAGAGCCATTTGGAGAGAGTAATAAGCAGAGGCCTGGTTTCTTGTGTTTGTCAAATGGGGGAGGGATATAAAATGTACTGCTAATTCACATTCATTTTTAAGAAGTTGTTGTTGTTGTTGTTCAGTCGCACAGTCGGTTCCGACTCTTTGCGACCCTATGGACCATTGTTCTCCAGGCGCCTCTGTCCTCCACCATCCCCCTCAGCACTCCCAGTTCTGTGCCCATTGTGTCTACAATACCATCTAGCCATCTCATCTTTGGCCTCCCCCTTCTTCTTTTGCCCTCCACCTTTCCCAACATCAGGACCTTCTCAAGTGAATCCTCCCTTCTCATTTGATGTCCAAAGTACTTTAGCTTCGTCTTTACTATTAGCCCTTCCAATGAGCAGTCAGTGTTGATTTCTTCTAAGATTGACCTATTTGTTCTCCTCGCTGTCCAGGGTACCCTCAAAACTCTCCTCCAGCACCACATTTCAAAGGCATCTATTCTTCTGCGTTCAGCTTTCCTTATTGTCCAGCTCTCGCATCCGTACATTACCACTGGGAATACCATTGCTTTGACTATTCTAATTTTTGTTTTCAGTGTGATGTCTCTGCTTTTCACTATGTTCCCCAGGTTTCTCATCGCTTGTCTCCCAAGAATCAGTCGCCTTTTTATTTCATGGCTGCAATCCCCATCTGCCGTGATCTTTGATCCCAGGAAAGTAAAATCTGTCACTGCTTCTACTTCTTCCCCATCTATTTTCCAGGAACTGATCGGACCTGTTGCCATTATCTTGGTTTTCTTGATATTGAGTCTCAAGCCAGCTTTTGCACTCTCTTCCTTCAAACCGATCAAGAGATTCTTTAGGTCTTCCTCACTTTCTGCCATTAGGGTGGTATTGTCTGCATATCTCAGATTGTTTATGTTTCTCCCAGCAATTTTAATCCCATATTGTGATTCCTCCATCCCTGCACTGCGCATTATGTGCTCTGTGTATAGATTGAATAAGCAGGGTGATAAAATGCAGCCTTGTCTTACTCCTTTTCCTATTCCAAACCACTCTGTCATTCCGTGTTCTGTCCTAACTGTTGCTTCTTGGTTCATGTACAGATTTCTCAGGAGGCATATGAGGTGCTCTGGTATTCCCATCTCTTTAATTACTTGCCACATCTTGTTGTGGTCCACACAGTCAAATGCCTTAGTGTAATCAATGAAACAAAAGTAAACTTGTTTCTGATATTCCTTTGTTTTCTCCATGATCCAACGTATGTTGGCAATGTGGTCTCTAGTCCCCCTGCCTCTTCTGAAACCGGCCTGCACCTCTGGTAGTTCTCTCTCCACATGTTGCTGAAGTCTGTCCTGCATTATCTTGAGCATCACCTTGCTGGCGTGTGGGATGAGTGCAATTGTTCGGTAATTTGAGCATTCTTTGGCGTTGCCCTTTTTTGGGATTGGGACGTATACTGATCTTTTCCAATCCTGTGGCCACTGTTTTGTTTTCCAGATTTGCTGGCATATTGAATGCAGTAATTTGACGCCATCATCTTTTAGAGCTTTGAAAAATTCAACTGGGATACCATCATATCCACTAGCTTTGTTGTTTGCAGTGCTCTTTAGGGCCTTTATAACTTCGCTCTCCAGGATGTCTGGCTCGAGTTCAGTTTTTTCATCATTGTGGTTATCAGGAGTGTTGAGGTCCTTTTTGTAGAGTTCCTCTGTGTACTCTTTCCATCTTTTCTTTATCTCTTCTGCATCAGTTAGCTCTTTTCCGTCTTTGTCCCTTATCATGGTCATTTTTGCTTTAAATGTTCCCTTTATTTCCCCGATTTTTCTGAAGAGATCTCTAGTCCTGCCTCTTTTGTTGTTTTCCTCCATTTCTTTGCACTGTTCTTTTAGGTAGTTTTCCTTATCTCTCCTTGCTTTTCTTTGAAATTCTGTGTTCAGAAGATTGTATTTTTTCCTTTCTCTTTTGCATTCCTTCTTTCCTCTGCTATTTTAAGAGCCTCATCAGACAACCATTTTGCTTTCTTACGCTTCTTTTCTTTTGGTATGGTTTTCTTTGCTGCTTCCTGCATGATGTCCTTTATCTCTGTCCATAATTCTTCTGGCACTCTATCTATTGCGTCCAGGCCATTAAATCTGTTCATCACCTCCACCGCGTATTCTTTAGGGATGCTGTCTAGGTGATATCTGTCTGGTCTTCTTGTTTTCCCTATTTTCTTTAGTCTTAACCTGAATTTTGCGATCAGTAGGTTGTGATCTGAGCCACAGTCTGCTCCAGGTCTTGTTTTTGCTGATTGTATGGAGGTTCTCCATCTTTGGCTGCAGAGTATGTAGTCAATTTGGTTTCGGTGTTGGCCATCTGGTGATGTCCATGTGTAAAGTCGCCTCTTGTGTTGCTGGAAGAGAGTGTTTGCTATGACCAGTGCGTTCTCTTGGCAGAACTCTATCAATCTTTGCCCTGCTTCGTTCTGTACTCCAAGACCGAACTTGCCTGTTATTCCCTCCACTTTTTGATTGCCTACTTTGGCATTCCAGTCTCCTAATATAATTTGGACATCATTTCTTGGTGTCTGTTCTATGAGGTGTTCTAGGTCCTCATAGAACTGGTCCACTGTGGCTTCATCTGCACTAGTGGTTGGTGCATAGACTTGGATTACAGTGATATTGAAAGGTTTGCCTTGAATTCTGACTGACATCATTCTGTCATTTTTGAGGTTATATCCCATTACTGCTTTTCTTACTCTCTTATTGACAATTATGGCTACTCCATTTCTTCTAAGGTTTTCTTGTCCACAATAGTAGATATGATGGTTTCCAGAGCTGAATTCACCCATCCCTGTCCATTTTAGCTCACTGATGCCCAAGATGTCAATGCTTATTCTTTCCATCTCATTTTTTACCACTTCCAGTTTACCTTGGTTCATTGATCTCACATTCCATGTCCCTATGCAGTATTGCTCCTTGCAACATTGCATTTCCCCTCCCCCTTTCCTGTCCCTCCCCTTCCTCCACTCTGTTGTGCTAAGCATCCTGTATCACCTAGCCTGCCCTTTTGTTTTGCCTTTTGTTTTGGTCAATAGGGTTCTCTTGGCAAGCTTTGTGGCGTGGTTTGCCGGTGTCTACGCCATTTTTTCCTCACATCATACATCATATCACATTTTAAAAAGTGCAGAACATTTTAAACAACATATTATCATGCATATTATCACACTTTAAACACAGTCTCTATGTCAGTTGTTATATTAAGTCATTTTAAAGTCTTTATGTGAGTTACTATATTAAGTCATCAACATTTCTGCATATTTAACTACTTATCCTTTGTATGGGGCTCTGAGTCTCACCCCCTGGTTTAACTCCTTTGCCTTCTTCCCTTCTGCCAATTGGACCTCTCCTTCGGCGCTTGGTTGTTTTCAGGAGGCTGGAGATGGTGGAGTCCGGGATCGGAAGGGCTCTCGTCGGGGCGACTGGCTGGCCTCTCCCCGCCCGGCTGGTCTTCCTCCTCCCTTACCGGCCCGGCTGGCGATGTTGGAGACCGGCTTCGGAGGGCTCGCGTCGGGGCGACTGGCTGGCCTCTCCCCGCCCGGCTGGTCTTCCTCCTCCCTTACCGGCCCGGCTGGCGATGTTGGAGACCGGCTTCGGAGGGCTCGCGTCGGGGCGACTGGCTGGCCTCTCCCCGCCCGGCTGGTCTTCCTCCTCCCTTACCGGCCCGGCTGGCGATGTTGGAGACCGGCTTCGGAGGGCTCGTGTCGGGGCGACTGGCTGGCCTCTCCCCGCCCGGCTGGTCTTCCTCCTCCCTTACCGGCCCGGCTGGCGATGGTGGAGACTGGCTTCGGAGGGCTCGCGTCGTGGCGACTGGCTGGCCTCTCCCCGCCCGGCTGGTCTTCCTCCTCCCTCACCGGCCCGGCTGGCGATGGTGGAGACCGGCTTCGGAGGGCTCGCGTCGGGGTGACTGGCTGGCCTCTCCCCGCCCGGCTGGTCTTCCTCCTCCCTTACCGGCCCGGCTGGCGATGGTGGAGACAAACAGGCCATCGTGCCATGAACATTTGGACTTCCATTGATAATTTCCCTACCTTACCTACCTGGAGCATACCTGTCAAGTACTCCATAATGGCCGGTATTTTCCTTAATTTTGCGCCACTGTTGTTCATTTCCTGCCTGGAGCCGCCACTACCCCGTAATGTGGCAGTGGGGGGAAAGTAGTTACTGCATATCCCTTCTGCGCAGGTCCTTTCTACACATGCGAAGAAGGGTTCTGTGCAGAAGGGGATGTGTAGAAGGCTTCTAGGCATGCGTAGAAGCGACCTGTGCAGAACCGTTCTGCGCAGGTCCGTTCTGCGCATGCGTAGAATGCTTCTAGGCATGCGTAGAATGTACCTGCACAGAACCATTCTGCGCAGGTCCCGTATTGTCCGTAGCCGCGCTTGACAGGTGTGACCTAGAGAAGTGATCTTGAATCATGAACGCTCACAATGATTATTTGTTTTGTGATCCAATAAAGGTATCGCCTTCTCCTTCTGCATTAAAATACAACAGTTAGTCTTTAAAGTGCCACAACATTTTTTGGCTTTTTATTTTATTTTGTTTACTCTCTGACATTCATTGAAGATCTCACATGCTTTGAACACTCCCATAAGTCAGAATCAAATTGCACATTAGATAAATATATTTTTTATTCTATTATGTTACTTTAGGTGGAACAAAAAAGTACCCCCATGGAGAAATTAAATCAACATATCAAGATATGTTTTACCCCAGCCTTTTATTTAATGAACACTAGCTCGGCCTTTGTCTGGGTGGGACTGACGCCGGGCTGGGCAGAAAATGGGGGCCCCCTCTCCTGCGCTGAGCTTACCTCACATGTTGGGGTTGGGGGATGTTTTTACCGTTGGCGTCCGGGCCTGATGCCTCAGTCTGGGTAGTGCGTGAGGGCCGGCACATGGCTGAAGGTGTGAGTCAGTGGAGGTGTCAGGCCATGGCCTGAAGAGGTGGCCGGCAGGAGCTGTTGTTGCCACTGGGCGAATGGTGGTGGTGCTTGCGCTCTCTCTCATGCATGCACACCTTTCTGTCATGGCTGGGAAGGGGGCCTGTGCAGGTGCCCATGGCTGGTGTCTGGCCGGTCCTGCTTGTTTGTTGCGCAGGTGCAACTTTACTATGCATGGGCGCCATTGTTAGGTGGCCATTTGTGACTTTGGGCGTCTGTCACAGAGTTGTGACGCCCATGTGCTTGCGCATGCAAGTGCTCCAGTGGCACCAGTAGGATGCCTGTGGGTGTGGCTTACGCCCCACTCACGGCCCCGTACCCCCCTCTTTGACCTCTTGGACATGGAAGGTAGATCCAGGACAATTGTTGAGTGGGAGGGTGGCGAGGGGGGAGAGGGCATGCAGGACATAACAATGTATGCCTTTGCTTTAGATATATAGATACAAATAAAAGAAAGGAGGCGGATTTCTAAAAATAGGAAAGAAGTATGGTGCTTTCTTGTGATATTAAACTTGAATGTATTTCTTGGTGTATATGAGGTAATGTAAACAGCAACTTTTTGTCTGAAATTAGTTTTTGTAAGCTATTTCTTAAAATGTGCAAATTCTGCTTTTTAAAGAAATAAGACACAGAACTCCCTAGTGATGATTCCTAGTTTTATTCCTAGGCCAAGTCAAGCAGCCACCACAATTTTCATGTATTTTAGTTGTGTCAACATAAAATCCCAATAGTATTTTGATCTTAAAGTCTATCCAAAGAGGTCTCAGCTACCTGGAGATTCTGGGAGCTTTAATTTGGAAAATACATTTTTCAAGTTTTTGAGGGAGAGAAGCAGACAACTACACTGTAAGTGTAGCAACCAAAATATGTGTATGAATCCTCACATCGTGGGGCCTGTTGGTTATTTATTTGAACCTAGTATTTCCATAATGTATGCCAGATGGTGAATCCCTACAGAGTTAGGGATGCTGCCCTGAGATTGCAAGATTTCTGCTTTAGAAAAAGAGGCCACACTTTTTATTAACTTGGTAATTATAAAAAACAGATTAAATTCTGTAGAAAGATGCGATATTAACTTATTGCAACTACAGTGAAAGGATACTTGGCTCTCTTTTTTGTGTTCAGAAAACTGGAGGCGACAGCCAGCGTAGTGAATAACAGCTCTTTTTATTGTGGGGTCTGAACACAACTTGGAGGGGAACAACTGGGTCTTATATACACAAAAACTTGATACAAAACAGCAGGAATAAACATCATTGGGTCATTTTAATATTGGTTACATTTTGACAGCTACAATGCACACTTTTCTTTTTTTGAATTGCAACGCGAATCAAGTCTCATGATACTACGCGAGTTTGAGAGAATAGAGGCCGGCAAGACAGCGCGGCCGTTTGACATGTAATTGACAGGAACAGTTATGCATACATAACATTCTTTCAAATCCTTTGTAAACTAGGGTAAAGATCAGCCTTGCTCAAAAGCCAGTCGTACCTGACTCTAGGGTTCAGTGCTCATCTCTGCTTCATAGCCAAAGAGCCAGCGCTGTCTGCTTCTGCAGACATTTCTGTGGTCATGTGGCAGGCATGAATAGACACCGGAGTGCACAGAACACTGTTTACCTTCCCACCGAAGTGGTCCCTATTTATCTACTTGCAATTTCTTGCTTTCAAACTGCTAGGTTGGCAGGAACTGAGACAAAGACAGGAGCTCATTCCGTTCTGCAGTACTGTATTTGGGTATTGAACTGCTGACCTGCTGTCTTCCAGTCAGCCTCTAAGCCACTTGAACCACTGCAGTAAGAGATCTAAATAATATACGTGGCAGAAAAGTTGAATATAGTATATTTTATTTTTTAAAAGCATTAATTCAGAGGTCTTGTCCTGACAGGGGAAACCATAGGAAGGATGGTGCTTAAAGGAAGAATTTGTTTTACTTAATTTAAAATTAGAACTAAAGCGCTGAAACAGATGAAATTGATGTACAAGCACCACCTCGTGGGAAGATGTGGTATTACACAAACTGATTACTGTTTGCATGTGTGCATGTGCATGTGCATGTGTGTGAGAGAGGGGGGGAGGGAGAGGGAGAGATTAAGGGCATATTTGTGTGACTGATTGCTTGAAAATGCCTTGGTCTGTGGGAGCAGAACATTACATTTACTTTACATAAGCAGAAGCTTCAGGCTCTTCATGTCATGAGAAAGCAAACAGCCACAGATGTTTCCTAGCAGTGAAGTCAAAGGGATAAGTAAGAGCATTCTTGGAGTGATGTCACTAGGATTTGTTCTAGCAGGTGGAGTTTAGTGACACAATGGGTAGAGGTGGTTCCTTTCCACGTCAGAGGCTGTCACTTGGAAGTATTTAATTAGCTCTTAAAATTAATTTGAAGGCAAAGTTGTGGTGGAACTGTCAGGATTTTTTTCTTAGAAAAACATTTCTGTGCAGCATAGACATGAGTACTCTGGTCCATGAATTGCATGTGCTGGGGATGTGCAAATGATTGTGCAATTGAAAAACACAATTCCTTGTTGCTGGGCATAACACCTGGCATATTTCAACTGGCATAACTTTATGTTATGCAGCATGAATGGGATTTTGCCCACTAGGCTGTGGGGATGAGTACTATGCATGTGAATTATGTTTTCAGAACACTACAAAGTTTTCCCACCCTCCTGAAAACTTCCTGCAGATGCTTTTGGGTCTCGTGCTGATTTACGAAAGACTGGTGCTCTGTGTATGATTGGAGCGATCACATTTCTTACCTACTGGTGCAGGACTGGTCTTTTGTTCTGGGGGCCTTTTTCTTTACCACTCAGATACACAACAATATATTTCTTTTTACAACTGAACTATAAAGTGGTCTCATTCTGGGTGTGTCACGTCCTTTCTCAATGTTTTGACCTCCAGATATTTTAGATGACATGTCCCATTGTTGTTGGCCATGCTGAATGTGGGCAGTGCAAATAAAGTCAGCCCAATACATTCTGACACACCACACAGCTATCGAAATTATGGACACTGAGTGTTCTTCCCTCCCATCAAAAACATTGGAACAGGATCCAGCAGAAATCTCTTCCCACAAGGTCCGTTGGTATGAGGGTCTGTCCATTTTCAGATCATTTCACTGTGATTTTACACAATGGCTCAAAGGCTGCTGCTTTGTTACACATGGGTTTTGCAATAGGTTATGCCTGATGGGTTGGTCTCATGGCGCTGCAGTAAAACAGAGCCCACAGTCTGTTGCTTGAGGTGGTTACTTAACTTGCACCATGGTAGGGCTCCTTCTGCTGAATAATTGTCTCCATGTGCTTGATTGACAGTAAACATTAAATTAAAACTATGCTTGATTCAGGTTCATCTTTATTAATGTATCAAGGGGCAAAACAGCAAGATGCCATAATTTATTGTACAACATTTACAAAGAATATTTATGCCTTCATAGAAAAGCACAGTTCAGCATTGTTTATGCCTTGTCTCAAAGTCATCCCATAAGCATTTTAAGCAAGGCACATTGAATAATGTACTTGAACTGATTCCTAAATTGAACTAAATAAGGGGTGCCCAAACTTTTTGGGCCGTGGGCCGTTCACGTGGTTCAGGGGGGTGGTCACTATGGCCTGGGGCTGGATCTGGCCCCCAACACCAATTCATCTGACTCGTGAAGCCTTTGTCGCTTCTGGAAGCGGAAGTAAAACACGCCCGTCCGGGAGTGACGAGGGCTTTGCGGGCTGGATGAATTCGTGTCTGGGGCCAGATCTGGCTCCCGGGCCATAGTTTGGGCACCTCTGAACTAAATGAACAGCTCAATTTTTTGTGCTTTGACTAACTGCTGGAGAGATCTTGCAATACTCGGAAACATCTTCTCATAGGCATAGAAGAAATAATGATTTAAACTAATCAAAAAGTATCTGAAACCTGATGAGTACAGGAGCCTAACTGTGAGTTCTCTTTAAAACGAATTATCTCTGAGAGGACCACAAGAGGTTTTTTAAATGACCTTTGAATAGTATAATCGTTCAGATTTCTGCATTAGGTCACAATAGCAGTGTTAACCAGGTTTTTCTTTAATCATGCTATTTTCGTAAAACCCATTACTCCATTTTTAAAATGTGATAATAGGTATCATTTCCCCCCAAATTATAGTAATATCCTTCTTTTCTAGCAGTGAGTATAACTTAAGTAATACCCTACTTGTGCTCACCTGGGTTTTCTGATAACAGGGTTCTCAAGTTTGTCACCATACCACCAACTAGTACTTGTCTATATTTTCTGACCTAATGTCACTGGTTTGCCCCCTTGTGTTACTAGTAGTGAAACAACCGTGTACTACCTTTTGCTGCAAAGCCTCATCCTCCCAAGAGTAAGAAACTGATCCTTTTCTCCACTGCACAAATCTATAGTATAGTTAGGATAATATATTGGCCTTAGCTGCATGAACCATTCCACTTTGAGGATGGCAGCACTTTTACACAGTGACTCAAAACCTGTTGCTTTCTTACATGTGATTTACTTTGGTTTACTTTATGCTTACTTAGGACTGGCCATTCACGCTAAACTTAGGGTCAGTCCAAGACTGCTCATTACTGTTGTTTTTTGAGCTTGGGTTGACATTCAGTCAAAATATTCATCTTCTACAGACTTCATGTCAAGGTTGTAGGTTATTTCTGTGAATTATTCCTTTCTTCCATGGGAAGCTTACTTTTCTTTTGCAAATAGTTTTGCTGTTCTCGGTGCATATCTGCAGTATAAAATGAAGGAATGATGCTAGTAAACAGATAGTGGATTTATAATGCTGGCAAGTCCTGGTGTGTGTGTGTGTGTGTGTGTGTGTGTGTGTGTGTGTGTGTGTGTGTGTGTGTGTGTGTGTAAATAATGTATGAATCTACCTTTAAACAGAATTATCAGTGGGACCTTCACAAATACTGATCTTAGGGTACAGTTACATGTTTAAAAAGAAAGATTTTAGAGAAGGAAGTGGCGTGACAGCTCAGCGGGTTCTGGATGAAGTGGATTATCTGCACCCTTTTCAGTGAGGATTCAGGCCTGGATATGGTACAGAGATGGCATTGGTCATGCTGTTGGATAATCTCTGGCATGAGCGGGATGATGGGAATCCATCCGTCCTTGCTCTTCTTGACCTCTCAGCAGCTTTCGATACCGTCAACCTTGGTATCCTTCTGGAACAGCTCCGAACATTGGGGATCCAGGGCACTGTGTGTTCCTGGTTTTCCTAGTTTCTGATGGGCCGGAACCAGCCGGTGTTGTTTGGAGGGTGAGACGTCTAGCCATAGGCTTCTATAATATGGGGTGCCACAGGTTTCAGTAGTTTTGCCTCTCCTGTTTAATATTTACATGAAACTGCTGGGTTTCCAGACTCATCTGTTCCCATGGGGTGAAGTATCACCAATATGCAGATAATACTCAGCTCTACATCTCAGCCTGTGGTGATCCTGGTGATGCAGTGGGAGTCCTATCCAGGTGTCAGAATGTTGTAGGGTCTGGATGGGGGACAACGGGCTACAACTGAATCCTGGCAAGACTGAGTGGCTGTGGATTAGGGCCCCCGCATTATCACGGAAGTTACCATCTTTGGTTCTGGATGGGGCTTTTTTGCCTCAGACAGACCCGGTGCATAATCTGGGGCTCCTCCTGGACTCACAACGCCTGTTCAATGAGCAGATGGCAGTCGTGGCTAGGAGGGCTTTCACACAACTTCGTGTGATTCATCAGTTACTCCCGCTCCTGGACCGGGACTCCTTGCTCATGGTTACGCACACTCTGGTCACCTCCAGACTTGACTATTGCAATGCGCTCTACATGGGGCTGCCCTTGATGACCATTCGGACGCTGCAACTCATCCAGAATGCGGCTGCTAGGGTGGTGATTGGGTGCGGGTGGTATGCCTGTTCCTTGCCACTGCTTCGGGAGCTTCACTGGTTGCCAGTGTGCCTCTGGGTGCAATTCAAGGTGCTGGTGATTACCTTTAAAGTCCTACATGGTAGTGGATCGGGGTACTTAAGAGACCGCGTCACCCCAAGGACATTTGCCCATCCCACTAGAGCAGACCAGAGGGGCTCTCTCATAGTTCCATCTGCTAGGGAGGCCCATCTCTCTAGCACAAGAAGGAGGGCCTTCTCTGTGTCTGCTCCGGCCCTGTGGAACCTCCTGCTAACCGAACTTTGTCTCCAGGCAGAGCTTTTATCCTTTTGCAAGGGTCTTAAGATCTGGCTGGCACTGCAGGTGTGTGGGGCAGCTGGGGAAACAACCACCCTGGGTTAGCTTGTTTAACTATTGCTCGGGCTGTCAGTTTAGTACGTGGTATTGGGAGGGCATTTAAAAATAAATAAATGTGTCTTTTTTAAAAAAAATTCTTAATTTTAAATAATTCAATTTTAATGCTATTTTGATATTTTTGTGAGGTTTTTGTTTGTTGTGAGCCACCCAAAGTTGCTTCGGCAAGGGGTGGCAGTAAAAATGCAAGTAATAAATAAATAAATAAATAAATAAATAAATAAATAAATAACACATTTGCCTCAGACTTGAAATCGATTCAAAATTACGCATTTACACAAGGCACATGTAATCTGGAATTCTGTTCCCCTAAATTGGGGTTAGCTTGTGTCTTGAGTATGTTGTTTATTTTAAGACAATATTTTAACACCTTAAACTACAAATTTTGTTTGTGCTCTGAGATAAACCAGAGTATATTTACCTCAGTATATTTAGAAATGCATTTACAAGGAGAAGTTCGTGTTTCAACACCAGGGGGCCCTTGTATTCAGCTTCAAAAATAAAATGATTTACAAGACTTCATCATGGATGAGTGGTGGTGGTGGTTTACACAGAAATAGCCTCCTCGAAGATTGTGGTGTTTTTGAATCACAATTGGGTGTACCCTAGTAACGGTAACCTTGTGTTGCTGGCTAATCTTTCTCACACTAGGTTAAGTGAAAGGAACTGTAGAATGAACTCACCAAAAGGTGCCTTCATTTTGGCAGCTTCAAGTCTGGCCTAGACACAGAAGAAGAATCATGGACACAGACATTTACTGTATTCATATTTGTAAATCAATTTTAAAAAAATATATGCAGGTTTAAAAATGATTTTTTAATTGCAGCCTAGGTATCAGTAACTATTTGGAGGGATTTATCCATGGAGTTACAATCAGCCCAAAGACTGCCATTTTGGTTAGACTAGAAAGATGCATAATTTTTTTAAAATTAATTTTTAAAAGAAAGACAACTGGGAAGGCTCTTGACTCACTTGGATTTGTAGATCTCATTACTCCCTTTCTTTACTCTGTTCTCTTCTCTTCTAACAGTCCCCTTTCTGTTATTTTTTATTGGAATGATTTGAGTCATATTTTAAAGGTGGGTTAATTGAGAAACATCTTAAAGTGGAGTGGGTGTAGATGTGAGGATTTGGGTGAAAATCCTTTAGAATCAGATGGTGCCTGAGAAGAAAGTGTCTGGCAAGAATATTATAGTGCTCTGTTTTGTATGAGAAGGGAGAAAAATTGAGCCATTAATAACAATTAATAATAAAAGCAGTGATTGTAGTAACATAAAAATACTTTGCTAGTGTCGGGTCTAGCAAAAAAGAAGGTGATTCCAAAACCAAATTGGAATGAAGAGAGAAATTAGACACTTATTCATGTGTTCCCACAGGCCTGTACACATGGATTTACAGTTAGTTGACCTTACAATTAACTAGCCTTTATCTCCTCATTGAAGGAGGCATTATTCTTCATTAAAGAAGCATTATTTTAAAGAAGCAATATATAAGTACTATGTACTTAACTCAGGAGCAAAGAAGAAATGTAAACAAGGTGGCAGAAATGTGAAAAGGAGCCACAAAGATGACTTTCTTTACAATGCACACAAATTCATGTGAATGCTCTTTATTTATTTATTTATTTATTTATTATATTTTTATACCGCTTTCCTCACCTATTGGTGACCCAAAGCGGTTTACAGACAAAGATGGTAAATTACATAAAACTTAAGGCCCATGTCATGGGTAACAGCCGCTTCTACTCCCCTGCAACCGGCTGAGGGGAGGAGCTTAGGGGGCTCTGTGGCAGGGATGAAGGTGGGAAATGTCCTCCTGCCACGGTGCAACGGTCACTCCCACTCCCCTCCAACCGGCTGAGGGGAGGAGCTAAGGGGGCTCTTTGCTTCCTGGGTAGTTTTTGACCATTTAATAACAGCACATACTAAACAACAAGTACAAAATTTTACATATCTATAAAGTATCAATGCCTTTATTACTGTAGCTCATGCTAGAGACAAGACTGTTGTTTTTAGCAGAGTATGATGTAAACTGTTGCATTACTTTAGCTACAATCGTAAGACAGATATGCAGGTGATGACATTGCTAACAGAATTTTAAAAATCCCTTTTATTCATTATATACATAAAATTCTTTTTTGATTTTAAAAGAAAATGGCAATTCCCTGCTGCTGAAGAAATCTTTTTTAAAGTACACTTCTGAATGCTTAACTACTTTAAAGATCTAGTTATACCCAGACACATTATTTATATAACATAATATATAGGTATCCTATCAGTAAATTTACAAAGAAAGCTATTTAAATTATATGGCACATAGCTCAGTTGAATGGATGGATAGATGCTTTCAAAGACAACATCATTTTAACGTCAAAATGTTAGCACTATACAAGGATTAACAATCATTTACACAGTTTACAATGATTATCAGCAATCACCAATAGCATTGCTAGTTATTGTTCTCCATCCATCTACTAACTCAAAGGAAGTCCTTCATATTCTAGTTTGCAAATGTATAGAGAAAGATACTTGTGGTCAGCTCAACACAGAATACGGATGGAGAATCTTCTTTGGAAATGTTGGATTTCAGCTTCATCTAATATACTTTTATAAATGTCTTAGAGGTAGCTTTGATCTGTCTCTTTACTCAGCTAGTTTGTAAATAATTTCCCCCATTGACAATTATAAGATGGAAATATGAATAAAAAACCCACTCTAAACACCAAATTTGTAGAGTATTGCCAAGAACCCCTTGAACCAATGTACTGGGTTTACCACTAAGGGCTAATCACTTTCATATAATCCAGGGGTTCCCAACCTTTTCAAGATGGGGCCTGGGTCACACTCTCTCAGTCAGCTTTGAGGGCAGGACAGCCATTTTGCCCTGCCTGCACAATGGGTTGCCCATTTTGTCCCAACAGCTTCAAAGTGGTGGCTATTTTGCTTCTCAAATGCCATTGGGTGTGGAGGCCACATGAAATGGTGCCATGGGCCAGATCCGACCCATGGGCCTTAGGTTGGGAACCCCTGATATAATCTTTTCCTGTGCCTTGAAACCTCACCATTTTTTTGAGGCGGGTGAGATAGCCACGGTATGTGCAACATTATATCCTTGCTGCTTTTGTGTTCAGTACCTTCAAAGAAGGGTGTCAAGTTCCCATCTGGTCTCAATCTGCTCTGAAGTTCTTTGTGTCCATAATGTGGAGAGGAAATTTGCTACAGAGGCAAATGAAAAAAGAAAATGTAGGTATGCTCTTTTCTGAGGAGATTGGGGTGGGCAAGATAGATGAAATAATTAGCCATCTCCTGCACATTCCTGGGACCAAGAGGGCAGCCACTCAGTGGTGCTGGCTTTGGTTGTTAAGACAGCGGGGAGGGGGGCCCTGTCACGGCAGAGGTGTCAACTTCCTGAAGTTCCAACTGAAAGGAAAGAAATACAAGGAGATGTGAGCTGCTTTCTCTACCCTTCTACTAGAAAAAAAAAGCATGCTTGGCAAATTAGCTCTGCATTTGCTGTTCCTTTCTCAGTGAACAAGGCAAGGCAAATTGCTTGTGAGATGGCAGGAATAATCTCTTTGCGCTGCATTATAAAACAACAAAAGCCAAGGGTGCTGGGATGGTTCCAATGTGAAACCTGATGCATCAAACTTGTGAGGATGGAGTACAAATGGCCTCTCAGATTCCTGAGGGCTTTTGTTAGAAGAAGTAAGCCAGTATGAGACACTAGATGGCTGGCTGGGAGGCTTGCTTTTAAAAGTCCATGGAGATGTCTCACTACTGTTCAGGCATGTGGCAACAAATATACTAGTCGTGTCTGACTCTAGGTTTTGATGCTCATCTCTGCTTATTGCCAAAGAGCCAGTGGTTTCATGGACATGTGTCAGGCATGACTAGACACCAGAGTGCACAGAATACTGTTTACCTTTCCACCACAGTGGTCCCTATTTATCTACTTACAATGTCTTGCTTTCAAACTGCTAGGTTGGCAGGAACTGGGACAAAGACGGGAGCTCATTCTGTCCTGCAGTATTCGGGTATCGAACTGCTGACCTGCCATCTTCCAGTCAGCATCTTAGCCACTTGAGCCACTGCAGTTTCAAATGTCTCAAATGTCTTCTTTCTAATTTTTCCCCTTTCTGATTAATGATTAACAAAGACAGGAGCTCACTCTGTCGTGCGGCACTCAGATCTCAAACTGCTGACCTGCCAACCTTCTAGTCATCAGGTTCAGCATCTTAACCACTAAGCCATCACAGTCCCCATACTAGGTATAGTTTACCAAATATACTAGGTATAGCTTGATGGGAATGAGTCAAAACATACACAGCTATTTATGAAGTGAATGTTAAACATTAGCCTCACATGGTTCCATGTGGTCCAACCACCTCAGGCACAGGGAGATTGCCTCTTCTTTCAAAGACCACCTCTCTTCTCCCTTCCTGTTCTTTATCTTGATGTGTTTACCCAGATTAACTGCGTGGTGCCATATCTTAAAAAAAAAAAATCTGTCCTCGAAACTCAAAGCATTGAGTTTCCCCTTAAAGCACTGATCCAGTCAGAGCTTGGAAAAGTTATTTTGTTATAGACCACAATCCACAGAACCTCTCATCTATGATACTTGGGATTTAGACTCCTTGAAAACATTTTTCCCCTAAATTCTGCACATATTGGCTTACTAGATCATATCTCCTCCTGCCACTCATCTGAAGCCCGTATGCTTCCTATTTACCCCCTCAAGCTTTACTGTTAAAAATTTCAAGAACCCATTAATTTCACAAAGAAATTGTCAAGATAGAAAATGTTTCAGAGCTGCACATCCATAAGTACATTTGTTCTTCATATTTCAAATGAACAGAACAGTAACAGGAGAGTTTCAATATTTACACACCTATTCAAACAGGTCTGCATTTTAAACATAAATTCCCTTTCAGTGTGGAAAGTTTTCCACCTATGCCTTGTCTCTCCTGGAACTGTGTTGGCTCACTGACTTTCTGCTGCTCCTTTTCCCAAGAGCCCTGGTGATCTCTCCCTCTCTCAAAAAGGTAAAAATAAATAAATAGAAAAATGAAAATCAGCTCCCAGTCTTTTCTATTAACACGCATGGCTTTCCTTACAGATCAGGTGAATAGACTGAGGAAAGTCCATTTGTAGGCCCTTGACACTTCTGAAGGTTACAGAGAAAACTCCATTTGCATGATTGAATGGTTGACCAACATTTTTTCCTTGAAGACCCATCTTACTAAAGTTATACTGTATTTTAAAATTTCCCATGATCCTCAGAAATTGAAACCAGCAGCAATAATAGGACTTCTTTTTTAAATCTTGAAGGCTAGAATGTGGAGGACATCCTTGTCTTGTAAACCACCTTACCATCACTTAGTTAAACAAAATGTTTCTGTTTCACAGCTCATAGTTTTGTTCAATATCTCCAAAACTTGCCATACAGAATACACAGACATTGACAATGCTACACATAGAAACACAAGTGCAAACACATAATCTACATTAAATATCACAAATTACTGATAATTCATCTGTATCAAGGGTCTATACATACCCATATCTGTATGTTCTCTGGTACTTTTTTGTAACCTATTGCTCAAACCCACTGACCATATTTTTGGATGTAAATTGGTTTCTGACAGCTTAGGCAACAGTTTGTCTACAAATAGGTACTAAAACATCTTTGTTTTCAGTGGTATTGTTTCTCTTTTGTAACACTGAGTGAAAATGTAGACATCTCAGAAGATGAAAACACTTGAAAGAAAGAAAAAATAACCACTCCAACCGAACAACAGTATTGGGTATTTCTTTCATTCCCTAGACTACCAACAGGGCCGTAGCCAAGGGATCCCAGGGGGCCCAAAAACCCTCCTGAGCTAACACCCTTCCACCAACCCACCCTGTGGTGCCAATGTTATAGATGTGATTTTCCTCCTGGAAAATGTTTTGCCCCTTCTGAAATCCCACACCCCCAAAAAATCTAGAATCCTGGCTAAAGCCTTGACTACCATCCAATATCTTCTATGGTTTTTAACACTGGCCATATTAATTAGGACAAGTTTAAAGAATATGGGTTTTTTGCCTACTAAACTTTTAAGTGCATAGATATGATCTACTCAAGATAACTCTCCATGCATCCAATGAAGCGGGCATTCGCTACAAAGTCTTATGCCGAATAAGATGTGGAAGTATTTCAGATGTTACGAGATTTTTTTTGCATAGCAGTCTTGACTAACACAACTTCCTCATTACAAATCTCATATCTACATGATCAGATCCTGCTGCTTTTTAAGGTCCACTTAAACCCCTTAAACTTTAGAAAGTCTTTCCCCATAAAAATCCGCTTTGAGATGACGTTGTCACCAAAGATCCAGATATTGTGTAGAAAGATGCTTGCTCATGCCATTATTGAAATATCAAACATTCACCAGGCTTGGTACTTACTGTACACTTTCTGAAGCTCTCCATAGGCACTACAGTCATACACCAAAATGTCAGAGCTTCATTTGGATCTCACCTCTTTGAGACATTTCTGTACACAATACCAATACATATACTGTATTTGAAGCTTTCCCGGCTATGAGAGATTGTTTCCTCCATAATACTAAAATAGTTTGCAGAGTTTATCTAGAATTGGAGAGGCCCTTCTTGCTTATATGTATTTATGGGATGAACAAGTTTTAGATTAATCTTTCAACTGAAAAGTCAAAGCAGAAATGCTTCAGGAATCCCCAGATGTCCATCTGGAGTAAGAAATACTAAATTGCCCTTGGGTCCTTGATAATATATTGAGTTTTTCTTTGAAGCATGTGAATAAAACCTTCAAGCCATTCTGTGATAGGAGCATTCCAGACCTCCTGAAATAATGGCACTTGCTCTAAAGAAGCCTGTAGTAAAGACCTATATTTTTAATGTTAATGTTATTTATTTATTTGCTGGTTGGTTAATGTATCTAATCTCTGCTCTTTAGCTCAGCCAAAGAGCAAGGGATGATTTATGTATCTATGTGTGTTTAATTAAATAGAATAACATCTTGGCTTTCAAGGATAGCAAACTTATACATATTTATGTGTCATTTTACTGGTGTTTTATACAGGAATCTAGGCAGCAGGTCAGCAGTTCGATACCTGAATACTGCAGGACTGAATGAGTTCCCGTCTTTGTCCCAGCTCCTGCCAACCTAGCAGTTTGAAAGCAAGAAATTGCAAGTAGATAAATAGGGACCACATCGGTGGGAAGATAAACAGCATTCCGTGTGCTCTGGTGTCTAGTCATGCCAGCCACATGACCACAAAAAAGGGTGACCTTTACCTTTACCTAGTTGTTTCTGAAGTTGCATGAAAATATAATGAGGAATTGCAACATGCATCACAAAGGTGAATAAAAAACAAGTGGGAATGGCAGTCAATAGAGATAAAGCCAGTAGATGTGGCTTTAAGTTAGAGATGCTGCAATTTAACCATATACATTATGGTCAGTCCAAACAGACATTGATCCAATTGACCAAACTATTTTGATATCAAGGTGCTTATTGGGGATAAGAGTACAGTCAGAACTCCTGGAGCATCATTTTAACAAGTGAATAGAAAGCAAGACACTAACTTCCATTGATGGTTACTAATGACAATTTCAGCTCCTTATTTGTCTGGAAAGGAATTTTCATTCACAGTTGCATATATAACAAACAAAATCAGATTTCCCTTCACACATCTAATTACTCTTTGTGGGCGTTTTTATTATTTTATCAAAGGCATAATATTGCTTTTTGTTACTGCTAGTATTAATCTTTCACATAGAGACTTTTCAAAAGAAAAGGGTTTTTGTTTGAAAATGGCAAGCATCTTATAGCTGTCACCAATGAAGAAAGCTACAGGTTTGCAGAGGAATAGGTACAGGAGCCCTTGAATTATGATGTCTGACAGGCTCTTTAAACAATGAAATATGGTGGCAGCAGAAGACATATCTCACTCTCACATCTTTGCTATGCTCAACTAGACAATAACTGGAAAGATAAAATGTACAAAAAGGTAAGGAGGTAAGTCTGTTGTTCATGCAGTCCAGCTACCTCTCTCCTTTTTAGTACCCTAAACATACTTACTATGATGAAACTTACAAAATGGCATTTTTATTTTTTATTTAATGGCCTGACTTTCTGTGTCGTTAATCCTGCACACAGCTGTAGCCCCAATTCAGTTGTGGTTGTGGCTGTTTTAGAAGCATAGACATACCTGTCAAGTATCCTGGATTGGTTGGGATTTCCCGTAATTCAGTGTCGCAAACTCTATTTTCCCACTGCCATCTTCTGCCATCCCATAATTTGACAGTGGGGGAAAGTAGTTACTGCACATCCCCTTCTGCGGAGAACCCTTCTACGCATGTGTAGAAGGCTTCTGCGCATGCATAGAAGGGTTCTGCGCAGAAGGGGACTGTGCAGCACCCTTCTATGCATGCGTAGAAGACTTCTGTGCAAGTGTAGAAGGGTTCTGTGCAGTAGGGGACTGCGCAGGTCCCTATTCTCCGGAGCCGTGCTTGACAGGTATGAGCATAGATGGCTTGTAGTCTAAGTGGCAGGTATCTCTTCCACAACATTTTGGGACAGAGTGCCCTTGTAGCTCACATCATAGACTGCTATGATTCAGAAGGAGGCTGCTTCAGTTCAGGAAGTACCAGGCGTGGTCCAAAACAGCTCAGTTCAGCTTCCAGCTTCATCTGAGCTCAAAGCACATCTCAGTAGTACTAAAAAAGTGAATGCATTTTAGTACAAATGCCATCTCTTAGTGAGGTAAATTCTGAGCAGATCCAGCCTGACCTGAAATATTTGACTCTTAGATCAGATGTCCCAGTTCTGCTCACAGAGCAGGGCCATATACCTGCTTCATCATTTTCTGCTGTATCTCCTCACTCAGGGCATGGTGTCAACTATTAGTCAACTGCCACCATACCTGAAGTAGTTGTCCTTCACCATGCATGGCCAAAGTATATCTAATGTGACCTATTTACTGTTTTCTGTGGTATACAGGAAAAAGAAGGAACTGTCCATAGAAAAAAATGAAGGCAAGGAAGGGAGAAGTGAAAGAGCAAGAGCCCTGGTGATGCAGTGGTTAAACTGCTGTACTGCAGCCAGAACATTGTAAGTTCAATCTTGATGGGGACACAAGGTTGACTCAGCCTTCCATCCTTCAGAGGTTGGTAAAATGAGTACCCAGCAAGTTGGGGGCAAACTGCTAATTACCCTGTGAACTGCCCAGAAAGTGCACTAAGTGCTATGGGGCAGTATAGAAGTGTAATTGCTATTGTTATGTGTCTTTAGATAGAAAACTTGAAAGAGGGACCTTTGGCCTTCTGGAGGCTTTTGATTTACAACTCCCATCAACTGCACTGAAATTATGGGATTGGTGGCCAACAGTAAGAGACTGTGGGAGGTGTAGTTCATTACATCTTTAGGGCACATAGATTCCTTACCCTCAATTTAGGGAAAGAGTAATTTGTTCAAAATCTAAGTGTGCTAGTGGAATTAAAGACTGTCTGCCAATATTGATAGAAAGTTTAATAATGTGTCAATCAATGGTGCTGTCTGTGTTAGGACCTATAGTGGGCCATGCTCAGAAGAATGAGTTACAGGACCTCAAATTACAGTGGAGTTGGCTTTAACACATAGTACCATGTGAAGCTCTCAAGAAGATCATTAAATCCAGAGTGTAGCATAAACTAAATGCATCACTGCTGTCAGTCAGGGGTAGAAGTAAGCAGGACTATAAAACTACGCATAGAACTGCCTTTGAGACTAGTTGCTAGATAACACTGAAAATCCTGGCTTACATGGTCCAATGTTCTGGTTTGGTGCAAAGAACTTTGAAAATATCTAGACTCCTTAGCAGTTGCAAACATTCTTGGGGGTGAAATCCATAAAAGCTTCTCTCTTTTCTCTTAACTACAGAAAAAACAATAGTTTGATTCATAGACAAGGCTAGGCCATAAAAAGTGCATTTGAGAACTCCCTGGCTTCTTGGATATTAGTCCTTCCATCTTTGAATAATACCCCAACTATAGAAGATAAATCAAATGAGCACTGTAAATCCTCCAGAAGCTACACATCAGTAAAAACTGTAATTTCAGAAATCATGTCATCTTGTGGAGGACTTCTTGCATCCAAAGATGACATCTCCACTGCTAGTCATACCTGCTGGTTAGTTCTATCCACTGTGTTGGCAGTGGAGGCATGGTCACGAGTGTTTTGTCGGAAACGGGTGGAATTTTGTTGCTCAATGGTTGAAGCTGTCGGGATGCAGAATTCTCTAAAACACCTTTTGAAGTTCTCATCTAGAAATGCGTAAAGGACAGGATTAAGGCAGCTGTTTGTGTACCCTAAAGCAATACAGAAATGCCAGGAGACAGTCTGGAATGTCGTTTCTGGAATGTAGACTAAGGCTTTGATAATAACATAAATATGGATAGGAGTCCAGCAGACTATGAAGACAGCCACTACCACCAGGACCATCCTGGTGATCCTCCGAAGATTCCTGTCCTTCTCTTTGGAGCCAGAGAGCATCCGGACACTCTTCAGTCGTAAAATCATGAGACCGTAGCACACAGTTATAATTAAGACCGGCATGATGAAGGCAAAGATGAAAACACAGATTTTCAGCAGGTTCTCCCAATACCATGCTGGGTGAGAGAATTTAAGTGTGCAATCAATAGAACCTATAATAAAGGAAAAGGAAGGGACATTTAGTAAATGGTTAGCTTTATTTTGATTTCCTTCTTTATGTCCCATCACAATCCAAGCCATTAATGAATCATAAGAAAATGGAAGGCAACTGAATGACCTACCAAACCTAGATAACCTTTGCTGCCAATTATTCAGTAAAAGTGATTGTCATTGGCAATGGAATAGATTTTCATGGGAAAACACTGTGTTCGTTTCATATGAAGTGAAAGTAGGGTTCCTCCAAGCAAACTGACTAGCAGTAACTTGGGTTAAAGCAGGGGCCCAAACTACAGCCCGAGGGCCAGATCTGGCCTCTGGCTCCAATTCATCCAGCTCGCGCCACCTTTGTCACTCCCTGAAGTGGAAGCAAAATGCACCCATATGGGCACGTTTTGCTTCCACTTGCGGGAGCGACTAGGGTGGCATGGGCTGGATGAATTGGCATGGGGCGGATCTGGCCCATGGGCTATAGTTTGGGTACTATTGGTTTAAGCAGAGAAAATGGCATCTTAAAATCTATCTCATCCTGTTGCAAAACAGATTGCAAGGCATGTTTTAATTCCACTTCCAGTGGGGAGGAACCACGTGACCAGCCAGTTAGGTGTGCAGAACTCATTTTGGCCTTGGGCTAGTGCTTCCGGGCTATTAAACTGAAGATTTGGTTGATTGACTGGGTAGTTCATTGATTTAGGTATCTGGCTGTGGAACTGGAGGTTGGGAGTTTGATACCTAGTGTGCCTCCAGGGAGAAGAGCCTGTCTGTGTAGACCAGGGATTCTCAACCTGTGGCCCATGGGCCAGATGTGACCCACATCACCATTTTTGGTGTGTGACAGAGTATTTTAGACTACATATTTACTGAATGCCATGGGTATTACAGAATTTTGCTCTGTAGGAAAGTGGGATTGGTTACCTGTGTGTCTCTAGATGTGACTGAACTCCAGGACAATCAGCTCTGAGCACTGATTGTTCTACTTTGGAGTCCAACAGCCTCTGGAGAACTGGAGACTGGAGAGACTGATTTGTTGTCATATACCTGAGATATTTGATTTCTATTAAAAATGAAAGCGCGGTGCCAAAATGGCCGCCGTGCTCTTTGCGGGCCCCCCCCCGGACTCAGACATCCGGGTGAGTTAGGGGGCATGGCCACCCCTCTATAAAAGGGGTGGCCACGAGGCAGCCGAGCTGCCATTTTAGATTCGCGACGGAGATAAGAAGTTTTCTCCGTCGCATTCTCTTAGTAGCCCTTCGTACCCTGAGCGGTTTGGCTTACCTCTTTGCTACTGCAGTACTTCGGGCTCAGGAGCTGATCCCTGGATAGGGATCCTTTGGCGATCGATCTTGCTTTTAGGGAGACATGGCTCTCAAGCGAAGGGCCTTGGCAATGAAGCCGCGGCCGAGAGGAAGGACTTTTCCTGGCCCTTCATCAGATGGGGGGCAGCCTCCGGGTCGGAGGACCAGGGCTGCGCCCCCACAGCAGGGCAGTGACCGGACCTTGCCCACTGTTACCAGTGGGGCCGGTCAGGCTACCACCTGGCAGCCGGGCGCCAGCTTTCTGGCCGGGCCGGCACAGGCTGGCCCCTCGGGGGGTTCGGCCCTGAGCGCGCCTTTGCAGGGCCAAGGACAAGGTGGCCCAGGGGGGCCTGGTGCGGGTTTCCGCCCCACAGCTCCTCCGGCCCCCCATGGGCCTGAGTTCTGGGCATGGCCCTATTCTGGCCCTGGCTCCCCTTTTGGGTTGCCGTTCCACCAACTGCCTAGTAGGCCGTCCGGCCCACCCGGCCCACCTTACACTGGGGGCTCGGAGGCGGTGGATGCTCTAATGGCACGTATAGTAGTGCTGGAAGCATCATTGGGCTTTGCCCAGCCACCTTCCGAAGGGGGCGCAACTGCTTCTTCAACTGCGGCCCCTTCGTCGATCCCGGCCAACTCGTCGGCCGTGACTCTTCAGCGGGCGGCCAACAGGGTCGAGCTGCTTGAGGCTATCCGGCCAGCCCCGGCTGGTGCCTCGCAGCTCCCCATACGATCTGATGTACAGGCTGGGAGCAGCCAGGTGTGGTCCCAGAGCTCGATCCCAGTCACGAGCTCCGACACCCACCGTGGGCAGGAACCCCCGGTGGGAGCGGCTCACGGGGGTGCGACTAGTGAGTATCAGGTTCAATTTAGTGTATATAGTGTATACACCACCAACACTGTCCACTTACACTGGGGGGGTTCAGTGGCCCTGGCCACATCAAGTTAATGTGGGTGGGCAGCCACTTCCACACTGCCCCATTAACCCCTGGTTGCCAAATGGTCCCTCGTTCAGGGCAGGGGTGTCCGCACCTGGGGCCGTGCCGAGCATCGCAGGCGCTGTTCAGGTCCCGCTGCGCATACCCTCTATACAAAATGTGCTGTCAATGGCTTTACCGACGGTTGGCTATTCCTTGCCCCTGGGTGATCATTTGTCACAGGTCACGAGGGATAAGATTTGGCGAGGGGAGTACGTTGATATCTTCTCCCTATTGAACTGTGAGCCCACTAAGGAAGAGAGGGAGGGACAGGATGACAGAGACAAAGAGCTGTCCCGTCGTCGTAAGCCACGGCACACCTGGGCCAACTGGTTACCGGCATACTTCATATATATGGCGGTATACCTGAGGGCCCGGCCTGATCTGGCCATTCCGATGGTCCAGTACCTTGACAATATTTACAGGGCGATGGTTGATTTCCCTGGCCCATCATGGTTGGCTTACGATGAGGAATTTAGAATGAGGGTGGCCCTACACCCTGAGGTGAGGTGGGCTGAGCCCTGCCAGCAATTGTGGCTCTTGTACATGACTCCCACGCGTCCGGCGCCTGGTGATAGGTACCATTGTGGCCATGCCATGCAGCGGGCTGCTCCAACCCAGGCTCCCCGCCAACCGGCGGGGCAGGGGGTTCCAGCCCGCCTGCTGTGTTGGAGCTTCTCAGCTAACGGCGTGTGTAATAAGCGCCAGTGTCATTTCCGACATGAGTGTCCCTCTTGCGCTGGCCCCCACGCCGCTTCTGCGTGCCCGCGGGCTGGTGGGTCACCGGGCAGAGGTAGGGGTAGACAGGGGGCGGTCAGGGCTCCCTCTGAAGGAGCTAGCCATGCAAAAGGCCCCCTCCCCAACTAATGTATACATGCTGGAGCGATGGCTCTCAACTTATCCAAGAAGGGAGGGTGCGAGGTACCTACTGGAGGGTTTCCAGTGGGGCTTTTGTATTCCGTTCAGGGGTGTTCGGGGACCCCAAGATGCTCCTAATTTAATTTCCTTGAAAGGTAATGAGGAGGTTGCTGCACTGAGCATAGCTAAAGAAGTGGAGGCTATGAGGGTAGCGGGCCCCTTCTTGGAACCACCTTTCCCTAACTTGAAGGTCTCCCCTCTGGGGTTAGTACCGAAGAAGACCCCAGGTGAATTTCGTTTAATCCACTATCTATCTTACCCTGCGGGTTCTTCGGTCAATGATTGCGATTCCTGATGACCTTTGTTCAGTCAGGTACACGTCGTTTGACCAGGCCCTACGGATGGTACGCTCATGTGGTCCCGGTGCCCTCCTGGCAAAGTGTGACATTAAATCGGCATTCTGATTACTGCCAGTGCACCCAGGGGACTTTGAGCTACTGGGTTTTAGGTTCCAAGGGAAGTTTTATGTGGATAAGGCCATGCCTTTTGGCTGCTCTATTTCATGTTCGGCATTCGAACGCTTTAGCACTTTCCTTCAGTGGGCCTTTGTTCGCAGGTCAGGGTCCCGGTCTGTGGCCCATTACCTCGATGACTTTTTGTTCGGGGGTGAATGGGGCTCGGACACGTGCACGCGTCTCCTCACTACATTTCAGACGCTAATGCGGGCACTGGGTGTCCCCTTAGCGCCTGAAAAGACCGAGGGCCCAGCTACTAAGCTCACATTTCTAGGCATTGGAATTGACATGGTCGCACAGGCATCCAGGTTACCCATGGATAAGGTGACCCCGATCTCCGCGGCGATTTTGGCATTGATTGCCAAACATAAAGTGTCCCTTCGTGAGCTGCAGGTACTTCATGGCCACCTTAACTTTGCCTGCAGGGTGGTGACACCCGGCAGAGCATTTGCCCGGCGCCTGTATGACGCCATGGCTGGCATTTTAAAGCGCCACCACAGGGTCTGACTGACATGGGGCATACGGGCGGACTTTTTGGTCTGGCTCACATTCCTACAGGATTTTAACGGGGTCTCTTTCTGGAGATCAGACCTTATGGTCTGCCCTAGATTTCAAGTAAAGTCGGATGCCTCCGGCTCCCTGGGTTATGGGATTTATTTTGAGGGGAGGTGGGCTTACGGCCGATGGCCTCATGCATGGCTTGGCATGGATCGCCTCCGCGATCTTACCTTCCTTGAGTTCCTCCCCATTCTGGGATCATTGATGCTATGGGGCGACGAGTGGGCCAACTCAGTGGTCCATTTTTGGTGTGACAATGCGGCAATGGTGCACATTGTCAACGCCCAGACGTCCAAATCCCCTAGGGTAATGGCATTGGTTCGTCAATTTTTGTTAAGAAGCCTACGCCTAAATGTGCTGTTTAGGGCCAGACATGTTCCAGGTATTAATAATGATATTGCTGATGCTTTATCCCGCCTGCAGATCCCCCGGTTCCGTGCCCTGGCTCCGGAAGCAGAGGAATTCCCCTCGCCACTCCCGGCCGAGATTTGCACATTTGGCGAGGAGAGGTGAACCAGGCGATCGGCATGTCTTTGGCACCATGCACGCGAAAGGCGTATCAACATGTTTTCATACAATTTAGAACCTTTTGTGCGCAACTGCGGTTGCCTGAAGTGTGGCCCATACCAGTGGATCAGGTTTTACAATACATGGTTTATCTTCACAGTCAGGGTCTGGCTCCTCGTACTATAGCATCCAGGCTTTCGGCACTGGCATTTATGGCCAAAGTGAGGGGCTTCGCTGACTGCGTGAATGACTTTCGCATACATCATGTTTTGGAGGGGTGGACACAGGAACGTGGCCGCCGCCCGGACACTCGCCACCCGATTTCACCAGAGGTCCTGACCCACCTTGCACGAGGCTGGCATAACTTGTGGCTCTTTTTCACGCAGCTACCACGGTGGCCTTCTTTGGAGCGCTCCGCATCAGTGAGTTGGTACCACTGTCTAAGGCGGATGCGACTCGTAGGGCACTGGAACTCGACGATGTCTATGTTACTAATGAGTGGGCTCAGTTGAGGATACGGTCCTCAAAGGTTGATCAGCACGGCGTAGGCAGTGGAGTTAGACTGCTACGATGTTCCATTGAAGACATCTGTCCGGTTGGTGCCCTACATGAGTTTTTGGCAGTGCGTGGTGCGCACCCTGGCCCGTTTTTCTGCCACCAGGATGGGTCTCCCCTGACTAAATTCCAATTTTGGAAGGTGACCGATATGGCACTAACCAGTGTTGGCCTCCCCGGGGCTCGGTACGGCACCCATTCATTTAGGATAGGTGCTGCATCAAATGCGGCTGCATTTGGGTACTCTGATGCTGATATACGCCAGATGGGAAGATGGGGATCCATGCGTTTTGCATTGTACGTACGCCCCCTTCATGTCTGAGTACCAGTTAAGTCATGCTTCTCTTTTTTTCTTTTACAGACCCTGTGTGTCCCCGCACACCGGTGGCAGTATGGCTGGTGGGCCACAGTTACGTGCACTGGGCAGCGCAGTATGCTGTGGCGACAGATTGGGGACCCCAGCTCGGGCTACGTGCAACCGCACGTATGCATTGGTACGGTAAGCGCGGAATGAGATGGCGGGAACTGTTGCCATTCCTGTTTTCCATCAGGGATGCTGAACCGCCTGATGTCCTTATACTGCACCTCGGTGGCAATGACCTTGCCCAGGTCACTGGCCTTTCCTTAAAATTCACGATCTGCAGTGACCCAGCCTATTTGCATTATGTTTGGCCATCCACGCGGCTGCTATGGTCGGACATCATGCCGCGACATAATTACAGGGGAGGTATTGACCTCCGTGCCCTTGACCGTGCTTGCCGCTTGGTGAACAGGGCTGTTGCCCAGTTCTTGGCAGACAAGGGCTTGGGGACAGCCATTCGGCACCCCAGGATAGGTTTGCAAGATTACGATCTGTATGCAGGGGATGGGGTCCACCTGTCGGCCAGAGGTATGAACCTCTTTCTGGAAGATTTGCAAGCAGGACTGGTGACCGAGCTGACGGTCTGGGGGTGGTGGTGGTGAATCATCATGGACGCCTCCCCGTGTGGCGGGTAGCACTGGTAAGGTAAAGATTTATGACCCATAGGTATCCGGCAGGTTCGCAATTGACTGGCCAACACTTAGACAGGTACAGGGGTAATAGCTTGAAACGGTCAAGGACGAACCAGGCAAGGGGTGATGGCAGGAGCTTAACAGCCTGCATCACCTTGATATTTAACGGATACACGTCATAGGGTGGGGTCAGTAGATAGTTTATTGACTCTGGTCAACAATTTGTTTGTGTCAACAAACAAATTGATACAAATAGTTACATGTAGCCAATTGCCATTGGCATTTTGGGAGGAACCTTACCAGTGTTACTTCAGCCTGCTTGCCTTAAAGAATTACAATTGGATGATTACACCAATTGAAAGTTATAATTCGGACTAGGGCATTATTCAATAAAAGTGGCCCGATGCCTTTATCCACATACCGGTGTCTGAGTCTTTCTTTGGGAAGTGCGCCTGCAATGAAAGCATGGTGCCAAAATGGCCGCCGCGCTCTTTGCGGGGCCCCCCACCCGGACTCAGACATCCGGGTGAGTTAGGGGGCGTGGCCACCCCTCTATAAAAGGGGTGGCCACGAGGCAGGCGAGCTGCCATTTTAGATTCGCGACGGAGAGGAGAAGTTTTCCCCTCCACCCCCTCCCTAGTGAACAGTGTGATTTTTTGGTCGCTTCGGGGCCGGGTGGGAATTTTTGGCCTGAACCTACAATTGGCCCTTTGGTTCTGGCTTTTTTGCCCATCCCACACTGTTGCTAGTGTTTGAGAAAAGGGGTAAGTTGACTTTGGTCACTTTGGCGGGTAGCACTGGTAAGGTAAAGATTTATGACCCATAGGTATCCGGCAGGTTCACAATTGACTGGCCAACACTTAGACAGGTACAGGGGTAATAGCTTTGGCCGGTCAAGGAAAAACCAGGCAAGGGGTGATGGCAGGAGCTTAACAGCCTGCATCACCTTGATATTTAACAGATACACGTCATAGGGTGGGGTCAGTAGATAATTTATTGACTCCGGTCAACAATTTGTTTGTGTCAACAAACAAATTGATACAAATAGTTACATGTAGCCAATTACCATTGGCATTTTGGGAGGAACCTTACCAGTGTTACTTCGGCCTGCTTGCCTTAAAGAATTACAATTGGATGATTACACCAGTTGAAAGTTATAATTCGGACTAGGGCATTATTCAATAAAAGTGGCCCGATGCCTTTATCCACATACCGGTGTCTGAGTCTTTCTTTGGGGGGTGCGCCTGCAAAGCAAAATGGAGGCTGAGAGTAGAATTTTCACTTACCATTACTTTCTTTTGTGGTTGCCATCACCATAACTGGGATGCCAATGGCTGAGGAAACAATCCAGTTGCAAACATTGACAATTTTGGCATTTCTGGGGGTGCGGAAATCCAAAGCCTTGACTGGATGGCAAACTGCTATGTAGCGATCCACACTCATGGTGCAGAGAGTGAAAATACTGGTGAACATGTTGTAGTAATCTATGGATATGACAATTTTACAGATAGTGGTACCAAATGGCCATGTCCCCAGGAGGTAGTTCACACTTTGGAAAGGCAGTGTACTTGTTGCCAATGCATCTGCCAAGGCAAGGTTGAAAATATAGATATTGGTGGCAGTCTTCATTTTGGTATATCTAAGAAAGTCAACAGAACAGAGGAAAGAAAATCAAAGATGAAGGTCACATGGAAATATTTCAAAACCAGAGATGGACAAACATATAGAGTGGGATGCTCTTTGGATCAAGCACATTGTTGTACTTTTGTGCTTCCATCCATCAATATGGTTCACATTTGCCAAAACAATTTGGCAAGGAGGAGTGAGGTTCCATGTGCCTTACAGATGACATAGCTATAGCATACTTTGCAAATGAAAAGTCTTCAAATGTTTTTGGAATGTCACTCTGTCATCCCTTACCATCGGCTATACTAGTTAATGGTAGTTGGAATCCAGAAGTGGTCAAAATGTGATACTTCAGATGTTGGATGACAACTCTACCATACTTCACCATTGACTAGGTTGGCTACAGTTCATGAGAGTCAATGCCCGGCAATATCTGGAGGACTGCATTTTGCCAAATACTGTTGTAGGCCATCACCAATTGCCAGTCCACACATTTCTCACCTTAAGCATGGGTATGCCATTCTTATATTGAAACTTCATCTTATCCCACCCACAATATGACGTTTTACTGCTTTTAGACTTCACAAAGAATTGAATTGAAATGCTTGGTAATGAAGTGCATTTTGCCAGAATCTCATGGTCACCTATGCCATATCAGATCTCTCAGGACTGGGAAAAATTTGGGTCTACAGATGTTTTGGATTTGGAGACCTAGAAGCAGTGGTGGGATTCAGCAGGTTTGCATCAGTTCACCAGAACCGGTAGCAGAAATTCTGGCTAGCTCCACCCATCCAAGTTTTGAAATGAAGTTCAGTAGTCCTAATTAGGATGCAACACAGGGCTTTCCCACTGGCCACACCCAACATTCTGACCCTTTGCGACCCCATGGACCATTGCCCACCAGGCACCTCTGTCCTCCACCATCCTCCTCAACCCACCCAGCTCTGTGCCCATTGCATGTGTCTACAATACCATCTTGCCATCTCATTTTTGGCCGCCCCCTTCTTCTTTTGTCCTCCCCCTTTCCCAGCATCAAAGCTTTCTCAAGTGAATCCTCTCTTCTCATTTGATGTCCAAAGTACTTCATCTTCATTATTTGACCTTCTAAGGAGCAGTCAGGGTTGATTTCTTTTAGGATTGACCTATGTGTTCTCCTCGCTGTCCAGGGGATTCACAAAACTCTCCTCCAAAACCACATTTCAAAGGCATTTATTCTTCTGCGCTCAGCTTTCCTTATGGTCCAGCTCTCACAACCATACATTACCACTGGGTTATACCATTGCCTTGACTATGCGAATTTTTGTTTGCAGTAACGCTTTGCTATTAAAACCATTAAGTAAATGTCTATCAGAAGATGTCCTTGGATCAAAGATAAAATGAGCAAAGGAAAATAAATGTCAAAAAGCAGCTACAAGAAGAAGATCTAAAATACTCATCATATTACCGTATTTTCTGGCGTATAAGATGACTTTTTAACCCCAAAAAACTGTGCCAAAGTCAGGGGTTGTCTTATATGCCAGGTACTCTGGAGCCAGGGGCAGCCCGGAGACCACCACCCCCAGCCAGGGGTGAGGAGGAGGACCAGCTGAGTAGTGGGGAAAGCCATCCATTGCCGCCGCTGCGAGGCTGGGGGTGGTGGTCTCCAAGGAGCCCCTGGCTCCAGAGGCCTCACGGCAGTGGTGGTAGATAGCTTTCCCTGCCACTCAGCTGGTCCTCCTTCTCCTCCTCACCCCCCGGCTTGGGGTGGTGGTCTCTGGGCAGCCCCTGGCTCTGGAGGCCTCGTGGCAGCAGCAGTAGATAGCTTTCTCCACTGCTCAGCTGGTCCTCCTCCTCCTCCTCACCCCCTGGCTGGGGGTGGTGGTGAGGAGGAGGAGGAGGACCAGCTGAGCGGTGCAGAAAGCCATCTACCGCCACCGCCGCAGGGCTTCCGGAGCCAGGGGCCGCCTGGAGACCACCACCCCTAGCCTCACGGCGGCAGCGGTAAATGGCTTTCCCTGCCACTCAGCTGGTCCTCCTCCTCCTCCTCAACCCCCGGCTGGGGGTGGTGGTGAGGAGGAGGACCAGCTGAGCGGTGGGGAAAGCCATCCACCGCAGCCTTGCTCTCCCCGCCCCCTCCACCGGTGGGGAGATAAAGGGAGCCGTCCCCAGCCCGGGAGGCTCCGAAGATGCCGCCGTTGGAAGAGGGGTAGTCTTATATGGCGAGTATAAGACTAAATTTAATTTTAACTTGAAAAGTTGGGGGTCGTCTTATACGCCCAGTCGCCTTATACGCTGGAAAATACAGTTTTTAAGGTCATTGCCCTTTATTTTTGACAGCTTCATTAACAGCTGATAGCAAAAAACAAAAACACACACAAAAAAACCCCAATAGGGCTGTGGGCTTCAGAGTTGTATTTTCTTGTAAGTTCATTTTATGTACTTCTTGTGTTGTATCTCACAATACTCATGCTAATTTTTGCAAATCCCTTTTCCTGCTAACTGTTAATTAGATCAACAACTTGAAAACACCTTCCAGGGCTTTCACTTCTTTATTAAATCCCCAGAAGTCTGGCTGAGGTAATTCTTGCAGCCCACAAATTCTGAAAATCCCATTCCTAATAATCACCATCCCATTACCTGAGATTTCAAGGCCAAGATCCCAGATCATGAATGACTCCTTTGAATATCACAAGGCAGAGTTCTTTTGAGATTACAGAAGCAAAGCAGACAAAAGATGGTGGTGTGTCAACCCTGCTCCTGCCCCTCATAGACTTCGTAGTCTTTTGGTTGAGTGTTATGCTCTAACAGAGCTCATAAGTTATTCTGGAGGTGCTCCATGCTCCTGTCTTGCTGCAAACAGCCCAATGGGCCCAACATTAGTTCACTGGAAAGTCAGAAATGTGGAGGAGGGACTGAGAAGAGAGAGAGAGAGCCAGTGAGTGTGTGTACTTGGGCCTATTGTGTGGAACACACACACAGAACTGCCTTCATGCTGGAGCCCTTGTGCAGCAATGAACTGAATGTACAGTAGAACCTCGGATAAAGTCCAAACTCCATTCTACAAGTTTGGACTTTATTTGATTTTGGACTTTATCTGAATCAAATGGGTGATGCATCGGATAACGTCCAAAAATGGACTTTATCCGAGGTTCCTATACCAAATACCTCGGATAACGTTCATGTTTTAGCAGTTTTGGACTTTATGCGATGCGTCACGTGTGCATGAAAACCACGGCTTTATCTGAATCAGACTTTATCCGAGGTACCACTGTATGTATTTTTTAAATTTCCACCCCATCTTTTCACCCCCAAATGACATGCCAGATAGCTAACAACAAAACTGAAATTAAAAAAGCTAATAGGAAACACAAGCACAAACACAATAAAGAGAAACAACAGCTCCCCAGATGATTTTTTAAAAAAATTATGAATGTCATTTGAAAAGTAATGAAGCATGTTAGGATTAATGATGAACTTCTTCTACAGTGCTTTTAGTGAAGTTTATTGCAGATAATATAACTGACTGCAGCCATAGCAACTAATGCAACATGCCAGGGAATCTCCCTGCACTCAGCACTACGTGTCTGTAAATGGCCAGTGTAATTTTAAATGAAAATGGGTTCTAGAAATGCCCTCTAGAAATGGAGTATGTATTTCCCATGCTAAAATTACAAACCAAAAGAAATAAATATATTTTAGAATATATAATCTCTATATAAAACATATACATAACATTAAAATCTACCTGCTCCCTCTACCCGTGCAACTTATAAGCATTATCAAATCATTTCTATATTCTTACCTTGCTATAGTTCACCTCTTCACCTCCCAAAAGACAATATATCGTGTTCTAGCTTTGTCCCTTTCTCTTTCCCTAATATATAATCTGATTTTTTCCCTTCACATATCAATAAAATCATGTTCTTTCACTAATCCCTTTTTTACTTTAATTTCACATGTTATTTTATTGTTAATAGCTATATTAAACCAGTCAAGTTCAAAATCATAATCTACTTGCAATTTTTTAATCTTACAACTGTCATTATTATTATATTTTCTTTTCTTTTTTGCATTTTAATCACATATTTCCAAAGTTAGAGAATAATGCTATTCTTGGACACATTTCCAAATTAATAGACAATATTTCATTAATCTCTTCAAAAACCTTTTCCCATTTTTCCTGACAGTATTACCTCCCCACCACAAATAAAGATATGTTCTGACTTCTTTTTTATATCTCCAACAAATTTTTGAATGTTTTATATCATAATGACTTATACTTACTGGAGTCATATACCATTTCCGAATTGTTTTATAACAATTCTATTTAATTCTAACAAACATATTCTTCATAATTATTTGTTTCCATATCTTAACCCATTCCTAAATTGTTAATATTACCTCTTAAATCTATCTCCCAATTTATTCTTAAGCATTGTTCTACCTCAGTTTTTATCAATATTTTGGTTACTAATCCTTTTGTTGCTTTATTTCTTTTGTTCTATCTGTACTATGAATTCTTACATTTTTGATAATTATCTACAGTTGCAATGGTGTTTTACCCAATTCCTTGTCCATTTCTCCATCTGTTATATGTTATACCAAGATAGTTTGCCTTCTTCAAATATTCCTCTTACATGTTCTCTATGGGATACTTTACTTAACTAATCTTTCAGTCTTTTTATCCTAGTTCTTGCCAAATCTTTTATTAATCCTGTTTTAAGATTCTCTGGAAATTTCTCTAAGTCTACTATTCAAATCAATGGTGATATTCCTGAACTAATTTCTTTTTGTATTTACACCAAATTTGAAGAGTGTTGCTACATAATGAATTTTTAACTTTTTTAAAAAAACCTTGTTTTTTTTTAAAAAAATAGTCCTTACACCTATCCCTTCATTTTGTATAAATCAACTCTTCTAATCATATTATCATGGTTGAAACATTTCTCATTTAATAAGCTACATATTTTAAAAATATTTGGAATAGCTAATCCTCTTTCCTTTTCAGATATGTACCATTTTAAAAAACTTATTCTTAATCTTTTATCTCCTTTACAGAAATTATTTATTATATTTTGCCATTGTTTTAATTCTTTTTCGGCTTACTTTATTGATAGTATCCAAAACAGAAAGTTTATTTTAGGTAGTATTTTTATTTTACATAGTGTTATCCTCCCAAACCATGACAATCCCAGTTGTTAATATATGAAAACCAGGCTATAAATGTAATATATAAACATGTAAACATGTTTTGAAGTCAAATGATCCTTGCCTTACTTCTTGGAATGTTCTCTGGGTTAAGAAATTGACGTGAAAGGTCACACCTTGAAAATGTTACTTTTGGGGACTCCATCATATTGATGCAGTGGGTTTTTTTTGGGCATGCTGGCAGTAGTCCAGAGAAATAACTTTTCAAAGCCCTGAGAAAGATTGCTGTCTGTCAAGGCGCTGTCCACAGAGTAGACAAGACTGGGCTTCATGGACACAGTGTAAAAGAAGCTCCTCTGTTCCTACATTGGCAGAGAAGTGAGGAGAGTGTACTGTTCACTCTTTGCTTTCTGCTTGAAAGCAATGGTAACAGATGCATACCTGACAAAATCGGACTGCCTGAATGTGGTTGAAGTAATTCCAAGCCTTTTGTCATTTTACTGTTTTGACAAATCTGGTTTCTTCTCCAGCCCTTCATTTATGATGCCTTCCTTTGTCACGAGGACAGTGTAACAGTCTCAGCTTTAAAAAGTGACCACAAAACTGCTCGATTTGTTGCTTTTTAAATAAATTTTGTTTCTCCAACAACAGCAGATGTAATTATCTATGCCAGGGATTCTCAACCTGTGGCCCGTGGCACCATTTCATGTGGCCTCCCACTGCCTCCACCACACCAGGAAGTGCCATGTGGTGGAGGAAGGGCAAAATGGCCATCCAACCCCCAAAGCTATCTGAGGAAGCGTAATCTGGCCCCTGGCTTTAAGAGGTTGAGAACTTCTGATCTATGCACACTAATGCATGCCATTCATCTCTCAGGAAAACTGGGCTTAAATCTCAACTTAGCCATGAACCTCACTGGGTGACTTTGGCCCAAGCATACTCTCACAGCTTGGAGGGGGATGAGAGCCAAGTACTCTGCTTTGATTTTGTTGGGGGAAAGTTGGGATAAATATAAAAAATGATAAGTACCTGTTTAATGAAATCTGCGGATTGCTTGGGGTGGAGGGGTTAAAAGGAAAGACTTCCCCTTCCCTAGCAATCACTATTGAGATCCATGCTCCTTGATCACTACTAGTGGTGAAACAGCTGTCTCTGAAGAACAGTAACTGTGAGCTGGGAGAGACCTTCTGTTGATCTCATTCCTGGCCAGATCTCTACCTGCTGTTACCAGAAATAGAAAAACAGCAGCTTTCAAAGGCAAGGAATTGCCCCACAACTGATGCATGCCATGGCTCAGCAGATCAATTAATCAACTAGGCTGCAGGAGAAATAGAAGCAGTCCTTCCCAATCTGGGGGGTTTGGACAGTGCCTACCTAGTGTAGCAGCTGTTTACCATATCAACAAGCATAACTCTGGGGAATCCATATAAAGAACGTGATGGGAAAACCCTATTTCCTTTGTTGTTTTCCATCAACAGATGTCTATTTATTTATAATTCATTTAATATTTTTAGGCCAGCTGTAAAGGTGCCTTAACGGCAGGGTGCCTTCAATCCTAGAAACAGCATGCAGTTACCATGGACAGTTGGTCTTACCCTCCATGAGTGCATCCAATCCTCTTGAAAACCATATAAATTGAGAATCCTTACTGCATCCTTTGATAGTGAATTCTGTGGTGTAATTATATAAAGTGTGAAGAAAATACTTTGATTAAAGTACTGTGATTAAAGGAAAGTACAGTTCTATGATTAAAGTCTTGATCAAAGTCTAGTCCTGACTGTAGGGAGACCGAATGGAGTTGCGGGCTTCTCTTGTGTGTTATAAGCCTATTTCCTTTGGATTTTGCAGCTTCCATCAGAATAATTGACTTCCCTTCACCTGCAGCTCCTCAAATAGTCTAGAAGTTGTTGAGGGGACCATCAGCATTTTTTTTGTGGCTTTGAAAGTTGCATTGGGAATATGAGAAGAAAATCCAAAATATGGAAATGCAATACTGAATCTTGCTTGCAGACTTTCTTTGTGACATTGGAAAAAGTCTTTTCCGTAATAATTGTGTTGTCTAAACAAACATCATGGGCTTTAATAATCTAGTTCCCCTTGTACACCTGTAATAATCTAGTATGCTATAATTGTCAGGTTAGCTGGCTTCTATATAGCTACAGCACTTACCTAGGACAACTTGTTTCTCTTCTTTTCTATAATAGCATTAACCCATTTAATTACAACAGCACGGATAGCACTTCTTGAGAATGTACAAAATTTAACATTTAATCAAGGATAAAATATTGTCACACAATGTTAGGAAATATGCAAACAATATCTGGGCTATAATCCTGTTCATGTTTATGTGGGCATTAGCCTTACAGAACTGTAATATCCTAAAAGTAAAAGTCGCCTTTGCTCAAAAGCCAGTTGTATCTGACTCAAGGGTTCACTGCTTATCTCTGTTTATAGCCAAAGAGCCAGTGCTGTCTGTGTTTGCAGACATTTCTGTGGACACATGGCAGGCATGCCTCAACACTGTAGCGCACGGAACGCTATTTACTTCCCACTAAAGTGGTACCTATTTATCTACTTGCAATTTCTTGCTTTTGAACTGCTAGGTTGGCAGGAGCTGGGACAGAGATGGGAGATCACTTTGTTGTGCAGTACTCGGGAATCAAACTCTGACCTTCCAGTTATCGAGTTCAGCATCTTAACCACTTGAGCCAACACAGTTCCTCCTAAACATGCAACTTAAAAGATCTGATGCATCAGTGATAGTCATAAATTGCCATTTCCCCCCAGTTTCCCTACCTTCTGCTGAGTAGATCAAATGATTAATTAGCCAATATCTGGAAATGCCTAGCTTATTAAGCCATTTCAGGATATTGTCAAATTTGAACTCGGCTTTTTTTGGGTTGGTTCCAAGGATCAAATACACTAGAACATATCCAACACAGAGCAATCATACTGGCACCAGAAAAATAGAAGTCCAGAAAATAGAGTCCAGAAAGGTGCAGATAGGAATTATCTAGGGCTGAGCTGGTGCACTCTAGCAAAGACATTGTCTGACTGCCATCTTTAATCACTCACCAGCCTGTCCCTGCAGCACTCCAAACAGCAGGCTAAATGCCTGTGTAGTTAGCCTCTCAGTTAAATGGCTGTCAATTGACAAGTATTTCTTGTGAAAAACAGTAATTAGTATTAGGCTATATGCAAGCATTTCTCAAACGTAGAACTCTGCAGTGTACTACATGCTTTTCCTTTATAATGACTCCTCTACCAAAATTACTCAAGATCAATTGAGAACACTTACATTATGCGTGATATCGAAATGCAGTGTATAACTTTTCCCAATTTCTCTTTTGAAAAAGAAAACTAGCCAAGAGGAAATGATCAGAACACTAGCAGGAGCATGCCATGTTGCACAGCTAAGCCTTTCCTTTTAAACTGATGTTCTAATTCAGATCCTCAAGTCTGAATTCCAGAGTAGAAGCAACAATGGAACAAATTACCATGGGAATTGGTGAGCACTCCAACACTGGAGGCAGTCAAGAGAAAATTATACATACTTTCATTTGGATTCCTGTACTGAGCAGGGAAGTGAATTTGATGATGGTATTATAGGCCCCTTCCATCTACATTATTGTCTGAGTCTCTTTCTGTTAAATTGGAAACTATGAGAAGCAGCATCATTTACTGGAGGAAATTCAGTCCCATAGAAGCACACTTTAAAAACTATAAATAAAAATCCCAGAAGACCAAAACTGGTAAAGGGAATGGATCTGTGTGCCCTGGACCTATGAAATTGTTAGCAATAACTTGAGGGAGGAAAATGAAAAATTGGTGGCATTGGTGTTGGTGATGATGATGAACACCTTTCCTAGGTCTGGAACTTTAGCAGCCTTTCCTTAGCCAGTGCTCTAAAAATCCCTTGATCTTCAGCCATGAGGGCCAGTTAGTCTATAGCCTAAGAAAAGCTGGGTTAAATCCACTTGTTGCTGACAACTAGAATAAGCCCATTGAATCAAAAGGAGCCCTGATGTAAGCTCCATCAATGGAATGAATATACTTCATTTGGGGTTAAGACCACAGTGTCACAAATGAAGGTATGTCTAGCTGCTGGGAACACTCATGGAAGTAAGGCAAGACTACGCCACTTTTTTTTTTTGCAGGTCCTGCTTTCCATCAAATATGACTGAACATCAATATTATGTGATGGTACAAATTTTGCTGTTTGAATTTTTTTGTTGAAAAAATGCAGAAATAAAAACAATGAAAGAAGATGGGGGGTGCTAGTAGGTAAAGGTAAAGGTTTCCTTGCTCGAAAGCCAGTCGTATCCAACTCTAGGGTGTAGTGCTCATCTCTGTTTCTAAGCCGAAGAGCCAGCACTGTCTGCTTCTGCAGACGTTTCCATGGTCATGTGGCAGGCATGACTAGACACCAGCGTGCACAGAACACTGTTACCTTTCCAGCTAAGTGGTCCCCATTTATCTACTTGCAATTTCTTGCTTTCGAACTGCTAGGTTGGCAGGAGTTGGGGTCAACAAATAATTCCCACTGTGGTTTTGTAAGGAAGCATTGAGAATATGACTCCAGGGCACCTCCCCCTGTGGCTTAGTGGTTAAGACACTGAGCTTGGAGACTGGAAGGTCAGGTTTTGATACCTGAGGGCTGCACTTGGGGACATGAAAGGAGTCTCATTCAGGTGTCCCCTGAGTGGAGTTTCTCCAGCAATAATCCTTTCAACACAGAGTAATCTCTGACATGAAATTATTACTGTATTATTATTATGACTCCAGGAAGTACGTAGCAACTTCCACCTGTTGTTTTTAGTAGTTTCAATAGATGGTGCTATGTTCTCATACAAATTGTCTGTGATTTCATTGCTCCTAAATACTTCTGGTGTGCTACAAGTAAATTTGATTTTTTCCTATCTGGCATTCAATAAACAAATCTAATTTAACACCAGTAACAAGAAAACCCCATTCCATAAAGAAAAGATTGTGCTGTTTCTGGTATTAACAAGGGACAGAATCCTCAGTTACTAGACACACATCTCTGCAGCAAGATCTATTCTATTTGTTTCAGGGGAAATATGCTGTCTAGTATTATTTTTTTGGATGGAGTAATTTGCTTTCCTGGAAAATTGATTCGTCATTTTTAAATGGACTAAAATCTTTCCCATGTGAAATTAATTAGAGGATATTTTGGTATGGAATTGAATAGAGTAGACATTTATCAGTGAAAAAGATATGATCCATCCATACTTTGGAGTATGTCTCACTGAGTATTGTTTAGCTGACTTCTAGGTTTTGTTCTGCAGAACTTCAATCCTAAACACAGAATATATTGCTTTGAAATTGTCTGTAAAGGGTTGTTGCTGTGTGTGTGTACACAAATATACCTTGTGTGTGGCTTAGAGCTACGTTTCACGACATTTTATTAGGTCTCGGGTTGTAGGAGAGTAAAGACTACTTATTTTACTTCTCGTTGTGCTATTGGCCTCTTTAAAAACAAAAGCCGAAGCACATGCACACATTTTTCCTCACTAGTACTGCACATTTTAGGTCTGGTTGCACATTGGGGGAAAAACACACAAACTATGTTATCTATGAAAATGAGATGAGATGCAATCCCTTGTGATTTCCTAATAAACTCATGCATTTTCCTCTCAGCTCTAATCAGAAGAGGATTTTTGTCCATCAATCACACTTTGAAAACAACCTGTTTCTGTTCTGTAGAAATAACCACCCCCAGTGCCAGCACCCCTGTTGCCAGATTTGATGAGTTCATCTCAAATCTCCTTTCTATTGGGTTTTTCTTTTCCAAAAAACACACTACTTTTTGTTACTAGAACAAGCTGTTGAGCTCACAACAGTCCTTTGGCAATGAAACAAGAGATATTTGACAATAACATAACTTCCCAAGGACATGTTTCTCTCTCTCTTTCTCTCCTCTTCCTCTCCATTCCTCCCTCCCTCTCTCTGCACCAGTATGGCTAACAGTGTCCCAGTGCAGAGGAAAAAGAGATCCTTAGAAGAAAGAAGGGCAAACTGCAAACTTCACAGGAATAAAAAGCATAGTGAAGTCTCATTGGTTTGTTCCCTGGAACAGTTTTACACCTGCCCCCCCCCCCCCCACCTACTTTCATGGTAGGGTTCATCCAGAAGATTGGCCCTTCTCTGAGAGAAGAATCACTCACTTTGAAAAAACACATCCCTTTGGAAGGCAACACCTCTTAAGGAGACCTGAGACTTTTCCCAGAATAAGGGGCACACATTTCTTTTGCCTGACAGGGGCAAAGAGATGGCACTTCTCTATCCAACCAGGAGCAACACAAGGTGTCATCCTCCAAAAGTTATTCAACTGCAACTCCCATTAGTCCAAGCCAGGGCAGACAGCCTTGGAGGTTGATGGGAGCTGCAGTTCAAACACATCTTCAGGACCACAGTTGTCCGCCTTGGACATAATGTGCTAGCTCCTTTTCTAGTCTCAGAGAACAGCTAAAGCCTAAGATATTTTGCTGCTGGAGGCAAAAGAGGAGGTGATGCTCCCACAGTGAACCAGGAGAAGGGGGCACAGGACCCAAAGCTAGTCAAGCTATCATAGCACCAAAAGCAAAGCAAAGCAATCACACGTATATACTGCAGTGGCTAAGACATTGACTGGGAGGTGGAAGGTCAGCAGTTCGATTCCCAAGTACTGCAGGATGAAATGAGCTCCCGTCTTTGTTCCAGCTCCTGCCAACCTAGTAGTTTGAAAGCAAGAAATTGGAAGTAGATAAACAGAGACCACTTTGGTGGTAAGGTAAATAGCATTCTGTGCCTTCCACATGAACATGGAAATGTCTGCAGAAGCAGACAGCACTGGCTCATCAGCTATGAAACAGAGATGAGCACTGAACGCTAGAGTCGGATAAGGTGGGTTTTCCAGCAAGGGTGACCTTTACCTTACTGCCCCATAGCATTTAGTGTACTGTCTGGGAGGTTCACAGGTTAATTAGCGTTTTACCCCCAACGTGCTGGGTCTTTATTTTACCGGCCTCGGAAGGGTGGAAGGCTGAGTTAACCTTGATCCCTGATCAGGATCAAACTCACAACCTTTGGGTTGCAATACAGCCGTTTAACCACTGCACCACCAGGACGACAACAACAACATCAAGAACACCCAACACTCTTTCTTGCAGCTCTTCCTGCTTCTAACCAAACAAGGCAGCCAGAATTCCACACACACACACACACACACACACACACACACACACACACACACACACACACACACACACACACACACACACACACACACACACACACACACACACACACACACCCACCGCCTCCGGCCACCTTTGCAGCCCTTCCTCCCCCTGCCGAGCCTTCCCTAGCCACCCTCTCCTTCTCCGGCATCCTTACCGTATGATGACATACATGACCAAGACGTTGCCGAAGAGCCCCACCACACACACGACGGAGTAGAGGGCCATGATGACGATGGCCGTGACCATGGAGGGGCTGACCCCCGGCGGGCCGGCGCACAGGCTGCCCCCTCGGGCCCCCAGGGTGCCGTTGGCGCCCCCCACGCAGGGCAACTGGGTGCCGTTGGGGTCGCTCAGGTTCCAGCTCCCGCCGTCCATGGCGCGCGTCTCCGGGCAGCTCCTGAGGGTGGGCGCCGTCCAAGGTGCTGAAGTCTAGGCAGCCGCGGGCGAGGGCAGCACCGAGCCAGGGCCGCGTCCCATCAGAGGCAGGTCCCGACCAGGGCGCGGAGGGGGGGGGGGAAGAGGGGGGCGCCGCTCCCCAGAAGCCGAGGTGAGTGAAGGGAAGGGACGGGGTGGACGTCCTCCTCTGGCCACTTCCACCTGGTCAGGAGCGCACGGAAAAGAGAGAGAGAGAGAGAGAGGGAGAGGGAGAGAGGGAGGGGGGGGGGGAGAAAAATCGCCCAACCAGGGGCTGGTGGGGGTGGGGGGGAGACAGAAAGCCACCCCAGGCTGCGTCCCTTGTTCCCAAGGCCTCGGCTGGCACACGCACACACGTGCGTCCACAAGGCGGGCTCTGACACACACGCACACGCGTGCCAGTCGGAGGGGCGAACCGAGAGGTAGAGAAGAAGAGGAGGAGGAGGGGGAGGAGGAGGAGCCTTGGGCTGGAGGAACGAGTCGCCTTTTGAGCCCCACCTGCACAGGGTCAGCCAGGCTGGCGGTCAGGTGGTCAATATGGGGTGGGGGGGAGTGTAGGACCGTGATGGCAAACCTTGGCACTCCAGATGTTCTTGGACTTCAATTCCCAGAAGCCCAAGCCCCCTGTGAATCCACACAAATGGGTTTACTGCAATTCATCTGGCCCGCGCTGTCCTCCTCGCTCACGGAAGCGGGGAGTAAAACCCACCCGCACAGTTAAGGCTCTTCCAGGTTAAGCCTTCCTCTGTGCGGACTCGCTTCCGGGAGCGACGAGGGCAGTGCGTGGGGGCGGCGGCGGCGGATGAATCACAGTAAACCCATTCGTGTGGATTCAAAGGGGCTTGGGTTTCTGGGAATTGAAGTCCAAGAATATCTGGAGTGCCAAGGTTCGCTGTCAAGGGCGTAGGACAACCGTCTCCAACCTCTCGCCCTGCCGGATGCCGCTCCCTCCCGTCCAAAGTAGACTGTAAGCCAAAGCTTTGGCCAACGGGTGCGATTTTCACACCGAAATGCCATTTTAAGCAATGGGGGGGGGGGGGGGGCGGTGGAGTTGGCGATGATGACGTCGGGTTGCTGGTGGAAGGTCTTCCAGCAGGGAAACCAAAGTGTCATTTGAGAAGGGGACCATCAAGTGACCAGAGAACGGGGTCCGTGGGAGGCATTAAAGCGAAGCCTTAGGAGGAAGGAGCTGGCAATGGCCACTTGCACACCTCTTACACCCAGAATTAAGCTGTGCAGAGTTCGGGGGGACTCGATCCCTTGTCAGCAGGCGCAGGATCGTAGCCAGGCTGTGGTGGCTCAGTGGTGAAGAAGCTCACATTGTTAGCTGGAAGGCTGGCAAGTCGGCAGTTCGAGACCCAGGTACTGCATGACGGATTGAGTGCCCGTTTCTGCCCCAGCTCCTGCCAACCTAGCAGATCGAAAGCAAGAAATTGCAAGTAGATAAACAGGGACCGTTTCGGTGGGAAAAAGATATTGAGGACATGAAAGGAGCCTCATTCGGGCGTCCCCTAAGCGGAAGTCTCTCTCTCTCAAAAATAAATAAATATATAAATCCTTTCAACCCAGAATAATTTCTGACACGAAATTATCAGCTCCTGACAACAGGAGACCCGCAGGGCTACTCTCTTGCATAATGCAAAAAGGTTTCCCTTGCTCGAAAGCCAGCCGTATCTGACTCTAGGGTCCAGTGCTCATCTCTGTTTCAAAGCCAAAGAGCCAGCACTGTCTGCTTCTGCAGACGTTTCCGTGGTCATGTGGCAGGTATGACTAGACACCGGGGCTACCTTCCCACCAAAGTGGTCCCTATTTATCTACATAATGCGAACGAACGTCAACATCACGATCTATCTATCTAATCTATCTAATCTATCTATCTAAGGGACTGCAGTGGCTCAAGTGGCTAAGACTCTGACTGGGAGGCGGAAGGTCAGCAGTTCGATTTCCGAGTACTGCAGGACGGAATGAGCTCCCGTCTTTGTCCCAGCTCCTGCCAACCTAGCAGTTTGAAAGCAAAAAATTGCAAGTAGATAAATAGGGACCACTTTGGTGGGAAGGTAACAGTGTTCCATGCGCTCCGGTGTCTAGTCATGCCTGCTACATGACCATGGAAACGTCTGCAGAAGCAGACAACGCTGGCTCTTCGGCTTTGAAATAGAGATGAGCACTGAACCCTAGAGTCAGATACCACTGGCTTTCGAGCAAGGGAAACCTTTACCTTTATCTATCTATCTATCTATCTATCTATCTATCTATCTATCTATCTATCTATCTATCTATCTATCTATCTATCTATCTATCTATCTATCAATTTGCAATAGCAATTACACTACATTTTATACCGCCCATCTGGGAAATTTCCCAGCCAGGGAGCTGTGCAAACAATTAAATAAACAACCTGTCTCGCCACGACGAAATGATGTTGGCCAGGCTTCTTTTGCGCTGTGGTCACGCGCAGAGATGGCGCTTGGCTCTTTCCAGTAAAAGGGAACCGCGGACTCATTAGCCAGCGATCAATTAATGTGTGACTTCGTGGGGTTTTTAGAGGAACAGGCAGGTTCGAAAAGCGACGGAGCTGGGGCAGGGGCAGGGCTCGACTCACATTCACATCCGACCGCAGGTGGACTTCACTACTGCAGATAGCTTGACAATGGCCTGTAAGAAGGAAACCATCCCTCTTTTTTTTTTTTTTTTGGGGGGGGGAGGGGGGATAGAGGCACAAACTATTGGACTGTATTTCTGGTCGGTATGATTGATTGCCCTTTGGCTGTCCCCCCACTTTTCTGTTTTTTTTAAAAAAATATTTTAAAAGAGTGGGTCATTAGCCCATTGTTGGAGGTGATTAATAATTCAGTACCATCAGCAGCATCCTAATCATTACACACATCATGTGCACTTTGAGTGTACAACAGCAATTGAGATGCAGAAGCAGACTGAGATCTCCAATCAAGCAACATATTTTCTAACAGCAAATGACAGTCTTGGCATGCTGAAAAAGCCATTGTTTAACCTCAAGTCACTGCAAATTCAATCCCCAATTGCCAATAATTACTAAGAAGAAATAGTGTACTGTTTACTAACCCAGTAGTTAATCTGCCCCAGCCCCAATGGAAACAGTCTCACACATGTAGATTTAGAGTCCACCAGGTCAGCAGTTCGATTCCCAAGTACTGCAGGATGGAATGAGCTCCCGTCTTTGTCCCAGCTCCTGCCAACCTAGCAGTTCGAAAGCAAGAAATTGCAAGTAGATAAATAGGGACCACTTTGGTGGGAAGGTAACAGCGTTCCATGTGCTCCGGTGTCTAGTCATGCCTGCCACATGACCATGGAAACGTCTGCAGAAGCAGACAGCGCTGGCTCTTCAGCTTTGTATTTTCTGTCTGTCTGTCTGTCTGTCTGTCTTTCTTTCTGCAAAGTACAATATCAGAATTTGCAACTAGAGAGAACCAAAGAGCATTTCACTTGTTTTTTTTAGTCTTTCTGTATGATAATACAAAGGGGACTGTGGTGGCTTACTTAGCAGTTTGAAAACAAGAAATTGCAAGTAGATGAGTAGGTATCACTTCAGTGGGAAGGTAACAGTGTTCCATGCATGTCTAGTCATGCCTGCCACATGCCCACGGAAATGTCTCCAGATAGCACAGGCTCTTTGGCTATACATGGAGATGAGCACCGAACTCTAGAGTCAGCTACAACTGGCTTTCAAGCAAGGGTGACCTATGACAACACAACTTATTAACAACCCTTATTGCAATATATTACCTGCATGACTGAAGTTCTGGTAAGGCTGCCAAGTAATGAAGAACACAACAAACTCCTTAAAAATGCTCAGAGTTTGGATTTTGACCAGTTTAACAAAAGTGCTCACTACACAAAGTGACTGAGCATGCTCAAATCCCAGGAATTCAGAACACCAGTATTCACTCTTTCTAGAAGAAAGGTTAGCTCCCACAGCTGGCTTCCTCTTCCAGATTGTACCACAGCCAACCATATTCAGTGCTGTACCAGTTCAACCCTAGATCATTCCTATCCACACCTTTCTGGATGCTGTCAAGGGCCTTCTATTTTTCTGATGCCAGTAGGATTGCTCTGAGTGAGATTTTTAGGGGACTGGAGGGTAGGTAATGGTAAGTATGCTTCCACTAGCCTAGGAACTGTCTCTGCATAAAACCTGTTGCAAACCTATTCCAACCAATGGGATGGAATAGGTTTGCAACATCAGCCACATTATTTTTTTGATTTCAGAACTGTATGAAAAAGAGGAGGTGGGGGACAGGAAGCAGCAGGCTGTGAGTCGGTGGTGTTAGTGTTGGCGGTGAGAGGGAGAGATAAATAAACCCCAAAAGAGTTATGATGGCAGAGAAGATGCTTCCATGTTGAACCTTTTGGAACTGTGAAAAATCATTAGTTACCTTAAACGTTCATAATCAGATTATGCCTGCGGTTTCCACATTAGTAATAAACAAATAAACAAGCAAACTAACTAACCTATTAACTAACAGCCTACCTCTAAAGGTGCATGCCACAGAAGTAACTTGTATTTTTTTTAAAAAAACCCATGCTTTTGTTCTACAATAGATAAACATGTATTCATATAGGTTTTTTAAAGGGAAGTATCTTTGGAGAGTAAGATCTAAATTTTGATCATGGAGGAGGCAGCAGAGGAAGCAAATGGAAGCAAGAAAAGAAGATGTTTAAGAAGAAACTTAATTCTACAAATGTTTTAGGATTATTTTGGGCACAAAGTAAGAAGAATCAGGGTCTTAACTAGGTATGATAACTGGCAATATAATTTAGAAGGCAATGGATACTAAAGGTGAATCTACAGAAAAGCATTAGGAAAATGAAGAGCAAAATGCTCATTCACAGACTAACACAGTTACTATTTTTTAAAAAACCTCATCCTGACCCACTTTCCCTTTTTTGAAGGCATACAGTTCCTCTTTGACATATTGAAGAATATTTTGATTATCTATCAATAATCTATTAATTTTACTTAACCCTTTCCTTATTTCTTTCACCCATCTCCCTTTACACTATTTATTCTTCAGACTTTGACAGTATTCTATATTTCCTTTTTTTAACAATCAAAGTTTTTGTCCATCTATCCAATTGAATTGTATTCTACCAAGTGTTCTGCTTGCCCATGGGAAGGTTCTCCTGTTATCTCTAGCCAATGGGATCACAGCATCTGCCATGCACTGTCCTGATAGACAGAGGAATCCTGTTGTTATTTCTGATCATAATGTCAAGACTGTTTTGTTAAGTGCACACAGGGGATTCTTCTTTCCATTGTCCAGAGGCTGGGGGTTATGGTGAGCAGAGGGATCTTTGAGTAAGCGCAAGCGCAAGCGCCCGGGGCCCAGAACCAGAACCTTTGCAACTCTGGATCCTACCTTGTTATTTTCTGGATTAAAATAATATTTTAAGGGATAAAGTGGGAACCAATGACCACACAAACGTAGATACTGACATAAAGAAACCGAAAAGGCTCCTTATGAAAAAATTCTAGGTCTTTTAGTTGCTCTTTTCCCCTGGCCAAATGGAAACTTGCCAAAGAAAGCAATTTTCAGGGGTCAGGAGAGGAGGGGGGACTATGCAAATAGCTTGTTTCCTGTGTTTGTGGAGTGGGAAACGATCTTCAGTTAACAGCTATCAAATACTGCCTGCTATTTCCCCCAACTCACCTCTAAGCAACAAAAGCCTGACATAACATCTGCCTTGAACCTTTGGGATGCTTGCTCATTGATAATTTTCCTGTATAGTACTATCCACAATAAACTGATGCATGCCTGAAGAAGTAATCTTGGACCACGAAAGCTTGCATAATGTTTATTTTTTTCAGTGATCCAATAAAGATATCACCTTCCTTCTACATTTGAAAGGAACCTGTATTTCTTTGGCAGCAGCAAACTTTTCCAAATCTGCTAACTTCTCTTTCAGATCAAGGAGAAGAAGATGCCCTACTAAAAGATTTCTTGGTGTAAGAGCAAAGCCATTACTCGACTTCACTAGGGCCTGTACTGCTATTGTTCAAAATGGGGTAACCACCTTAGGCAGTGGCTTACCAAGTGCAGCAAATTTACTGCTTCCCCCATGCAACTTGCCTCCAAAGAACTGTGCTGTCTAGTTTTCTGGAACCAGTTATTTTTCTAACGGCTGGGCTCTTGGGGGACTTTTCACAGTTGAGCATGTTTGATGATCTGTCTGAGGAAATTGCCTGTGCTGTGCGAGGGAAACTGCTTGTACAGCAGTACAGGCAACTTTTCCAGCCAAATCACAAACAGTGCCTGGGCTGGAGATGCCCTCAGTGTTCAGTAAATAACTATACAGAGAGCAAAATGGTCACCAGAGCTTGTAGGGCAAGTGTGTGTGTCTGTAGGATATAGAAGCAAGTGGACAAAAGTGGCTGGAGGAGATAGAACGAGGAGATGATGAGTTGGAGATGCTGAAGAAATGTGCTAGGAAAAAAAACGAAAGTGTTGTGTCCAAGCACTTATTATTGTGTGCTCGGCTATGCTGAAAGTCTAAGGTGAAGCTGTGCGCTATTTTCCAAGGGCATGTAATTCAAACGTAGCCTGATTCGCTGTATTGAATGTAACTGTTTCTCCAGAACCCCGCCGAAATGTATCCTCTTCTTGTAACGGCCAGATCCACTGTATTTAAGCAGGCCACTGTGTACATATTCCCCAGTCCGGATCTTCCAGGCTTTTCTGCACATTATAGATTAAACAGGGAGACAACAGAAGAGGGTATAAATAGTGAATATCACATTTGCAATAGTTTCTATTTTTCTCCTGACTTGTATCTAGAGCTCTCCAGATGTGGTAGAAGATAATGAAGCCCTATTAAAAATTAGTAAAGGTTGCCCTTGCTTGAAAGCCAGATGTATCTGACTCTAGGATTCAGTGCTCATCTCTGTTTATAGCCAAAGAGCCAGTGCTGTCTGCATCTGCAGACATTTCCATGGACATGTGGCAGGCAGGCCTAGATTGCATGGAACACTGTTCACCTTCCCACCGAAGTGGTACCTTTTCATCCACTTGCAATTTCTTTCTTTTGAACTGCTAAATTGGCAGGCGCTGGAACAGAGATGGAAGCTTACCATTAAGTATTAGGAAACAATTTAAAACAACCTGCAGTGACTCAAGTGGCTAAGACACTGACTGGGAGGCAGAAGGTCAGCAGTTCGATTCCCGAGTACTGCAGGACGGAATGAATACTGGTAACTGAAGAACACACATGGAAAACTGTAACTGTGCCCATGTCTTGTGAGATTTCTGATAATCCTCTGGTTACCTCTTGTGGGGCAGAATGCTGGACTAGGCAGAACTTTGAGCCGATCCAGGAGAACAGCTCTTTTCTTGAAGACCAGATACATGGATATTTGCATTAGATAATTTTCGTACAAGAAGAAAAGTCAGAGACAAAACTAAGCAGGGCAAAAACACACACACCAAAACATACTAACTGAAAACAACCCCCAAGTGTGCTAATTAATATATCATTGCTATGCAAGGATAGTTAAAGGGAGTTGCCATTCCTCTCTTCTACAGCCTACTTGGGGTTTGCCAGGCCAGAAATTTCTCCTTCCCTAAATGCCAAAACCTAAGACCAGGGGGCAGGCCCTTAATGGCAGAAAGGTGGGTCCTTGTGATCTCATAGAGCAGGGATTTTCAAACCTTTTGGGTCTCAGGCCAGTCATGTGGTTCAGGGGGCCAGTTACTTTGGCCTGTGGCTGGATCTGGCCCCTGACGCCAATTCATCCATTCTGCAAAGCCCTCGTTGCTCCTGGAAGCAGAAGTAAAACGTGCCCGTACTTCCACTTCCGGGAGTGACGAGAGCTTTGTGGGCTGGATGAATTGATGTCTGGGGCCGGATCTGGCCCACGGACCATAGTTTGGCCACACCTGTCATAGAGGCAGGGCATGTAAATTTTTCTGGTGCTTTGGAGATGAGAAGAAGTACAATATTACATATAAATACCTTTTGCTTACTCATTGAGTCCACCCTGGGAATGGGTGGAGATGGATGCTTGGGCTTCCATATGTGGTTTTTAAGAAGATTGTTAACAATCAATAATTTATAACTAAAATTTTGAATAGAGACCACTACCACCACCACTGCCTCTGATTTGTCTTTGAAAGTTCTGGAATATCATGAATGGAATAAATCTTCTTGAAATGAAAGGTCAACTACGCTGCACCAAATCTAATTTCTGCACACATACGGGACCATTACTCTTCCATGAAGTAAACAAAAATTATATGCCAAGGCTAAAGGCATGTAACCAAACTGAGCTGTATGGCTTATCATGCTTATGTCTGCTCCCTTTTATTTACCACACTTATTGTGGGTGCCTCCTATTCCACCTTGCTAGTAAGGCACAGTAGACAAGATTCTGCCAAAGTTCAGCATTCTGAAATCCAATTAGTTTCCATGTCAGACATTTAAGATAGCTTGTCTCTTTCATCAAAATCAATGGTACTTGAAAGGATTTAATTATGCTGAATGTTCAGGATAAATCAAAAAGTGTTCCAAGTGCTCCTTGTATGGTGATTACATAGATACTTGTATAGGTGTTTATACAGTGTTCTGTGCCTACCACATGTCCACGGAAACGTCTGCAGGGACAATCTTCACATTTTCCTTTATCTTTAGTAAAGGTAAATGTTTTCCTTGCTCGAAAGCCAGTTGTATCAAACTCTAGGGTTCAGTGCTCATCTCTGTTTCAAAGCCAAAGAGCAAGCGGTGTCTGCTTCTGCAGACATTTCTGTGGTCATGTGGCAGGCATGACTAGACACCGGAGCACATGGAACGCTGTTACCTTCCCACCGAAGTGGTCCCTATTTATCTACTTGCAATTTTTTGCTTTCAAACTGCTAGGTTGGTAGGAGCTGGGACAAAGATGGGAGCTCATTCCATCCTGCAGTACTCTTGAATCAAACTGCTGACCTTCCGCCTCCCAGTCAGCATCTTAGCCACTTGAGCCACTGCAGTCCTTTACCTTTACCTTATGAATTCAATTTGCAGGTCAACATTAAAAAAATCAATTAAACACTGGAACAGAGATGGGGTTTGTTTTAATATATTGGGCAATTTCTGGTGAAAATGAAACTTTTTAAGACAGAGATTGCCCAATATAATAAAACAAACCCCATCTCTGTTCCAGTGTATTTTTCTTGATATTATCAGCTTGAGGCTTCACTGTAATTTTAACTTGTATTTTGATTTTGTTAGTAGCATTGATTTTTAGGTTTGATATAATTTTAATTTAATTTAATTTAATAGTCATATTTATATATGCCGCCCACTCAGGCAGAACCCGACTCAGGGCGGCATTACAATAAGTCCTAAAAACACATAAAAACACTTTAAAAGACCCACATCCCACCCACTTTGTGAGAAAATAAAATAAAAACCGTCAAACAAATCAAAGAAAATAACAAGCTCCTCATATGCCTGGAGGTACTACTACTATCATTCCTAGCAGGCCATTTTATAAAATTAAAATGGGATGGAAAGATTTTGATAGTCTCAATGAACATTAAGATCATTTGAGCATCTAATTCCTGTAATAGAAGAACATGAAAAAATGAGGAAGAAAAAGGAGAAATAGAGGGGAAGTTTTTAATTTGTATGCAGGAAATTAGACTTGGAAAAAAATATTTTAATAACATGGGAAGCTGCCTCATAGGGGCCATTCAACTATTATGTGATCCATTTTTTTGGGGGGGAAATTGACCCCCTCCCCCATATGTAATCCAAACATAATTTAGGTTCGACCCCCTCCCCTCTTTAAAACTACGTAATCCAGAGCTTTTGTATCGAAACTCAAATTTTTAGAGCTTTTCACTATTGGTGCCTAATGCACAACAGCTCAAAATAGATTACGTGATTTTTGACCTGACCCCCTCCCCCCCCCCCACACACATAATTTTTCCATAATTCAGATGGCAGACCCCCTCTCCTCTTCAAGGATCACATAATTGTTCAATGGCCCCATATCAGGACTGACTAGTCATCCATCCAAGGCAACATTTTTGACTGACAGCACTTCTGAAGTCCTTAAACAAAGTTATACCCTTCACTTCCTATCTAAACCTTTTTCATATGAGAGGCACCAAGGACCAAACCTTGGATCTTTTCATTGTGCAGCATGTGCTCTGCTACTGAGCTATAGTCCTCTCCTTATGCTTTCTTTTTTTTCACACAGCAGAGATTTCTCTTTGGTTAAAATAAAAATAATTTTAATATAGAGGTTAAATATAGCAATCAGAGCATGCTTGAGTTTAAGAATTCAAGGTGCTGGTAATTACTTTTAAAGCCCTATTTGGTAATGGGCCAGGATACTTAAGAGACTGCATCACCCTGAGAACATCTGTCTGTTCCACCAGAGCAGACCGGAGAAGCTCTCTCATTGTTCCATCTGCTAGAGAGGTGCGTCTCTCTTGCACCAGAAAGAGGGCCTTCTCAGTGTCTGCTCTGGCCCTATGGAACCTCCTGCCAATTGAGTTGCATCTCCAGACAGAGTTGCTGCCCTTCAAGGAAAGGTTTAAAAACCTGGCTGGTAGGGCAGGTGTGGGCACCAGCGACATGGTAACCCCAGCCTGCTGGCTAATTTAGTAGAACACACACTCTCTCTTTTAAGCTTTTTATCTTTTAAAAATTTTTGTCAGCAGTTTTTTTAATGGGTTTTGCTTTTTAAAAACTGACATTGGTTTTATTTTCTGTGAGCTGCCCAGAGTCTTCGGAGTTGGGCGGCAACAAAAATTAGAAAAAATATTAAATAAACAATAAGCTAAGCACTTTAGAATTATCCTTTATGAAGCCATCTTTCCAAGTGTCATGATCTTGGTCTGCTAAGCCTTATAACCACAGCATTCTTTTCTCTGCATGTGCACATGCTTGAGATGCTTTAGAGGTTAGTCATTCAGTAGTGTAATGAGCTTATTCATCGGTCATGGAGGAGGGACTTCCCCATGACCCAAAGTTACCTCTCAGGTCAGAGTACAAATAATCACTTCCCCATGGGGGCAGGGCGACCTTGACAGTGGGAGAGGAGTGACCTTGACAGTGGGAGAACAGTAACCTTGACAGTGGGGGAGGGGTGACCCCTAAGTAGATAAAGATCTAACCTTTAGATACCTAGCATTCCTAAGGGAGGGAGCGACTTTCTAAGCTTTATAAAGCATGAGCCAAGCCTTGTCAGACAGATGGAGGGGAGAGGCAGCGGCTCATCTGAAGAACTTTGATCTTCAGAGGGAACCGTCTGACTTCATCATGTAGCCAGCATGGGACTTTGATTCTGGAGTTTGAAAAATACTTTGAAACTTTTAATTGCTGCCCTTCAGGAAAGGACTTAAAACCTGGCTGGTGGGGCTTGATCACTATATGAGAGAGAGAGAGGGGGTTTCCATTTCTGTTCTAGAGTTAACTTGGGAGGGGTGGGGGATGGTGCTTGATCACTATATGCTAAAGGTAAAGGTTTGTCGTATCTAGAGTGCCAAGGTTCACCATCACAGTCATAGATTCCTACAGCGGCCAATTTTTAGAGCAAGAAGCTGCTTTTTGTACAAGAGAGCAGATCCAAAATACATGGGGAGAATTATCAGAGCTCATAGATCCAGTGTGTTTGCACGGTTGTGTAAGGGGATCTGAGTTACGTAAAGGTAAAGGGTCGCCCTTGTTCAAAAGCCAATCGTATCCGACTCTAGGGTTCAGTGCTCATCTCTGTTTCAAAGCCGAAGAGCCAGCGTTGTCTGCGTCTGCAGACATTTCCGTAGTCATGTGGCAGGCATGACTAGATACCAGAGCACACGGAACGCTATTACCTTCCCACCAAAGTGGTCCCTATTTATCTACTTGCAATTTCTTGCTTTTGAACTTCTAGGTTGGCAGGAGCTGGGACAAAGACGGGAACTCATTCCGTCCTGCAGTACTCGGGAATCAAACTGTTGACCTTCTGCCTCCCAGTCAGCATCTTAATCACTTAAGCCACTGAGTAAACAAGAAAGAAAACAAAACAAAAGCCCGCCCCCCCAAAAAAATGGGGAAAGGGTATTTTGGCCCACACAGCTTTGTGCCCATTGAATCTACAATACCATCTAGCCATCTTATTTTTGGCCACCCCCTTCTTTTGTCCTCCACCTTTCCCAGCATCAAGGCTTTCTCAAGTGAATCCTCTCTTCTTATTTGATGTCCAAAATACTTTAGCGTCATTTTTACTATTTGACCTTTAATGAGCAGTCGTGGTTGATTTCTTCTAGGATTGACCTATTTCTAACACCACATTTCAAAGGCATCTATTTTTCTGCGCTCAGCTTTCCTAATGGTCCAGCTCTCACACCCATACATTACCACCGGGAATACCACTGCTTTGACTATGCAATTTTTTGTTTGCAAGGTGATGCCTCTACTTTTAACTATGTTCCCCAGGTTTCTCATAGCTTGTTTCCCAAGCATCAGTCACCTTTTTATTTCATGGCTGCAATCACCATCTGCAGAGATCTTTGATCCTAAGAGAGTAAAATCTGCCAGTCGTATCCAACTCTAGGGTGCAGTGCTCATCTCCATTTATAGCCAAAGAGCCAGTGCTGTCTGTGTTTGCAGACATTTTCATGGCCATTTGGCAGGCATGACTAGAGCCCAGCAAGTCACATGGCTATATTTGGCCATGCCCACAGATTTGGCCAAACCCACAGAGGGGTGTGGCCAAAATTTCCCTTATTTTCAAATCCAAAACTTGGCAGGTATGGGGGTGGGTGGGATTTTAATGGGGATTGTTTTTCAAATAATTTTATTAAAAATGTTTTATTGTCCTTTACACTTTAATGCACTAATCATAGCAAACACCCTCTTCCAGCAACACAAGAGGCGACTTTACACATGGACATCACCAGATGGCCAGCATCGAAATCAGATTGATGATATACTCTGCAGTCAAAGATGGAGAACCTCCATTCAGTCAGCGAAAACAAGACCTGGAGCAGATTGTGGCTCAGATCACAACCTACTGATCGCAAAATTCAGGCTTAGACTAAAGAAAATGGGGAAAACAATTAGACCAGACAGATATGACCTACACAACATCCCTAAAGAATACACGGTGGAGGTCATGAACAGATTTAATGTCCTGTACCTGATAGACAGAGTACCAGAAGAATTATGGACAGAGACGCGGGACATCATGCAGGAGGCAGCAAGAGAAACCATACCAAAAGAAAAGAAGCATAAGAAAGCAAAGTGGTTGTCTGATGAGGCTCTTAAAATAGCAGAGGAAAGAAGGAATGCAAAAGTCCAAGGAGAAAGGAAAAAATACAACCACCTGAATACAGAATTTCAAAGAAAAGCAAGGAGAGATAAGGAAAAATACCTGAACAAACAGTGCAAAGAAATGGAGGAAAACAACAAAAGAGGCAGGACTAGAGATCTTTTCAAAAAAAAAATGGGGAAATCAAGGGAACATTTAAAGCAAAAATGAACATGATAAGGGACAAAGATGGAAAAGAGTTAGCTGAAGCAGAAGAGATCAAAAAAAGATGGCAAGAGTACACAGAGGAACTCTACAAAAAGGACCTCAACACTCCTGATAATAACAATAATGAGAAATTTGAACTTGAACCAGACATTCTGGAGAGTGAAGTCAGGAAGGCCCTAAAAAGCACTGAAAACAATAAAGCTAGTGGAAATGATGGCATCCCAGTTGAATTTTTCAAAGCCCTAAAAGATAATGGAATCAAACTACTGCATTCAATATGCCAGCAAATTTGGAAAAGAAAACAGTGGCCACAGGATTGGAAAAGATCAGTGTACGTTCCAATCCCCAAAAAAGGGAATGCCAAAGAATGCTCAAATTACCGAACAATTACACTCATCCCACATGTCAGCAAGGTGATGCTCAAGATAATACAGGATAGACTTCAACAACATGTGGAGAGAGAACTACCAGAGGTGCAGGCCGGTTTCAGAAGAGGCAGGGGGACTAGAGACCACATTGCCAACATACGTTGGATCATTTTAATTTAAATTTAATTTAATTGTCACATTTATATACCGCTCACTCGGCCAAAGCCAACTCAGGGCGGTTCACAATAAAAATTAAAAAATACATGTTAAAAACAGTTAAAACTACCCACCCCCTAAAAACAAGGGCTGCAGGATCCAAAGGCACCATGGGGAAGAGTTCTTCTACACCAACCACCCAATGGAGGTTACCCTTCCACCTGCACCCCACACTTGACCCGCCAGCCAGGTTTTAAGTTCTTTTCTGAAAGGCAGCAATTCCGTCCGGAGACGTAGCTCTGTTGGCAGGAGGTTCCAGAGGGCCGGTGCAGACACGGAGAAGGCTCTCCTCCTTGTGCCAGAGAGGCGAGCCCCTCTGGCTGATGGAACAATTAGAGAGCCTCTCCGGTCTGCTCTGGTTGGATGGACAGACGTCCTCAGGGCGATGCGGTCTCTTAGGTAACCCGGCCCACTACCATATAGGGCTTTAAAGGTCAAAACCAGCACCTTGAATTGCACCCGGAGACAAACTGGCAACCAGTGCAGCTCCCGGAGCAGTGGCAAAGCACGGGCATAACGCCCACTCCCCATCACCACCCCAGCTGCCGCATTCTGGACCAGCTGTAGCCTCCGAATGGTCGTCAAGGGCAGCCCCATGTAGAGCGCATTGCAATAATCTAGTCTGGAGGTGACCAGAGCGTGAGTGACCATGAGCAAGGAGTCCCGGTCCAGGAGTGGGCGCAACTGGCGAATCACCCGAAGTTGGGCGAAAGCCCTCCTGGTCACAGCCACCACCTGTTCTTCTAGCAGTAGCCACGAATCCAGGAGGACCCCCAAGTTGCGCACCGGGTCTGTCTGGGGCAAAATAGCCCCATCCAGAACCAAAGATGGTAGCTCCCGGGTTAACGCAGGACCCCTTATCCATAGCCACTCAGTCTTGCTGGGATTCAGTTGTAGCCCGTTAGCCCCCATCCAGACCCCAACAGCTTCCAGGCACCTGGAAAGGACTTTGACGGCATCACTGGGGTCCCCATGGGCCGAGATGTACAACTGAGTGTCATCCGCGTACTGATGGTACCGCACCCCATGGGAACAAATGATCTCACCCAGCGGCTTCATGTAGATGTTAAATAGGAGAGGAGAGAGCACCGAGCCCTGAGGAACCCCCCATTTGAGGGGCCTAGGACTGGACCTCTCACTCTCCAACCACACCGACTGGGTCCGACCCTTCAGAAATGAGGAAAACCAGGACCACACAGTGCCCTGGATTCCCAATCCTCGGAGCCGTTCCAGAAGGATACCGTGGTCAACGGTATCGAAAGCCGCTGAGAGGTCAAGAAGAGCAAGGACGGATGGGTGACCACCGTCCCGCTCCCGCCAGAGATCATCCATCAGTGCGACCAATGCCGTCTCGGTACCATATCCAGGCCTGAATCCTGACTGAAAGGGGTCCAGGTAATCCGCTTCATCCAGTACCCCCTGCAGCCGACGCGCCACTGCCTTCTCCAACACCTTCCCTAAAAAGGGGAGGTTGGAGACAGGCCTATAGTTGGTTAGGATAGCTGGGTCGAGGGAAGGTTTCTTCAGGAGGGGGCGCACCAAGGCATGTTTTAAAGGTGCAGGAAACACCCCCTCCCGCAATGATGCATTGATCATAGCCCCAACCCAGCCACCTGTCACCGCCTTGGAGGCTTTCACCAACCAGGTGGGACAGGGGTCCAATGGGCAGGTAGTGGCGCGCACAGCTGCAAGGAACCTGTCCACTTCAACCGGGGCAACTGGATCAAACTGGTCCCAGATGGTATGGCAAGACTGTGCTCCAGCTCCCTCCGGACTCTCCCCATACACGCCAGGATTAAACCCCGAGTGAATCCGATCGATTTTCTCCACTAGATGGTCAGCAAAGTCCTCAGCCGACCCCTGCCAACCAGGCACCGGGGTCCCCCTACCAAGGAGAGACCTGGTAACCCAGAACAGGGTGGCTGGGCGATTATCAGCGGAGGCAATAAGGGTGGTGAAGTATTGCTGCCTCACCACCTCCATCGCCACTAGATAGGCCCTAATAGCGGCTCTAGCTAGTGTCCAATCGGAGTCTCTCTGGGTCTTCACCCAGCGGCGCTCTAGGCGTCTCTTTGCCCGTTTGAGCTCCCGCAGTTCATCTGTGAACCACGGAGATGACCTAGCTCCATGACCTCTGAGAGGCCGTAGTGGTGCGATTTCATCCAAGGCCGCTGTTGTCATCCTGTTCCACAGGTCAACCAGCGCCTCGGGCGAATCGTGTTGCCGATCCAGAGGGAAATCCCCCAGTTCCCTCTGGAATCCATCAGGATCCATCAGTTGCCGGGGGCGGGCCATTCTAATAGGCCCTGCCTCCCTACAATGAAGCGTCGCACCCAGGAAGTCTAGAGCCACCAGATAGTGATCTGACCATGGCACAGGTGTTATGTCTAATTTCCGTAGTCTCAGATCACTCTGCCACCGCTCCAACAAAAAGATTAAATCTGGTGTGTGGCCACTGCCCCTGGTCGGGCCCTGAATTACCTGAATCAGGTCCATAGCTGCCATGGAAGCCATGAACTCCAGAGCCACCTCGGAGCCAGTCCCCACTGAAGGCAAATTGAAGTCCCCCAGAACCATCAGTCTAGGGAACTCCAACGCCAACGCTGAGATGGCCTCAAGGAGCTCAGGCAGGGAGTCCCTTACCCTGCAAGGGGGCAGGTACAGGAGTAAGATTCCCAACTGACCCTTAGAGCCCAGGTGCAGAAGCAGGGCCTCACAACCCAGAATTTGTGGAGCGGTAGCCCTGGCGACTCCCAGTGACTCCCTGGCTATGATGGCAACGCCACCGCCCTTACCCTCATCCCTAGGCTGGTGCCAAATACTGAACCCAGCTGGACACATTTCTGACAGAGGAACCCCATCCTCTGGTCTCAGCCAGGTCTCAGTGATACATGCCAGGTCAGCCCGCTCCCCAATAATGGAATCTTGTATCAGGAGGGGGGGGGGCTTATTACATACCGACCTGGCATTCATCAGCAGCAGCCTAAGGGCAGGGTCACCCTGGGTCAGCTGCTCAGGACCTAGAGATGTAACCGGGGGGCTGGAACGAGGGACAGATACTAAGCATCTGCCCCGCATTCCCCGAGTGCGGCCCGCACCTCGGTACCCGCTATATCGCCCCATGCCCATCACAACCTCTATATTGGCCTCCGGAGCCTCCCTGATTGCCTTGGACAGAATGCTGCCTCTCCTTCCCGGCTGGCCGGGCAGTCTCTCCCTCCCTCCCTCCCACCCCCATATAAAATCGCCCCACCCACTCCCCCCACCACCCTCCGCAAGGCTCCGGCGGTGATGGAAGTGGTGGGGCATTCTTCCAAATCTACCTTGAGCCCTCAACTGGGGTGAGACATTCCACCCACAGTAGCGACGGTAGTGGGCCGGCTTTTCAAAGCCATCATGGAGAAAACAAAAGAATACCAGAAACAAGTCTACTTTTGTTTTATTGACTACACCAAGGCTTTTGACTGTGTGGACCACAACAAAATGTGGCAAGTAATTAAAGAGATGGGAATACCAGAACACCTCATATGCCTCATGAGAAATCTGTACACGAACCAAGAAGCAACAGTTAGGACAGAACACGGAATGACAGAGTGGTTTGGAATAGGAAAAGGAGTAAGACAAGGCTGCATTTTATCACCCTGCTTATTCAATCTATACACAGAGCACATAATGCGCAATGCAGGGATGGAGGAATCACAGCATGGGATCAAAATTGCTGGGAGAAACATCAACAATTTGAGATATGCAGACGATACCACCCTAATGGCAGAAAGTGAGGAAGACCTAAAGAACCTCTTGATTGGATTGAAGGAGGAGAGTGCAAAAGCTGGCTTGAGACTCAATATCAAGAAAACCAAGATAATGGCAACAGGTCCGATCAGTCCCTGGAAAATAGATGGGGAAGAAGTAGAAGCAGTGACAGATTTTACTTTCCTGGGATTTAAGATCACTGCAGATGGCGACTGTAGCCATGAAATAAAAAGACGACTGATTATGGGGAGACAAGCAATGAGAAACCTGGGGAATATAGTGAAAAGCAGAGACATCACCTTGAAAACAAAAATTAGAATAGTCAAAGCAATGATATTCCCAGTGGTAATGTATGGGTGTGAGAGCTGGACCATTAGGAAGGCTGAGCGCAGAAGAATAGATGCCTTTGAGATGTGGTGTTGGAGGAGAGTCCTGAGAGTCCCCTGGACAGCAAATAGAACAAATAGGTCAATACTGGAAGAAATCAACCCTGACTGTTCATTGGAGGGACAAATAGTGAAGATGAAGCTAAAGTACTTTGGACATCAAATGAGAAGGGAGGACTCACTTGAGAAGGCCTTGATGCTGGGAAAGGTGGAGGGAAAGAGAAGAAGGGGGCGTCCAAAGATGAGATGGATAGATGGTATTGTGGACACAGTGGGCACAGAGCTGGGTGGGCTGAGGAGAATGGTGGAGGATAGAGGTGCCTGGAGGAAAATGGTCCATGGGGTCGCAAAGGGTCAGAATCGACTGTGTGACTGAACAACAACAAACACTTTTATTGTGAGTTGCCTGGAGTTGCTTCGGCGAGGGTGCGGCAATAAAAATGTAAAAATTAAATTAAATTAAAATCCTAAAAGAGGAGAGGAAGGGAAGCTGCTGAGCATAGCTGTGGCACTTTGTTTTCTGCTTCGCCACGCTACTACAAAAAGAACCACACTCCCTGGAAGCAGAGAAACCACAGCGCCAGGAGCCAGCTGAAAGCTGACAGGAGCTGTAGCGGGAGGTGCAGAATTTTAAATTGTTTTGCAGCTTCAGTCACACCAAGGCTAAATTGGAGCTGGTCCCTGTGAAGAGACCAAGAACTCAATCTGCTATGCAGCAAAGGAGAAAAACAGCGTTTCTGTAACATCAGGTTGGGACTGCAGTGGCTCAAGTGGTTAAGATGCTGAACTCGATGACTGGAAGGTTGGTGTTCGATTCCTGAGTACTGCATGGCAGAGTGAGCTCCTGTCTCTGTCTAAGCTCCTGCCAACCTAGCAGTTCGAAAGCAAGAAATTGCAAGTAGATAAATAGGTGCCACTTTGGTAGAAAGGTAAATAGCATTCCGTGCACTCCAGTGTTGAGGCATGCCTGCCACATGTCTATGGAAATGTCTACAAATGCAGACAGCCCTGGCTCTTTGGCTACAAACAGAGATGAGCACTGAACCCTAGAGTTGGATACGACTGGCTTTCGAGTATGGGTGACCTTTACCCTTTACCTAACTTCAGGTTCTCTTGACCAGACTACTTAGTGATTAAAGACGAGACATTTCTCCAAAGCAATGCTTTTCATGAGGAAAGAATGCTGAAGAAACATCTCTTTCACAGTCCTGCAAGCTGAGAATCTCCCAGACAAGCTTAACATGGAGCCACTTTTCTGCTTCCATTGACTCAATCAGCCTAATGCGGTAGGATGGACTGCGAGTCTTTTGGGAGGGCATTGAATTGGAATTTCAATTCAGGGTGCTGAAATTTTTAAAAAGAGAAAATTTGATCAAATTGAGTCGCACTTGGAAAGCAGAAATAATAAACAGAAATAAAAACCCAAAGCAAAAGTAGCAGGACAACTCACACTCAAATGAAAAACCCAAGCTTTCCTGGAAACCTCAACAAAACAACATCAGGGAGAGGTGAAATTATTCAGATAAGTGCCATCATCCAGGAATTGGAGAGTATTTTATACCTTTTCGTGGTAAGCAAAGGGCGTCAATCTGCTAGAGTTTGCTATTTGTATCATATTCATTTTCAGGGTGGACGAGCACTGGGGAATATGGACTAAGCCCAAGTGGCTGGCCTTCATGCACCTCGACTAAAGATTCCTGCAAAGCATTACTGATGCAACCAATAAGAAAAGTATTAATTACAAAATCTTGAGTAGAATTAGCGCAACACAAGTTCTTCAACAGACATCAATTTCTTTTGGTCTTTTACACATTCATCTCCAAATGTCAGCATCTAGCCTTCTTCTGGCATTACAAATTACAAATTTTGCAAGTTGGTACTTTAATTAAGCCTGGAGGGCACAACATTGGAAGCATTACTTAAATCAGCTGAATATCCTCAGTTAAACTGTGTCTTTTAAAAGTATACTTTACAGAGATTGGCCTATTACTCTGATTTTGCTTTGGAGGTTGACTAATGGAGGTCAGAGAATTGAAAAGGAACATAAGTTCCATGCTTGCTAGCGCACAAGTATATACAGTAGGCATTTTCTTTGAAGCTACTCTGTTCACTGTTGAGATTGGGGCTTTCTCCAGGCAGAAGAATGAAACAGAATGCCTAGCTCTGTAGATAGTTGCTGCCTTTCTGTCTTTGGCAACATCCAGGACAACCCAAAACACTGGGGACTGTTGTGATTGGACCTTGCACCACAATGTGGGGATAGTGTTAGCACTTCCTCTTTCACAGGAATAGGTTTATATTGAAGATACAGAAAATGATAATAGCAATAGAAATTTCACTTATATACTACCCCATAGAGCTTAGTGCACTCTCTAGGTAGTTTTACAAGTTAATTAGCATTTCCCACCGCCACTCCCAAACACACTGGGTACTCATTTTACTGACCTCAGAAGCATGGAAGGGTGAGACAACCTGGAACCCCATTAGAATTGAACTCACAATATTTTGACTGCAGTACAGCAGTTGAATTACTGCACCACCAGTGCTAAAGCAGACAAGGGGTGGATTGAAGTGTCTCCTAAAGGGCACAGGGTGGATTTGGCACCGGTGTGTTTGCCTTTTGGGCACAGATAGCACAGAGGATCGGTGCACATTCCTTATATTATTCATGCAATTCATAAATATTTAAAATTTTCTGAACTATGCATAATTCTTTCTACGGAGTCACTGTATCATCTTTCAGTCATGAGATAGCAGATGATTTCTATCAGTTTTCAGTACTTATGACTCTTATTTGTAAAACTGGATAGGTAATTGATATGGATTTTCAGAAGGAAAATGAAATAAAAAAGCTAGCAAGCATATAATCTGTTTTTCTCCATTTGCAGTACTATTCTCCAGGTTTCTTCGTTCAAGTTAATATCAAATGAATAAAACTTACTGTTAAGTTATTTGTAGTAGCTACACAGCAAAGCGGGGCAGGTTTTAGGCAATTTTATGTTCGAATTGAAGTCTCCCAGTTCTCCCTTTTTTTACTCAGCTAATAAACACGCTTGGACTAGATATCTGAGAAAGAAAAATATCATTTAATAACAAATTGAGGTAAGAAGATATGTGCACTCAGGAGTCTTTGTAGTTTATCCGCAAATATAATTGGCATAATCTTTTCTGAAAGGTGGGGTTCAGGCGCACACGACCTCGAGCCCTTATAACTTGGTTGGAAGGGAAATTGGGTGCGGATTCATATTAATCATAGTTAGGATTCATTAATAGTGCTCTGGCCATTAGCTCAGACATGGGTAAGGACAAAAGTGCGGATTCCCCATGCCCATCTGGCATGGAACAGCCTTTGCAGAGGCTGCTTGGGTGAGAAGGCTCCCGGCGGTGGCTTCTGCGGGCAGCTAAATTAAGGGGGGTGAATAAATGATAGGGTTTGATTCACCCAATTCATTGACCTGACCTACAGCTCTGCCAGGTAAGCAGATCGCTATCTCCTGTGCATAATTAGGCAAACAACTCATCTCCGTGTCTCAGCGTAATCTCAGGCACAAACAGATGCCATGTTTACCCCTGCCTAATCCCTGAACAATGGGGATTCCAAGGTCCATGTTTGCCCCAGTTAATTAACTTCCCCAAGAGAGTTTCCCAATTAACCTGAGCAAATAGGTGATGTGATTTTCTGTCAGATGACCATTCCTACCATGCGCAGCCTTCTGCATAATATATACTGATGGTTTTCCCTCAATAAATCACTGGTCTTCACTCCATCTTGCCTCGTGTCGCTCCTTTGACCAGTCTCCTCCGGGATCCTAAGGGCCTCCTCACGGCCCAATTCCTACACAAAAGTGACAAGGTGATAATTCAAGGTAAACGCACAATGTATTAATCATATCCGCGGACTCTCTAAGTAGGAGAGCAAACTGCAATGTCTATGTTTGATTAAGTTAGTCCCTGAAAGATTCCGTGATAGGGCAAGACAATGGTCTTGCCAGCCAGTAGTTAATTAGTAGATAACAGACTTCTTGGTAATATCCTGATTGCACATCACCTCCAAGTAACTTCTGCAATAGTAACTGGATTAACGTGTGCCATGTAAGCAGTCTTCTGTGACGGGTCGCGTGCAGCCTATGCACGCAATTACCCGAGGCAGGGAATAAATGCCAGCACCCCGAGCCAATCGGGGGTGGACTTTTGCTGCACCTTTGCCTCGATTGCCTTTCTTGTGTCCAGTCACTCTGTAACCCTGCGGGCCATTTCTGGCCCACTGCTACATCTGGTGACCCCGCCATGATCTAGGCCATCCAGCCCAACATGATCCAGGCCATCTGGCCTGACGTGATCAGCGCGGTTCTACGCTAGAGCCACAATACGATTTCTCTCGGAAGTTGCGGAGAAATTCTGGTCAGGACACCACCCAATCGGAACTAGGTACGGACAAGGCTAGGCCAGTCCCATAGGCAGAGTATCCTCCAAAGCTCTGTGGCACCTCGCTCATCGGAATTGAACGCTTTCCAGGTCAGGGTGAGCTGTGAACCCTGACTACAACATCATAGAGGCTACAGAGGGCCCACGGCAGCAGTCCGCGACCCAGACTCCGTCCCGAAGGGCCGCACACCAAGTGACATCTCAACCAGTACCTGAACCCAGATGTGTTGACTCGTCCCGAGAAGGCAACTTCGGAGGAACCCTTCGTCAGGTAATGGGAGCTTATTTACAGGGGCAAGGCTCATCCCCTAAGCAAAGGACTCATGTGGTGGAGCTCAAGCACCTGGCCAGGCTAAATCATACCCGCATTCATAGCATTAACTTAACGGACCTCATGGTGTACATTAGAGATCACTGTTTGTTTTATCCAGAAGCAGGCACGTTAGATCTCAGAATTTGGGACAGAGTAGGGGACTGCATTAAGCAGGAGCCAAAAGCGCCAATAAAAATCATTAGCACATGGAGCAAGTGTAGGAAAGTCATCTCAGAAGTGAGTCCAGTCCAGATAGAGGCAGCAAAATACGCAGCGCATATAGAACCATCTGCCCCAGCTGGTCTCTACCCGACAATTCAGTTTCAACAAGGAGGCATAGGGAACTTCCCTTCTGTGGCAACTGCAGGTGCCACAGGAGGGGACAAAAGCCTAGGAAGTGCAGGTGCTTCCTAGACAACCAAAAGTTCCTTTCAGCGCATGGTAGAGGAGGAAGCATGCAAAGGGGATTTGCAAGCCCAAGAACTAGCTGAGCTTCAGCAGTTATGTCCAGTCCACATTGAACTGGACACGCTCATGGGCAACCAGGCGGCGGTTCACACGTCAATTCCATACAAATTACTTGCAGAAATCTGCAAAGCAATCACAGAAACAGGGCTCCAGAGCCGCTTCACAAGAGGCACGCTCCAGCAGCTGTGGAAGGCCACAACGCTCATCCCGTATGACTAGAAAGCCATTATGCAGATGATGCTAACCCCCAGCCAGTATCTGTTATGGGACAGTGAGTACAGGTTCGAAGCGCAGGCTAGGGCCGCTTGGATGGGAGGAGCAGTAATTGCCGAGCAACTATATGGCTCAGGTCCATTTGAGACCATCCCAGCGCAGTCCGTCCTGCCAGCAGCCACATTCCAATTGACATCTGAGACTGCCTTCAAGTCATATCTCAAGGTCCCCGCTACTTGCAAAGCAGCTAAAAATTACACCTCGATCAAACAGGGATCGCAAGAGCCCTATATGGACTTCATAAACAGGCTAGAGGAAGCAATCAGTAGGCAGATAGATAATCAGCAGGCCCAAGAGGAGCTTATGATGAAGCTGGCTAAAGACATCACCAACCTCGATTGCCGCAAAATCTTGCAGGCTATGGGTAACCGTCCTGATCTGATGCTTACCGACATGATTAGAGCCTGCTCTGACGTTAGGACAGATTCCTATAAAATGAGTCTGTTAGCAGTGGCAGTGCAAGGTGGGAGAAAGCCCAAGGGTAAAATCAAGGGAGCCTGCCACCAATGTGGCAAGATCGGGCATTTCGCTAAAGAGTTTCAATCTAGGAAAGGAGGCAGCCAAACTACAGGTCGTCCCAAGACCCCATCCACACAGTGCCCAAGATGCCACAATGGCTTTCATTGGGCCAGCACCTGTCCAAATTCAGAAAACCGGAACACGGGCTTGTCTCTAGCCCCAGTTCAAATAGAAACCCCAGCCGCTCTGGAAGCACCAGAGCTGGAATCCCAATAATACCGCGTAGCACCTCACCCTGCATTCCTGAGGCACAGGCTGAAACCAAATGCAGTGCGGGGCTAGAATTGGAATGCCAGGCAGAAGTCGCATGCGACTTGCCAGGTGCCATCCATCTAGTCAATTCCCAGTACAAGGGACCCCTGCCTAAAGGTGTTATAGGTTTAGTTTTGCCTTGTAGTAGTGCAGGAACACGGGGAATCTTCGTGATTCCGGGAGTCATAGACTCCAATTTCACGGGTGTCATCCAGATTCAGCTCTGGACACACCTGCTCCAAACAATTCACAAAGGAGATTCATTAGCACAACTGATCATAGTACCTTGTTACTCACCAGGGAGCAGGCAAGGAAGGCTCAGAGATAGCTCAGAGTTCGGGTCAACAGACTGCCCAAGTGAGGAAGGGGCAGTAGAAGGATACCAGATCATAGTGACAGTGGAAAAGAACATAGAGTGGAGACAGCGACCAGTCATTAAGGTATTTTTAAACAAAAGACCTTTTGACGGGTTGCTCGACACCGGAGATGATCTCACAGTGGTCAGCTGGAGGCAGTGGCCTATGAATGGGCCCTTGAGTTGGTCTCCGATGTGTGTGGGTAGGTGGTGTTCAGGAAGCATACAGGGGTAGAGATTGGGTAGAAGTCATGATCACCGGAGCCGAAGGCACAGCGGTAATATGGCCGCACGTCTTAAACGTGCCGGTCAATCTCTGGGGAAGGGACATTTTGCAACAGTATCATGCCACCCTTACCTTCAGGTAAATGGCTTTGCCATTTAAATGGCTGACCAATGAGCCAGTTTGGCTAGAGCAGTGGCCAATAGTGGGGGAGAAGTTAGAAGCCCTAAAACAGTTCGTTAAAGAGCAACTCGATGCGGGACACATACAACAGTCCACCAGTCCCTGGAACTCACCAATTTTTGTCATTAAGAAAAAGTCAGGGAAGTGGTGACTCCTCCACGATCTAAGAGAGATCAATAAGTGTATTCAGCCAATGGGACCGCTTCAATGCGGCATCCCCAATCTGAATATGATCCCTGAAGGTTGGGAGATCCTGGTCGTAAACCTGAATGACTGTTTTTACACCATTCCTTTAGATATAAGGGATCGGGAGAAGTTCCCTTTTACAGTGCCAGTCGTGAACCACAGAGAGCCTACTCAAAGGTTCGCGTGGAAGTATTTGCCACAAGGCATGCTCAACTCGCCAACTCTGTGTCAAATTTATGTCCACGAGGCACTAGAAAAGTTTCAGAACCTGCACCCCACAGTATTGATATGTCACTTTATGGATGATATTTTGATCGCAGCACTGCAACTTGGCAGCAAAATGTTTAAAGACCTCCAGACCACCCTGGAGGACAAGGGGTTGCTTATCTCCCCAGAGAAAGTTCAGAGAACCGAACCCTACTCATATCTGGGTCATCGGCTTCTCCGATCTTTTGCAGCTCCAGTATTGCCACGGATCAACGTCAAAGGTTCAGTCACGCTGGTAGAACTCCAACAGATTTTGGGAAATATCAATTGGGCCAGATCGTATTTTAGGTTAGATACAGAACTTTTGAAACCGCTTTTCTCGCTGCTGACCCTAGCAAGGCAGCCAGCAGACCGGATTCAGATTCCGCAAAGTTGAAGGACTTTGAGGAAATGACAGGTTTGATAATTAATTGGGATAAATCAGAAATGATATTGTGTAATATGGGTAAGGAAGAACACCAAAGGATAAAGGGAAAGTGCAATTTACAAATTAAGGATAATTTGAAATACTTGGCGATAAATATTTCAAATAAATTCAAAGAGCTTAAGAAATTGAATTACAAAAAATGAAAAAAAGAAATTAAGGATAGAATACAACAATTACAAAAATTGAAGCTGTCATGGTTTGGAAGAATTGCAATATGTAAAATGATGTTACTACCAAGATTCAATTTTTTATTTTGCCCTTTCAATTCAAATGAAGAAATTAAGGAGTTCCAAAAAATGATAAATAATTTTTGTAATGGGGGGAAAAGGCCTTGATTGGCAAAACAATTTTTGGTATTTATCCCAGAAGGAGGGGGGAATAGGGATGCCAAATTTGATGACATATTATCAAGCTTTTCAAATTAAGAATGTTGTGAAGATCTTGGCTAGAGAAAGGGTAATTTGGGAAGAAATTGAAATGAAAAAGTTTAGTCTTATAGGAAAAATGGTCTTTCTAGGAGGGAGTATGGAGAAAGTAGTTATTAAAAATAAAATGATGAAGGCAACACTGGGAACATGGAAAAAAGTAAAAAGGGAATTGTACCAGATTTTTCACCTATTATTGAATTGGAGGATATGGCAAATTTCCCAATAAAAATTAATAAAAGGATTAAAGAAGTACTTGACGAGAATGGAGTTTTTCTGGTGAGTGACTGGATACAGGCCTGTAGAGATAACGAGAGGAAAACAAATCTATATGGACAATTGAGATTGAATTGGTTTCAGATAGGGATGGTAAACAAGTGGAATAGTAACTATATGAAAGAAGTTGGACTAGAAAGAGGGAGGACTGAATTTGAAGAATTAATTTTAAAAATAAGAAAGGAACAAACAGGAATAAAGGGGCTGGTGAGTAAAATATATATAATCTTAACCTATAAAACCAAGTGTTCACCGTTGGAATTGGCTATACGTTGCTATGCGTCGCCCTACTGACCCGCACCCTCCCTTCGAGAGCACGGCCGAATTGCCTACGCAGGTCAACGAAGGATTTAAAACCCGGCATGGGGGCCTCAGCCCCACTAACGGCAAGAAACGCAAAGAACATCACTTCCCGAAAGTCCTTGCGCCGCGCTGCGCCAGAGCCAATCAGGCTGAGAGGCTCTCGCACGGAGCAGCATTCGGACACGCGCCGCAGCCAATCAAAAGAAAAGCATTTCAAAAAAACGCAGCACAAACTCAAAGCACCAACACTTTACTACAAGCCCCAGCGTCCTGCGCGCAATGAGCGAGCAGAACGATGAGGCAGCCGGCGCGCGAAAACAAAAATAAGAAAAAGCCGACGCTGCAGCCATTCAAAACTACGGGTGAGCCAGCATGGCCCATGGGGGAAGAAAATAAAAAAAACCCGCCGCCGCTACTCTTCCATTCGAAGGGTCAGCGGCGCGCGAAAAACAAGTGAGGCGCCCGGCGTACAAAAAATAAAAGTTAAAAAAAGCCCACCGCCGCAGCCATTGTTCCCCATGGGCGACACAGCAAGGCCCGTGGGGGAAAACCCCCCCCTAACATGGCCCTTCCGTTCGAAGGGCCAGCCGGCGCGCGAAAAATACGAGTTAAAAAAAAAAAAACCCGGCCGCCGCTGCCCTTCTGTTCGATGGGCCAGCCGGAGAGACAAAAATTAAAGCAACCCACCCACCAACCCCCCGCAACTGCCCTTCTTCCCAATGGGCCAGCCAGCATGGCCCATGGGGAAAAAAGCCTCCCCGCAATTGGCCTTCCTTCCCACGGGCCATCCAGCATGGCCCATGGGGGAAAAAGCCTCCCCGCAATTGGCCTTCCTTCCCACGGGCCATCCAGCATGGCCCATGGGGAAAAAAGCCTCCCCGCAATTGGCCTTCCTTCCCACGGGCCATCCAGCATGGCCCATGGGGAAAAAGCCTCCCCGCAATTGGCCTTCCTTCCCACGGGCCATCCAGCATGGCCAGCGAGAAAGAAAGCCACCCCCCCACACACACTTGAAAAAACATTCAAAAACACACCAAAACCCAAAAAATAAACACACAGCAAAAAATAAACAAGAAAAACACACACATACACCCCCCCAAAAGAAACCCCCCCCAAAAAAACCCCCACAGAACTTACAAAAAGACGTCTTCCTTCTCTGAGAACTGGAACTCAAATGAGAAAGAGGAAACTTACCAGAAGCGACACCAAGAGGACAGAAGGTAACAAATGTAATGAGAGGCACAAAAGCTCACCACCCCCACCCAGTGGCCAAAACAGAAACAACAATCAAAATTATTGAACTAATAAGAATAATTCTAAATTTAATCAAATAAATTATACAAACATTCAAAAAAACACACTAATCTCAAAAATTACCAAAACAAAACCCCTTTTCACTCTGAAAACCCAAAACAAAAAAAAATTAAAAAAAACATTTTTTTTTAAAAAATTAAATTTTAAACTAAATAATATTACATTAAATTAGATTAAATTAAATTTAAATTTTTTTTCAATGAACATTAAAAAAATACAAAAAAATATTTACTGGAAGCCACAAAAACACAAAACCTTACACCACCATTTAAAACAGCCCATCACCATTAGTTCAAGAAAAAAACCAAACCCTTTAGTATCCAACACAATTTTTAAAAGCCCGGCAACGCCGGGCAAACTATGCTAGTGATAAATAAGGAAGGTAATCCACAGGAGGAATTGAAAGCAAGTTGGGAACAGGATTTAAAGATGAAGATAGAGGACCAGAATTGGACAAATAAATGGAAGAAAAGAATTATGAGAACTACGTCTTTCAGAGTAAAAGAACACAATTATAAAATGTTGTGGAGATGGTATTTGACACCAATGAGATTACATCAGATAGATAATAAGAAAGACAAAATGAGTTGGTGTTGTAAGAATACACTGGGTACATATGAACACATGTGGTGGAGTTGCAACGTGGTAAAGGATTTCTGGGGGGAAATTGAAAATGAGATAAGCGAAATTATGGGGGAAAAATAAAGTTGGGACCAAATACCATCATGCTGACAGATGTGGAAGGTACAAATTTAAGCAAAGATAAAAAAAGAGTTACTAGAAATAATGTTGACAACAGGTAGATTGTGTATCGCTAGAAAATGGAAAAATGATGTGAATATGAAAATTGAGGAATGGTACAAGGAAATGTGGGATCTAGCACTGAATGACAAATTAACATATGAGCTAAATGTTAAAAAGGGTATTGTGAAAGAGAATAGATTTTGGAATATTTGGCAAGCATTTGTGGGTTACTCTTTGAAAGGCAATGAAAAGAATAGACCTGTACCCGATCAAATGTGTTTTTGGAAAGGAAAATAGAGTGACACTCTGGTTTTTCCAGGGCAGTGTATAAAGCACTGGGTGTTTAATTCTTCTTCTTCTTCTTCTTCTTCTTCTTATTATTATTATTATTATTATTATTATTATTATTATTATTATTATTATTATTATTATTATTATTATTATTATTATTATTGACATTTGCCAGTATTTTACTTTTTTGTTATAGTATTCATGACTTAGAAGTTTGACTTAACAGATATATTAAACTGTGTAGATTTTGAAGGGAAATTAGACTAGGTTTAAGTAATAATAAGAATAAATATTAAAAACTGTTCAGATTTTTGATAATGGTATGAAAGATACAAGAAATAAGTCATAATCAACTGGCATTTTCCAGAGATGTTTATTCTTGTCTTTTTTTCTTTTATCAATATTTAGTTTTGGTATTGTATAGGTATGAAATTAGTTATAAATTGTCTATATTTGTTCAGATTTTTTATGTATGATTGTCTTTTTTTATTATGTTGTAATATTGTTTTAAAAATTCAATAAAAAATTATAAAGAAAAGAAATAGCAAAAAAAAGAAGATTCGGCGAGAGGCTCTCATGACTCTCAAAAAAGTCAACCAAGTCCTCAGCCAACGATGGGTAGACAGAATTAGTCAGGGGCCATACACTCCTGTTCTGAACCTGTACATAGTGTGAACCGGGACCATGTTCACTGGAGCTCTAGGCATAGACTCCGACCGAAAAGCAAAAATCGTGGAATGGGTGTATTTACCACAGACCTCTTCCTGAAACATTGTCCCTCCACAAGAACTGGTCGCCACGGTGATCTACCAAGGTAGGCTGAGAGCAAGGGATATCTCAGGTTACGATTTAGCAAAAATAGTTGTGCCATTTACCAAAGATCAGATCCAACAGTTAATGCAACTCGGAGAAACTCTTCCGATTGCATTGGAAGGATTCACAGGATGTCTGGCATATCATTTGCTGAAAGACCCTCGACTAGTCTCGCTTCAAACGCGAACAGTCAATCTGCATGGGTTATTGTCTTTAGTTCCTCTCCAGGGGGCAAGGACAGTATTCACCGATGGGGGTAGAACTTACGGGGTTCTCGCATGGCAAAAGGGGCAGGCTTGGCAAACGCTTCTGACACTTCCACAAAAATCTGCACAGAGGGCGGAATTGGCAGCAGCGAACCTTTCCTTATGCACATTTGCCAGTGAACCACTAAACATGATTACAGACAGTCAGTATGTAAGGAATTTGATCCACAGTCTACCGGGAGCCTACATCACTCCCGCGATAGACCAAAATCTGTTAAGTTTGTTCTTGACCACACAGTTTCATTTGCAAAACCGGCAGGAAGCACTCTATGTAGCCCACATTAGAAGCCACCAGGACCTGCCTGGTCCCATCTCACAGGGCAACAGTAGAGCAGATGCGGCTGCAAAAGAAATCCACCAGAAATCGATTCTGGGAGTCTTTATGTCTCCTATTCAAAGCCATGCATTTTTTCTTCAAAACGCTCGCACAGCAGTTCAATCTGCCATTATCTCAAGCTCAGGGCATAGTCTGCTCCTGTTCACAGTGTGCAGGAGCCACAGGGGGGCCCTTGTGGGGGATCAACCCACGAGGGAAAGAAGCTAATCAGGTATGGCAGATGGATGTCACACACGTCCCACAATTTGGGAGATGGCACTTCATGCACGTCTCCATTGACACATTCCCACAGTTTATCTGGGCCACGGCTCAGAAGGGAGAAATGGCAACACACGTAGAGCAGCATCTCTTGTCATGCTTCACGGCCATGGGCAAACCAGGGCATGTGAAGACCAACAACGCATCGGCCTACAGCTCTAGGCAGCTGGCCGCATTTCTGGCCACCTGGGACATTAAGCACACATTCGGCATTCCATACAATCCTCAGGGACAAGCAATTGTCGAGCGAGTGAATCGGACGCTCAAATCATACATTGAAAAACAAACAGGAAGGGGGGGGAAACTAGCCCTCCCGAAAAATCAGGGTCAGGCACAGCAGTGCTTGCACAAGGTCCTATTCACGTACAACCATCTTAACATTTTTTCAGATCGCACCCCACAGGAGAAGCATTTCCATTGTACAGAGATCCTCATGTGCCCTATGGTGCGTTATCGGGTACCGCCGGATCCTTCCTGGAAGGGGCTGGCACCTCTGATAACATGGGGAAGAGGGTATGCAGCAATTATGTCTCCTACAGGTGTCATCTGGATTCCAGCCCGCTGTGTCAAGCCGCATCTCAGACCCAAAGGCGTGGAGCCAAGCGTTCCCGGATCCACTGCCCGAGATGGAAGGACTGAGCATGAATGGGGGACCCAGATGGAGGAGACGACCTCAACCGAAGCCAGTACTGAAGATCACGTGGGGAATGGTCAAGACCTTGTGTGACGATGCAGCATCCATTATGCGACAGCAGAATGCCGAGCCCACTCCGGAAAACATGGTGATCGCAGTTTTTTCCCAGATCACCTACAACTCCCTGATGGTCATCTTGATCCTTTCTCTGCTTCTGGGGGGAGGGGTTCAAGCAACTTCTTTGGAAGCAGATTCCTTTGAAGATCTGATGGCTGGCGGAGATCTCCCTGCCAGGCTCCACTACATCATATGGGAAAAATTGGCTGGACTTGTCAAAAAGTCAGATTTCTGCTTGAAGCAGACCACGGACTCTGCTTCTCTGTTGAGTACCTGTCTCATCCCAGTTTGCCACACGCCAGACAAGCCAACCAAGGGCAGCAAGCCGCCAAGTTTTCTTGGTCCACACCAAGGCGCAAAATATGTATCCTATCCTCTTTCGGGTAGTGGGAGCACAAAAGTATTACCCGCCAATGCGGTTACTCTGGAAACTCCCAGGGTGGCCATTGGCCGAAATTCATCCTGTGTCCGGGTCCTGGGGTGCGCCTCAGGAAAGGGTGCCTACTCACCCTGCTTGGACATGGGAAAAGAGACTTGGACTTGTGATCAACCAGTACCAGCAACTCATCTACATGAACACATCATTTTGCCCTCAGGCTGGTTCTGGACTTGTAACCAGTGCACATGGAACTATATTCCTGCAAATGTATCTGATTCATATTGTTGTATCAGCCGTTTAACATTGTTGCTCCCCACAAAAGACATGGTCATTCCAAACCCAGTCACTCCCAAACCCGCACGGCAGATACGTGCAACCAGGTTAGACAGTACCTGTGACAGTAATATCAGATTGTTGAGCAAAGCTGAGTACTTTCATTAGCGGTCAGCATATTCGGTGTACCAGGCTTAGCTGTGGGTAACGCTCGAAGAATTGGTCAGTTGGCATGCACACTAGCTAAAGCCATTAAGCATATGTCATCAGCCCTCGCAATGCTCAATTGGGAGCAGATTGAGCTCAGACATGCAGTGTTGGATAATCGAGCAGCCATCGATTACCTATTGCTTCTCCATCACCTAGGTTGCGAAGCTGTCCATGGCATGTGTTGTTTCAACCTCACCGACAACTCTCGTGAAATCCAAAGTCAGGTCGCAGACCTTCACACTATAGTATGGAATATTAAGGAAGATGCAACATGGGGGTGGTGGAATGCTCTCTGGTCATGGTTTCCATGGGGATGGCTTCAAACAATGCTCAAAGTGATTACAGTTGTGGTTTTGGGGACAATGTTTTGCTGTTTTGCACAATGTATTTCCTCACTGCTGTCAATGTGCACCTCATGGCGGAAAACCCGAGACATCATCACTCCGCGTCAAATAATGCCATATTACCGAGCTCTTGGCCAAGCTGATTTAGAAATAAAAGAAAGAGGGAGTGTGGTTTATCCACAAATATAATTGGCATAACCTTTCCTGAAAGGTGGGGTTCGGGCGCACACGCCCTTGAGCCCTCATAACTTGGTTGGAAGGGAAATTGGGTGCGGATTCATATTAATCATAGTTAGGATTCATTAATAGTGTTCTGGTCATTAGCTCGGACATGGGTAAGGACAAAAGTCACAAGGTAAACGCACAATGTATTAAACATATCAGCGGACTCTCTAAGTAGGAGAGCAAACCGCAATGTCTATGTTTGATTAAGTTAGTCCCGGAAAGATTCCGTGATAGGGCAAGACAATGGTCTTGCCAGCCAGTAGTTAATTAGTAGATAACAGACTTCCCAGTAATATCCTGATTGCACATCACCTCCAAGTAACTTCTGCAATAGTAAGTGGATTAACGTGTGCCACGTAAGCAGTCTTCTGTGATGGGTCACGCACAGCCTATGCACGCAATTACCCGAGGCAGGGAATAAATGCTAGCACCCTGAGCCAATCAGGGCTGGACTTTCACCGCATCTTTGCCTCAATTGCCTTTCTTGTGTCCAGTCACTCCGTGACCCCGTGGGTCATTTCTGGCCCACCACTATGTCTTGATAGAGTTGGTTTAGAAAGAAGTAAAGTCTTTCTTCCAGCCATGCAGCCTGGAAGATGAAGGCACTCATTAGGACATCTTTCCTCTTCCAAGGCAGAAAAAGCAAGAGAGAGAAGACCAGAGCAAACAAAAGCCTTAAGACATTCAAATAGGATCAGGTGACCTCTGAGGCAAGAAAGAGCTTTTCTAATTGTAATTATAGGCAAACAATGCAAAAACAACTTCCTTTAAGTCAGGCTATTGTTTCCTGTCTCTTTGGTCATTGCATGCTGGGTTTGCACTAGAATACTCAATACTTATGACTACTAAAACATAATAAACCAAATTTCAGAGCAAATATGGGCTTTTTTTAAATTATGGAAATAATATTTACCTGAATATCTGTCTTTTCAAAATGGTGGTATTGCTTTTCTAATCACACTCAGAGTGGAGAGGATGAAATTAGCATTTGTCATTACCAATGACTGCAACTATTTGATTCATTTGAAACAGTTTCAATTACTAATGTACTTTGGGCAATTCAATATAGCTGACACAACTCAGTATTGTGTATGTTTAATATTTTTTAATTTCACTGGCTTTAAATCAGGGATACCCAAACTATGGCCCATGGGCCGTATCCAGCCCATGGCACTAATTCATCCAGCCTGAGCCGCCCTCACTACTCCTGGAAGTAGAAGTGAAATGCAACCACACATGCACAAAATGCTGCCATAAATGCACCTGCAGCTGTAATTTACGACAGCAGCAGGTGCATTTACATCAGCATTTTGTGCATTTGCAGGCACATTTTCCTTCTGGTTCCGGTGGGAGGAACCACATAACTGGCCCATGGCCTGTAAAGTTTGGGCACACCTGCTTTAAATGCACTTAACCTCTATTTGTGACTACTGGATAAACTATCAGGAGGGGAGCCCAAGGATGTGACCAGTGTTGTACTGTGACAGGTTCTCACCGATTCTGGTGAACTGTTAGTAGAAATTCCAGGCCACGCTCACTTGGCCAGCCACACTCACTTCTTGGCCTCCACCTCTGAGTTCTTTTTTTCCCCAACTGATTCTGCTTTTCTCTCTTTTGTTCATGGCATACGTAATCACCTGTATCTGTCCAAAGGTGTAGTGATGGGCATGTCCTAGGCAGTGATGGTGAACCTTGGCACTCCAGCTGTTCTTGAACTTCAATTCCCAGAAGTCCTGATCAGAGTGCTGACTTGGAGTATGCAATGATGAATTTAAAAGGAAGGAATTATTTGTAGAATTGAGATTGAATTGGTTGCAGATTGTAATGGTGAATAAATGGAATGGTAAATATTTGACAGATCCCAGTTTGGAAAGGAACAAGACAGTATTTGAAGAGTTGTTATGGAAGGTCAGAAAAGGAGAAATAGGGGTGAAGGGTTTGGCAAGTAAGATTTATAAATTATTAATCATTGAACGTGATGCACAAGATAAATTAAGGATAAAATGGGAGCAAGATCTAAATATAAAAATTTTAGGTACAAATTGGAAATTGATATGGAAGAGAAGGATTATGAAAACATTGTCCGTTAGAATTAAGGAACATAATTATAAGGTATTGCGGATGTGGTATTTGACCCCGGTGAGATTGAATCAAATTGATAAAACTAAGAATAACTTATCTTGGAGATGTAAGAAAAGTGTAGGGACTTATTTACATATGTGGTGGCACTGTGAGGTAATGAAAGTGTTTTGGGATGAAATTGAAAAAGAACTGGCAGGAATAATTGAAGAGGAAATTAAGTTGGGACCGAGTACCATCATGTTAATAAATATGGAGGAAACGAATCTAGATAAAGATAAAAAGGATTTGCTATGAAATATGATAACGATAGGGAGGATATGTATTGCAAAGAGGTGGAAGAATGAGGAGAACATTAAGTTGGAGGAATGGTACAAGGAAATGTGGCAATTTGCTCTCAATGATAAATCAACATGGGAAATGAAGGAAAAGAAAGGGTTAATTAAAGAGAACAGATTTTGGAAAATTTGGAAAGAGTTTGTGGAGTACGCCATTAGGAAAGGAGGTGGTAGCCATCCAGTACCAGATCAAAGTAAGTTTTGGACACAATAAAATATATCTGAAATATGCCGTATCCCCCTAAGGCTTTGTATATATCACAGGGTAGAGCTAATCATGATGTTATGTTTTGTTATAAAGGATGTATACTTCAAGTATTATAGATATATTGTATAAAGTTTAGAATACACTATTTTAAAAATGGGGAAGGTAATATAGCGAGGTTGAGTGTATTATATTAGAATCTTTCTTTTCTTTTCCTTCTCTAACGAGAATGAATATAGTAATACTATAACGTTTGGATGAGGTTATATGTCTTTTATACGTTTTTGTATTTTCATTTTATATTCATGTTGTTTGTTTTGTTTTATATGTTTATTTTTGCAAAACTTAATAAAAATTATAAAAAAGAGTGCTGACTTGGCCTTCTGGTAACTGAAGTCTAAGAACACCTGGAGTGCCAAGGTTTGCCATCACATTTCTAGGGTTTTGGTGTATGAAAACCAAGACACAGGACACAGCCTCGGGCTGGGTTAACTCAGGTTTATTGCATCGTGGACAGAGGGAACATGAGGTAATGGCGGATCGATAGCTCTTTATATGCAGTAGTAATACATTTGAACGTGGTGCCATGGTAGCCCATTGGCTACTGCCTGCGTGACGTCATTGCGAGTCACGCCCTTCTTGTCCAGGTGTAGGTAGTGGCGGGAAAGCTTCCCGCGCTGTTGCCTTTGATGAGTTCGGACCAAGAGAGCTTGGACGCTCGCTGCTGCCAGCTGGTGGACATTAGCTCGCGTCCTAATGCAGGGTTCATATGATACAGCTGAAGGTTACATTGTTGCTATAGGCAAGGTTACATTGGTTCAGATACATTGTAATCCATGTGGAAGGTAAAACCCTTAGAACACAACACCCCTCCCCCCTAGGACGAGACAACGTCTCGAGCCCATGCTTCTAGACACTCCCCCCCCTAGGAGACAAAATCTCTCAGCCAAGATGGCTTGTTTCGAACACGCTGGGGTCTCGATGCGGGCTGCCTCTCCCCGGGTTTGCTACCTTCTCTTTGTCCCCCGGTTTCCTGTCCTGTAATTTGAGAGGGAGACTCGTTAGTGACTTGCCGCGGCTCTGCGGCGTTGTTGGGAGGTGTGCTCTTACTTAGGGAGGAACCGGGGGCACTGGGGGCTAACGAAAAACCCCTCTTCTCGCTTGGATGGGTGGGGGAACACTCCTGAAAACCCCCCCGGCTCGCTAAATCAAAATCTAAAGTCCATTCGGGGGCAGCGGTCGCGAACTCCTCTCCCCCTTCCCGGGCCTCTGATAGGACTGGTTTATCAAAAGGATATGAGTCGGGGCCGCTGCCTCTTCCTTCCCCCCTTGCTTGGGACTGTTGTCCGCTGCTGTCTCCCCCTTGGGTGAAGCGGTTGGGGGAGAGCCCTAACGCTGAATCTTGTTGCCGATCCTCACTGACTGGCCCACTTACTCGGTGCCTCAGCTGGTCTGCGTGCCTCCTCCAGAGGAGACCGGTGTGGGTTTCGACCCGGTACGAGACTGGCCCCGTCTGTTCTACAACTGTCCCCGGCACCCAGGCTGGCCCTGCGCTGGCATAGTTCCTGCAATGAACAGGGTCGCCGGCGGCGAAACCTTTCGAGACTGCCAGCCCCACGTTTCTCCCTTTATCCTCAATTCTTGTGGGGTCCAGCCTGGACAGGAGCGTAGTCAGTTTTCGCCGCATCAATAGCTCCGCCGGCGAGTAACCTGACGCTAAAGGGGTCACCCTATACGCTAGTAAGAACTGACATACTTGGTGATTTAGGTCCCCGGGGCCCATGCGCCGAAGCGCCTCCTTTGTTGTGCGCACCAACCGTTCCACTTGGCCATTCGTGGCCGGGTGAAACGGCGCGGACGTGACATGCCGAATGGCATTTGCCTCCATGAATGCCCCGAACTCTGAGGAGGTGAAGCAACTCCCGTTATCGCTGACTAAAGTGTCGGGTAAACCGAACGTTGAAAAGACTCTCCGTAGTTGGTTAATTGTAGTGGCGGAGGACGTGCTCTTTACCGGAATGACTTCCAGCCACTTTGAGAATGCATCCACCACCAGGAGAAACATGGTTCCTCGAAAAGGGCCAGCGAAATCTACGTGCACTCTGGACCATGGTCCCCTCGCTGTGTCCCATTCCCTATGCGGGAGACGGGCCGCCTCTGGTCGGGACCCCTGGCAGGCCTCACAAGTGCCGACCATGTGCTCAATGTCCTCGTCCAGCTGTGGCCACCAAAAATAGCTGCGGGCCAGCGCTTTGGAGCGAACGATGCCCGGGTGACTGACGTGCAGCAGTTTGAGTACCCTCGGCCGCATGGGTGTCGGGACCACCACCCGTTGGCCCCACAATAGGCACCCCCTTTCTATGGACAGCTCTAACTTCTTCCGAAAGAATGGGTCGAATTCCTTGCTTGGGGACGATGCTGGCCACCCTTTCTGCACCCATGAGCTGACTTTCTCCAGCGTTCTGTCCTTGCCTGTCGCCCTGGCTATATCGGCTGGTACTATTGGGGGTTCGTCTAAAACCTCGATTAGCAACACCTGGCGGTCTCTTCCTATTCTGGCTTTTTGGTCGTCCGACAAGGGCAAAGGGGATCTCGACAGTGCATCAGCATGGCTGATCTCCTTTCCGGGCCGGTACTCCAACTCGTGTTGGTATGCGTTAAGAAAAATGGCCCATCGCAACATTCTCGGGGACAGTATCTGCGGCGTGGGCTTGCCTGCCGTGAAAATCCCTAACAGGGGCTTGTGATCCGTCACGATTTTGAATGGGCGGCCATACAGAAAATCGTGAAACTTTTTGGTCCCCGCTACTATTGCCAATGCCTCCCTGTCGGTTTGTGCGTAATTTCGCTCTGCTTGGGACAGGGACCTTGAGTAAAACGCCACTGGGGCCTCCCGACCGTCATCCAACACGTGGCAAAGCACCGCCCCCACCCCCACCGGTGATGCATCACAGACTAAAACCACCGGCCGTTTGGGGTCGAAGTGCGTAAGGATTGCGTCCGATGTTAAAAGTTGCTTTAGTTCGTTGAACGCCTTCTCGTGCTCGTCACCCCACATCCATGTCTCCTCCTTCTTAAGTAACCGATGAAGCGGTTCGGCCACGGAGGCTTTCCGCGGAAGGAATGTATGGTAGAAATTGAGGAGCCCCAGGAATGACTGAAGTTCGGTTTTGGATGTGGGGCGAGGGGCCTTCTTAATGGCTGCTACCTTGGATTTGGACGGCTTAATACCCTCGGGTGTGATCCGAAACCCTAAAAATTCGACCTCGGTTTCGAAAAAAACACATTTGTCCTTCCTTAGTCTCAGCCCCGCTTTCTCGAACACAGTTAGCACTTTATCCAATCTCTTTGCCAGTTCGGCCTCACTCCCCCCTGTTATCAATACGTCATCAAAATAAGGTAACACCCCCTCCAGCCCCTTCAGGAGGCGTTCCACAAGCGACTGAAAAAGGCCGGGTGCCGAGTTCACGCCGAACTGTAAGCGCGACACCTGGAACGCTCCTTTATGTGTGACTATCGTTTGTGCCGCGGCCGTGGCGGGAGTTACGGGGAGTTGTTGATAGGCTTGTGCCAGGTCGAGCTTAGCGAAACACTTTCCCCCATTTAGCCTGGCCAAAAGGTGGCTGACCACTGGCACCGGATATGCATTAGGGCGAATCAGTGACATAGCACTAAATTAATATGACTTGTAAAACTTCAGTGCTGACTTGACATAGTAATAATAATAAAAAAAATTCCAGGGAGAAAAATAGGTGCTTACTTGAGAGAGATAGATTCCTGCTATACATGCCAGAACAATCAGAACACCCTGTCACCCTGTCAGGGGGTTCTGAGGGTCCTAAGAGGCTTTGGTGGTGACAGGGTGCTGTGTATGATGCAGTCCACCACAACTCCCTCCTTTCAGCAACTGTCAGCCTCTGTCAAGGACCCAGACACTCTGATCTTACCCAGTCACAGGGAGTGTGGTTTTTCCATAGTAGCATGGATGTAGAAGTAGCAGTGTGTGGAAGAAACAGAGAGCTAGGTGCCAGTGCTATGCCCAAGTAGAAGCCAACAAGGTAAAGTCCCAAAACAGAACTTTATTTTCTATTCCATAAGATGAAGAAGCAAAGCTGTAAAGATTAAAACATCCATGTACCTGTAGAGAATAAAATCCCCAAATCCCAAAGTCCATAGGGCTCTTTTTAAATCTAGAAATGCCCATGAAATATTTCAAAGAGCCAATGAATCCATCAGAATGTCCATAAGCCTGTGGAGCAAAAGAATCCACCAAAGTCCATCAGTCCATGAAATGGCCAAATATCAGCAAAGTCCAAGTCTTTTGGCCATCCATCAGATGTGTTGGGCAGGGTACATCTCCCCGATAGAATCCAGTCCAATCCAATTCCATCCAATCTCATTGGATTACATCCTGCCTCCTGCCTTTGGGGTGTTCCCTCTAGGTAATATAGTTCAGCTAACAAGAGCCTGGTAGCCCTCAGTTAGAGAACCTATTTGGGGTCTCAATACCTCTGGTTTATATAGGCAAAATGAGTGGTTACCCAACCCTAGGAATGCATTACATAATGGGATTACATAATGGGATTACATCATGATTTCATCATGGGAAAGTCCCGGGTCTCTGCAGGTGTCTCCCTTTTCCTCTCCCCTTAGGAATTCATTGACATCATGGGAAGGCACCTGACCCTCCATGGAATGTGTTTACCTCATGGGAAAGCACCTGGGCTCCCATAGGAATGGAATGTGTTTACCTTATGGGAAAGCACCTGAGCTGCCAAGGTATGATGGGATTGACCTCTGTCCTCTGATGTCATGTCTGACTTTTTTGTTGACTTAATCTCTGTGGGATCTGATATATGTATAAACAAAAGAAAGAATGCAGACAGCTGTGTCACAGTTTGACCAGCTCTAGCAAAGCAAGTAGCTATGGCGACCCTAGGACACACCCTTCTCAGTGAACATCTCTTGTCTGAACAATTTTTTAAAATTATGTTTTTCCACTTTATTATTATACAGTATTAGATGAACATTGCAGTTTCACAAGTTATATAAATATTAATTAAGCAATATACCACTTGCCATTTTGAAAAGTGGGGAAGAAGAGGATGGAGTTAATGGCAGAGGAAGATGGGCTACCTGTGATCCTGATGAAAACTGTAATGATTTGAGGTGCATTTTGGACTTTGCACTCAAAATTGTTCAGGATAATGAAACATAATGTTTGAATAGCATCAGCAATATAACTGTCGTAGGAAGCTGCAAATCAATTAAAATCAGCCAAGGACAGCTTTCCTGTCCAGCCATACCACAAGTTTGCATTTTAATACAGTTTCTGTACATATCACCATAAAATAGTTCTGGACATCACAAGGATGTTCAGGGGATTGGAAACCAAGCCTTTATGAGGAATGGAACAACTGGACATGTTTAGCCTTGAGAAAAGGATGTGATAGCACTTTTCAAATACTTGAAAGATAGTCATAAAGAGGTGAGGCAGGATCTATTCTTGATCATTCCAGAGTGTAGGACACATAATAATGGGCTGAAACTACAGGAAGTCAAATATAGGTTGAATATCAGGAAAAGCCTCTTAACTGTTAGGGCAGAACAACAATGGAATCAATTACCTCAGGAGGTGGCGACCATTCCAACAATGAAGACACTCAAGAAAAAAAGAAAGGAAAACCACCTGCCAGATCTACTTTGATTTGAATTTCTGCATTGAACAGGATGGTGGTTCTCAATTGAGGGCTAAGCAGTATTTGGTATGTTCACATAATTCACACTAATATGTGAACTTGTGTGCCACAATAAAGAAATTGAGAAATAAAACAGATAAAATACACAATTCCACAGAGAAGCTAACATAAGATATAAAATAATTAAGATTATCTTCTAACATCTTTCACATTCCTGCAAGTTGCGAGTTAGATGCTTTTGTTTGGTGATTGGTCATTGGCAGGAAACAAGAGGCTTCATTTCCATGATAACTTTGCAATCACGGTATTTGTGAAAATACAATAATCTTCTATCTTCAGTGATTAATGTTGATGACCTCTTAATTTCACCCAGCTGTGAAGCTGCCTGTCTCATGTGCTCTGACCCTGAACGATGAATATACTGTAGGGAATTTATGTTTTGAAGCTGAATAATGGCTAAGTGCACAGTAGCGAAATACAGGAAGCAATGCATGTTGTGATGATGAAGAAATGAAGAAGGGGATGAGGAGGTGAAGAAAGAGGAAGAGGTTTTATTCACTTCAAACAGCATTGTATGAATTATCTAGAACTGTGTTGCGTGCAAAAATCTCCATTAGTATTATCATTCCCCGCACAATGGATGGAGAGACAGAGTCTGAAAGAAACAGATGGACCTTCCAGAACTGTAACAATATCCCAAATAAATGAAGTTGCAAGGCTGCACCGACCAAGAACTTTGATTTATCAAGGTTGCTTTTATTAGCTGAATGTGGTTCCATCTCTTTTGAAAACTGCCTACCAGCATTGAGAGGTTCAGGATGAAAAAGGCAAATGGAATTCTGCTTTCCATATATCAGGTGTTCAGCCCTAATAATGCAGTGGATACATGACTGGCAGGAGGAAATCACAGGGAGATTTTCATTTACAGAGACAGGAACATCATGTGCAGCTGCTGCTCCAAATGCTCTTTCTGAGCTTATTTGCAGCTTTCAGAGAGTTGGAAGAAAAAAGAATTTTCCCATTAGAGCAGGGATGGTTAACGTACTATGGTTAGCCCTTCCTGTTGTAATGCTAAGTACTGTGTGTGTGTGATTTGGTCTGTAATGGACAAATAGACATCTTGGTTTTGCAAAAGACTTGCAATTAAGATGAATTGGCTGGAATCCATAGCTGCTGGCTATCATAAGCCCAATGATTTAAATCTGAATTTCAAATTGCCACTAGATAAGAACTGCACATTTATATTTTCCACCACACAACAGCCATATGACTTGGCACATGTCAAAAAATACAAGCTGGGGCATTTCCACTAGGAGCAATTTGTTACTGAGATTGGCACAGTTGGACTTCTGCTGGTGGGTATTGAATATTGGAAAATAATTGGTGACACCGACAGATGTGTATGTACTTTTAAACTATATTCTTTGGAAATGCCCCAGCTTGGAATTTACTTGATTGCCAGTGTCATTGGATGTTTGATTGATTGATTTGATTTATTGGATTTATATGCCACCCAACTCGGCTACACGACTCAGGGCAGCTAACAACAATCACAATACATCTAATAATACAATACAATACAATATAATATAATACAATACAGTAAAATAAAACACCAGTGTACATCATAAGAAATTACAAAAATGTTGCAAGAACATCACAAAAACATTGCAAAAGTGGCTACCGGCCCTCCGCAACTATATCCATGTTGTGTTTTTTTTTGTATATTCAACATTCATATTCTAAGATTAGGAAGACAAATGTTTAGCTATGCACAAATATGTATTCTGCAGATACCAAGCAAATAGTTTTTGGAATATAGTCACCTTACTTGGAATATAATGAATAATATTGTATGTACAGTATTACCCACTCTGCCTGCTTTTATTTATTTCTTTTTCTTTTAAAATGCTATCCCTCCTACTGGTGGTGATGAAAACAGTCATTACAAACACCTGCGCTTCAAAATTTCACATGATGCTTCTGCCCAAGACTGAACACTGATCCTCTGGATGTAAAATATATGCATCATGCCCTCCCTGAATTTGGGCTTATTCATATTTCCATTCACATAAAACAGTGTTTGATAGACATTAATATAAAGCCAACTCATAGCATGAGTATTATTGCATATCTACAAAATGTCTCTGGACGACACATCTATGAAGATGGATGACAAACGGTTGGAAAAGGTTGCTCAGTCAGAGAGATGCTTAATCAGGGCACATGTGAATTTTATTAGATTTAATCTGATCTCCCAAGGCTCTGTTTCAGCTCCAGTTGACTTGAATTAGGTATTGCATTACATAGCCCATGGGGATATTATCGGCAATCTATCTGAAGATGTCAGAAAAACCTTTACCAGTAATGAGAGCATCATCAAAAGAAAAATCTTGGACAAACACAGAATGTACAGCTCCATGAATGCTATGTCAATAATTCAGTCAATGGAAGGAAAAAAGTAGTCTGACAGTTGAAAATTGATTTTTAGGAATATGCCAGAAAGCAGCAAAGGCAAGTCAATGTTTTAAAATGCAGAGAAGCAATCAAATTGATATAACCTTGTCTATTATAAATACAGTAATACCCCGCATAACGAAAAATTTGCATAACGAAGCGTTTGTTATGCAAGGGCGATACCCCACATAATGAAAAAAATGATTCGTTATGCGGGGTTTTTGGTAACCGGAGTATACCCGGTCTATGGGAACCCCGGATAACGAACATTTTTTGTTCGTTATCTGGGGCATCTCCCATTCGCTTTGCATAGCCAAAGGGAAAAAAAAGCATGGCGAAGCAACTCGCAGAACGGAGTTTTTTCATTATGTGGGGTTCTACTGTAAGTAGTTTGCTAGAGAATTGTTACAGGTCTTGTGACTGAACACCTTCAGTCTCCTGAGTTACTTTAAAGTGAGAAAGAGGAGGACATGGTTAAATCCAAATGGCCTAGTTTTCACAAACCGAATAGTCACCTTCTGTAAAATTATTGTCTGGACATCAGCTATACTAATATAAAAAGTGATCCTGTCCTCTGCTTACTGTTTCAGCCACAGTTTGTGATACTGTCAACATCATACAAGAGAATGGTAGAGGGCTAATTCATATACAGGTAGAGAAAGCATGAGAAAATATTATTAAAAAACCTCACTTCAAATATATCGCTTTCTGTCAGCAGAAGATTGGTGAGAGTCAAAAGCTACAATTACAGCTTTTTATATTAGCTCTGAGAATATCTATTGATATCAATACATCACCACCACCACTACTTCCACAATTATTTTGCCTTCATCATTATACATATTTAGATAAGCATGCAGTCTTTCCATGATTTTTAGATTATATGTTCTAGCTCAGTGTTTCCCAACCTTTGGGTTTTGGGCTTCAATTCCCAGAAGTCTAAGTCAATTCCAAAAAAGCACTGATCAGCCAATGTACTGAAGCTTCTGGGAATTGAAGTCCAAAATCCAAAGGTTGGGGACCATTGTTCTAGCACACTCAAGTGAACATGGATACAAAGCTACTTAAAAGATTGATCTTAAAAGGCCTCAAATTCAGTGAGTACTTCTCATTTTGGGGACTGCATCCATAGTGTATAATTTCAGTAGAGACCCATCCCACCATGCTCATATCCCAGTCTAGGCTCATCTGTGAAGTTAAAGATCTGTGTATTCTTCCACTCTCCCTTGCCTGTCCTTGTTTTCAGCTTAATCAAATTGTGTTTAAAAATGGAGAAAAAGAGGTGGATGGAGATATCAGAGGTACACACAGGACCTCCAGATTCCTGCACTTTCAAGGCATACTTCCTTGCCACACATACCAAAATGGACAATGTTAAACAGAGCTCTGTGAGCATAGGCTGTGTTTTCATCTATGGAAAATCAGATACAAGATAATGATGAGTAATAGTTCCACTTTGTTTTGTACCCTTCAGCACAGATCTGGACATCTGGGTATCAAAGCACCACTGCCAAAATCCTCTTGCATAAATTAAACTGGTTTAAGGCAAAATTTTAATCTGTAGCAATAAATTGCTGCTGGTTAAAGAGTACCCATGTCAGTTCTTTATTGCTTAAACTTAATCGCATTGTGCATGAATCAGCTAGCTTGCCATGTAACCCAGAATCTAATTGATACAAGAATCCTACAAGCATTTTAAAAAGACATTGAGAAGAAGTGCAATGTATCCACAGGAAGATGACCATATCGGCAGAGGGTTTGGAATCAAGTTACAGTAATGTCAGACTTACAAAAAGGCTATAGAAACTATCCTTGAGGCCCACAGATCCCTGGATTTGATATATAAAAATAGATACAAACACGCAGGCAGACAGGCTGGCAGCCAGAGAGGCAGCCAGACTAAATTATAAGCATTATATAATAACTATGTTTGAGTTAATTCTCTGGTATTTCTTTAATCTGACATTGCTTTTAGAGTCTCAACACAATAAGAAAGAGAATGAGATTCGAGACAAGAGATTTTCTGGCCAAGCATCCCTCCAATAAAAGGCAATATTGACTTTAAAAAAATGTTTTTTTTGGGGGAAAGAGAATTTGTTTACCTTCAGTTCTGCAGTACAGTGGTTAGTGTATTGGACTGGGACTTTGGAGAGCCATGTTTCAGTCTTTACCAAGCATAAAACTCCCAACCTTGGTCAGTTAGTCACTCACAGCCTGTCATGAAGGTATTGGTGGCAGTCTCCCAATTCGGTTCTCTATCTAATTAAAGGGCATACTGATTGAAGCCATCGTGTCCCTGTACTTTAGGAGATTCCCAACCAGCTCTGTCCCCAGATTAGTGACAATATTTGTGTACCTCTGGATCTCCATTAGAAAAGAAATACCACAAATGGGGAAAAATACAAATGGCAATGATTGGAAGGAGCTATGCAGCTTCCTAATTGTATAATTTATCCACTCAAAGCCAGCTTTCCACCACCACATAAATATTCATTCCCAACAGTACAATAATGCTTCTGCAAAGTTTATTAACTGAGCTACATGAGAGAATAAAGAAGAGGGAGAATATTCCAGAACACAAAACAGCTATCTAAAGAGCAACTCAAATCTTCTCTTGACCCCACAGCTCCACAAAATGGCCAGAGGAGCACCTGCAAAGCAATATCTTGGAAATCTTGTTTTTTTGGGGTGGGGATGGGGTATGGGGTGGGGGTTTCATCTGGTGCCATTCTTTTCCTCTGGTGCCAGCTGTGGAAAACTTCCTGTTTTCAGGTCTCCCTTCCCAAATGTCTTTCTCCTGTTGATGCTTTTTGTTTGCTTCACAGAATTTATATTTCTTATTTCAATTTGCTGAAATGAGTTGGAAGAAAAACTCATTAACTTCAATAGCCTTTGGAGTTGTCCCTTAAGATCAGCTACACCTGTCTGAGCAGATAGCAAGCTGTCAGGAACATGGTTTATGTTTCCTCTGAGGATCCTGACTTCTATGGCTTAAAAAGTCATGTGTTTGAAAAAGCTGAGATTCCTCTGGGAAGACTGAGGAGGAAGGTTCAGAACTGCCACATCATCAGGTGTTCATTACATGCTCAAATTCATAATGTATTGTCACAGGTTTACCTGGGTGAATTATGATGGGTGGCTACAATAGGCAACTATTCACAAACTTCCAAGCCTTGGGATAAATAATGATTATATTCATTACGGGTAAAAGTAGACTTGATGCAGGAAGCCATTTTGTTTTTTCTTATAAATAAAAATCCCTCTTTAGCATTTCTTGCTATGTATCTCTTTTCATTGTCTTTCCCTCCATATTACGTATATATCAACACATGATGGAACTGGCTGTTCTGACTAGGTTAGAATTGCAAAACCGCAGGGCATGGAAATGTTCCAGGGATATATTACTGTACTGGCATGGAACATCTCACCTATCTCTTCCCCTTAATGTCCAAACATTTTCCCCAGAATGAAATTTCTATGGGATTTCAAATAAAAATTCTGCAAAACTATGCAAGATTACTACAATCCACAGTAAAATATTTCTATATATGGGAGATAACTTTTTTTTACTAGAACTCTCAGAATACCTTACTCACCAAGCTGGCTGGGAAATATTAGTCCAAAAAAGATATCTCATTAAAGGGCCAATTGTGGATTTTGTATATGTCTAACAATCACTGCAGTGGCTCAAGTCGCTAAGACGCTGACTGGGAAGCGGAAGGTCAGCAGTTCGATTCCCGAGTACTGCAGGATGGAAATGAGCTCCCATCTTCATCCCAGCTCCTGCCAACCTAGCAGTTCGAAAGCAAGAAATTGCAAGTAGATAAATAGGGACCACTTCGGTGGGAAGGTAACAGCGTTCCGTGCACTCCGGTGTCTAGTCATGCCTGCCACATGACCATGGAAACGTCTGCAGAAGCAGACAGCGCTGGCTCTTCGGCTTAGAAACAGAGATGAGCACTGCACCCTAGAGTCGGATACGACTGGCTTTCGAGCAAGGGAAACCTTTACCTTTACTAACAATCACTTGCTGGGGATTTAATTTAATTTTTGGACTTATATGCCGCCCACTCAGGAAACCTGACTCAGGGTGGATCACATGGCAGTCAAGCAAAAACACAATAAATACCCAATCACAAATAACACAAAACTAAACATAAGCAGATAAAAAAAAACATAAAAATATAAAAACAGATAAAACTACTCCCATTAAAATACCCACCCACCCCATTCATAAAAAAGAGAAGAGGGAGAATATTGATTATTATGCAAGCAGCATACGTGGGCCACATTTCCATCAGGGCCCCACACCTGTCCCACCAGCCAGGTTTTAAGACCTTTCCTAAAGGGCAAGAATTCTGTCTGCAACTGTAGCTCTATTGGGAGTAGGTTCCAAAGGGCTGGTGCGGACACGGAGAAGGCCCTCCTTCTTGTGCTAGAGAGACGAGCCCCTCAAGCCGATGGTACAAATAGGGAGCCCCTCCGGTCCACTCTGCTTGGATCATTGATAAGGAGAGGTGAGACTATTGTGCCTGCATCGCAGAAGGGTGAAAGGCTCCTGTCTGGTGATCCAGTTGTCCTCATGGTCAGCTAGCAGGTCAACCACAGTCTCTGCCAGTCCACTCTATTCACCACAGTCTTTTACTAGCCACAAAAGAAGTAAAAATTTTGAGGCCACCAAACAGGGACATATTGGAGAACTCTTCATAATATTTGTTGCCATCGATTCCCCCCAATATACTCTCTATATATTTTCTGCTTCTTCCTAAAGTTGGGATTTTGCCAAGTACATTGAAAGAATTTTCTCATTTCTTAGTTGTTACATTTTGGTTATTGTTAAATGGTTAGCAGAGTGGTATGCAGAGTCGTATGCACTGACCAGCAAGAGGTGTGCACCTGGCAAGGTGGTCCCTTGTGAGAAAAATAGGCAGACAGGTCTTGGTTCAAAAGAACAACTCAAATCAGGTTTACTAATGAGGCAAAAGGTGCAAGTATATACAGTGCAACAAATGTAACACAAAACAGATATGTCCTCTTGGGTTGCTCAGTTAACCTCACTGAGAAAGTCCAGTTGTGCTATATACAAGTCTATACAGTTTGGTAGCAGTCCAGTCCATCAGGGTAAATGGAAATGCAAGCTGCACTTACAGACAATGCCAAAGAGTTCTACAGCCTCTGTCCTTCTTGGTTGAGGCTTACCCCAAGTAGTCCTTCTCTGTCCAGTAAGCACAGATGGCATATCAGGCAAATGCCATTCTCAGGATCAGTGCAAAGGTTCAGTCCTCATAGCAGGTTCTGGAAGATGCAGGAATCTTTGCCCAGACTGTCAGCTGTCAGCAGAGGAAGTTGAGCATTGTAGCTGAAAGTCTGCAATACTGCTCTGACCTAAATACACTGACTCAGAGAACACACCAGGGAAAAGTCCCAACACCTGTGTGCAGTGATGCACTGCTAATTTTTTTACTACCCACTTGGTGGGCGTGGCTAATTGTGCATGTTGGTGTGGGCTCAAACCCACCCCACCCACCCCCACCCAAGCAAAAAAAGAAATCTACCTTGCTCCGCCTGTTGTTCCGGCGCTGCTGGCGGGTCTGACTCAGCCCCTCACCGTCCAGGTGGAAGAAGAAGAGGAGGAAGAGCAGCCGCCACCAGCGCTGCTGGTAGGTGGCTAGGGCGGGTTGGTGGGCTGGCTGCCTTCCCCTCCCAGCACTGCCGGAAGCTCTTCTCTTCCCATGTGTGCACCTAGCCAAGGGCTGAAAGGCATGCGAGAAGTGTGGAATTGAGGAGGAAGAGGGAGAGCAACCACCAGCAGCACTGCTGGTAGGTGATCAGGGTGGGTTGGTGGGCTGCCTGCCTCCCTTTCCCAGCACCGCCAGAAGCACTTCTCTTCCCATGCATGCACCTAGCCAAAGGCTGAAAGGCGCACGGGAAATGTAGAATTGAGGAGGAGGAGGAGGGAGAGCAGCCACCAGCGGTGCTGCTGGTAGGTGGCCAGGGCGGGTTGGTGGGCTGGCTGCCTCCCCCTCCCAGTGCAGCCGGAAACGCTTCTCTTCCCATGCGCTGCTTCTAGCCCAGGGCTAAAAGGCACTCTTTCAATTCTGCACGTCCTGCATGCCTTTCAGCCCTTGGCTAAGCACACGCATGGGAAGAGAAGCACTTCTGGTGGTGCTGGGAGGGGGAGGCAGCCAGCCCACCAACCCACTCTGGCCACCTACCAGCAGCACCACTGCCGCCTGCTCTCCCTCCTCCTCTTCTTCCGTGTCGCGTCCGGAGGAGGAGGTGGGTGTGGTGTGGGGGGAGGTGGGCGTGGTGTGGGGGAAGGTGGGCATGGTGTGGGGGAAGGTGGGCATGGCCAGACGGTTTTACTACCAGTTCTATAGAACCATTTAGAACTGGCTGCAGTACAACGCTGCCTGTGTGCCCCTGCAGTAGGGCCTTAAAGGCATCACAGACACAATATGCCTTGCAAACAGTTAGGATGTGAGGCGAAGACTTACATCCTCTAACAGTTATACAACTATCATGACTCAGAACCCAACCACCATTAGTGTGCATGATGCTGCCTTCATAACCTGCCTGTATTTCCCCGATGTATCTGTCTGATCATGGCTAGTAGACAAAACTACAATTATTGTTGCAAACCTTAATTGAGAACTAAAGTGGCAGATCTCTTTTTGAAAACCTATTTTGTAATATTATTGTACTGCTTGGCCAAAGTATATTTCTTTCTATCCCAATGGATTGACAATCCTTTATTTGTCTGTTCTGTAATGATGTTGTCAAGTCTCTATAAAATAATTATATAATTATCTACTTCAGCATGCTCAAACAGTGCAGGAAAGGAGAACAGGGAGGATTTGGATGAATAAATGAAATTCTGCAACACAGGTAACACAACTTCACTTTAGCAGTTTTTACCAGGTGAGTGAGATATTCTCACACAACAAACAAATGGCCTGTTTCTTAAATTAGAAAATGGCAGCAAACCATAAAACAGACATCTACTGCCATTTTGCTTCACAACTTACTCTTAGTCAGACATAGTTAGCTATTAAACTCTCTCTCTCTTTTTTTTGCATTCCTCTTTCCCTAGATTTCTGCCTTCCTTTTCTGTGAATAAATCACTCCACAAGGGATAATGGCTAAAGCAGGAGTTCTTAACCTTGATAAGCCAGGGGCCAGGTTACACTCCCTCAGATAGCTTCAGGGGTTTGATGGCCATTTTGCCCTTCCTCCACCACATGGCACTTCCTGGTGTGGTGGAGATGGTGGTGGGCCACATGAAATGGTGCTGAAGGCCACATCTGGCCCACAGGCCACAGGTTGAGAATTCCTGAGCTAAAATAAAGATCCAAACGAGCAAAAACCTTCAAGGTGCTACCGTGTTTCCCTGAAAATAAGACACTGTCTTATATTTATTTTTCCTCAAGAAGACACACTATGGCTTATTTTTGGGGTATGGCTTATATTGTGCAAATGCTTAAAAATCCTGCTACAGCTTATTTTATGGGTATGTCTTATTTTCTGGGAAACAGGGTAGTTGCAGGGGGATGCAACTTATCTCTTCCTTATCAAGGCCAGCCTCAGGGACTTTTCAACAACTAAAGGGTGATCAATAGGACACACCCTAACTCCCCATTAGGTGAATTGAGATAAGGCAAGGTTCCCCAGCCGGGGGGTGAGGAAGAGGAGGAGAGCCGGGCGAGCGGCAAAAGGGCCTGCCGCCGCCGCCGCCAGGCAGCCATCCCCAGCCGGGGGGTGAGGAAGAGGAGGAGAGCCGGGCGAGCGGCAAAAGGGCCTGCCGCCGCCGCCGCCGGGCAGCCATCCCCAGCCGGGGGGTGAGGAAGAGGAGGAGAGCCGGGCGAGCGGCAAAAGGGCCTGCCGCTGCCGCCTGGCAGCCATCCCCAGCCGGGGGGTGAGGAAGAGGAGGAGAGCCGGGCGAGCGGCAAAAGGGCCTGCCGCCGCCGCCGCCTGGCAGCCATCCCCAGCCGGGGGGTGAGGAAGAGGAGGAGAGCCGGGCGAGCGGCAAAAGGGCCTGCCGCCGCCGCCGCCAGGCAGCCATCCCCAGCCGGGGGGTGAGGAAAAGGAGGAGAGCCGGGCGAGTGGCAAAAGGGCCTGTCGCCGCCGCCGCCAGGCAGCCATCCCCAGCCGGGGGGTGAGGAAGAGGAGGAGAGACGGGCGAGCGGCAAAAGGGCCTGCCGCCGCCGCCGCCAGGCAGCCATCCCCAGCCGGGGGGGTGAGGAAGAGGAGGAGAGCCGGGCGAGTGGCAAAAGGGCCTGCCGCCGCCGCTGCCGGGCAGCCACCCCCAGGGGGGTGGGGGGGGGTGAGGAGGAGGAGGAGAGCCAGAGTCCAAGGCAAAGGATAAGTAGCAGATATGCAAATGTAGAAGACCTAATATAGCAACTGACATAGAGACTTTATACTGACTAAACATAGAAACTGACATAGAGACTGTGTTTTAAAGTGTGATAATATGCATGATAATATGTTGTCTTAAATGTTTTAAACTTTTAAAAACTGTGATAAAATGTATGAGGAGAGAAAAATGGCGTAGACACCGGCAAACCACGCCACAAATCTTGCCAAGAGAACCCTATTGACCAAAACAAAAGGCAAAACAAAGGGGCAGGCTAGGTGATACAGGATGCTTAACACCACAGAGGGGAGAAAGGGGAGGGACAGGAAAGGGGGAGGGGAAATGCAATGTTGTAAGGAGCAATACCGCATAGGGACATGGAATGTGAGATCAATGAACCAAGGAAAACAGGAAGTGGTAAAAAATGAGATGGAAAGAATAAGCATTGACATCTTGGGCATCAGTGAGCTAAAATGGACAGGGATGGGTGAATTCAGCTCTGGAAACCATCATATCTACTACTGTGGACAGGAAAACCTTAGAAGAAATGGAGTAGCCATAATTGTCAATAAAAGAGTGAGAAAAGCAGTAATGGGATACAATCTCAAAAATGACAGAATGATGTCAGTCAGATTTCAAGGCAAACCTTTCAATGTCACTGTGATCCAAATATACGCACCAACCACTGGTGCAGATGAAGCCACAATGGACCAGTTCTATGAGGACGTACAACACCTCATAGAACAGACACCAAGAAATGATGTCCAAATTATATTAGGAGACTGGAATGCCAAAGTAGGAAATCAAAAAGTGGAGGGAATAAAGGCAAATCTGGTCTTGGAACACAGAATGAAGCAGGGCAAAGATTGATAGAGTTCTGCCAAGAGAACGCACTGGTCATAGCAAACACTCTCTTCCAGCAACACAAGAGGCGACTTTACACATGGACATCACCAGATGGCCAACACCGAAACCAGATTGACTACATACTCTGCAGCCAAAGATGGAGAACCTCCATACAGTCAACAAAAACAAGACCTGGAGCAGACTGTGGCTCAGATCACAACCTATTGATCGCAAAATTCAGGCTTAGACTAAAGAAAATAGGGAAAACATGGAGACCAGAAAGATATCACCTAGACAGCATCCCTAAAGAATACACGGTGGAGGTGATGAACAGATTTAATGGCCTAGATTCGGTAGACTGAGTACCAGAAGAATTATGGACGGAGATGAGGGACATCATGCAGGAAGCAGCAAAGAAAACCATACCAAAAGAAAAGAAGAGTAAGAAAGCAAAGTGGTTGTCTGATGAGGCTCTTAAAATAGCAGAGGAAAGAAGGAACGCAAAAGCCAAAGGAGAAAGGAAAAACTACAATCATCTGAACACAGAATTTCAAAGAAAAGCAAGGAGAGATAAGGAAAACTACCTAAAAGAACAGTGCAGAGAAATGGAGGAAAACAACAAAAGAGGCAGAACCAGAGATCTTTTCAAAAAAATCGGGGAAATTAAGGGAACATTTAAAGCAAAAATGACCATGATAAGGGACAAAGAAGGAAAGGAGCTAGCTGATGCAGAAGAGATTAAGAAAAGATGGAAAGAGTACACAGAGGAACTCTACAAAAAGGATCTCAACACTCCTGACAATCACAGTGATGAAGAAGTAGAACTTGAGCCAGACATCCTGGAGACCGAAGTCATAAAGGCCCTAAAGAGCACTGCAAACAACAAAGCTAGTGGAGATGATGTTATCCCAGTTGAATTTTTCAAAGCGCTAAAAGATGATGGCGTCAAATTACTGCATTCAATATGCCAGCAGATTTGGAAAACAAAACAATGGCCACAGGATTGGAAAAGATCAGTATACGTCCCAATCCCAAAAAAGGGCAATGCCAAAGAATGTTCAAATTATCGAACAATAGCGCTCATCCCACACGCCAGTAAGGTGATGCTCAAGATAATACAGGATAGACTTCAGCAGCATGTGGAAAGAGAATTACCAGAGGTGCAGGCAGGTTTCAGAAGAGGCAGGGGGACTAGAGACCACATTGCCAACATACGCTGGATCATGGAGAAAACAAAGGAATACTAGAAACAAGTTTACTTTTGTTTTATTGACTACACTAAGGCATTTGACTGTGTGGACCACAACAAGATGTGGCAAGTAATTAAAGAGATGGGAATACCAGAGCACCTCATATGCCTCCTGAGAAATCTGTACATGAACCAAGAAGCAACAGTTAGGACAGAACACGGAATGACAGAGTGGTTTGGAATAGGGAAAGGAGTAAGACAAGGCTGCATTTTGTCACCATGCCTATTCAACCTATACACAGAGCACATAATGTGCAGTGCAGGGATGGAGGAATCACAATATGGGATTAAAATCGCTGGGAGAAACATCAATAATCTGAGATATGCAGATGATACCACCCTAATGGCAGAAAGTGAGGAAGACCTAAAGAATCTCTTGATTGGGCTGAAGGAGGAGAGTGCAAAAGCTGGCTTGAGACTCAATATCAAGAAAACCAAGATAATGGCAACAGGCCCAATCAGTTCATGGAAAATAGATGGGGAAGAAGTAGAAGCAGTGACAGATTTTACTTTCTTAGGATCAAAGATCACTGCAGATGGGGATTGTAGCCATGAAATAAAAAGGAGACTGATTCTTGGAAGACAAGCAATGAGAAACCTGGGGAACATAGTGAAAAGCAGAGACATCACATTGAAAACAAAAATTAGAATAGTCAAAGCAATGGTTTTCCCAGTAGTAATGTACGGATGTGAGAGCTGGACAATTAGGAAGGCTGAACGCAGAAGAATAGATGCCTTTGAAATGTGGTGTTGGAGGAGGGTTTTGAGAGTCCCCTGGACAGCGAGGAGAACAAATAGGTCAATCTTAGAAGAAATTAAGCCTGACTGCTCATTGGAAGGTCAAATAGTAAAGATGAAGCTAAAATACTTTGGACATCAAATGAGAAGGGAGGATTCACTTGAGAAGGCATTGATGTTGGGAAAGGTGGAGGGCAAAAGAAGAAGGGGGAGGCCAAGGATGAGATGGCTAGATGGCATTGTAGACACAATGGGCACAGAGCTGGGAGGGCTGAGGGGGATGGTGGAGGACAGAGGCGCCTGGAGGAAAATGGTCCATGGGGTCGCAAAGGGTCGGAACCGACTGTGCGACTGAACAACAACAAGGTGAGGATGGGTGTAAGAATAGGCTTTGGATAACATGACAATGGTTATGGTTTTGCTATTCTGAGTGGATTGCTGTGAGTCTAGGTCATACCTGTCAAGTTTCGGGAAATTCCTGTCAAATAAGGAAAATGTCCCATCCAAAATGGGAAACTGGACAGCTATGCTTATCCTGTGCTGGCCTCCAGTCTAAGTCCAGTCTAATTGCAGTCTAAATAATACGGGATGATGGCAGGAAAGAGTGTAAAATACGGGGGTTTGACAGAAATTTCCCAAAACTTGACAGGTATGGTCCAGGTCCAGCCAACTCGTCCTAGCCAGTATTATCTTCAAGCAAGTATTATTCCCATGGAGCTCTGAGTAGTTTAGGCAGCAGCTGAGGAAAAACATACGCTCTTGTCCTGCTTGCAATCCATTGCCAAGGTTACATGGTCTCACTCTTTTGCTCCCTTTTGAAATTGGGCAAATTTTGTGAATAGGAAGGGTTGTTTCATCACTCAATCTTTCTGGCTTAATTGGTAGTTTTACTTTCCCATCCAGAGTCCATTTGTGTGTGAAGGGCTAGGGGTTTCATTTGGGGTGGGGGTGAGTCTGTTTTGTAACTCGTACCTTCTTTGTTGTTCCACCCCTTTGTTTTTATTTTTTTTTTGAATTAAGTACTTTTAAAAAGCAAACTTCAGTGTTGCCAAGTTCACAGAGAGTTCTGGAGTGCTAAATCTAGTCCAGGGGTTCCCAACCTAAGGCCCTCAGGCTGGATCTGGCTGCCGGCACCATTTCATGTAGCCGCCTCACCCCTCCAAGGGAAACAAAATGGCCACCCCTTTGAAGCTGTTGGGACAAATTGGCCACCCCCATTGTGCAGGCAGGGCAAAATGGCTATTCGGCCATCAAAGCTCACTGAGACAGCATGACCCAGCCCCCAGCTTGAAAAGGTTAGGAACCCCTGTTCTAGTCCTTGGCTTGAAAGCTCAGCAAGAATGGACTGAGAGCATTTATTGCTACCAGAAAGTGCATATAAGATCTTGCTGAGAGTCCTTCCATTTTGTGGGATGCCCTTCAACCAGGGAATGGAGGTGTGAAAAGTGGACGCTGACAGCCCAATAGTGATCCAGGGTCCCAGGAGCTAGACTGCTACAGGCCAGAGTTGGATCCTCCATCCCACGGTGCACACTCTTGACACTTTCTCTTACATTTCTTGTCAATCCCTCTCTGAACATGATTTGCTCTATATCAATGCACCCAATACAGGGTACATGCCCCTCAGGGGATCTCAATTCCCAGAAGTCAGTACATTGGCTGATCAGTTCTTTGGGGAATTGGCTTAGGCTTCTGGGAAATGAAATCCAAAAACCAAAGGTTGGGAAACACTGTTCTAGATGGAACTTCAACCTCCTGATAGCAAGCTGAAGACAAACATATCTTAAAAGGTCACCAGTTGGGGAAAGCTAGTTTAGAGTAAGATGGTATGTGTTGTGTTTTTGTCTTCCTCCTTGTTGGATCAACTCCCATACTGCAGCTGATATATGACCACCACTCTTGTCATGCCACTACAGTAGACATAAAAAAAAAGAAATAAATGAAGAGCAGAAGCACCTCCATGATGACTGCATTGTTCCATTCCATCCCTGAAAACGGCAAGCTGCCACCGGACTCCCCCCCCCCCCCAGGTGGAGGAAGGAGGAGGACTCAGCTGCTTGGAGTCCGGGGCCAATAAAACCAGCGTCTCCGCTGCCACTGGACTCCTGCCCCCACCCATTTGGTGGAGGAAGGAGGAGGACTCAGTTGTTGGAGGGTTAACGGCCAATAAACTGCAATATAAAATTATGTTGCTGTCGCCGTATGATATTCTATTGTGTTGTTATATTTTATTGTTATATTTTTTTGTATGATGTTCTATTGCACTGCTATATTTTATTGTTATATTTATGATATTTTACTGTTGATGTGATGAGATTTCTGTGAGCCACCCTGAGTCGCGTATGTCGAGTGGGCGGCATACAAATCCAATCAATCAATCAAGCAAGCATTCTGTTCATATCAATGGAGGTTTTCCATGGAATGGAATTTAAATGAAAATCTGCAGATTGCTGTCTTTTTACTTAAACTGGATATGGATTTTATATGATGACGAAGCTTACATTAACTTTAGTAATTCTACAACCAGCAGGGAAAGAAATAAGAAGCACAGCATGCCATCTAAGTACTTTCTCACAACTCTAATCAACTGTATCTCTGGTTTGGAGCCATAAGGAGCAGGATATAGAAGCCCCAAGTGAGAGGAAGCTGTAAATAGATATAAATTGGACAGGAGAAACATGTTTCAAACCATTCAGTCTACCTGAACACTTTGAATGGGATTTGAAAGTTGCCATTCCAGAGCAGAAACAAAGTCACAGAATAAAGATGCAAAATGAAAACATACACATGCTGAATACCCATTCCAATGGTTTGAGTATTTACCAAGTATTTATCTTGGGCTATTACCAAATGTGAAATGCCACATAATCATGTTGTTTTCTGTTCTGATATTCCATTGCTCAGATTCCTTCACAACCACCTTTAGATAACAAGCTTTAAAGGGATGGTCAGTGATTCTCAACTCATTACTGCACGTTGCCTCTACAGTTGTTATCTATAACCCTAAGGCCATTTTAACAATTTTTTGCTAGTTACAGAAGAAAGCTTCAAAACTAAATAGCATATTTGCTGACATATACTGTAAGACCCGCTTCTTCCCCTTAAACTACACTGGAAAAATGGAGTGTGTCTTGTACTGTATATGGCCTACATTGGGCTATTTTGTAATAACAGGGTATGTCCTATAGTCCAATGCATCTTATATGCAGGCAAATACAGCAATTACATCATTATCTGGTATCACTTCCCGTAATCTACCTTAATTCTCCAACTAACCATTGTCACTCTGGCAGAATAAAATCTGTAAAAGCAAAATGCAAAGTCTGAAATGTAATGTCGAAGGTTCTTTATTCATTACCAAAAAATGTAACCATTTGCCACTTTTTACAGAACAAGGCATCAGAGGAATAGATCTGAATATCAATCAGGGGTCTTTAGTCACTACTAAGTGTGAAATATCGTACTGACAGACATGATCTGCCATTTTTATCTATCCATTATCCTTTTGCAGGCGCACCCCCCCAATAACGGACACAGACAACATTGAAAGTGGATAACAGCATCGGGCCACATTTATTGATTCAATGCCCTAGTCCGAATTATAAATTTGTATTGGTAAAACGACCAATCATAATTCTTAAGGCAAGCAGGCCGAAGTAACACTGGTAAGGTACCACCCAAAATTGCCAACGGCAATTGGTTACAATGTATCAAATTGTATCAATTTGTTTGTTGACAACAAACAAATTATTGACCGTAGTCAATATCTAACTCATGACCCCACCCTCTGACGCGTATCCGTGAAATCACAGGGGTGATGCATGCTGGTTAGCAATCGTCATCACCCCGTCACCTGGTTCGTCGTTGACCGGACAACGTTTAACTAATTTATTCCTGTCTAGTGTTGTCCAGTCAATTGCGAACCTGCCGGATACCTGTGGGTCATACTGTTTACCTTACCAGTGCTACCCGCCAATGTGACCAAAGTCAACATTAGGAACGTAGAAAGACCCCTATATCAAACCATAGCAACAGTGTGGGATGGGCAAAAAAGCCAGGACCCGAAAGCCAATATGGGTCCCAGCCAAAAATTCCCACCCGGCCCCGAAGCGACCAAAATATCACACTGTTAACTAGGGAGGGGGTGGAGGGGAAAAGACTTCTCCGCTCCGTCGCTGAGGTAAAATGGCAGCTCGGCTGCCTCGTGGCCACCCCTTTTATAAGGGAGCTGGCCACGCCCCTAACTACCCGGATTCTCTGTCCTGTGGGGGGGGGGCCCGCAAAGGGCGCGGTGGCCATTTTGGCGCCGCGCTTGCATTGCAGGCGCACCCCCCCAATAACGGACACAGACAACATTGAAAGTGGATAACAGCATCGGGCCACATTTATTGATTCAATGCCCTAGTCCGAATTATAAATTTGTATTGGTAAAACGACCAATCATAATTCTTAAGGCAAGCAGGCCGAAGTAACACTGGTAAGGTACCACCCAAAATTGCCAACGGCAATTGGTTACAATGTATCAAATTGTATCAAATTGTTTGTTGACAACAAACAAATTATTGACCGTAGTCAATATCTAACTCATGACCCCACCCTCTGACGCGTATCCGTGAAATCACAGGGGTGATGCATGCTGGTTAGCAATCGTCATCACCCCGTCGCCTGGTTCGTCGTTGACCGGACAACGTTTAACTAATTTATTCCTGTCTAGTGTTGTCCAGTCAATTGCGAACCTGCCGGATACCTGTGGGTCATACTGTTTACCTTACCAGTGCTACCCGCCACACGGAGGGGCTTCAAAGAAGACCTGACGCCCCCACCCAGACCGTCAGCTCGGTCAACAGGCCTGCTCGCCAATCACCTAACAGGAGGTCCATACCTCCTCGCGACAGATGGACCCCATCCCCTACGTACAAGTCATAATTTTGTAGACTAATATCGGGGTGATGACTGACCCGTCCCCAAGCCCTGTCGGCAAGAAACCGCGCCACCGCCCTATTGACCGTGCGCCTAGCGCGGTCAAGGGCCAGGAGGTGAACGCCCCCTCTATAAGAAAGGCGCGTAATAATGTCCGACCAAACTAGGGTTGTGGCAGGCCAGACATAATGCAAGTAGGCGAGGTCCTCGCAAATCGCATGCTTGAGCGATAAGCCGGTGACCTGGCACAAATCATTGCCCCCAAGGTGGATGATGAGAATGTCAGGCGGGTCAGCACTCAGGCCAGAAAAAAGGGAAGGCCGCAGCTCCCGCCATAACATCCCAGGCTTACCATGCCATGTGAGACTGGAGTGTTCACCCAGTCCCCGTCGGGGTCCCCACTCTGTCGCCGCAGCGTAACGCGCTGCCCTGTGCACATAGCTGTGGCCCACCAGCCATACTGTCACCGGTGTAATACGACACCCAGGGTCTGTAAGAAAATTGAGAAAAATTGAGAAAAAGACGGTAAGGTGACTGGATTGGTACTCATGGCGGAAGTGGGCGCACATAAAACTGAAAACATTGCGAGCCCCACCTCCCCATGCTGCGTATGTCAGCCCCAGAGTACCCAAAAGCAGCTGCTGTAGAGGCTGCACCAGTACGGAATGAATGTGTGCCATAACGGGCACCTGGTAGGCCCACCCTGGTGAGGGCTCTGCCTGTCACCTTCCAAAACTGAAATTTAGTAAGGGGAGACCCATCTTGGTGACAGAAAAACGGGCCGTGGTGCATGCCACACAGTGCCAGGAACTCCTGTAGGGCACCAACCGGACAGATGTCTGCCAAAGAACACCGTAGCAGTCTTACACCACTGCCTACGCCATGCTGATCTGTCTTAGAGGAGCATATCCTCAACTGGGCCCAGTCTTTGGCAACATAGACATCCTCGAGTTCCAGTGCCCTACAACTTGCATCCGCCTTATACAGCATCTCAAGCTCGCCGGTGCGGAGTGCTCCAAAAAAGGCCACCGTTGTAGCCGCATGAAGTGGGCTGCCTCATTTCCAAAACAGAGGCCAGGCCAGCCCCGGGCCAATTGGGTAAAAACCCTGGGAAAATCTTGCATCCGCCTTACTCAGCATCTCAAGCTCGCCGATGCGGAGGGCTCCAAAAAGGCCACCGTTGTAGCCGCATGAAGTGGGCTGCCTCATTTATCAAAACTGAGGCCAGGCCAGCCCCGGGCCAATTGGGTAAAAAACCCTGGGAAAATCTTGCATCCGCCTTACTCAGCATCTCAAGCTCGCCGATGCGGAGGGCTCCAAAAAAGGCCACCATTGTAGCCGAATGAAGTGGGCTGCCTCATCTATCAAAACAGAGGCCAGGCCAGCCCCGGGCCAACTGGGTAAAAAACCCCTGGGTAAATGGGGTGGCGGTCGCCCGGGAAACGCCCGCGCACGCGCACCCACCCCTCCCAAACATGTCTCACCCGGAAGTCATTGGTGCTGTCCACACGACCTCCCACTTTGGCCATAAAAGCCAACCCGACAGCTGAGATGCTATGGTGCGTGGTGCAAGGCCCTGGGCATACAGGTAAACCATGAACCGCAGAACATGGGCTACTGGGATCGGCCAGGTTCCTGGCAGTCAGAATCAGGTACAGTAATACTCTGAAGGAACTAAATGCGTGGTGGTACGCCTTACTTATGCATGGCACTAGTGACAGGCCAATCGCCCGGTTCACCTTCTCCTTGCCAACGTTCCATCTCTCGTCCGGGAGTGGCAAGGGAAATTCCTCCGCATCCGGGGGCCGAGGCACGGAACCGGGAGATCTGCAGGCGGGACAAAGCAGCAGCAATATCATTATCAACCCTTGGGACATGCCTGGCCCTGAAGGGCACGTTGAGGCACAGGTTGCATAACACAAACCAACGCACTAGCTCCATAACCCCGGGCAATTTGGAAATCTGTGCAGTGACGATGCGGACCACAGCCGCGTTGCCATGCCAAAATTGCACAACCGAGTTGGCCCACTCTTTGCCCCATAGCATCAAAGCCCCCAGGATAGGGAAACATTCCAGCTCCGTGAGACCATGCAGGCAACCCTTGCCTGCCCAGGATAGTGGCCACCCACCATAGGCCCACTTCCCATTGAAGTACATCCCATAAACCCAGGAATCCTGAGGCATCGGACTGCATCTGCAAGCAAGGGGGAGCCAGGAGATCAGACCCCAAAATGACACCCCGTTGAACTACCTCTGGATCTATGGCCAGACAAGCACGTCTGCCCCGATACCCCGGGTAAATCTGAGCCTGTGGTGGGGCCTGAATAATCCCGCCATGGCGTCGCCCCAGCGCAGAGCAAATGCCCTGCCTGGTGCGACGACCCTGCCAGCGAAACTGGGGTGACCATGTAGCACCAGGAGTTCCCTCAGTGATGCCATGCGCTCGGCCAGCAAGACCGAGACAAGGGCCACTAGCCTTGACACCTTATCCCGCTGCAACCTAGAATTCTGCGCTACCGTATTACTCTCCACCCCAGGAATACTAGCTGTGGAGATGGGCCCTCGGTCTTTTCGGGCGCTAAAGGGACACCAGTTCCTCCATTAGCGTCTGAAATGTGTTGAGGAGACGTGTGTACGTGTCCCAGCCCCGTTCAGCCCCGAATAAAACCATCCAGGGAATGGGCTACAGACCGGGACCCTGACCTGCGGATAAAAGCGCAATCTAGGAAAGTGGTGAAACGCTCGAATACCGAGCCCCAATGGAATAGCCCAAAGGCATGGCAACATTGAAATAATATGCTCCCCGGAACGGGGGTGCAGGGACAGGGCCAACGACCCTGCCCGCATGGACCCTATGTCAAAGCTGGCAGCAGCCACCTCCTCCCTCCCCTTAAGGGATAAAAGATTGGGGGCATCCTGAGGGAACCTATTACCCATGAAAGGGATCCGGAACCCCTGCCTAGAACCCTGAAGGAGATAACCTGCATCCTCTCCCTTCGGATACCGTGTGAGCCAACGCTCCAACATGTCCACCTTAAATGGGGAGGGAGCCCTTAGGTGAACTAGATCCATCTGCGGCAGTCTTGCCAGCCCCCTGTCCGCCCCACCCTCTGCCCCGCATCCTTCCAGGCCTGGGACAGGCGGAGGCCGCATGGGGGCCAACACAGGTGGGACACTCCTGTCTGTATTTGCAAGTCTTCCCATTAGAGGAGCCATTGGACAAGAAAGTCCAGCACAGCAAGGCGGGCTGGAACCCCCCGCCCCGCCCCCTGGCAGGTGACCTGTGCTGGGGCCGCCCGCTGAACCGCATGCCCCCAATGGTATATCTCCCCGGGTGCAGGGCGCGTGGGCGTAACGTACAAAAGCCGCAGCCTCTGGCCTGGCTCATCTCGCCTAATCTCGGGGTGCGGGGAAATCCGCCTACGGCATTCCTCGTCACCAGCCAACCACGCTGGGCCCGGAAAGTAAACCATCGCCCGGTAGGCGTTGTCCAAATACTGGGCCATCGGAATTGCCAGATCCGGCCGGGCCCTAAGGTACACCGCCATGCATATGATGCAGGCCGGCAACCATTTGGCCCACATACTTGGTGGCTTGCGACAACGTGCCTGCCACTATCCTTCTCATTCTGCCCCTCCCTCTCTCCTTGGTGGGCACACTGTTTAGGAGTGAGAAGATATCCACGTACTCCCCCCGCCAAATTTACTCTCTGGCGGCCTGTGCCAAGTGGTCACTCATCGGTAAGGAATAGGGGCTTGGACCAACCCGACCACCCAAAACATTCCCCTAAGGTAGGGAACACCCCCCACCACGGGGCCCTGGGTGTTAGCTGTCATCGCCGGGTGAGGCGTCAGCGGGTGCACCGCCACACCACCCGCGCGAGGCCAAGGCCATTGGAAAGCCCCCCCCATATTGGGAATGTGTGTGGATGTACTCGCTTACACCGTATACTCACATGCTGCACCCCCGCGGGCCGCCCCCACCGGGGGTTCCGGCCCACTGGGGGCGTCGGAGCTCACGACCGACGTAGAGCTCATCACCGGGGGACCTGCACCTGGCTGCTGGCTGGGGAGCTGCGAGGCAGTGGCCGAAACCGCGCCACGCGCCTGCAGCAGCTCAACCCTCCCTGTCGGCTGTTGTCCTCCTGCCGACAGCGCCTCAAAAGGAACCCCCAAAGGAGGGGGGCCCCGCCTGACTGGCCCGAGCCAACGACGCTTCAAGGGCCGCAAGGCGGGCCAGTAAGGCTTCCACGTTGACCTGGGGCCAAGGGCCGGCCGGCCCGCACGGTCCAGGCGTGGGTACAGGTCCCTGTACCCCAGGACCCGAATATGGCCATTGGCCAACACCGAAGCCCGGCAGGGTTGGTGGAGAAACCTGCCAAGGCAGGGGGCCGCACCACCCCCCAAGGCTAGAGGGCCCAGGGGGAGGCTGCGACCCAAGAGCAGCAGGCCCAACCTGGTGGGCAGATGCAGGAGCGGTGTCCACCGCTCGCGGGCCGCGGGCCGGAGCCCCTACCGCACCCGCACTCTGTTCGCCCGCTCCGGGCCAAGGGGCAATAGACCCCATTCCGCCGGTCCCGGCAGGGGCCTGCAACGGCGGCTGCTGGGGAGGCGGCACCGCGGTCCTCCGACCTGGGTTGCGCCTCCTAACAGCGCGAGCCGCACTCGAAGCTGCCTTCTTCTTCGAAGGCATCTCCACCGGAGTGAAGGGAAGCCAAAAAGGAAAATCGCCGCCAAAAGGCTTCCCGGTAAGTTAAAGAGCGACGGAGACACAGGGAAAAGACTTCTCCGCTCCGTCGCTGAGGTAAAATGGCAGCTCGGCTGCCTCGTGGCCACCCCTTTTATAAGGGAGCTGGCCACGCCCCTAACTACCCGGATTCTCTGTCCTGTGGGGGGGGCCGCAAAGGGCGCGGCGGCCATTTTGGCGCCGCGCTTGCATTGTATCTTTCACCAAGTTATGGGCTGTGGTGGCTCAGTGATTAAGAAGCTCACCTTGTTAGCTGGAAGGCTGGCAAGTTGGAAGTTCGAGACCCAGGTACTGCATGACGGTTTGAGCACCTGTCTCTGTCCCAGCTCCTGCCAACCTAGCAGTTCAAAAGCAAGAAATTGCAAGTAGGTAAATAGGGAGAACTTTGGTGGGAAAAGATCTTGGGAACAATGGAGTTTCTCCAGCAAAAATCCTTTCAACCCAGTATAATTTCTGACACAAAATTATTATTATCTAGTCATGGGACAATGTATAAATTATTGCCATAAAGTTTCACTATTACAGTATGTCTGAGGTAGATTTGCCCCATAAAAACTCACATTAGAATACAGGTATAAGAGTTAGCCTTTAAAATGCTACAATGTTTTTGTCTTCTTCTTTTGTTTCTTGTCTGATATGCTTGTACAGATGAGCAGAGATACTACTTCAAGAACTAGTTGATTCCTTGGAAAAGGGATAACATCCATATATGATGACCAAGGATGCCTTTGCCTACCATCTTTTATTCTCCCATGCTAATATGGCCCATTTATACTCTCAAAATTACTGCTTTATATATTTTCTATTTCTGGTAGTTGAGAAATGATAATAAAATGATTACCTCATGTTTATCAGCCTCATATAAATTATTAATAAGAAAAGTAAATTGGACATGTTTAGCAATTCCCGTTCTTCTAAAAAAACAAACCCCAAAGTTATAGAAAAGAACAAGCACAAAAGATTTCTTACTTAATCCTTTTCTTTAATTACATGAAATATTGGACTTTTTGCGCTGGATGCCCATCTGCAAGAACTACTTGAACTACATGTCAAAGAAATATGCAACAATGTATGTTCAATTCTAAGGCCAAATTAGGCATAAAGCATAATGAGCTTCTAATATTTCCTTAATATAAGAATCATAAAATATATATTGCTGAAAATTTAAGACCCTTCTGACCATTATGAACATGTAGCCAAATATAAGAATGACTATGCCTGATCATCCTATGAGATGTGTGAGAAACAGTGGCTTTCCAAGGCTTTCTGCACCACAACTCCTGGGATTGCCCATGATTGAAGAATGCAACTCAACAACATCTAGACCAGTGGTTCCAAACCTTGGGTCATCAGATGTTCCTGGACCACCGCTCTGAAAACTCTGTGTCAGCAGAGTGAAAACCCTTAGTATTTAGAATGAAGATGTATGACGGCCCCATTCATAACTTTTGGGGCCGAAGGCTGGGAACACATTTCCCTACCTTGAACTAGAAGAAAAAGAAAATACAAGTTGTACAACCCAGCTATAGACCTTTAACTTCAGGTAAGTCTCATTGAACTCAGTGGTCTTCTGATTAGACATATAGTTAGTAAACATGTATGCTCATTTTAATGAAATTAATATTATCATTTGATGATGACTGATTCTTCCTTCCAGGTCAACACCTTGTAGTTAGGTTATATGGGAAAAACTGAAAGCAGATTGCTATATTCCCATAGAAGCAAATAACTTCCACTCATTAAACCATATGAGAGATGCTGCTAAAATTTGGGCTGGAGCCAGAGAAAAGTCATTAAATAATTGTTACCACATATTGAAGGAAGACGTAAACAACCATATTACATTGCGAACATATTTGGACACTATGCCAGCATAAGGGAAACTCTCTCACACAGATACAAACACAAATACTTCCACCCCTTTATCATTCTAGACCCACACCTTCTAATGGCCATGTAAAGAATTGTCATCCAATAAAGTTATTGCTCCAATTTCTTATAGTGGTGCACAACAAATGAGAACTGTTTCTTCCTCCTTATTGGAGCCTGGTGGATTCTCAAGTAAGAGCTTTATTTAATGTATAACCAGGTTTAGGGTTAAGTACAGATAATGTCTGCAAAAATCATTGTGATTTTTAAAACCTAATCTTGTGGTTCCTTCTAAGGTAAAATATGCAATATGAATGGTATGCAACTTTAACAAAATGTGATATGAGGACTTTGTTTTGTTTTTGTATAAGGGGGGCAAATAAAATTAATTTTCTTCTGTTGAATTCATTCCCAGCCAATTGAGGACTCAGAGCACCGGGCACCAGAAAATGAGGCAAATGCGGGTGGTTAACCCCTGAAAGATCTTGCCTGCATTTAAATACAATTGCCTCTTTGTTCTTTCTTTGTTCAGACAGAAGTTGTGAATCCTCATGAAAAGGGGCCATAATTCTGTGAAAGAACACATGCTTCATTTGCAACAAGCCCCAGGTAGAATTCTTGACATTTGTAACTGAAAATTTCAGATAGCAGGTATGAGGAAAAATTCTCAGTTGAAAGCTTTGACCATTCAGAATAGACAATACTGGATGAAATGAATCCACGGGCTGACCTGGTACACTGTAGCTTTCTATGTCCTATGTTCTGTTACTTCCACAGAAGCAAAGTAGCAATGTATACTAATGGAGACATTCACACTAGGCACATCTTATTGCTTCCAACTAGTGGGCATGGCTACGTATTGATTCTACTGCATTAGGCAGGACACCTCTGAATACAAGTTGCTGAAAAGCATGGATGGGACTATGTTATCGTGCCCATGTCTTTCTTGTGTTCTTTGTACAGGCATTTGATTGGCCACTGTGGAAACAGAACACTGGCTATTGGAAGCCTTTGGTCTGATCCAGTGCAAAGTCATCTGACCTTGTTTGGTTTTTGGAAGTGAAGCAGAGATACGCTTGAATATGAGACCACCAGGAATAACAGAGATTTATTTAATTATTGCATTTGTATACCACCCATTTGGGTAGTATCCTACTTTGTAGCTAGGGTCAGTCAGCAAAGACAATAGTGGGCTACATGGAACAATGACCCAACTCACTGTAAAGCAGAAGCTTATCTTTGTAGGCGCCAAAATATACAAGGAAGTTAGCAGTATTACGTTGTATAAAAACATCACTGAGGTAGCAACATATGGTAATGAACTGAGGATCATTGAAATATGTACTTGGAACCATATGAGCTGCCATTCTTGCTCAAGCCATATGCTTCGCACCTCACTGCTTGCAACACTGTAATTACAGTTGTAGACCCAACAAGTGGCAATCACAATACAGTCTCTTTGTGTTGATGCACAGTATGCTGAAAGAAAAGATCAGGCATCCTTAAGTTGTCACCAAACAAGAAAAACAACCCATTTTCACTGAAAACAAGAAGGATATTCCTTCTATGCCGCCCCCCCCCTTTTTAAACTTTTTGGTGAACATAGGACATAACTATTGTTGTTTCTCCATGTCAGAGTGGAGGGGGTTGGCAGGTGACACAAATGCCAGGACAACCAGGTAACAGCCCAAAAAATAACCTTAGCTCAGTCCAGAGTCCAAGCAAAGCCAGAGATGTAGGATTAGTCTAGATGACAAAAACATAGTCCAAAAAAGGCAGAAGTCTTCAAAAGTAGGGATCCGAAATACGGTATGAGATCCAGGAGCCAAGCATCTGCAAAACTACTAACTTTCATTGCTGAGACAGTTCCTGGGAGGAAGGACTGGTTCTCATATACTAAGCTCCCGGGTTCTCAAGGTGGAATTTATGAAAGTGTAGAAACTTCCCCAGGGCTCTCAGGTGGGTCTTAGCAACTGCAACCAGCTGAGGGCTCCAGTCCTGCAGGACTTAGAGCAGGTGCTTTTAGACTAAGGGTTCCAGTCCTGCAGGACTTAGAACAGCAGCTGCAAATCCTGACACTCCATTGGATACCGGGCTCCATATTGGATGACTGTAAGTTATTCCCTGGGGTAAGCAAAATCCTTATTTCCCTATACTGTATATTAATCAAAACTTTCACTAGAGCAGTTGAGTTTCCAGATAGGTCCTGCTCTCAGTAGAGAGAGAAATCAACCCTGCTATGTTTTCAATTTCATTTTAACAATAACTGGAGGCAAATATTTCTATCAAATGGAGGAAAGGGGGGAAAGTTCAGAGGGGAAGGGAGAAATGTGTTTGTGAAGGCTGCTAAGTGGTTTGCTTATTGCCATGGCAACGTTCACATCCTAGCAACAGCTTGTTGGTACCAAGCAGACATAGAATGATGAGCTGATGTCTTCAGAGAAAAGAGAGAAGTGATTGGCAATTGCATCCACACACACACACACCCCAGAAATGTTTTGTGTTGCTAAAGATGTTCTCCTTAAAATCTTTTCCAAACCAAGCAGTATATACAATAGAAGGGAGAACTATTGTGGTTTTTTTTTACATGTCTCTACTGAGTCATCATTTAGAATTATTATATTCACCTGCAAAACAATCAAGATTTATTAGCAGAGCTGTCAAGGCCCTGTTAGAAACCAACATTATGTTTATTGCCTTATATGTGCCCATTGTATGGAATGCATGGCTCTTCTGACGATCTTGGCTTGTGACACCCAGCAGACCTGAGTAACAGAACTAAAACTGTGCATTGAGGTAAGCCCTGTTTAATAACATCTGGAGGGAACACACTAGTTGCTTCTGCACTAGAAACATTTTCCTTTAGGAGGGTCCAAATTACCTATTGGAACTTGTTATTTATCCGACATTTGTAGAATTCCTTTATACAGGCAATTTAGAATATTTTAGATACTGAGAACATATTTTCTTATAGCAGTTTGCAGTTCCCTTGAAGTCACACAGGTCTCTCCACCCCCTCTTGTTCTGATCTTTGAAATTATTTCTGTTCTTATTAACACCTTTAGTGTGTCTTTCAGAAAATGCTCTGAAATTGCCTCTTTGAAGTAGCTCCCAGCAAAAGAAAATAAATGGAGTTTGTCTGAATTAACACCAAAACAATTATGAGTTCAAACATGCATACAAAACTCTGGGGAAGGGGTCCAACTTTTTGTATAATATTAGCTCAAAAATGGTATTTGGCTAACAAGAAAGTTATCATCCATCATATCCTCTGACAAAATAATGAAATAGCTTTTATTCTGGTCTTTCCCAGTTTGTTCAATTGATCACCAATCCCAACCATTTTAGGAGAGTGCAACTTTAGAGATCATTAGTGTCGGATTGGTAACCTACAAGATAGAACAGTAGTAAATGGTGATGCACACTGACCCCCTGACCTGCTCCATGCCCAAATAAGGGGGAAACAGAAGCCCAACTCATGTTGTAGAAATATCATTGGCCCAATAATAATGGGTCCATTTCAGTATTTGTGTGTTTCCAGACCTTTTGTAAAAACCCATTTTCTGTGAATGGGGAAATACAGAGGAAAAGGCAATATCATAGCAAATTGTTCAATTGTACCAGGCCTAAAAGGCCCTGAACAGAAAGGATAGAAAAGAATGCAAGCGCGGCGCCAAAATGGCCGCCGCGCCCTTTGCGGGCCCCCCCTCCACAGGACAGAGAATCCGGGTAGTTAGGGGCGTGGCCAGCTCCCTTATAAAAGGGGTGGCCACGAGGCAGCCGAGCTGCCATTTTACCTCAGCGACGGAGCGGAGAAGTTTTTTCCCCTGTGTCTCCGTCGCTCGTTAGCTTACCGGGAAGCCTTTTGGTAGCGATTCTGCCTTGCCGGCTTCCCTTTTCTGCTTCGGAGGAGATGCCTTCGAAGAAGAAGGCGGCTTCGAGTTCAGCTCGCGCTGTTAGGAGGCGCAACCCAGGTCGGAGGACCGCGGTGCCGCCTCCTCAGCAGCCACCTTTGCTAGCCCCGGCCGGGGCCAGCGGAATGGGGTCTATTGCCCCTTGGCCCGGAGTGGGCGATCAGAGTACGGGCGCGGAAGGGGTTCCGGCCCGCGGCCCACGAGCGGTGGACACCGCTCCTGCTCCTGCCCACTCTGTCGGGCCTACTCCTCTTGGGCCGCAGCCTCTCCCTGGGCCCTCTAGCCTTGGGGGGTGGTGCGGCCCCCTGCCTTGGCAAGTTTCTCCACCAACCCTGCCGGGCTTCGGTGCTGGCCAATGGCCATATGTGGGTACCGCGGTACAGGGACCTGTACCCATGCCTGGACCAGGCGGGCCGGCCGGCCCTTTGCCCATGGTCAACGTGGACACCTTGCTGGCCCGCATTGCGGCCCTGGAAGCCTCGTTGGCTCGGGCCAGTCAGGCGGGCGCCCCCTTCGGGGTTCCTCTTGAGGTGCTGTCGGCAGGAGGACAACAGCCGGCGGGGAGGGTCGAGCTGCTGCAGGCGCGTGGCCCGGTTTCGGCCACTGCCTCGCAGCTCCCCAGCCAGCAATCAAGTGCGGGTCAAGCCCCGGTGATGAGCTCTACGTCGGTCGTGAGCTCCGACGCCCCCAGTGGGCCGGAACCCCCGGTGGGGGCGGCCCGCGGGGGTGCAGCATGTGAGTATACGGTGCAAGCGAGTACATCCACACACATTCCCAATCAAGGGGGGGCCTTTCAATGGCCTTGGCCTCGCGCGGGTGGTGCGGGGGCCACGCTGTCAGCGACCCACCCGGCGACGACGACTGCCACCTTGGGCACTGGGGTGGGCATTGGTCCTTACACTGCAGGGAATGTTCTGGGGGTGGCTGGGTTAGCTCAGGCCCCTTTTGCCAGGCCGGCTGTCCCCTTTTCGGCTTTGCCGACGGCAGGGTATTCCTTGCCATTGGGTGATCACCTGGCACAGGCTACCAGGGAAAAGATATGGCGAGGGGAGTACGTGGATATCTTCTCACTCCTGAACAGAGAGCCCACCAAGGAGGAAAGGGAGGGTCAGGATGAGAAGGACAAGGAGCAGGCACGCCGCCGTAAGCCGCCGCGTACCTGGGCCAACTGGCTCCCCGCGTATTTAATATACATGGCGGTATATTTGAGGGCGCGGCCGGATTTAGCTATTCCCATGGTCCAATATTTGGACAACATATACAGGGCGATGGTTGATTTCCCGGGCCCCTCATGGCTAGCATATGATGAGGAATTCCGTATGAGGATTCCCCTCCACCCCGAGATGAGATGGGATGAGCCGTGCCAGAGGCTCTGGCTTTTGTATATGACACCCACACGCCCTGCCCCGGGGGATAGATACCATTGCGGACATGCGGTCCAGCGAGCGGCTCCAGCGCAGGTTACCCGCCAGGCGGCGGGGCAGGGGGTTCCAGCCCGCCTGCTGTGCTGGACTTTCTCGTCAAATGGTTCCTGCAATCGAAAGAACTGCAGGTATAAGCATGAGTGTCCCACATGTTCTGGCCCCCATGCAGCCTCTGCTTGTCCCAGGCATGGGGGGGGGGGCGAGGCAGAGGGAGGGGTGGACAGTGGGCTGGCAAGGCTGCCACGGATGGAGCTAGTTCTCCAAAAGGCCCCCTCCCCAATTAAGGTGGACATGCTGGAGCGCTGGCTCGCATCGTACCCGAAGGGGGAGGACGGGGAGTATCTCCTTCAAGGTTTTAAGCAGGGATTTCGTATCCCTTTTATGGGTGATAGGTCCCCTCAGGATGCTCCCAACATTTTATCCCTCAGAGGTAGGGAGGAGGTTGCTGCGGCTAGCATTAAAAAGGAGTTAGACGCGGGCAGGGTCGCTGGACCTTTCCCCGCACCCCCGTTTCCCAATCTTAAGGTCTCGCCACTGGGTTTGGTCCCCAAGAAGTCCCTAGGTGAGTTTCGCCTTATTCATCATTTGTCCTACCCAGCCGGCCGATCGGTCAACGATGCTATCCCTGATGACCTTTGTTCAGTCAGGTATACATCGTTTGACCATGCGCTGCGCATGGTGCGCTCGTGTGGCCCGGGTGCCCTGCTGGCCAAGTGTGACATTAAGTCAGCTTTTCGCCTCTTGCCAGTGCACCCGGGCGACTTTGAGTTGCTGGGTTTTAAATTTAAGGGGGAATATTATTTTGATAAGGCCATGCCTTTTGGGTGCTCCATATCATGCTCGGCTTTCGAGCGTTTTAGTACCTTCCTAGAGTGGGCTTTCGTCCGCAGGTCAGGGTCCCGGTCTGTAGCCCATTACCTGGATGACTTTTTATTCGGGGGTACACGGGGCTGGGACACGTGCGCACGTCTCCTCAACACATTTCAGACGCTAATGGAGGAACTTGGTGTCCCTTTAGCGCCCGAAAAGACCGAGGGCCCATCGACCAAGCTAGTATTCCTGGGGGTTGAGATTGACACAGTAGTGCAGGCTTCTAGGTTGCCGGGTGATAAGGTGTCCAGGATAGTGGCCCTTATCTCGGAATTGCTGGCCAAGCGTAAGGCATCCCTGAGGGAACTGCAGGTGCTACATGGGCACCTTAATTTTGCTTGCAGGGTGGTCGCACCGGGCAGGGCTTTTGCCCGGCGCTTATGCGACGCCATGGCAGGGTTATCCAGGCCCCACCACAGAGTCAGGCTTACCCGGGGTATCAGGGCAGACATGTTCGTCTGGTTGCAATTCCTGAGGGAGTTTAATGGGGTCTCATTTTGGAGGTCTGACCTCCTGGCATCCCCCAATTTCCAGATCCAGTCTGATGCCTCAGGATCCCTGGGTTATGGGATGTACTTCAATGGGAAGTGGGCCTATGGTGGGTGGCCACCGGCATGGGCAGGCACAGGTCGCCTGCGGGATCTCACATACCTGGAATTTTTTCCCATTCTGGGGGCTTTGATGCTATGGGGCGAACAGTGGGCTAATTCGGTGGTGCATTTCTGGTGTGACAATGCGGCTGTTGTACACATTGTCAATGCACAGACTTCCAAATCGCCCAGGGTCATGGATCTAGTGCGCCATTTTGTGCTGCGCTGCCTGCGCCTCAACGTCTTGTTCAGGGCCAGGCATGTCCCAGGGATTAATAATGATATTGCTGACGCTTTGTCCCGCCTGCAGATCTCCCGGTTCCGCGCCTTGGCCCCGGATGCGGAGGAATTTCCCTCGCCACTCCCGGACGAGATGTGGACTATTGGCAAGGAGAGGTGAACCGGGCGATTGGCCTGTCACTAGCACCACGCACGCGTAAGGCGTATCAACAAGCATTCAATTCGCACAGGGCATTTGCTAATCAATTTCTCTTGCCAGAGACCTGGCCTATCCCGGTGGACCATGTTCTGCGGTTCATGGTTCACCTGCATGCACAGGGCCTCGCACCTCGCACCATAGCATCCAAGCTCTCGGCGTTGGCTTTTATGGCCAAAGTGGGGGGTCATGTGGATACCACCTCTGACTTCCGGGTGAGACATGTTTTGGAGGGGTGGGTGCGCGAGCGCGGGCGTTGCCCGGACGACCGGCACCCTATTTCCCCAGGGGTTCTTACCCAGTTGGCCCGGGGCTGGCCAGGCCTCTGTTTTGATCATTATGAGGCAGCCCTTTTTCATGCAGCCACAACGGTGGCATTTTTTGGAGCGCTCCGCGTCAGCGAACTCGTGATGCTGTCTAAGGCGGATGCAAGTGGTAGGGCACTGGAACTCGAAGATGTCTATGTTGCCAAAGACTGGGCCCAGTTGAGGATACGCTCCTCTAAAACAGATCAGCATGGCGTAGGCAGTGGTGTAAGACTGCTACGTTGTTCTTTGGCAGACATCTGTCCGGTTGGTGCCCTGCAGGAGTACCTGGCACTGCGTGGCATGCACCACGGCCCGTTTTTCTGTCACCAAGATGGGTCTCCCCTTACTAAATTTCAGTTTTGGAAGGTGACGGCCAGAGCCCTCACCAGGGTGGGCCTACCAGGTGCCCGTTATGGCACACATTCATTCCGTATTGGTGCAGCCTCTACAGCAGCTGCTTTTGGGTACTCTGGGGCTGACATACGCAGCATGGGGAGGTGGGGCTCGCAATGTTTTCAGTTTTATGTGCGCCCACTCCCGCCATGAGTACCAATCCAGTCACCTTACCGCCTTTTTTCTCAATTTTCTTACAGACCCTGGGTGTCGTATTACACCGGTGACAGTATGGCTGGTGGGCCACAGCTATGTGCACAGGGCAGCGCGTTACGCTGCGGCGACAGAGTGGACCCCGACTGGGACTGGGTGACCACGCCAGTCTCGCATGGCATGGTAAGCCTGGGATGTTATGGCGGGAGCTGCGGCCTTTCCTTTTTTCTGGCCTGGGTGCTGACCCGCCTGACATTCTAATCATCCACCTGGGGGGCAATGATTTGGGCCAGGTCACCGGCTTATCGCTCAAGCATGCGATTTGCGAGGAACTCGCCTACTTGCATTATGTCTGGCCTGCCACAACCCTGGTTTGGTCGGACATTGTTCCGCGCCATTCTTACAGAGGGGGCGTTAACCTCCTGGCTCTTGACTGTGCTAGGCGCGCGGTCAATAAGGCAGTGGCGCGGTTTCTGCCACCAGGGCTTGGGGACGGGTTAGTCATCACCCCGATATTAGTCTACAAAATTATGACTTGTACGCAGGGGATGGGGTCCATCTGTCGCGAGGAGGTATGGACCTCCTGTTGGGTGATTGGCGAGCAGGCCTGTTGACCGAGCTGACGGTCTGGGGGGGGGCGTCAGGTCTTCTTTGAAGCCCCTCCGTGTAGCACTGGTAAGGTAAACAGTATGACCCACAAGTATCCGGCAGGTTCGCAATTGACTGGACAACACTAGACAGGAATAAATTAGTTAAACGTTGTCCGGTCAACAACGAACCAGGCGATGGGGTGATGATGATTGCTAACCAGCATGCATCACCCCTGTGATTTCACGGATACGCGTCAGAGGGTGGGGTCATAAGTTAGTTATTGACTACGGTCAACAATTTGTTTGTTGTCAACAAACAAATTGATACAAATTGATACATTGTAACCAATTGCCGTTGGCAATTTTGGGGTGGTACCTTACCAGTGTTACTTCGGCCTGCTTGCCTTAGGAATTATGATTGGTCGTTTTACCAATACAAATTTATAATTCGGACTAGGGCATTGAATCAATAAATGTGGCCCTATGCTGTTATCCACTTTCAATGTTGTCTGTGTCCGTTATTGGGGGGGTGCGCCTGCAATGCAAGCGCGGTGCCAAAATGGCCGCCGCGCCCTTTGCGGGCCCCCCCCCACAGGACAGAGAATCCGGGTAGTTAGGGGCGTGGCCAGCTCCCTTATAAAAGGGGTGGCCACGAGGCAGCCGAGCTGCCATTTTACCTCAGCGACGGAGCGGAGAAGTTTTTTCCCCTCCACCCCCTCCCTAGTTAACAGTGTGATATTATGGTCGCTTCGGGGCCGGGTGGGAATTTTTGGTTGGGACCCATATTGGCTCCGGGTCCTGGCTTTTTTGCCCATCCCACACTGTTGCTATGGTTTGATATAGGGGTCTTTCTGTGTTCCTACTGTTGACTTTGGTCACATTGGCGGGTAGCACTGGTAAGGTAAACAGTATGACCCACAAGTATCCGGCAGGTTCGCAATTGACTGGACAACACTAGACAGGAATAAATTAGTTAAACGTTGTCCGGTCAACGACGAACCAGGCGATGGGGTGATGATGATTGCTAACCAGCATGCATCACCCCTGTGATTTCACGGATACGCGTCAGAGGGTGGGGTCATAAGTTAGTTATTGACTACGGTCAACAATTTGTTTGTTGTCAACAAACAAATTGATACAAATTGATACATTGTAACCAATTGCCGTTGGCAATTTTGGGGTGGTACCTTACCAGTGTTACTTCGGCCTGCTTGCCTTAGGAATTATGATTGGTCGTTTTACCAATACAAATTTATAATTCGGACTAGGGCATTGAATCAATAAATGTGGCCCTATGCTGTTATCCACTTTCAATGTTGTCTGTGTCCGTTATTGGGGGGGTGCGCCTGCAAAGGGGCTTGGCTAGGTCAGTGGCAGTCTTGAAGTGAGACACTCTGTTTTATTCCCCACCCGTCTTCCTTTTTCCAGATACCAAGGGAAATACCCAGTCTCTCACCTAGAAGCAGAGCCAGTTCCTAAGTGAAGAAGATATATTTAAATAGGCAATGGGCACGGCTCTATTAATTTCTTCTTAAAACAGAAATATAGAGAGCCTGTTCTTCCTTAAACTACTTGGAATTTCACATTGTCCTCTTCCTTCCTCACTCCTCTTTTTTCCTGTCTATTGCCAGAACAAGTAAGATTATTTAAGGGGAAAAAAGTGTTGAGAAAAGGATACATGGAAAAGAAGATGAATTCCTGCCACAAGACAAAGCACTCTTGTGGAAGTTGTCATTTTATTTAGGAGATGATTGCAAATTGGTGTGTGCACTGGCTTTGGGGTGGGTGGGAGGAGAAGTCCAAACAAGATGAAGCAGGGATGTTTGTACCATTTACCTGGGACTAAGTCCCATTGAACTCATTGGATCCTGCTTAATTTCGACAAATCTCTAAAAAAAGGTACTGACAGAATATAAATGCATAAGCTAGGAAATTAAACAATAAAAACAAGTCATTCTGCGGACAGATTATGAATTTAACCCTTACTATTATAAAAAAAACCCATTAAAAACTCTTAGAAGCATGGCCATGCCCCCCCCCCCTTTCACCAACACTTCCAGCACAATGACAACAATGATGCCTTTGGGGATCCAGGTTCTTTCAAGGCAATTTACAATACAACACACAGATAAAATGACATCAAATTATAGAAACGTGCACTAGGTCATTAGGGGGGCAGTTGGCTTCTGTGAGGTATGGAGAAGTGGCATTTCTACCACAGCAGCTTTCTTATGGATGTTAGAATTGGAGAAGAGCCCCAGACTTTCTTTTCCTCCCTTCTTTGTTCTTCTTACAGGTAGATGTTTGACAGAATAGGGGACCACTGTACCTACCACACTCTTCTATGTCTAAGTATATGACAGCTAGTAGCAGATAACCTGGTGATAATGATTCTGATTTTATGGAGAAGATGTACCCCATCAAGTTTTGCTCCAGTTTTTAAAAGAGCTACCTAATGCACTGAACCTATTTCAGTGATATAGTTCATCACCTTGAACAGCTTCTGTATGGTTCAGACTTAAACCCAGAGCAGAAAGTGAAGTCACCAGCCTCACTGTGAGGGTAGTGGTGAACAGACCAGTGTGAGTAGACTCTGGGCTCATCCTTTCTTGCCGCCTCATGGGTCTTTCATATAATCTATCATCCTCTCTAAATCTCATATTTTTCAGTCAACATTCTCAACTTTGTAGGCTGGAAAACATGCCATGGGGTTCTTCTCCCCATGGCATATGCAATATGTTATGACAGCTAGACAATTTTTACATAGACAGAGAGCTTGAACTGCATGCGTTTCATGAGACTCATTCATAGAACACCCAAAATGCAATGCCCAATGATGTGTGGTGGGAAGGGAGAAGGTGCATCAGCCTACAACTGATATATTCTCTCAGGTGGGTGCCTAACCCAGCCTTCAATTAAGGTTTATAAATGCTATCATCACGTCATAATTGAAAAACACAGTGCCAGATCCTCCTTGTCTTTGTGCTTAGCTTCCAGAATTATCTCACATTGTCTTCCACATGTTCCTTTCTCAGCTTTGGTAATGCCTGAAGTGTTTATATAGGAATGAACAAGAACAGAACAAAATTAGAGCCTTGTCTATAACATCCACTCTCTGTAATTCCATGTTAAATGATGTAGTGCCTTCACAAGAGCCAGTTCAGGAGACCAAAATTGTTCTAATTGGTATGGAAGGGGTCATCCACTAGACAAAAATAAATGGATATCCTTGTTCACTTCATTCTACCACCCAACAGCAATTGGAATGCAGTTCCTAAAATTTCTTTCAACAAAACAAATGGCTAACTTGGATGATTACTTGAGTTGAATCCCCTGCTAAGATGGCTGGAAGCTTCATGAGATTTGTAAGGAAACCATTCAAATTTCAGACTCATGAAGCCAGTGAGGCAGACCCCTGCAGAGGCTTAATGTTTCAGTGAATCCAAATCTTGACCTAGAAACAAAAGAAGAACCAGGTAGTGATCTGATATAAACAGAGCTATTTCTCAGCTAAATAACCACAATCCTACCTAGAACAGAGTCCATAGTTCAGTGTTAAAGTTGATGTCTAGTGTGCAGAAACCAACATAGTCAAACCCTACCATCTTTAAGTATGGCCAGGGAATCATCTGCCCTGAAAACCCATGGAGCTATGGTAATCTCTGAAGCTTCTAACATGGAAAGTAGAGAAAGGACTCATTATTAACTCAAATTTAGTAGCAAGTCACAACTAGAGTAGGCTCATTAAATCAGTGGGGATTTGATGAGTCAACTCCATTGACCCAATGGGCCTCCTCTAGTTGGAACATACTACTAGATTTCAGCCATTATGAATTGTTTTTTCACTGTATATAAATATTTCTTTAAATTTATTCATAAAATATTAACATTCTGATGTCTATTGCAGTTTTTTTTAAAAAAGCATAAATTGCATATTTATCTTTTTTCCCTGGGAAATAGAAAAAGTTACACTGTCACAAGTTTCTTGGAGATGAAAGCAGTGGAGAGAGGCTCAAATGAATGTTCAGCCTCAGTGTCCTACAAAGGCTCTACTTCTTCCCCATTTTTGTTTTGTGTGGATACGTTGAATCATAGAATCACAGATTTGGGAGGCCAAAAGGAACCCCAAGAGTAATCAAAATGAAGAATGGAATATTTCATACACAGAATCATAGAGTTGTCCCACTGGAAAAGATTCCAATGGTCATTATGTTCCACCTCCTGCCAAAAGAAGAAGTCCCCAGCTAAGGTTCTCCTGATAAGTGGCTATCTAAGATCTGTTTAAAAACCTTCAGCAAAAGAGAGTCCAACCCCCTCTGAGGCAGTCCATTTATTGTCAAAAAGCTCTCACTATTGAGAGGTTCTTCCTAAATTAGCATGTGAAGTCATATGAATTGTTTAATTATTGATTTGTTTTTAGCAAAGGCTGGTTCATCCCATGGGCTTCAAAACAGGCTTCAGAAATGTTTCCAAATGTTTTTTTTTAATTTCTATACCTGAAAGGCTTGCTACTGAAGTTACTTAACTAATTAATCAGCCTGGGAAATGAAGGAAATCAAATGAGGCCATTCGCAGTATGTTTTAGGAGATAAAATGTTTAGGGTTCTATTTTAGCAGTTTTTTGCCTATTTCATGGTGTCTTTGATTGTGAGACACTTGAAGTGGCTTTAATTGGGAATGCCAATTCCATATGCAAAGACAAGCCATGTGATCCATACATAAAATAAAATAAATGCAAGGAGGATTGTCACTAAATGTTGCAGCCTAACACATGAAATAAAGTGAGACTGCATGTAACAGTCCAAAAAAGCTGCATATTTTTGCTATAAGCACAAACATACCCCTTTGCATGTTGAATGACAAGGCTCCACAGAATAAAAAGCAGAGCCTGAAAAAGCTCTAACCAACAGAATACTCAAAGTGGGCATGAGAGAGCTAGACTTCAGACAGAATAAACTGGATTCTGAGTGGCATTCTTGTGACTTGTCTAAGGTAGAAGGATCTGATGACTGTAACATTGCACCCAATCACCTGTGACTAGAAGCATCCTTTCATGGAGAACTGTGTGCAAAGAGCACTGTTGCTGTGCCAGGGTGGGTGCCAAGAGAGCCAGAATGACCAACGCAATATGTTTTGTGTAAAAGGATGACTGGATTTGAGAGGCTCCTGGTGGAAGTGCCTTGTGGGGTATGCTCCTACCATGGGCAGGGCCATAGCCAGGATTCTAGGTTGGGGGGAGGGGTTCAGGAGAGGCAAAAAAATTTCAGGAGGGGCAACAATGTCACACTCACATATATAACATTGGCTTAACATTGGTGAGTTGGAGGTCCCCGGCTGTTAGCTCAGGAGGGTTTTCACCCCCCAGCCCCCCCAGACTACGACCCTGTACATGGTCCATGTGTCACACTGCTAGTCACAGAGGCAGTGCTTCAAGTAGTACAGGCTGCCTGGATAAGCTTCTGAGAATGATGCTAATCTGGAGACATTGTGGGACATTAAAAACATGGCTATACCTTGGCATTGAGCCTGGCAGTGTTTGGATAGATATCTGCCCACCTGTCATAGGAAGTTAATTGTGATCATATACCCCATGACATTGTGATGGGGTATAATGGGACTTTGAAAGTCTGCGATGACTACAGGGTCTCTTAACTACATATATTTATTATTCAATAAACCTTGTGTCTAGACACATTTTTATTGAAAAAATTCCACCTAATGTTTTAGGCTAAATTTAACTTTTAGGACCACTAGAGTAGATATAAGATGCATTTATTTCCTGACTTAATAAGTACCATTCATTTAATAGTTCTACTCATTGCATAAATTCAATGGTTCTGTTTAGCATTTCAGCATTTAGGGGGTAAAACTAGCTTGAAAGGGAACTCATCTCTAATTCTCCTCTCCTTGTCTCTTTTGGCAAGCAATACTTTCACTGTTTCTTCTTATAGAATGTCTGAAGAGAGAGATGGATAGTAATTGAACAGGAGAGTCCATCCTTTTATCACACTCCCCCCATTGCTATATTGAAATACAACTTGACCACATATGTTTATCAGAATTAGAAAAATCTGTTTCATAGTAACAAGCACCTTCAACCCTAACATTTGCTTGGTTCAGTAACAAAGAAAAGATACCCTTCTTTTTAAAAAAAACAGCATTCAGCAGCATTATTAAGACTTGAGAATTAGGAATGCAGCTCAATCCTATCCATGTTCATGTACAGTATAAGTAAGGTAAAGGTAAAGGTTTCCCTTGCTCGAAAGCCAGTCGTATCCGACTCTAGGGTGCAGTGCTCATCTCTGTTTCTAAGCCGAAGAGCCAGCGTTGTCTGCTTCTGCAGACGTTTCCGTGGTTATGTGGCAGGCATGACTAGACACCGGAGCGCACGGAATGCTGTTACCTTCCCACCGAAGTGGTCCCTATTTATCTACTTGCAATTTCTTGCTTTCGAACTGCTAGGTTGGCAGGAGCTGGGACGAAGATGGGAGCTCATTTCCGTCCTGCAGTACTCGGGAATCGAACTGCTGACCTTCTGCTTCCCAGTCAGCGTCTTAGCAACTTGAGCCACTGCAGTATAAGTAGGTCTATTGAATTCAGCAGGATTTCCTTTCAACTAAATGTAGCTGGAATTATAGTCATACTATCTTCCCAGTGTTTTTGAATGTTCAATTTAAGAGGGTTAAATCTGAAGCTACTTGAAAGGCTTGTGCATTGAGCTCAAACTCTGGTATAATGATTAGTAATGAAGTATCACAGAACATTGTCAAAGGATGTCAGGGTGACAATGGGATTAGCTCTGGGCAAGAACACAATACAGAGATCAAAATCTCTGTGAAATATTAGTCAGAACATATTACCTAGAGGAGAATGTAGGGAAGTTAGTATCAGCTTCTTACTATAGTTGTGAGCTATAAGAACATCCTGATGGAATTAGCTGTCTGTTAAGGGAGTGCTTCTCAACTTTGGTTTTCCAGATGTGTTGAAAATCTGCTACTAGAATTCCTGATCATTGGCCACACTGACTAGGAATATGGAATATAAAACATATGGAGGATGAGACGTTTACAAGCCACTGTAAGAAGACATATTCCAAGCAGAGATGCAGAAACTGGCCAGTTTTTCTTTGCAGGCGCACCCCCCCAATAACGGACACAGACAACATTGAAAGTGGATAACAGCAAAGGGCCACATTTATTGATTCAATGCCCTAGTCCGAATTATAAATTTGTATTGGTAAAACGACCAATCATAATTCCTAAGGCAAGCAGGCCGAAGTAACACTGGTAAGGTACCACCCCAAATTGCCAACGGCAATTGGTTACAATGTATCAATTTGTATCAATTTGTTTGTCAACAACAAACAAATTGTTGACCGTAGTCAATAACTAACTCATGACCCCACCCTCTGACGCGTATCCGTGAAATCACAGGGGTGATGCATGCTGGTTAGCAATCACCATCACCCCATCGCCTGGTTCGTCGTTGACCGGACAACGTTTAACTAATTTATTCCTGTCTAGTGTTGTCCAGTCAACTGCGAACCTGCCGGATACTTGTGGGTCATACTGTTTACCTTACCAGTGCTACCCGCCCATGTGACCAAAGTCAACAGTATTAATGGAGAAAGACCCCTATATCAAACCATAGCCACAGTGTGGGGTGGGCAAAAAAGCCAGGACCCGAAGCCAATATGGGTCCCAACCAAAAATTCCCACCCGGCCCCGAAGCGACCATAATCACACTGTTAACTAGGGAGGGGGTGGAGGGGAAAAACTTCTCCGCTCCGTCGCTGAGGCAAAATGGCAGCACGGCTGCCTCGTGGCCACCCCTTTTATCAAGGCGGTGGCCACGCCCCTAACTACCCGGATTCTCTGTCCTGTGGGGGGGGGCCCGCAAACGGCGCGGCGGCCATTTTGGCGCCGCGCTTGCATTGCAGGCGCACCCCCCCAATAACGGACACAGACAACATTGAAAGTGGATAACAGCAAAGGGCCACATTTATTGATTCAATGCCCTAGTCCGAATTATAAATTTGTATTGGTAAAACGACCAATCATAATTCCTAAGGCAAGCAGGCCGAAGTAACACTGGTAAGGTACCACCCCAAAATTGCCAACGGCAATTGGTTACAATGTATCAATTTGTATCAATTTGTTTGTCAACAACAAACAAATTGTTGACCGTAGTCAATAACTAACTCATGACCCCACCCTCTGACGCGTATCCGTGAAATCACAGGGGTGATGCATGCTGGTTAGCAATCACCATCACCCCATCGCCTGGTTCGTCGTTGACCGGACAACGTTTAACTAATTTATTCCTGTCTAGTGTTGTCCAGTCAACTGCGAACCTGCCGGATACTTGTGGGTCATACTGTTTACCTTACCAGTGCTACCCGCCACACGGAGGGGCTTCACAGAAGACCTGACGCCCCCCCCCAGACCGTCAGCTCGGTCAACAGGCCTGCTCGCCAGTCACCCAACAGGAGGTCCATACCTCCTCGCGACAGATGGACCCCATCCCCTGCATAGAGGTCATAATTTTGCAGACTAATATCGGGGTGATGACTAACCCGCCCCCAAGCCCTGGTGGTAAGAAACCGCGCCACCGCCTTGTTGACCGCGCGCCTCGCGCGGTCAAGCGCAAGGAGGTTAACGCCCCCTCTGTAAGAGTGGCGCGGAACAATGTCCGACCAAACCAGGGTTGTGGCAGGCCAGACATAGTGCAAGTAGGCGAGTTCCTCGCAAATCGCATGCTTGAGCGATAAGCCGGTGACCTGGCCCAAATCATTGCCCCCCAGGTGGATAATTAGAATGTCAGGCGGGTCAGCCCCCAGGCCAGAAAAAAGGAAAGGCCTCAGCTCCTGCCATAACATCCCAGGCTTACCATGCCATGCGAGACTGGCGTGGTCACCCAGTCCCAGTCGGGGTCCCCACTCTGTCGCCGCAGCGTAACGCGCTGCCCTGTGCACATAGCTGTGGCCCACCAGCCATACTGTCACCGGTGTAATACGACACCCAGGGTCTGCAATAAAATTGAGAAAAAAGGAAGGTAAGGTGACTGAATTGGTACTCATGGCGGGAGTGGGCGCACATAAAACTGAAAACACTGTGAGCCCCACCTCCCCATGCTGCGTATGTCAGCCCCCGAGTACCCAAAAGCAGCTGCTGTAGAGGCTGCACCAATACGGAACGAATGTGTGCCATAACGGGCACCTGAAAAACCCACCCTGGAGAGGGCTATGGCTGTCACCTTCCAAAACTGAAATTTAGTAAGGGGAGACCCATCTTGGTGACAGAAAAACGGGCCGTGGTGCCAGCCACGCAGTGCCAGGTACTCCTGTAGGGCACCAACCGGACAGATGTCTGCCAAAGAACACCGTAGCAGTCTTACTCCACTGCCTACGCCATGCTGATCTGTTTTAGAGGAGCGGATCCTCAACTGGGCCCAGTCTTTGGCAACATAGACATCTTCGAGTTCCAGTGCCCTACCACTTGCATCCGCCTTAGACAGCATCACGAGTTCGCTGACGCGGAGCGCTCCAAAAAATGCCACCGTTGTGGCTGCATGAAAAAGGGCTGCCTCATAATGATCAAAACAGAGGCCTGGCCAGCCCCGGGCCAACTGGGTAAGAACCCCTGGGGAAATAGGGTGCCGGTCGTCCGGGCAACGCCCGCGCTCGCGCACCCACCCCTCCAAAACGTGTCTCACGCGGAAGTCAGAGGTGGTATCCACATGACCCCCTACTTTGGCCATAAAAGCCAACGCCGAGAGCTTGGATGCTATGGTGCGAGGTGCAAGGCCCTGTGCATGGAGGTGGACCATGAACCGCAGTACATGGTCCACCGGAATAGGCCAGGTCTCTGGCAAGTGAAATTGAGTGGCAAAAACCCTATATGAACTGAGTGCCTGTTGATACGCCTTACGCGTGCGTGGCGCTAGTGAAAGGCCAATCGCCCGGTTCACCTCTCCTTGCCAATAGTCCACATCTCGTCCGGGAGTGGCGAGGGAAATTCCTCCGCATCCGGGGCCAAGGCGCGGAACCGGGAGATCTGCAGGCGGGACAAAGCATCAGCAATATCATTATTAACCCCTGGGACATGCCTGGCCCTGAACAAGACATTGAGGCGCAGGCAGCGCAGCACAAAATGGCGCACTAGCTCCATAACCCTGGGCGATTTAGAAGTCTGTGCATTGACAATGTGTACCACGGCAGCATTGTCGCACCAAAAATGCACTACAGAATTAGCCCACTGTTCGCCCCATAGCATCAAAGCCCCCAGAATGGGAAAAAATTCCAGGTATGTGAGATCCCGCAGGCGACCTGTGCCTGCCCATGCCGGTGGCCACCCACCATAGGCCCACTTCCCATTGAAGTACATCCCATAACCCAGGGATCCTGAGGCATCAGACTGGATCTGGAAATTGGGGGAAGCCAGGAGGTCCGACCTCCAAAATGAGACCCCGTTAAACTCCCTCAGGAATTGCAACCAGACGAACATGTCTGCCCTGATACCCCGGGTGAGCCTAACTCTGTGGTGGGGCCTGGATAACCCTGCCATGGCGTCGCATAAGCGCCGGGCAAAAGCCCTGCCCGGTGCGACCACCCTGCAGGCAAAATTAAGGTGCCCATGTAGCACCTGGAGTTCCCTCAGGGATGCCTTACGCTTGGCCAGCAATTCCGAGATAAGGGTCACTATCCTAGACACCTTATCGCCCGGCAACCTAGAAGCCTGCTCTACTGTGTCAATCTCAACCCCCAGGAACACTAACTTGGTCGATGGGCCCTCGGTCTTTTCGGGCGCTAAAGGGACACCAAGTTCCTGCATTAGCGTCTGAAATGTATTGAGGAGACGTGCACACGTGTCCCAGCCCCGTTCACCCCCGAATAAAAAGTCATCCAGGTAATGGGCTACAGACCGGGACCCTGACCTGCGGACAAAAGCCCACTCTAGGAAAGTACTAAAACGCTCGAAGGCCGAGCATGATATGGAGCAGCCAAAAGGCATGGCCTTATCAAAATAATATTCCCCTTTAAATTTAAAACCCAGCAATTCAAAGTCACCCGGGTGCACTGGCAAAAGGCGAAAAGCTGACTTAATGTCGCACTTGGCCAGCAAGGCACCCGGGCCACACGAGCGCACCATGCGCAGCGCATGGTCGAACGATGTATACCTGACCGAACAAAGGTCATCAGGTATAGCATCGTTGACCGATCTGCCGGCTGGGTAGGACAAATGATGAATAAGGCGAAACTCACCTAGGGACTTTTTGGGAACCAAACCCAATGGTGAAACCTTAAGGTTGGGAAAAGGGGGTGCAGGAAAAGGTCCAGCGACCCTGCCCGCGTCTAATTCCTTTTTAATGCTGGCCTCAGCCACCTCCTCCCTTCCTCTGAGGGATAACAGGTTGGGAGCATCCTGAGGTGATCTAACACCCATAAAAGGGATACGAAATCCCTGCTTAAAACCGTGAATGAGATACTCTCTGTCCTCCCCCTTTGGGTACGATGCGAGCCAGCGCTCCAGCATGTCCACCTTAATTGGGGAGGGTGCCTTTTGGAGAACTAGTTCCCTCCGTGGCAGCCTTGCCAGCCCACTGTCCACCCCTCCCTCTGCCTCGCGCCCCCCCAGGCTTGGGACAAGCCGAGGCTGCGTGGGGACCAGAACACGTGGGACACTCATGCTTATACCTGCAGTTCTTTCGATTGCAGGAACCATTTGACAAGAAAGTCCAGCACAGCAGGCGGGCTGGAACCCCCTGCCCCGCCGGTTGGCGGGTAACCTGCGCTGGAGCTGCTCGCTGGACCGCATGTCCACAATGGTATCTATCCCCCGGGGCAGGGCGTGTGGGTGTCATATACAAGAGCCACAGTCTCTGGCAGGGCTCATCCCATCTCATCTCGGGATGGAGGGGAATCCTCATACGGAATTCCTCATCATATGCTAGCCATGAGGGGCCCGGGAAATCTACCATCGCCCTATATATGTTGTCCAAATATTGGACCATGGGAATAGCTAGATCCGGCCGCGCCCTCAAATATACCGCCATGTATATCAAATAAGCGGGGAGCCAGTTGGCCCAGGTACGCGGCGGCTTGCGGCGGCGTGCCTGCTCCTTGTCCTTCTCATCCTGACCCTCCCTTTCTTCCTTGGTGGGCTCTCTGTTCAGGAGTGAGAAGATATCTACATACTCCCCCCTCCAAATCTTTTCTCTGGTAGCCTGTGCCAAGTGATCGCCCAGTGGCAAGGAATACCCTGCCGTCGGCAAAGCCGAAAAGGGGACAACGGGCCTGGTAAAGGGAGCCGGAGCTAACCCTGCCACCCCCAAGACGTTGCCAGCAGTGTAAGAGCCTAGGCCCACCCCCGTGGGCATGGTGGCTGTCGTTGTCGCCGGGTGGGGCACCAGAGGGGCAGTCCCCGCACCACCCGAGCGAGGCCAAGGCCCCTGAAAGGCCCCCCCTATATTGGGAATATGTGTAGATGTACTCGTTTGCACCGTATACTCACATGCTGCACCCCCGCGGGCCGCCCCCACCGGGGGTTCTGGCCCACTGGGGGCGTCGGAGCTCACGACCGATGTAGAGCTCATCACCGGGGCTTGACCCGCACCAGGTTGCTGGCTGGGGAGCTGCGAGGCAGTGGCCGTAGCCGCGCCACCCGCCTGCAGCAGCTCAACCCTCCCCGCCGGCTGTTGTCCTGCTGCCGTTAGCGCCTCCAAAGGTACCCCAAAAGGGGCACCTGCCTGACTGGCCCGGGCCAAAGACGCCTCGAGGGCCGCAATACGTGCCAGTAAGGAGTCCACATTAACCATGGGTAAAGAGCCGGCCGGCCCACCTGATCCTTGCATGGGGACAGGTCCCTGCACCCCAGGGGCCGTATATTGCCATTGACTACCGCCGAAGCCCGGGAGGGCTGGTGGATTAACCTGCCAAGGCAGGGAGCCGGGCCACCCCCCAAGGCTAGAGGGCCCCGGGAGAGGCTGCGGCCCAACAGGAAGAGGCCCAACCGATTGAGCAGGAGGATGAGCGGTGCCCACCGCTCGCGGGCCGCGGGCCGGAACTCCCTCCGCGCCCGCACTTTGATCGGGCCAAGGGGCGATAGCCCCCATGCCACCAGCCCCGGCCGGGGATGGCAAAGGTGGCTGCTGGGGAGGCGGCACCGCGGTCCTCCGACCCGGATTACGCCTCCGAACCACCCGAGCTGCATTCGCAGCAGCCTTCTTTTTGGAAGGCATCTCACCGCAGCAGAAAGGGAAGCTAGCTAGTAAACGGAACTAAAAGGCTTCCCGGTAGCACCAACGAGCGACGGAGACGCAGGGGGAAAAACTTCTCCGCTCCGTCGCTGAGGCAAAATGGCAGCACGGCTGCCTCGTGGCCACCCCTTTTATCAAGGCGGTGGCCACGCCCCTAACTACCCGGATTCTCTGTCCTGTGGGGGGGGGGCCGCAAAGGGCGCGGCGGCCATTTTGGCGCCGCGCTTGCATTATTGAGCACTAGCTGATTACCCAGCTTCCCCTGTTTTTTTTTAATTGTGTGAAAGGAGGCAGCGATGTGAGAGAACTGGGCGTTTACAGGCCGGGGCCGCTACCGCTGAGGAACGCTGTGGCTGCCTTTATCCACCAGTGCAGGTGAGAGAACTATGTGTTTTTCACCCCCTTCTCTGACCCAGACACTTAGTCAGAACGGCAGAAAAGAGAAGGTAGAGGGGAAATGCCAGTCTTGGGCAGCGAACCCGAGGCATTAGTCTGACAGCAAAGTTTTTCGTCAATGGCTTGGTCTCCCCTGCCTTATCCACCCATGTGGGTGAGGGAACTGTTGGCTTTTTAGCCCCTTCTCCACCTGGGACACGAAGTGTGGATTGGCAAGAAAGAGGAGAAGGGAGTGGGAACTGAAGAATTCTCTCACCCATGCTGGTGGAGAAAGCAGGAGAGACCAGGTCATTGACGGAAAACTTTTCCACCAGGGCTACTACCTAGGATCTTTTGCAAATGACTGGAGCACAAGGTCTCCCTTGCTTTTATCAACCAGTGAGGGTGAAAGAACTGTTCACCTTTTACCAGCTTCGCCTCTTTCTTGTCATTCTGGGCTTTTTCTCCAGCATGGCGACCCTCTTCTTCCTCTTCTTCACTTTCCCCATCATCATCCTTATCTGGGGGGGTGGGGATCCAAGCCAGGGCATCTGTAGGTGGTGGCTGAGGCTCCGGTGGGTCCGGTTTGACCCTGGCCATCCTCCGCTGCTGCCGCCGGTGACGCAGCCTGGCCCTGGAGGGTGAGGTGGCAGCCAGGATGATGCTCTGGTAGGTGAGGAGTTGCCAGTGGGCCCAGCTACTGTGGGCTGGGCTTCTCCGGGGCCTACTCCTCCTCCACCGCCACTTCCGTTCATGGCGCATTGGGCCAATGGGGCGATGGCATGGATGGAGTTGGAGTGTGGGGCTGTGGAGCCCTTCTCCACACCCACTGGGGGGGTGAAGGGAATGGTCCACTAGAAGGCAGATGCATGACCAGGCCGCCTCTGCCACCCCCACCGTCCCTCCCTTGATTGAGTGGCTGCGGCTGGGGATGACAACGGTTGGCTGCTCCCGATTCAACTCTTAAGGCTTTTCTATTCCAACTCTATGGTCTGTAGTATAGGTAAGTTCTTAAAAACTGGACTGAAGTGAAATGTTCATATATCTGCACTAGCCATATTTGGTATGTACACTTATTCTCCAGAGAGCTCTTTTATATCATTCTGTTGTAGCCATGTTAAAAATGAAGAAAAATTAAATGTATCAAATTTCCTGTTAGGTCCTTACTACTGCAGATATTTCATTTTGCTTAGTTTTGTTCTAGCACTGTTGACTATTGATTGAAAGGCCTGATCTAGAATAGGGTGCACTTCTTAATACAATGTTTTGTTACTGTTCCCTTTGGTCGATATCTCACTCCTAGTGAACTCAATAAACTGAAGAATATGCCACTGGGTTAGAATTTATTTTATTTATTAAATTTCTATACTGCCCATCTGGAATATTCTTCCATTCTGGGTGGTGTACATGAGTTAAAACCAGAAATATACACACAAAAATTGCATTCTTGGTCACTTTTCTAGGTATTTAGAGAAAACAGAAGACTCTTAATTCAAGCTCATGCTTATTTGAAGGTTTTGTGGTTCTTCCATGCTGCTGCTGCTGTTGCTGCTGCTGTTGCTGTTGAAGTTAAACTTATATGCCGTCCCACTTGCAAAGCAACTCTGGGCTGTTGGATTGGGGCCGCGAGGCGGCTGTTGGGTCCCGGAGGAGACTGGTCAAGCAATGAGACACGAGGCAAGATGGAGCGAAGACCAGTGATTTATTGAAGGAAAATCATAGCATATATAGAAAAGCGGGGCTGCGTGTGATGGAATCGTCATCTGACAAGAATCACATCTCATGTTTACACGGGTTAATTGGGAACCTCTCCCAGGGAAGTTAATTAACTAAATTAAACACTGACAAGGGAACTCCATTGTTCCATGCTTATCCTGGGGTAAACATGGCCACTGTTGGTTCTAGGGCTGTAGATAATCCATGGGTGCGATATTATCTGTTATCTGACTTGTGAGTCAGCCATCCAATTTCCCCTTGCTCGAGCTGTTTGCCAGGTCAGTTGTGGGTGAATTAAACTATGGCTATTAATCCGCTGCCCAATTTCTGTCCCCTCGGACCCAAGTCTCGAGGTAGCAATCTCCCAAGTAATGGCTCTGTCAGGGACAGTATGCCAATTCCGTGAGCGGAACCCGCACTCCCCCTTTACTTGTTTGATTGGACCTGACAGACGGCTCGGCGTAGGAGTGGCATCAGCTGACGTGGAGTGATGACATTCTGGGGTTCTCTCCATGGGGGACATCTCGACATCAGTGAGGGAATACATTGCATGAAACAACACACTGCTGTGCCCAGTATTACCACCCCTACAATCACCTTGAGTGTCATTTGTAACCATCCCCATGGGAACCAGGACCATAACGAATCCCACCACCCCCACGTAGCATCTTCCTTGATATTCTTAACCAAGTTATGGAGGTCTGTGAGCTGACTCTGTACCTTGTGCGACTTGTCTGTGAGATTAAAGCAACACATGCCATGGACAGACTCGCAACCCAAATGATGTAACAACAGAAGGTAATCGATGGCTGCTCGATTATCCAAGATGGCATGGCAAAGCTCTGCCCCTGATTAAGCAGCGCTATCACCGAGGAGGTGTGGTTGATGCCTTTTGCCAGAGCGCAAGCCAACTGACCAATTCTCCGAGCGTTGCCGACGGCTAAGCTTGGCACGCCAAGCAAGCTGACTGCTAATGAAACATACTCAGCCTTGCACAGAATCCTAATGTTACTATCACATGAGCTGTCTAACTGGGTGGCATGAGCGTGCTGTATGTGTGAAGGAACATTCGTGCTTGGTGCAACCATGTCTCTAGTGGGAAGCAACAATATCAAGCGACTGATACAACAAGTGGAATCTGATACATTTGCGGGAATGTAGTTCCAAGTATACTGATTGCATGTAAAGAACCATCCTGACGGCAAGGTAACATGAACATACATTGGGTTATCACAAGTCCAGTTGCTGCTGCCGGGGTCGAGGCAACGGCGCTGAGGCCCATCGACCGCAGAACAGCCGATCATTCGAGCAGAAGTAGAGTTCGAGCTGACTGCCACTCGAGGAGTGTAGAGGGTGGCTGCATCAGCCGGCAAAACTTTGGTGACTTGGGTTCCCCAGTGTGCATACGTTGAAAAGCCAGTTTTGTAAAACAGACCGAATATCCGCTTCACTAACCAGTCACCATTCCGGATGCGCACATCTGGGGAGTGACACACCGGGATGAGGCATGTGCTCAGGATTGAGGCAGAAGCGGTGGTCTGCCTCAGGCAAAAATCGGACTGATTGATGAGGGTCGCCAATCTTTCCCAAACATTGTACTGCAGCCGGGCAGAGAGATCTCCGCCTGGCATCAGGTTGTTGGCTTCAAGCGAAGCCACCTGAACGCCTCCCCCCGCAAGTAGGGAGAGGATCAGGATGATGGTGGCCATCACGGAATTAGCTGTGATCAGGGAAAAAGCTGCAACCAACATGTTCTCCGGTGTCGGCTCCTTGTCCTCGCGCCGAACGACCTGCGCCGCTTCTTGGCATAGGGACTTGGCCATCCCCCAGGTGATCTTTGGTGCTGTCATCTGCTGTCGCCGCCTCCTCTGCTTGGCTCTCCCCGCCAGGGTGAGGTCCTCCATCTCTGGGATCGGGTTCGGAACGGCCTGGGTCCACGCCATGGGACTCAAAGTGAGGCTTGACACACCGAGCTGGGATCCAGATGACACCTGTAGGAGACATAATTGCAGCATACCCTCTTCCCCAGGTTATGAGTGGCGCCGGGCCCTTCCAGGAAGGATCTGGTGGCACTTGGTAATGCACCATCGGCCGCGGGAGACCTTCTGAACGGCGGAAGTGCTTCTCCTGCAGAGTGCAATCTGAAAAAACATTAAGGTGATTGTACGAGAAACAATACCTTGTTCAGACAGTGCTGTGCCTGACCCTGAGATTTGGGGAGGGCCGGTGGTTCCCCCCTTTCTGTTTGTTTGTCAATGTAGGACTTAAGTGTCCGATTGACCCGTTCCACAATCGCTTGCCCCTGCGGATTGTACGGAATGCCAAAGGTGTGCTTAATGTCCCAGGTGGCCATGAAGTTGGCCAGCTGCCTGGAGCTGTAAGCTGGAGAGTTATCAGTTTTCACGTGGTGTGGTTTGCCCATGGCCATGAAGCATGAAAGGAGATGCTGCTCCACATGGGAAGCCGTTTCTCCCTTCTGTGCTGTTGCCCAAACAAACTGTGAAAAAGTGTCAATGCAGAAGTGCATGTACTGCCATCTGCCAAACTGCAGAACATGTGTGACTCCATTTGCCACACCTGGTTGGCCTCTGTCCCTCGTGGGTTGACCCCCAACGAGGGCCCCCCTACCGCCCCTGCACAATGCTGACAGGAACGGACTATGCCTTGGGCTTGAGAAAGTGGCAAGTTGAGCTGCCTGGCGAGCGCTTTGGCATTCTGGTGAAAGAATGCATGGCTTTGAATTGGAGTTGTGAAGACTCCCAAAACTGACCGTTGCTGAATTTCCTTTGTGGTCGCATCCGCTCTGCTATTGCCCACGGAAATCGGGCCAAGCAAGTCCTGGTGACTTCTGATGTGGGCGATATAGAGCGCTTCGGTGCGGTTCCGCAAGTGAAATTGAGCCGTGAGAAACAGACTCAGCAAATTTTTGTCTATCGTGGGAGTGATGTATGCTCCCGGTAGACTGTGAAGCAAATTCCTAACATACTGACTGTCAGTTATTATGTTTAAGCGTTCTTTGGCAAAGGTGCGCAAGGCAAGGTTCACTGCTGCCAACTCTGCCTGCTGCGCGGACTTCTGTGGAAGAGTTAGAAGTGTGCGCCAAGCTTGGTTCTCTTGCCAAGTTAAAACACCATACATGCGACCCCCATCCGTGAAGACTGTCCTAGCCCCCTGAAGTGGAACCAGTGACATCAATTCACACAAACTGACTGTCTGCATTTGAAGTGAGACGAGTCTGGGGTCTTTTGGCAAATGGTATGCCAAGCATCCAGTGAATCCCTCCAATGCGATTGGAAGCGAGTCACCGAGCTGCATCAGTTGCTGAACTTGCTCTTTTGTGAATGGGACCACGATTTTTGCCAAATTGTGCCCTGAGATGTCCCTTGCTCTCAGCCTTCCTCGGTAGATCACTGCGGAGACCAGTTCCTGAGGGGGAACGATGTTTCGGGAAGAGGTGTGTGATAAATACACCCATTCCACGATATTCGCCCCTCGCTCGGAGTCCACTCCTAGGGCTCCGGTAAACATGGATCCGGTCCGAATGATGTACAAGTTCTGGATCGGAGCATATGGCCCCTGACTAATCCTGTCTACCCATCTCTGGCTGAGAACTTGGTTGACCTTCTCGAGAGTCAAGCGCGCCTCTCGAGGAATTTGTATCTGGTCTGCCGGCTGCTTACCTAACGTCAGCAGCGAGAAGAGCGGCTTTAAAAGATCCGTATCCAATCTGAAGTACGGTCTGGCCCAATTAATGTTTCCTAAAACCTGCTGTAATTCTACCAGGGTGACTGAATCCTTTAAATTGATCTGAGGCAAAACTGGTGCTGCGAAAGAATGGAGAAGCCGATGGCCCAAGTATGAAAACGGCTCGGTTCTCTGAACTTTCTCTGGGGCAATGAGTAACCCTTTTTCCCCCAGGGTGGCCTGGAGGTCTTTAAACATTTCGCTGCTGAGTTGCGGCGCTGCGACCAAGATGTCATCCATGAAATGACACACTAAAGCTGTAGGGTGAAGGTTTCAAAACTTTGCCAGTGCGTTGTGAACATAAATTTGGCACAGGGTGGACGAGTTGAGCATCCCCTGTGGCAAATATTTCCACACGTAACGTTGCGTAGGCTCTCTGTGGTTCACGACTGGCACTGTAAAGGCGAACCTTTCCCTGTCCCTAGGATCTAGGGGAATTGTATAAAAACAATCCTTAAGGTCTACAACCAAGATCTCCCAACCCTTGGGGATCATGTTCGGATTCGGGATGCCGCATTGAAGCAGACCCATTGGCAGGATACATTTATTGATCTCTCTGAGATCGTGAAGGAGTCGCCACTTCCCCGACTTTTTCTTGATGACAAATATGGGCGAATTCCAAGGACTGGTGGACTGCTCTATATATCCTGCGTCTAGCTGTTCTTTTACCAGCTGTTTCAGGGCGACTAATTTCTCCCCTGCTACCGACCATTGTTCTTCCCAGACAGGCGTGTTGGTAAGCCATTTAAGTGGCAGAGCCATTACCCAAAGGTAAGAGTGGCATGGTATTGCTGCAGAATGTCTCGCCCCCAAAGGTTGACGTGCACGTCCAGATTGTGCGGCCGGATGACCGCTGTGCCATCAGCCTCAGGGATCGTGACTTCTACCCATTCCTGGCTTCTAAACGCTTCTTGGATGCCGCCTACCCCCAACACATTGGAGACCGGCTCGATAGCCCACTCCTGCGGCCACTGACTTCAGTTGACCACGCTGACGTCAGCTCCGGTGTCCAGCAACCCAGTAAACGGTTTTTTATTTAAAAATACCTCTATGACTGGTCGCCGTTTCCACTCTATGTTGGTTTCCACTGCCACTAAGACCTGGTATCCTTGCACTGCACCACTTGCGCTCGAGCGGTCTTCCGACCCGGACTCTGAGCTGTCCCTGAGCCTTCCCTGGCTGTCTGCTGGCGAGTTACAAGGAACCATGATCAGTTGCGCTAATGTGTCTCCCTTGTGAATGGTCTGGGGTAGGTGTGTCCAGAGTTGAACTTGGAGAACACCTGAAAAATTGGAGTCAATGACTCCCGGAATTACAAGAATTCCTCGTGCTCCTGCGACACTACGAGGCAAAACTAAGTCTATGAAGCCTTAAGGCAGAGGTCCCATGTACTGGGAATCGACCAGATAGACTGTGCCTGGCAAGTCGCATGTGACTTCTGACTGGCAAGTCAATTCTAGCCCTATGCTGCCTTTGGGGCTGGCCTGCGCCTTCGAAATGTCTGGAATGTGATCGGAATCTAATCCAGCTCTGGCTCTCCCAGAGCGAGGGAGGTCTCTGTTTGGACCGGGGCCAGAGACATGCCTGCGTTCCGGTTTCCCGAATTGGACAGAATTTGGACCAATGGAAGCCTTTGTTACACCTCGGACACGGGGTGGTTGGAGCCTTGGGATGGCCGGCATGTTGGCCGCTGCCCTTGGATAGGCATTCCCTAGCGAAATGACCGACCTTGCCACAATTGTGACATGCTCCTTTGGTCTTGTTCTTGGGTTTCCTACCCCCTTGCACCACCGCTGCCAACAGACCCATTTTGTAGGAATCTGTGCCAACGTCGGCGCAAGCCCTAATCATGTCCGTGAGAGTCAGGTCGGGACGATTGCCCAGTGACTGCAAGATCTTACAGCAGTCGAGATTGGCTTTGTCCTTAGCCAATTTCATCATGAGCTCTTGTTGGGCCTGCTCGTTATCAATCTGTCTACTGACTGCTACCTCCAGTCGATTGATAAAGTCCATGTAGGACTCCTGGATGCCCTGTTTGACTGCGGTGTAATTTTTAGCTGCTTTGCCAGTTGCTGGGACTTTGAGAAAAGCCCTGAAGGCTGTCTCAGCTGACAACTGAAGGGTGGCAAGTGGCAAGGTGGTCTGCGCATCGATGGACTCGAAGGCACCTGAGCCATATAGCTGGTCAGGAATTATTGCCCCGCCTATTCTGGCAGCCCTTGCCTGAGCCTCGAGACGATACTTGCTGTCCCATAGCAAATACTGGCTTGGGTTGAGCATCATTCGCATGACGGCTTTCCAGTCGTGTGGAATGAACATCGTGTTTTCGCACACTTGCTGAAGCATGCCCTTAGTGAACAGACTCTAAAGTCCTGTCTCTGAAATGGCCTTCCGTATCACCATGAGAAGCTTGTACAGAACTCGCAAATGAACTACTTGCTGCTGCCCTGTGAGGGCATCTATTTCCAAACGAATTAGGCAAATCTGGCTAAGCTCAGCTAGTTCTGCTGGCAAATCCCCCTTTCTGATCTCTTCCTCAACTGTGCGCTGAAGGGCACTCTTGGTAGCTTGGGAACCCGTCGCTGTCAGAGAAGCACCAGCGCTCCTCATTCCATGCATTCCGCCGGTGACGTCTGCAGCTGTCACTGAGGGAAAGCTCCCTACACTACCCTGCTTGAGCTGAAATGACGGATAGAGAGCCGTGGGTGCTGACGGCTCTGATGGCGCTGGGGGTTCTTGGGTCTCTATCTGGACTGGGTCTTCCTCTGCTAAGAGCTTCCTACATTTGCTCCATGTGCAAATTATGCCATCTGGAGCTCTCAGGGGTTGCTGAATGCAGACTCCTATCTTATCCCAAAGCTGAAGGGTTAGCATGCCTACTTCTGGTTAAAGCAGACAATGATCCCTCAAGTACACCAAAAGTCTCGCTAGTTCCCCGCTGTGAATGCTTGTCTGGTATACCCTGGCCAGGGCCTTGAATTCCATTAAGTGAATTCTCTGACTAGCGGACGGACGTTGCCTCTGAGGACAAGTCCCCATATTACCTGCCGGTCCTTTGAAGGTTCCTTCTCGGGATGAGTCGACGTGTCTGAAGTCCAGGCAATAGGTTTTGCGTGACGAATCTCTGGGGTAGAACTCGGAGCATGGAACTGCTGCCACGGGCCCTCGGTGGCCTCTGCGTTGATCAGGAGTTCACAGCCAACCCTGAGCGGAACGCGTTTTTCCGTGCTGCAACCGCCGCGGAGCTTGGAGCAAGCTGTCGGATGCCTCTCTGAAGTGCCTTGCCGCGTAGCTGTCCTCCCGATCAGATGGCTTTCTGACCGGAGCTGCCGCGCTGTCCTCTGGGATGATCGGACACAGTTCTGGCATAGAACCGGACCACAAAGATCGCTTACTCACAAGTAGGATCACGTCGGGGTCACCAGATGTTGGATTGGGGCCACGAGGTGGCTGTTGGGTCCCAGAGGAGACTGGTCAAGCAATGAGACACGAGGCAAGATGGAGCGAAGACCAGTGATTTATTGAAGGAAAATCATAGCATATATAGAAAAGCGGGGCTGCGTGTGATGGAATCATATCTCATGTTTACACTGGTTAATTGGGAACCTCTCCCGGGGAAGTTAATTAACTAAATTAAACACTGACAGGGGAACTCCATTGTTCCATGCTTATCCTGGGGTAAACATGGCCACTGTTGGTTCTAGGGTTGTAGATAATCCGTGGGTGCGATTTTATCTGTTATCTGACTTGTGAGTCAGCCATCCAATTTCCCCTTGCTCGAGCTGTTTGCCAGGTCAGTTGTGGGTGAATTAAACTATGGCTATTAATCCGCTCCCCAATTTCTGTCCCCTCGGACCCAAGTTTCGAGGGAGCAATCTCCAAAGTAATGGCTCTGTCAGGGACAGTATGCCAATTCTGTGAGCGGAACCCGCAGTGGGCAGCTAACAAAGAAACAATATATCACAATTACAAAATATCAAGTCATCATAAAAACACTTCAAAAAAACTTTGAAACAGTACACAAAAATGAGGTACCAAGTGCATACTTAGCATATGCATTACTTTTTTTAATACACAGAGAACAGCTGTAGTTTCCCAAAAGAGACACAATGAATCCCAGTTAATGTTCAGGATATGCTATTTCTGAAGATTTAGTAACTAGTTAATATTCCATTGCTTTTACTCATGATAAATAAGATTTGGTATACTAGGCCCAAGGGAACTAACAGCCATGGCAGACTGGATGTCAATCAATTCACTGATCAGTTTAATTCGTTAATCATTTAATATTCTCCTCTACCTCCAATGTTCTCACTTGATACATAATTTTGCTGCTTCTGCCAATTATCATCATCATGACAGCACTTATGTTTTAAAGTGAAAGAACCACATACAAAGTGACATATCAGCACAAAGTAAATCACACAATCCAATATAATATTTTTATATTAATTCAATTCTTACAACTCGTGATTTAATGGTATAGAAACAAGCTAAGCAGCTCACAAGAAAAATAGTCCTTAAGATGAAACAATATAGTAATAATTTACATGATAGCCTAATGAAAGGGTGAAAAAGCCACAAAAATAAGAAAGAAATTCAAGCAGTAACAAAAAGAATACATTTCAAAGTTGGATTTTGCCAGCATTACCAATCCTGAAAAGCCTAAAAATAACAGGATCTCTGGGCACCATCAGCATTAGTACCCTGGTAGCTGGAGTAAGTCAGGGTTTTAATTTAATTTAATTTAATTTTTAAATTTATATGCCACCCATTCAGGGAAACCCGACTCAGGGCGGCGTACAACAGTTAAAAATGTATAAAAATAGATTTTAAAATCCCAAACCACCCACTCACTTCCCCACCCTACTACCCCCACCCCAATTAAAAGAATAAAAAGGAATAAAAGGGAATTGAGGGGGGGATACAACAACACAAAGGGAGGGATATTAACTAAGCACTAACTGGGGGTGAGCCAACAGGCTGGAGCCGTAATCCCATTAAGGCCCCACACCTGCCCTGCCAGCCAGGTTTTCAGACTTTTCCTGAAGGGCAGCAGTTCTGTCTGTAGCCTCAATTCTGTTGGCAGGAGGTTCCAGAGGGCTGGTGCAGACACGGAGAAGGCCCTTCTTCATGTGCCAGAGAGGCAGGCCCCTCTAGCTGAAGGCACAACTAGGGAGCCCCTCCGGTCTGCTCTGGTTGGACATGCAGACACTCTCAGGATGAAGGGTTCCACCTTCCTAAGCCTAATAGAACTTACCCTTGTAGAACTTACATGTAGAATGATAATAAGTTGCTGGCCTCTTTGAGGCATATTGATACATTTAATGCTGGGATAATTTTTGTACAGTATGCATCTGTAGTGAGTGAACTCCTAGATTGCTTGTTCAGCTTCTAAGAATACTGGGCAGTCTTGCTGATCTGGGCTTCTGGGAACTGAAGTCCAAGAACATCTGGAGAGTCAAGTTTGCTGACCCCTCGCCTAGAGGAATGGAGAGAGGCTCAATGGAAAGGGTCGTGGCCTGACAATTTAAGTATCAGCTGGGAATGCAAAGAAAAGGATGTGAAGATTTAAGATCCTTGGAACCATCAGGTATTCTGTGTCCTCTGGAACACAAATAAGGAAGGATTGTTATCACACATAAATGTGATATCCATTTCTTTTCATCCACATGGGAACAAATTATACTGCCAAATAAATTAGGAAGAAATTACATCAGACTTTGAAGCTCTGGGAAGGAAATCCAAGGACTTTGTGACCCAGATAGTCTAGGTACTCATCTATCCATTCCTGCTCAGAAGAAGAATAGAAAGGGAAAGGAAACTACTCTGGGTGAAAGACTGGCTACAAAGGTGGTGCTGGTGTGAAAGATTTGGTTTTTGGGACCCTTTGCTTTACATACTCGAAGATGGGTTGCTAACGAGGGATGTCGACATTTGTCAAGAATAAATCCTGCCAGACTAATCTGATTTCATTTTTTTGGTCAGGTAACTTCCAGGGTGGATAGTGGGAATGCTGTTGATGTAATATATCTTTACTTCAGCAAAGCTTTTGACAAAGTGCCCCATGATATTCTGATTAGCATACTAACTGGGTGTGGCCTGGATAGCACAAGTGTCAGGTGGATACACAGATGGTTACAAAACCATACTAAAAGAATGTTCTTATTAATGACTCCTTCTGTTGGGATTTGATTCATGTAAAGATAATCAATCAGCCAGCCTCATTAGCAGCAGTTTATATCCTCAGATCTTTTGAGGTAGAGACAGAAAAAACACCTCTCCAGTCCTTGGCTGAACAAACGATACTGATGCCTTCTCTTTATTCAGGCAGAGAGTCTCAGAAACGAAACTTGAGCAAGCATTGTATACCAGAAACGAAACTTAACAGAGACAAAACTGAGGGCATACAGCCAATCAGAAGTGTCAGAGCCCAAATAAGGAGAATACTTTTTCACTATTCTACGCATGCAAGCAAAGAGGCTTTTGGTTACAAAATGTGTCAGAGACAGCCTGACAGAATCCAGATGCATTCCTACATGTCCTCCTTTTTCATTTAAATTTGAGAGAGGGACGGCTAATCATACCCCTGCACGTCATCATCACTGTCCTCCTGGACATCGTACCCCTCCTGACTCATGGTACTTTGTTCCGGAGGATGATACCTCATTGAGTACAATTGCCGTCGTGCAAAACCCGATGTCTCCCTTCTACGCAATGGACATGTGTTACACATAGAAATAAGATTAGGAATACAAGTAATGCAAAAATACAAAGGTATAAAGCAGATAATAATAATAAACCCATAAAAGAAAACTTGTCTAAGGACAGATAAATCAGGCAACCAAGAAGTCACTCAATCAAAGAGATTAACATCAGTGCGTACATTGTTAATAATACTCTCCTGTAAATTCTGAAGTTCTTTCTCAATAGTATTATTCAGATCCTGGAATTTTACCCGACACCCCTGGTTCCCGACCAGTTTACAAAATCCTCCGGATTTTGCTAACAGGTAATCTATGGCTAGTCTGTCCTGCATTTGGTCTTGATGAAGCTCAGTGATTTCCATTTGAAGATCCCGTATGACCCTCCCTGTGGCATTGATTGATTTCTCCAGCCTACAGGTGAGTCCCAAAATGGACCTTCTATTCTCCTGGGAAATGACACCTGGGTATGATCCCAATGTGAGTGCGCCAGTGATAGCACTCCCTATAGCTCTCCCCCAGGAGCTACCATCAGACAGCTGAACATCGATTATCACTTCATCATTGCAACCAGAACCCATCGGGCCGGCAGCAGCTCTCCGGCGCCGTGCATGTGCCTGAGGCGGCATTTGCACTTGTACGGGTAAGGTAAAATAACCCAATGCTGCACATTGATATTGTCCTGGATGGAAATTCGTGGCAACTCCATTAAAAAAGAACCACATGTTGGGATCCTTGATTTGCCATCCATTGCAAATTGAACCACTATCTATAGCAGAATAATCAGGAGTAAACATAGGAAACACATCATATACATCTTCAATAGTAGTGTTAAACAAGGTATAATTAAGCTTATAAGAACTGTTATAACTACCCCATAACCAAAAATAATCATCACAACCCGTATAATTGCCTACATTCTGCAAAACCCTTTTTGCTTGAGTCCAGTACTTCCATTTACTATTCCAGACTCCAGAACTATGACAGCAGAAACAAAGTCCTTTAGTGTATTTCTTGAATGTCATGCTTCGCCAGCGGGTGTTGTTAAATTGTTCTGGAGGATTAGAGAAGAGTGTAGATCTATCAAGATGTTGCAAATGTCCAATAACCAACTCTGGCGTGTTGAACAATGCCGGAAGAAAAGCCATTTGAGACACTGCCAGTGGATGCTCATAGTATAACGTTGCATTCTTACCATGAACTTCAAACATATAGTTAGCATGACGAATCCAAAAGTTGGGGTTGCCCCCATGAGGTATTGTTCTTACAGCTGGAAGCACAGTAAGAAAGAAAAGAACAAATGTCAGCAAATTTAGTCTACTGGTGAACCACCATCCTGGAGCTGAGTAACCTTCTTCTCTCTCCATGGGCGGATTGCTCCAGCAGGAATCCTTCCACTCAGGATCCCCTTGTTGCCAATAAACGACCAATGGCTTAAGAAGACACTCCCCTAAGAAACAGGAGCATGCCCTGTTATTACTAGTACCATGTAACTAAACGTGAAACATGAGTGACATATAACACAAATGCAATATCACAAACCCATTTACATGTGTAGAGTACTGAAACCTCTTCCAGGTGCTTCTGGAGGTACCTTGAGATATGCAGTTTCATAAGACAATACATAACATAAGCAAAGACAGGTCCCTGCAAGAGAATAAGCAAACATTTAAGCATAAACAAGACATGAACATTTCTTTTCTTCCTTACATGAAGGAGGTCTGGTTGCATTTTAGAAGGCATTTCTCACTTCCCCAATTACATGAGTAAGGCATTAAACTTCTTCTTCTCCCACTGGTGTAAGTGAAAGAAGCATTCAATAACTTATAATCAGCATAGCATGGTAACTCAAATACAGTACAAATCTCATTAGCATGAGCAGGTAAACAATTTCTTTAAAAGGCTGTCAGGTTTTATAATTCTTCTTTAAAGTCCACACAAACTTTTTTTCCTTTTAGTCCAATTAAAATGTCCAAATTAAAAGTCCAAATCTTGATTAAGCTTTCTTCTTAAACACTTAAACAAACACTATCTTCTCTCCAGCACAGTTCTTGGCATGGCAAGTTGAAATTAAGCCATAAATTAAGTCTCACTGACTTCACAAGACAATCCCACACAACCCCCCTTTTCAGCTTTTCAGGCAAACACACATTCCTTCATGCTCCAGCCACACCCATCTGCATTAAGGCAGGCAGATGAGGTATGAAGGCACAAAGACTTCTCCAGAAGTTGCAAGTAATTTTCACACAGAAGAAAATCACAGGGAAGTCCAAGTTGCTTTCCCTGCAATCCTGATGCTTGAAACTTGGGACAGCTCACTCTGGATCTCTTTGTTTGAGGGTTGGGCAGTTCAAAATCAGCCAAAAACTGTATGTCTTCTCCCTCCTTGTATTTTTGCAACAGCCTGCTGTCGTTCGAGGAAATATTCACCCCCTTTTCAGCTGTACTTCTTTCATCTCCAGCACCTGATTCTCAACCTTATGACAAACTGCATCTGTTAGTTTGTACTTGCACCCCTTTTTGGTCTTGGGTTTTCTGCATTCCTCCTTTGGGCCATCCTTCCATTTCTGCAGGATCTTCCTGCCCAAACGTGAGGTATCAAATTTACTACTCAGCTTCTCCTGCTTTTGTGATGAGGGTTGATTCACGGGGGGGGGGGCTGAGATCCCCTAAGCTGCTCTTTGAAACACAGTCCTTGCTTCCTGCCACTCTGCATGCATTAACAGCTTCAATCTGTGATGAGGTCCCCACCGTTTGTTCCCCATCAGCTGGCACTAGTTGTTTTTTAGACTCTGCAGGCAGTATTGCAGCAGTCTCATTTGCAAGCGGCTCTCTGTTCACTGGATATACATCAACAGGTTCCATATCCAGCACAGCTGCAGTTAAAGCAGCAGAGAATTGTGTTTTGGTAGGGCTAAAAGTGCTTGATTGCTGCAAGGCAGGATATAATGTCCCATCTCCTTTTCCACCTCCACCCCCATCAGGGGGCTGTTGTTTCTCATATGATGGAAGGGCAGTTGCCATGGCCCCCCCTTTATCTGGAGGCAAAAGCTGTGGGAGGGGGCCATCAAGCCTCTGAGAGAATAACATATTCTTTGGAGTGAGTCTCTGAAGGCAGTCTCTAATTTCCTCCCATGTAAATAATATTGATCTAGAAATTCCATTATGCTTCTGCATTGCTCTCCCAATCTGTTTCCACTGTTGTAAGTCCAGACCTTCATATTTAAACCAAGGACAGATTTTTTCTATAGCTTTAACTAGCTTTTGTATCTCGCTCTCATCAGCCTTTCGCCCATTGCTAATCAAAAGATCTGAGATATCTCTACAAAGTTCCTGCATTTGCGAAGAAAGCACACACCCCATGATCCACTCACCCTATTGTAATTCTCAAGCGCTTGATTTATGACCTTCCCGGTCGGACCTTTTGCCTGGTCGTAGGTGAATGAAGACCTTGTCCCCGGTCGATGAGGTGTTAATTGCTGAAGCAGAGTTCAAAGCATTCCTTTGAATTTCATTCAATTGGCCTCACCACGGAGCACCACTTGTTGGGATTTGATTCATGTAAAGATAATCAATCAGCCAGCCTCATTAGCAGCAGTTTATATCCTCAGATCTTTTGAGGTAGAGACAGAAAAAACACGACTCCAGTCCTTGGCTGAACAAACGATACTGATGCCTTCTCTTTATTCAGGCAGAGAGTCTCAGAAACGAAACTTGAGCAAGCATTGTATACCAGAAACGAAACTTAACAGAGACAAAACTGAGGGCATACAGCCAATCAGAAGTGTCAGAGCCCAAATAAGGAGAATACTTTTTCACTATTCTACGCATGCAAGCAAAGAGGCTTTTGGTTACAAAATGTGTCAGAGACAGCCTGACAGAATCCAGATGCATTCCTACATCCTTCTCAAGCTGGAAGGGAGTAACAAATAGAGTATAACAAGGCTCAGTCCTGGGCCCTGTGCTCTCTAACATTTTCATCAATAACTTGGATGAAGGATTGTCTTCTTCTGCCATATACGAATCCAAATATTAGCAATTATCATGGCGATCAGCCATGAAGATTATCCTGAGAATATAATGCAGTGGCCTTTCATCTTCCTTCTGCATCGCAGCATAACACCCATACCACTGATCCAGTTCCACGAGTCACTTTCTGGTCCTGAACCCTTTTTGCATGCAAAGTTTTCATCAGCCCCAGGCCAGGATTGATGAAGCTGCTGCCCTCCATCAAAATGGATTCAAGAAGGATTTAATCCACTTGGGGACCATCACCCTTTCCTGTGGACTTCGGCACCCAAACTATTAGTCCTCAGGGTTGTCAGGTTAGTTAACCGCTGCCTGACATTTAGCGTTGAATCGCTGAGTCGCTGGCAGTATGGTCTACTGTATTACCACAGCAGGATAACTTTGACACACTAGGATGAAGGATTGTAGGGAATATTTATCAAATTTGCAGATGACACAAAATTGGGTGGAATAGCTAATACCTTAGAAGACAGGAGCAGAATTCAAAAAAGATCTTGATATGCTTGAACACTGGGCTGAAACCAACAAAATGGAATTTAACAGGGATAAGTGCAAAATTTTATACCTAGGGGAAAATACCAGATGCACAGTTACAAGATGGGGGATAATTGGCTCAGCAATACTACAAGTGAGAAGCATCTTTGAATTGTTGAATATCACAGGCTAAGTATGAGTCAACAGTGCCATGGGGCTGCAAAAAAGGCTTTCCCTGTTTTAGGCTGCATTAACAAAAGTATAATCTCCAAATCCCACAAGGTACTAGTCTCCCTCTATTCAGCACTTGGAAGACCACATCTAGAGTACTATGTCTAATTCTGTGCATCACACTTTAACAAAGATGCAAACAAAGTAGAACAGGAACATAAAGGCAACAAGGATGATCAGAAGATTGGAAGTCAAGCCATATGAGAAAAGACTGAAGGAACCGGGCATGCTTAGCATTGAGAAAAGGAGGTTGAGAGGTGATATAACAGCATTCTTCAAATACCTGAAAGATAATCATAAAGAGGAAGGGCAGGATCTATTTTTGATCATTCCAGAGTACAGGATGCATAATAATAGGCTCAAACTAAAGGAAGCCAGATATATGCTGAATATCAGGAAAGCTTCTTAATGGTTAGAGCAATACAACAGTGGAACCAAAAAAAGATAGTGAGCAGACCAACACTGGAGGCATTCAAGAGAGAATTGGACAACCATCTGTCAGGTCTACATTGATTTGGATCTCTGCATTGAGGGAATTGAACTTGTCCTCTTCCAATCTGTTATTCTATGATTCTATGATTGTTGTTATAGATCAGCATTTCCCAAACTTGGTTTTTGGACTTCAATTCCCGGAAGCCCAAGTCAATCCCCCAAAGCACTGATCAACCATTGTACTGACTTCGGCTTCTGGGAATTGAAGTCCACCAGTGTTCCATGGAACATAGTTTGGGATAGCTATAGATGTTTCTGCGCTCCTAAAGTGGTGTACAACATTGCCACAAACACAATGGAAACAGTTATCCAGTGTCTAAGGTAGTTAGTTGTTCAACGCTGTGTCATGGTGGGAGTGGCATGGAGTGCCGATAGGTAAGACAGTTTGAGACTTCACCATCTCTGTTCTGAAAGAAACAACTGTGCCTCAGCATTTTATTGTCATGATGAATAACATGTATTGTGGACAGGAAGCTAGTGTTAGGATGCTACTCTTAGGGCAGAATATGGAGAGCCCATCTACCTGATAACTTTATTTGAACACTGGCCTTGTAAGTAAACCTTTCTTCCTGCTGAAACTGTGCTTGAGCATTTGTAATCTAAGGGCTAAAAAGAAAGCAAAAGGGAACTGAAGAGGGCTTGCATTTCAAAACATTTAGTTTCAATCCCTTAGGACATGTTAGCTGCACCACTCTGCAAAGATTATCCAACAGTTTTTACCAGTTCCACTCCCCTAGTGATTTTCCATGGCCAACTGGGGATTTGATCCCTGGTCTCCAGAGCCCTAGTCAGTCAATCTATCCATTACAGTGCAATGGGTACTTTAGTAAGTTTAGTAATTGGAAATCTAGAGTTTTATCAGGGGTCCCGGGACCATCCCACTGTCAATCACCATCACCTTGACTCCCAGAAGCGTTTCCATTTCCAGTTTCTTTTCTGTTTCCCTTTCCAGTCCCTCAGTTTTCCCATTTCAAGTTGCTCAGTTCAAACTGCTGGGCATCTTTTTTAACCCTACACATGCTAGATTAAACATTGGAGGATCCATGAGGTGCTTGTCCCTGTGAGTGAGCAGTTTTCTCCCATCCAGTGAATGCACACCAATTTTTAATATTTTTTTGATATCACAGAATAAGAATGAACTCTCTTTTCAATGCATGACACACAATTATTCTAGAATGGGAGGGGGAAACTCTTTAGGTTCTTGATTAGGCTTTCACATCAGAATGATGCTTGCTCTTCCTTTGTCACCTATCAGCTCTGTCATATTCTACAAAGGATTCAGTGCCCTTGTTCCCTATTATTTACGAATCTGCTTGGTAGATTCAGCTAGATCCCCACTTGCATTTTCTGCTCTTGTCCAGAGGTGGTGCTGAGTGCTCAGGCACCAAGTAGCTAAAATTGAGCCAGAACTGAGAGTGAAAATGTGTAGTGTTCAGTTAGTCTTGCTCATACACTACAAGTAGAAAGGAAGAAAATGTCTCTAAAAAGGAACTGAAAACAAATATACAGCAGGAAGGTGAAATACTGCAGAAAAGGAAAATATATACTATTAATGTATGTGATATAATACATTTATTAAAAACTGGATTTGTTGACTGATAGAGGCTAAAGTTTTGTTATTTAGGAATAATAATAATAATTTTGCGTTAGAAATTATTCTGGGTTGAAAGAATTTTTGTTCCACTCAGGGAACATCCAAATAAGGCTCCTTTCATGTCCAAGAGTTGGGACAGAGATAGGTGCTCAATCCATCATGCAGTACCTGGGTCTCAAGCTGCCGACTTGCCATCCTTCCAGCTAACAAGGTGAGCTTCTTAACCACTGAGCCACCACAGCCCCTATTTTAGGAATGAGCTGCTGCTTTAAATTGGGGGTAAGGAGAAGTGGCTCTCGAGATGGTATTGAATAACAACTCCCATTCACCCCAAACAATATAGCTGAGAATGAGAGACAATGGGGGTTGCAATACAACTGCAATTGAAAAGTAACTGGTTTGTACTAATGTATTGCTTTTTAAAAAGAAGATATTGTTTAAATTGTTCTTCATTTATGGCTAGCTGTTCTTACTATGCTGTTTCTTTACTAAGCTATTTTGATTATTACAGGAGTGTAAAAGAGTGATATACATAGTACAATTGATAACTAGCTAGAGGAATAGCATCTCTTGAACTCAGTGAAGATTATAAATCAAAAATGTAACTCCTCAGGTGGCATAGCCTTATTGTTAGGAAACCTCAGGAGCCAACCTGCCTGCCTTAAAGATATTTTACTCTCACTGGTGATTCTTCGTTTATTCCTGATTATGTAGAATTACAAAGGGTGCAGTTTGCAATGTCACAAAAGTCAGTGCAGTGATTGAAGTAGAACCAGGCACTTTTATTTTATTTCAGTTTCTACTGCACCTTTCTGTGATTATCCACACAACTCAGTTGAGAACATAGAATCAAATTATGCCAAAGCAAAACCAGAAATATATTTGATGAAGATGTCAGTGCTGGAGAAACTATTGATCAGCTAAACAACAACAAACAAACAGCAGAATAAAATTGTCATAGGTCACAACTCCAGGAAAAAAAAATTGTGCACTCAACCTGCACAGACTCTTCAGTTACCTTTCAATGATTTCCAAAGCAAGTTGTTCTGGGCTTTTGGAATTTGAGATAGCATTCCTTTCTGCTAAGGCTAAAATTGTCTCTCTAGAGGTCTTCACATCTTCATAAATGCTAGCAACTGAACAAGTCATCCAGGTATATCAAAGATGGTAGAGATATAGCTTTCTTTCTTTTCTGGCCAGAGCAGAGATGCAATTAATAGGAGAGAGAGGTAGGATATCAGCTGGACTGCCATCCAGACATGATGGATCTAGGCATCTATTTCCTGCATGTTGTCTACAGATAATAGACCTCTGGACTTCAGTGAACATTGTTGTAAACCTATATACAACTAGCATATTTGTGTTTATTATTTTTTTTGGTTAAGGGTGCTTTGGGTGGATGTGTTTTGCATTAGTGGTTTGCGGCTTTTTTTGATCTATTTTATTAGATTTATTTGTGATTTGGATTTATTTCTTATTTTTCTGACTTGTTTTTACTCTTGTGGCCTCTAGGTAGGGCTGTTAGTAATAGTGTTGGATTCTCTTTTTGTTTGACTTGTTTTTAATCTCCCGGCCTCTAGGTGGGGCTTCTTCCAGTAAGTAGTCTTTGTTTCTTCATTTCTGTTCTGGAGTCGTGGAGGGAGGACATGCTGGTGAGTTCTCTGGTTTTTTTAATCTGGGTTTTGTTTTTTGTTTTTTTGGTGTTGGACTGGTAGGTGTTTCTATTTCTTCTTTTGTGGTTTTTTTGGGGTTTTAGATGTGTTTAATTGTTTTGTTTATTTCTGGTTGTTTTTTATGTTTCTGATTTCTTTTGTGATTATTTGTTTAATCTGTGGTATTTTTGTTGTTTGAGTTAGGTATTTTTGTGTTGTAGTTAGGTGTTTTTTCTGTGCTTTCATGGTATTTTGGGTGTTTTTGTTTGTGGATTTTGTTGTTTATTGTTTTGTTGGTTAATGTGTTTATTTATTTATTTGTGTTTTATTATTTTTGGTGTTTGGCATTTTGGGTAAATGTTTGGTTTTGTTGTTGTGTATTTTTGTGTGAAGAACGGGCTGCCTGTCAGTTCCTCTTCTCCCCATTGCTGTTTCAAATTTTGGTTTCGATGCAGCAATGGGGAAAAAGAGGAGCCGGCAGTCAGCCCGCTCTTCCCCCGGTAAGGTTCGTTAGGTAGGTCGGGGGAGAAGGAGGCAGAGAAGAGCTATCTGCCTGACGATGGTTCTCTCCTCTCTGTCTCCTTTCTCTCCTGGCTTACCTAACCAGAGATCGGCAGCCAGCGATCCGTAAGGGGTGGTGCTCTTCCTTGCGGATTGCTGGCTGCTGCTTTTGTATTACATCCATCAGAAGTACAAAGGCAGCAGCCAGTCATTTGCCAGGGAGTGTGCTTCCCCTGACAAACTGCTGCCTGCTGGTGGCTTTTTCCACCCCGGCTCAACTGACCTTGAGGCTGGTGGTGGTCTCGCCGTGTCTTCGGTGGGGTAGCAGGGAGGAGAGGGAGTCCCTCTTCACCCTGTTGTTCTGGGAAAGAAGGCCGGCGGCAGTCTCACTGTGGTTATTGGTGTGTGTTTGTTTGCAAGGCCATGAGGCGCTGCGTCTGGCTGCGGTGGACTTGTGCTCCCGTTGCGGGAGGCCGGCATGTTTTTATTTTATTTTTTGTGTGCTGGCTTTTTCAGCATTCTGCGTGCTCACGCCCTTCAGCCTGATTGGCTGAAGTGCTCATGGTGTGTAGGATGCTGGGACTTGGAGTTTTGTTTGTTTTGTTTGTATTTGTGCGGCATTTTCCCCCTGCAGCTTGATTTCAATTGGGCGTGCCGCGGTTCCCAATGTTCTTCTTGCTCACACCTCTCAGCCTGATTGGCTGAGGCATGGCGCGGCACGGCACGGCACGGCATGGCACGGCGCAGAAGATGTTGGGAATTGAAGTTGTTTCCCTTTGTTTGCATTCATGGGGCTGCTGCCCCACTGGCAACGACCAAAACCCCGCAGCGCTGAGAAGGCAGGGGTTACGGTGAGTGCGGAAGGCTAGGTCAGGGATGGTTGGGCCTGGTGTGGAAACCTTTGAACAAACCCAACGGTTAAGGCCTCTTTTTATAGGTATAGATTAGACAGGAATGAAAAGTTCTCTGCTAGCAGTCAGTGAAGGCCAATGACGCCAATTTGGTAGAGTAGTGAATTTGCTCCATGTAGTTTAGAACTATCAGAGCTCTAGGTGGTGTGGTGAATCTTGTTCCTAAAATATGTCAAGTAACTTTGATAGCTCCTTAAATGTTCACATTAAAATCTGAAATGGCATCAGTTCTCCATTCTGTTCTATGGCCATGGAGTCAGTTAACAGCCTCTATTGCTGACCATGGGTACTTTCCAACAGAGTAATACAGTTTTTCATTTTAAAAGGAAGGCTCTGACATTACCACGGCGTATTTAAAATGAAGATATGGGGCAAAATATGTTTGGAGGGGCAGCAATAGTGTAGTGTTTTAATCAGAATCAAAGGAGACAGGAAGTAAAGAGATCATTTTCATAATTAGTTATACTGATTGCGATCTGACTCTGATTATAATGAGTTGTAATGTCAGCACACAGCTGGCTTTGCTATTTTCTTGGAAATCCTTAGTAAGGGTTGTTGTTGTTTTTGGCTGGAGACCTTCACTTCCTCTTTATTATGTATAAAAAACCACTAAGCAATTTGCCCCATTCACCCCCACCCCCACTCCAGATGTCTCATTTGTGGAAGAAAGAAGCACACATGTGTTGTGAATGTAGAGTTGCCATATGTTCCGATTTCCCTGGATTTTCCTGGGTTGAAGCAGTCCCGGCCAGTTCAACAAAAACATGTAAAAATCCCGGAAACAAAGGGTTAATTTCATAGAGTCGCTATTCCTAGAGAGGGAAGACAGAAAGTGAAGAGTTGTCCATTGCAAAATAAGTCCCTTCCTTTCTCATGCTTTTCTCTTTCTGGAGGGAAGTGGAGGCTCCATAGCATACCTGTCAACCATCCCGATTTGGCTGGGATTATCCCATGATTTGACATTGATTGACGTCATAACCCGCCCTGCGTTGCCAAAACCCCGTAATTTGGCAGTGGGGGGAAACACTTTCCACGCATGTGTGGAAGCGCTACGCCACTTACGCAGCCCATACGCAAGCGGCGTAGCACTTCCACGCATGCGTGGAAGGGGTAAAACCCTTCCATGCATGTGTGGAAGTGCTACGCCGCTTGTGTAGAGGCTGCGCAAGCGGCATAGTGCTTCCACGCATGCGTGGAAAGTGACCTGCACACAAGCAATCTGCGCAGGTCCCATTTTTCTGGAGCCGCGGGTTGACAGGTATGCTCCATAGGCTGCATTGCCGTTCTGGGCCCTTCCTTAGAACTTTCTTCCAAGGGATCCTCATGTGGGGTTTGAAGGTGAGTCTACTTCAATGGGTGTGTATGTGTGAAGGGGAGGGGGGTGACTTCAGGGGGGGGAAACGGTGGTTTAAAGAGTGGCCCAAGAATTTTTTAAAAGGTAAAGGTCGCTTGCTTGAAAGCCAGTCGTATCCAACTCTAGTGTTCAGTGCTCATCTCTGCTTCATAGCTGAAGAGCCAGTGCTGTCTGCAAATGCAGATGTTTCCATTGTCATGTGGCAGGCATGACTAGACACCGGAGTGCATGGAATACTGTTTACCTTCCCACCAAAGAGGTCCCGATTTATCTACAGTACTTGCAATTTCTTGTTTCAAACTGCGAGGTTGGCAGGAGCTGGGGCAGAGATGGGAAAAGAAATAAAAAGAGAACCACCAAGAATCATCTTTTGCAAGAAGAATCATATGGGAAACAACCTCTTGACTACAGCTTTTTTAAAACTGATGGTGGCTGCCCGCCCTGGATGGGGATTCTGTGGGTTCTTAGAGCTGCTGTCTCCATGACACATGCACAGTTTGAAGAATGCAATGGTGTCACATGGCTGTCCCAGTTTGGTGGGAAAGAATTATGGCAACCCTATGTGAATGAGAAACGGTTGCAACTCAGATTGTTTAATTCAGTTGCTGATTCAGGGTACATTAAGGATGGGTAAACAGCACAGCCATCAAAGAGTCCACTAAGAGCTCTTCCTGAGCACTGATTATATTTATCAGCAGCTGAGCCTTATCTTGAAAATTGTGTGTTCTTGATGCAGCATTTGATTGTAAAAATGGATTATTAGTGCCTATCTGGAACAAAATAAAGTTTACACTGTCTTTTGTTAGTAAGGCATAAAAAAGCAACAAAAACAGTGTTTACGTGCATAAAGATGACATTTGCCATTATAAATTGATAAACTCAGTTGTGTTTTTGTGTGAAACTGCCTTCAATTGTGATGTGATGTGTTTTCATGTTGTTTTACAGACCACTTCAGACCATAACACAGTGGTGGTGAACCTATGGTACACGTGCCAGAGGGGGCACTCAGAGCCCTCTCTGTGGACATGTGCACCATCACCCCAGCAAAGACCTTGCTCCACCCCTCTGCCTAGTAGCCCAATGGATGCACTTCCTCCCTCCCTCCCTCCAGCACAGTTTGCTCCACCCCTCTGCCTAGCAGCCCAATGAGAGCGCTTCCTCCCTTCCCTCAGCACAGATTTTGCCCCACCCATCTGTGGCAGGGATGGCAGCCCATTGAGTCGCTAAAAGGTTCACCATCACTGTCATAATGTCACCCTTATGCCTGGATGCAGAACAGTACTGAGTTTTTCAGCCAAAGCGTTGTGCTTAAAATAAGCCTTTCTCCTAGCAAACACACATCTTCTGTGAGGCTTCTAAATTTGCAGCTGTTTAGAAGGGGGCTCTGATAGTTCAAGATTCAAAGAAACATATTGTGCATTTTTTTTAGACAGGGAGGCCTTTTCTCTGCAAGTATCTACATCTTATGGGTGGAAACTGAAGGAGATATCACTTAACACCCTAGACGTCAAGTGTGAAATTATCTGCCTTGACTCCATTCATGTGCTTATCTTTTTGATAATCAGTGATGTAGTGAAGCCAGAGTGTGCCAGGTTGAAGCTCCAGGATTTACTATGATATCATCTGCCACCCTCCTCTGGCTGCCTTGTTCCTTCTCAGTTTAACTGCAGTCCTCACAGTAAATGGCAAACAACACAGTTTTCTCAGCAATGATACATTGTTGCTGTAAATCAATGGTGCCCAAACTTTTTCTGCTGCGGGCTGGTCCTGCCCCTGACATACAGCTGTGTCGCACCAAGGGGCTCTCCTAGCGCCATGGATTTTGAAGTGGGGAAGGCTCCGAAAATTTCCCCAAGGCAGCGATCCACGTCCCCAAAGGCTGCTGAAGCGAGGGGACCGAACCAGAGGCTGCTCGGAGTAGCGGGGACAAAGCGTGATCGCTGCTGCCACTGACATGAGGTGGTGGGGGTGGGTGTGTGTTGTTCCAGAGAGGGCCCGGGTTCTCAGCCCAGGCCAGATTAATGAGATGCACAGGCCTAATTGGGCCCGCAGGCCATAGTTTGGGCACTGCTGTTGTAAATGCAAAAATATTTGAGTGTAGTGTGGTTTTAAATAACAATTAAGAGCAATTTGCTTTAGTGAAAGATCCATTCTTCATTTGCTAATATGGTCTTATCCTGTTGTCTGAATTATTAGACTCTGCTTATGGAAGAGAGAGGCTATGGGGAATACCATGCTGAGCACCCACCCTTCCAAATTTACCACAACAGTACTGAATATAGTACATTATCAATGCTTGTGTATCTTCTCTAATCTCCTTTTAGATAACAGTGAAGTACAACAAGGGATTTTGTGCTCTTGATGGTAATAGTGACACCTCAGACAGTGACTGATAAAACTGTGTTAATGCCACAGAGGAATATGGCAGCCACTTGTTAAGATGACCAGACCTTAGAAAGAGCCACAGTGCTTGAACCACTTCAGGAAGATAAAGGTAAAGGTCACTCTTGCTCCAAAGCCAGTTGTATCCAACGCTAGGGTTCTGTGCTCATCTCTGTTTCATAGCCAAAGAGCCAGCGCTGTCTGCGTCTGCAGACACTTCCGTGGTCATGTGGCAGGCATGCCTATACACTGGAGTGCACAGAACGCTGTTTACCTTCCCATCGAAGTGGTCCCTATTTATCTCCTTGCAATTTCTTGCTTTTGAACTGCTAGGTTGATAGCAGCTAGGACAGAAAGGGGAGATCATTCCATTGTGCAGTTCTTGGGTATCAAACTGCTGATCTGCCGCCTCTCAGTCAGCGTCTTAGCCACTTGAGCCACTGCAGTCCCTCCACTTCAGGAAACTAAAGTCTAAATCAAACTGTCAGTTCGGAATTGACTAGACATATTAAATCAACTGCTGATTAACTTTCACGTACACAAATCCCATATATTTGATGGCTCTTCCCTATATGAGCCTAGCAGCAGCATTTATGGTCAGGTTATTACCTTGCAAAAACTGGCTGTGATGGGAACAATTCTGTACTTTCTGAGCAAGAGATTTCTACCCAAAAGAAAAAAAGAAACACTTCAGTAAAGCTCAGGGCCATTTTGTCCCTGTGAAATGTTACTACCAAAGGTCTTCAACAAACAAGGTCTTTATTTGCAGAATTTAGAAAAGCTCCTATCTCCAGTGTGGGAGAACATGTGTGCAGACATATTGGACCAAAATATGGATGAAATTACAAGCGAGAGGCAGGTTTCTTCCCATAGTGTCTGCTGTAGTACATCCTGCTGAGTATTCCATTCAAAGACATCTAAACAATATATGTGGTTTCCCCGTGCCCGGTGGGCACGGAATGGCCCTGGCAGAGGCCACTACGGTAGAGAAAACTCCTGGCTCGTGGCGTCTGCGGGCAGAGAAATTAAGGGGGGTGGATAAATGATAGGGTTTGATTCACCCAATTCCTTGACCTGACTCGCGGTTCTGCTGAAAGAGCAAATAGCTAACTCTGTTACCCATTAGAGTAAATCACTCATCTCCAGGTCTCAGTCTAATCTCTGGCACAAATAGATGCCATGTTTGCCCCTGTCTAATCCCTAGACAATGGGGCTTCCTATGTCAATGTTTTCCCCAGTTAATTAACTTCCCCAGAGAGATTCCCAATTAACCCGAGTAAACAAGTGATGGGATTTCTGCCTGATGATGGTTTTGCCACCGTTGCGCTTTTCCTTCTATATATGTTGCAGCCTTTTCCTCAATAAACTACTGATCATATCCTCCTCCATACTGCCTCGTATCGTTCCTTGATCAGTCTCCTCCGGGACCTACAGCCCTCAGCGGCCCCGATTCCTACATCTGGTGACCCCGACGTGATCTACTTGTGAGTAAGAGCGGTCTTCCTCAGAGTAGCGACCGCACGGTCCGGTTCTGCGCTAGAACCGTGTCCGAATTGTCCCGGAGGACAGCGCGGCACTCTGTCCGGCAGCCAGCCGATCGGAGGGACGGCCTGCGGTGAGGCAGTCCAAAGAGGCTTTTCCTACAGCTTACTCCCGACTTTCGCGGCGGCTTGCGCCAAAGGGAAAAGCGCGTTCCGCTCAGGGTCAGCTGTGAACCCCTGACAGCGCAGTGGCCACCGAGGGCCCGTGGCCACAGTCCACGCTCCGAGCTCTACCCAGAAGCGACGTCGCCAGAACCTATTGCCTGCCAAAGACGCGTCGACTCGTCCCGAGGAGGAAACTTCGGAGGACCCATCGCAGGTAATATGGGGACCTGTCCTCAGTGACAGCGTCCATCCGCTAGCCAAAGAACTCGTGAGGAAGGGTTCAAAATCCTGGCCAGGGTATTTAATTTGCGTTTTCACAGCGGAGAGCTAGTGAGACTTTTGGTGTACCTAGGGGAACACTGCCTGCTTTACCCAGAAGTAGGTACGTTAACCCTCGAGCTCTGGGATCAGATAGGAGACTGCATTCAGCAACCCCCGAAAGCTCCGAGAGGCGTAATTCGCACATGGAGCAAATGTAGGAAACTCTTAGCGGAGATAGAGCTAGTCCGGATAGAGGCCAAAGAACCCCCAAATCTGCCAGATACGCCAGCCGAACCAACGGCCCCTACGGCGCTCTATCCGTCACTCCAATTTAGGCAGAGTAGCGCAGGGAGCTTTCCCTCGGTGACAGCTGCAGACGTCACCAACGGAATGCAAGGAATGAGGAGCGCAGGCACTTCTCTGACCGTTCCGAGTTCCCGAGTTACCAAGAGTCCCCTTCAGCGTACAATTGAAGAGGAGATCAGAAAGGGGGAATTGCCAGCAGAAGAACTAGCTGAGCTTAGTCAGATATGTCCAATCCGCATGGAGATGGATGCCCATACGGGGGCCCAGCAGATACTTCACTCCCCAGTCCCGTATAAGCTTCTCATGGCTATACGGAAAGCCATTTCAGAAACTGGGCTCCAAAGTCGTTTTACAAGGGGCACACTTCAGCAAGTGTGCGAGAACACCATTTGGATTTCCCATGACTGGAAAGCCGTCATGCGGATGATGCTCACCCCTAGCCAGTATTTAATTTGGGACAGCGAGTACCGCCTTGAGGCGCAGACAAGGGCTGCCAGGATGGGAGGCGCAGTACTTCCTGACCAGTTATATGGTTCAGGTGCCTTTGAGCCCATCGATGCCCAAATCAACTTGCCTCTTGCCACTCTTCAGATGTCGGCCGAGGCCGCCTTTAGGGCGTTCTTTAAAGTCCCAGCAACTGGCAAAGCGGCGAAAAATTACACCGCTATCAAGCAAGGAGCCCAGGAACCATACATGGACTTCATCAATCGCCTGGAGGAAGCAATTAGCAGGCAGATTGACAATGAACAGGCCCAACAAGAGCTCATGATGAAGTTAGCCAAGGACAATGCCAATTTAGACTGCCATAAAATCTTGCAGTCACTGGGCAATCGTCCTGATTTGACCCTTACGGACATGATTAGAGCTTGCGCCGACGTTGGCACGGAATCCTACAAGATGGGATTGCTAGCGGCAGCGGTGCAAGGGGGTAGAAGACCAAAAGGGAAGACCCAAGGAGCGTGCCACACTTGTGGCAAGGTCGGTCACTTAGCTAGAGAGTGCCGATCCAAGGGAGGCGGACAAAAGTCCGGCCGTTCCAAGGCTCCGAAAACCCAGTGTCTGAAGTGCAAAAGAGGCTACCATCGGGCTCGAGACTGTCCGAATTCGGGAAACCGGAACACGGGCATGTCTCTGGCCCCGGTCCAAACAGAGGCTTCCCTCATTCAGAGCTCACCAGAGCTAGACTAGATCCCCGTCCCGTTCCAAGCATTGCGAGGGCACAGGCCAGCCCCAAGGGTAGTACAGGGTTAGACTTGGCTTGTCAGGCAGACGTTACATGCGACCTGCCAGGCACGGTCTACCTGGTGGACTCCCAGTACATGGGTCCACTGCCCAAGGGCTTTATAGGTTTAATTTTGCCCCGTAGTGTAGCTGGAGCACGCGGAATTTTCATAATTCCAGGAGTCGTTGACTCGAATTTTTCAGGCGTTCTCCAGGTCCAGCTTTGGACTCACCTGCCCCAAACAATTCACAAAGGAGACACCCTAGCACAACTGATCATGGTTCCTTGTCACTCGCCAGCAGAGAGCCAGGGAAGGCTCAGTGACAGCTCCGAGCCCCGGTCAGAGGACCGCTCAAGCGCCAGTGAGGCAGTACAAGGATACCAGGTCTTAGCGACAGTGGAGACCAACATTGAGTGGAAACAGCGCCCGGTTATTGAGGTATTTTTGAACAATCGTCCGTTCTCAGGCCTGTTAGATACCGGAGCAGATGTCAGTGTGATAAGCAGGGGCCAGTGGCCAAGGGAATGGGCCATTGAGCCGGTCTCCGATGTGTGGGGGGTAGGCGGAATTCAGGAAGCGTTTAGGAGCCGAGAGTGGGTGACAGTCACAATCCCAAAGGCTGACGGCACGGCGGTAATTCGGCCGCACATTCTTGACGTGCACATCAACCTTTGGGGGCGAGACAATTTGCAGCAGTACGGTGCTACGCTTACCTTTGGGTAATGGCGTTGCCACTTAAGTGGCTCACCGATACACCAGTCTGGGTAGAACAATGGCCGGTAGTAGGAGAGAAGTTAGTAGCCCTGAAACAGCTAGTGGAAGAACAGCTAGACGCAGGACACATAGAGCAGTCCATGAGTCCATGGAATTCGCCAATTTTTGTTATTAAGAAGAAGTCGGGGAAGTGGCGACTCCTCCACGATCTCAGAGAGATCAATAAATGCATACAGCCAATGGGTCCGCTTCAATGCGGCATCCCGAATCCTAATATGATTCCCGAGGGGTGGGAGATTCTAGTCGTAGATCTCAAGGATTGCTTTTATACAATCCCCTTAGACCCCCGAGACCGGGAAAGGTTTGCCTTTACGGTGCCGGTTGTGAACCACAGTGAGCCTACGCAGCGTTACGCGTGGAAATTTTTGCCACGGGGCATGCTCAATTCGCCCACCCTGTGCCAAATTTATGTTCACAACGCACTGGCAAAGTTTCAAAACCTTTACCCAAAAGCAATAGTTTGTCACTTCATGGATGATATTTTGGTTGCGGTGCCGCAACTCGGCAGCGAAATGTTTTCTGACCTCCAGGCCAGCCTGGGGGACAAAGGTTTACTCATTGCCCCAGAGAAAGGCAGAGAACCGAACCCTTCTCATACTTGGGTCATCGGCTTCTCCGCTCTTTCGCAGCACCAGTTTTGCCTCAGATCAATTTACAGGACTCAGTCACCTTAGTAGAATTGCAGCAAGTTTTGGGGAATATCAATTGGGCCAGACCGTATTTTCGTTTGGATACGGATCTTTTAAAACCACTCTTCTCGCTGCTAACTCTAGGTAAGCAGCCGGCAGACCGGATACACATTTCTCGAGAAGCGCGCTTAGCTCTCGAGAAAGTGAACCAAGTTCTCAGCCAGAGGTGGGTAGATAGGATCACCCCAGGGCCATACGCTCCGATCCTGAATTTGTACATCGTACGGTCAGGATCCATGTTTACCGGAGCGCTCGGCGTAGATGCCGAGAAAGGGGCGAGTATCGTGGAGTGGGTGTACCTTCCGAACACCTCCCCACGAAACATCCTTCCTCCCCAAGAATTGGTCTCCGCGGTGGTTTACCGCGGAAGGCTGAGAGCTAGGGACATCTCAGGGCATGATTTAGCCAAAATTGTAGTTCCGTTCACCAAGGAACAGATTCAGCAATTGATGCAGCTCGGTGACTCACTTCCAATCGCTTTGGAAGGATTCACCGGATGCTTGGCATACCACTTGCCGAAAGACCCCAGACTTGTCTCACTTCAAACGCAGACAGTCAGCTTGTTCGAATTGCTCTCGCTGGTTCCGCTTCAGGGAGCCAGGACAGTTTTTACTGATGGTGGTCGCACATATGGTGTCTTAACTTGGCAGGAGGGCCAGGCTTGGCGCACGCTGCTAACTCTTCCACAAAAGTCCGCACAGTGGGCAGAGTTGGCAGCGGTGAACCTTGCCTTGCGCACCTTCGCCAAGGAGCGCCTAAACATCATTACTGATAGCCAGTATGTCAGGAATTTGCTTCATAGTCTACATTACTCCCGCGATAGACAAGAATCTGCTTAGTCTGTTTCTCACTGCTCAATTTCATTTGCGAAACCGCACGGAGCCGCTCTATATTGCCCACATCCGAAGTCATCAAGACCTACCGGGTCCGATTTCCGCGGGCAATAGCAGAGCGGACGCGGCGGCAAAGGAAATTCAGCAACGTTCAGTTTTGGGTGTTTTTACTACTCCAATTCAGAGCCATGCATTCTTTCATCAGAATGCCAAAGCGCTCGCCAGACAGTTTAACCTGCCACTCTCTCAAGCCCAAGGCATAGTTCGCTCTTGCCAGCATTGCGCAGGGGCACCGGGGGGGCCCTCGTGGGGGGTCAACCCACGAGGGACAGAGGCCAACCAAGTGTGGCAGATGGATGTCATGCATGTCCCACAGTTTGGCAGATGGCAGTACATGCACGTTTGCATTGACACTTTTTCTCAATTCGTTTGGGCAACGGCGCAGAAAGGGGAGACTGCTACCCATGTGGAACAGCACCTCCTTTCCTGCATCGCGGCGATGGGCAAGCCGCGGCAAATTAAAACCGATAACGCCCCGTCCTACAGCTCCAGGCAGCTGGCGGCCTTCATGGCCACATGGGATATTCAGCATACTTTTGGCGTTCCTTACAATCCGCAAGGGCAAGCAATTGTGGAACGGGTCAATCGGACGCTCAAGCCCTATATTGACAAACAAACAGAAAGGGGGGAGCCACCGGCCCTCCCCAAGTCACAGGCTCAGGCTCAGCATTGTCTGAATAAGGTATTGTTCACTTACAATCACCTTAATGTTTTTTCGGATTGCACGCCGCAGGAGAAGCACTTCCGCCGCTCGGAAGCTCTCCCGCGACTGATGGTCTGATACCGGGTGCCACCGGACCCTTCTTGGAGGGGCCCGGCGCCGCTCGTAACCTGGGGGAGAGGGTATGCTGCAGTTATGTCTCCTACAGGTGTCGTTTGGATTCCAGCTCGGTGTGTCAAGCCTCACTTGGAACCACATGGCATGGACCCAGACCGACCAGAGTCCGATTCCGGAGATGGAGGACCTCACCATGACGAGAGGACCCGTCGGAGGAGGCGGCCACAGATGACAGCGCCGAAGGTCACCTGGGGGATGATCAAGGCTCTTTGCAATGAGGCCCAGGATGCCCTCCGACGCGGGAAGAGGGAGCCGACGCCGGAGAACTTCTTGGCTGCAGTTTTCGCCCAGATCAACGCCAACTCCGTGGCAGTTCTCATCATCCTGACCCTATCCCTGTTTATGGGGGGAGGCATTCAGGCCGCCCCATTTGGGGCCAGCGGTTTGCTGCCAGATGGAGACCTCTCCGCCCGGATGCATTACAACCTGTGGGAAAGGTTGGCGGGTCTCGTCAACCAGTCCGATTTTTGCCTGAAGCAGGACGCAGGTCCTACCTCACTTCTGAGCACCTGTCTCATCCCAGTGTGCCACACTCTCGATGCGCGCGCCAGGGATGGCGACTGGCTGCTGAAGAAGATTTTCGGACCGCATCTCCCTGCGAGCTTTGCAGCCTACGCTCGCTGGGGGGGATTGCGGCTCACTATGACTTTGCCGGCTGATGCAGCCACTCTTCACACCCCGCGAGTGGCGGCCAGCCCGAACTCTACTTGTGCTCGAATAGTCGGCTGCGCTGCAGTCGGCCAGACCCAGCGCCGCTGCCTCGATACCGGCAGCAGCAATTGGACTTGTGATAAACCAGAGACACTTGGTTCTATGTATGCTCATGTTACATTGCCATCCGGTTGGTTCTTCACATGTAATCAGTATACTTTCAACTATATCCCTGCAAATGTATCAGATTCCACATGTTGCCTTAGTCGCTTGACACTGTTGTTCCCCACTAAGGATATGGTTACCCCAAGCACAAATGTTTCAAATGTTCCCACACTCACACGGCACACTCGCACCACACAGTTAGACCGCTCATGTGATAGCAGCTTTAGAGTCCTGAGTCCAGCCGAATATGTCTCGTTGTCAGTCAGCATTGTTGGCGTGCCAGGCTTAGCCGTCGGCAACGCTCGAAGGATCGGTCGTTTGGCTTGCGGATTAGCCAAAGCCATTAACCGTACTTCCACAGCGATAGCGCTGATCAACCAGGAGCAGGCAGAACGTCGCCATGCTATTCTTGACAATCGAGCGGCCATAGACTATCTCTTATTGTTGCACCACCTGGGTTGCGAATCCTTTCATGGTATGTGTTGTTTCAATCTTATTGACAATTCCTGCAGAATACAGACTCAGCTCACAGACCTCCACACCATAGTCGAGGGTATCAGAGAAGGCTCGGCATGGGGGGCTTGGTGGAGTTCATTGTGGAGCTAGATGTGGTCATGGATTCCATGGGGGTGGCTCCAGACGGTACACAAGGTGGTTGTGGGGGTGATTATACTAGGCATTGCCATATGCTGCTTTGCACAATGTATTCCCTCACTGATCAGGAGGTACCGCCCAGAGAAGGAACCCCGAAACGTCATTCCCGCTCAGCAGCTGATGCCGCTCCTACGCAAAGTCGCCGGTCAGGTCCTTAAATGAAATTTAAAGGGGAGATGTGGTTTCCCCGTGCCCGGTGGGCACGGAACGGCCCTGGCAGAGACCACTACGGTAGAGAAAACTCCGGGCTCGTGGCGTCTGCGGGCAGAGAAATTAAGGGGGGTGGATAAATGATAGGGTTTGATTCACCCAATTCCTTGACCTGACTCGCGGTTCTGCTGAAAGAGCAAATAGCTAACTCTGTTACCCATTAGAGTAAATCACTCATCTCCAGGTCTCAGTCTAATCTCCAGCACAAATAGATGCCATGTTTGCCCCTGTCTAATCCCTAGACAATGGGGCTTCCTATGTCAATGTTTTCCCCAGTTAATTAACTTCCCCAGAGAGATTCCCAATTAACCCGAGTACACAAGTGATGTGATTTCTGCCTGATGATGGTTTTGCCACCGTTGCGCTTTTCCTTCTATATATGTTGCAGCCTTTTCCTCAATAAACTACTGATCATATCCTCCTCCATACTGCCTCGTATCGTTCCTTGATCAGTCTCCTCCGGGACCTACGGCCCTCAGCGGCCCCGATTCCTACAAATATATATATATACAAAACAGCTGTGGCAAAATGGTCTCTCATGTTCATTTCCTCTTTTGAAGTTAATGGACAATGGGGAGTCTGAACATTTTCTAGAAGATAATAAAATTAGTATATACAGAAGCACTCAATGTTAATAATGACAGCAGCCTTCCATTAGTCTCGTCCATACCTGTCAGTTTTTGGATTTGAAAATAAGGGAAATTTTGGCCACACTCCTCCGTGGGTGTGGCCAAATCTGTGGGCATGGCCAAATATAGCCATGTGACTTGCTGGGTTCTAGTCATGCCTGCCACATGGCCATGAAAATGTCTGCAAACACAGACAGCACTGGTTCTTCGGCTGTAAATGGAGATGAGCAATGCACCCTAGAGTTGGATACGACTGGCAGATTTTACTTTCTTAGGATCAAAGATCTCTGCAGATGGTGATTGCAGCCATGAAATAAAAAGGCCACTGATGCTTGGGAAACAAGCTATGAGAAACCTGGGGAACATAGTTAAAAGTAGAGGCATCACCCTGCAAACAAAAAATTGCATAGTCAAAGCAATGGTATTCCCGGTGGTAATGTATGGGTGTGAGAGCTGGACCATTAGGAAAGCTGAGCGCAGAAGAATAGATGCCTTTGAAATGTGGTGTTAGAAATAGGTCGATCCTAGAAGAAATCAACCACGACTGCTCATTAAAGGTCAAATAGTAAAGATGACGCTAAAGTACTTTGCACATCAAATGAGAAGAGAGGATTCACTTGAGAAAGCCTTGATGCTGGGAAAGGTGGAGGACAAAAGAAGGGGGTGGCCAAAAATAAGATGGCTAGATGGTATTGTAGATGCAATGGGCACAAAGCTGTATGGGCCAAAGAACCCTTTCCCCATCTTCTCGGGGGACTTTTGTTTTCTTTCTTGTTTACTCAGTGGCTTAAGTGACTAAGATGCTGACTGGGAAGCAGAAGGTCAGCAGTTTGATTCCCGAGTACTGCAGGATGGAATGAGCTCCTGTCTTTGTCCCAGCTCCTGCCATCCTAGCAGTTCGAAAGCAAGAAATTGCAAGTAGATTAATAGGGACCACTTTGGTGGGAAGGTAACAGCGTTCCATGCGCTTTAGTGTCTAATCATGCCTGCCACATGACCACGGAAATGTCTGCAGATGCAGACAATGCTGGCTCTTCGGCTTTGAAACAGAGATGAGCACTGAACCCTAGAGTCGGCTATGACTGGCTTTCGAGCAAGGGAAACCTTTACCTTACTCATTTTTAATTATTATTTTTTCCTGGGAAGCAAAGAAAATGCAGAATAGTAAACCAGCCCCCTAGGGTTACCAACTGCTTGTAAGCAGCTTGGCTTTAATGAACTAGCCCTGCACATGGTTAGACACCCCCCCCCCCATTAGGGTGGAGGAGCAAGGGATTAATTTCCCCAAATTAACCATTCTATTTATTCCTCACTGCAACCAATTGAAGCACCAACACCTGAGAATGTCAGATCCAGCTTAAGGAAGGGAATTAGTAAAGAAGTAAAAAGCAACCTCTGTAGTTTCCAAGCCTCCCAGCAGCTGAGGAGTTAATCTCCCTCCAGATGGTTTGTTAGAAGGTGGGGTGCTCTCTCTCTCTCTCATATAGTGATCAAGCAACATCCCCCACGCCCCCTCCCAAGTTAACTCTAGAACAGAAACAGAAGCCTCCAGCCAGGAGGCAGGGCAGAAACAGCTCAATAAACCATGAGAGTGAGGGAGAAGTCTCTCACTGATTTGCCCCTGCATATATGAAATATTGCTCACCTCTAGAGTAGACTCCCATCCCAGCATGGTGGCTCCGAACAGCAGCAGCAGCAAAAATGAAGCCTCCATGATGACCATGTGGCAGGGAAGGGAAATGAAAGAGAAACTACAGAATGCCCCCCCTTCTCTCTCTCCCCTTCCACAAGCGAAAAGCCACACAGTGACCTCTGGTGGCCAGAAAAACATACTGCAGCTTCGCCTGTGAGGGCTCCAGGCAGGATTTTTTTTTAAAAAAATAAGGGATATTATGGGGAAATTAATAAAATGGGAGGGGGCAGGAAAAGGGGTAAAAATAAGGGGTTTTCCCGGGAAAATGGGATACTTGACAGGTATGGGAGGAGGTACTTGACCAGGGAGGAGGTCCTTGCATGCCTTGTTAAACTAAACACTAACAAATCACCAGGACCAGATGGCATCCATCCACGAGTTCTGAGGGAACTTAAAGATGAAATTGCTGATCTCCTAGCCAAAATATATAATCTTTCCCTCAAATCAGGCTTTGTGCCTGATGACTGGAAGGTAGCGAATGTAACACCAATTTTCAAAAAAGGATCCAGGGGTGATCCAGGAAATTACCAACCTGTCAGTTTGACATGTGTCCCAGGTAAAGTGATGGAAACCATCCTAAAAGATAGAATTAATAGGCACATAGAAGAGAAGGCGCTGTTAAAGGAGAGCCAACATGGCTTTTGCAAGGGCAAATCATGCCTCACTAATCTGTTGGAATTTTTTTGAGAGTGTCAACAAGCATGTGGATAAGGGGGATCCAGTTGACATTGTTTATCTGGACTTTCAGAAGGCTTTTGACAAGGTCCCACACCAAAGGCTCTTGAATAAACTTACCAGTCATGGAATAAAGGGACAGGTCTTGTCCTGGATCAGCAACTGGCTAAGGGACAGGAAACAGAGGGTAGCAATAAATGGACACTTCTCCAAGTGGAGGGAAGTAAAGAGTGGGGTCCCCCAGGGTTCAGTACTGGGACCCCTGCTTTTCAACCTCTTCATAAATGATCTAGACGTAGGAGTAAAAAGCAAGGTAGCCAAATTTGCTGACGACACTAAATTATACAGGGTAGTGAAAAGTGTGAGAGATTGTGAGGAGCTCCAGAGGGATCTCTTGACACTGGGGGAGTGGGCAAAACAGTGACAAATGAGCTTCAACATTAGTAAGTGCAGAGTGATGCATGTTGGGGCAAAAAACCCCAATTACATTTATAAACTGATGGGTTCTGAACTCTCTGCGACAAACCAGGAAAGGGACCTTGGTGTCCTGGTGGACAACTCAATGAAGGTGTCAACCCAGTGTGCCTCAGCAGTGAAAAAAGCAAACTCAATGTTAGGGATCATTAGGAAGGGTATAGAAAATAAGTCAGCAAGTGTCATTTTGCCTCTTTATAAATCTATGGTGAGGCCCCATCTGGAATACTGTGTACAGTTCTGGTCGCCATACCTCCAGAACAATATTATGGAGTTGGAAAAAGTGCAGAGGAGGGCAACCAGAACGATTAGGGGACTGGAACACCTTCCTTACCATCTGAGGTTGCAACGGTTGGGCCTTTTCACTCTTGAACGATGGCGTCTAAGAGGTGACCTGATTGAAGTTTATAAAATCATGCACGGTGTGGACAAAGTAGATAAGGAAAAACTGTTTTCCCTATCGCACAACACTAGAACTAGGGGACACACGATGAAACTTTTGGGTACTAGTTCTCAAACAAATAAGAGAAAGTACTTTTTCACCCAGAGGATTACTGGTCTATGGAACTCCCTGCCAGAAGAAGTGGTGACAGCTGTCAGTCTTGACAGCTTTAAGAAAGGATTAGACAAGTTCATGGAAGACAAGGGTATCAATGGCTATAATTATGGATACTTAAGGACAACCTCCGGGTTGGAGAGATAGGCAGGATATCTCTCAATGCCATTTCCAGGGAATCCTAAGCAGGTGAAGGCATCTCCTTGGGAATACCCTGAAGGAAATGGTGAGCCTCTGAGTGAGACAGAATGCTGGACTGGATGGGCTGTGGCCTGTTCCAGCAAGGCTGTTCTTATGGTATTGTCCCTTCCCCTCTTTGCTAGCTGCCTTTCCTATGGTGGCTACATCAAAAGCAGATGTCTTTCTTCAGTGACCTGTAGGCAAACATTTTATCTTCCACGTGGTGGTGAGATTAATCATTGCTTCACGGTGAGTAACTCTGTATGTATCTGCACATGTTTCTGTAGAAGATGGCTGTTACTCCAACAAATTGGTGGCAGTGTCACTTGAAGCTTCCATCTGTGAAAATGGAATTCAGTCAGATGTGGGGTCTGTTACTGGTTGAAGGGATTTGGGGTTTTTCTGTCTCTAGGGTGATGTCTCATTGAAAGGGGAAAATGTTGCAGACATGGAAAATGCCGCAGTCCCAATAGCATCACTCCATAGACTGCTAAGCAGTTCTGCCTCGGCAGGCAGGCATCATTGATACAGCTTCTGAACCTGCTTGTGTTGCTTGCATCACACGAGTTTGCCTCGATGCTTGTAGCAAGAGTCCAGTTCTGTAGTTCATGGATGACCTTTGTGTAATGATGTCCAAAACATTTGTGCCAAAAATGAATTGTGAGCTCTTTTATCCTGTGTTGCATTTGCTTGGTGAGCTGAAAGATTCAGCTGATAAATACCATTATATTCATAACCTTGGAAATATGATCCATTGCCTCTCCTTATGAATTTCCATTCTGAAAGTGTGTTGCTAAATGTTTCTTATCTAAAGCTGAGACACTTATCATGTTGCAGTAAAGATCTGGCACCTATAGAACATCATTTATTGTGGTGACAGTAATTTCTTGGGACACTCCACATTTTAAAATGCTACTTCTTGCTCCTTGTATATCTGTGTAATCACCATTAGTTATCTGTATTCTCCACCAGCACTTTGATTTATTTTATTAAAGAATTCTCCAAAGTGAGTAACTGTGACTGTTATATCCACTATAATTAAGCCAATCATTTGACTTCTTTTAATAATTATTAGCCATACTACATTTGTGCTTTGGAATCTTACAGCCTTTTACTCCTGATGAGCTGTACTTAGTACCAGTCATTAGGCACTGCCCTTTGTTCTCTAGTTTCAAAACTTGTGCAGCTACCATTAGTTAAGCACTATGTATGGAAGGGACAAACCCTGGCCAGATGGTTCTTCACACCACAGTTGTAGCAGCCAACATGCTTGGCTTTGGTGTGGTATGCCCGTGTTCCTAGATTGGCCATTACCCTTCCCGATGGGTTCGCTCGCTAACGCACACGGCTTGAGAACCAACACAGGCTCTGATGGAAGGGAAATTGGGTGCGGGCTAGATTAATTGGCATGAATCATAAGAGCCTTGGCTGAGGAATTGTGGAGGAAATAAGACAAAAGGTAAAAAGTTGCTGACTCCAGGGTTGAACTCGCTCTTCCCCTTCTGACCCAAGATAAGGTTGAGTAAGCACACTGAGTCAGCGACTAAGGAAGTTAGTCCCAGAGACAGTTTACATGGTCTTCCGAGATAGGGTGAGAACAATGGGGTTTCGCCAACCCAGATCTTAGATAACTGTTGGTTTGTCCATTAATCACAAGACAATGTCCGGAGACAGGTGTTATCTTGACCCACCAGAAATGCCACGTATGCATTAGCCTTCTGTGACGAAGTCCCGTGCGCCTTTAGCACGGAACTCTCGAGGCAGAGTAATAAATATGCCACCCGACTTAGGTCGGGACTGGACTTTCACTGCATATTCATCTCACGTGTCCTTCCTTGCAGCCAGTCCTTTCGAACCTCCGTGGGCCACCTTCACACCCAGTGGCCCATTCTGCGGGCCAGCGCAACATCTGGTGACTCCAATGTGATCCTAAGGGGCCACGGCATGGTCCTACTCCTTGGGCCATGCTCTGACGTGATTCTCTTTGAGAGTCTCAATGTGATTCTAAGGGGCCACACTCCGATACGAGTCACGGCGTGGCTCTGTCCGAAGGCTGCAGAGATGCTCCGATCGGGATGCTTCCTGAATCAGAACTCAGCACGATATCCACAGGTCAGCGCGGTCCCCAGGTGAGGCCATGACTATCCAGAAGCAAGGAAGGCGACACAAACGTAAGCCTGGCAATCCCACGTTCTTGGAACGGACGTGTTCCAAACACCGGGGAAAGCCATGAATCCCGACTCCAGAGGAGGCAGAAGTCCACGGCACCCGAGGCTGTGCTCCTGACCCAGACGGACATTGTCCTGCGCATCATACACCCTGCCGTACTACCTCCAAAAAGGTGCACCCCCATCTCCTGCGGAGGCAACTCCAGGGATCTCCTGCAGGTAGTAATGGGGGCTTGCTGTGGGGGGGCAAGATCTGTCCATCGGACAAAGAGCTCAGGTGGAGGAGCTCAAGAGCCTGGCCAGGTTACACCACATTCACATTCGTTGCGTAAATCTGATGGATCTGGTGATGTATCTGAGGGAACACTGTTTGTTCTACCCAGAAACAGGCACGATCGATCTAGAGGTTTGGGACAAAGTAGGGAACTGCCTTAAAGGGGAGCCCAGAGCACCCACCAGCATCATAGGGACATGGAGCAAGTGTAGGCAATTAATTGCAGCAGTCAGTCCAGTCTGGATAGAGACCGAGAATCCCCCAGTGTGCATAGAGCCATCAGCCCCAACACGTCTCTATCCGACCATTCAGTTTAGGCATGGGAGCATAGAGGATTCCGCTCCCGCGGTAACTGCAGAAGCCATGGAACCAGGCAAAAGTCTAGGAATCACAGGTGCTTCCCAGGTCATTAAAAGTCCCTTCCAGCTCATGGTGGAAAAGGAAGCATGCAGGGGGGAGCTACCAGCCGAAGAACTGGCTGAGCTCACAAGGCTATGTCCAGTCCACTTAGAGACGGAAGCCCTCACGGGCAATCAGGTGGCGGTATACACGTCCATCCCATATAAAATGCTTTCGGAAATCTGCAAAGCTATCACAGATACAGGGCTTCAGAGCAGATTCACAAGGTGCATGCTCCAGAAGCTGTGGGAATCCACCACGCTCATCCCTCATGACTGGAAGGTCATGATGCGGATGATGTTGAACCCTAGCCAGTATCTCTTATGGGACAGTGAGTTTTGGCTGGAAGTGCAAGCAAGGGCTGCCCGGATGGGAGGCACAGTGATCCCCGAGCAACTTTATGGCTCTGGGCAATTCGAAACCATCCAGGCGCAGTTCATTTTGCCAGCCACTACACTCCAGCTCTCATTTGAAGTGGCCTTTAAGGCATATCTCAAGGTGCCAGCCACTGGCAAGGGCGCAAAGAATTACACCGCAGTTAAGCAAGGAGTGCAAGAGCCTTACATGGATTTCATTAACAGGCTAGAGGAAGCAATTAGCAGGCAGATAGATAACCAGGAGGCGCAAGAGGAGCTTATGATGAAACTGGCAAAAGACAATGCCAACCTCGACTGCCGCAAAATCTTGCAGGTGATGGGTCATAGAACTGATCTGACACTTACCAACATGATCAGAGCTTGCGCTGATATTGGAACAGACTCCTACAAGATGGGGTTGTTAGCAGCAGCGGTGCAAGGGGGAAGCCAGCTCAAGAAGCAATCTAAGGGAGCTTGTCACTGGTGTGCCATGCTGGGGCACTTTGCCAAAAAGTGTAGGTCCAAACAACCCTGCCAGAAGGGGGGTGGCCCGCCCATTGGCCGCCCGATCACGCCATCTACCCAATGCCCAAGATGCCACAACGGCTTCCACTGGGCTAAGAACTGTCCTAATTCGGGAAACTGGGCCACGGGCATGTCTCTAGCCCCGGTTCAAATAGAGATGACAGCCACCCTGGAAGCCCCAGAGCGGACATCCTGATAATTTCACCCAACATTACACCTAGCATTTCTGAGGCACAGGCAGAAACTAAGGGCAGTTCCAGCATCGTGGTATAATTCAATTATTATTTTAATACCAAAAGTAGGGGAAAATGTTGAAAAAAATTCCATCTTACAGACCGATCTCCCTGATGAATCAAGATGCAAAGATTTTCCCTGTGGTTTTAGCCAATAGGATAAATAAATTTTTAGGTAATTACATTAAAAAAGATCAAGTAGGGTTTTTGCGAGGTCAGTTTATGTCGGATTTGACAAGAAGGATACTTGATATTTCAATCCTTGCACAACAACAAAGAGATCATATAGGTTTTATCTCATTAGATATATTCAAAGCTTTTGATTCTATTCAGTGGATTATCATAAAACAAATTATAGAAAAGTATGGATTCAGTACGAAATTTTGTGAAGTAATTAGACGATAAATGATGAATTAATGGAAGAAATCAAGTTGGAAGCTGGCACAAGGCAAGGGGATCCACTGTCATCATCATTGTTTATAATGGCCATGGAATTAATCGCCAATGCTATAAGAGAAGACACGGAGTTGATCGGAATAGATGGGATAAAAATTAGCCAATATGCAGATGACACATTATTAACGTTAAAAAACCCTGGAAATTCACTGGAAAAAGTTTATGCATATTTAGAAGATTTTCGTAGGGTGACGGGACTTAAAGTTAATTGGGATAAGTCAGAGGCAATTTTAAAAATGAGAATGTCGAATTACAGGAAGGTATGAAAACTAGATTTAATTTACAGATTAGGCCTAGTATTAAGTATTTAGGAATAAACATTTCAAATAAGCATGAGGATTTAAAGAAATTGAATTATTATAAATTAGAGAAGTAGTTAAAAGAAAAGATTGCAAGATATAAGAAATGAAATTTATCTTGGTTCGGGCGAGTATCACTATGTAAAATGAAATTGTTACCTAAAATAAACTTTTATTTGATACTCTCCCAATTAATATTAAAAGGAAAGAATTAAATGTAATTCAAAATTTAATAAATAATTATTGCAATAATGGGGGGAAAAGCCAGAATATCGAAAACTTTGTGGTACTCTTCCCAAAAAAAGGGTGGCTTAGGAATCCCGAACATTACAAATTATTATTGGGCATTTCAATTGAAAAACATATGTAGAAGTTTGATAAGGCAAAAATTGATATGGGGAGAGATGGAACTGTGAGAAAAATTAGGAGATGAATCATTAATGTTTTTGGACAAAGAACAAGTTAAAATTAATGCTGCGAATAAAATGTTAAAAACACTTTTTAGAACATGGATATTATTGAAAAATAAATTATCCCCAGGATTATCACCAATACTAGAATTAAGGGATTTAAAATCATTCCCATTGGTTCTGGATCATAGGACTGAAGACATAATGGCTAGGTATAAAGTAATTTTATTAAAGGACTGGTTAGCCACTTGTGAGGATAAAGAAAGAATGTTAGAAATTTGTAATCAACTGAAATTAAATTGGTTACAAGTTGCTAGATTGAATAATTGGAATAAAAAGTATAGGGAAGAAAGAAGTTTAGATAGAGATATGACAAAGTTTGAAGAGATGGTTTATAAATAGAAATTAAAGGCTTAGTTAGTAAATTATATAAAATATTAGATGATTCAGATGAATCTCAGAGAGCATTAAAAGGAATATGGGAACAAGATTTAAATATTAAAATTACAGATGAATGTTGGAATGGAAAGTGGAAAAGAAGAATTATGAAAACTTTATCTGTAATAATTAAGGAGCATAACCACAAATTGTTATGGAAATGGTACATGACCCCTGTACGATTACACTTAATTGACAAGACAAAATCAAGTGTATGTTGGAGGTGTGAGGAGGATATAGGAACATATGAGCACATATGGTTGGGGTTGCAAGAAGTTGAAACCATTCTGGATGAAAGTAGAGCATGAAATTGAGACAATATTGAATGTAAAAGTTAAATTGGATGCAGTTATAGTATTGCTAACAGATGTCGATAAGGTGGATTGTCGTAAAAGGGAATTAATGGCAGTTATGTTATCAGGTGCTAGACATTGTATAGCGCGGTACTGGAAAAATGAAGTTATTCCAAAAATCAAGGAATGAGTTATGGAATATTGCTTTAAATGATAAACTTACCTGGGAATTAAATCTAAGAAAAGGATTAATAAAAGAAAGTAAATTTCAGGATATGTGGAGATGTTTTATAGATTACACCTTGTATAATGGTCAAGGTCAGATGCCAATGCCAGATCAACATTCCTTTTGGAAAGGAATTAAGTAAGAAGTAGGAATCTCTGTCCCCTATGGCATTGTAAATATCACATGGTGAATGTCTTGTATCAAGTTGTTGTGTTTGTTTTTGTTGCATTGTAATGTGTTGTATTAAATAAAAAAATATTTTAAAAAAAGAAACTAAGGGCAGCGCAGGGCTAGACTTGGAATGCCAGGAGGATGTTACATGTGACCTGCCAGGCTCAGTCTACCAAGTCAATTCCCAGTACAAGGGTCCTCTGCCCCAAGACACCATAGGATTAGTCTTGCCCCGAAGCAATGCAGGGAAAAAAAAGGATCTTCTTGGTCCTGGGAGTCATAGACTCCGATTACACCGGAATTGCCAAAGTCTAGCTGTGGACACACCTACCCCAGACAGTAAGCAAAGGGGATTCAATAGCGCAACTGATCATGGTTCCTTGTCATCTGCCAGGTAGAAACCAGGAAGGGAACAGAGAAAGCTCAGGATTTGGGTCAGCAAACCACCCGAGAGAGAGAGAGAGGCAGTAGAGGGATACCAGATCATTGTGACAGTGGAGAAGAACATAGAGTGGAAGCAGTGACCAGTCATTAAGGTATTTTTAAACAAAAGACCTTTTGACGGGCTGCTCGACACCGGAGCCAACGTCACCGTGATCAGTAGAAAATTGTGGCCTACCGAGTGGGCCATCGAGTCAGTCGCTGATGTTTGGGGGGTAGGAGGAGTTCAGGAAGCTTACAGGAGCTGCGATTGGGTAGAAGTCACCATCCTGGGGGCAGACGGCACAGCGGTCATCCGACCACACATTTTGAATGTGTCCGTCAACCTCTGGGGGAGGGACATTCTGCAGCAATATCGCACGACCCTAACTTTTGGGTAATGGCCCTACCGCTCAAATGGCTCACAGATGAGCCGATGTGGGTGGAACAATTGCCCATAGTTGGAGAAAAGTTAGAAGCTTTAAAGCAGCTTGTTAAAGAGCAGCTTTACACATAGAACCATCTACCAGTCCCCGGAATTCACCGTTTTTTGCCATTAAAAAGAAGTCAGGTAAATGGAGACTTCTTCATGATCTAAGAGAGATCAATAAATGCATTCAGCCCATGGATCCGCTTCAATGCGGGACACCAAATCCCAATATGATCCCCGAAGGGTGGGAGACCCTAATCGTAGACTTAAAAGACTGTTTTTACACCATCCCTTCAGATCCTAGGGACAGGGAAAGATTCACTTTTACGGTGCCAGTCACCAATCACAGGGAACCAACCCAGGGTTATGCATGGAAATTTTTGCCACAAGGAATGCTCAACTCGCCCACCTTGTGCCAAATCTATGTCCACGGGGCATTAGAGAGGTTCTGGAACCTGCACCCCAAAGTCTTAGTTTGCCATTTCATGGATGACATATTGATTGCAGCACCCAAATTGGGGTTGGAGGGGTGGGAAGGGAATGGGATTGGGTTTGTGGAGGGATGGCCGGCACCCCTCACCTCTGATAAGGGGCACTTGGAAATGCCCCAAGGAGGGTAGGGGGAGTGTGGCGGTGGGTTCTGGGTCTGGAGAGGAGAGAGGGTGGGAGAAATGGCCTTGTCAGCTGGGTAGGAGGGGTAGCACTCCATCTGAGATGGGCGGGGAGGTTCCTAGGGCTCAAATTGGGGTTGTGACAGGCATAGGACGATATGGTGGGTACCAAGGGGCAGGCCGCACTTGGGACTGGGACCCGATGGTTGGTATCTGTCCCTCGTTCCAGCCCCCCAGGTACATCTCTGGGTCCTGAGCAGCTGATCCAGGGTGAGCCCGCCCTTAGGCTGCTGCTGATGAATGCCAGGTCAGTCTGCAACAAGGCCCCCCTAATTCAAGATTCTATTCAGGAGGGGTGGGCCGACCTGGCTGAGACCAGAGGATGGTGTACCTCTGTCAGAAATATGTCCAGCCCGTTTCGGTATCTGGCACCAGCCAAGGGATGAGAGAAGGGGCGGTGGCATCACCATTGTAGCCAGGGAGTCCTTGGGAGTCGCCAGGGCCGCTGCTCCACAAGTCCCGGGTTGTGAGGCAACTGTCCTAGAGGTCGGTTGGGAGTCTTACTCCTGCACCTGCCTCTTTGCAGGGTAAGAGACTCTCTGCCTGAGCTCCTCAAGGCCATCTCAGCATTGGCATTGGAGTTCACTAGGCTGATGGTTCTGGGGGACTTCAATTTGCCTTCACTGGGGACTGGTTCAGAGGTTGCACAGGAGTTCATGGCTTCCATGGCAGCCATGGACCTGACTCAGGTAACTCATGGCCCAAACAGGGGCAGTGGTCACACGCTGGACCTAGTATTTTTGTTGGAGTGGTGGCAGAGTGATCTGAGACTACAGAAATTAGACACTATACCTGTGCCATGGTCAGATCACTATCTGGTGACTCTGGACTTCCTGGGGGCCCCTGGCGACTGATGGATTCTGACAAATTCCAGAGGGAACTGGGGGATTTTCCTCTGGATCGGCTACATGATTCATCCGAGGCACTCATTGACCTGTGGTAGAGGACGGCTACCGCTGCCTTGGATGAAATTGCACCACTACCGTCTCTCCGAGCCCACAGGGATAGATCTTCCCCGTGGTTTACAGAAGAACTGCGGGAGCTTAAATGGGCAAAGAGACGCTGAGAACACCGCTGCGGGAAGACCCAGAGTGATTCTGACTGGACACTGGCTAGGGCTGCTATTAAGACCTACCTGGTGGCGATGAGGGTGGTGAAGCAGCAATACTTCACCACCCTCATTGCCTCTGCGGATAATCGCCCAGCTGCCCTGTTCCGGGTTACTAGGTCTCTTCTTGGCCGGGAGGGGCCGGTGCCCGGGTGGCAGGGTTCAGCTGAGGTTTTTGCAGACTATCTGGTGGAGAAAATTGCTCGGATTTGTTCCGGGTTCAATCCTGGCATGGATGGGGAGAATCACGAGGGGATCAGAGCTCAGTCTGGCTGAGTTATCTGGGATCAATTTGATCCAGTTGTCCCTGAGGAAGTGGACAGGCTTCTTGCAGCTGTTTGCACCACCTCCTGCCCTTTATATCCCTGTCCCACCTGGTTGGTGAAAGCCTCTAAGGTGGTGATGGGAGGCTGGGTCGGGGCTATAATCAATGCATCGCTACGGGAGGGGGTGTTTCCTGCACTTTTAAAACATGCTTTGGTGTGCCCCCTCCTGAAGAAACAATCCCTCGACCCAGCAATTCCAGCTAACTATAGACCAGTCTCCAAGTCCTCTTTTTGGGGAAGGTATTGGAGAAGGTGGTGGCGCGACAGCTGCAGAGGGTCCTGGATGAAACGGATTATCTTGATCCCTTTCAATCAGGTTTCAGGCCTGGATATGGTACAGAGACAGCATTGGTCGCACTGGTAGATGATCTCTGGTGGGAGTGGGACGGTGGTCATCCATCCATCCTTGCCCTTCTTGAGCTCTCCGCGGCCATCGATACTGTCAACCACGGTATCCTTCTGGAACGGCTCAAAGGATTGGGGATCCAGGGTACTGTGTTATCCTGGTTTTCCTCATTTCTGGAGGGCCGGACCCAGTCTGTGTTGTTGTAGAGTGAGAGGTCCAGCCCTAGGCCCCTACATTATGGGGTGCCTCATGGCTCAACATCTACATGAAGCAGCTGGGTGAGATTATCCATTCCCATGGGATGAGGTATCATCAGTATGCTGATGATACCCAACTGTACATTTCGGCCCATGGGGACCCCAGTAATGCGGTCAATGTCCTATCCAGATGTCTGGAAGCTGTCGGGGTCTGGATGGGGGACAACGGGCTGCAATTGAATTCCTCCAAGACTGAGTGGCTATGGATAGGGGCCCCCGCGTTATCCAGGGAGCTGTCAACTTTGGTCTTGGATGGGGCTGCTTTGCCCCAGACAGACCCGGTACGCAACTTAGGGGTCCTCCTGGATTTGGGACTGCTACTTGTAGATCAGGTGGCAGCCGTGGCCAGGAGGGCTTTCACACAGCTTTGCGTCATCCGTCAGTTGCGTTCGCTCCTGGACCGGGACTCCCTGCTCATGGTCACACATGCTCTGGTGACGTCCAGGCTAGATTATTGCAATGCGCTCTATATAGGGCTGCCCTTGACGACCATTCGGAGGCTACAGCTGGTGCAGAATGCAGCAGCCCGGGTGGTGATGGGGTTCGGGCATTATGCTCGCACCTCACCATTGCTTCGGGAGCTGCACTGGTTACCAGTTTGTCTCCAGGTGCAATTCAAGGTGCTGGTTTTGACCTTTAAAGCCCTACATGGTAGTGGGCTAGGATACCTAAGAGACCGCATCGTCCCAAGAGTGTCTGTCTGTCCAACCAGAGCGGACTGGAGGGTCTCTCTAATTGTTCCATCTGCCAGAGGGGCTCGCCTCTCTGGCACACGAAGGAGGGCCTTTTCTGTGTCCGCACCGGCCTTGTGAAACCTCCTGCCAGTAGAGTTGGGGAAGCAGACGGAGCTGCTGCCTTTCAGAAGAGAATTAAAAACCTGGTTGGCGGGGCACGTGTGGGGCTCGGATGGAAGAGTGGCCTCCGCCTGTTGGCTTATAAAATGAAGCCTCCCCATCTTTTTAATGCGGGCAGTTTTAATGTGGTTAGTTTTAATAGGTGGGTGGGTATGTTGGGGTTTTAATCGTTTTTAATATGTATGTTTTAATCCTGTTGTGAGCCACCCTGAGTCGGGTTTGCCTGATTTGGCTGCATAGAAATTTGAGCAATAAATAAATAAATAAAACAAAATATTGGGTAGCGACATATTTTGTGACCTTCAAAGTTCATTGGGGTACAAAGGCTTGATAATTGCCCCGGAAAAAGTTCAGAGAACCGAACCCTATTCTTACCTAGGTCATCGGTTACTCCGCTCTTTTGCAGCGCCAATTTTGCCTAAAATCAACCTCAAAGATTCTGTAACGCTAGTGGAACTCCAGCAAATACTAGGAAACATTAATTGGGCTAGACCCTACTTTAAGATAGATACCGATCTCTCAAAGCCACTTTTCTCGCTGGTAACATTAGGTAAGCAGCTGGCAGATCGAATTTACATTCTGCGAGAGGCAAAACAAACTCTCTAGGAAGTCAACCGCATACTCAGCCACCGCTGAGTAGATAGGCTTAGCGAGGGGCCATTCACCCCCACATTAAATCTGTATATCCTTAAAACAGGCACCATGTTCGCAGGCGCTCTAGTCACAGACTCCAGCCAGGGAGGGGGGGTGAAGATTGTGGAATTGATGTATCTACTCCATACCTCTTCCAGAAATATAGTTCCTCCACAAGAACTGGTAGCCACAGTCATTCACAAGGGTAGGCTTAGAGCTAGGGACATCTCAGGATATGACTTAGCCGAAATAGTCATGCCCTTCACCAAGGAACAGATACAACAATTGATGCAACTCGGGGACACTCTCCCGATTGCATTAGAAGGCTTTACAGGCAACTTGGCATATCATTTGCCAGGGGATCCCAGATTTGTCTCGCTTCAGACTGAGACAGTCAAATTACAAAGCATGTTGTCTCTAACTCCACTTCAGGGAGCCAAGACAGTATTCACAGATGGTGGAAAAGTATATGGAGTGCTTTCTTGGTATGAGGAGCAGGCTTGGCGAACGTTACTGACACTTCCGCAGAAATCAGCACAGAGAGTGGATTTAGCAGCAGTGAACCTCGCCTTAAGAACGTTTAATCAAGAGCCATTGAATATAGTTATGGACAGTCAGTATGTCTGGAATTTGATTCACAATCTACCGGGAGCTTACATCACTCCCACCATAGACTAGAATTTATTGGGCTTATTCCTGACCATGCAATTTTATTTGTGAAACCGCAGGGAAGCGCTCTATGTAGCTCATATTTGGAGCCACCAGGATTTGCCTGGTCCGATTTCAGAAGGTAACAGCAGGGCTGACTCAGCGGTCAAGGAAGCACATCAAAGATTAGTCTCGGGAGTCTTCATGACCCCGATCCAGAGCCATGCATTCTTTCATCAGAATGCTAAAGATCTCACAAGGCAGTTTAACCTGCCATTGTCACAAGCACAGGGCATTGTGCGTTCCTGCCCACAATGTGCAGGAACACCAGGGGGCCCCTCATGGGGGGTCAACCCACGAGGGACAGAAGCTAACCAAATTTGGCAAATGGACATCACGCACGTTCCACAATTTGGGAGATGGCAGTATATGCACATCTCCAATTGACACATACTTGCAGTTTGCTTGGGCCATGGCCCAGAAGGGAGAAACTGCGACCCATATAGAGCAACATCTATTGTCATGCTTTGCGACCATGGGCAAACCAGGTCATTTGAAGACAGATAACGCACCAGCTTATAGTTCCAGACAGTTAGCCACATTCCTAGCCACCTGGGACATAAAGCGCACATTTGGCATTCCATACAATCCCCAAGGACAAGCCATTGTTGAATGGGTGAACTGGACGCTAAAGTCCAAATTGAAAAACAAACAGAAAGGGAGGAGATAGTCCCCCCAAGGAGCCAAGGACAGACACAGCAATGCCTGCATAAGGTTTTATTCACCTACAATCACTTAAATATTTTTGCTGACTGCACTTCGCAGGAGAAGCATTTCCGAAGCCGGGAAGCTCTCCTGTGCCACATAGTTAGATTCAGAGTGCCGCCAGACCCCTCTTGGAAGGGTTCAGCATCCCTGAGAACCTGGGGACAAGGCTATGCAGTGATTATGTCTCCTACAGGTACCATTTGGATTCCGGCCCACTGTGTGAAGCCGTAATTCGAACCGAATGGCGTGGAACCAAGCTGCCCCAAACCCGTTGCCAGAGATGGAGGAGATAGAACTGACGACAGGACGGAGGCGGGGCAGGTGACACTGGCTGAGGCAGCCCAGGATGGAGGAGCCAAGAGTGACATGGGGAATGATCAAAACCCTGTGTGATGATGCCATGACCATTTTGCAAAATAACCACTCTGAGCCCACTCCACACAACATGGTAGCTGCAGTCTTGGCTCAGATCACTTATAATTCCCTGATGATAGTGTTGATCCTTTCCTTACTTATGGGGGGAGGGGTTCAAGCTTCGGGTGGGAACTTAGCGCCTGGCAGGGACCTTACCGCCAGGCTCCAGTACAACATCTGGGAAAGACTGGCCAGACTTGTTAACCAATCAGACTTTTGCTTGAAGCAGACCACGGACACTTCTTCTTTGTTGAGTTCATGCCTTATCCCGGTCTGCCCCACTCTGGGCAAGCAGGCCAAGAACTTTGAGTGTTTGCTCAAATGAGCACTTGGACCTGATCACCGAATCACATACACCACCTATGCGGTCTGTGGGACTCAGGTAACAAAGACTTGGCCCGCTGATGTGCTCACTCTGTACACACCCCAAGTGGCGATCAGCCCAAACACGCCCTGTGCCAAAATGACCGGCTGCTCCACAGCCAAAGTGCCACATCACCATTGCCTGAGCCCCAGGAAAGAGACTTGGAAATATAACCAGCCAGAGATTGCATGTTCTATGTATGCTAACGTCATTTTGCCCACAGGATGGTTTTTTACTTGTAACTAACGGACGTGGAACTACATTCCTGCCAATATGTCTGACTCATACTGTTGTGTGAGTCGCCTAACACTGGTACTCCCCGAAAGGGAAATGATCACCCCAGACCCAGTCACCCCAAAGCCAGCACGGTTTGTGCTGGCGGCCCAGCTAGATGAGACATGCGACAGTGACATCAGATTACTTAGTAGGGCAGAGTACGTCTCTTTAGCAGTCAGCATTATAGGGGTGCCCAGTTTGGCGGTGGGAAATGCATGTAGGATCAGCCAGTTGGCGTGCGCGCTAGCTAAGGCTCTCAATCACATCTCATCAGCCATTGCAATGCTTAACCAAGAGCAGGCTGACTTGAGACATGCAGTTTTGGATAATAGAGCAGCAATTGATTATTTGTTGCTTTTGCACCATGTGGGCTGGGAATCAGTCGGCGATATGTGCTGTTTTAACCTCACAGATAACTCATGCAAGGTCCAAAGTCAGATCACCAAACTTGACACCATCGTGAGAAATATCCAACAAGATGGCAACTGGGGGGGAATGAACTCTGGTCATGGTTGCCATGGAAAAGGTTACAAACAACGCTCAAAGCTACCGCTGGCATTGTGGTAGTGGGGATTATGCTTTGCTGTTTCGCACAATGCATCCCTTCACTTCTCTCCATGTGTACCTCATGGCGGAGACCCCGAGAGACTCTCACACCTAGACAGATTATGCCCTATATCTACCAAGCCCTGAGCCGGGCTGATTTAAACAGTGAAACAAGGGGGAATGTGGTATGCCCGCATTCCTAGATTGGCCATTACCTTCCCGATGGGTTCGCTCGCTAATGCACACGGCTTGAGAACCAACACGGGCTCTGATGGAAGGGAAATTGGGTGCGGGCTAGATTAATTGGCATGAATCATAAGAGCCTTGGCTGAGGAATTGCAGAGGAAATAGGACAAAAGGTAAAAAGTTGCTGACTCCAGGGTTGAACTCGCTCTTCCCCTTCTGACCCAAGATAAAGTTGAGTAAGCACACTGAGTCAGTGACTAAGGAAGTTAGTCCCAGAGACAGTTTACATGGTCTTCCGAGATAGGGTGAGAACAATGGGGTTTCGCCAACCCAGATCTTAGATAACTGCGGGTTTGTCCATTAATCACAAGACAATGTCCGGAGACAGGCATTATTTTGACCCACCAGAAATGCCACATATGGATTAGCCTTCTTTGATGAAGTCCTGTGTGCCTTTAGCACGGAACTCTCAAGGCAGAGTAATAAATATGCCACCCGACTTAGGTCAGGACTGGACTTTCACCGCATATTCATCTCACGTGTCCTTCCTTGCGGCCAGTCATTCCGAACCTCCGTGGGCCATCTCCACACCTGGCGGCCCATTCTGCAGGCCATCGCAACACTTTGGAAAGTGGTTTTCTTTCCATAGTCCCTCCAATTCATTAAGTAATTTGAATGACTTGGATCTGGTGCTTTCATAGGTAAAGGTTTCCTTTGCTCGAAAGCCAGTCGTATCCGACTCTAGGGTTCAGTGCTCATCTCTGTTTCAAAGCCGAAGACCCAGTGCTGTCTGCTTCTGCAGACATTTCTGTGGTCATGTAGCAGGCATGACTAGAAACTGGAGCACACAGAATGCTATTACCTTCCCACCGAAGTGGTCCCTATTTATCTATTTGCAATTTCTTGCTTTCAAACTGCTAGGTTGGCAGGAGCTGAGACAAAGACAGGAGCTCATTCCATCCTGCAGTTCTCGGGAATTGAACTGCTGACCTTCTGCCTCCCAGTCAGTCTTAGCCACTTGAACCACTGCAGCCTGGTGCTTTCATAGTAAGTGTCTATTCAAAACAAGGAAGATTAGCAGTGTGCTCCTAATCTATTCAAATTGTAAAGAATGTAAAAAAAAGTGCAGGAGGGAGACAATACCTTTATTGGATCAGTATAAAAAAGTTGTACGGGCTTTCATGATCACTTCTTCAGGTATACATTAAAATGTTCATGGCAGCTGGTCTTCCAGGCTCCTGCCCATAAAAACAGCAAAAGATTTCTTGATGCCACTCCCACAGGAAGTTGGGTGTTTGTTCAAAGCAATTCACCCTCAATGCATTGTTGAAAATCATCTCTTTTCCCCCATCCAAGACACAGACAAAAATATGAAACTTTCCTCCTAAGGATCCCACAGGAATTCCATTTTTTTTTTTTTGCTGATCACTCAGGAAAGTCAGCTTCGAATTATGAAATACAACAATCAAACTGGTTACACATTTATCATAATCTTTCTTTGAATCACAATTTAACTTTACAATCAATCAATCAATCAATAGAAAAGTCAGATAGTAAAGGAAGCAACAGGAAAATTAAGGTATTTTAAAACAGTCTTAAGGTGGAAAGAATCCCCCTCAGTTAGTATCAGGTTTAGGGCATGCTCCCCATTAATACCCAGTGTTAAAAGAAGTGTTTAAAGCTGTATTTTCCTAACACAAACAATGTAAAATGCTGTTGTAGACAATTCCTCCCACTATCACCACCTCCAGCATTCAGCTTACCATGCCCATTTTGCTTGATCAATTCTCATTGGCATGATTCTATTGGTTTCTTAACTGGAAGTTTATTTCTGCTTTCTTACTTCTTATACTTGCTTTCTGTACATGAATGGTGCCATGTTGGCTACATAAGCAGCTTCTTGAGTGCTGGAAAGGGAAGCAGTGATACAGAGCTAATCAGAATGGATTTAAAAAGATAGCAGTCTGCATTTATCCACTATATGCTTGATTTACCACTTACATGGTTGTTAAAACAACTTGAAACAATATAGACAACAAATGGCAGGTTAATTGTGTGTAAATATTTTAAGCAGGATTTTCTGTAGTTAGGAAGTAGGATTTGAATATAATGTATAGATTTTTCCTTTCCTATATATTTCTGGTTTCTGCAAAATGAGCCTCTGCATATTTCAATTAATGTTATGAAAGTTGAAGAACTCAGCTGGTCTTGCTGCAGAGATTAGGTTATTGTTTTCAGTGGGAAGAAGGCTCAAAACTTCTAACAATATATCACAGTGCCAGAGCACACCGCACAAAATGATGCAATTAGAACCCGGACCCAGATAGAAGTTGGTTTGGCGACTCGCCATTTTAAATGTCAGTCTCTTTGAATGTATTATCTTTGTAGGCTGCACAAAGAAAACAATCGACCGAACTCACAGTGCTAGCTGCTTGTATTGGCACAAGTAAGGTTGAAAGAACTCTAGGAGATATATTTCTGCAAAAACTCTGTTCTCCAGTTCATCTTACCACCTTTTGGTAAAAATTACTACCTCCATGTATAACCTGTTTCCCACATGCCACTAATTTCCAGCTCCCCCCTACTTTTTATAGTCCTGCTTCTCAACATCCTTTTAACAAAGTCTCTTATTTTACTAGATCTGTAAGTCTACATATCTTCCATTAAGTAAGAGGTGGGCAATATATGGCTTTCCATACAGTTGCTGGATTTATAACCTCTTTAATTCCTCCCTAATGGCTGTGCTTGCTAGATCTGATGAGAGTTACAATCGACCAACATCTAGAGAATCTCAGGTTGCTCACCCGTTTTAAGCTATCTGTATTGTGTAATGAATCAAAATGGAGCCTTTGCTTTTAGTGAGTTAAATTAGTTACTGAGTTCCTTGCTTTCTGAGCAGGGGGTGAAGAAAGTCTGGGAATGTGTCCTTCACCTGTCCTCTTGGAATTCATAACAATCGCATACTGTGGGAATGGAATTAGGAATGATGGACATTGTATGCTGTGATATTATTGGTTAATATCCAGGAAGAAGTGGGATGAAAGATGAAAATGGATTTTGTTAAATTGGAATGTGAAGGAGAAGTGCCATGGTTCTTGCGATGTGTCGCTTGTGCTTATCAGGAGGAGAAAGGAGCATGCTATGCTTGATTGTGAGTAGACAGTAGAAAGCTGTAATCTCAATGTGCTCCAGGCTAGGCCAGGAAATATAGATAGATATACCTTTCTTGTTTTATTCAGGAAAAGGGTAATAATAATAATTTAGTATCAGAGATTACTCTGGGTTGAAAGGATTTTTGCTGGAGAAACTCTGCTCAGGGGACGCCTGAATGTGGTTCCTTTCATGTCCCCAAGTGCAGCCCTCAGGTATCGAAACCAGATCTTCCAGTCTCCAACTCAGTGTGTTAACCACCAAGCCACCAGGGGAGCTGCAGAGAAAGGGTAAAAGTAAAAATTTTCCTTTTTATTTTGTATCTGCTTTTTAGAAATTCTGAAATTTGAACTATTTTTTTCATTTAAATAAAAACTGCTTTGATACAGAAGCCTTCATATTTTGCTACACAATGCTTAGCTGGTGGGAGTATGCCAATTCCTTTGTTGGCAATGCTACCTATTGCTAACTTAGATACATATTGCATGTTCTACCTGATCTGGTTGATTTGTAAGCATAATCAGCCAGTGAATGAAACCTATTATAGATTTCTCTAGCCTGGAGCAGGACCACAGATACTCTACATACCTGTCAAGCACAGCTCTGGAGATGACTGCGCAGGTCCGTTCTACGCATGCATAGAAGGCTTTTACGCATGCGTAGAACGGACCTGCGCAGAACTGTTCTGCGCAGCTCACTTCTACGCATGCGTAGAAGGCTTCTACACATCCCCTTCTGCACAGAAGCCTTCTACGCATGCGTAGAAGGGTTCTACACATGTGTGGAAGAGTTCTATGCATGCGTAGAAAGGACCTGCGCAGAAGGAATGCGCAGTAACTCCTTTCCCCCCGCTGCCAAATTACGGGGTAGCGGCAGCTCCGGGCGGGAAATGGCAAAAATCGGCATGGAAATACAGGAAATCCCGGCCAATCCGGGATACTGGACAGGTATGATACTCTAAAGCAGCACAAAAGTTTTACATGGGCTTCCTGAATGGGTGCAGGTCTCTGTCAAGTAGAACGAGTCAAAGTGGTAGTGGGATAACATGGGTGTGTTGTCCATTAAATATTGTGAGTCTTGTTCTTGTCTATCTAATGCAGGGACAAATCAGGTGAAAGTGTAAATTATACAGTGATGCACTTACATGTGATGCAGTCAAAAGATCTGGCTTCTAGGAGATACTTGTTTCCTGAACAACTTTCAAAGAATCCTATAGATCTATATAGACCTCTAGGAAAAATCAGAAGCCTGTATTGATCACAGCCTGCTTTTATCCCAGATAGGGTTAATTCCAGAATGAAACCAGATAACCATTTCAAATTATATAGAAACTGCCTAGGTATTAAGGTAAAAATTGCTTTATTGTTACAATAATTCCAGGCAACATCACTTGTCTGATTCTATAAGTTTTATTCATCTACATTGCATCTATTTTCCATAAGCACAAAAATAGTTAGAAGTTTTTGAAAACATTCAATAATCATATAGCTAGAGAGAAACTGTAGGGACAAAATATGTAAGACTAAGCTTAAGTTGCAGACAAAGCTCAAATCATGTTATAAGCATGTGTCAAAATGGCAGGAGTAAGGAGCATATATTCTAAAAATGCAGAAGCTTCTAGCGTAAAAACAAATAATAATAATAATAATAATAATAATAATAATAATAATAATAATAATAATAATAATAATAATAATAATAATAATAATAATAATAATAATAATAATAATAATATAAAATTTTAATTTATATCCTGCACTTTCTCGGCCGAAGCTGACTCAAGGCGGCAATTACAACACGTCCACAACATACAATATAATAATGCAACAATAAAGGAGCACAAAAATATATTCAGTACAATAATCAATATTCAATAATAAACATAACATTAATCACAATATAAAGTATTAAATTAAAGCTACAATACCAATAAAAATTAACCCAATACAAACAGGTATATGGAGTCCGGCTCACGCTCCCCGAAAAGTCCAGAACTCAATGCCACAAACGAGACCAAGCTTTGGCATCGTCTCCTTTTGAGCTCTCCAGGCAGGCGAGGCTCGGAGGGCGGGGTATGACTCTGTCGGATGGCAAGGGACATCCGAGCACTTTGGACCAGAAAAAGTCCATCTCAGCTTCCTGATTTCCACAAATGAAGCTAAAAGACACCTGTCTCTCCTTGATTCCACACGTGAGCGGCTTCGTCACGTCTCCATCTTTTGCTGTCTTCCTGTTTTGGGGCTTTTGAAAAGAAAAAAAAAAGCACAACCCCAAGGATTCAAGAAGCTGACTTTGGAAAGCGCTAGAAGGCCAAAAGCAGAGAATGTATCTTCAGGAACAGTAAGTTACTTGGACATGAATTCTCCTATGTTGGAAAGTGTTAGTGAACAAAGTTGGTCACGTACCAATTTACTCTATCAGCAATTAAGGATTCTAGAAGTTTTCCCTTCAATTTTAGAGCTTTTCTTATTTACCTTCACACTTGACTGTTAGGTTACTATGAAAAAGATTCTTTGCAAGGCAATGCTATTTTACAGTGGTCTTGCTTTCAAACTTGGATGAAAGCTGGCTGACTGTTTTGCTGTAACTTTTAGTATACTGTAGTTCAAATCTCATTTTAAAAGCAAAATGCAGATATTCAGGTTTTCATTTTTTACGGTTCCTTAATTATTTTAGTAATCTATATAAAGTATAGAAAGTTTTAAATCTTGACATGCTTCCAATAATTCTGCTCTCCCCTCCATATAGTATATTGATGATATCTTCAGGTCCTTTTAAACCATCTGAGGTATCAAAGTGACAACTGCAAACTCTTAACCTAACTTGATAAAATTGTGATTTGATAGCTTTCCTTTTAAATATGTCATATCAAATGTACACAGGATTTATTTCAGATAATTAGCTCAAGATTGAGCCAGCCCTAAAGGGTACATTATGAATTCTGAGGAAGGGGTGCCATAGGCATGATGTAGCAGTGGATTTCCTGCAATAGTATGGGGTTGGCCTAAATAATTTTTGAGGTACCTTTCAACTCATTATCTGTAATTTTCTAGAAAGCTGAAAAGTCTATTCTCTTCTATAAAGACTAGACTAGTGATGACGAACCTTGGCACTCCAGGTGTTCTTAAACTTTAATTCTCAAGAACACCTGGAGTGCCAAGGTTCACCATCCCTGGGCTAGACTATATAAGAAAGAAATTGGATGTGAAACTGTCTAGTGGCTAGATGGTTGTAAAACTAATTTGTTTCTTCCAGACTTGTAAGTATTTGGAGGATGGGTAAATATTATAGTCATATAACTTGGAAGGGATTGAGAAATTAATTAGGAAAAATAACAACAGTATTCCTTCTATCAAGGTACAGTCCTTTTTAAAATTAACCTTGCCACCTGTGCTGGCCTTCAGCAGTACTGCCTGAGCTTTGCTTAGCAAAAAAAGGCATGGACACAAATTAAAAAGACACGGTTGCTTCTTCTGTCTAGTTCCATCACCTGAGTAAAATCTAAGTCACCCTTCACAAACATGATTTACTGAACTGATTGTTTTGATGGACTGATATTCTGTCATTTTCACCAGAATGGATCAGCCTCCATCAGGAGTGAATAGACAGGCTCACAACATTTTTTTTTGTCTGAGGAAGAAAACAATGGTATCAAACTCCCCAAAATCAAGTTGCATAGCCTGGCAGAAATATACAATAATAATAAAATTATTAAGTAACAATTTGCTGCTCTGTTATAATGCTCAAAGTCTGCTGCCTGAGGTTGCTGCCTCAATCTGTTTAATGGTAGAGCTGATCCTATGATTGATGCCATTATTTTTGGCCAAAGTCCTGCTGCAGATAATGAGGTTGCTAATAGAATCTTACTCAATCCATGGTGATGGGGCAGCACTCTCCACAGTCCCTGGGTTGGATAAAAGATGAGAGGCTGGGTGGCTTTCACAGCTCTGTTGTCCAACACCTTGCTATGGCTTCCCCCTAGCACCAGAGCACCTGGATGTTGGGCAGCCATTTCTCTCTACATAATGGTGGGCAACCATTTAGAAATGCACAAGTTACAAGGCAAATCAGGAGAAGGACCAGGCTTCTTCCCATCCTTCCTTGATATGATACAGATAGAAAACTGTTTTTTGGATGGCAGTTACCATAGCTTTTTCACCATAGGCTAGAGCAGGGAGTCCCAACCTTTTCAAGCCAGGTCATGCTCTCTCAGTCATCTTCGAAGGCCAGATGGGTATTTTGCCCTGCCTGCATGATGGGGTGGCCATTTTGTCTCAACAGCTTCAAAGGGGAGGACAAGGGTATCAATGGCTATAATTATGGATACCTAAGGACAACCTCTGGGTTGGAGAGATATGCAGGATATCTCTCAATGCCATTTCCAGGGAATCCTAAGCAGGTGAAGGCATCTGCTTGGAAATACCCTGAAGCAAATGGTGAGCCACTGTGTGAGACAGAATGCTGGACTGGATGGGCTGTGGCCTGTTCCAGCAAGGCTGTTCTTAAGGGGTGGTCATTTTGTTTCTCAAATGCCCTTGGAGTGGTGGTGGGCCACATGAAATGGCACCATGGTCCAGATACAGCCCACGGGTCTTAGGTTGGGAACCATTGGGATAGAGCAAATGGAAGTTGCATGTCAAAACATCTGGAAGGTCATGGGTACTAACCCTAGATTTAAACAGAATTGTAGTCATTCATTTTCTCCAAATTTTACTGCAAGTTATTTTTGTGTATGGGAACCAAGACACCGGGACAGCCGAAGAGCTGGCTTAACACAACTTTATTACATGCTGGTCAGAGGGAACATGTGATAATGGCGGACGAACAGCTCAATATATACAGTGGCTATACATTTGAATGTGGCTCCTTGACAGTCTATTGGTTGCTGCCCGCGTGACGTCATTGTGGGTCACGCCCTTCTTGTCCAGGTGAAGGTGGTGGCGGGAATCTTCCCGCGCTGTTGTTCTTAGGTGAGTCTGGGCTAATGAGCTGGACGCTCGCTACTGCCATCTAGTGGTCACTAGTTCGCGTCCTATTAGGGTTACAGTGATGCAGCTGAGGGTTATCATGTTACTAGTAGAAAGGATACATTGGTTACACATGAATAGGTACATTGTATAAAGGTACAGTGTTTGAGAACACAACATCCCTCCCCCCTAGGATGAGACGAAGTCTCTCAGCCAAGATGGCTTATTGCAACTGCGTTTGGGCCGCGATGTGGGCTGGCCCGCCCTGGGGGCGCTACCGCTTCCTTGTTCCCTGGTCCCTTGTCCTGTAATGGGAGAGGGAGACTCGTTAGTGGCTTGCTGCGGTTTTGCAGCTTTAGGGGAAGGGACAAACTCCATTGTGGGCAGACCGGGGGCACTAGGGGCTAACGTAAAACCCCTCTTCTCGCTTGGATGGGTGGGAGACCACTCCGAAACACCCCCCCCGGTTCTGAAACTCAAAATCAAACTCTGCTGGGTGATCCTGCGGGGTATCTATGAGGACAAATTCCTTCTCCTCCCCCCTCGGTGGGAACCCATGACCCCCCTCTCCTCCCCCTTGGGCTAAGCGGGTGGGGGAGAACCCTAACGCTGAATCCTTGTTTATGCTTTCTGCGCCCTGCCTTCCTGGGACCCGGCTCCGGAGCTGGTCCGCATGCCGCTGCCAAAGTAGACCCGTGCTGGTCTCCACGCGGTATGATACGGGACCGGTCTGCTCCACGACAACCCCCGGCACCCAGGCTGGCCCTGCGCTGGCGTAGTTCCTGCAATGCACGGGGGCGCCTACGCTGAAACTTTTTGTGGCCTCTAGCCCGATGTTCCTCCCCTTGTCTTCTACTCTCGTGGGGTCTAGCCTCGTGAGAATGGTGGTCAGTTTCCTGCGCATTAAAAGCTCCGTGGGGGAGTATCCTGACGCCAATGGGGTCACCCTGTACCCTAGCAGAAACTGACACACTTGCAGGTTGAGATCCCCGGGGCCCATGCGCTGCAGTGCATCCTTCGTGGTGCATATGAGGCGCTCCACTTGGCCATTGGTGGCCGGATGGAAAGGGGCGGAGGTGATGTGCCGGATGGCGTTAATCTCTGTGAATGCCCTGAACTCAGCGGACGTGAAGCAACTAGCGTTATCGCTAATTAAAGTGTCGGGTATGCCGAACGTAGAAAAAACCCTCCGCAAATGCTTTATTGTCGCGGCCGAGGAGGTGCTCGTGACTGGAATGACCTCCAACCACTTGGAGAAAGCATCCACAACGAGGAGAAACAGAGTTCCTCGGAACGGGCCGGCGAAATCAATGTGTATCCGGGACCACGGCCCCTTAGCCGTGTCCCACTCCCTGTGGGGAAGACGGGCCTCCTCTGGTCTGGAGCATTGGCAACTCTCGCAAGTGCCGACCATGTGCTCGATGTCGGTGTCTAACTGGGGCCACCAGAAGTAGCTCCGGGCCAGCGCTTTGGAGCGCACAATTCTGGGGTGGCTGACATGCAGCAACTTAAGCACCCGCGGCCGAAGGGATGTGGGAATCACCACCCGCTGCCCCCACAAGAGACACCCCCTCTCTAGGGGCAGCTCCAACTTTTTCCTGAAAAATGGGGCGAATTCTTCCGCTGGGGAAGATGCCGGCCACCCTTTCTGTACCCAGGAGCTAACCGCCGCCAATGTCCTATCTCTGCTTGTTGCTTTAGCGATGTCGGCGGGTACTATGGGGGGCGAATCTAAGACTTCTATCATGAGCACCTGGTGGTCCGGCTCCTCCTCGCCCACGTGGCTGTGCGTCTGGGGAAGGGGGGACCTCGACAGGGTGTCCGCATGGCTGATCTCTTTCCCGGGCCGGTACACCAACGCGTGCTGGTAGGCGTTGAGAAAAATGGCCCACCTGAGCATCCTCGGGGACAGGATCTGTGGCGTGGGCTTATCTGCGGTAAAAATGCCTAGTAGGGGCTTGTGGTCGGTCACGATGGTGAAGGGGCGGCCATATAGAAAATCGTGAAATTTTTTGGTCCCTGCAATTATCGCCAGCGCTTCCCTGTCTGTCTGGGCGTAATTTCTCTCCGCTTGGGACAGGGACCTGGAGTAAAACGCTATTGGGGCCTCCCTCCCGTTTTCCAACACGTGGCATAACACTGCCCCCACCCCCACCGGGGATGCATCACAGATCAGTACCACCGGCCGTTTGGGGTCGAAATGGGTCAGAATGGCGTCAGACGCCAGGAGTTGTTTCAGTTCCGTGAATGCCCTCTCCTGGTCATCGCCCCACTTCCATGCCGCATCTTTCTTGAGCAACTTATGAAGCGGTTCAGCCACCGCAGCCTTCCGTGGAAGGAAGGAGTGGTAGAAATTTAAGAGCCCTAGGAACGACTGCAACTCGGGCTTGGAGGTGGGGCGAGGGGCTTTCTTGATGGCGGCCACCTTGGATTTGGACGGTTTGATCCCCTCGGGTGTTACTCGGAACCCTAAGAACTCAACCTCCTTCGCGAAGAAGACGCATTTGTCTTTTCGCAACCTCAACCCCGCCTGTTCGAATATCGCTAGGACCTTGTCTAGCCTTTCAGCCAACTCAACCTCACTCCCCCCCGTTATCAATACATCATCAAAATATGGCAAAACGCCGTCCAGCCCTTTGAGGAGGCATTCCATGAGCGACTGGAAAATTCCGGGCGCCGAGTTCACGCCGAATTGGAGGCGCGTCACCTGGAACGCCCCCTTATGCGTGACTATGGTCTGTGCAGCAGCTGCAGCAGGGGTTACCAGGAGTTGCTGATAGGCTTGTGCCAGGTCGAGCTTAGCGAAACACTTTCCCCCATGTAACCTGGCTAGCAAATGGCTGACCACCGGCACCGGATATGCATTAGGGCGGATTGCCTTATTAATGGTGCACTTATAATCGGCGCAAATGCGAACCTCCCCATTGGCCTTCAGTGCCGTGACAATTGGAGTTTCCCACTCCGCAGAATCAACAGGAACAAGAATCCCCTGGCCCACTAATTTGTCCAGTTCCGCCTCTATTTTGTCCTTTAGTGCGAAAGGCACTCTGCGCGGTTTGAGTCTTATTGGGCGGACCTCCGGGTCCAGGTCGAAAGTTACTGGGGGTCCATTGAATTTCCCAAGTCCCTTTTTGAAGACTTCAGGGTGCGCGTCGCACACCCTCTGTATCGGGTCAGTCCCCACGGACTGACCCGATACCCCCCCAATGAATAAACCCAGGGGCTGAAACCATTGAGTCCCGAGGAGGCTGCAATTTCCCCCCCTTGAGAACGACTAGGGGGAGTTCCGCGGCGTGCCGCTTATACTGGACCTGGAATTTCCCAACCCCCAACACCGGGATACTGTTCCCTTACACGTCCCGAAGCGTGGACCTCAACGCTTTGAGCTTGGGCCGTACGCGGGGGGCAATTCTCAAAAACTCCCTCTGGGAAATGATGGAATATGAGGAGCCCGAGTCAATCTCCATCCTAACAGGGGCCCCTTGCACCAGTACCTCAACAAAGTAACGGGAGTGTCCCAGGGACACGCTGAAAACTGGAGCGTCGTCGCTGTTGTCGGAGATGCGGCCCACGCCGTCCTGCTTCCTCGTGGGCTGGGCGCCATCCTTTGGTCTCGTCGAGTGGTCCGGTTTCGTCGAACGGTCTGGCGAGCTCCTCCGGTCCTCGCGCCGTCGTCTGCAGACTTTGGCGATGTGCCCGCGGCGCCCACAGTTGTGGCACTCGGCCTTCCTAAACGGGCACTTAGCACGGTCGTGGGCCTCTCCGCAGCCGTCACAGCGTCGGCCGGCCTTCCGGACCCTCCGGACGTCTTCCTCATCGCTGCTCTCCACGGAGGATTTCGGCCGCGTGCACCGAGCCAGCTGCTTGGTCGGCCTGTGGGAGCCTGTCCTGGAGCTCTTTCACTCCGGCCCTCATGGCTTCCGCGGCCTGTGCTGCCTTCACGACCTCCTGCAGTGTCGGGGGTGGCTCCTGGTTCATCAGCTTCCGCTGAACTTCCTCGTCCCTCAGGCCACACAGCATGCGGTCCCTGAGGGTGATTTCCAGGTTCTCCCATTTGCATGGCCCGGTGGCCAGCCACAGGGCCGCTGCGAATGCGGCGACCGACTCGCCCGGCGCTTGGACTCGCCTCCAGAACGCGTCCCGGGCTGGAAACATCGACACCGAGGCCTGGAAATGGTCACGCATCGCCTTCAGGAGCTCCTTTGCCTTCAGCTCGCCCACCTTCTTCGGTGCGATGAGGTCGACCAGCACTCTCTTGCTGGCGTGCCCGAGCATTCTGATGAGGATGGCTCTCTTCTTTCCCTCGTCCGTGACCTCGAACTCCACCAGCGCGCTTTGGAAATCCATTTCGAAGAGTTCCCAATCTTCCGGTTTGTTGATGTCGAAACCGGCGTATGTCTTGGTCCCGTGGGAAGCCATGATCCCACCTTCATCGCCAGTTTTGTGTATGGGAACCAAGACACCGGGACAGCCGAAGAGCTGGCTTAACACAACTTTATTACATGCTGGTCAGAGGGAACATGTGGTAATGGCGGACGAACAGCTCAATATATACAGTGGCTATACATTTGAATGTGGCTCCTTGACAGTCTATTGGTTGCTGCCCGTGTGACGTCATTGTGGGTCACGCCCTTCTTGTCCAGGTGAAGGTGGTGGCGGGAATCTTCCCGCGCTGTTGTTCTTAGGTGAGTCTGGGCTAATGAGCTGGACGCTCGCTACTGCCATCTAGTGGTCACTAGCTCGCGTCCTATTAGGGTTACAGTGATGCAGCTGAGGGTTATCATGTTACTAGTAGAAAGGATACATTGGTTACACATGAATAGGTACATTGTATAAAGGTACAGTGTTTGAGAACACAACAGTTATTTAAAATAATTCTACTATATGTTAGCTGTTTTGAAGAGTATTACATGGTTGTTGTTTTTTAAATTTTCCATATATTGACCAGTATATTATAGGTGCATACATGGGGAAAAATAAATTTATTTTTATTTGTGCTACATAGAAGGGATCTTTCCTTTCATATTATCCATTTACCATGCCTTTACACAAAAGGGAAAACCTCTTTTGTGTTTCCCACTTGTGTGTCCCCTTTGTGTTTTCTTGCATTTCAGCAGTCCTAAAGAACCCTTAAAAACTACTATAAAAAGCAGAGGTGAAGCAGGAAATTAATCCACAGGAAAAGCATGCATGAGAAATGAAAAGAAAATATCATTAGACCTATGCAGGCTTCAGTTTAAATTATCTCATTCAAGATAGCCAAGATACCCCAATTATTCATCCATGAAACAATTCAAAAAGCAGTAAAGCTCCCAAACATCTGGAAAGAGAAAATAGCAGTATAGGTTCAGTACCCTCCACATAGCACAAAATTAAATAGTCAAGGAAGCATCCAGTTTACCTGGCACTAGCTGCTTATCACACAATACCAAGTGTTGTCAACAGGGCCATAGCCAGGATTCTAGATTTGGGGTGGTGGTGGTTTCAGGAGGGGCAACAATATCACACACACATATACAGTATAACATTGGCATCCCACCCCCACCCCCCGGCTCCCCTTGCCTACAGCCCTAGTTGTCAACACAATCTTACTCTACTGTAAAAGATGAACACCTTCACTGATTGTTCTTTTGTTCCATCTTTCTGCAGTAGGATGCAGGCCATATTTTATTTATGGATATAATGATCACAATTATGAGTACTTCAGACTCCCCCCCCTTCCCAGCTTTCATTCACGAGAGATAAGAACACTTATTATCATTGCTATTTTGTTCATCATAATTGTTGAGGAGAACATAGTTTATTATGGAAAGAATACCTATGAGTCTGAGTCTGACAACAAATTCTTAGTGGTCTCATATTCAGGCACTGATCAAGTCTCTGTTGCAAGATTCTCTCCTGGACAAATAGTGACAAATAATAATTATTTTTAAACAACCTCTATCTACAACTTTGTGTAGTCACATTCTATTATGTGTGCCTTAATGGATACTTGGTAATGGGAATCACACCATGATAAGCATATGATATGTTTTGACTACTCTTTCAGAGGGGAATTTTGAAATCTCCCCAGTGCCTGAGAATCACTCTTTATTATAAGTGTTGAAAGATATTCCCTCCTTCTGCCTGTTTTTAACAGACAGGCATTTGGTGGCCATTCTTGCTGTTGGACATCTGCTAGAACTGGTCTGGGTGTGTGGACTAAACATAACTACTATCCTAAAATAACTACAATGAACAGTGGCTCTGGACCACCCCATAAGAGGCAGCCTGGGCAGGTTCACAGTCCATTATACAATTAGGAATGAGGGTTTAATTTTGTTTCTGTGCAGGTGATCCCCCCATTCCCCCCGACCCCCCCCCCCACAATTAGATTAGAAATTCCCCCTAGAAAGCTAGCGTTAGTCTTATAGGTTTTGTTTTTCTTTTCTTTTTGACGTGCTGGTGTCACTGCCAACGTTCATGATGACAATCTCCTACTTCATCAAGTGCCATTTCTTATGTTGTATAAAGATGAATAAATATGCTGTTTAGAGGAGTTGAATGCATACATTCTAAAGGTAATGGTAAAAGTCTCCCTTGCTCAAAAGCCAACTGTAGGGTTCAGTGCTCATCTCTGTTTATAGCCAAAGAGCCAGTGTTGTCTGCATCTGCAGACATTTCCGTGGACATATGGTAGGCATAACTAGACACCAGAGTGCATGGAACATGTTTACCTTCCTACTTAAGTGGTACTTATTTATCTACTTGCAATAAATCCTGCCTTACCATAGGGTGACTCTTAGAAGGAACAGATTGCTTTCTATCACTTTCTCTGTCAGGTTCAATGAAGAATCAAAATTGCATTCTAGCCTATATAAACCAAATTTCATGGCCCTGAAAATTACTGTAAAACAATTGATATATTTAAACCAGGTTTTCAAGAAGCAGAAGGAAAAGAGTTTTCCGGCTGACACTATTAGTGTTAATTTCCCCCCTAGAAAACTCATTAGTTCTCAGGACCATTGTCAGACTGTACTGTAGAAAACATTCTGTATCCACTCATATTTGAGGGGCAGCAAACATTGTAGGTAAAAGAGCACAGTGAATAAAATGATACACTCTGCTGTGTCTCATAATAATTGATTCACCTAATAGCTACTGCAGATTTTCTTCTCTAGATACCCCTGGTTTATTTCTAAATGAACCATACACTAAGAAGTTTCACAGCATCCAAGAATAAATCTGAATGTCTCCATCTCTCTGCATTGTTGCTCAGGATTCTAAATGGAAGAGAGACCACATTGTTCCCAGGAAGTGCCCAAATGATTAACGTTGCTCATTTTCAAAAACAAAATGCCCACTGCTGCATTTTATGCTTATTTTGCAATGGACTATAATGCCAGCAGAGGAAAGATGGGTTGGAGTGGATTTTGGAGTGCCTGCTACTATTTTTTTTTTAAACTGAAGCAGTACAGAAAAATACATGCATGTCTTTCCTTCTTGATGTTACTCATAAATGCAAATGAGGTGCTGCACATCATCAGACTTCACAACAGGTAAAATATAATGCATGTCAATCATCTTCACATGTACTGTAGCTGTGAGTTGATCAAACAAAAATCAAAGATGTGTGTGCGTGCATCAATTCATCCAAAGTGAATGTTATGTCTTTCCTTGGGAGAAAGCAGGGGGAAGTATTATAGTTCAGACTTGCAAAGTGTTCCAGGGATTTTTTCTTTTTCCTTTATTTTTTTGGAGATTGCCAAAGTTTGGAATGAATCACTTTGAAAAACATGGGGGTTTAACAAACAAGAAATGGCCTTTGTTGTGTTTGGAAGTGTTTGGTGCCCTGTTGCACTCAGTCTTGGTATTCTTGAGGAGTATGCTCTCTTTCAGGTGTGATGACTTGTTTTCTCTATAGTTAGTATCACCATCTTTTCAAGGTACATCCTCTTTCCAGCCAAGTCCTTAAAACGTAACTGTTCAGCTGGTATCTGGGGCATGGATATTTGACCACATTTTCCCAATCCTAGCCTGCCTGCAACATCATCATCATCATCATCATCATCATCATCATCATCATCATCTTCTTCTTCTTCTTCTTCTGGGCTGGTGGCACAGTGGTTAAGTTGCTGTACAGTAACTAAAAGATTGTGAGTTTGACTCAGCCATCTATCCTTCCGAGGTTGGTGAAATGAGTACCCAGCATGTTGGGGGCAAAATTCTAATTAACTTGTGAACCTCCCAGAGAGTACACTAAGTACTGTGGGGTGGTATATAAGAGTGATAGCTTTGCTTTGCTCCTCCTCCTCCTCCTTCTTCCTCTTTTACCACCACCACCACCACTTCGGGTGTCGAGGGAGCCTGTAGGTTTCCATGCTAAATTAAAGGTATTGATAATTATATATAAAACCCCAAAATGGGTTGGGATTTTAATACCTGTTTGAGTATCTCTCCTGGAGGAATGTTACTGTTGTGTATGTAACTTAAATAGTGCTTTAAACAGTTTGTAATTATTATTGCAGGATCGGGGTGATCCTCCATTTTGTCTTTTTCATGGTGCCAAGATATTGTGGAACTTGCAGTCCCACCCTTTCTACTGAGACATGCGAAGTCTCCCCACTCTCCAGTCACCCCACAATTACCCCACTTCTCTCCCAACCAATCCTGTTGTTTCCTGCCCGAAAGTATCCATTGTATATTGTATATAAAGCTCTGCTGCGCCATTGCTGTTCGTGTTTGGTTTGCTTACAATAAAGTTGTGTTTGGCCCTGTTATGCTGGCTGCTTCTCTTCAATTCTCGAACATCAAAGTTACCCAAACCACCCACTCTCACAGACCTTGGGGCTATGGGTGCCAACCCTGAAGGAGGCTTGGAAAGTCTAAATTAGAAACTGGGCCTTCTCAATGGTGGCCCTATCACTATGGAATGCTCTACTGCCATATGTGTGCCAGGGCCCCTCCCTCCAAATGTTTTGTGTTCCTCCTGCAATTTTTAAATCTCTTTTTCCATTTCTTCATATTTGGTCCTATACTGTCTATTTCTAACATTTGCCAGCTTAATACTTTCCCCTCTAAATATTGACTTCATAGTGTCCCAAACTATGTGGTATCCAACTTCTCCCATATCATTCCAATGCCAAAACTCCTCCCAGTTTTACATCATCTGTGACTTAATCTCCGGGTCTTTATATAACTTGGGATCGTATCTCCAATTGACTCCACTCTTTACTCCTTCTGATTTAAAAACCATCAATACTTTTGCATGGTCAGACTTTAATTATTCATGTCTCTATATCTTCTAGATTTTTAATAATATTTTCTGTAACAAATATATAATCTATTCTTGAATAAGTATTATAAACCTGAGGAAAAAATGTGTAAGCTCGTTCTGATCCTTTTATTTCCCTCCATGCATCTTTCAATGCTAATAAATTCATCCATCTATCCAAAATTCTTGTTTTACTGACTCCACCCCGGGTTAAGTTTGTACAATCTGCCATTGATCTTATCAAATTAAAGTCTCCTGCCACTATCATCTTTGCAGAACCTTCCTTCCTCAAAATTTGAAAAATCTTATCTAAAAACTTCTCTTGACCGTCATTAGGAGCATATATATTTACCAATGTAATTTCCTCCTCATCAATTTTGCCTTGTATAATTAAATACCTACCTTCCAGGTCAGCTATTTTCTTGGTCATATCAAAACCCAATCTATCTGATATCAATGTTGCTACTCCTCTTGCTTTTGAGGAGTCATACGCTTTTTCATATATTTGAGTCCATCCTAAATATAATTTGTTCACCTCACCTGATTTCTGATGGGTTTCCTGAAGAAAGATTATGTCTGGCCTATCTCTCCTAAGAGCTGATTCTAATCTTCTGTATTTGACTTGGCAGCCAGTACCTTTCACATTCCAAGTTAATACCTTTATATTCTTCATAATTCACCTGAATCCTCTAAATTGTGTCCACCACATCCTCCTATGGACGTGTGTTCCTTTAGCCAGGAATTCCCCTTCACCCTACATCCAAAAGAAAAGAACAAATATATAAAATATAACAAAAAACAAAAATATTTGTTTACCCTCCCCACTTTTCTATCAAAAAAGTTATATTTGTCTCCCAAAGGGGGGAGGGGGGACCTGTTGCCAATGCAAGATTATCATAGATGTTATTCAATCCCACATGCTGCTGCTAAATCTATTGCGTACCACCTACTGCACCCAGTAACTCCAAATCATCCTCCCCCTGGAAGGCTGATTTATACCCTCCTGAAACGATTAACTCTTCTTTGAGGGCATCCCATTCCTTCGTTCCATTTTCCACCATTTTTGCTTATTCAAAGACATACATTGGGTCCAAATCCTGAGTAATGATGAACCACCTGCCTAGATATGAAAAATTTAATTGTCTGGGGAATTTCCAATTATACTTTATGTTTTTAGCAATCAGTCTTTTAGTTATTGGTCTCATCGTCTGCTTCCAAATTCTCTCCTCTATGGAAATACTGTTGTATACCTCAATATCATCTCCATCCATTTTCAAAGCCTGCGAACCCATTTTTTGAGGTGTGCCATAACATTCAATTTGTCTATCACATTTGCAAACTTCAATAACACATTTCTTGGTCCTGTTCTATTCTTCTTTGAACCTAAACAAAAGACACTCAAAATATGCTCAGGGCCAAAATTGGTTCCCAATCCTAGTCCATTCAACCAAGCTAAAACTCTGATTTTCAACTGATCTGAGGTCTTCTCTGAAATCTTTCTAATAACTATATTGGCCCGTCTCATCTGTTCCTCCATTAATTCCAATCTCTTCTCTTAACTCCCCATTTTAAGATCTCTTTCCTTGTCCTTTTCTTTTATTTCTATGACATCTTTTGTTTTTTTGACCTGTTCTTTTTTCATCTCATCCTGTTCTTTTTAAAGTGCATTCTGTCCCTTTTCAAGTTTGTCATGGCCTGTATTCATAGTTTTAATGAGGTCAGTCATCATAGATTGAAGGTTCAATTGTCCTTTCATAATTTCAGTCTTGTCCTTGACCCATTCCTGTTCTAATTTCTGCACGTCACTTTGAATTCTAATCTGTATACTGTGTAAGTCTTTTTGTATGTTCAACTCCATATGATCTAATCAGTCTTTGATCTTTTCATATTCGCTCTTGGGTGCCCCCATATCCTTCTCATCTTTTTCTGTAATTGCTGCTGTTGCTGCTGTTGTGGTTGTTGTTGCTGTGACTGTTGTTGCTGCTGCTGTTGTTGCTGTTTCTGCTGCTGTTGTTCTAGAATCTTTCTCACCCTTTCCTGTTCCTTTGCTTCCTTTAATTCTTGTTGTAGGCTCCTTGGTGTCCCTTTGCTCTCATCTTCCATCCTGACCAGTCTTTTATAACTCCTGTCTGATGAAGTTTCACGCACCACCCTGGTCCACAGAGGCTTCTTTTCCTTTTCTGCTCCCCGTCCACAACGACTCATTCACACTACCCAATCATTCAGCATTAACAACCTTACTTATTATAAGATCTCCAATATCTAATTTACAATCTTCTTCAAATCAACATTATATCTGAAAAATAATAAAAGACAAAAATCAAATAAAGAAAGAAAAAATAAAGAAAAATAAATTTTAAAAAAGGAAAAATATATTAATTATTATTAAAATAATAACAATAATTTTTTATTTTTTATTTTTTGAGAGAGAAGAGAAAAAAAGGGGAAAAGCAAGGGGAGAAAAAATAAAAAATAAGAGTAGATGAGAGAGAAAGAAAAAGGAAAAAAAGGAGAAGAAGAAGGAAAAAAAGGGGGGGGAGAAAAAGTTTCCCCCCAACTTCTGGTATTTGTTACTTTTGCAGGACTCCAAGTCTTGTAAGTCATATATTTATCCAGCTGATGTAATTGGTTAATAATTGTAGATGATTACAGCTTTTGTACCAAAACCCAGCTCAAAAAATCCAAAATTATCCATAAACAAGGAATAGGCTGTCCCCTATATTGGTTTCAGCCTAAACCCTTAAATTATTGTGTTAGCCCAATTAACTTCAGTCCGTCTGTAGCAGAATTTTCAATTCAAAATTGACTGTAGTTATTCAAAAAAGGAAAATATAGGCTGCTCATTGTATAAAATCCAGTTGCCCTTAACTTCAATCTCTCCCATACGACCTTATCAGTTTCTTCAGAGGCGTGGAGGGAGAGGGAAAGGAGGAACTAGCTTGAGAATGACACAAAGTTTCTTGAAGACAAAACAAGATGCCTCTGTAGCCACAAAGTCTAAAAGTCCTATCACCATCTTGGATTCAATGTATTTAAATATGAGGTTTGTTAAATCTCCCAAAATAAGCTCAGTCCATACACAAGCAAAAATCTTCTTTTCCAATACACTCCTTATCAAAGTCTCTGTTCCCACCTACTCCAAACAGTGTGGAACGGAAAACAAAGCAGACAGTGAGAGGAGCTCTATTCTTCGCGGCTCACCCGGCACTCACTCCGGATCAACGGCTGCCCAAGAATGCCCAGGGCTTGCCTCCACCTGCCCCGACAATTCCTCCCCAGCCCTGATCGCAACTTGCCTCCGCTTGTCCGTGCACTCACAAAGCTTCTTTAATCAGTTAGTTCGCTTTCTCCACAACCATTCCTCCACCACCAGCAATTCAGCCAAAATCAGTCCTCTCACCAAGCTCAAATTCTCCCTCCGCCTTTCCGTCCGCTCCGCGTCCCACTCCAACTCAATCCTCCACAGTCTTCCTTCCCACAATCTGCACCAGTCTACTCACAGCTTCTTCTCAGAGTCTGAAACCACTCTCGCCTTCTCGCCTTCTCTCACTCAGCAGCAGCCCCATGCTGCGCCAAGGCTTGAACAGGCTGGGAGATGAAATAGCCCGTCTCCAAGTCCCCCAATCGCTCGTCCGCTCAAAATCTCAGCTCAAAAAATATTTTTTGGTGATAAATTCCTCCTTTATCCACTATAAGTGCCCCCCCCTTTATCACAGCGCTGGGAAAGTGTTCCTCTCACATCGCCATCTTTAACCACGCCCTCCTCCAAATGTTTTGTAAGCTTGTTAAGACAGAATTAAAACTGCCTGTTCTACTCAATCCTCCTTGGCCATGAGGCTTCATGTGTCCACATCAAGGGAGGTCAGGAATTTGACAACTAGATATTAAGGCCTTCTTGACTGTGTTCCCATCACTATGGAGCTCTTTCCCTCAGATGATATGCATGGCTGCCTCCTTCCGGGCCTTAAAATCTCCTAAAACTGAGGTATTCCAAGAGTTTTGTGGAGAACTACTCCACTAACAAGAAACGAGACCCATGTTTTCTTCTGTTCCCCCCATTTAATGAACCTCTACTGTTACCATGATGCTGCTTCATTTTATTAGATTGTTTATGTTCATTAATTCATGGATATTAGTCAGTATTATATTAGTTGTTATTTCTATTTTTAGTTATAAACCACCAAGAATTGTATATTTACAGATTGGCAGTGTGTGTATAATAGGGCATCCATCAATTTCAGGTCTTAGGGAAAGGGTCACTGGACGTCCAGGAGCTCTGGGACTGTGGGCTGACTCACTGGACTGCCTAGGCATGCTAGGTCTTTGAGAGGGTTCTCCAGGAACTGGCATCAGTTCTGGAGCTGTACCCGTAGAGCGAAGGTCAACCTCTACCGCAGACTCGGCTGCGGTCAGTTCTGGGGGACTTCCCAGTGAGGGTGGTACCTGCAAAGGGTCACTTGGCAGAGGCTGAGTGAATAGAACTTCCCCCAGATTAAAGTCTTAAGCCTCAGGCTCTTGAAACTCACTTGCCACCAGATCTGCCTCTGGCGTGGCAGGGGTTGGAGTAGTGTAAGCCAGAAGCCCTAGGCCAGGAGTTTGCAAGGTTTTTACACCATGGGCCAGACTACTCATCCTCAGACAGATGAAAGGGCTGGACACAATAGCAGTGGGCACATTTGCGCATGCATGGCCACTTCCACTTCTGGGGTTGTCACCGTGGGTTGGATGGAATGGTGTCAGGGGATGGCCCACAGCCCATTGGTTGTGGAACCCTGCCCTAGACAGATCCTACAGCTCAAATGTGGCCCCAGTACTTGGCATATCCAAAATGCAATTATTTTTAATGTCAGGCAGTTAGGGAAGAAGGTAAGTACCATTTCTCCTTCCCTCTGTTAAACAAATTATGAGCCCTTGTCCTCATGCCTTCCAAAGGAGTTATGCCCCTATTTGATAGCATCATATTTTCCCTGTGGTCCACCCAAACACTTTGGAGAGTGGGTTCCTCACTAAGGGGGGGGAGGAATATTCTGTGCAAGTATTATTTCTTGTTATTCCTAACAGACGCTATTAGCACCTTTAAGTCTACGGCAGAATAGCGCTCCTTTTGCAAAGGTGCCAAATTCAAACTACTGTCAAAAATAGCTGATTTGTCTGTATGAACTTTCCCACTTCTCTGGAAGCCCACCGAAAATGTATCCACTTCTGTAACTGCCATTCTCTCTGTATATAAGTAGGCCACCTTGTACATAGTCCTGAGTCCGATTTCTGAGCTGATAATAAATCACTTGTGTTTGACCCAATCCTGCTGGTCAGTACTTCTTAAGTGCCGGACTCAACACGCCCCCTCGCCAGGGCGACTCCAGGTGGCTTACACATAAAACAAATAAACAAATGTGGACACTGGGAATGGCATAGGTGGGACTTCATCAAATCACTGCAACTGGAGTTTACAGAAAAGACTTCACTGGGACTTCAGCATAGAGTGATGGCAGGGCGGGTAAGATATAGAGCAGAGAGAACCACCCAAGAAACCAATGAAAATCCAAACTGAAGAATAAATTCTGAGACACCAGGCAACGAAGTAGTAGAATTTAGCTGTATTTAATCCAAACAGGATGTCCTCCAAATTCATGAACTAAAAATGGTTAATTCAACAAATGAAATTTCTTAAAGCAATACAACTTGCTGGAGCACTAGTACTGTCTTAAAAGACTTTGTGGAGTTCAATCACAATAAGGAGAGTGATTCTGAGCTGCAGTAAATGTCCAGTTGCAAGGAGCTAAGTTACATTTCCAAAGAGTAAAATTTCCAAAGAACAAAATATTTTTATATCCTTCTGGTAAGAGATATTTCGACGGTGATCTTCATCAGAAGAATTAATACTCAAGAATTAATACTCAATGACAAGAAGATTAAGGGCATTCCATAGCCTCGTGTTAGTGATTCATGTCGGGTCAGAACATTAAGATAATTACTCAGGGAGTTGGTATATAAAGTCTCTTTTCGTCACGGAGTGTATCGGAGATTTTTAGCATTTGAAACCCCAAAATGGCAAAACCAATATTAGTGATTTGAAGAGGCAGAGAAACATCCAATGGTGACCGGGGGGGTGGGGGTTCTTGAATTTCCCTCCAGCTGATCCACAAATGCACAAATATCTCTGTTTGGATGCTTCCCTATAAAACTGGTACATGTCTTACTTATTATACTACACAGGCAATCTTGCAGGAAGCTAGTCATCTAGGCATTTATTTTTAGTTATATCATACAATCTTTTTTAAAATAATAATTCTGTATGCCAGTTTATAGTCACATAAAAACAGTATGAATCACAACCACTACCAAACCACATGATGGGAAACAGTTTGGGGACCACCAATACTCTGTTCCTTTCCCTACATCCATGATAACATAACTGTTCCCCAGCTGTGTCTTCCTCCCTACTTTTAACAGTTCTGGTGGTTACTTCCATCTGCCACTCACCCTATTTTGGAAACATGGTCCCTAAAACATGGAGGCAATATGTCCCAACGTCAACAGCTCTGGCAAAAACGACAACTGTCAGGCAGTTAGGGAAGAAGGTAAGTACCATTTCTTCTTCCCTCTGTTAAACAAATTATGAGCCCTTGTCCTCATGCCTTCCAAAGGAGTTATGCCCCTATTTGATAGCATCATATTTTCCCTTGGTCCTATCAGCAACACAGCTACTCTATGCAACAGGTTAGCTTTCATGCCCTCTTCATATGGCAATAGCTGGTTGCAATGAACTTGCCCTCAGCAGGATTTGGAAGGGGCCTAACCCTGTGAGAGAAGAAACTTTTGTAGCTGGAAATCATCAAGGAAAGAGCAACAGGTAAGGTAACAGGCACTGTGCAGGCTTTCTACCCTGACTGATGTTTGTAGGTACCCCTTCTTATGGGTATGCTAACCAATACAATGTTTAATATAGTTCTTAAAAGCATATACAGTAGACTCAATTAAGTGTTCAGGCTTTCCCACTCGTGTAGCTTTTCGTATCCCACTGTCTGCCTGGTTTTGAAGGAACCTTACCAAAGTCTTAGAAGACATCAAAGCCTTATACCTGATAAACTGCACAGAAAAATCAATTCAAATAATAATGCCCAAAAAGTGATAGGTGGGTGGGCAAAAGTACTGCAGCGAAATATCGAAGAATGATTACTAGACAAGCAGGCAGCAGTGTGTTACAGAGATAGCCAACTGAATCTATAACAATCTTTTAAGGTGGGCATAGTCCTTTTTTTTTACTTCTTGAGAACATCTCTAATGTTCAGTGTTAAACCCACTGAATATTGCACAAAAACTAATGGTTAAAGATTAAGAATATCACTAGCCAAAATGCTGTTGCTTGGCATGACCACAATTGTAAGTTCTGATCTGTTCTTCCTCAGTAAACGAACCACCCCTGCTGTGATTCTCCAGGGTTTGCCTCATTCTGGGTAGTTCTGTGAATGTGAATGCTCTGAGAATCATGATAGGGATGCTCTGTTAATAGGCCGAAGGTTGCTAATTTGGCATACTTGTAGCAACAGGATATCTGCCATTGAACAGTAGCTGCTGAGCAAAGGATGGGTACAAGGGAATCAAAAGAGGTTGGCAGAGACTGGCAGCCAAGCAAAAAGGTGGAGGATTGCAGAACAACTAAAACCCTTCTATGCTGGAACAGTTTTGTCAGTATTCCCCAAAACAGAGAAAGATACACACTCAATAAACTAATTAATAAATTAAAAGGTTAAGCTAAATGACTGTAATTAATAAGACAAAGTGATGGGAGTGAAGAGAGATAAACTCAGAGCAATCAACAATGCCAAACTGCTCACCACACCTGTATGGTCTGCAAGGTCCTGCTGCTGTTGTTGTTCAGTCAAACAGTCCTGCAGTAACTGCTAAATAAAATGTCTAACATTCCTGTGAGGACACTGCAAGAGAAATGCTAAAAAGATTCAGTGACAGCACACACTTCCTCTTTTCAGGTATTGTGAGTGGACAGTGATGGAAAAATGCTTCCTCCAATTTCATGTAAATTACAAAAACCCAACACCTCTGTTTCCTCTGCATATCACACCATTTTGAGACTCAGCTGCATATATAAATCTATGAACTGTTTCAAATTCTGCTTTGAACTGGACCCTGTATGAATCAGCTTAAATCATGCCAATTCAGTTTGGGAATTTTGGGAGTCAGCTGAAGCAGACACAATTCTAGTGTGCATGTGCAATCTTTGTTTTGGACTGAAAGATGTTGGGAATAAAGTAATGCTAGTTGTGATGCTTTAAGCAGAAGCAGAGACACCATCTGTGTCAATAACAATGAATAAACAGACTCCACTGTTGCCCTGTTGGTAGGGAGATGAACCGTGAGGTTCTGGCATCAACATATGCAAGCCAATTGCAATTATGCCAGCCTATTTATTTTTGAATGTCACCTCTCAGTACCTAATATCTTTAATCACTATTTCTGTGATTGCTGCATTTTAAAACCACTTGAGACTGATAAAAAAGCACCTTAAAATTGACAAAGTGGACTTGATCCATGAAAGCTAGCATTAAAATACAGCAGTTAGTCTTTAAAGTGCTACAACATTTTTCTTTTGTTTACTCTCTGATATCCTTAAAATTGAGAGGCAATGAAAATATCATTGACATTCTAAACTGCCACTCAAGGCTTGAGTAACAAGACAAAATTAAACTTCCACCTTTGATAGAGGTGAGATGTGGCACTCCGAATTCATAATAGGTTTTTAAAAATAAACAACGATAGAACAGATGTCTCTGAATCAAAGTTTTAAAAGAAAATTTGGAGGGCGTATAGAGGTCTCTGGTGCTGAATTTAGAAAGCCATTTTTAATGAGGCAAAGATTTGATTTGAAATTGAAATTTGATTTGAAATTTAATTTATATACTGCAATTCTCTGCCCAAGGGGTGACTCAATGCGGTTTACAAGTTACAGGTTCACAAGTTTAAATAAAAATAATAATACAATATATCATAGTGCAATACAGTAAATACAATAAAATACAATTACCCAATAAAACAGTTCAATTCAGAAAACTGGCACAAAGCCCTAGCTCATGTCCTAGTAAGGACCAGGCTGAGAACCAAATGCACTTCCCCGAGTCAATGGGGAAGAAGTGGAAGCAAAAGTCCTTGGATGCAGCAGCAGACACACCTGGCTCCCATCTCCAGAGCGTTGGAGTGGCTCCGGGGAGAGCTCGAAGGTCCCCCAATGCGGTGTCCTCACGGCTTTTCTCCCCTCCAGCCAGGCAGGGCTCGGCGGGGGCGGGGGCAGCAGACACACCTGGCTCCCATCGCCGGAGCATTGGAGTGGCTCCAGAGAGAGCTCGAAGGTATGGAGAGAGCTCGAAGGGATCTTGGGTGGTCTACCACTGAGCCCATGTCTGACCTAAAATTGTACATGCTGCCAATTACTACTTTTAGTGTTCTGGAAATAATAGGCAGCATTCCTTAACTATCTCTGATCAGAACTGGTAGTTGGGAAAAACTGTTAGAACCGTTGACAGCTCTGTTCTCGTTCAAAACCCTCCCGAAGTCTCACAAGACTTTGGATCATAGTAAAGCAAATACATATTAAACTCTTTCACAACAAGTCAAAATGGCAAACACATTTCCTTAAATACACAACACTACTGAAGGCTGTTGTGACCAAGAACACGAAAAATATTTTCTCAGATCACAAGGGCTGGAGCCCCCATAGGAGTGGCTTGACAAATACAGTTGTGGAGAGAGAGAAAAGTGGTTCTGGCCCATGTGAAAAGAACTCCTTGTGCTCCAACTTGGCTTTTTTTACTCCGTGCAGCTTTTATTGAAGGAATAACATGAGCCTCAGCCACTCCTTCTCCCACTTCCTCAGTGGGTTGAGTTTTTGGCCCCAGCCCCTTGAATCTTATCCCTTCGGCTGGGGCAAGGTTGACTACACTATCATCTCCAGAAGTCCTAGTCCTGGGAAGTGAGTTGGATATTTAAGTCCAGCTCCTTGATGTAGCTTTTTTTTTAAAAAAAGAGAGAGCTTATAAAGGCAAGTGTGGGGAACTGATCTCCATGATGTGCATAACTTGGGGGTCCTCCTGGATTCGCTGCTGCTGCTAGAAGAACAGGTGGCGGCTGTGGCCAGGAGGGCCTTCGCCCAACTTCGGGTGATTCGCCAGTTGTGCACACTCCTGGACCGGGACTATTTGCTCATGGTCACTCATGCTCTGGTGACCTCCAGACTAGATTATTGTAATGCGCTCTACATGGGGCTGCCCTTGATGACCATTCGGAGGCTGCAGCTGATCCAGAATGCGGTGGCCCGGGTGGTGATGGGGTGTGGACGTTATGCCCATGCCTCACCACTGTTGCGGGAGCTGCACTGGTTACCCGTTTGCCTCCGGGTGCAATTCAGGGTGCTGGTTTTGACCTTTAAAGCCCTATATGGTAGTGGGCCAGGTTACCTTAGAGACCGCATCGCCCTAAGGACGTCTGTCCGTCCAACCAGAGCGGACCGGAGAGGCTCTCTAATAGTGCCATCGGCCAGGGGGGCTCGCCTCTCTGGCACAAGGAGGAGAGCCTTCTCTGTGTCCGCACCGGACCTTTGGAATCTCCTGCCTGTGGAACTGTGTCTCCAGACAGAGCTGTTACCCTTTAGAAAAGAACTAAAAACCTGGCTGGCGGGCCAAGTTTGGGGTGCAGGTGGAGGGGTGGCTTCCGTTGGGTGGTTAATATAGGGGAGGATGCCTGCCCCATGGTTTCTTCAGTTCCTGCACCCCTCTCTTTTTAGGGGTGGGTTCTTATTGCTGGTTTTTATCTGTTTTATTTGTTTTTATCTGTTTTTACCCACTGTTGTGAACCGCCCGGAGTCGGCTTTGGCTGAGTGGGCGGTATAAAAATTTAACAATAAATAAATAAATAAATAAATAAATAAATAAATAAATAAATAAATAAATAAATAAATAAATAAATAAATAAATAAATAAATAAATAAATAAATAAATAAATGTTGCCCTTGCTGGGGAATCACCTTGCTTGCCTGTTGCTGTTGGCATCTCCAGCATTGAAGCCAGGAGATGCCAAATGTTGGGTGGTGTGAAGGCTTCTTCTTCTTCCATGTCTAGGCCAGACGTTAAATTGCTAAAATGAAGGCACCTTTTGATGAATTCATTCTGCACTTCTTTAGTGTCTTGCACGGAAGACAAAGAAGGAGCTGCAGTGAGGGCTAAAACACAGGTTTATTTCATGATGGTCAGGATGAACATGTGGTAATGGCGGAGGTACAGCTCATTTTATACTGCAGTAATACATTTGAAAAGGGTTGCACAGTAGCTCATTGGCTGCTACCTGCGTGACATCATTCTGAGTCACGCCCATCTTCTTCCAGATGATCCTTGTGCGGGAAGGTTCCCGCGGCTGCCAGTGATTGGGGGAATTTGAACCATGTGAGCTGAACGCTCGCAGCTGCCCTCTATGGGTAGCTAGCTCGCGTTCCTTTAACAGCTGGGTTACATTGTAATCATTGTCAGGTTACATTAATACATTCTTAAAGTAATACTGTTACATACACAACACTCCTCCCCCCTAGGATGGGACGAAGTCCCTCAACCATTGTGGCTTCCCGCATGTGCGCTTGGGGCGTACGACTGCTTGGGTGAGCTCAGGGGAACTAGGGGCTCCGAGTTCCGCAGACTCTCATCCTGCAATGGAAAGGGGGGACTCATTAGTCGTCTGACGGGGACTCTGTGACAACCTTGCGCTGGGAGAAGGGGACGGAACATGCAGCTGAGATGTGAACCCCTGCCTGTTGCTCGTGGCGCCTGGGGACCCCCCAGCACAAACCTCAGAACTGACGAGGAGACCCTTGTTGTCTCGCCCTGGTCTCTTGCGCCTGCAACCGGTGTACTAGCGCTACCCCCTGCTGCCTGACTTGGAGTTCTTGGGGATGGAGAGAATGAACTTCCCCCTGCTGCCTGGTTCGGGGGTCTTGGTGATGGGGTATACTCTAAAACAAAAGGACTGGGAGGACTGGAGGTACCAGGGGCTGAACTAAAAACCCTCTTCTCGCTCGGACGGGTGGGGGACCACTCCGCGACACCCCCCTGGTACGGTAACATAAAATCAAACTCATTCCACTCTTTCAAAGTATCCTCCTCATCTGAGAATCCAGGGTATGCATTTGTACCCGAGGATGTCCCCGTATCTCCCCCTTGGGTTATGTGGGTGGTGGAGGACCCTAACTCTGACTCTCTTTCACTGGTAACTCACCTTCTGAGTTGGACAGCGTGCCTTCTCCAGAGTAGACCTGTGCTAGTCTCGACCCTATAAGATACTGGCCCCGTTTGCTCAATGACCGTTCCTGGGACCCACGTTGGTCCTGAGGTCGCGTAGTTTCTGCAGTGAACTGGGTCCCCTACCGTAAAACTTTTGGAGCTCTCTATCGCTATATTTCTCCCCTCATCCTCCACCCTGGTCAGATCCAACCGATCAAAAAGCGTTACCGGCCTCCTCCTCATGAGGAGTTTGGCTGGCGAAAGTCCTGAAGCTAGGGGAGTTGCCCTATAACAGATGAGGAACTGACACAGTTGGAGGTTCAACTCACTGGGACCCATGCGCCGCAGTGTGTCTTTCGTAGTGCGCACTTGACACTCTACCTGACCGTTAGTGGCGGGGTGAAACGGGGCAGAGGTAATGTGCTGGATGGCATTTCTCTCAATGAATGCCATGAATTCCGCAGAAGTGAAGGTACTGGCATTATCGCTAACAAGGACGTCCGGCAGGCTGAAGCAACTGAACATCTTACGCAATTGTTTAACAGTTGCGGCAGATGAGGTGTTCGACATGGGAATGACCTCCAACCACTTGGATTATGAGTCGACTATCAGCAGAAACATGGACCCGCGGAAAGGGCCAGCGAAGTCGACGTGTACTCGGGACCATGGCCCGCGGGCCATGTCCCATTCCCTATGGGGCAGCCGGGACTTCTCGGGCTGAGAGCTCTGGCAGCTCTCGCATGGACCCACCAAATGCTCTATATCCGTGTCTATCTGGGGCCACCAGAAGTAGCTTCTGGCCAGTGCTTTGGAACGCACTATTCCCGGGTGGCTGGTATGCAGGAGCCTCAGCACCTTAGATCGGAACTTCTCTGGGATGACTACCCGCTGGCCCCAGAGCAGGCAGCCCCTTTCAAGGGAAAGCTCTACTCTGTGCCTGAAAAATGATTTGAATTCCTCCTCGGGGGGAGTTGTGGGCCACCCTTTCCTTACCCAGGAACTGACTTGGGACAGGATTTTGTCGGCCGCTGTGGCTTTGGTGAGGTCTGCCGGAACTATGGGGGGCAAGTCGAGAGACTTGATCAGCAGGACTTGGTGGTCCTGCTCTACCTTGCATTCAGGGTCTCCTAAACTAGGGAGGGGAGACCGGGACAGCGCGTCCGCATGGGAGATCTCCTTCCCTGGGCGATAGACCAGCTCATACTGGTAGGCGTTAAGAAAAATCACCCAACGTAGCATTCTGGGGGACAGAATTTGTGGGGTGGGCTTGCCTGTAGTAAAAATTCCCAAAAGGGGCTTATGATCAGTCACAATCGTGAACTTGCGGCTGTATAGGAAATCATTGAACTTCTTTGTTCCCGCGATTATGGCCAGAGCCTCCCTATCTGTCTGTGCGTAGTTGCGCTCCACCTTTGAAAGTGACCTGGAATAGTAGGCAACTGGGGCTTCCAACCTGCTCTCTAACACGTGGCACAGCACCGCCCCCACCCCCACTGGTGATGCATCACAGACCAAAACTACTGGTTTCCTCGGGTCGAAATGAGTCAGAACAGCATCCGAGGATAGGAGCGCCTTGAGCTCTTTGAATGCTTTCTCCTGCCTATCTCCCCACCGCCAAACTGCTTCTTTCTTAAGTAGCCCGTGCAGTGGCTCTGCGATGGATGCCTTCCTTGGTAAGAAGGAATGGTAAAAATTCAGGAGCCCTAGGAATGACTGCAGCTCCGGTTTCGCGGTGGGGCGAGGGGCGTTTTGCACAGCTGCAACCTTGGACTCGGAGGGCTTGATGCCCTCCGGCGTTACCTTGAACCCGAGAAACTCAACCTCCCTCGCAAAGAACACACATTTGTCCCTTCTCAGCCTAAGTCCCGCTCTCTCGAACACAGAGAGGACCCTGTCTAGCCTCTTCGCTAGTTCTGATTCGCTCCCTGCTGTTATCAAGACGTCGTCAAAATATGGGAGCATGCCTGGAAACCCCTTTAAGAGGCGTTCCACGAGAGACTGGAAAATACCGGGGGCCGAATTAACGCCGAATAGTAGGCGCGTTACCTTGAATGCCCCCTTATGCATAACAATAGTTTGCGCAGCGGCGGCAGCTGGGGTTACTGTGAGCTGCTGGTACGCCTGCACCAGGTCTAGCTTGGCAAAACACCTCCCCCCATGCAACGTGGCCAGTAAGTGGCTGACCACTGGCACCGGATATGCATTTGGCCGAATGGCCTTGTTAATTGTACATTTGTAGTCAGCGCAAATCCTGACCTCCCTGTTGGATTTTAAGGCTGTAACAACTGGAGTTTCCTACTCCGCTGAATCAACTGGAACCAAAATCCCCTGCTCCACCATTTGTCCAGTTCCGCCTCAATCTTGTCCTTGAGGGCGAAGGGAACTCGTCTTGGCTTGAGACGTATGGGCCGGATTTCTGGGTCCAACTCAAAGGAAACTGGGGGCCACTTGTAAGTCCCAAGCCTCTTCTCGAAAACGTCCGGGTGCACATCGCACACGTCCCGACTTGGTCAGTCTCTATGGCGTTAATGCCGGACAGTTCAATTCCCAGGGAAGTAAACCACTGGGTTCCCAAAAGGCAACATCTTCCCCCCTTGAGAACCACTAAGGGCAGTTTTTCTGTGAAATTTTGGAACTTCACCGTGAAGTTCCCCACCCCCAACACTGGGATCCCATAATCCTGCACATCCCATAAGTATGACTTCATGGCCCGCAACTTGGGCCGTGCATTTGGGGGAATGTGGACGAACTCCTTCTGGGACAGGATGGAGTAGGACGACCCTGAGTCTATTTCCATCCTCACTGGAACCCCCTGTAACAGTACCTCTGCGTAGAAGTGCCGGTGCTCCAGGCCCACACGGTTCACGCCTGCCGCATCGTCGTTGGCTGAGACCTTTCCGATGCCGGCTGCCTTGCGTTGGTGTGCTTGAGAGTGTCTCGATGCGCCCTTGTCCTCGGTTCACCCATGCCTGCAGACCCTGGTGATGTGGCGCTTCCGGCCGCAGTTGTGGCACTCGGCCTTCCAGAATGGGCATCTCGTCTGGTCGTGAGATGCCCCACAGCCATCGCAACGGTGGCTTCCTCGCTCGCTGGTCTGGCGCCTCTCTCCGCGCTTCTTTACCCTCTGTATGTCGCCGTCCTCGCTGGAGCAGGAGTCCGCCGTCGTGGAAGACTCCTCGGAGGTTGCTGGGGTGCCTGCGGGCGACCGGGGTGCCCACCAGGCCGTTTTCGCTGAAGACCGCCGGGCTGCTTGCACGGGGGACTTGGCCTTCTCAGGCACAGTCCCTCGGGACTTGAAGACTCTGACCCCGCTCCTCGCCGCCTCAGCCGCTTGGGCCTCCCGCAGTACCTTGTTGAATGTGAGGCGATGGTCACGGGTCATCAACTTCCTCTGGACCTCCTCGTCCCTCAGGCCACACAGCATGCGGTCTCGGAGGGCCGTGTCCAGGTCCTCCCATTGGCAATTGACGGCCGCCAGCCTGAGGGCCGCCGCGTAGGCGGATACGGATTCTTCCGGGCGCTGGTCCCGCCTGTGGAATGCGCCCCGGGCCTGAAAAATGGAAACGGGTGGCTGGAAATGCTCCCTCAGTAGTGCAAGGATGCGGTCGTTGGGCACCGTGTCAACCTTCCGGGGAGCCACCAGGTTCATCAAGATGCGCAGCGTGGCCGGCCCCACCTGGGCTAGGAAGTGCAAGCGCATCTTCCCCTCATCGTCGATGCCTGCAGCATCCATTGCATGCCGAAACTGGCACTCGTACAGCTCCCATTGTTCTGGATCGCTGATATCAAACTGGTGAGGTTTGATCTTGGGACACGCCATGGATCCCATCCTCATCGCCAATTTAGTGTCTTGCACGGAAGACAAAGAAGGAGCCGCAGTGAGGGCTAAAATACAGGTTTATTTCATGATGGTCAGGATGAACATGTGGTAATGGCGGAGGTACATCTCATTTTATACTGCAGTAATACATTTGAAAAGGGTTGCACGGTAGCTCATTGGCTGCTACCTGCGTGACGTCATTCTGAGTCATGCCCATCGTCTTCCAGGTGATCCTTACACGGGAAGGTTCCCGCGGCTGCCAGTGATTGGGGGAATTTGAACCATGTGAGCTGAATGCTCGCAGCTGCCCTCTATGGGTAGCTAGCTCGCGTTCCTTTAACAGCTGGGTTACATTGTAATCATTGTCAGGTTACATTCATACATTCTTAAAGTAATACTGTTACATACACAACAACTTCCTTTCACCTGACCTAGTGTGAGAAAGATTAGCTGATGACACAAGGTTGCATTACCAGGGTACGTTTGATTGTGGTTCAAAAATACCACAATCTTTGAGGAGGCTCTTTCTGTGTACCTGAAACTGGGGTATAACCAAATTGGCTGGCAGTGGCTGCCTTCTGCCTCCCGCCTTTTGCAGCTGGCTGAGCTGGATACAAAAGCTGTCTGTACTTCAAAACCTCCCCACTAGCTACAGACACAGAATCCTTGCATCTTTTGTGTGTCCCTTGGATTTGTGGGACAACCTGCTAAGGATGAGGAGGGCAACCCCCTCACACCCTTTCATTACCCAGTATGGCATAATCATCTCGGGCAGTGACAGGACAAATGTCATCCTGGTGAGAAACTGCACAAGTGCCATGCTGCCATGTAACTAAATGTGGAGTGCATGCAACATGATGGCACCTATCCTTTATTTCTTCTAATATGTGAAAAGTGCAATTCTGTGTCAACTTTTCCCCTCCCCACTCTTCAACTCTAAAGTGTAGCACAAAATTATCTTGTGTCCTGATAAATTTGTGGCACATATTTTTCCTGCTGGCACTTTACATCAATCGTCTATGGCAGGGGCTTTTAACCTAAGGCCCATAGGCCGGATGCAGCCTGTGGTGCCATTTCATGTGCCCCCCCCCCACCCCTCCAAGGGTATTCAAGAAACAAAATGGCTGTCCCTTTGAAGCTTTTGGGACAAAATGGGCACCCCCATCATGAAGGCAGGGCAAAATGGCCATCTGGCCCTTGAAGCTGACTGAGAGAGCATGACCCGGCCCACAGCTTGAAAAGGTTGGGAACCCCTAGCCTACGTATTACAGGAGCATGAGAAACCTTCCATGTAATGTAATGATACATAATGTATGGCACATTGAACTGTGGAACGTGTGTGGGAGAGGGAGAATTAAGGAGAGCATGCCATTTCTGGCTGAAGCTCCATGTGTCGTAACATAATATGTAATGTTACCCACAGTTCTGTGCAGATTCGTTTTACTTTGGTCTACCCATGAACTCAAGTGTTCAGAACCTAGCTAGTCTTACTTTATTTATGACATCACAAATATTTTCTTTTGCTTTCTCCCTGGCAACTTCATTTTCTTCCATCAGTTGTAACTATCCAATTAATCTTGGGTTCAGATAGGAAGAGAAAGCATTTATATTTTTCCTTTATAGTTCAGTAATATCTTTGACTGTAGAGCAACTCAGAAATGAGTTAGAAATGGCTATTCAACCAAATGGGTATAGAAACCATGAATGTGAAACATGACCGTTGTTATTTTGTGGATCATTAAAAGAATGAAGACATTTCCTTCAGCAGTTTTTACTTCAGGAGAGCAGGTGGAAGATGTCTGTGGTGATGATCTACATAATTTAAAACACATTTGCAAACCATGTGAGACTTCCACTTGGGTAAAATATTCATCCTGAGCATTGTACTACACAGTTGCAATTTGTCATTTTAAAAGCTTCATATTTTTGAAATTTTACTTTTCATAAGCTGTTGCAGTTCCCATAGTATTAAGACATAAAACTAATTTTCTTTAAATTTAGCCAGGCAGAAAATCAATGAACAGGCAGATCCCTGTCTCATAGATTTAGTACTGAAGCAGATTTTCCAGTGTGAAAAGATATTACGTTCATCAAATATTTGCTAAATGGGAATATATACAGTAAGCAAAGAAAGTTGTCAAAAAAGGTCAATTTTTGGAATGATCCAGTTTGTATTTCTGAGAAGAACCTGGAAAATCCCTTTTAAAAGTAATTTGAAGTAGTTGTTGATTGGGCAGCATATAATAATAATAATAATAATAATAATAATAATAATAATAATAATAATAATAATAATAATAATAATAATAATAATAATTTCTGGGCCAATTCAAAGTGCTGGGTATGCCCTATAAGCCCCAATATCTCAGTAGTTTAGGTACCTAGCTGTGGAACCAGAGGTTGTGAGTTTAATCCTACATTGTTGCTCCTTGCAAGGGCTGCACAATGATCCATAGGGTCCCTTTCAGCTCTTCAGTTCAAGGATAAAGATGATGATAACAATGGGGATGATTATGTTTTCCCATATACCGCCACCTGGAAATGCCCTCCTCACAATCCTATCACCTGTACAGGTATATTTGATGGGTACCACAGACTAGTCTTTCTTGGTGGTTGCCCCAGTTATGAAATGCCCTTTCCCATATTGTCATATTTGACAAAGCACAACAAATAGCAATGACATTCCCTTTTCTTTCGTCTTAGATGAAAAAAAGTCATTACAATGTTTAGCTACATCAGGGGTCCCCAACCACCAGGCCATGGACTGGGGCCAGGGCATGGATCATCCCAAACCAGGCTGCAGGGAGTGGGTTTAGAAAAAGTTTTTATCTCAGCCCTAAATGGAAATGCCAAAGATTGAAGCTTGGAGCTTGTGTATACAAGACATGTGTTCTTCCAATGAATTATAGCATTTTATAAGTGACCTTGTTCCATAACTTTCAAATAAAACTGAAGGAAATGGTTGGTACCTACCAATGTCTTTATCATCTGTAACCCATCTAATTTAATTAACAAAACAAAATGGAACCTTTTAGTAAAATTCACAAATATATAGAAATAGAGCTATTTTGTTGTTGTTAAGTGGCACAGTTGATTCCGACCATTGCCCGCCAGGCACCTCTGTCATTCACCATCTTCCTCAACCCACCCATCTCTGTGCTCATTGCGTCTACAATACCATCTAGCCATCTCATATTGTTGGTAAAAATTATTGAAAATTGTTGTGTGTATGGTTCATTGCAAACAATAGGTTCATAATTAAACAATTCATCAATTTTTTTAAAAAAGAAAGTGCATTGAAAAGGAATTAGCATGCTTCTCAAAAGCAGGTCATACATTCAATGTCAACTAACTACTTCAAATTAACTTATCAGCTGTTAACTATTTTAATTTAACACATTTTTGCTGTGAAAGACTAATTTAACCTGGGAAAACAGGTTGTCATCTTAGCAAAGATAAAGGTAGTTCATTGCATGCATGCATCAGTGTTAATGAAATATAAATACAGTTTTGGGTGCCAAACCATGAGAGTTGAGAGGAATTGTTTGTTGGCTATACTTAACATTTTTAAGATAAATAAAATCTGTATACAGTATGTCAATGATGAACACCTTAAATTAGGGTTTCTGCTAATTTTATAGTTCAGGATATTAGCGGTGGATCTTGATCTTGCCCAGATCTTTCAAGCAGCACAAATTAAAGCAACACCTTTGAAAAAATTCATTTGAAGCTTCGGGCCCAATGATGGGATCAATCAATCAATCAATCAATCAATCAATCAATCAATCAATCAATCAATCAATCAATCACTGTATATATGAACATTGGTAATGCTTGTAATAACATAACTGTATTGAGTATGGCTTTATGGATGTTTTCCCTTATGTACCATGTGGGGACATATAACTGTTTCTTGCATGGAAATGATGGTTCTTTGTTCTAAACGGAACCTAAAAAGAGACTGATAACTTCCTGCTTGGTGTTGAGACCTCAGGAATGTGATGGGAGCAGAGAAAAGAGCAGAAGAAGAGTGAAAAGTCCCAACACATGAAGATTACATGGAGAATGTTTGGACAGTAGAAATGTTTGGGAAGAATAAGAGAGAAACCTGGGAAGGAGGTTAAAAAAGACTTTTAAGAAAGGGTGGGGCTGCTGCTGCACTTTTTCCTTTATCACAATGAAATGTATTGCCAAGTTTCGTTAATTGGCCAAATAAAAGACACTGTGATTGACCTCTTCTTATCTAATTGATTATTGGAATGATGGCAGAATGTATTTTAAAGGGTTTTAACGTATTTTAAAGGGTTTTAACGTTGATGGTTTTAAATGATGTTATTGTCGTGGAATATTTTTTGTATATGGTTTTATATTTTCATCTGTGAGCCACTTGGAGTTGCTTCAGCGAGGGGGCGGTGGTACAAATGTGAACAATAAATAAATAAATAGATAGATAGATAGATAGATAGATAGATAGATATCTGACATGCCTGTTCTGAAGGAACAGCTTTCAGACCACAGCACCAGTCAGATGGACATTTGTCCCATTGTTTGGTATTCTGCAGGAGACAACCTAATTGTTACAGCAGGCTTATCTGCCCCCAAAGCATATCTTTCCCCTATCTGTATGTTTTTGGGCCCCTATCAGGGGCATCTATTTTTTTATTCTGGTTAAGGGCTCTCTAGTTTAGCCCATTCTCAGCATGTGTAATCACTGAAACTGGACTGAGTCTTGCAGCTGCCAAAGGTCCTTTCTGTTTCAATTTCCTGTATTCTGAAGTGGTTTAAAAAGCCATTCACTTCAAGATATTGGCTATTTGAAAACCTCCTCTGTTCCACTATGGATGGGCAGGAGAAATGCTTTTTTTGTGTTTGCAAAGCCATTGCTCTAGCACTAATTGACTTTGATCAAATACAGGTAATATTTATTATTATTTTGGCTTTGTGTGAAGTGCTGGTCAAAACTGTCGCTGGAGGCAGTTAATTGATCAGCATTACACACAAGGCAGAAGAATAATAATTTAATAAGTTATCAATGTATTAGCAATGGTCTAGCACAGGCAAAATAAACTACTTTCCCTGCCCCCCACCCCCCAGGAATGAAGTAAGTGTTCAATTGACAGAAGAAGGAAAATAGCTAAACAAATTAGGGACACTTGAAGTTGATATGCTATTTGGATGTGAGTCTCACACCTAACAGCAAATCACTCCTCCCCATCAACCTCAAGGGACCCTATTTAGACCATACCAGCCCATACCAAAAGGACCAGTGCTGTCACATCCTTTCTTAGGTAGATTACATGCCACATTTCCTGTTTTTCTGCATTTGGGTGTTGTTTCTGAATAATTTATTACAGATCAGTTACATATGATTTGCACTGATATTCCTACTTTCTCTATATGTCATGGGTGTTATTTTTTTAATAAAAACCCAATCATTTAGATGGCTCTTCATTTATTAAATATTAACTGAATTGTCATTAAGCAATCATTTAAAATAAAACACTGAGTCTTCTTGGGCAAATCTCCTGAAAGTATAATCTATACCTATAAAATCGTGCATTAACCGTTGTAATTTGACAAAGGATCCTTAGCCAGGCCCTACTAGCCTGTACCGAGCATTCGTGCACTTGCCTGAACTGGGCACGGAGGTAACTGGGGGGTTGAGAAATGCGCCAGTGGGGCAGGAGCCCCCTGAACACAAGCAAAGGAAAAGGACTGCAATTCCCAATGTTCCTTGCGACGTGCCACACCAGAGCCAACGAGGCTGAGAGGTACAAGCAAAAGGAACGTTCGGAAACGCGCCGTGGCCAATCAAAATGGAGCCGCAGAAAAAAAACTGCCACACAAACGGAACGCACAAACCCATAATTACAAGCCCCAGAGTCCTGCGCGCCATGAACACACAGAACGCTGAGAAGGCCGCTACGCAAAAAATTAAAATTAAAAACGCAACGTGAGGGCAAGTCCGCCGCAGGTGGACACAGCACCTCACAGCCACGCCAACACCCGCCGGCCTTCTTTCATGGAGAAACGGGGAGGAGAGGGACTCCCTCTCCTCCATGCTACCCTGCTGAAGACACGGCGAGACCACCACCGGCCTCAAGAAAAGTTGAGCTGGGGTGGAAAAAAACCACAAACACAGAGGGGATTCAAGGGGGGAGAAAGGTACTGATGTCTTCCCCCCCCCCCTTGAAAGTGAAACAATTCCTCCGCAAAGGAAAGGCATCGAATGGCGCTCTGGCCGCTGCCTTTACTTTCCGAGTAAGTGTTTCATTTTCAAGGGAGGGCGAAGGCATCAGTGCCTTCCCCCCCTTGAAAGTGAAACAATTCCTCCACAAAGAAAAGGCAGCAAACGGCGCTCCGGACGCTGCCTTTACTTTCCGAGTAAGTGTTTAGCTTTCAAGGGAGGGCAAAGGCATCAGTGCCTTCCCCCCTTGAAAGCAAAACAATTCCTCCGCAAAGCAAAGGCAGCGAACGGCGCTCCGCCCGCTGACTTTACTTTACGAGTAAGTGTTTTGCTTTCAAGTGGGGGCCAAGGCACTGGTGCCTTGGCCCCCCCTTGAAAGTGAACCCATTCCCAGGGAAGCAAAGCCAGTGGACGGTGCTCCGCCCACTGACTTTACTTACCAAAAAAGTGTTTTGCTTTCAAGAGGGGGCCAAGGCACCAGTGTCTCCCCCTTGAAAGAGAAACAAAACTAAAAAACACAAACACACACCAAAATAATTAAAATAAATAAACCATTAATTAAAAAAAACAAAAAACAAAAACATCTAAAATTAATCAAAACCAAAAATAACAAACAGAAAAAACACACAGAAAAACACCAAAGAAAGAAAAACAAAACAAACCCACAAAAGAAATTAAACCAGCCAACTTACCAACATGTCCAACCTCCATGACGGCCGGAACTGAAATGAGGAAAGAAAGAGACTACTTACCGGAAGAAGCGCCACCCAGAGGCCAGTAGAGAAAAAACAGTCAAAGTAAAAGAAATACCCAAAATCTCCACCCAGAGGCCACAAGAGATAAAACAGTCAAAAACATAACATTACATCACACATTCACACAAATCACAAATCACAAACAAATCACAAAATAATAAAATAAAAACATTTCTAAAATCCTGTATAGAGTTTTTACTCAAAAAAACCCCCAAAACATTGAACGTAAAAAAACATGTACTTTCACATTTTTAAAATTATTATCCAAGGTACAACTATTTTTAAAAAATCACATACTAAAACATTATTTGGTTAAATAAAATAATTGTAAAAAATTATATCATCCTTTCCTCTTTTTTTAATCCACAAAAACAAACCCAAAAAAAGCTGATCACAGTTTATAACAGCTTGTGTGTATAAATAAACATTTTAAAAATCACAATTACAGACTAACCTCATTTGTACAAACATTAACAAAACAAAAACCTTCCAACACAATTTAAAACAGCCCGGCACCGCCGGGCAAAATCTGCTAGTACTCCACTAAAATCACACTGGGCTAGGTCTGCACTTAGTCATACTCAGATTAAACCCAGTGAGATAAGTGGGACTTAATTTAATCATGGTCTCAGTGGGCTTACTCTAAGTACTATCAAGTCCAGCTCTAGCAGGGGATGAAAGGAGAGAAAATGATTGAATTTAACAGGCCTTTTGTAAATGTCCTTAAATGAATGATGTGTATGAGAATTTAGCATTCCTTTTCTAAGAAATAAAACCTAATATAATGTTATAAAGGAGCTGTAATTTACTTAGGCATGTTGTACATTACAAGCAATTTCCTGTCTACCTGGGGGTCTTTCTATCATGAAAATGAGATTTGACTGCTGTTAACAAAAGATTTATCAATTTCTGTTATTTAATAGGAATGTTCTGTATATCTTAGAAATCCAACAAAATCAAAGATTTAAATGAACAGTGTTCCTTGTTTTGTACTCATCTTATTCATTAATTAAAAAACTTGTATTGGATTAACTTTGGCAATGAATTCCAATTACAAAAATATGTTCCTTGTCAGGAGTTCCAGAATTTGGGAGCAGTCACTGGCAATCAAATTAGATTTCATGGGAATATGTATTCCTTATAATCAACACCCCTTTCTGTTTTGCACAATAACAATGTGACCTCCTTAGATATAAGAGCCTTGGCAATCTGACTTGTATGTAAAGTATGTGTTTACATTCAAATAATTGAGCACAAAACAAAGCATGTGGAATGCAAAGCACAAAAGAGAAGAAAAGTATGTAGAAGTGATCCTTCATCACTTAAAGAAGCATCTTTTCTAAAAACATGGTGTAAGGAATAGAAATCAGGGCTTACAGTTGTTGTTTTTTTTAAAAAAACACACACAGTAACATAGATTTCTGAATGTTGATCACACCAGAGGGAAGGAATGTGGCTTTCAAGTTGTTGATGGGGAAGGAGTGTGTGGTAGACATAATAATCTTGTGTTCTGGGGAAATGAAACTTAAATTTGGATGGAAATTTAATACTGTGTAGTGGTTGGCAAGAATCCTTCAGGGGAAGGGCCAAAGGTGGAAATTGTTTGAAGAGATAAAAGGAAGGGGGAGAGAAAGGAGTGGCCATTTTCCACCATGAATTGGATTCCAGGCAGAGAAGAGTTAACCATTGCACATGGTTAAATAAACTTTCTATTTTCATCCTTAGAAAACTCTCTCTTGCATTTCTGTAGAGTGTGTCTCTTACAGTGGTGGGAAAGATGGAAGGTATTGCACATGGAGAAATGGAAGAAAAGGAGAGCAGGGAAATCCACTGTAGTTTTCTTGGTTGCAGTTACAGGTTTTTGTGCAGCACAGGGCATCTGATACAACCATCAAATGACATCTACTTGCTAGGTGATGCAAGTGTAGAAAACCAGCAATGGCAACATTATCATTTGAGATGCACATTTGAGAATTTTACTCCCAACCTCATATGTGCTGCAATTTCCTCTTCCATTAGTTATTAAAGGTACATGAGAACTATTCCCCTTTGATTCTAGCCAACTTAGTCAGCTAAGTTACACTGTGTCTGCATTTATTCCATATACCTGAAGAAGAGTTAAATTCTCAGTCCTGTTCCATTTTGCATCCTGACTCCTGACGCCAAAAAATTGATTTTCCTTAATCATAGTGCTGCCAGGAAGAAACAAAGTACCACATAATTGCACATGGCAACCTGCCAAATCTATCAAACCATCTTTTTCTTCTTTGTTAAGAAATTAGGAAGCTAAATTGTACAAAGGATGTGAATGTGTCTTTTATACTGTAAACTTTGCCTTTAGACTCATTTCAGAGAAGAGCTACTAGCAAATATTTATTAGAAATTAAATGTTTTTATTTTATTCCATACAAAATACCTACTCCAATCAAAAGGTGTCACTAGTATACCAGGACTACTGAACAGATGATCTGGTCTTACCAACTTTTCAGCTGGAGAAGGAAGTCATCTCACTAGGAGTGCAGCCTTAAATAGACATGCAGATTCTGCCATTTATGTTTTTGCAGTCATTTGGTTTAGAACCCACTGAGTTCAATGGAAAGGGCTAAGCACACATTTAGTTCTCTTCCCTGGGCTATGGAGCTCTGTTCATGCAGCATCAGCAAAGTTGTTTCATGATAATACCAGGCAGAAGATTTCAAATGGATTTAAAAACAAACACAAACCCATAATGCATAGAGAAGAAAAAGATGGTGGTAAAGAAAGACAGGAATTACCATGCTAAAACTGACTTAAGCCTAATCACTCAAAGCCCATACTTCTCCGCTCCGTCGCAATTTCTAAAATGGCAGGTCGGCTGCCTCGTGGCCACCCCTTTTATAGAGGGGTGGCCCCGCCCTCTAACTCACCCAGACGTCTGAGTCCGGGTGGGGGTGGGGCTGCAAAGAGCACGGTGGCCATTTTGGCGCTGCGCTTTCATTGCAGGCGCACCCCCCAAAGAAAGACTCAGACACCGGTATATGGTTAAAGGCATCGGGCCACTTTTATTGAATAATGCCCTAGTCAGAATTATAACTTTCAATTGGTGTAATCATCCAATTGTAATTCTTTAAGGCAAGCAGGCCGCAGTAACACTGGTAAGGTTCCTCCCAAAATGCCAATGGCAATTGGCTACATGTAACTATTTGTATCAATTGGTTTGTTGACACAAACAAATTGTTGACCGGAGTCAATAAACTATCTACTGACCCCACCCTATGACGTGTATCCGTTAAATATCCAGGTGATGCAGGCTGTAAAGCTCCTGCCATCACCCCTTGCCTGGTTCGCCCTTGACCGGCCAAACCTATTTCCCCTGTACCTGTCTACGTGTTGGCCAGTCAATTGCGAACCTGCCGGATACCTATGGGTCATAAATCTTTACCTTACCAGTGCTACCCGCCACACGGGGAGGCGTCCATGATGACTCACCGCCCCCCCCCCCCCCAGGCCTGCTTGCATATCCTCAAGAAAGAGGTTCATACGTCTGGCCGACAAGTGGACCCCATCTCCTGCATAGAGATCATAATCCTGCAAGCCTATCCTAGGGTGCCGGATAGCTGTCCCCAAGCCCTTGTCTGCCAGGAACCGGGCAACAGCCCTGTTCACCGAGCGGCGAGCGCGGTCAAGGGCATGGAGGTCAACACCTATGTAAGTATGTCGCGGCACCATGTCCAACCATAGCAGCCGCGTGGACGGCCATACATAATGCAAATAGGCTAGGTCCCTGCAAATCGTGAACTTTAAAGAGAGGCCAGTGACCTGGGCAAGGTCATTGCCACCGAGATGCAGGATGAGGACATCAGGCGGTCCAGCATCCCTGATGGAAAACAGGAATGGCAACAGTTCCCGCCATTTCATACCGCGCTTACCGTACCATCGCAAACGTGCAGTTGCACGTAGCCCAAGATGGGGTCCCCACTCTGTCGCCGCAGCATACTGCGCTGCCCAGTGCACGTAACTGTGGCCCACCAGCCATACTGCCACCATTGTGCAGGGAAACACAGGGTCTGTAAAAGAAGGAAAAAAGGAATAATGACATAACTGGTACTCACACATGGAGGGGGCGTACGTACAATGCAAAGCACATGGCTCCCCACCTGCCCATCCTGCGTATATCGGCCTCAGAGTACCAAAACACAGTCGCAGTAGACGCGGCGCCTATCCTAAATGAATGGGTGCCGTAACGAGCCCCGGGGAGGCCCACACTGGTAAGTGCCATGCCGGTCACCCTCCAAAACTGGAATTTAGTAAGGGGAGACGCATCCTGGTGGCAGAAAAACGGGCCAGGGTGCATACCACGCACTGCCAAAAACTCATGTAGGGCACCAACCGGACAGATGTCTTCAATGGAACATCGTAGCAGTCTGACTCCACTGCCTACACCTTTCTGATCAACCTTTGAGGACCATATCCTCAACTGAGCCCACTCTTGAGTAACATAGACATCATCGAGTTCTAGTGCCCTATGAGACGCATCCACCTTAGATAGTGGTACCAACTCACTGATGCGGAGCGCTCAAAAAAAGGCTACAGTGGTAGCTGCATGAAAAAGAGCCACCTCATACCTATCATAGCATAAGTTATGCCAGCCTTGTGCAAGGTGGGTAAGAACCTCTGGTGAAATCGGGTGACGTGTGTCCTGGCGGCGGCCACGTTCACGTGTCCACCCTTCCAAAACATGGCGTATGCGGAAATCATTCACGCAGTCGGCGAAGCCCCGCACCTTGGCCATAAATGCCAGTGCCGAAAGCCTGGATGTTATAGTACGGGGGGGAGGCAGCTCATGACCGTGAAGATAAACCATGTATTGCAAAATCTGGTCCACAGGTATTGGCCATACTTCGGGTAACCGTAGTTGCCCACAAAAGTTTCTAAATTGTATGAAAGCATGTTGATACACCTTACGCGTGCGAGGTGCCAAAGACATGCCGATCGCCCGGTTCACCTCTCCTCGCCAAATGTCCAAATCTCGGCCGGGAGTGGCGAGGGGAATTCCTCTGCTTTGGGAGCCAAGGCTTGGAACCGGGAGATCTGCAGGCGGGATAAAGCATCAGCAATATCATTATTAATGCCTGGTACATGTCTGGCCTTGAACAGCACATTAAGGCGTAGGCTTCTCAAGACAAATTGACGGACCGATGCGATGACCCTAGGGGATTTGGACGTCTGAGCGTTAACAATGTGCACCACTGCAGCATTATCACACCAAAAATGGACCACTGAGTTGGCCCACTTATCACCCCATAGCATTAGTGCCCCCAAAATGGGGAAAAATTCCAGGAAAGTAAGATCACGGAGACAATCCGTGCCCTGCCATGCGTGAGGCCATCGGCCATATGCCCACCTCCCTTCGAAATAGATCCCATAACCCAGAGAGCCGGAGGCATCCGACTGTACTTGAAATTTAGGGCAGACCATAAGGTCCGATCTCCAAAAAGAGACCCCGTTAAATTCCTGTAGGAATGTGAGCCAAACAGAAAGGTCTGCCCGTATACCCCTGGTGAGCCGGACTCTGTGGTGGCGTTTTAATAGGCCAGCCATGGCATCACACAGATGCCTGGCAAAAGCTCTGCCCGGTGTCACCACCCGGCAGGCAAAGTTGAGGTGGCCATGCAGTACCTGTAGCTCACGAAGGGACACCTTACGTTTAGAAATCAGTGCCCGAACCGCCGCAGAGATCCGGGCCACCTTGTCCACGGGTAACCTGGATGCCTGTGCGACAGTGTCAATTTCGATGCCTAAAAAGGTGAGCTTGGTGGCTGGGCCCTCGGTCTTTTCAGGTGCTAAGGGGACACCCAGTTCCCGCATAAGGGCCTGAAATGTAGTAAGGAGACGCGTACATGTGTCCGAGCCCCGTTCACCCCCGAACAAAAAGTCATTGAGGTAATGGGCTACAGACCGGGACCCTGACCTGCGAACAAAGTCCCATTGAAGGAAAGTGCTAAATCGTTCGAATGCCGAACATGAAATAGAGCAGCCAAAAGGCATGGCCTTATCTACATAGAATTTACCCCTAAAACGGAAGCCCAACAGCTCAAAGTCCTCGGGGTGCACTGGCAGTAATCAGAATGGCGATTTAATATCACACTTTGCCAGGAGGGCCCCAGGACCACAGCATGTACCATCTGTAGAGCCTGGTCAAACGACGTATACCTTACTGAGCAAAGGTCATCAGGAATAGCATTATTGACCGAGGAACCCGCAGGGTAGGAAAGATGGTGGATTAGGCGAAATTCACCTGGGGTCTTTTTTGGGACTAGCCCTAGAGGGGGACACCTTCAAGTTAGGGAATGGTGGTTCATTAAAGGGCCCTGCAACTCACATAGCCTGCAACTCCTTAGCTATGCTTTGTGCAGTGACCTCCTCATTGCCCTTTAGAGAAAGTAAGTTCGGGGCGTCCTGCAGACCCCGAACACCCCTAAATGGTATATGAAAGCCAAACTGGAAGCCTTCGAGCAGGTACCTCGCATCATCCCGTCTAGGATAAGCGGAAAGCCATTGTCCTAACATGGGGATACTAATTGGGGAGGGGGCCTTTTGCTTGGCTAGCACCATCAGAGGGAGCTCTGACCACCCCCTGCCCACCCCTACCTCTGCCTCGTGACCCACCAGCCCGCGGGTACGCAGAGGCGGCGTGAGGGCCAGAGCAAGAGGGACACTCGTGCCAGAAACGACACTGATGCTTGTTGCACACGCCGCTAGCTGAGAAGCTCCAACACAGCAGGTGGGCTTGAACCCCCTGCCCCGCCGGCTGGCGGGGAACCTGCATCACAGCCGCCTGCTGCACGGCATGGCCACAATGGTACCTATCACCAGGCGCCGGATGCGTGGGAGACATATACAAGAGCCATAATTGCTGACAGGGCTCATCCCACCTCATCTCAGGATGTAGGGGCACCCTCATCCTAAATTCCTCGTCGTAAGCCAACCACGATGGGCCAGGAAAATCAACCATTGCCCTATAAATATTGTCAAGGTATTGGACCATCGGAATGGCCAAATCAGGCCGGGCCCTCAGGTATACTGCCATATATATAAGATATGCCGGCAACCAATTGGCCCAGGTACGTGGTGGCTTATGACGACGGGACAATTCTTTGTCCCTCCCTCTCCTCCTTAGTGGGCTCACGATTCAGGAGGGAGAAAATATCAATGTACTCCCCTCTCCAAATCTTATCCCTAGTAGCCTGTGAAAGATGATCACCCAGGGGGAGGGAATAACCAGCCGTCGGCAGAGCTGCCGTCGGCACCTGTTGAATGAAGGGTATGCGCAGCGGGCCGTGAATAGCCCCTGTGACGCTTGGCATACCCCCGGGGGCGGACACCCCTGTCCTAACCGAGGGGCCATTTGGTAACCAGGAATTAACAGGATAGTGTGGAAGCAACTGCCCACCCACAGTAACCTGACGTGGCCATGGCCACTGTACCCCCCCCCCAGTGTAACTGGACAGTGTCGGTGCACTAAATTGAACCGGATAGTCACTAGTCGCACTCCCGTGAGCTGCCCCCACCGTGAGTTCTGGCCCATGGCGGGCGTCGGAGCTCGCGACAGGCATCGAGCTCTGGGGCCACACCTGACTGCTCCCCACCGGCAAATTCGAATGTGTGGGGAGCTGCAAGGCACCAGCTTGGGCTGGCCTGACAGCCTCAAGCAGCTCGACCCTGTTGGCAGCCCGCTGGAGGGTCACGGCCGATGAGTCAAACCTCCCTCGGGAGGTGGTTGGGCAATGCCTAGGGAAGCCTCTAGCACCGAAATACGTGCAAGAAGGGCATCGACAGTCTCTGAGCCCCCAGTATAAGGCGGGCTGGGTGGGCCGGATGGGCCGAACGGCCCTGTGGCCAATTGCTGAGCAGGAAACCCAAATGGGGATCCAGGGCCATGCCCAAAACTCCGACCCATGAGGGGCCGGAGGAATGGTGGGGCGGAAACCGCCACCAAGTCCGAGTGGGCCACCCTGTCCTGAAGCAATGAAATCCCGTCTAGGGGCAGGGATGCCCAAGGAGCCAGCCTGAGCCGGCCCAGCCTGGAGGCCTGTGATGGGCTGACCAGTGGAAGCCTGCTCGGCTCCACTGGCAGCGGCAGGCAAGGCCGTCCCGCTGCCAAGCTGGGGGGGGTTGCAGCCCGAGTCCTCCGACCCGATGGCTGCCCCCCAGTAGAGGGAGGGGGCGGAAAAGCCCTTCCCCTCGGCCGCGGCTTGACTGCCGGGGCCTTGCGCTTGGGAGCCATGGCTCCCAAAAGCTAATGACGGATCCCTGGCCAGGGATCGGGTCCTGTGCCCTGAGTACCGCCGGACCAAAGAGGTGCGAACTCCGTTCTAGAGAAAGGTACGAAGGGTGAAAAGCAAGAAATGCGGCAGAGAAAACTTCTCCGCTCCGTTGCGTTTCTAAAATGGCAGCTCGGCTGCCTCGTGGCCACCCCTTTTATAGAGGGGTGGCCACGCCCCCTAACTCACCCGGATGTCTGAGTCCGGGTGGGGGGGGCTGCAAAGAGCGTGGCGGCCATTTTGGCGCCGCGCTTTCATTCTGTGAGTTTTCTTGGGTGAGGAGCAGGGTGGGTGTGAAGTAAGCTGTCACTCAGTGAAATCTAGCTCTTCTGCAAGCGCGGCGCCAAAATGGCCGCCGCGCCCTTTGCGGGCCCCCCCCCCACAGGACAGAGAATCCGGGTAGTTAGGGGCGTGGCCAGCTCCCTTATAAAAGGGGTGGCCACGAGGCAGCCGAGCTGCCATTTTCCCTCAGCGACGGAGCGGAGAAGTTTTTTCCCCTGCGTTTCCGTCGCTCGTTAGCTACCGGGAAGCCTTTTGGTAGCGTTTCTGTTTGGCTGGCTTCCCTTTTTTCGCCTCAGGAGAGATGCCTTCGAAAAAGAAGGCAGCTTCGAGTTCAGCTCGGGCTGTTAGGAGGCGCAACCCAGGTCGGAGGACCGTGGTGCCGCCTCCTCAGCAGCCTCCTTTGCCACCCCCGGCCGGGGCTGGTGGAATGGGGTCTATCGCCCCTTGGCCCGATCAGAGTGCGGGCGCGGAGGGCGCTCCGGCCCGCGGCCCGCGAGCGGTGGACACCGCTCCTCCTCCTGCCCACTCCGTCGGGCCTATTTCTTTTGGGCCGCAGCCTCTCCCGGGGCCCTCTAGCCTTGGGGGGTGGCCCGGCTCCCTGCCTTGGCAGGTTTCTTCACCAGCCCTACCGGGCTTTGGCGCTGGCCAATGGCCGTATATGGGCCCTGGGGCGCAGGGGCCTGTCCCCATGCCAGGATCGGGCGGGCCGGCCGGCCCTTTGCCCATGGTCAACGTGGACACCTTACTGGCCCGCATTGCGGCCCTGGAGGCGTCTTTGGCCCGGGCCAGCCAGGCAGGCGCCCCCTTCGGGGTACCTTTTGAGGTGCCGTCGGCAGCAGGACGACAGCCGGCGGGGAGGGTTGAGCTGCTGCAGGCGGGTGGCGCGGCTCCGGCCACTGCCTCGCAGCTCCCCAGCCAGCAACCTGGTGCGGGTCAAGCCCCGGTGATGAGCTCTACATCGGTCGTGAGCTCCGACGCCCCCAGTGGGCCGGAACCCCCGGTGGGGGCGGCCCGCGGGGGTGCAGCATGTGAGTATACGGTGCAAGCAAGTACATCTACACACATTCCCAATATAGGGGGGGCCGTTCAGTGGCCTTGGCCTCGCGCGGGTGGTGCGGGGGCCACACTGCTGGCGACCCACCCGGCGACAACGACTGCCACCATGCCCACTGGGGTGGGCCCCGGTCCTTACACTGCTGGGAATATCCTGGGGGTGGCAGGGTTAGCTCAGGCCCCTTTTAGTAGGCCGGCTGTCCCCTTTTCAGCTTTACCAACGGCAGGGTATTCCTTGCCATTGGGTGATCACTTGGCACAGGCTACCAGAGAAAAGATATGGCGAGGGGAGTACGTAGATATCTTCTCACTCCTGAACAGAGAGCCCACCAAGGAGGAAAGGGAGGGTCAGGATGAGAAGGATAAGGAGCAGGCACGCCGCCGTAAGCCGCCACGTACTTGGGCCAACTGGCTCCCCGCGTATTTAATATACATGGCGGTATATTTGAGGGCGCGGCCGGATTTAGCTATTCCCATGGTCCAATATTTGGACAACATATATAGGGCGATGGTCGATTTTCCGGGCCCCTCATGGCTAGCATATGATGAGGAATTCCGTATGAGGATTCCCCTCCACCCCGAGATGAGATGGGACGAGCCGTGCCAGAGACTGTGGCTCTTGTATATGACACCCACACGCCCTGCCCCGGGGGAGAGATACCATTGTGGACATGCGGTCCAGCGAGCGGCTCCAGCGCAGGTTACCCGCCAACCGGCGGGGCAGGGGGTTCCAGCCCGCCTGCTGTGCTGGACTTTCTTGTCAAATGGTTCCTGCAATCGAAAGAACTGCAGGTATAAGCATGAGTGTCCCACATGTTCTGGTCCCCATGCAGCCTCTGCTTGTCCCAAGCCTGGGGGGGCGCGAGGCAGAGGGAGGGGTGGGCAGTGGGCTGGCAAGGCTGCCACGGATGGAGCTAGTTCTCCAAAAGGCCCCCTCCCCAATTAAGGTGGACATGCTGGAGCGCTGGCTCGCATCGTATCCGAAGGGGGAGGACGGGGAGTATCTCCTTCAAGGTTTTAAGCAGGGATTTCGTATCCCTTTTATGGGTGATAGGTCCCCTCAGGATGCCCCCAACCTTTTATCCCTCAGAGGAAGGGAGGAGGTGGCTGCGGCCAGCATTAAAAAGGAGTTAGACGCGGGCAGGGTCGCTGGACCTTTCCCCGCACCCCCGTTTCCCAATCTTAAGGTCTCGCCATTGGGGTTGGTTCCCAAAAAGTCCCTAGGGGAGTTTCGCCTTATTCATCATTTGTCCTACCCAGCAGGCCGATCGGTCAACGATGCTATACCTGATGACCTTTGTTCGGTCAGGTATACATCGTTTGATCATGCGCTGCGCATGGTGCGCTCGTGTGGCCCGGGTGCCCTGCTGGCCAAGTGCGACATTAAGTCGGCTTTTCGCCTCTTGCCGGTACACCCGGGCGACTTTGAATTGCTGGGTTTTAAATTTAAAGGGGAATATTATTTTGATAAGGCCATGCCTTTTGGCTGCTCCATATCATGCTCGGCTTTCGAGCGTTTTAGTACCTTCCTAGAGTGGGCTTTCGTCCGCAGGTCAGGGTCCCGGTCTGTAGCCCATTACCTGGATGATTTTCTATTCGGGGGTGAACGGGGCTGGGACACGTGCGCACGTCTCCTCAATACATTTCAGACGCTAATGCAGGAACTTGGTGTCCCTTTAGCGCCCGAAAAGACCGAGGGCCCATCGACCAAGTTAGTATTCCTGGGGGTTGAGATTGACACAGTAGAGCAGGCTTCTAGGTTGCCGGGTGATAAGGTGTCCAGGATAGTGACCCTTATCTCGGAATTGCTGGCCAAGCGTAAGGCATCCCTGAGGGAACTGCAGGTGCTCCATGGGCACCTTAATTTTGCGTGCAGGGTGGTCGCACCGGGCAGGGCTTTTGCCCGGCGCTTATGCGACGCCATGGCAGGGTTATCCAGGCCCCACCACAGAGTCAGGCTTACCCGGGGTATCAGGGCAGACATGTTCGTCTGGTTGCAATTCCTGAGGGAGTTTAATGGGGTCTCATTTTGGAGGTCTGACCTCCTGGCATCCCCTAATTTCCAGATCCAGTCTGATGCCTCAGGATCCCTGGGTTATGGGATGTACTTCAACGGGAAGTGGGCCTATGGTGGGTGGCCACCGGCATGGGCAGGCACAGGTCGCCTGCGGGATCTCACATACCTGGAATTTTTTCCCATTCTGGGGGCTTTGATGCTATGGGGCGAACAGTGGGCTAATTCAGTGGTGCATTTCTGGTGCGACAATGCTGCCGTTGTACACATTGTCAATGCACAGACTTCTAAATCGCCCAGGGTTATGGATCTAGTGCGCCATTTTGTACTGCGCTGCCTGCGCCTCAACGTCTTGTTCAGGGCCAGGCATGTCCCAGGGGTAAATAACGATATTGCCGACGCTTTGTCCCGCCTGCAGATCTCCCGGTTCCGCGCCTTGGCCCCGGATGCGGAGGAATTTCCCTCGCCACTCCCGGACGAGATGTGGACTATTGGCAAGGAGAGGTGAACCGGGCGATTGGCCTGTCACTAGCGCCACGCACGCGTAAGGCGTATCAACAAGCATTCAATTCGTACAGGGTTTTTGCTACTCAATTTCACTTGCCAGAGACCTGGCCTATCCCGGTGGACCATGTTCTGCGGTTCATGGTTCACCTGCATGCACAGGGCCTCGCACCTCGCACCATAGCATCCAAGCTCTCGGCGTTGGCTTTTATGGCCAAAGTAGGGGGTCATGTGGATACCACCTCTGACTTCCGCGTGAGACACGTTTTGGAGGGGTGGGTGCGCGAGCGCGGGCGTTGCCCGGACGACCGGCACCCTATTTCCCCAGGGGTTCTTACCCAGTTGGCCCGGGGCTGGCCAGGCCTCTGTTTTGATCATTATGAGGCAGCCCTCTTTCATGCAGCCACAACGGTGGCATTTTTTGGAGCGCTCCGCGTCAGCGAACTCGTGATGCTGTCTAAGGCGGATGCAAGTGGTAGGGCACTGGAACTCGAAGATGTCTATGTTGCCAAAGACTGGGCCCAGTTGAGGATCCGCTCCTCTAAAACAGATCAGCATGGCGTAGGCAGTGGAGTAAGACTGCTACGGTGTTCTTTGGCAGACATCTGTCCGGTTGGTGCCCTACAGGAGTACCTGGCACTGCGTGGCTTGCACCACGGCCCGTTTTTCTGTCACCAAGATGGGTCTCCCCTTACTAAATTTCAGTTTTGGAAGGTGACAGCCAGAGCCCTCACCAGGGTGGGCCTACCAGGTGCCCGTTATGGCACACATTCGTTCCGCATTGGTGCAGCCTCTACAGCAGCTGCTTTTGGGTACTCTGGGGCTGACATACGCAGCATGGGGAGGTGGGGCTCACAATGTTTTCAGTTTTATGTGCGCCCACTCCCGCCATGAGTACCAATCCAGTCACCTTACCTCCCTTTTTCTCAATTTTTCTTTCAGACCCTGGGTGTCGTATTACACCGGTGACAGTATGGCTGGTGGGCCACAGCTATGTGCACAGGGCAGCGCGTTACGCTGCGGCGACAGAGTGGGGACCCCGACTGGGACTGGGTGACCACGCCAGTCTCGCATGGCATGGTAAGCCAGGGATGTTATGGCGGGAGCTGCGGCCTTTCCTTTTTTCTGGCCTGGGGGCTGACCCGCCTGACATTCTAATCATCCACCTGGGGGGCAATGATTTGGGCCAGGTCACCGGCTTATCGCTCAAGCATGCGATTTGCGAGGAACTCGCCTATTTGCATTATGTCTGGCCTGCCACAACCCTGGTTTGGTCGGACATTGTTCCGCGCCATTCTTACAGAGGGGGCGTTAACCTCCTGGCTCTTGACCGCGCTAGGTGCGCGGTCAATAAGGCAGTGGCGCGGTTTCTTGCCACCAGGGCTTGGGGACGGGTTAGTCATCACCCCGATATTAGTCTACAAAATTATGACCTGTATGCAGGGGATGGGGTCCATCTGTCGCGAGGAGGTATGGACCTCCTGTTGGGTGACTGGCGAGCAGGCCTGTTGACCGAGCTGACGGTCTGGGGGGGGGCGTCAGGTCTTCTGTGAAGCCCCTCCGTGTGGCGGGTAGCACTGGTAAGGTAAACAGTATGACCCACAAGTATCCGGCAGGTTCGCAATTGACTGGACAACACTAGACAGGAATAAATTAGTTAAACGTTGTCCGGTCAACGACGAATCAGGCGATGGGGTGATGACGATTGCTAACCAGCATGCATCACCCCTGTGATTTCACGGATACGCGTCAGAGGGTGGGGTCATGAGTTAGTTATTGACTACGGTCAACAATTTGTTTGTTGTTAACAAACAAATTGATACAAATTGATACATTGTAACCAATTGCCGTTGGCAATTTTGGGGTGGTACCTTACCAGTGTTACTTCGGCCTGCTTGCCTTAGGAATTATGATTGGTCGTTTTACCAATACAAATTTATAATTCGGACTAGGGCATTGAATCAATAAATGTGGCCCTTTGCTGTTATCCACTTTCAATGTTGTCTGTGTCCGTTATTGGGGGGGTGCGCCTGCAATTCCCTTTTGTCATTTCACACCACCTCAACATCTGTCATATACAGTATTTTTGTTTTCCCAACTTTTCACCATTTCTTTTTTAAAAGCACGAGTTCCTAAATGCTAATTCCCTCCACCCCAACATTTTTCCAGAACTGGACCAGTCTGTTATCTTTGATCTGCTTTGCACCTGATTCATACTCCTGATTCAATCCTAGATTCAGCATTCAATCAAAGATGAAGTAATAGCCCTAATTTTTCATTGGGTTGGGGAGCAGGACAGCCTTACGTACCATGGTTCAGGCATAATAAACTGATTAGTAAAAATGACAGCAAAAATGTCTAACATCCTTGCAGCTACACCAGAAGAGGAGGAGTATTAAATAGGCAAGAACCTGAAGTTTACTCACGAGACATTAAATCATAGTTTTGCATTACATTCATACAAAGCTAACGAATTCCATTCAAAACAGCCTCTTATTCTGGTAATTGGAAGATTAGGACCAAACATTTATTAAATTAGAGAAGTGGCAATTATTAGTGGGGAAATTAGGTAAGAAAGCATGAAATAACATCAGACATGAATAAGAGGGCAGAACAGTTGAGAAACTAATGTATGTTGTGTAGAATACATGGAGGTGAAGAAGAATCACATATCTGCTAGTAAGGTTGTTTTTCACCTATTGCATGGTCATTAGCATCTCATAGATATTGTGTTTTTATGATTTCCATTAAAGTGCCTCACAACACTATCTAGAAAAATCAACAGCACTGAAGTTTGATTAATGTTCTTCAATTAAACCAGGAGACTTTCATTGAAGCTCATTAGGAAAATGAGGAAAATTTACTGTACTTCTCCCATTGCCTAAATTGCTAATACCAAGTAAGATACCCACAGTCTTTTACACTTGAAATAATTCAGGCTATGTGTAGTTTCTAAGAGATCTAATTAAAGTAATATCCTTCACAAAGGTATATGTATTTGAAATACATTTCTGGGCAGAAAAGTTACCTTTTATTATTACTTTCATTTTACTGCTGGGGCTTAGTGCTAATGTTCCTAATTACAATTCCCACTTTTCCCTATCTTCTTTAGACTTCTCTCCTATCCCATGTTAATGTTACACAGATTTTTCTAACAAATCTTTGGGTTCTGCTCCAAGGACAAATGTCAGAACTTTAGTAAATAATTTCCCACCTTTAAATTGGATCAGTACTTTCTAATAAATTCAGTTTAAATGTCTAGACTTTATGCACAAAATTGTGATTGTACAAAATAGTAATTATACCATCTTCTGTTCCTAAGAATCATGACTTTCAAGCCATATTCTAGCAGATTTTTAACATGAATCAGATAAAGGGATGATTTCACCATGTTAGCCAAGGTTATTGTTCTGTACACATTAGTGAATAATTTAGACTTAGTACTATGTGCTGTATGTTATTTTGGCAGGGATCCTCAACCTACTGCCCATGAGCCGGATCCAGCCTGCAGCACCAAATCATCCAGCCCACACCCTCATTCCAGGTGCCGTCGCTGCCTCCACCACCACTGCTGCTGCTGCCGCCTCAATCCTTATCTCCTCCACTTGGCTTGGCATGTCCCTAATGGTACTCCATAGCAGAGTGGATGTTGTAGGGTTAACAACATCTACCCTGCTGCGCAGCGCCATTTGGGACATGCCAAGCCGAACAAAGGATACAAGGATTGAGGCAGTGGTGGTGGTGGTGGTGGTGGTGGTGGTGGTGGGTGGAAGTGGAAATGATTGTGTGTGCATTTCTGGCAGCCATGGGTGTGTTTCCTTCACCCATGCAATACAGCTCCTCCATGCCGGTATGCAGGGGAGCGGTGTGTGTGGGGGAAGTGGGGAGATTTTTGAAAATGTGGTGAGCTTGGGGTGGTTGCCACCGCTGCCTTCAGCGGCAGTGCTTGTGGAGGGACCACAAATGTGGCCCCTCAACAGTCTGAGGGAGCATGACCCAGCCCCCAGCTTAAAATGGTTCAGGACCCTTGATTTTAGGCAACATTGTTCAGTTCATACTTAATGGAATCCATCTTACTGGATATACTGGGGACTGGTTCACAAATACCTTCAGCAGGTATGGGAGAAAGTCTGGCTGTCCTGATGAACAGCTCCTGGACAGGTAGAGACCAAAACCACTGTCATATGGCATGTCCTATCTCTTGCTTCTTCCTTTTCCCTACCTCACATTTGATACTGAAATCTGAATTATCCATCTGAATGGCAGATTCATGGCTTCAAATGTTGGTTAAATAATCCAGAATCCAAAGTTGATTAAATAAACCAGCTGCAAAGTACAATAAAGTGTGATTTCAAGCATCAAAACTCTAGGGACTCTAGACAAACTCAAGATATTTTACTATCAGAAGAGAGGACTTGCTCCACTTCTCCTCAATAAAACATGAGTTGTTTTTTTTTTTGGGGGGGTGTGTTCCACTATAGCTCACATTTTTTTCAGGACTTCTCCCAGACAGAACTTATGTAGCTGTAGCTTTAAAAAATCCAAGTCCTCTGAGGAGTTTCAGCTCAGACAATAGGGTATACACAGAAGGAGCCTCCTTGAACATTATGCTATTTTTGAACTACAATTGGTCATACCCTGGGCAACGGCCACCTTGTGCTGGCTAATCTTTCTCACACTAGGTCAGGGAAAAGGGACTAAGGAATAAATCCATCAAAAGGTGACTTCATTTTGGCAGTTTCACATCTGGCCTACATACGGGAAAAGAAGAAGCAATTTAGTTGAGCCATCTCATGGGGTCTCAAAATGGAGTGGTTTGGGGAACGTTTGGGATGGATTGGGCTGATTGAGTTGTGCATGTGATCAGACCACTCCGAAGGATGGGCTAAATGATGGCCATTTCTTGCTTGAAAAATTGATGACTGGGCATTATATGAAGAAGTCATCCAGTTTAGGCAACCCAGAGCATGTTGTGTGGGTTATGTGGTATACACAACACTGTTCACCAAGTGAGATATTCAGAAGAAACAGCTCAGAGGCCTAAGCATCTGCTGCCTGAGGCTGACACATTCTTAACTACCAAGTTTTTGTCTGATGAAGGGACTATATAAGAATGACCTGATTAAGCTCTGATGTGATTACTACTGACAGACCACAAAATCAAGGAGAAGAGAAGGAACTGCAGTTATAGACTGAGAGCAAGAGATGAATAATAAATAAAAATGTAAAGATCATAAAATTTACACAAACATATATAGAAATTTAGATCATGTAAGTAGCACCCACTTTGCATTTAAAATACAAAATATATCACGTTGAGTAGCAGTGACATTTAATTTGGCAGAACTAATGAGTATGTAGCTATTGGTGCTGCTGCTGTTGTTACTGTTATTGAAGTGAAAGAGTTAGTGATCTTTTACAGTTATATGTTTAATAATGTGGCAATATTCAGTGTTTTTAGTATGATACCTTACCTTGGATACCTTGGAGTCATTATTTATTGAGGAGTCCATGCATTGGTCTCTGTCTCTGACAACATTCTGCACATGCAAATGGACTTGGGAAATCAAGTCCATCTGAATGGGTTTTTTTTAGCCATTTGGATATCCCATCACCCTCTGGCTAGGCAGACCATGACATGTGGCCTCCGCTTTCACCTTGCCCAAGGGATCCAATGGAGGACACTTTGGTGAGTTTTAGTCCCATCCCAACATCATTGATAAGTGATGGGCAACACTGCCTAGTTAGACCCCTCAAGACCTCATGCCTTGACAAGGTTCTCACCTAGTAAGATACAGCCAGATTTACTTCTTTTGACAAAAAGAAATATACAAATAAATGGTCTCCATTAAAACTGAAAGCAATATTTAAAGAAACTGACATGAAGACACAGCTATATCTTCATTGGACTGATTGATACTTGGTGGTTACTAGCATATGAGTCACGGAATATAGAGGGTAGGAGATATGGACATTGTGGTACAAAATTAATGTGTATCATCATCATCATCATCTGCCACCCAGAGTGGCTCACAACATGAGGGGGAAAAGCTTTTTACAACAAACGAAAGCTTTCTCACAATATATACAATTACATACCAATGTTAAACACAGCAATACAAAAATACATATACAGTACAATTTCAGTTCCAAAGCAAGATACACAGTTCTAAAAGATCAGTATAAACATACAATAATTCAAGATAATATAACCAAACACAGTTACAAAAAAATTCATCACAATTCACATTATACAATACAGTATATAGAAATACACAATGCAATAAGAGCACAAGCAAAAATACAATCCAATAAATCTATACCTATAAAATGGTTCACTAACCGTTGGAATGTGACAAAGGATGTTGCACCATGCCCCACTAGCCCGCAATGGGCCTCCGTTCACTCGCCCAAACCCGGTTCGCAGGTAACTGTCGGGTTGAAATTTTCGACCCAGGGGCAGGAGCCCCCCAGTCGCAAACAAAAAAAGGGAACTTCAATTCCCAATGGCTGAGTGGCATGGCAAAAGGAGCGTTCGGAAACGCACCGCGGCCAATAAAAAAAAGCCGCAGGGTAAAAACCGCTGCAGTAAGCAAACACACGCAGCCAAAACTACAAGCCCCAGCGTCCTGCGCGCCATTAGCGTGCCGAATGGTGAGGCGGCCTGCGTGTGAAAAATAAAAGTAAAAAAAATGCCCGCCGCCGCTGCCCTTCTTCCCCACGGGCCAGCCAGCATGGCCCATGGAAAAAAAAGAAACCCCCCCACCGCTGCTGCCCTTTATTTCGATGGGCCAGCTGGTGCAAGAAAATTAAAAGTAAAAAAAACCCCCGCTGCCGCTGCCCTTCTTCCCCACGGGCCAGCCAGCATGGCCCGTGGGGGAAAAAAGGGAACCCCTCGCCGCCGCTGCCCTTCTTCCCAACGGGCCAGCAAGCATGGCCCATGGAGAAGAAAGCAAAGAAAGCCCCCCGCCATTGCCCTTCCTTCCCATGGGCCAGCCAGGATGGCCCGTGGGAAAGAAAGCCCCCCCCCCGCCAATGCCCTTCCTTCCCACGGGCCAGCCAGCATGGCCCATGGGAAAGAAAGCCACCCCCCCTGAAAAAGTAAACACAAAACAAAAACACTCAAAAATCCAAAAATGAAACACAAAAACAGCCAAAAACAAACAAGAAAAAACACACTGCCCCCCCCAAAAAAATCCCAAACACCCCCCCCCAAAAAAAAACCCCAAGAGAGCTTACCAAAAGACGTCTTCTATCCATGAGGACTGGAACTCAAATGAGAAAATAAAAAAACTTACCAGAAGCGACACCCAGAGGACAGAAGAGAACAATTGTAGAGAGGCAGAAAAGCTCACCACCCCCACCCAGAGGCCAAAAGAGAAAAAACATTCAAAAATATTAAAACTAATAAGATTAATTCAAAAATTAATCAAATAAGTTATAAAAGCATTCAAAAATAATCACACTAATCTCAAAAAATACCAAAAAAAACCAGAAATCACTTTTCACTCAAAAAAAACCAAAACAAAAATAAAAATGCGTAAAAATAAAGATTTAAAAAACCAAAATTAAATTTTAAACAAAATAATATTAAATTAAATTAAATAAATTAAAATAAAATAAAATTTGCATAAACAGAAAACAAAAACCTTCAAAAAACAATTTAAAGAGCCCGGCACTGAGGAAGCTGGCACGCAAAAAAAAAAAAAACCAAAAAAACCCCACTGGGAGCGCAAGTCCGCCGCAGGCGGACGCAGCGCCTCGAAGCAAAAAAATCACAAAACCTTACAACACCATTTAAAACAGCCCAGCACCATTGGTTCAAGAAAAAAAAATGAAACCCTTTACTAACCAACACAATTTTAAAAAGCCTGGCACCGCCGGGCAAAATATGCTAGTACAAAATACAATCTCACCATAGTGCACAATATACTTGGCAATACAGTAATACCTCATACAAAGTCCGCTTCATACAACATCGAATTCATACAACATCACCTAATTTCTTGAAAAAAGTTACCTCATGCAAAGTCGCTTGACTTTGTATGAGGCATTGGGTTTTTCCCAGGTTGCATTGTGCCTGGGCAGTATAAAAGGCAGGACACATGCATGCATTGCTCTTGTGGGTTTTGCATGAGGCAAAGAGTGTTTAGGAGTGGTTTTGAGTGTGATTTTGGATTTTTTTGAATTTTTTCATCAGAATTTTTAGAAGCATTCCTGGGATTTTTGCAGCATTCTTCAGGTTCTTGGACAATCAGGGTTGTTTGACATGTTTTTGTAATGTATTTAGCCTTCAAACAATGATTTCTTAAAGTTCTGTCAGTTTCCTATCTGTTTCCTTGACTTTGCCCTGAAGGCTGTGCTGTTACAGTACAAAGTATCTCTATGGAAATGATGTTGTACAAGGCATCGCAGCAAGGATTTGGATGTTGTATGAGGCATCGTGGCTAGGATTTTGCATGCCTCATTCAAAGTCCAAATCCGTATAAAGTCCAAACTTGTGGAACCAAGTTTGGACGTTGTATGAGGTATCGCTGTACAGAAAATCCAATACCCCAAACACAGTGGCCTCTCCACAGACAACATGTCCAAGACAAAGACCCATGCCCCCAAAGGAGCCCATGCTCCAGGAAAGGCATGGCATAATAATAATAATAATAATAATAATAATAATAATAATAATAATAATAATAATAATAATAATAATAATAATAATAATAATAATAATAATAATAATAATAATAATAATAATTTGCCTCCCACCCTACTCAGCTACAAGGCTGACTCAGGGCGGCTAACAACACATCAAATAAGATATAATACAATAAGATCCAATACAGCAAAAACAAAGATACATTACAACAATATAATATAATGAGCGTGAAGCAGAAAATACAACACTGTAACAAAGTAACAATAGCAATTCAATACTACAATACACAATGCAGCACACACACACTCTGTCCACAAAAGTCCAAGAGTGGGGAGCGATGATCCTGTCACCTCTACAGCCTTTAAGTCCTGGCCAGAGGCATTAACGGGGCTCTAAGATGCCTATGAAGGCGGTCAGCCCTGTCATCCATCGCTCCGGGACCTCTCATCCCTGTAGAAGAGGCCGGAGGCGTCGTTGAAAGTCCTTCCACCTCTACGGCCTTAGAGCCAGGAGACCTTTCGGGCCAGCCGTGTCCCAACAGTTTTAAACCCCTCCTGGGCTGGGAGGGGGGCTGGCCCTGGGAGCAGCTGCAGTGGCGGTGGCAGGTCTTCTGGCCAGCTGCATTCCGGTGGCTTCTTAACCCCTCCTGGGCTGGGAGGGGGGCTGGCCCCGGGAGCAGCTGCAGCGGCGGCGGCAGCAGGTCTTCTGGCCAGCTGCATCCTGGTGGCTTCTTAACCCCTCCTGGGCTGGGAGGGGGGCTGGCCCTGAGAGCAGCTGCAGCGGTGGTGGCAGCAGCAGGTCTTCTGGCCAGCCATGTCCCAGTGGCTTCTTAACCCCTTCTGAGCTGGGAGAGGGGCTGGCCCTGGGAGCAGCAGCGGCAAGGCTCCTTGGAGATGACTCCAGTCAGGCAGGACTGGAGGGAAGCGGGGCCAGTGGCCACAGCTGACTCCCATCCTAGGCCGATAGAATGGGCCCGGGAGAGTTGCGGCGAGGCTTCTCAGCGGTGGCTCCAATGTCCTTCTTATCCCTCTGGTCAGGCAGGGCCAGAGGGAGGCGGGGCCAGTGGCTGCAGCTGACTCCCATCCTGGGCCAGTGGCATGGGCCCAGGAGAGTCACGGCGAGGCTTCTCTGCAGTGGCTCTGGCATCCTTCTTATCCCTCCAGTCAGGCAGGGCCAGAGGGAGGCGGGGCCAGTGGCCGCAGCTGACTCCCATCCTGGGCCAATGGCATGGGACCGGGAGAGTCCTGGTGAGGCTTCTTGGTGGCGGCTCCGGTATCCTTCTTATCCTTCTGGTCAGGCAGGGCTGGAGGGAGGCGGGGCCAGTGGCCGCAGCTGACTCCCTTCCCGGGCCAATGGTATGGGCCCGGGAGAGTCGTGGTGAGGGTTCTCAGTGGCAGCTCTGCCATCCTCCCTATCCCTCCGGTCAGGCAGGGCCAGAGGGAGGCAGGGCCAGTGGCCACAGCTGGCTCCCATCCCGGGCCGATGGTGTGGGCCCAGGAGAGTCACGGCAAGGGTTCTCGGCAGCGGCTCTGGCATCCTTCTTATCCCTCCGGTCAGGCAGGGCTGGAGGGAGGTGGGGCTGGTGTGGGCCCGGGAGAGTCGCATATAAAAATGTCTGTATCTTCTTATGTCTGACTGTGTACATGTAAGTATGTACAGTATATGCTTTGTATAAATGAGATGATGAACTGTGAACATTTATGCATACAGCTAGGTTTCTGTAAACATGGTATTTATTAATTCTTGTACCTCTATTTTATTGGTCATGATAAAATATTGTGGGAAACAAACCCACAAATCCTTTCCATTCCATGCAGTTAATACTGTCATTCAGGATTGAAAAAAGCCTGTGTCTTCTATGGCTGACATACATGGTCTAGCAGAGCTGTCTCTTTGCTTGCCACTGCTCCAGCCCTACTCAAAGTATGACTTCCAGATCTGATATTCCTGGGACCCTGGGGTTGTGGGTTCCCCACCAATATATACCTTACAACTGGATTGATGGACTAAAAGTTGGGTAAAGAAATATGAAAGCTAGAAACAATTGACAAAGTTTTAAGAATTAATAGTGCAGAGGGAGACAGCTGAAGAATTTTATGGAAGAAAATAATTTTGTCTGTAAAGATTAAAGAGTGTTATAAAGCAGTATGGAGATATTTTAAAAGTGATAGCCAAGTTAGTCTGTGCAAGTATATCATGTAAATTTAAAAAAAGATGAAAATGTTGTGGCACCTTAAAGACTAACGGCTGCATTTTAACATTAGCTTTGGTGGATCAAGTCCAATTTGTCAGACATAAGAATGAGATTTCATGACATTTGTACATATCAAGTGGCGATACAGAGATACACAATGGCTGGTTAGTATAACAGATAAAGTTGCAAATCAGCGTGGCTTTTTACACCTGGTAATGACTGAAGATCCCTGATTGATATTCAGATTTATTTTGTGAAGTTTGGTTTTGTGAATTTGTAAATGGTTAGTAGATGGATGCAAAATAAACATTGTAGCATTAGGTAAAGGTCGCCCTTGCTTGAAAGCTAGTCGTATCTGACTCTAGAGTTCAGTGCTCATCTCTGTTTATAGCCAAAGAACCAGCACTGTCTGCTTATGCAGATGTTTCCATGGACATGTGGTAGGCATGCCTCAACACCGGAGTGCACGGAACCTTCTCAATGAAGTGGTACCTATTTATCTACTTGCAATTTTTTGCTTTTGAACTGCTAGGTCGGCAGGAGCTGGGACAAAGATGGAGGCTCATTCCGTCCTGCAGTACTGGGGAATTGAACTCCAACCTTCCAGTCACCACGTTCAGCATCTTAACCACTTGAGCCACCACAGTCTACTGTAGCATTACACATTTGCTAATGAGTTTACCTTTCAGACCTAGCATCTATTGACACTGTTGTGTGAAAATTGATGATGGTGTGAGTAACTTAGGCAGTAAGTACTTCCTTTGTTCTGTGAGGTGGCCTGAGGGTTTGGATAAGGATCACTGACCATCTTCTTGAAGTTTGTTCTGTAAAAGTGGTATGAGAAATTACAATATATTACTACCTGCTAGTTGTGGGATTATCAAATTTGATAGTGTCCCAAAACCTTTGACTAATTCAAACCTTTGAGATGGGTGTCTGCTGTGTCTCTCTGGATCCTTGTCTTGCAATGTTTTTGTTTCAGAATGCCAACTTTTAAGTCTCGTGCAAATTGTCCAGGTGGATTTACATGGTTTGAAACAGGTTTCTGTGAATTGCCATTCTTGGTGTCTGATTAACTCATTTGTGCAGAGATTGTTCTGTTTTTCCTATGTAAAATGCAGAGAGGCATTGTTGCAAAAAAATGGCATAAATCACATTAGCAGAAGAACAAGTGGAACCACCCTTAATGTTGTGTATGACATTGTTGGGTCCAGTAATAGTGTTGCAAGAGCATAGCTGGCATCTGGGTTTAGTTCCCATCTCTGTTTCACTGTTACATAGTCTGTTGTGTGTGAATAGTTGTTTGAGATGGGTGTGTGTGTGTCCATAAGCAAATAAAGGTCTGCCACCAAGAGCTTGGCAGAGTGAAGTATTCTTGTCCAAGGTGGCTTGGAGATCTTTTACTATGCGTGTGAGAAGATGCAGTTGTGGGCTGAAAGTGACAACCAGAAGTGTTTGATTGCTTTATCTTCTGAGTCTGTCTTGCAGTAGGTTGCTTCTGGGTATTTGTTCTGCCCAGTTGATTTGTTCTTTAACCATATTGGATGGATATTGTAGTCTGAGAAATGCATTTTGTAAATCCTTGAGCTTGGAGTCTCTGTCTTGTAGGTCTGAGCAAATGTGGTTGTACCTGAGGGCTCGGCTGAAGACAATGGATTTTGTCGTGTGTTCTGGATGGATGTAGTATTTAACGTCACTAAAATGAATTGTTATAATTCAAAATACTCTGCAACATATTGTAGATGTAATCAGGAGGTTGGTACCTATTTCCATTTATAGTGAATATGTGAGGAGATTCAGAAACTATGAAAACTGATTTTTAATGAAATGAGTGAGATTTTATCTATAAAACTGGATTTATGTTCAAAAATAGCATTGTAATCCAGCTTCAGAAATGTTCAATTGGAATGGCAAAAAAATTAATTATAATTTTAATATTTGCAACAAGATTAATTATAAAAAAACTGAGAATAACATGAATTTCAGCTTATGGGGGAAAAGAAGAATAAAGAAGTCTGGAATATAGCTATTAATAATAAATTAGCACATGAGTTAAAAGTAAAATAAAGATTGTCAAAAATGAATAGAATATATGGGGAAATATTATAGAATTTTTCCTATTGAAGGGGAAAGGACAGATGCCAGAGCATGAGCAATGTGTTTTTGGAAAGAAGTGGAGTTTGGTAACTAAAAAGAAGAAATGAAGGGAAATAAAAAGAATGGGTATTTTAAAGGGTCCTGAGGGTGTGTATGTGTGCCCCCCCCCACAATATTTTAAGTTACAATTCATTATTACATTAGCATTTGTGTTCCCTGGACTGCAAGGAGATCAAATCAGTCAATCCTAAAGAAAATCAATCCTAAAGGAAATCAATTCAAGATGCTTCACCCTGACTGCTCCTTGGAAGGACAAATATTGAAGCTGAAGCTCAAGTACTTTGGCCAACAAATGAGAAGAGAGGACTCACTGGAGAAAACCACGATGCTAGGAAAGATCAAAGGCAAAAGGAAAAGGGGGTGACAGAGGATGAGAGGGTAGGTAAAGGTAAAGGTAAATTTTGGGCACCCCTGTGCTAGACCATTCAGAAATATGGAATGTAAGCTAAGTAGCAGGACCAAATGTACTAAAATCAATATAGTTGCAGTGAAATTGTATGTATTTCCATGTCTCGCCTTGAATTTCCATGTCTTGACCTAACCTGGTGTATGTTAATGGGATACTGATGGAGAGAAAGCTTTTAAACATCCTTAAATAAGATGAGTGTTTTTGTCATAGGTATCTATGAACTAAGAACAGAAAGTTGAATGTTCATGTGGCTTCCATTGTTTGTACTGGCTCACAAATGAACTTCTCATAGATGAAGATAGGAAAGAAGCCAAAGGGTTGAGACTGATGACTTCCAAGGACTGAAGGGCCTCCTGAGGAGTGAAAGGCCAATGGTCAGTGGTCAACCACTATAAGATATCTATAATGGAGAGCTCATCTGGGTGTCATTTCAGGATGGTGAATAAAGCTAATTCAATTCTCTTGTACAGTGAGGAACACAGGACAGTAGAGTAGTTGATGATGGCTGAAGATCAATCAATCAATCAATCAATCAATCAATTTAATTTGTATCCTGCCTTCCTCAGCTGAGGCCGACTCAAGGCACCTAACAACATAATCATACAAAATAACAGCAAAATAATAATACAGAGGAACAATAAATTTAAAATAGACAGCAATACAGATATGCATAATATCAAAAATACAAAAAACTACACAAAATAATTACATCATAAAAATACAATAAATATAAGTATAATACAGCAACCTAAACGTAGCAAGACCCCCATGTCCACTGGAGAAAGTTGTAGGAGCTACCACTCACCCTGACAACTCGGGGAAAGGAGCTCTGCGCCTCGGCCGCAGCAGCAAAGGCGGCCAAGGCAGTCCAGTTGGCCCCAGGGCAGGAGCAGCTGCAAAGATAAGATGGAGGAAAAATTGGAGAATGGTATTAGACTGAAATAGGCATCTGTAGTTGGGAAAGGATTGCAAATGTTTAAGTAGAATAAGTTCAGAGTTTTAAAAGGAGCAAGACTGAAGGACTCGTGTCACATGGCTTTGTCAAAAGCGTACTTTTCAGCATGTTGCAACAAGCAAAGTTGCACATTTTGAATAGTGCAGTCAATGAGAACTAAAAAAAAAAGAAGTTGCAATATTTCAGCATGGAAGTGACAATGCCTCAATCAACCATATCTATGTCACTCTGCTTGGCTGAAAATAATCATCACCAAACAGAGATATTACATATCCAGAGAAATGTTAACATAATAGGTAAAGGTAAAAGTCTCCCTTGCTTGAAACCCAATTGTGTCCAACTCTAGGGGACGATGCTCAACTCCGCTTACAGCCAATGTCTGCATCTTCAGACATTACTGTGGTCATGTAGTAGGTATGACAAAATACCAAAGCATCTACAGTACTTGCAATTTCTTGCTTTTGAACCACTAGGTTGTTCAAGGGCAATACACAAATGTTAATATTGTTCTGCATATTGAAGATTTTTGTTATTTTTTTCCTCCTAAGTCTCATTTTTCTCAAAGGCTAGTGCAGCACAGTATGACAGGAAGCTTATTCATATCTTAGTTACTAGCTGATTGCCCGGCCTTGCCCTGGAGGACCCAACCTGTTCTGAGGAGACACCCGGGTCCATCCCCCCTTGCCTCAGTGCTGGGCCCTCACCCACCGTACCTGGCCTCCTTTCTCTTCTTCGTGTTTAAATTTATGGGCCAGAGAAAGCGTTATTTAAAAGCAACTGTATGTTTGTTTTTAATTAAGCCATGCTGATTACCCGGCCTTGCATTGGGTTTTTTCCTTTAAAGGAAGTATAGTTATTCCAGCATGTCTGGTTGTTTGTTTGTTGATGTTGTGTGTGTTGATGTTGTGTGTGTGTGTGATATGTGCTTCAGCGTCTCTGCTGGGTATGTTAATGTCCTTTCATGTTTGCTGCTGCTTACTTCCGTACAGTGTGCTCCTTGTGATGTCTCCTATGTTGCTCCCTGTTGTGTCTTTGGTGTGTGTGCTGTTATTGTCCCTACTGTGGTATTCTGTCTGCTGTCCTTGCTGGGTATCTTTTTGTGTTGGTCTGTGTGCCGTTGGTGGCTCGGTTGTTTTTGCCTGTGTTGTTGGTGTCACTGTTGTCACTGGCTGCCTCTGTGGTAGAGTGACAGTTATGGCAGTTGAGAATGTTTATGCAGAGAACTGCAAGCTGATTGGCCTGTATGGCTCAGAACCGCACCATCGCCGGGGAAGCGAAGTCACTTTCTAAGAACCTTTGTCTTTGCTCTGTTCGGGTCTATTTGTTCTATCTCTTGTATCCTGTTTCTTTGCTTCTCTTATTGCTTTCTTTTGAGTGTAATTTTTAAATATGCCTTTGTCAGCGTTGATTTTTGTCCCCAGTTCTGAGACCTCCCTTTCTCCCTTCGGAAAGCAACCAGGCAGGAACCAATTTCTTCACTGTGGTTAGTTTATTGCAGAGCAAGAGCCATACAGAACCATTAAAAGCAAATAGTGTTAAAACAATAAAACTGACTAGAAGCCAAACAGGGCTTCATCTACTCCCCTTCCTGCCCCCACCAGCATGATGGGGAGTGAGAGGTTCCCCTATCAGCCAGAGAAGAGAAGAAAAAGATCCAGGCCAAAAAGAATTGTGCACCAAACCCAGTACATGGAATATATAATGCATTTCGCTACTCCCAACCTCTCTTTCCTTAATTCTGGCCTCCTGCTGATGTAACCCAATCATTCTCTTTCCTGGGGCTAATTACACATATCAATCATGGAGCTTCACTCCTGCCCCACTTTCCCACTCTTCAGTTAGCCCCTCCTCTCTCTGGAATGTCACCAGCAGATAACGGTGTAGCCCGCAGACATCTCCAACTCCCCTCCCTTCTCCTCACTCCATCTGGATGTTATGAGAACTGCTCGGGGTAGAGGGACTGGGGGAAGGGCGATCAGCTACTGCTCTTACATCAAGATACTGTGGGATTTTAAAATTGAAACAGCTAGATATCTGACACACATCACACCTGATATAACTGTTGTGGAAAGGAATAAGGCCTCATTTGTTGACATTGCAATATCAGGAAATGCACGAATTGAAGTCAAACAACTGGAGAAAATAACAAAATATTGTGATCTGCAAATTGAAGTTGAGTATTTATGGAGGAAGAAATCTGTTATTCTACCCTTAGTGATTGGAGCAATACTTAAAGGAGCAATACTTAAAGGACTCCCTTGATATTTGGAAATTTTGGATTTATTGGACTTGAACATCCTAACACTACAAAAAACAACTTTACTAGGAACTGCCTATATACTTAGATGGTACCTTAATGGTTATTAAGGTAACAGATAAACAGACAGACAGGTAGTTTTGTATTGGATTAACATTGAATTGAGTCTCATCTGCTCTTCCAAATGTTTCAGATCAGCTTATATACATATTCACTGTGATGGAATATGAAATTAACTTTTTCATGCCTCCTGAGACCTGGTGAGGGAAGCAATATGCCTTGCCTTACAAATTCATACATCTAACTGAAATAAGCTGTGCACAAAGCTGTTCTCATGATTTTTTAATGTGAAACATAGGCAGACTGGGGCAGGGGCTGGCACAGGGCCTATAAGGGAAATGCATAGGGTTCATGAAATTCATTTTAGAAATTTGATTAAATTAGGGGAAATGCATGAAAAATTGTATATGAATTTCAATTTGGAACCAACCCCCTCACAATTTAGTATAAAACAAGGGCAGGCAGAAGAATGAAGTAAATGTGAGCAGGATGAAAGTAACACTAACTGTAGGAATATCAGTGGTTGCTCTGCCTTCCATTAATAATTGGTGATGGGATTGCATTTGATACTATGACTGCAGGAGCCAACTGGTTTAGGGCCAAGGACAGATCTTTCTAATAAAAGGAGCAGTGCTAGGACATTCATGAGGAGAAGGTAGAAGACTTTTATTGGCACCTGCTGCCTGAGGTAATAACCTCATTCTGCTTCATGGAAGGGCCAGACTTATTTTGTCTTCTCCTGATGTTTTTCTGCTGAGTGTCCATAGGATGCCAAATAAGCTCCAAAGAATTTACCCCACAAGCTGGAGTACATGTTTAACAGTTTTGCCGTTGTTTAGCTGCTGGATCCAAACCAGAAACAAAGGAAAGAGCATGTTATCACAGGGTGGACCAGCAAATGTTGCAATGCTTGGTGGAATAGCAAACTGAGAAAGAAACAGACACAAGAGAATACGTGAGTCAATGTGCCTAGAATCCAGATAAAACCTAGACGACTAAGTACTATGGCTAACTTCTCAATCTTTCAGCTGCTTTTGAACACTGAATGAACTGTTACCAAAATTATCAAGGAAACAGATTTTGCTCTTTCTTCAAGAGAGACACTTCTCTTGCAAGCTCCAAGGGTACCAGTGATACTATAAGGTAGGGATTCTCAACATACGCCCCATTGGCTGGACCTGGACCATGGCATCATTTCATGTGGCTTGTGCCGCCGCCAGAAGAGGAATCGGACACATTTACGACTGCTGTAAATCCACCCGCGACTGTCATAAATACATTTACAACAGCCATGGACACATTTTATGGCAGTGTTTATGGTGGTGGTGGTGGTGGGGAACCACCAGTCCGGCCTGCTCAGCTGTCTGATGGTGTGTGGTCAGACCCATGGCTTTAAAAGGTTGAGAACCCCTCCTATAAAGTGATTGTAGTGATTTCCAGTTTGTCAGGAATCAACACATTTGTTGTTTATCTGTTAAATGAAATTGCCACCTATACTTTTACACTTCTAAAGCCAGATACATAGCAGATGAATAACCATTCATTAAGTATAAAATCACAATACAACGAGAAACCGATTACCTAGGCAGGTGGTATTATAAAAAGAAGATAAAATCCTCAACCTCCACGATTGAAACAAATTAAAGTAATTGAAGCTAGCTGGCCGAAAGGAGAAGGTCTTTGAACGTTTCCCAGATCAGAATGGTTTTGAGATGTTCTTTCATCATATCCTCATGCAGCTTCATTGGTAAGATATTCCATTAGTGTAGGCCAGCGTTTCCCAAACCATGTTCCGTGGAACACTGATGAACTTCAATTCTCAGAAGCCTAAGTCAGTTTTCCAAAGAAGACCGCCACCTGGAGTGCCGCGCAGCTGCGAGGGGTCCCGCCTTCCCTCCCTGCCCCATCGGGAGGGATAAAGGGCCGGGGGCCACCGGGGCCAGGCTGAAGACCGCTGCCCAGAGCGCTGTGCAGCTGCGAAGGGTCCCGCCTTCCCTCCCTGCTCCACCAGGAGGGATAAAGGGCCGGGGGCCAGTGGGGCCAGGCCGAAGACTGCCGCCTGGAGTGCTGCGCAGCTGTGAGGGGTCCCGCTTTCCCTCCCTGCTCCACCAGGAGGGATAAAGGGCCGGGGGCCGCCGGGGTCATTCAGTGGAACTGTTGAGCTGATGGCTCAATTACCTGTGGAATTTTGTCCTTTTGAATTTTGGTATTTTTGATGTTGTATGCTTTGATTATTGTTTATATTGTTGCTATTGCTGTTATACTGTATTTTATGGATCTTGTATTTCTAATTTTGTTTGTTTCCTCTTGCTGTAATTGAAGTGTATATTTTGCGGGTTGCGTTTTTGTAACTGTACATTTGGAGATGGGTTACTGTATTATTATTGTGTTATTGTATTATTATTATGTATTTATTGTCCGCTATGTAAACCGCCCTGAGTCGGGTTGTATCTGAGTGGGCGGTATATAAGCGCGAAAATTAAATTAAATTAAATTTAAGCACTGATCAGCCAATGTACTGACTTAGGCTTTGGGGAATTGACATCCACCAATGTTCTGTGGAACATAGTTTGGGAAACGCTGGTGTAGGCACTGCCACTAAGAAGGCTCTTTTCTTTTTTGAAATCTTCTTTGCCAGTCTGAAGCTGTATCATTTGATTGGATTGGGTGATGTGGACAGACAACCTTAATGAGAGATGCTCAGCAAGATAATTAGGTCCTAAACTGTTTAGGGCTTTGTATGTTAATGTTAATACCTTGTGCCTGCTATGGAAGGAAACGAGGAACCAGTGTAATAGGGCCTGTGCCGGGGTCATGTGATCAAATTTCTTCACCCAAGCAATCAACCTAGTCACAGAATTCTGGACCCATTGTAATCTAGTCAAACACACAGGGTTCTTTTTTATGCTACCATTCAAGTACTGTACTGCCAAAACTAAGGGCTTAATTCATATTGCCCCTATAAAAAGAAGAACGGCACTTTTGGTGGCACAGAGAGCATCAGTTACTTTGATGATACTACATAAACTATGTGTTTTAGCCAGTGGAATTCATGGGTATAATGATTGCTATATCTTTAAAAAAGGGTTAGAAACAAAAAAAGAGTCTATTTTTAAAAAGGAATGAACAAAAGGAATAAACATGTAAAAATAAACTATAAGAACAATGCTTAAGCCAGTGATGGCTAACCTTTTAGAGACTGAGTGCCTAAACTCAACAGGCTGCTGTCTGTACTGCAGAGGCGTGAGGCGAACTCTGTGCTGGGGGGAAGGAGGAAGCTCCCATTGGGCTGCTGGGCAGAGGGGTGGGGCAACTGCTGAGGCGACGGCATGCATGCCCACAGAGAGGGCTCTGAATGCCCCCTCTGGCATGCATACCATAGGTTCGCCACCACTGGTTTAAGCTATCAGGTTGTTTAAGCCTATGATCTTTATAATTTAAATGCTTTCAGTCCTTTATATAGATTTATAGATTTATACTTGTTTCGACCCCTGGTAATAATGGGTGAAATGCTGCTTCTTATTTATAGCTTCTTCACAAAGCAGCACTCATACAGCTTTAATTAATAGTTATAACCTTAATAAACATATGGCTTTCACACAACCAAGCTAATTTGAATCTAAATCAAGAGTTTAGATTTCAGACTTCTGCACAAACCACAGAACTGAACTGTGAGGGAAAGCAATGAAAGTTACTAATACTAAGAACAGCCTTGCATGGGAGGTCAGCTCCCTTGGTATTATCCTTAGCTGTCAGCAAGTGTCTGTAAATGTTCTAACCATTTGTATGTGACCAAAGTTTCTGTCAGAGTTGAGGAAAGAAACATATAAATTATTCCTCTACCACAAGGGAGACTAGTTTAGGTATTTTAGGCTCCCTTTCTGGGTATCTTCCCCCACCATTTCAGGATGAAATCACCCTCTACTCCCACCCTGGGTTTGTCCTAAAGCAATCTTTGTTTCTCAGGGTGGTTTGTGTAAAACAGACAAACAAAAAAAACCATGGGAAAGCAGAGTTTTAAAAATATCATAAACAAATAATATACATCACAATAGATTTGAGAGCAAATGTGACAGCCAATCTATCCTTATAGCTCACTGAAGGCATTTTAAAGGAATTTCACAAAGCACTCTCATTAAACCCATAAAAGAAAGCAATTAGGGATAGATGGGCTTTAAATCCTGTGTGAAAACTTGGAACTGCAGCTACTGTATTTGAGTCTGTAGGGTACAAAGTTACAGAATGGAAATGATTTGTGTGTTTAGTATATATGGCACATCTGTGTGTTGTTCTTCTGAGTGTGCAGATTCTTTGTTCCTTAACATTTAATGTGAGAGAGAACATTTAGAAGCCTACTTACATAGACAAAATCATATTGCAGGCGCACCCCCCAATAAAGGACTCAGACACTGATGAAAGTGGATAACGGCATTGGGCCACATTTATTGATTCATGCCCTAGTCCGAATTATAAATTTCTATTGGTAATTGACCAATTATAATTCTTAAGGCAAGCAGGCCGAAGTAACACTGGTAAGGTACCACCCAAAATTGCCGACGGCAATTGTTACACTGTATCTATTTGTATCAATTTGTTTGTTGGCAACAAACAAATTGTTGACCGTAGTCAATATCTAACTAATGACCCCACCCTCTGACGCGTATCCGTAAAATCACGGGGTGATGCATGCTGTCTAGCTGTAGCCATCACCCCGTCGCCTGGTTCGTCGTTGACCGGACAACGTTTAACCAACTTATGCCTGTCTATTGTTGTCCAGTCAATTGCGAACCTGCCGGATACCTGTGGGTCATAAATGTTTACCTTACCAGTGCTACCCGCCCATGTGACCAAAGTCAACAGCAGCAACAGAAACCCCTATATCAAACCATAGCAACAGTGTGGGATGGGCGAAAAAACCAGGACCCGAGAGCCAATTGTGAGTCCCAGCCAAAAATTCCCACCCGGCCCCGAAGCGACCAAAATATCACACTGTTAACTAGGGAGGGGGTGGAGGGGAAAAACTTCTCTGCTCCGTCGCTTCGCAAAATGGCAGCTCGGCTGCCTCGTGGCCACCCCTTTTATAAGGGTGCTGGCCACGCCCCCTAACAACCCGGATGCCTTCGTCCGGTGGGGGGGGCCGCAAAGAGCGCGGCGGCCATTTTGGCGCCGCGCTTGCATTGCAGGCGCACCCCCCAATAAAGGACTCAGACACTGATGAAAGTGTATAACGGCATTGGGCCACATTTATTGATTCATGCCCTAGTCCAAATTATAAATTTCTATTGGTAATTGACCAATTATAATTCTTAAGGCAAGCAGGCCGAAGTAACACTGGTAAGGTACCACCCAAAATTGCCGACGGCAATTGTTACAATGTATCTATTTGTATCAATTTGTTTGTTGACAACAAACAAATTGTTGACCGTAGTCAATATCTAACTAATGACCCCACCCTCTGACGCATATCCGTAAAATCACGGGGTGATGCATGCTGTCTAGCTGTAGCCATCACCCCGTCGCCTGGTTCGTCGTTGACCGGACAACGTTTAACCAACTTATGCCTGTCTATTGTTGTCCAGTCAATTGCGAACCTGCCAGATACCTGTGGGTCATAAATGTTTACCTTACCAGTGCTACCCGCCACACGGAGAGGCTTCAATGAAGGCTCGACGCCCCCCCCCCCCAGACCGTCAGCTCGGTCAACAGGCCTCCTCGCCAATCACCTAACAGGAGGTCCATAAATCCCCTGCGTAAAGTTCATAATTTTGCAGACTAATGGCGGGTTGACGACTGACCCGCCCCCAACCCCTGTCGACAAGGAACCGGGCAACAGCCCTGTTTACCATGCGTCTAGCACGGTCAAGGGCCTGGAGGTCGAACCCTCCCCTATAAGCGTGCCGCGGCACCATGTCTGACCAAACGAGGGTTGTGGCGGGCCACACGTAATGTAGGTAGGCGAGGTCACCGCAAATCGCATGCTTCAGTGATAGGCTGGTGACCTGACCTAAATCATTGCCCCCAAGGTGTATGATCAGAATGTCAGGCGGGTCAGCATTCCGGCCTGAGAAAAGGAATGGCAACAGTTCCCGCCATAACATCCCGGGCTTACCATACCATGTGAGACTTGCGTATGCACCCAGTCCCAGTCGGGGTCCCCACTCTGTCGCCGCAGCGTAACGCGCTGCCCTGTGCACGTAGCTATGGCCCACCAGCCATACTGTCACCGGTGTAATACGACACCCAGGGTCTGTCAAGGAAAAAACAAGGGGAAGAGAAAAGGTGCGGTGACTCAACCGGTACTCACGGTGAAAGAGGGCGGACATAAAACTGAAAACATTGCGATCCCCACCTCCCCATGCGGCGTATTTCAGCCCCGGAGTACCCAAAAGCAGCCGCAGTGGAAGCCGCCCCTATCCTGAATGAATGGGCCCCTGGGAGGCCAACACTGGCCAGCGCTTTGCCGGTCACCTTCCAAAATTGAAATTTAGTAAGGGGAGACCCATCTTGGTGACAGAAAAATGGGCCATGGTGCGTGCCACGCAGTGCAAGGAACTCCTGTAGGGCACCAACCGGACAGATGTCTGCCAAAGAACACCGTAGCAGTCTTACTCCACTGCCTACGCCGTGCTGATCCGTTTTAGAGGAGCGTATCCTCAACTGAGCCCAATCATTGCCAACATAGACATCTTCGAGTTCCAGTGCCCTACGACTTGCATCCGCCTTAGACAGCATCACAAGCTCGCTGATGTGGAGCGCTCCAAAAAAGGCCACCATTGTAGCCGCATGAAACAGGGCTGCCTCATACCTATCAAAACATAGGTCATGCCAGCCCCGCACCAGTTGGGTAAGAACCCCTGGGGAAATTGGGTGGCGGTCATCCGGGCTACGCCCACGCTCCTGCACCCACCCCTCCAAAACGTGTGTCACATGGAAGTCAGCGGTACTGTCCGCATGACCGCCTACTTTGGCCATAAAAGTCAGCGCTGACAGCCTGGATGCTATGGTGCGAGGTGCGAGGCCCTGGGCATGTAGGTAAACCATGAATCGAAGGACGTGGGCCACTGGGATCAGCCAGGTGTCTGGCAGCCGCAATTGGGCGCAGAATGCTCAGAAAGAAATGAATGCGTGGTGATACGCCTTACGCGTGCGTGGCGCTAGCGACATGCCGATCGCCCGGTTCACCTCTCCTTGCCAAGGGTCCATATCTCGTCCGGGAGTGGCGAGGGAAATTCCTCCGCATCCGGGGCCAAGGCGCGGAACCGGGAGATCTGCAGGCGGGACAAAGCGTCAGCGATATCATTATTGACACCCGGGACATGCCTGGCCCTGAACATCACATTGAGGTGCAGGCTGCGCAATACAAACTGGCGCTACCAGGTCCATGACCCTGGGTGATTTAGAAGTCTGTGAGTTGACAATGTGGGCAACGGCCACATCGTCACACCAGAAATGAACCACCGAGTTGGCCCACTCCTCACCCCATAGCATCAAAGCCCCCAGGATGGGGAAAAATTCCAGATACGTAAGATCACGCAGGCGACCCGTGCCCGACCAGGCTGGCGGCCACCCACCATAGGCCCACTTCCCATTGAAGTACATCCCATAACCCAGGGATCCAGAGGTATCGGACTGTATCTGGAAACGAGGTGAAGCCAGAAGGTCGGACCTCCAAAATGACACCCCATTGAACTCCCTCAGGAACTGGAGCCAGATAAGCATATCTGCCCTGATACCCCGGGTCAGTCTCACCCTATGGTGGGGCCTGGATAAGCCTGTCATGGCGTCACACAAGCGCCGAGCAAATGCCCTGCCCGGTGCGACCACCCTGCAAGCGAAATTGAGGTGACCATGTAGCACCTGCAGTTCCCGCAGTGATGCCTTGCATTTAGCAAGCAAGTCCGAGATGAGGGCCACTATCCTTGACACCTTATCCCCCGGTAACCTAGAAGCCTGTGCTATCGTGTCAATCTCCACCCCCAGGAAGACTAGCTGAGTAGATGGGCCCTCGGTCTTTTCGGGCGCTAAAGGGACACCAAGTTCCTCCATTAGCGTCTGAAATGTGTTGAGGAGACGTGTGCACGTGTCCCAGCCCCGTTCACCCCCGAATAAAAAATCATCCAGGTAATAGGCTACAGACCGGGACCCTGACCTGCGGACAAAAGCCCACTGTAGAAAGGTACTGAAACACTCGAAGGCCGAGCATGATATGGAACAGCCAAAAGGCATGGCCTTATCGAAGTAATATTCACCCCGGAACTTGAAACCCAGCAACTCAAAGTCACCCGGGTGGACCGGCAGAAGACGAAAGGCAGACTTAATGTCGCACTTAGCTAACAGCGCACCCGGGCCACATGAGCGCACCATGCGCAGCGCTTGGTCAAAAGGTGTATACCTGACCGAGCAAAGGTCATCAGGTATAGCATCATTGACCGATCGGCCAGCTGGGTAGGACAAGTGGTGAATCAGGCGGAACTCGCCCGGTGACTTCTTGGGCACTAAGCCCAAGGGGGACACTTTAAGGTTGGGAAACGGGGGTGCAGGGAAAGGGCCAGCGACCCTGCCCGCATCAACCTCCTTAGTAATGCTGGCAGCAGCCACCTCCTCCCTTCCCCTAAGGGACAAAAGGTTGGGGGCGTCTTGGGGGGACCTATCACCCGTGAAAGGAATACGAAACCCCAGTTGAAAACCCTGAAGCAGGTAAACCGCGTCTGCCTTCCTCGGGTACAATGCGAGCCAACGCTCCAACATGTCCACATTAATTGGGGAGGGGGCCTTTCGGTGGACCAGCTCCCTCTGCGGCAGTCTTGCCAGCCCCTTGTCCACCCCTACCTCTGCCCCGCATCCGTCCAGGCCTGGGGCAAGCGGAGGCAGCATGGGGGCCAGCACAAGAGGGACACTCATGCCTGTACCGGCAATTCTTCCTATTGCAGGAACCATTGGACGAGAAAGTCCAGCACAGCAGGCGGGCTGGAACCCCCTGCCCCGCCACCTGGCGGGGTATCTGTGCTGGGGCCGCTCGCTGGACCGCGTGTCCACAATGGTATCTTTCCCCAGGCGCAGGGCACGTGGGAGTCATGTACAGAAGCCACAGCTTCTGGCAGGGCTCGTCCCACCTCATCTCTGGGTGCAGGGGAATTCGCATACGGAATTCCTCGTCGTAAGCCAACCACGATGGGCCCGGGAAGTCAACCATCGCCCGGTAGATGTTGTCCAAATACTGGACCATCGGGATTGCCAGATCCGGCCTGGCCCTGAGGTAAACCGCCATGTATATGAGGTACGCTGGCAACCAGTTGGCCCACGTGCGTGGCGGCTTACGACGACGTGCCTGCTCCTTATCCTTCTCATCCTGCCCCTCCCTCTCCTCCTTGGTGGGCTCTCTGTTAAGAAGGGAGAAGATGTCCACATACTCCCCACGCCAGATCTTTTCTTTGGTAGCCTGGGCCAGATGATCCCCAAGGGGCAAGGAATACCCCGCTGTCGGCAATGCCGACACCGGCACGGTGGGAACTGCGGGCATTGTAAAAGGAGCCTGGACCAACCCGGTCACCCCTAACACGTTCCCGACTGAGTAGGAGGCACCACCCCAAACAGGGCCCTGGGTGGGAGGTGAAGTCGCCGGGTGGGACGTGGGCGACTGAACCGTCGCGCCACCCGTGCGAGGCCACGGCCACTGAAATGCTCTCCCCAAAGTAGTTAGGTGTGTGGGTGCACTAGATTGAACTGCATACTCACATGGTGCACCCCCGTGGGCCGCCCCCACCGGGGGTTCCGGCCCACTGGGGGCGTCGGAGCTCACGATCGCGATTGAGCTCGTCGATGGGGCCTGCTCAGCACCAGCCTGTTGATTGGGGAGCTGCGAGGCAGTGGCCGACGCCGGCCCACGCGCCTTGGGCAACTCGACCTATCCAGCCGCCTGCCGCTGCCCGGCAGACGAAGCATCAACCTGCGCCCCAAAAGGCACCCCCGGGTGGTTGACCCTCGCGAGGGATGCCTCGAGGGCCGCAACGCGGGCCAGAAGGGCCTCAACATTAACATAGCCCCCCAAGCCAAGAGGGGGCAAAGGGCCGGCCGGCCCACAGATTGCAGGTGCCGGTCCAGGTCCCTGGACCCCGGGGCCCGAATACGGCCACGAGCCCAGGCCCGGCCCCTGCGGGGCCGGGGGCATGCCCTGCCAGGGGAGGGAACCTAACCACCCCCCATGGCTGAAACCCCCTGCAGGAAGCTGCGTACTAAGAGAAGAAAGCCCCGAAGAATGGACCATGCCAGGGGCAGTGGCCATTGCTTGCGGGCCAGGGGCCGCGGCCCCTGCCGGGCCGGGATGCGGACGCCCCGCCTCGGGCCAAGGGGCTATCAACCCCATCCCACCGGTCCCGGTGGGCTCTGGCAAGGGAGGCTGCTGGGGAGGCGCAGTCGCGGTCCTAAGACCCAGCTGGCGCCTCCGCGCAGAGCGAACCGCGTTCGCAGTTGCCTTCTTTTTAGAGGGCATAGCTGCTATCTGCTGGGAAGCCGGATAAAGATGAAGAAAAACCGCGTCCAAAGAGGCTTCCCGGCGAAAGGCAAGAGCGACGGAGGTAAGAGGGAAAAACTTCTCCGCTCCGTCGCTTCGCAAAATGGCAGCTCGGCTGCCTCGTGGCCACCCCTTTTATAAGGGTGCTGGCCACGCCCTCTAACTACCCGGATGCCTTCGTCCGGTGGGGGGGGGCGCGCAAAGAGCGCAGAGGCCATTTTGGCGCCGTGCTTGCAATGCCTTGGAATTTGAAGCAATTAATGCAGAATACAAGAGGCATCATGAACAATAATGTTTATATGGAACGAAGGACATTTTTTGAAAAGCCTTAAAAAGAGTATAGTAGTTTTAAAAGTATTTGCTGATATCTCTGCCCATCTGGACACTTCTGGTCTTTAACCCCTTCCTAGTACAAATCAAGGAGGGCATGCAGAAAATGCCTTCATCTCTCTGTTTCTCTCTCACACACACACATACATACAAACACACACTATGTAGCCCCCATTATTCTTTAAATGCACAGTGCTGAGTTACAGCTATCAATATTAAAAACAGCAGATTAAACTGGGTCCAGAAATACACTCTTAACCAATGCAACTAATGCAATATTGGTCTGACGTGTTTCAGTCTGTGGAGAAATTAAATCAATGCAGTATTTATGTGTAACCAATTTATTCCTCCACCATGTGTACAAAATAAGACCTAGCAAATGGCTGTGATAACATTATTGAGTAACCTGTTTCGTGGCGGTGGTGTTTTGCCCGGCATCCCCCTCGCCTTTTAAGTCCTAGGGTGAGGGTGGAGGTCGGGGCCCAGGGCGCCGGCCGGTGGCGTGGCCGGGAAAGCCTCTTCGCCCCCACCGGGGCCAGGTGCATGGCGGCGGTGTTCTGCCTGGTGTCCCCCTCGCCTTTTCAGTCCTAGGGCGAGGGGAGGGCGTGGCCCAGGGTGCCGGCTGGTGGCGTGGCCGGGAAAGCCTCTTCGCCCCCACCGGGGCCAGGTGCGTGGCTGCGGTGTTTTGTCCGGCATCCCCCTCGCCTTTTAAGTCCTAGGGCGAGGGGGTAGGTAGGGTGGGGCCTTGGGCCCCGGCCGGTGGCGTGGCTGGGAAAGCCTCTTCACCCCCACCGGGGCCAGGTAAGAAAGGTAAACAGTGTTCCGTGCACTCAGGTGTCTAGGCATGCCAGCCACATGTCCATGGAAACATCTGCAGATGCAGACAGCACTGGTTCTTTGTCTATAAAAGGAGATGAGCACTGAACGCTAGAGTCAGATATGACTGGCTTTCAAGCAAGGGAGACCTTTTACCTACATTTCATCTACATCTACAATTTTAGATTGTGCAATGCTCTGATACAAATAAAGAAAGGCTTGGAAACTTATTTATTTTGAGGATGTACAGTACAAGCCTTTTCACATAGACTAACCTACGTATTCATACAGTGTCTTTAAATTTAGCTTTTTCATTTGCTCTCATCCAACAAGCAACTTCATCCAAAAGTATATATTTGGGCTTCTACAGGCTCCTTGGTGTTTGTAAATGGAAAGGAAAGTTGGAACTTCACGCCATTTCATGTTGACACCATTATAGTAACCTAAATCTGAAGATAACATTTTTCCTTTAGTTTCATGTCAGTGTTAAAAAAATGGCAGTCCAAATATAGATCATGATTGGTGACAGAAAGAAACTAAAAAGTTATGGACAGAATTGGGTTATATTACTACCATCTATTTCCATAGTGCATGACTAAGTTTGTTTCTTTCATATGCTAAGGAACAGAAGTTGGTGCCTGGAGGGAACACACCAAGTGAGAGAGAGAAATTTAAATTGTGTGGTAATTATCCTAAACCACAGACTCCAAAATCATGGTGTGATCAGGCAGCTGCAAAGGGATGCATCAGAAAGGTTCACTTTAATGGGAGTAATCTTGTTGTGTTGTGTGAGCGCTGGATAGTTCTCATATGAATCACATCTTTTTAAAAAAATAATCTAATTCAATGAGGGAGGGGATTCATCTATCATCATATCTATTGTCCATATTCCCAACCCAGGCTAGGGCAAGCAAGTATCTATGATGTGTGTACTATATTAAAATACAGCACCAACATATTGTTGGGTTATATAGCTGCACAATGAAAGTATGGTAATTATTAAAGTTGTGAATTGTTTGCCAGTTCTCCCTGAAGTTTCCCCTCACAGTCAGCATGTTTCCCAGCCTAAAATAATTACTCATACCAAAGGTCTGAGGTAAATGAGATTTTTTGAAACTCATGTTATGCTCAGAAATCTTAAACAGATTAGTGTCAGGTTCACAGAAAAGAATGAGGATTTAGATTAGTTGCATGGAAAAAATTAAGACAGCTTTCCTTCATTAGAGCCATGAGCCTGGAGGAAAAATGCAGAGAGTTCAAAATAACTGCATCTCCCTCAAAAATAAACAGCCAAATGATGCTCCCAACAAAATAAGAGAAAAAGGATGAAGGTTAGTCAATCAAAATTCAGGCAGGAAGACATCAGCTTTTTATCTCATTTAAACAGGTCTCTTTGTACCCACCACTCAGATGCTAAAAAAAGAGAGAACTAGATTCAAATTCAAAGAAAAGAAGCATAAGAAAGCAAAGTGGTTGTCTGATGAGGCTCTTAAAATAGCAGAGGAAAGAAGGAATGCAAAAGTCAAGGGAGAAAGGAAAAAATACAATCACTTGAACACAGAATTTCAAAGAAAAGCAAGGAGATGTAAGGAAAACTACCTAAAAGAACAGTGCAAAGAAATGGAGGAAAACAATGAAAGAGGCAGGACTAGAGATCTTTTCAAAAAATCGGGGAAATCAAGGGAACCATGATAAGGGACAAAGATGGAAAGGAGTTGTGTGTGATGCAGAAGAGATCAAAAAGAGATGGCAAGAGTACACAGAGGAACTCTACAAAAAGGACCTCAACACTCCTGACAATAACAATAGTGAGAAATTTAAACTTGAACCAGACATTCTAGAGAGTGAAGACAGAAAGGCCCTAAAAAGCACTGCAAACAATAAAGCTAGTGGAAATTATGGTATTCCAGTTGAATTTTTCAAAGCCCTAAAAGATGATGGAATCAAAATACTGCATTCAATATGTCAGCAAATTTGGAAAACAAAACAGTGGCCACAAGATTGGAAAAGATCAGTGTATGTTCCAATCCCCCAAAAAAGGCAATACCAAAGAATGCTCAAATTACCGAACAATTGCGCTCATCCCACATGCCAGCAAGGTGATGCTCAAGATAATATAGGATAGACTTCAGCAACATGTGGAGAGAGAACTAGCAGAGGTGCAGGCCGGTTTCAGAAGAGGCAGGGGGACTAGAGATCACATTGCCAACATACATTGGATCATAGAGAAAACAAAGGAATACCAGAAACAAATATACTTTTGTTTTATTGACTACACCAAGGCTTTTGATTGTGTGGACCACAACAAAATGTGGCAAGTAATTAAAAAGATGAGAATACCAGAACATCTCATATGCCTCATGAAAAATCTGTACATGAACCAAGAGGCAACAGTTAGGACAGAGCACAGAATGACAGAGTGGTTTGGAATAGGAAAAGGAGTAAGACAAAGTTGTATTTTATCACCCTGCTTATTCAATCTATACACGGAGCACATAATGTGCAGTGCAGGGATGGAGAAATCACAGTATGGGATCAAAATTCCTGGGAGAACATAAGAACCTAAGAACAGCCTTGCTGGAACAGGCCACAGCCCATCCAGTCCAGCATTCTGTCTCACACAGTGGCTCACCATTTCCTTCAGGGTATTCCCAAGCAGATGCCTTCACCTGCTTAGGATTCCCTGGAAATGATATTGAGAGATATCCTGCCTATCTCTCCAACCCGGAGGTTGTCCTTAAGTATCCATAATTATAGCCATTGATACTCTTGTCCTCCATGAACTTGTCTAATCCTTTCTTAAAGCTGTCAAGACTGACAGCTGTCACCACTTCTTCTGGCAGGGAGTTCCATAGACCAGTAATCCTCTGGGTGAAAAAGTACTTTCTCTTATTTGTTTGAGAACTAGTACCCAAAAGTTTAATGGAGTGTCCCCTAGTTCTAGTGTTATGCGATAGGGAAAACAGTTTTTCCTTATCTACTTTGTCCACACCGTGCATGATTTTATAAACTTCAATCAGGTCACCTCTTAGACATCATCGTTCAAGAGTGAAGAGGCCCAACCATTGCAGCCTTAGATGGTAAGGAAGGTGTTCCTTAATTCAAATTAAACTTTAGAAATTGGAGAATTAACAAGTCACTCTTGGTACTGCAGTGGCTCAATTCGCTAAGATGCTGACTGGGAAGGGGAAGGTCAGCAGTTCAATTCCCGAGTACTGCAGGACGGAAATGAGCTCCCGTCTTCATCCCAGCTCCTGCCAACCTAGCAGTTCGAAAGCAAGAAATTGCAAGTAGATAAATAGGGACCACTTCGGTGGGAAGGTAACAGCGTTCCGTGCGCTCCGGTGTCGAGTCATGCCTGCCACATGACCACGGAAATGTCTGCAGAAGCAGACAGCGCTGGCTCTTCGGCTTAGAAACAGAGATGAGCACTGCACCCTAGAGTCGGATACGACTGGCTTTCGAGCAAGGGAAACCTTTACCTTTACCTTGTTAATGCTTAGAATTAAGAACATTTAACTTACATTAAGCTAATTCTATTGAAGTATTAATTAAAGCATTAATTAATTAAAGCATTAATTAAAGCATCAACAATTTGAGATATGCAGACAATACCACCCTAATGGCAGAAAGTGGGGAAGATCTAAAGAACCTCTTGACTGGATTGAAGGAGGAGAGTGCGAAAGCTGGCTTAAGACTTAATATCAAGAAAATCAAGATAATGGCAACAGGTCCGATCAGTCCATGGAAAATAGATGGGGAAGAAGTAGAAGCAGTGACAGATTTTACTTTCCTGGGATCTAAGATCACTGCAGATGGTGACTGTAGACATGAAATAAAAAGACAACTGATTATGGGGAGACAAGTTATGAGAAACCTGGGGAATATAGTGAAAAGCAGAAACATCACCTTGAAAACAAAAATTAGCATAGTCAAAGCAATGGTATTCCCAGTGGTAAAGTATGGGTGTGCGAGCTGGACCATTAGGAAAGCTGAACGCAGAAGAATAGATGCCTTTGAGATGTGGTGTTGGAGGAGTGTCCATTGGACAGCAAAGAGAACAAATAGGTCAATACTGGAAGAAATCAACCCTGACTGTTCATTGGAGGGACAAATAGTGAAGATGAAGCTAAAGTACTTTGGACATCAAATGAGAAGAGAGGACTCACTTGAGAAGGCTTTGATGCTGGGAAAGGTAGAGGGCAAGAGAAGAAGGGGGCATCTAAAGATGAGATGGCTAGATGGTATTGTAGACACAATGGGCAGCTGGGCGGGCTGAGGAGGATGGTGGAGGACAGAGGTGCCTGGAGGAAAATGGTCCATGGGGTCACAAAGGGTTGGAATTGACTGTGCGACGGAACAACAGAAGATTCAAACTGTGGAAGGAGGTGCCTGCCTTTCCTAGTTCTACAGTAAACCCACATAGCCTCTGAAATAAGAACAAGAGCTCTTCCTTGTGCCATTACAGACTTTGTTTTCCAAACATTCTTTCGCAATAGACACACCAAATTATCGCAACTTCATTTTCCACTAAGGTTGCTGGGTTATGATTTTGCTTAAAATAACATTGTGATTCAAACATTTTCCGTGGGAGACTGAAGTTTGTATATATTTTTTCCAGTTGTCAAACATTCTTTTGCTACTGATATGGGTCACTAGGAACAGAAATGGCATAGTAAGACTTTGCGGCAGCTTCTAACCAATCCTATGCTGTCGATTGAAGCCTTTTTATGGTGTGATACTGGAAAAATGTAACTAGAGGTAGTCAACTGGCATAGAGTAACATTCCTAACTTTGGAGTTCTTCACAGTCTTTCACTATAATTTCTAGATGACTTGGCAAATATAATATTATAAATTTTTGGCTGTGCTAACAAAGGGTTATTGCTGGCATCTGATAGCAATAAAGGATTATGTTTGATTGCTCTGGAAAAGGGTCACTTCATTGAGAGACATCTCCTTTGAAGCAACCTTTCTGTGTGTATGGGAATTACTCCAGGACAGATCCAGAAGACAGTAATCCTGTTGCTAGACCAAAAATGTCTGACTTGCACATGTAGCAGTCCTGGGATGCTTCATGATCTCCTTGTATATCGTTTGATAGCTGAACAACAGCTTGGATAGTACGGTGCTACAAATGATTAAAAATGTGAGCAATTTCTCCATCTAATCACACCCAAAGTTTTCTGGGTTTGTAGGCCAAAAGCATCCACAGGCCCAAGGCTAAGTTACTGAGTATAAATCTAACATTGGACATCTGGACTCCTTTACCTTTAGAAAGAGAAATTATGGCATGGCAAGTCCTCTGTAGATAACACACAAATTAATGCTTTAATTAATACTTCAATAGAATTAGCTTAATGTAAGTTAAATGTTCTTAATTCTAAACATTAACAAGAGTGACTTGTTAATTCTCCAATTTCTAAAGTTTAATTTGAATTAATTATCAAATCTTACTCTTCAAGCTCCACCAGTTTTTGTCCTCATGTTTCCTCTCATGGTGCTTCTCAAAGAAAATAAAGTCACCCTGCAGGAAAACAGTAGGGCCGGCCCTGGCTATTTGTAGCTTTATGTGAATTAACATACAAGCCCTGTCTACTATAGTTGCATGGTTACTAGCAGCTGTAGAGTTGCCATTGTTTCAGCAAATGGAGGTGGGAATGGAGCATCCCTTTGGTTGTTTTGATTTCCTAAGAGCTTTTCCTTTTGCCTGATGCCTAGATGAACAAAGAAAAACAGCCCAGCAGGGCTCAGAAATCTGGCTGGAACGCTTCAAGAACGTTTGGCAGGAGCCATTGTTGAAATTCTTGTTTATCCGAATGGAATTTGGATCAGAGCCTAAATGCCTGCAGTTTTTGGAAATTTTTATTGCTGCTACTTACAACATTTTATAGACTTACAGATGTTAATGCCACAAGGGAGAAATTAAAACAAAATTGTGTTATTACATTTAGAATCACGTCTAAGCCATTAATCAAATTGAGAAATGTCAGCTCTGAAGAAGACAGATTTTTTCTGATTTCTTTTCTGCCACTTACATTCCATGACTGTGTTTGAGAAATATGCAAATTCACTGCGGGTCTCCCCATCAAAGCAGTACATCTTATAACTAGTTACCCCAGTTTATCTGCACAAGTGTAGCAAAATGGAAAATATAAACTGAAATGGAGCTACTAAGCTTACACCTATCATAAATAGGATTGTATGGAGTTAGGGAATTGATATGCTTCTGAAGTTTGAAATCTTATTGATCTGTTTTTTTTCTACATGTGGAGAGATAAATAGCCAAAAGGCAACAAGCACCAAAGAAAGCATTTTATTGTGTTTAATTTTGTTATGTTAGGTGACTTTAAAGCCTGGTTGCTCATCACTACTCATTCACAGCTGAAGCTAGAGAACATTGGCTCAGTGTGATGCTATTTGTACGTGTGCTGTATTTCCACAATGTCAATGCATCAAAAGGTGAGAAGTGAGGGAAGGGGCCTGGGGAGAAAGTTGGAAGGTATATTCACGTTGGCTTTATATGCCATTTGGAGTGAGGCAGGAATTTCACTTGAAGCACCATTGTCACGGCTCATGAGTGTTGTTGTTGCTGCTGTTGTTGCTGCTATTGTTGTTGTTGGTCTCTCAGTCACTCAGTCAAGTCTCTCTCTCTCTCTCTCTCTCTCTCTCTCTCTCTCTCTCTCACACACACACACACACACACACACACACACACACACACACACACACACACACACACACACACACACACACACACACACACACACACACACACACACACACACACACAGGCCCACTGCCTGGTCTCAGGTCCTCAAAATCAGTGAGAATGGGGAAAGTGCTGAGCTGGACCTATTAATATGTGCCAGTAGGCTGATACATGCTACTGGCTAGCTGCAGCAGATTAGTCCCAGAGGAAAAAACCATGTAGTTATGAGCTGCATAATCTCTGAGATAATTTGCAGTAATGACAATCAGTTGCTCTGGGGTGTGACCATGAGAGCAAGTGGAGATTCAACCACTGGTCTGACTGGATTCTGCACAGAACCAGAACAGATGAATGGAACCCTGCTGCCATCTGCACATGTTCCTAAATGGGTCAGCCCCAAAGGCCAGTTGTTCTTGGGTAATCTTTGGGCTAAATTTATCCTACCTGGAGGAAAGTGAGTGAAATTGATGGGACGCAAGTTACTTGTGACTAACAAGCCCCCTTCACTTCAATGGATATATTTTAGGGGGAGCTATTGCCAGATTTAGCTCTTTGTGTTTCAAAACAGAGAAAACCACTTTACACTGATTTGAGTGAGAGGTTGACTCAGTGGTGGGCATCAGCAGGTTCGCACCAGATCACCAGAACAGGTAGCAGAAATTCTTGCTGGCCCCACTGCCCATCCAAGTTTTGAAATAAAGTAGTCCTAATTTGGGTACAACACAGGGCTTCCCCCCTGGCCATGCCCACCATACCATGCCCACAGTGTGGTAGTAAATTTTTTTTAGAGCCCACCACTGGGTTGATTACACAAGCTATTTAAGCCACTGGTTGGAACACTGCAGGGACAGGCTGGTGCACTGGTAAAGATGGCAATCAGACAACATCTTTCTTAGAGTGCACCAGCCTACCCCATGACAATCTTATCTACAGTTTCATGGCCCATTTCAAGGGGCTTCCACTCTTCTGGTGTGGGTAAGATTGCTTTGGTTTTGGTGTGGGTCAGTTCCTGCACATGTGATCACTGAAACTGATCCAAAACAAGCCTTCCAGTTTGAATTTGTCAATGTCATGAATTGGCTTAATAGGTAAGTCATTATATTGGCAGAAACCATTTCAGTGTGAACGGACAGACTTGATTAGATATTTTTAATCTAACCGAACTGTTCTAAAGCAGCTCATGTTCGCTTCCCTGTTGCCAGTACAGCCACATCCTTTGCCCCTCAAATCTCCAGCTTGGCCTGTGGGTTGCTCACGTGAATTGACCAGCACCTTTCCCAAATGGTCCAGCGGGCCATGAACACTGGCTGGAGATCAACCGTGCCAAGCAGGAAAGGATCATTGGGTATGGGCATATAGTCATAGTAGCAATAGTGACTCCATCTTCCCTGGCTGAGAGCCCAGAGCAGAGTAGGACATATGCCACAATAGAAACCCAAACTGCACATGTTATCTCTCCCTCATGTCTGCAGGATGCGCTGGGCAAGGCAAACAGTCTCTATCCAGCTAGCACAGGAAGTCTCCAAGGTTGTTCAGATTAGGCAAGAACAGTGAGTCACTGTTCTGCTGATTCCTTTCCGTATGGGCAACCTTGGCACGTAGTAGCTTCTTAGACTGGCAAATGTAACTAGCCAGTAATATGCTTTGTAGACTGCCTTCTGTGACAGGGGTCATGTGTAGGTTGTGCGTAGGAGACCCTGGAGTAAAAGGTCAATAAAATTAGCATCCCTGAGCTGTACAGGTCTGCTGGCATTCATCATACACCCATCTCGCTTGTCTTCCTTGAATTCGGCACTCCGGACAGAGCTAACTATTACAACATCTGGTGACCCCGAGACGTGATTCTACTTGTGAGTAGCGAAGCAGTCCTGATTGGAAAGCATCCCAATCAGTACGGTCTCAAGGAAGACAAGTAACAGCAGCCCAGCTCCCCCCCTCCCCCCAGGCAGAGGAACAGACGTGTTCCAAAGCCAGGGAGAGCCGTGATTTGGAAGCAACTAAGGCAGATCGGCCAGCCAGCGCTGCGGCCCCGATCCACCAACCAAACCTGAGGAAAATCATCCTGGGCCTCAGCCATCCTGAAGTGCTACTTAGACTCATCATCTGGGCGCTTCAATACGAGACTTGTGCAAGATAATAAGTGAGTTGTGTAAGACACCCAGAACATTTCCCCACATAAGTAGTATGGGCACACGCTTGGGGAGGCTTACATCAGCCGTCAGACAAAAGCTCATACGAGATGAGCTAGGAGTCCTGGCCAGGCAATCAGATTCGGTTAAGCCAAAAGTCGTCTGACGGACATAGTGAGGAACATGGGGGAGCAGTTGGTTCTACCCAGAGCCAGGCACAATCAATCTAGAGGTTTGGGATCAAGAAGGGAAACGCCTTAAGCAAAGACCCCAAGTACCCATTTAATACCATTGGGACTTGGAGCATACATAGACTGGATTGCAGCAATAGTCCAGTCTGGATAGGGACCAGGTAACAGCCCCAGTGAGTCTCTATCTGACAATTAAACACCAGCATGGGGGCGGGGGAGAATTTGGAAAGCGCAGGCGCTTCCCATAGGACCAAGAGTTCTTTTCAATTAATGGTGCAGGAGGAAACACGCAAGGGAAGAATGAGAAAGATCTGTGATAGAGATCAGAGAACGGTCTAGGGAAAGTCAATAAGACAGAAAGGTAGAGAAGAGGCAAAAAGCAGCAAGAATCATCTCCTCATGAGTAAGGGTGAAACATTGCAGACCTGGGATCCGTGCGTCTGTATGTGAGAGAATGTGGTACCACAGACTGAAGAAGCTTTTAATTCTTTGCATGTGTCTGCATGGTTGTGTTATAAATGTATACATTGATAGGTAAAATGTCAAAAACTCATCCCAGCCTCGCTTCATTCAAAGGAGGAAGGAGAAAAAGGGAGGGGTGTAATTCGAGCCTAGAAAGGGTTGAAACTGACCCCCCTTTTTGTCTCGCAGTCAAGCTGTCTTTGAATGTGCAAAAGAAACCTGCTCGCAGTGCCATTGTGAGCAGGCAGATAATTGGGAAACTGAACAATGAGGGACATTGGCAACCCAAGCCAGTGTCTTAATGTGTTAAGAAATTTTGACCTAGGTAAAATGTCATTAATCCTCTGCATTTTTGAATAAAACCTCATAGCTTAATCTTTTTTCTCCACGGCTACATATATAATGCCTTAGGCCTAGCTCCTGAGAGTGTGGGCAGAGTGCCAAACCCTCTCTGGGAGTTCGGCCACCTGCCAACCTAGCAGTTCGAAAGCAAAATTGCAAGTAGATAAATAGGGACCACTTCGGTGGAAGGGTAACAGCATTCTGTGCACTCCAGTGTCTAGTCATGCCTGCCACATGACCACGGAAACATCTGCAGAAGCAGACAATGCTGGCTCATCGGCTCTGAGACGGAGATGAGCACAGCACCCTAGAGTCGGATACGACTGGCTTCCAAGCAAGGGAAAGCCTTCACCTTCGCCTGTAATCTTTTGCAGTGCCAGAGTTGCCCATACAAGCCCCTCTGGCCACCCTTTTTTCGCTGCTAGCCATGGCACATGCCAAAATGAGGCTAAGCAAGCATTGCAGGCTGTGGGCCATCTTCCCAGCCATTCACAACATGTCAGGGCTGAACGCACCAGAAATTAGTCCCGGTCTCTTCGTGGCCCCAATCCAAAAGTCATGCGCTCCTCCAATGGAATACCTGAGCTTGAAACAAGACAGCTTAGCCTGCCAGTGTAGCAAATACAGGGAAATTTGCCCCTGGGAACCTTTGCACACACCAAGTGCCAAGGTTCGCCGTTAGAAAACACATTTCTCACCTCAGCAAGTGCGGCTTGGAAAAGGTTGCAGTCAGCACAGAAAGCTGAGCAGCCAGCAAGCAAATCTTGCTTTGAAATGTTCGCCTAGAGGGCACTACAGCTTTCGAACATTCTTTCTTCCTAAGCAGGAAATGGCACTTTTACATTGTTTTCCCCCTCTTCTTTCAGCAAAAGAAGAGGGGGGGAGCCCCCCCTCTACAATCCTCCCTTCTCATTTTTGGTGTCCAAAGTACTTTGACTTCGTTTTTACTATTTGACCTTTCAGTAAGCAGTCAGAGTTGATCTCTTCTAAGATTCAGCTATTTGTTCTCCCCACTGTCCAGGGTATTCTCAAAACTCTCCTCCAGCACCACATTTCTAAGGCATCTATTCTTGCCATGTGATGTCTCTGCTTTTCACTATGTTCCCCAGGCTTCTCATAGCTTGTTTCCCAAGAATCAGTCACCTTCTTGTTTCATGACTGCAGTCCCCATCTGCAGTGATCCTTGATTTGTCATGCTTCTACTTCTTCTCTATATATTTTCCAGGGACTGATTGGGCCTGTTGCCATTATTTTGGTTTCTTGATATTGGGGCTCAAGCCAGCTTTTGCACTCTCCTCCTTCAGCCCAATCAATCATTAACACTTTCAAGCCTGCATTCGCAGCAAGTTTTATTCTCCCTAATGTAGGTCAAAAGCTTGGCCAGCCAATCCGAGATGTCAGGGGCATCAGGCCGAGAGATGACATCAGCTGTTCCATTTAGATGATTTTGGCATGCACCCCAAGGGGGGAGGGCTTTTGGGGATCCCTCATGGATACTGCATGCATGCACACGCATGAACAGTTTACACACACACAAACACTCAATAGTTGAGACTTCAAATGACAATGCTTTCAATAAACAAGCAACTTTGCTTAACTTGGACTGCCATAAATATGCATATTCTTCAATGCCACACCTTAAGGACAATTCATAAATACCTCAAAGTGTTCACCACATATGGAAGAAGCTTCAAGGAAAACAGCTGAATGTTAATGTTTTACTGCCATTCTCTTGTATCATTTTCGCATATCAGTTGATCTTCATGCCTTTTCTTGTCTTTGTACCATTTTCAAGTTGGGCTCAAGGAACTGTGGCTTTCTGTACACACACAGTTGCCTATTGTAATATATTTGCCCCTGTCATGCCACCCCTTGCTAGGAAACATGTCTTGGCGAGAGGTGGGGAGAAAATGCAGCCAGAGGAACCCCTGGCTATTGTAATCCATTAATTGCTGGTCTCAGTGTCAATCACACACCTCTATTGTGTGATAAATCATTTGCATAATTGCCAAGAGAAGCCCCTTTGCAGAGTAGCCTAAAAGACACTCCTGCGTGGGGGGGGGGGGGGGGGAGTTAACCTCACCAGTGACAGACACAACCATCACATTGCCCTGCCCACAGAAAGCAAGCCACAGTCTTAGGCACCTGCACAACTAATTGGACATCATTCAAGTCAGAGGCACACGCTGTCTCAAACCTTCAAAAACCCAGCCTTGACACCTCTGTCAAGAATACACCATTGGGCCAACAGCACCGCAGTCGTAAGGTCACGTTGGGGGTAGGTGCAAATGGCACCCCAAACCTATTGGGGGGTGGTAAGATAAGCTCTGATCCTCGCCATGGGACTGGCTGCACTCAAAGCTACTGCTGGCGATGTGGTAATGGGAGTCATGCTATGCAATGCATCCCCTCGCTCCTGTCCATGCGGGCCCCCAGGATGGAGACCCCAGGAAAACACTCACACCCAGGCAGAATATGCCCTATGTCTGCCAAGCTCTCAGCCAGGTTGCTTTAAATAGAGAAAGGCGGGATGTGGGTTGCCCACGTGAATTGACCAGCACCTTTCCCAAATGGTCCAGCAGGCCATAAACACTGGCCGGAGATCAACCGTGCCAAGCAGGAAAGGATCATTGTGTATGGGCATATAATCATAGTAGCAATAGTGACTCCATCTTCCCTGGCTGAGAGCCCAGAGCAGAATAAGACATATGCCACAATAGAAACCCAAACTGCACATGTTATCTCTCCCTCACGTCGGCAGGATGCGCTGGGCAAGGCAAACAGCCTCTATCCAGCTAGCACAGGAAGTATCCAAGGTTGTTCAGATTAGGCAAGAACAGTGAGTCACTGTTCTGCTGATTCCTTTCCATATGGGCAACCTTGGCACGTAGTAGCTTCTTAGACTGGCAAATGTAACTAGCCAGTAATATGTTTTGTAGACTGCCTTCTGTGACAGGGGTCATGTGTAGGTTGTGCATAGGAGACCCTGGAGTAAAAGGTCAATAAAAGTAGCTTCCCTGAGCTGTTCAGGGCTGCTGGCATTCATCACACACCCATCTCGCTTGTCTTCCTTGAATTCGGCACTCCGGACAGAGCTAACCATTACAACATTGGCCAATACTGTTCACACTGATTGGCAGAGTTTCAGACAATATGGTTTTCTGGGCCTAACTGGAGCTACCTAGACTGAATTCAGGAACTCTACAATGTGAATCATGTGCTGTATCCTTCAGTCATTCCCCTTTGGTTTCTGATGTAAACCTACAATTATTTACATGGGGCTATTAGTGGGAAAGACCTCACTGTATAGTAGGTTAGCAAAATGAAAGTAAGAATGGGGCCCTTGTGTGAAAGAAAGATGATGTAGTTGGTTGTAGATGTTTTAGTCCATCACATCTGAAGCTACCCAGTTGGAAACAGTTGTATTATACCAATCTTTAAACCTGATATAATGGCAGAAGGAGAGAGGCTATAATATTATGCCCAGGGCTCCCAAAAGCTACAGTAAAGTTCTTGAGAAATTAGTGAACCCCTGCTGTTCAAACTTCAACAATGCATGTATTTATGTGCAGTGTTTGGGGGTAGCATTGACAGGTTAAACTGACAGTAGTTTAGTTGTGTGTTCTACCTTTGAACTTCCAGCTGTTGCTTCAGGGCTTACAGTAGGTTCTGGAGGGTTACAATAAGATATTCATAAAAGCTATCTATTCATAAAAGCTATCTATTAGAAACCTGTGTGAGAAGAGAAACAGTGTGGTAGTTTAACTTCTGTGGTTAGTCACAGGCTGCAAACACTTCCAATTTTGTACCTTAAGAGAAGCTGAAATACCTGAAATGATACAAACTGTGTAGTGTGAAAGGATTGGCTAAAGATGTCTTGTCTTTATTTGATGTTGAGATTGACTGGTTTCTGTGTGTTACAGATGTGTGTTCATGAGAACATGAATTAACCATGGCAACATACCACATTCTGAAATCCAAATTTACCGTACTTACCGTACAGGCAGGAAGTGGGTGGAGTCAAGGCTGGAGTGGGCAGAGTCAAGACTGGAAGTGGGCGGAGTCAAGGCTGGAAGTGGGTGTATTCACCGTATCTAATTTACCGTATGGTCCTGTACGGTCTGTACGTATGGTCCATATGGTCTTGTATGGTCCATACGGGCCTGTCAGCATGCTCTCTAAAATTACCGTACTTTTTCCGTACGGTTACCATACACCATACGGAGGGCTGAACTACCATATGCTGCAGTAATTGCCATACAGGTTGGCAATTTTATTTATTTATTTATTTATTTATTTATTTATTTATTTTTATTTTGCGCATTTATATCCCGCCCTCCTGGTGGGTACACCACTCAGAGACAGGATCCCAAAACCAATAAGGTTGATTCCTTTTTGGCCTCCCTCAGTGTGACCACTTTTAGCAACAGTGGATTGAGAGGAGTATGTAAAATTTCTGAGGAATATTGGGTCCTAAACCATTACGCTACTAGAATATGAGCATCTATCTCTCTTTACTACAACCCAGGTAACAAAAAATAACCCAAGATAGGAAAGGGCCAAGACAAACAAACAAAGAGGAAAATATACGATGAGGGAGGCAGCCCGTTCACCCGACAACCAGCTGGAGGGATGAGCCACAGCTGGGGCTCTGGAGGGGCATAAGAGCAGCCCTCTTCTTCCGCCGCCATTGCCTTCAACGACAAAGGAGGCAGCCCGTTCACCCAACAACTGGCCGGTGGGATGAGCCCCAGCTGGGGCTCTGGAGGGCCATGAGCAGCCCTCTCCTTCAGCCACCGTTGCTGTCGACGACGAGGGAGGCAGCCTGTTCGCCCAGCAATCGGCCAGTGGGATGAACCACAGCTGGGGGTCCAGAGGGCCATTAGAGCAGCCCTCTCCTTCTGCCACCATTGCCATTGACAACGAGGGAGGCAGCCCGTTCGCCCAGCAACTGGCCGGTGGGATGAGCCACAGCTGGGGCTCTGGAGGGCCATAAGAGCAGCCCTCTTCTTCCACCGCCATTGCCATCAACAATGAGTGAGGCAGCCTGTTCGCCCAGCAACCGGCTGGTGGGATGAGCCACAGCTGGAGCTCCAGCCATAAGAGTAGCCCTCTCCTTCCACCGCCATTGCCATTGACAATGAGGGAGGCAGCCTGTTCGCCCGGCAACCGGCCGGTGGGATGAGTCACAGTTGGGGCTCCAGAGGACCATAAGAGCAGCCCTCTCCTTCTGCTGCTGCTGCTGTCAGTCTGTGTGCCACTTTCCAATGTGTGCCACTCTGCGGCCTACATTGGATTCTTTGCCTCTCGACCATCCCCTGGTGCTTGAGGGTGATGGGAGGCAGCTGTGCGGCACAGACAGCCGGCCATGGGAGCGCTACCGGAGCCATTATTAGACTTTCCTTCCCCTTGGCGTTGAGGGAGACAAGGACTCCTGTTGGACTTTCCCGCAGCTGTGTCGACTTCGCCTACCTTACTTACTTCGCCCTCCTGGCTCTGCCCACTGGGAGGGCTTGGGAAGAAGCCGGGGTCTTTTCAGTATGTTTTTGTACTCATTGCATTTTTGTATTACTGTTGGAATATGATGTATTGCTTTGTAATTGTGTATTTTGTATATGAAATTGTATTCTTGCCTTGCAATTTTTACTGTATTTCTGTATATTTTTGAATATTGTGAACCGCTTTGGGTCGTCCACAAAATGAGGAAAGCGGTATATAAAAATAAATTCAAATTCAAAATTCAAATATACAAGGAAGATGGTGGATTTAAAAATAAAACTAATACTGCAATCCGAAAGAGATATGCTGGAATAGGCAGACGACCTGAAAGCAGCACAATAATCCAAAGAAATGGGGTAAAATACACCCAAAAATCAAGGGGATAAAAGCAAATGCATTCACATCCAGTGTGAGCCTTAAGCTGAATAACTTCATGACTGAATGACCAGAAGCCAGCACTGAACAGGGGCATGTGTAGTCAACTTCATCCCTGCCACAAGTTATAAGAGTGTCACAAACTCCTGCACCTGTTGTTTCCCCTTCCTCTATTGAAATAAATCCCATTAAGTTTGAGGCAGACAATGTGGGAACTGATGGATAGGCAGGGAGGAGGGCCATCCCATTGAGCCTTCAAGGGGTAGTGAGTTACTAGGCTCACATTTTGCTATTGGATTCCTTATAACCTCAACACGTGCAGGCTTCACACACTCACCCAGAACACTAAACTATACAAATCTTACATGAGCACCAATATTGTAGGGAATTGTATTGTTTTGTGTTGTTTTTGTATAATGAGTATATAGATATCTCTATATATTTATATTCTAGTACATAACTCAGAGCCAAGCAGGAGAGTGAAAGCCCTCCAAATTTGAGTCCTGGAGAGAAGGTGGCTGTCAATGTAGTTAATACTGATCTAGAACAGTTTAAATTAACCCAAGAGAATTTCCCGTGTGCCAAATATATTGCCAAAGGCTTAGTGGAAAAGGTGAATTTGGAGAAATGATCTGAAGGTATGAAAGGATAAGAAATCTGTATTTTGTTTATTTTTACAGGCTTACTGAAGATAAGATCTTACTTTCCTGAATGCAACAACAAATCTAGGAGGCAGTGTAGTGCATTGGTTAGAGAGTGCTGGCATGGGACTGGGGTGATCCCAGTTGCTAGACTCTCTTGAGTTGTGTCACTCAGTACTTGCCCTTTAACCTCTCTCTCAATGGTCTACCTCAGATATTAAAGTGGGGAAGAATGGAGGGCAGTTGTGCATGCTGCTTAGAGTTCATCGGAAGAAAAGTGAGATGCAAATGTAACAATAGTCAGTACTGTATCTGAAATAACTCCTATACCTGTCAGAACATTGCAATGTGATACTGTAGATCTTAATGCTCTCACAAGCTGATTTTAGTTGCAGCCACACAATCCATTTTGCCCACTTTTTTTTAAACAGCAATTTCCTGATTATTATTATTATTTTTGGTCAGGCATGCCTGCCAAAGCAGATAAGCAGCAGTGAGGAAGCCAGACCAGAAATTAAATTAATGATTTTAGGACCTGCCAGTCTCTAATCAACATCATTGAATTACCCAGATACTGTATCATGTTGATCATCGGATGCAGCTAACAGAGAATAACAATATAGGCTTCATAAATTGAGTTAAAGCTGCAAAGTTAAGTTAATAGACACCAAAGCAGCATTTTATTCCGTCTCATTTGAGTTTATAATGGGTTCCTTTGCCTGTTAAGGGAATGAAGAAAGACTAATCTTATTTCACACATCACCTTCAGGTCACAACCATTTTATTATTATTATTATTATTATTATTATTATTATTATTATTATTATTATTATTATTATTATTATTATTATTATTATTATTATTATTATTATTATTATTATTATTATTATTATTATTATTTAAAGGGAAGATAATTATTAGAAGAGCTATAAAGGATCTTTTTAAGGAGTAAGAAAGCAACTCTTTATTGTTCCAAATTACTATCCAATTTAATCTAGGGGAACACAGATACCTGTATAAGTATATTGATTTCTGAAACCTTAATGGGGAAAAATTGCTGTCCACAAAGGGGCAGCTTTTCTTTTTATAGAGTCACACTTCTAAAACCTGCTGTGCATAAATATGAAGTGAATTGAATAGAAGCTGTAAAGTATAATTCATTTTGCTTGATTGATTTAAAGTCTTTCTCTTCTGGTTTAGAGATATCAGCTTTTGTGAAATGATGTTGGCCTTCTAACTATTGTATTAACCTAGCATTACAAGCTGTTACCTTATATCTCAATAGCAGTGTAATTTTTTTAAAAAAAACAACATATGGACAAATAGGAAAGTTCAACCTCTGTGTTCAGGGTCATTTTATTCACCAGCCCACTAGTCCCTGCTACAAAACTATTTGAACTTTTCTTCATCTTTTAGTAGTACTGTAGAATTATATAACTATTCACATAGCAACAATCTTGCATGCACCAACACTAGGCAAAAGAGGATAGAATTTTTTGCAACCTAAAGTGATGATCATCTGTTACTAACTCATTGGTGAAGTTTTCCCCAGCCTCTGGCTTGCTCCTCACCTCTTCCTGTTTGTTTGTTTGCTTTCATTGCCTTTTCTCTGTTCTGACCATTAATTATGTCACCATACAGCAAGCATGGAAAAATTTATTTCCACTTTTCAGAGACACCAACCTTTCCCCCTTTTTTATTCTTCTGACTGTAACTGCCTATATACCTCTACCACCACCATCCAAGCCATTCTACTGTTAAATGGCTCTTACTACTAGAAGGTTCTTCCCAATGTCCAGCTAGAATTGCATTTCCTGTAAGTTGAGTTGACTGATTTAGGTCCTATCATTCATATTTATTTATTTATTTGCTGTTTTTCTATGTGACATGTTTGCAGACATTGTAGCTACAAAAAATATCAGCTCCAAAGTCTCTCCCATTTTTGCTATGTAGACTTCATCTTTTCTCTGAGAATATGGACTTGATCCACAAAAGCTCACATGAAAATATAGCAGTTAGTCTTCAAGTGCCACAACATCTTTGTTTCCTTTATTATTATTTGTTTTTACTGACATGCCTGAACAGACTAGCATGGTTACCAAATGAGTTTTCTGTACTATAACAAGCAAGTTTTAGGAGGAGAACCAGTGGTTGTTATTACTGGGGCAAACTTTCCTTAGTTCTCTTGGCAGGGGTCATCAAACTTGGCTCTCTAGGTGTTCTTGGACTTCAGTTACCAGAAGCCCAAGTCAGTACACCTGCTTATAAGGGCTTTTTGGAATTGAAGTCCAAGAACATCTAGAGAGCCACATTTGCCGACCCCTGGCATAGAGAAAGCACTACCTGATCTAAAATGTTGTGGCTCTGACAGAAAACATGGCAGACTAAAATGGTTCAGTTCAGGAACAGGATGCTGAAGGCTCCCAATAGCAAAATTCCTGTCACCACCCCAGCTGATTGTGAATCTCTTCTTCACCTCTGGCTTAGAAAACTAGCTGAAAACTAAATTACAGCAGGGTAATTTCTACTGCTGAATTGGCAACAGGCTTTAAAATGCTGAATTGCCTCTTTCGCTTGAGGGGCAGTTCCTCTACTCCATCACTTGGAGTTGCAGCCTTGATTTTTCCTGCTCACTTGTCAATCTCTCTAGCAAAAATAGAGAGTAATCAACAAACAAAGGATAATCTACACAGATGTTGTACCAAGAGGCTGGGGACCTCCTGCAAATCCTGCACCAGAAAAGAGCATGGAAAATTGCAGCAGTCATCTTTAGAACAGAGTTAAGTAATTTTAACTCCAAATGATTTCTGTTAATGATATACAAGCAAGCTAATTTCCCCTCTAACATCACTGGAGCATTAAATTTACCAAGCATTAGGTAATGTATGGTTGCGAGAGCTGGACCATTAAGAAAGCTGAGCGCAGAAGAATAGACACCTTTGAAATGTGGTGTTAGAGGAGAGTTTTGAGAGTCCCCTGGACAGCGAGGAGAACAAATAGGTCAATCATGGAAGAAATCAACCCTGACTGATCCTTAGAAGGTCAAATAGTAAAGATGAAGTACTTTGGGCATCAAATGAGAAGGGAGGATTCACTTGAGAAGGCCTTGATGCTGGGAAAGGTGGAGGGCAAAAGAAGAAGGTGGTGGCCAAAAATGAAATAGCTAGGTGGTATTGTAGACGCATGAGCACAGAGCTGGGCAGATTGAGGAGGATGGTGGAAGGCAGTGGTGCCTGGCGGGCAATGGTCCATGGGGTCAAAAAAGGTCAGAATTGACTGTGCAACTGAACAACAACAAAAAGGGGGAGAAATATAGATTTCTTGTCACCTCATACCTTTAGGGCCTCAGAAACTGCAAAAAGCTGTGAGTCTAATCAGAGTTATTTTCCTGGCAGATGGAGCCCCAAGGCTGCCTCAAATCCTGAAAACACTTTCGGAAATTATGTTCTCTAGTTCCATTTGCCCTGACCACCATATTCTGCATGTTAGCTGATTTCCTATTTGTTAGTCTAACATTGAGTAATAGTTGAACCAGGAGAGAGTATGGAAATTATCATTGTGCTAGGAAAGCGGGATAGAAATAAAACTTATTATTATTATTATCATGAAGGTTCTTCATTGTGGAACTGGGGATCATTATTTGGCTGCCACTTCAGAGAGAATGAAGAAACAATTCACTCTTAGAACCATCAATTGCACCTTGGCCCCCACCATCAAATACTAGAGTGATCATTCTGATAGGCCAGGTGTGGATAAACCTAGAAAAACAGAGGACCATTTCCCAGGTTGTCCAAAGCCGGTTGATCACATTCTCCAGACAGCACACCTAGTGTGGGAGGATCAAGACCAAGGTTTCAGTTAATTAATATTACTTTTAAACCCCCAATAAATAACAATTTTATGGGTTCTAGTTATTAATCTATAAAATAGGTTTGTAAATGTAATACAAGTTCTACTTGCTTTTCATTATCTATATTTGTCATAGTAATGTCAAGTAAGTAAAACTGGCGATTTTTATGGGTTATAGCATTTAATTTACTTTTAATTTATTACTTTTGAATTTAGTTTAATCAGTAGGATTTTAAATAGTGTTCTTAGGGCCTTGTTTCTGTTTAAATTTCCAAACCCATATTACATTTAAAAAATTCTGATAGGGCTCTTCAGGGACTGCAAAAAAAAAAAATGAAGTAGGGGTGCATTGGTTTTATTCCTCACATTTTGGCTACTCTACCACAGGCAGTTGATTTGCCACAATGTGAACAGAGTACTGTATTAACCTTTTCAGAGGCCTTTCATCTCTTCCAGCAGGGCTCTTCTGTTGTTCTTAATGTCACTGGGTGTGTGTGGTACCAAAAAGTATTGAAAAGAAATGTAGTAGCTGGCAGCCGGAAAACATCTTTGGTTTGAAATAATTCTAGCTTCTGCTAATAATAATTTTGTGCTGTCAAGTTGATTCTGACTTATGGCAACCTTTTGCAGGATCTTCTGGGCAGAGAATTCACAGAAGTGGCTTCCCATTCCCTTCTTCTGGGAGCACCCTGGGACTTTGCAGTTTGCCTATGGCTACATAGGCTGGATCTTCTCCCAGCGGGGGAATCAAACTTCCAACATCTGACTCCACAGCCACTAGCTACAGAATAAAGTACAGTATTTTAAAGAGATAAATCTAATAATATTTGTCAAAATTTGGATGCCTCATTGAGCATCAACAAATGTGCTGGCATCACTGTTTTGTTGACTCCAGTTTGATCTATACTCCTGGTTTGGTGGCAATAATAATAGTAATAATGAAGTCTGGATAAAATATTTTAGGTTTAAACTTTACTTTATCAAATCTTCCAAGCAGATTTGTATGGTAGGTGAACAGAGATGAATAGGAATATTTTTCTTTTATAAACATGAAAAAATTAATTAATTTTCATTACTTGTGCCTATTTAAGATGCATACACATGTAATTCCACTTGCTTTTCCCTGAGCAAAGAATAACCAAGAAATTATATAAATAGCTGAGAAGTGATAAATTGTAAGGGAACATAATACATTATGAAAAAAACAACTTGTCCAATATTTATTTATTTATTTATTTGACTTATATCCTGCCCAACTTGTGGAAGCACCACTCTGGGCATCTAACTCCAGATAAATCAAGATGTTTTAAAATGTGCCAGTTTGTACTTGTATAGGAGATGAATGTAAGAATATTTTCTAGGTCAAATAATGCTTTAATAGGAGCAAATGGCTGTAATAACATTTGGGCAGCCTGATATTTTTTGGCATTTGCATTTTGTTACTTTCAAGATACATTAAGCTTCCACACATGGGCATTTTATCTTAACTCTGCAGATATTAATCTACAGAAGCAATGACATATATACCCTTGCATAGTCTGCTACTTGGCAGAGAGCTATAATATGGGCAGACATAAGCAATATAATACTCAATAGCAAGATCAACAGAATGCAAGCGTGGCGCCAAAATGGCCGCCGCGCTCTTTGCGGGCCCCCCCACCGGACGAAGGCATCCGGGTAGTTAGGGGCATGGCCAGCACCCTAATAAAAGGGCTGGCCATGAGGCAGCCGAGCTGCCATTTTGCGAAGCGACGGAGCGGAGAAGTTTTTCCCTCTTACCTCCGTCGCTCGTGTTCTTCAGGGGAAGCCTTTTCGGTGCAGCTTTTCCTTCCTTTAGCTTCCAGCTAGGCTAGCTATGCCCTCTAAGAAGAAGGCAGCTGCGAACGTGGCTCGATCTGCGCGGAGGCGTCAGCCGGGTCTGAGGACCGCGACTGCGCCCGCGCAGCAGCCACCTTTGGCGGAGCCCACCGGGACCGGTGGGATGGGATCGGTGGCCCCTTGGCCCGATGCGCGGCGTGCGCAGGCTGACCCGGCTGGGGCCTCGGCCCTTGGCCCGCAAATGATGACCACTGCCCCGGGCATGGTCCGTGCGGCTGGGCCTTCTTTCCCAGGTGCACAGTTCCCCACGGGGGGAGCGAGCCATGGGGGGGTGGTTGGGTTCCCTGCCGTGGCAGGGCATGCCCACAGCCCTTCAAGGGCCAAGCAGGGGCTCTTGGCCGTATCTGGCCCCTGGGGCCCAGGGACCTGGAAAGGTGCCCGTTACTTGTGGGCCGGCTGGCCCTTTGCCCCCTGTCGGGGCTGAGGGCTATCTTAACGTGGAGGCCCTTCTGGCCCGCGTAGCGGCCCTCGATGCATCCCTGGCAGGGGCCAACCAAGCGGGGGCGCCTTTCAGTTTCCAGGTTGATCCTTTGGCTGCCGGGCAGCGGCAGGCGGCGGGTCGGGTCGAGCTGCTTGAGGCGCGTGGGCCGGTGGCGGCCACTGCCTCGCAGCTCCCCACTCAGCAGGCGCAGCAGACTTGTGCTGATCTGGCCCCGTCGACGAGCTCAGCTTCGGTCGTGAGCTCCGACACCCCCAGCGGGCCGGAACCCCCGGTGGGGGCGGCCCGTGGGGGTGCATCGGGTGAGTATGCAGTTCGAGCTAGTGCACCCACACAACTGACTTCCCTGGGGGGGGGGGCATTTCAGTGGCCATGACCTCGCACGGGTGGTGCAGCGGTGCAGCCGCCTCCGGCCCACCCGGCGACTTCATCCCTGACCTGGGGCCCGGGTTGGGGTGGCGCCCCCTATGCGGTAGGGAATGTGTTGGGGGTGTCCGGGTTGGTTCAGGCCCCCTTTGCTTTGCCCGCAGTTCCCTCTGTGCCGGTGTCGGCATTGCCGACAGCAGGGTATTCCTTGCCCCTAGGGGACCATCTGGCCCAGTCCACTAAGGGAAAGATTTGGAGGGGTGAGTATGTGGACATCTTCTCCCTTCTTAACAGGGAGCCTACCAAGGAGGAGAGGGAAGGGCAGGACGAGAAGGATAAGGAGCAGGCACGTCGTCGTAAGCCGCCACGTACGTGGGCAAATTGGTTGCCAGCATACCTAATTTACATGGCTGTTTACCTCAGGGCCAGGCCGGATCTGGCCATCCCAATGGTACAGTATTTGGACAACATTTACCGGGCAATGGTCGACTTCCCGGGTCCATCGTGGCTGGCTTACGACGAGGAATTCCGTATGAAGTTTCCACTGCACCCAGAGATGGGGTGGGACGAGCCCTGCCAGAAGCTGTGGCTTCTGTATATGACCCCCACGCGCCCGGCGCCTGGGGAGAGATACCATTGTGGAGCGGCCCCAGTACAGGTACCCCGCCAGGTGGCGGGGCAGGGGGTTCCAGCCCACCTGCTGTGCTGGACCTTCTCGTCCAATGGTTCCTGCAACAGGAAAAATTGCAAGTACAGGCATGAGTGTCCCTCTTGTTCTGGCCCCCATGCTGCCTCCGCCTGTCCCAGGCCGGGAGGACTTCGGGGCGGGGGTAGGGGTGGGCAGGGGGCAGGTAGGACCGCCGCCGAGGGAGCAGGTCCACCGAAAGGCCCCCTCCCCAATTAATGTGGACATGCTGGAGCGTTGGCTCGCATTGTACCCGAAGAGGGCAGACGCAGATTACCTGCTTCATGGTTTTCAACTGGGGTTTCGTATTCCTTTCACGGGGGATAGGTCCCCTCAAGACGCACCCAACCTTTTGTCACTCAGGGGAAGGGAGGAGGTGGCTGCCGCCAGCATTAATAAGGAGGTTGATGCGGGCAGGGTCGCTGGCCCTTTTCCTGCATCCCCGTTTCCCAACCTTAAAGTATCCCCACTGGTATTAGTGCCCAAGAAGTCCCCGGGCGATTTCCGCCTGATTCATCACTTGTCCTACCCAGCCGGCCGGTCGGTCAGTGATGCTATTCCTGATAACCTTTGCTCTGTCGGGTATGCATCCTTTGATCAGGCATTGCGTATGGTGCGCTCATGTGGCCCGGGTGCACTGTCAGCTAAATGCGACATCAAGTCGGCTTTCCGTCTCCTGCCGGTGCACCCGGGTGACTTTGAGTTGCTGGGTTTCAAATTCCGGGGAATATTATTTTGACAAAGCCATGCCTTCCGGCTGTTCCATATCCTGCTCGGCCTTCGAGCGTTTCAGTACATTCCTACAGTGGGCATTTGTACGCAGGTCAGGGTCTCGGTCTGTAGCCCATTACCTGGATGACTTTTTGTCCGGGGGTGAACGGGGCTGGGACACGTGCACACGTCTCCTCAACACATTTCAGATGCTAATGGAGGAACTTGGTGTCCCTTTGGCGCCCGAAAAGACCGAAGGCCCATCTACTAAGCTGGTGTTCCTGGGGGTGGAGATTGACACAGTAGCGCAGACGTCTAGGTTGCCAGGGGAAAAGGTGTCCAGGATAGTGGCCCTATTTCGGGATTGCTGGCTAAGCGCAAGGCATCCCTTCGGGAATTGCAGGTGCTACATGGCCACCTTAACTTCGCTTGCAGGGCGGTCGCACCTGGCAGGGCATTTGCTCGGCGCTTGTGCGACGCCATGACAGGCTTATCCAGGCCCCATCACAGGGTGAGACTGACACGTGGCATCAGGGCAGTTATGCACATATGGCTCCAGTTCCTGAGGGAGTTCAATGGGGTCTCATTATGGAGGTCTGACCTCCTGGCTTCACCTCGCTTTCAGATACAGTCTGATGCCTCTGGATCCCTGGGTTATGGGATGTATTTCAATGGGAAGTGGGCCTATGGTGGGTGGCCACCAGCCTGGTCAGGCACGGGTCGCCTGAGAGATCTCACATATTTGGAAAATTTTCCCATACTGGGGGCTTTGACGGTATGGGGTGAGGAGTGGGCCAACTCGGTGGTGCATTTCTGGTGTGGCAATGCGGCCATTGTCCGCATTGTCAACTCACAGACTTCTAAATCTCCCAGGGTCATGGACCTGGTGCGCCAGTTTGTATTGCGCAGCCTGCGCCTCAATTTACTGTTCAGGGCCAGGCATGTCCCGGGGGTCAATAACGATATTGCTGACGCTTTGTCCCGCCTGCGGATCTCCCGGTTCCGCGCCTTGGCCCCGGATGCGGAGGAATTTCCCTCACCACTCCCGGAAGAGATATGGACCTTTAGCAAGGAGAGGTGAACCGGGCGATCAGCATGTCGCTGGCGCCACGCACGCGTAAGGCGTATCACCATGCATTAGTTTCTTGTCAGACATTTTGTACCCAATCTCGACTGCCAGATACCTGGCCGATCCCGGTGGCCCACATCCTCCGTTTCATGGTTTACCTGCATGCCCAGGGCCTTGCACCCCGCACCATAGCATCCAGGCTGTCAGCGCTGGCTTTTGTGGCCAAGGTGGGAGGTCATGCGGATAGTACCGCTGATTTCCGTGTGAGACACTTTTTGGAGGGGTGGGTGCGGGAACGTGGGCGTAGCCTGGACGACCGCCACCCAATTTCCCCTGGGGTTCTTACCCAACTGGCACGGGGCTGGCATGACCTATGTTTCGATAGGTATGAGGCAGCCCTGTTTCATGTGGCTACAACGGTGGCCTTTTTTGGAGCGCTCCGCATCAGCGAGCTTGTGATGCTGTCTAAGGCGGATGCAAGTCGTAGGGCACTGGAACTCGAAGATGTCTATGTTTGCAATGATTGGGCTCAGTTGAGGATACGCTCCTCTAAAACAGATCAGCACGGCGTAGGCAGTTGAGCAATACTGCTACGATGTTCCTTGGAAGACATCTGTCCGGTTGGTGCCCTACAGGAGTTTCTTGCACTGTGTGGCACGCACCATGGCCCGTTTTTCTGTCACCAGGGTGGGTCTCCCCTCACTAAATTTCAGTTCGGAAGGTGAATGGGAAAGCCCTAGCCAGTGGGGCCTCCCGGGGGCTTGTTTCGGCGTCCATTCCTGCAGGATGGGGGCAGTTTCTACTGCAGCTGCTTTTGGGTACTCTGGGGCTGAAATACGCCGCATGGAAAGGTGGGGATCACATTGTTTTCAGTTTTTGTGTTCACCCTCTTCAACTGTGAGTACCAGTTTAGTCACTGCAATGTTTCTCACCCCCCCTTTTTTCCTTGACAGACCCTGGGTGTCGTTTTACACCGGTGACAGTATGGCTGGTGGGCCGTTGCCACGTGCACAGGGCAGCGCGTTACGCTGCACAGGGCAGTGCGTTACGCTGCACAGGGCAGCGCGTTACGCTGCGGCGACAGAGTGGGACCCCGACTGGGACTGGGTGCACCCGCACGTCTCAGGTGGTGTGGTAAGCGCGGCATGTTATGGCGGGAACTGTTGCCATTCCTTTTCTACATCAGGGATGCTGACTCGCCTGATGTCCTGGTTATTCACCTTGGGGGCAATGGTTTCGGACAGGTCACTGGCCTATCGCGGAAGCTTGCGATTTGCAGTCACCTGGCCTACTCACATTATGTGTGGCCTGCCACACCCCTCATTTGGTCGGACATGATACCGCAGTACGCTTATAGGGGAGCGTTTGGCCTCCAGGCGCTTGACCGGGCTCGTCGCTCCAGGGCTATTGCCCAGTTCCTTTTTGACAAGGGTTGGGGACGCGTCATTCGCCTTCCCACCATCAGTCTGCAAAATTATGAGCGTTATTCAGGGGATGGGGCCCATCTGTCGCAGGGAGGTATGGACCTCTTGTTGGTAGACTGGCGAGCAGGCCTGTTGACCGAGCTGACGGTCTGGGGGGGGCAGTGAGCCTTTTGGGAAGCCTCCCCATGTGGCGGGTAGCACTGGTAAGGTAAACATTTATGACCCACAGGTATCCGGCAGGTTCGCAATTGACTGGACAACACTAGATAGGCATAAGTTGTTTAAACGTTGTCCGGTCAACGACGAACCAGGCGATGGGGTGATGGCTACAGCTAGACAGCATGCATCACCCCCTGATTTTACGGATACATGTCAGAGGGTGGGGTCATTAGTTAGATATTGACTATGGTCAACAATTTGTTTGTTGTCAACAAACAAATTGATACAAATAGATACATTGTAACAATTGCCGTTGGCAATTTTGGGTGGTACCTTACCAGTGTTACTTCGGCCTGCTTGCCTTAAGAATTATGATTGGTCAATTACCAATAGAAATTTATAATTCGGACTAGGGCATGAATCAATAAATGTGGCCCAATGCCGTTATCCACTTTCATTTGTGTCTGAGTCCTTTATTGGGGGGTGCGCCTGCAATACTGTAGATCTATACTTCTAAATAAACATGCATAGGCTTGGGTTTTACAGTATCTTTCCTGCTGCAAGCTTTTGGACTTTGAGGTGTTTTGCCTTGGCTGGATTGCACCCTTCGTATTTGGGTCTTAATTTTGAAGATAAACTCTATTACTGTACAGTTTGTTCCCCAAAACTATGCATCACATATTGTCAGGATCCCTGTGTCCGCCATTTGTCTTTGAGTTCTTGATCAAAAGGTTGACAGTCACTATTCAGGATTCATGAAATCAGCTTCCATCAGCTTCAAAAGGTCACCTCTATCAAGATAACCAATAATTACTTTTGGTGGCTTAGCAAACAATATATCATTATTCCATGTTCAATAAATGGAATTGGAAATCAATGCAGTGATTAAGCAGCAGTACCACAGTTAAAACTCTGCTCACAATCTGAGTTTGTTCTCAATGGGCTTTATTTCTGCATAAGAAACACCTTAGGCTCACAGGGTACCAAGTTTCCTGTGGTCTACACGTTATGTATCCCTCTCCATACTGGCCCATTGTTTTGGGCTAAAAGAAGCTATGTCAGCACCATGAAATTGTTCCTAGCATTCCATTTAGCAGGCAGCTGTCATTTTTCAATATCTATACCATTTCTATCCCAGAGAAACACTTCTTTTAAAGAATTATTACTATACGAATTTTTAATAAGTAAAGCAGCCTATGCTACTAGTAAAGGTAAAGGTCACCCTTGCTCGAAAGCTAGTCGTATCTGACTCTAGGGTTCAGTGCTCATCTCTGTTTCATAGCTGAAGAGCCAGTGCTGTCTGATTCTGCAGACATTTCCATGGTCATGTGGCAGGCATTACTAGACACCAGAGCACACGGAATGCTGTTTACCTTCCCACCGAAGTGGTCCCTATTTATAGGTCCCTATAAAACTTGCACTCATGACACGAATGATCTTATTTCAGTATGGTAGTTCATACATATGCCTGACATATTTTCCTCCTTCAATTTCCTCCACCCCTCAATTTATTTCTGTTTACTTAGTAAAGAATGAGCAATTCTACAGAATAGGACATTAATTTGTAATATCACTTAAACACTGAATTTTCTACCCATGCAACCTTGAAAGGAAACAAGAGAGAGAAGTGAAACAAATCTGATGATATCATGGTTTATAGCATTCTCAAGACATGATTTAGAGCTCAGTAAAATAATCTTCAAGCAATATTTGTTCAGATGGCATTTTCAAATCTTTTTCCTGAAGTCATAAAATGTGGAAGACCTTTACAAAGCTGTACAGGGTTGGAGCTTGGGTGCATGTGGGAAAATTACTTGTATTTTGAGGTGCGGGAATAACCCTAGAGGATGAAGAAACAAAGTTTGAATTTAGTTAGTGGTCTCAGCCCCTAACCCATTGAATTTACAGCATTTACCTGTGTAGTGACTCCAGTAATTGATTGAGCTGATCTACAGTGGTTAAGACCAGCAATTAAATTTAGTCCTAAGAGGAGAATCTACATGTTTTCTATTTGTGGATGAAGAATTGTCTACATGAACAAAGAATGCACATGTGGTTCCATCCTCTGACTTATTTCCTGTCATGGACTAAATATCCAGCCTTGTCATCCCAGTTTGATGTTCAGGAAAGAGAATAAACATGACCAATAGCTTTCTAATAATAGGCTGTGTGTGGCTCTGCACATAGAAAGTTTAAAGAATGGGAAATCAGAGGGGGTAAGATTAGCTCACCGAGTATCTCCTTAATGCAATGAGTTTTTCTTAGTTAGAACAGACAGTGAAATCAGGGCTTTGTTCATGATTAACTTAAGCCTAGCTGTGTTGGAATGGCTACCAGATATAGGAGTGGCTGGCCGCAAGGAAGACACGCGAGACAATCGTGCAGTGAAGTCCAGCCCTGAACGAAGTCAGGGATACGTATTTATTACCCTGTCTTGGGGTGATACATGCGTAGGATGTGCGTAACCCCCCAATACAGAAGGCTTGCATACGTGGCATTTTCCGGTGGTCAGGACAATACCTGCTCTTGGACATTGCCCTGTGATTAATGGATAGCCCACAACTAATTAAGGTTTGGGCTGGCAAAACCCATTGTTCCTGTCCTATCTCAGAGCTTTATGTGTATTGACTCCGGGTGCCTAGCTTTGTCCGCTGTCTGGCTCGGCTTGTTTGCCAAGCTTAATCTGTAGCCAGCAGCTAAGGATTGTGTCTTTTTACTAGAGTCATCATCTTGGTTTTTACCCCATTTCTACCGTAGCCATCAGCCAAGGCTTTATGATTCACCCCCCCCTCAAACTAGCTAACTAGCCTGCACCCCAATTGCCTTTCCTGCCAAGCCCGGTTGATCCCGGGATCTGTTGAAGGCCGAGCGAACCCCTGGGGAAAGGTTTGGCCAATTATTCCCACGGGCAACCCACATTCTCCCTTCCTTTATTATTTAAATCAGCCTGGCTGAGGGCATGGTAGATGTAAGGCATGATCTGCTTGGGCGTAACTATTTCCCAGGGTCTTCGCCATGAGGTACACATTAGCAAGAGTGAAGGAATGCACTGCGCAAAGCAGCAAAACATGATTCTCACTACCACAATGCCAGTGATAGCTTTAAGCGCTGTCTGCAACCAACCCCACGGTACCCAGGACCAAAGTTTGTCCCACCAGCCCCAGTTGGCATTTTGCTTGATGTGCTTAACTATGGTGTCAAATTAGGTGATTTGACTCTGGACCTTGCGAGAATTGTCTGTGATGTTAAAGCAACACATGTTCCGGACAGATTCGCAGCCTAGATGGTGTAGAAGCAGCAAATAGTCAATTGCTGAGCGGTTGTCTAAAACCGCATGTCTCAATTCAGCCTGCTCTCCGTTTAGTAGGGCAATGGCTGATGAAATGTGATTGATGGCTTTCGTTAGCACGCACACCAGCTTGCCGATCATGCATGCATTACCTACTGCTAGTCCGGGCACCCCTATAAGGCTGACTGCTAAGGACACATACTCTGCCTTGCTAAGTAGGGTGATATCACTATCACATGTCTCATCTAGCTGGACCGCTCATATGGGCCGTGCTGACCTTGGGGTGACTGGGTTTGGGGTGACCATCTCCCTTTCGGGGAGTAACAGGGTTAAGCGACTCACACAGCAGTATAAGTCAGACACATTAGTGGGTATGTAGTTCCAAGTCCGTTGGTTACAAGTGAAAAACCATCCTGTGGGCAAAATAATATGAGCATACACATAACTGATTGTCTCTGGTTGGGCACATTTCCAAGTCTCTTTCCCGGGGCTCAGGCAACGGTGGTGTGGGCCTTTGGCTGTGGAGCAGCCCGTCATCTTGGCACAAGGCGTGCTTGGGCTGTTGGCCACCCGAGGTGTGTAAAGGGTGACTGCATCAGCTGGCAAAGTCTTTGTTACCTGTGTCCCCCAGTTCGCGTAAGTCGCGTATGTGATCCAGTGGCGGTACCCAAATGCACGCACCCATTCAGTGTCCTCAGCCTGCTATCCCAGCATGCAGCACACCAGGATCAAGTATGTACTTAATAAAGAAGCAGTGTCCATGGTTTGTTGCAAGCAAAAGTCCGACTGGTTGACAAATCCGGCTAATTTCTCCCAAATGTTGTACTGGAGTCTGGCGGTTAAGTCTTCACCAGATGTCAAGTCCCCATAAGAAGCTTGAACCCCTCCCCCCATCAGCAAGGAAAGGATGAAGACAACCATCAGGGAATTGTAGGTGATTTGAGCTAGCACTGCGGTCACCATGTTTTGCGGGGTGGGCTCAGTGTTTTGCTCCCTCAGGATGGACAAGGTGTCATCACACAGGGTTTTGACCATCCCCCAGGTCACTCTCTGGTCTGGTCTCTGCCGGGGTCATCTGCTCCACCTGGGTCACGAGAGGACCTGGGTCTCACTCCCTCCATCTCGGGCAGAGGGTCCGGGATCGCTCGGTTCCATGCCATGCTGCTCGAAATGTGGTTTCATGCAATGACTAGGAATCCAGATGGGTCCTGTGGGGGGCATAATCGATGCATACCCTCTCCCCCATGTTATCAGGGGTGCCGGACCTCTCCAGGAGGGGTCTGGCAGCACTCTGAAGCGAACCGTGGGTCACAGGAGGATTTCCTGCTGTCGGAAATGCTTCTCCTGCAGGGTGCAGTCAGCAAAAATGTTGAGGTGGTTATAAGTGAATAAAACTTTGTGCAGGCATTGCTGCGCCTGACCCTGGCTTTTCGGGGACACTATCTCCTCTCTTTTTGTTTATTTTTCAATGTAGGACTTTAGCGTCCAGTTCACCCGTTCGACAATGGCTTGTCCCTGGGGATTGTATGGAATGCCAAATGTGTGCTTTACATCCCAAGTTGCTAGGAATGTGGCTAGCTGTTTGGAACTATAAGCCGGCGCGTTATCGGTCTTCAGGTGTCCTGGTTTGCCCATGGCCGCGAAGCATGTCAAAAGGTGTTGCTCTACATGGGTTGCAACTTCTCCCTTCTGGGCCATGTCCCAGGCAAACTGCAGAAAGGGTCAATGGAGACGTGCATATACTACCATCTCCCAAACTGTGGGACGTGCGTGACGTCCATCTCCCAAATTTGGTTAGCTCCTTTCCCTGTGGGTTGACCCCCCACGATGCCCCTCCCCAATGCTCCTGTGCATTGCAGGCAGGAGTGCACGATTCCTTGTGCTTGTGACAATGGCAGGTTAAACGGCCTTGCTAGCGCTTTGGCATTTTGGTGGGAAAATGCATGACTTTGGATCGGGGTCGTAAAGATGCCCAAGACTAATTTCTGGTGAGTTTCCTTAGCGGCCGCGCCAGCCCTGCTGTTGCCCTCTGAAATGGGACCAGGTAAATCCTGGTGGCTCCTGATGTGGGCAACGTACAGGGCTTCTTGGCAATGCTGCAGATGAAACTGCATGGTCAAAAATAGGGCCAACAAATTCTTGTCTATGGCGGTAGTAATGTAAGCTCCCAGTAGACTGTGGATCAAAATTCCTAACATACTGACTATCGGTGATGATGTTTAATGGCTCCTTGGCGAACATTTTCAAAGCGAGGTTCACTGCTACCAGCTCCGCTCTATGTGCTGATTTCTACGGAAGTGTCAGCAGCGTTTTCCAAGCCTTTTCTTTGTGCCAAGTGAGAACTCTGTACTTTCCCCCCCATTGGTGAACACTGTCTTGGCTCCCTGAATTGGAGTCAAGGACAGCATTTCCTGCAATCTGATTGTCTGAGTCTGAAGTGAGACTAGTCTGGGGTCCTTTGGCAAATGGTATGCCAGGTTCCCCATGAAACCTTCTAATGCTATGGGTAGGGTGTCTCCCAGCTGCATTAGTTGCTGTATCTGCTCTTTGTTGAATGGCACGACTATCTTGGCCAAGTCGTGTCCTGAAATGTCCCTTGCTCTCAGCCTCCCCTTATGAATGACTGTGGCTACCAATTCCTGCAGAAGAATGATTTTCCTGGAGGAGGTGTTTGGTAGATACACCCACTCCATGATTCCCCCCCTCCTCGCTGGAATCTATACCTAGCGCTCTTGTGAACATGGTCCCTGTTCTAATGATGTACAAATTGAGCATGGGGACGTAGGGTCCCTCGGTAATCCTCTCTACCCATCGGTGGCTGAGAATGCTATTTACTGCCTGTAGCGTTTGCTTAGCCTCGCACAGAATGTGTATTCGGCTGGCTGCTTTCCTTGGGTTAGCAGCGCAAAAAGTGGTTTCAGGAGGTCTGTGTCTATTTTGAAATATGGCCTTGCCCAATTAATGTTCCCTAAAATTTGCTACAGCTCTACTAGCATGACAGTGTCCTTAATATTGATCTCAGGCAGCATGGGCACTGCAAAAGATTGGAGCAGCCAGTGCCCCAGATAAGAATAGGGCTCAGCTCACTGTACTTTCTCAGGGGCTACAACTAATCCTTTTCCCCCCAGTGTGCTCTGGAGGTCTTGAAATACGTTGCTGCCTAATTTGGGCGCTTCGATCAATATTTCATCCATGAAATGGCAGACTAAGACTTTAGAGTGTAGGTCCCGGAACCCGTCCAAGGCCTCGTGGACATAGATTTGGCACAGGGTTGGCAAATTGAGCATTCCCTGTGGCAAAAATTTCCACACGAACCTTCGGGTTGGCTCCTTGTGGTTAGTGACTGGCACTGTAAACACAAATCTTTCCCTGTCCCTAGGGTCTAAAGGGATGGTGTAAAAGCAGTCTTTTAAGTCTATGATCAGAATCTTCCACCCTTCGGGGATCATGTTGGGATTGGGGGTACCTCACTGAAGCGGTCCCATGGGCTGAATGCACTTATTGATTTCCCTTAGATCGTGAAGAAGCCGCCACTTTCCGGACATCTTTTTTATGACAAAATCAGTGAATTCCAGGGACTGGTAGATGGTTCTATGTGTCCCGTGTCTAGCTGCTCTTTAATGAGCTGCTTTAAAGCCTCTAACTTTTCCCCAACTATTGGCCATTGTTCCACCAATACCAGCTCATCGGTTAACCATTTGAGCGGCAGGGACATTACCCAAAAGTTAGGGTGGCACGATACTGCTGTAGAATGTCTCTCCCCTAGAGGTTGACGGGCATGTTTAGGATGTGCGGGCGTATTACCGTTGTGCCGTCTGCCCCCAAAATAGTGACCTCCACCCAATCTTGGCTCCTGAAGGCTTCCTGAACTCCTCCTACTCCCCACACATTTGAGACTGTCTCGATTGCCCACTCATTGGGCCATAATTTCTTGCTAATTACTGTGACATCTGCTCCCGTGTTCAACAGACCATCAAAAGGCCTTTTATTCAAAAATACCTTAATGACAGTTCGCTGTTTCCACTCTATGTTCTGTTCCTCTGTCGCTATGATCTGGTATCCTTCTACTGCCCCTTCCTCTCTCTGGCGGTCTGTCAACCCAAATCCTGAATCTCCTCTGATCACTTCCTTGCCCCCACCTGGCAGATGATATGAAACCATGATCAATTGCGTTACTGAATCCCCTTTGCTGATTGTCTGGTGTAGATGTGTCCATAACTGGACTTTGATGATGCCTGTGTAATCAGAGTCTATGACTCCTGGTATCACGAATATCCCTTTCTTCCCTGCACTGCTTCGAGGCAAGACTAACCCTACTGTGCCTTGGGGCAAGGGACCTTTGTACTGGGTGTTAACTAAGTTGACTGTGCCTGGCAGGTCACAAATAATGTCCTCCTGGCATTCTAGGTCTAACCCTGCACTGCCCTTGGTTTCTGCCTGTGCCTCGGAGATGCTGAGGGTAACTACTGGGATATCTGCTCTGGGGCCTCCAGAGCGGCAGTTGCCTCTATTTGGACCGGGGCTAGAGACAGGCCCGCTGCCCAGTATCCTGAGTTCGGGCACTGGCTGGCCCAATGGAAGCCATTATGGCACCTTGGGCACTGGGTGGTTGGTTTGGCCAGGCGGCCAATGGGAGGGCAGCCTCCCCCTTTGCGGGGCTTTTTTGGCCTGCACTCTTTGGCGAAATGTCACATCTTGCCACACTGGTAGCAAGCTCCCATGGCCTGGTTCCCCCCTTGCATGGCTGCTGCTAACAGCCCCATTTTATAAGAGTCTGTTTCAACGTCCGCACAAGCCCTGATCATATCGGTGAGTGTCAAATCAGTTCTGTGACCCATCACCTGCAAGATTTTGCGGCAGTCGAGGTTGGCATTGTCTATTGCCAGCTTCATCATAAGCTCCTCTTGGGCCTCCTGGTTGTCTATCTGTCTGCTAATCGCTTCCTCTAGCCGGTTAATGAAATCCATGTAGGATTCCTGTGCTCCCTGTTTGATGGTTGTGTAATTCTTAGCACTCTTGCCAGTGGCGGGTATGCCTTGAAGGCGACCTCAGAAGCCAGCTGGAGTGTGGCTGCTGTCAGGACGGACTGCGCCTGGATGGTATCGAACTGCCCTGAGCCATATAGCTGCTCAGGAATTACTGCTCCTCCCATCCTGGTGGCCCTAGCCTGCATTTCTAATCGGTACTCACTGTCCCATAATAGGTACTGGCTGGGGTTCAACATCATCCACATCATGAATTTCCAGTCATGAGGGATGAGCGTGGTGGATTCCCACAGCTGTTGCAGCATGCCCCTTGTGAATCTGCTTTGGAGCCCTGTGTCTGTGATGGCTTTGCGGATTTCTGCAAGCAGTTGTATGGAACAGGCATGTATGTCGCCAGCTGATTGCCCGTGAGGGCGTCAGTCTCTAAGTGGACTGGACACAGCATCTGGAGCTCGGCCAGTTCTGCGGCCGACAATTCCCCCTTGCGCAACTCCTCCTCTACCATTAACTGGAAGGGACTCTTAGTGACCCGGGAAGTGCCTGTACTTCCTAGGTTCCTGCCTGCTACCGCGGCTTCTGTACCTGCTGCGGAAGGGGAGACCCCAAGCCCCCATGTCTGAACTGGATGGTCGGATAGAGACGCGCTGGGGCTGATGGTTCTATGTACGCTGGGGGTTTCTCGGTCTCTACCTGGCCTGGACTGATGGCTGCAATTATCTGCCTACACTTGCTCCAAGTCCCTATGATTTTGACAGGTGCTCGGGGTTCTTCTTTGAGGCATTTCCCTACTCTATCCCAAACCTCAGGATCCATCATGCCTGCTTCTGGGTAGAACAGACAGTGTTCCCCCAAATGCTTGACCAAATCCGTCAGGCTGTTCCTCCTCACCCTTATCTGAAACTGCCTGGCCAGGCTTTCGAGCTCCTTCACCTGAGCTCGCTGACTGATGGATGAGTTTTGCCCCCCCCCCCCACGCAAGCCCCCATACTACCTGATCGGGGGTCCATGGATTTGTTTCCGCAGGATGAGTCGGCGCGCCTTTGGGTAGTATGTCGGGGCGAGTGATGCACAGGACGATGTCCCTCGGGTCTGGTCAGTGAATCGGGATCGTGGATATGGCTCTCTGCTGTGGGCTTCTGCTGCTCTGCCTCCGCTGTTCAGGATCGTGGCTCTCCCATGGCTTTGGAACACGTCCATTCTGATACGTGGGGTCTGCCGGGCTTGCGATCGCGTTGGCTTCCTTGCTTCAGGATCATCGCGGCCTCCACTAGGGACCAGGTTGGCCAAGCCTTGGGATCATGTCGGGTTCCTATTGGGGTAACATTCCGATCAAAATCACATCGGGGTCACCAGATGTTGGAATGGCTACCAGATGTAGGAGTGGCTAGCCGCAAGGAAGACATGCGAGACAATCGTGCGGTGAAGCCCAGCCCCGAACGAAGTCAGGGATACATATTTATTACCCTGCCTTGGGGTGTTACATGCGTAGGATGCGCGTGACCCCCTAATACAGAAGGCTTGCATATGTGGCATTTTCCGGTGGTCAGGACAATACCTGCTCTTGGACATTGCCCTGTGGTTAATGGATAGCCCGCAACTAATTAAGGTTTGGGCTGGCAAAACCCATTGTTCCTGCCCTATCTTGGAGCTTTATGTGTATTGACTCTGGGTGCCTAGCTTTGTCCACTGTCTGGCTCGGCTTTTTTGTCCAGCTTAATCTGTAGCCAGCAGCTAAGGATTGTGTCTTTACTAGAGTCATCATCTTGGTTTTTACTCCATTTCTACCGTAGCCATCGCCAAGGCTTTATAATTCACCCCCCCCAAAAAAAACTAGCTAACTAGCCCGCACCCCAATTGCCTTTCCTGCCAAGCCCGGTTGATCCCCAGATCTGTTGAAGGCCGAGCGAACCCCTGGGGAAAGGTTTGGCCAATTATTCCCACGGGCAACCCACATAGCTGAAATCAATGAACCAACAGATGTCATGCTCTCTCTAGAGGAGTCCTCATCTAATGAAGGCATAACAGTCCCTAAGAAGCAGATCCTTTCCGGATTACTAGGGAACAGTTTCCACAATAAGCTCAAGAGGTGGGCAGCTCTGGAGTAGAATTGGAAGCATAGCTAATCCCCAACTACCAAGCGTAATGTTTGATCCTGTTTAGAAGGAATGTAAGGTTGTTGCTAAGTTCTCCTCAGGGACCAACTGCACAAAAGTGCTGTTTGTGGAAGCACTGATAGTTGAAAACAATACATCTCTCCTGTTCAGGTGTCTTCTTCATCTTCGTCTTCACCTTCATCTTTGTCTTCTTCTGTCCAGGCCAGACATGAAATTGCCAAAATGAAGCCTCCTTTTGGTGGGTTCATTCTGCAGTTCCCTTTGCCTGACATAGTGTGAGAAATATTAGCCGGCAACACAAGGTTGCCGTTATTAGGGTATGCCCAATTGTGGTTTTTTTATTTTAAAAAAGCCTTTTTCTATATACCCCAATTGGCCAATCAAACCAAACCTAATTTCAAGATGAATCCAGATAAAATATACTGCACATCCAACACCGAAAACCTGTATATCAGTATTTACAATGAACATTGTAATTTTTGGAAACTTTTAATTATTAAAATTGTAAATTTCAGCTAAGAAATCTGAACATCCTGTTTTTGTGAAAATTAATCAGCTAATTAAATGTAAATCATGGTGCTAAACTTTTTCCTTTTTTTATTTTCTAAAATCAGAGGGAGATGGCTTTGATTTAAAACCACTTTTCAAATTAATACAAAATACAAGATGTGATTCAGTTGGAATTAATGCCTCAAAATCATGTCCAAGCATGCTTCTCAATCAAGGGAAAATAGATACAATTAAAATGAAGCAAACTTTCTTGCTAGAATAGAGTTGTCATTCTTCTTCATGATTAGGAATTCTGAGTGTGTACTACAATTTTTGCATCAATAAGTAATTTCTGAATTGAGACATAATTATGCATGGTAACAGGTTTCTGAATCCCACCTAATGAGAATACAGAGCACAGGCATTCTATAGCTCACTATTAAAATCGAGCCTCTGGCTACCATTGATTTCACATCAGTCTTTCACCCTGATCCTGAGACATTTACATGGAAATAAATCCCATTGGTTACATTAGAACTACTAATTAAATGAATTTAGAATTATAGCTATAAAATCACTGTGGATTAAATGTCTAACATTCATGCTGTCTTGAAATTAAATTTTTCTTTGCCACCACCCTCTGAGGGAAAAAGGAGATGGAAAGGAAAATAGTGAGCAGGACTAGGGCAGGGAAATAGGTAGCAACAGGGAGGAAAATAAACAGAGGAGGGGAGGATCAAATCAGACAGTGCAACAGGATTTCATTAGAAGCTGGGTTCCCAAAAGAGACAAAAGAAATTGATTTATCATAACTCAAACTTTTTCCCCTCTCTGCATAATCAAATCTAGCTTGGTTTTGTTTCTGAATTGGCATTGAAAAGACGTCATGGGCTGTGATCCTCATTTGCAAGTTTAATTATTTAGACATGGAATTTTGAAGGAAGTGCTTAGTGAGTTACTGTTACCACAGGTACTATAGGTAAAGGTAAAAGTTTCCCTTGCTAATTTGCCCTTAAATGTCATATGACTGTGTGTGAGAGAGACATTTTTACCAGCACTGAATAATTGATCCATGTACCATCCTTCCTGATCAGATGAAGTGCACTACTTCAGGTGGTTGTCTCTGTGTGCCCCATCTTTCCCAGGACTACAATTCTTTGGTGTGTAGACTTAGATCAATCTAATTATTATGTCGAGCCAGCCACAGAGACCAAGACTGAGTTGATACACAGTTATAGTAGCTTAGAAAGGTGGGGAATTAATCTCATGCCATACGCATTACTTGCTTTGCACATCTTTGCAAGCTAGGGAGCTGCTCTGAAGAGTGCAGCAGTCAAACATCAAGTTATCCAGTGAATCCTAAGCAGGTGAAGGCATCTGCTTGGGAATACCCTGAAGGAAATGGTGAGCCACTGTGTGAGACAGAATGCTGGACTGGATGGGCTGTGGCCTGTTCCAGCAAGGCTGTTCTTATGTTCTTATCTTTTTTTCTGAATTTTGCCAAGACTTATCCTTGGCTATTTATTTATTTTTATTTGTATCCCATGGTAATTAGTGCCCATCACTACTCTAGGCTGCTCACAATCAATTAAGACATCAGAAAATACAAACATACATAAAATAATACAGAATAATATGTAAAATTAAATCTGTTTGTGTCAGTTTGACCAAAACCAAAACAAACAAAATTCTCATTCATCTGCACTGGTTAGATTCAACAAGGAAAAAGAGTATGTTGGTTAGAAGCCCCTTCCCTTCTATTCCTTTCTAAAGGCAACAACTCTAATTTGGACTAATTTAGAGTTGCCATAATTCTAACTCTAATTTAGAGTTGCCATAATTCTCTCCCACAAAACCTGTCTACAAAAAATATTATAATTTAACGCCTTTTCCCTGGGAAGTACTCTTTCTCTCTGCTTCTTCTCTATTTTTTTGTTACTTGTTCAAAATGATATGGCTTTTTAAGCCATCTGTGAAACATTTTTCAAAAAAAGTCTTCCTTTAAAATGTTTGCACATTAAAGCAAATTCCACATTCTGCCTCTCATACTGACTACCTGCTTCTATGTTACCCACAGGTTTAAAAAATGAATGCAACTGGTATCCTCCTCTTGTCTTAACAAAGCTCCCAAAATTGTGAGGCTAAATGTTGCTGCCCACAACCTCCTGGAGGAATAGTAAGACAGAAAGAATGCTGTAAATGTGCATTTTGGCACACTTTCCATTTCCTGATTTAATAAGCTACTCAGATTTGGCAGAGGTAGAAAATGATTCCCTATCATTAATTTTGCATAAAGAAATTGCTGGTGTTTCAAGAACTAGAAGGGGGGGAATCCCATTTCCCCGTTTAACCGTATACTCTGGTGACCACTGCTAGGACACATATTAAAGACATCTGTTATTTTTGCATGTCATTTTAACAATCCTTGTAGGATTTTCTGATTGAGGTGGTTCTGGAATGGTGAGAGGTTAGCATTTGGCACCCTCCTCACTTTCAGTGCAAGCTTTTGAGTGAAGTGTTGACTCCAGAACATGATTCTTTGCAAAGATGGGTATGACAGGAGTGGCTTGAAGCAGCAATTCCAAAACTTTCAATTTGCATCATTCATCATGCCTGTCCCACTAGCAAGGGAGCAACATCAAGTAGCAAGTGCTCTCCAGGAGTATGTATCAATGGATATGTTGACAGCAGTTGAAGGTGAGTTCTCAAAAACATTCATTTCTGGAGTTAGTATCCCAAGTTGGCATGACCATTGGCTGAGGAAGTAGGAGAGCTGTAGTCTCATGAGTAACTTTCCTAAGCTCTGCTATGAATGCTATGTTATGTATGAAGCATGTGTGGAGAAAGAAAGGTAATTGACTCTGGATGAATGTGGTCTCTAATATCAATGCAGCCCTCAGAAGAACAGCATTTCTCCATCCTAGTCAGGGCCGCCATCAGGGCAGTACTACCAGTACTGTTGTATAGGGCCCGGAGCTAGCAGGGGCCCTGCTGCTACCGGCCAAAAGTATTTGTGTGTGTGTGTGTGGTGGTGGTGGTGGTGGTGGTGGGCTCCTAATATGATTGCTCAGTATGGGGCCCAGAAATTTCTGATGGTGGTCCTTATCCTAGTACCAAGGATGTGGTGGCAAACAGAGGATTAAACTGTATTTTAATGAAAGGATGCAATGGGAGACAGATAATGCTCATTTCCATTCCAGCAGACCTTTGCATCAGGGCAGTCAGACTTACAAAAGAACAATCAAGCAACAATCATGCGGCCGAAGGGAGGCAAGAGCTGCTGCGTGCATGCAAAGGATAAGTAATCGAACTGAAATAATATAGTTGACTAAACATAGATGGCTTATGGCAACTGACATAGTGACTGTACAAGAAACTGACTTACATAGAGACTTGATATAGTGGACTTTTTCTTTCTTGCTTGCTTTCCCTTTCATTAATTAGTTTAACTTTTACTTTAATACGATGTGATAAACAGTGATATTGTGCATGATAATACTTTGTTTTAAAACTGTTTAAACTGTGATAACATGTGTGATGGGAAAAGACTGGCGTAGAGACCGGCAAGGCACGCCACAAAGTTTGCCAAGAGAACCCTATGGACCAAAACAAAAGGCAAAACAAGGGGATGCTCAGCACAGCAGATCTGAAAAGGGGTAAGGATACGAAAGGGGGAGAAGAAATACAGTGTTGCAGGGAACAATACTGCATAGGGACATGGAATGTGAGGTCTATGAATCAAGGAAAACTGGAAGTGGTAAAAAATGAGATGGAAAGAATAAGCATTGACATCTTGGGCATCAGTGAGCTAAAATGGACAGGGATGGGTGAATTCAGCTCTGGAAACCATCATATCTACTACTGTGGGCAAGAAAACCTTAGAAGAAATGGAGTAGCCATAATTGTCAATAAAAGAGTGAGAAAAGCACTAATGGGATACAATCTCAAAAATGACAGAATGATGTCAGTCGGATTTCAAGGCAAACCTTTCAATGTCACTGTGATCCAAATATACGCACCAACCACTGGTGCAGATGAAGTCACAATGGGCCAGTTCTATGAGGACTTATAACACCTCATAGAACAGACACGAGGAAATGATGTCCAAATTATATTAGGAGACTGGAATGCCAAAGTAGGAAATCAAAAAGTGGAGGAAATAACAGGCAAATTTGGTCTTGGAACACAGAATGAAGCAGGGCAAAGATTGATAGAGTTCTGCCAAGAGAACGCACTGGTCATAGCAAACACTCTCTTCCAGCAACACAAGAGGCAACTTTACACATGGACATCACCAGATGGCCAACACCGAAACCAGATTGACTACATACTCTGCAGCCAAAGATGGAGAACCTCCATACAGTCAGCAAAAACAAGACCTGGAGCAGACTGTGGCTCAGATCACAACCTACTGATCGCAAAATTCAGGCTTAGACTAAAGAAAATAGGGAAAACACGGAGACCAGAAAGATATCACCTAGACAGCATCCCTAAAGAATACACGGTGGAGGTGATGAACAGATTTAATGGCTTAGACTCGGTAGACAGAGTACCAGAAGAATTATGGACGGAGATGAGGGACATCATGCAGGAAGCAGCAAAGAAAACCATACCAAAAGAAAAGAAGAGTAAGAAAGCAAAGTGGTTGTCTGATGAGGCTCTTAAAATAGCAGAGGAAAGAAGGAATGCAAAAGTCAAAGGAGAAAGGAAAAACTACAATCATTTGAACACAGAATTTCAAAGAAAAGCAAGGGGAGATAAGGAAAACTACCCAAAAGAACAGTGCAGAGAAATGGAGGAAAACAACAAAAGAGGCAGAACCAGAGATCTTTTCAAAAAAATTGGGGAAATCAAGGGAACATTTAAAGCAAAAATGACCATGATAAGGGACAAAGATGGAAAGGAGCTAGCTGATGCAGAAGAAATTAAGAAAAGATGGAAAGAGTACACAGAGGAACTTTACAAAAAGGAACTCAATACTCCTGATAATCACAATGATGAAGAAATTGAACTTGAGCCAGACATCCTGGAGAGTGAAGTCATAAAGGCCCTAAAGAGCACTGCAAACAACAAAGCTAGTGGAGATGACAGTATCCCAGTTGAATTTTTCAAAGCGCTAAAAGATGATGGCGTCAAATTACTGCATTCAATATGCCAGCAGATTTGGAAAACAAAACAGTGGCCACAGGATTGGAAAAGATCAGTATACGTCCCAATCCCAAAAAAGGGCAATGTCAAAGAATGTTCAAATTATCGAACAATCGCGCTCATCCCACATGCCAGCAAGGTGATGCTCAAGATAATACAGGATAGACTTCAGCAGCATGTGGAGAGAGAATTACCAGAGGTGCAGGCTGGTTTCAGAAGAGGCAGGGGGACTAGAGACCACATTGCCAACATACGTTGGATCATGGAGAAAACAAAGGAATACCAGAAACAAGTTTACTTTTGTTTTATTGGCTACACTAAGGCATTTGACTGTGTGGACCACAACAAGATGTGGCAAGTAATTAAATAGATGGGAATACCAGAGCACCTCATATGCCTCCTGAGAAATCTGTATATGAACCAAGAAGCAACAGTTAGGACAGAACATGGAATAACAGAGTGGTTTGGAATAGGAAAAGGAGTAAGACAAGGCTGCATTTTGTCACCATGCTTATTCAACCTATACACAGAGCACATAATGTGCAGTGCAGGGATGGAGGAATCACAATATGGGATTAAAATCGCTGGGAGAAACATCAATAATCTGAGATATGCAGACGATACCACCCTAATGGCAGAAAGTGAGGAAGACCTAAAGAATCTCTTGATTGGGCTGAAGGAGGAGAGTGCAAAAGCTGGCTTGAGACTCAATATCAAGAAAACCAAGATAATGGCAACAGGCCCAATCAGTTCCTGGAAAATAGATGGGGAAGAAGTAGAAGCAGTGACAGATTTTACTTTCTTAGGATCAAAGATCACTGCAGATGGGGATTGTAGCCATGAAATAAAAAGACGACTGATCCTTGGGAGACAAGCCATGAGAAACCTGGGGAACATAGTGAAAAGCAGAGACATCACATTGCAAACAAAAATTAGAATAGTCAAAGCAATGGTTTTCCCAGTAGTAATGTATGGATGTGAGAGCTGGACAATTAGGAAGGCAGAAGAATAGATGCCTTCGAAATGTGGTGTTGGAGGAGGGTTTTGAGAGTCCCCTGGACAGCGAGGAGAACAAATAGGTCAATCTTAGAAGAAATTAACCCTGACTGCTCATTGGAAGGTCAAATAGTAAAGATGAAGCTAAAACACTTTGGACATCAAATGAAAAGGGAGGATTCAGTTGAGAAGGCATTGATGTTGGGAAAGGTGGAGGGCAAAAGAAGAAGGGGGAGGCCAAGGATGAGATGGCTAGATGGTATTGTAGACACAATGGGCACAGAGCTGGGAGGGCTGAGGGGGGATGGTGGAGGACAGAGGCGCCTGGAGGAAAATGGTCCATGGGGTCGCAAAGGGTCGGAGTCGACTGTGCGACTGAACAACAACAATCAAGCTATTTTTCAAACTGTGGAAGGAGGGGCAAGTTCCTGCTGTGACAGTCAAGCATCTTTCAGCACTTAGGGAATTCCCTCCCCTAATATGCTACAAATTTTTGACTATATAGTTTGAGCTTGAAAAAATGGCAAGGGGGGAAAATTGAGGTTGGAATTGCAAAAAATAATAATAGAATCTAAGAGTTATAATGAACTTGAGGTTCGCGCTAGCCCAAACCTATGCCAAGTGACTGTTCTCTAATGTAAGGTACAGCTATAGCACTCCTGATAGACTAATTATCCAGCTCCTCCTTGAATATTTTCAGAAAATATTTCTTGAGACAGACTGTTCTATAGCTGAACAATTCCTACTGGTATGAAGTTTCTCTCAATACTTATCCAAAATCTGGTTCTTTGTAATTTCTACACATTGGTTCAGGCCATGCCCTATGGAGCAAGAAATACAAGTCTACTAATTTGTCTTTGACCATTTCTTGTCTGTAAAAACAGTATTTTGCATTTATCTCTGTTGAATTTGATTTAGCTTTTTTTGTCCTGTGTTTCAGTCCAACAAGATTCTTTCAAATCTTGTTTTTTTCCTACATAACATTGAACAACCCTTATAGTTTCAAGTGACATGCAAATGTTGATGTCTGCTCATCCATGTTATTTGCACAGATCCTTGTGGCTCTCTACAGAAGACCTCCATTGACATCAGCATCATTTGCATGTGGTTGGTCAGACCATTGTAGATCAACCTACTCTTTGTCTGAGCCCCAGTTTGCAATTTTGCTAACAAGAATATAGTGAGAAATGTTGTCAAATATTTTCTGAAATTGAGAGGCACTATCTCCATACCATTCCCAAACTTTATCAGATGGTTAACATGCAGCATACATGTCCTTTTTCACTAGAACACAATGATAAACTGAAGACTGGCATACATTAGGCCTAGACAATAAATTAAACTTCTAACAGAAATAATTCAGAGCACAAACCTCTTCTTTCTTTCATGTCCAGATCAATCTTTGGACTGCCAAATTGAAGCCACTTTCTTGGTTTTGTTGTTGGCCGTAATTAAATCTTCATCAGTATATGTTTCTGGTAGAGAGTTTCTGAATCTATTCAGAAGTAAAACTCATTGAGTTTATTGTATTTCTTCTAGGTAAATAGGAATACCTTTTTTGGTATAGTGGATAGAGTATACTAATTTTGTGTCAGAAATTATTCTGGGTTGAAAGGATTTTTGCTGGAGGAACTCCACTCAGGGGATGCCCGAATGAGGCTCCTTTCATGTCCCCAAGATCTTTTCCCCACCAAAGTGGTCCCTATTTACCTACTTGCAAAGTCTTGCTTTAGAGCTGCTAGGTTGGCAAGAGCTGGGACAGAGACGGGCGCTCAATCTGTCGAGCAGTACCCGGGTTTCGAACCAGTGGATAGAGTGATGGACTAAGACTCAGGAGTGCCTGGTTTTGAATCCCCACTCACCCTTAAATATCTCACTTACCTTGAAAGCCCTAGTAGGGTCACTACTAAGTTAACTCTGATTTGTCAGTACAGTAATATCTCATACAAAGTCCGCTTCATACAACATCGAATTCATACAACATTGCCTAATTTCTTGAAAAAGGTTACCTCATACAAAGTCGCTCGACTTTGTATTAGGCATTCAGTTTTTCCCAGGTTGCATTGTGCCTGGGCAGTATAAAAGACAGGACACATGCGTGCATTGCTCTTGTGGGTTTTGCACAAGGCAAAGAGTGTTTAGGAGTGGTTTTGAGCATGATTTTGGAATTTTTTTGAATTTTTCATTAGAATTTTTAGAAGCATTTCTGGGATTTTTGCAGCATTCTTCAGGTTCTTGGACAATCAGAGTTGTTTGACATGTTTTTGTAATGTATTTAGCTTTTAGACAATGTTTTCTTAAAGTTCTGTCAGTTTCCTGTTTGTTTCCTTGACTTTGCCCTGAAGTCTATGCTGTTACAGTACAATGTATCTCTATGGAAATGACGTTGTATGAGGCATCGCAGCAAGGATTTGGACATTGTATGAGGCATCACGGCTAGGATTTTGCATGCCTCATACAAAGTCCAAATCCATATAAAGTCCAAACTTGTGGAACCAAGTTTGGACGTTGTATGAGATATCACTGTACATCATATCAACAAATAGGAATAGCTGGCTGAAAGCTTAGTAAGTTTAGGTATCCAGTTGAGGATCCAGAGGTTGGTAGATGAATTCCACAATGTGCATCCTAGAATAGCCAAACTGTGCAGCCTTAGCCAAATTGCATAGTTTGAGGATATCCCCAGAAGAAGGGAATAGTAAACCACTCCTGAGTACAGTATAGTCTACCTGGAAAACCCTAAAAAAGGTTGCCATAAATCAGAATTGACTTGATGACACACAATTGTTAATTATTTAATAGGATGGATATTTCAATGTCTCCCTGCTCAGCCACTTTCTCACTGATAGAAAATGTAAGAAAACAGATTGATACAGCTTTCACAGATTAGCCACTGGAGTGATTTTGCATGGATCACAGACTGAGGTGGGAAAGTGATGCAGAGAGACTGGTATGAAAGAAGAAAATTAAAAGTGTGTCTATGTGTTTTTTCTCTTACGATAAGTAGAAAAGAATGAGTAAGGAATTAAAGAGGCTCAGATATGCCCATAATACTGGAATACACTTGTCAAGTGAATGGCTAACTTAGTAAAGTGCATGAAATTAGTTAGCACTATCATATGTCATTGATTTACCAGTCTGCAGTTTGAGACCCGGGCACTGCATGATGAACTGTCCTAGCTTCTGCCAACCTAGCAGATCGAAAGCAAGGAATTGCAAGTAGATAAAGAGGAACCACTTCAGTGGGAAAAGATCATGGGGACATGAAAGGAAACTCCTTTGAGTGGAGTTTCTCCAGCAAAAATCTTTTCGACCTGTAATAATTTCTGACACAAAAATATTATTATTATGTCACTGAAATATAACATAGCCACCAAACATCCTGTAAAAGCATTGGATAGAATACAAGCGCTTTTAAAAGATTTTGAAGATATTACGGGTTTGAGAATAAATTGGGATAAATCAGAAATAATAATGTGTAATATAAGCAAAGAAGACCAACAAAAAATAAAGGGAAAGGGTAATTTACAAATCAAGGATAATCTGAAATATTTGGGAATAAATATCTCAAATAAATTTGAAGATCTTAAGAAAATGAATTACGTAAAATTGAAAACAGATATTAAGGTTAGAATACAGGGCTTGCAAAAATTGAAGTTGTCTTGGTTTGGAAGAATAGCAATAAGTAAAATGATGATATTATCAAGAATTATTTTTTTTTATTTGATGCGCTTTCAATTCAACTTAAGGATAAGGTAATCGAGGAGTTTCAAATAATAATTAATAGTTTTTGTAATGGGGGAAAAAGACCCAGATTAGCTAAAAAGTTCTGGTATCTATCCCAGAAAGATGGAGGGTTAGGAATGCCAAATTTAATGACATACTATCGAGCTTTCCAAATTAAGAACGTTGTGAAGATCCTAGCTAGGGAAAAGGCAATATGGGAGGAAATTGAAATGAAAGAACTTAGTCATATGGGGAAAATGGTCTTTTTAGGAAGTAGTATTGTGAAAGTAGGTATTAAAAATTAAATGATGAAGACAATATTGGGAATATGGAAAAAAGTAAGGAAGGAGTTGGTACCAGATATTTCACCTATCATCGAATTGGAGGATATTGCAAATTTTCCAATAAAGATTAATAAAAGGATTAAAGAAGTACTTGATAAGAATGAAGTTTTCCTGTTGAGAGACTGGATTCGAGCCTGTAAAGACAATGAGAGAAAAGCAAATTTGTATGTACAATTGAAATGGAACTGGTTTCAGATAGGGATGGTAAATAAATGGAATTGTAAATTTATGAATGAAGCCAGACTAGAAAGAGGGAGGACTGAGTTTGAAGAATTAATTTTAAAAATAAGAAAGGGACAAAGAGGAATAAAGGGGCTGGTGAGCAAAATATATACAATGATAAATAAGGATGGCAATCCACAGGAGGAATTGAAAGCAAGATGGGAACAGGAGTTAGAGATAAAGATAGAGGATCAAAATTGGAAAAATAAATGGGAAAAAAGAATTATGAGAACTTTGTCGATTAGAGTAAAGGAGCACAATTACAAAATGTTGTGGAGATGGTATTTGACCCCAATGAAATTACATCAGATAGATAAAAATAATGATAAAATGTGTTGGCGTTGCAAGAACGCATTGGGTACATATGAACATATGTGGTGGAGTTGTAATGTGGTAAAGGATTTCTGGGGAAGCATTGAGAAGGAGATAAGTGAAATTATGGGAATTAAAATTAAATTGGGCTCAAATATTATTATGTTAACAGATGTTGAAGGTATACATTTAAGTAAGGAAAAAAAGAGTTATTAGAAATAATGTTGACAACGGGCAGATTATGTATTGCAAGAAAATGGAAAAGTGATGTGAACATGAAAATTGAGGAATGGTATAAGGAAATGTGGAATTTAGCATTGAACGACAAGTTAACATATGAGATAAATATGAAAAAGGGTGTCATTAAAGAGAATAAGTTTTGGATGGTTTGGAAAGCCTTTGTGGATTACTCATTGAAGGGAGAAGAATTGAATAGACCTGCACCCGCTCACAAGAGTTTTTGGGAACAATTTTAATGAAGTTACTCCGTGCTCTCCAGAGCAAAGTAAATAGCACATGGTGTTTAGTTTTTCTTTTTTTATGTTAATTTTTTAAAAAAATTTATATTATGTTATGTATTTTTTTGCATTGAAACTATGAATTAGAATTTTGACTTGGCAGTTATATTATATATGAAAAGTATAATGTGAGGGTTAAAAATTATAAATACAGATTTGTTAATGTTGCAAATGACTTAAATAAAAATGTAGTAATAGTAAAATTAAAAGATTAAGGAGTTAGATCGAAGAGGGAAGTAATATAATATTGAGTCATAGTTGAAATATGGAGTAAAGAGGCTGGAATGGTCTGTTGTTTTTTATTATTGTATGTGACTTTGATGTTTGTCTTTATATATTGTATTTATGTTAAAAATTTTAATAAAAATTTTATATTAAAAAATGAAATATAACATAGCCTTCCTTGATGAAGCAGCAAAAATGAAAGGTTGAGGAAAGCACCACCACCAGAGGTAGCACAGCCTAAGTGTTAGCTGCAACTTGCAGGACCATTGACTGGTTAATGGATCATCCCAAGAAGAGTGGGGTAGTAGTAGTAGTAGTAGTAGTAGTAGTAGTAGTAGTAGTAGTAGTAGTAGTAGTAGTAGTAGAAGAAGAAGAAGAAGAAGAAGAAGCTTTATTAATTTATTAATCTACTGACCATACAAAAATATTAGCATTTATTACAGTAAATACAATATGAATGCAAGGAAATGCAATATATTAAACTACAATAAAACGTATAAGATAAAATATAACTTAGTATCATATCAAATAAAGTAAAATACTGAATTATACAGTAAATAAGCATTAAATTCAAATTTGTTCAGTAAAATCCATCACCTTTACATAGAACTCCAATATGTTCTATATAACATCTTCTCTGGTGGATAAGGTAAAGGTAAAAAGTTGGATGGCTACATGTTTGTTTATGCCCAGGAGGAAATAAATTCCTCTTTTGTTAGGATCCCAGTATGTCATTCTATCTAACAAAATCTGTAAGTACTGAGCTCTTGCTGTGGCATATAATTGAGAATTAAATATTATGTGCACTATGCCTTCTGTTTCTGGTGCTCTACAGACACATGTTCCCTCTAGGTTTGGCACATGCTTAAATCATCCATGTCTTAACATTAGATCTAACTGTTTGACTCTTTTTCTGGTAAGTGCTGTTCTATGGTACTGGGTCAATCCCATTGTCAAGTATTTTTTATTTGAAAATACTTTTATTTCCCGCCATTTATTTCAACCACCTGGTATTTGCAAATATCTCACTATCAGTTTGAACAATGATATCCAGAACTCTTTGTTTAAATATTGCCTATGCCTGATCACAAACTGAGAGTAAATATTACATTATAATAATAATTGCATGTCAGAAATTATTCTTTGTTGAAATAATTTTTACAGAATAAACTCCGCTCAGGGAATGCCCAAATGAGACTTCTTTCACATCCCCAAGAGCTGGGATAGAGATGGCACTCAATCAATCATGCAGTACCCTGGTCTCAAACTGCCAACTTGCCAGCCTTCCACTAACAAGACGAGCTTCTTAACCCCTGAGCCACTGCAGCCCCTAATGATATTGCATTGAAAAACTGTGACATGAAATGTTTTGGAAAAGTTGCTTATTTTTCTTTCTGTTCTTCAAGACACGTTTTAGTTAATCTATCAGATTCCATTAATAGTATTCTCTGACAATAATTAAAAGCTTTATTTACTGTTAGACTATGAATAGAGTTAGATACCTGTCTCTGCATGTTCTGCAGCAGCTGGTGTATTCCAATCAGTCCCTAAAATAGTTCTTAAGAAACATGCTTGGGTTTGTTTGAGTGCTGGAGCTTTGGGTAAGCCCTACAAATCTGTGCCATATGTTATCATTGCCATTATTTTTGCCTTATAAATCTTTAAGATGAGGAGCAATGTACTTGGGTGATTGTGAATAATTTAGTTAGCATTTTGGAACCTGCAGTAGCCTTTATAGTCTTTATTCTTTATTATTAGAGATCGCATCATCCTGAGAGTGTCTGCCCGTCCAACCAGAATGGACAGGAGGGGCTCCCTAGTTGTGCCTTCAGCTAGAGGGGCTCACCTCTCTGGCACACGGAGGAGGGCCTTCTCCATGTCCGCTCCAGCCCTCTGGAACCTCCTGCCAACAGAATTGAGGCTACAGACAGAATTGCTGCCTTTCAGGAAAGGTTTGAAGACCTGGCTGGCGGGGCAGGTGTGGGGCCCTAATGGGAATACGGCCCCAGCCTGCTGGCTCATCCCCAACTAGTCCAGTTGTGCCCTCCTTCTGTGTCTTTGCATTTCCCCCCTCCCTCTTAGCTTTTAGTTTTTTAGTTTTAAATGGGGTGGGAGTAATGAGGGTGGATGGGAGGATGAGGGTGTTTTAACATGTTTTTATATGTTTTTAACTGTTGTACGCCACCCTGAGTCAGTTTTTTACCTGAGTGGGCGGCATAAAAATTGAAATAAATAAATAAATAAATAAAATAAATAAATTACGGCTGATGGCAATACAAAAAAAATCAAACAGATACTGTCTGATAAGGCATCCACAATATCTTGCTTTCCATCAAGATCCCAAATTAACCCTATCCACTAAATTAAAACTTTAAAATATTAGCCATCTTAAATATAATAAAATAATCCAATATAAAACTATTTGATACTTAAAAGCAGTTATATGAGCTTATTAGCAGGAACCTTTTATCTATATGCACATCAGTCAAGATAGCATAGAATCGCTAGAATTGACTTTCTATCTTCCTATAAACTTTTAGCCCCACACAAAAGCGACTTCACCTTGCTTCTATGTATACAAGTTTATCGCCATGCAAATCTGGCCACTGCGGCCATCAGATCATTGGACCTGTCTGACAATAAGACTCTCAACACTCTATTATTACTAAACACCAGCTTTGGAAATGTGGCAAAAAGCTCTCTTCTAAGATTATCATATAATGGACACTACAAAAGTACATGTTCAGATGTCTCAACCCTATTGGATTGACGTAGACAAATACACTCATGTACCGGAGTTTTCTTAAAGAGTCCCTCCCTAAAAGCCAAAGGAAGCATATTATAACGAAGAAGGATAAAAGATTGTCTATGATCCGGATTGTTCAATGTAGATAAATATGTTGATGGCCTAGCCTCATTAGATAGCGGCCAATTAAACAAAGGGGAAGTTAATTTACTTAGATCCATTTGACGATGGATGTCAAAAATCCTTTATTTGATTGTTTCCCTAGCATGGATAAGCCCAAGGGAGATAAGATACTTTTTAGAGAGGGCATACGATGTCAATACCCTTTCCAGGGTGGAAATCCATGTGGCAACCATGGTCAGACATCATTAGGTTGAGTAGTCTAGAGGGAGAAAATAAAAGATGGCCTTTATAGAACTTTGTTTGAAATGATTGGCCCAGGATCCTGAGTCAATAAAAAAATCATCCGTAAATATGAAGAAGAGTCTGTTTGTTTTATAAATCCCTCAACCAAATGCTAATTTAGTTTATGTTGATGTCTCAGAGGAAAAAGAAATAAGAGGTTTTTGTTACTTTTTAGCCTCTTCAACATTTTACAGAAAAAGAATGAGGCAAGAATTTTCAGAGAACATGGAAACACAAGCATTAAGCAACATGAGGGATTATCAATGCTTGGAGTATCATATGAGCTCTTCTAGAACCTGCTTGAATAACCAAGGTAAATAATAAGGTTTTTAAAATAAAACAAGATTGATGCATGGAGTACCATTCATAGCCTATCTACAGTTCATTAGCTTGTGCATGACAGTAACTAGGTCTGCTAAATAAGCCAAAGAGAAACATACAGGTACATTCATCTATATGACAATCACTTTTTCCTGATGTCAACAACATTGTATATGATTAATGAGAACATTTATTCTTTTATGATTTTCTGTAGGTTGCCTGCGTGAATAATTGGCCAAACCTTTCCCCAGGGGTTCGCCTAGCCTTCAACAGATCCGGGGACCACCCAGACTTTGCAGGAAAAGCAATTGGGTTACGGGCTAGCTAGTTAGTTTGGGGGACAAATCATAAAGCCTTGGCTGATGGCTACGATAGAAACAGGGCAGAAACCAAAGATGATGACTCTAAAGGAAATACACAATCCTCCGCTTCTGGCTACAGATTAAGTTAGGCAAACAAGCTGCGCCAGACAGCAGAACAATTAGATACCCTGAATCAATACATATCGATTCCGAGATTAGGGCAGGAACAATGGGTTTCGCCAGCCCAAGGTAGTTAGGTGCGAGTTGTCCAATAACCCCAGGTTAACTTCCAAGAGCTGGCATTGTAGCTGGACCACCAGAAAACACCACGTATGCAAGCCTTCTGAATTAGGGGGTCACGCGCATCCTACGCGCGCATCACCCCAAGGCAGGGTAATAAATACATGCCACCCGACCCAGATCAGGGCTGGACTTCACTGTATGATTGTCTCACGTGTCTTCCTTGTGGCCAGCCACTCCAACATCTGGCAGCCATCACAACAATTTTCCCAAGAAGAGAAAAGGAAGGGAGATGAGGAGATTCTATTGCCAAGAAAGGGCAACAACCAAGCTTCATGATGGCTACTGATCTGTCACCATTCAGAATTTTAAGACTTAATCTTCAGGCATCTCTTTTCATCGGCCATGTTAACTAGGATTTACAGGAGCTATCCAAATATCAATCAATCAATCAAATCTTTATTACGGTCCAAGACCAGCATAGTATCCAAAATATGTGGAGGAAATCAGGTTGGCCTGTTTGTCATATATAGTCAGTCTGAGGCTGACAAGCCTCCTATGGCTTGCAGAGACCTTCAGGTATGGATCATCTAAATGCCACCACTTCCAAATTTTCTTGTACATTTTCCTGAAAATAGTCATACAAGCTTGTCACACTACTGTTGAATTGGCTTGAGGGAGAGCAATTTCATTGAGGATGCTGGGACTTGGAATAACAACCCTTCCCATATTTCATTCTTGTTAGACTACGATGAGTCTATCTGACATGGGGGAACATAAGAATTGCAGTCTAAAAAGTAACTTTTCCAAGTTCGCATCATAGCACACATGTAACATATTTTCCACAATTTTTTGGCAATGTTTCTGGCTCCCTAAATACTGGTGTTGCTTGTTCTAGGACAAGAAAACCCATAAATCTACCTGTGTAGATTTACCTGTGCAGGGAACTGCAGTGGCTCAAGTCGCTAAGACGCTGACTGGGAAGCGGAAGGTCAGCAGTTTGATTCCCGAGTACTGCAGGACGGAAATGAGCTCCCGTCTTCATCCCAGCTCCTGCCAACCTAGCAGTTCGAAAGCAAGAAATTGCAAGTAGATAAATAGGGACCACTTCGGTGGGAAGGTAACAGCGTTCCGTGCGCTCCGGTGTCTAGTCATGCCTGCCACATGACCATGGAAACGTCTGCAGAAGCAGACAGCGCTGGCTCTTCGGCTTAGAAACAGAGATGAGCACTGCACCCTAGAGTCGGATACGACTGGCTTTCGAGCAAGGGAAACCTTTACCTTTACCTTTACTTTACCTGTGTCTTTGTGTGGTTGTGCAGGTGGGTTTTTAATTTGATTTGTATGCTTTCTGACTCCCTCATATGCAACGTTGTTGCATAACATTGCTGCACACACCAGTGGAAAGAAGAGGTTAGACTACCTCATATCCTCCCCATTAAAAACAGAGACCATGACCTCAGATTTAAACAATCCACCAAATCTTTTCCCAAGGCTACAGTGTTTTTCCTTTTTGTTATGCAGTGTCTTTTCCTGGCAAGGGCCGGTGCAGTAACCTCCCTGCTATTCAGAAAGCAAAAAAAAAAAAAAATCTCATTTATGTCTTATTCCTGGTTGAGACAGGAAGGATGCCCGGAGTACTCAGATATTTTGTTCTTCTTAGCAGTTTTCCAGGCCTGGTTGCACCAGGGTTGAACCTGCAGACCTCCGCCTCTGCCTGTTAAAGTGAGATCCTGGCACCAGCTCTTCAGCTTCTTGTTGTTGTTTCTGTTACTTGTGTATTTCTGCAAGAAATTGCCACATTTTGTTCAGCTCAAATCCATTTGCCTTTTCATTTGTCTTACATGGAAGATGTCCTTTTGCACAGGAATTGTGAGAATTCTGTGCAGCTTGCAATTTCTTCTGTGAGAAAAAAAGACCAGTTAACTTCCACGATATCCTATTAGATTTGCCATGAAATTTCTCAGAAGAAATTAAAAAATACAGAGATAACTCTTATGGTTGAGGAGAAAACAAAGACACCTCCCTCCCCCTAAATTTCTTGCCATGGACTATTATGAACACAGCAATAAAAACTCAAAAATATTGGCTAGAGCAACAAAGGAAAAGTAACTTAAAGGTGAAATAGGGGTCATAAAGGTAAACAGATGTAACATGATGAAGGATAAATTAGATGCAATTTAGCATATTATCAAGGGGGGAAATCCCAAATTATTGGAGTCATTCATTAATTGTATTGATATTAAAACCAAGAAAAGACTATACCTTAGTAGATTCTTATGGACGCATCTCACTTATAAATCAGGATACAAAGATATTCACAGAAATATTGGTGGGAAGGTTAAATGAATTTATAGAAAATTATTTTTAATTGATCAATGTGGATCAATAAATGGAAGACAAATGTCCAATTTAATGAGAAGAGTTCTTAATATAATGTAAATGAGGAAAAATAGATGTAGGAATGATGGCTTTGGACATATTTAAAGCTTTTGACCTGGTGGATTGGATAACTTTGAAAAAACTAATACAGAAGATGGGATTTGGAGAGAAATTTCAGAATGTAGTAGGACAATTACAGTTTTTAAAAAAAGCCTCAATATTAGTAAATGATGGTATAACAGAGCAATTTGATTTAAGTCAGAGTACTGGGCAAGGATGTCCTTTATCCCCAACTCTATTTGTATTAATGATGGCATTGTTTACAAATGGGATAAAATTAGATAAATCAAGAGAAGGGATAGGAAAGGAAAAAAATAAAAAATTAGCCTGTCTGCAGATGACATGTTAGAGGTGGAAACAGAATGCAAAGGATAAAACATTTTGGATTCCGTTTGATTTGCATTTAAATAGATAAGCAACAACAAATTGATACTGGATATTGGAATCAAATTAAAATAATTCTTAATATAATAACATAAAAGGAACTGTTATGGAGAAACATAGAAGCCCAGGATGTAGGGGGGAATTATTAATAATGAGTTTTAAAAACTCAAAGAAGTAAAGTACTAAAAGAGGTTTGAAATCGCTTCTGTAAAAATACATGTAAAATTTGTTATAAAAATAAAAAGATTCTTAGTCTGGAAATTTCTCCTTTAACATATATATCAAATCTGGATAAATTTCCAGAGGATTTGAGACAAAGACTGAGTAAGCAAAGAATTGGATAGAAAAGTGGTCTAACAAAGAAGAAAAGGAAAATAATATTAGAATAATAATGTTACCTTGGTATAAAAGATTACAATTGGAAAAATGGACAAAATATTCGGTGAAACAACATGGATTGTGTAGGAAATTAACATCGTTTGAGGAAATAATTATACAGTTGGAGAGGAAGGAAATTATCAAAAGGGCTAGTTAGTAAGATTTACATAATTTAGAGAAACAGCAAGCACAAAACAATTTAAGATCAATGTAGGAAGAGGAATTAAGGATAACAATTAAAGAAGAGGAATAGAATAGGATTTGGCAACAAAGAAGAATGGAAAAATGTCAGTTAGGATTAAAGAAAATTGTTATAAAACAATTTGGAAATGGTATTTGACTCAAATTCATTTATGGGTATTATTCAAAATACAATAAGAATTGTTGGAGGTGGAAAAAAGAATCCAGAACCTACTTACATCTATGGTGGGACTGTAGTTTGGTGAAAGAAATGTGAGGTCAAGTATTTACAGAAATAGAACAAATCCTGTCTATACACCAACAGATGTGTCCTAGAATAGACCTACTGATGGAATTTGGAGAAAAACAGACAGAAATGATTGGTATTATGGTAACTGCTACGAGATTATCTATAGCTAAGAATTGGAAAACTGGTAGTAATATTGAATTAGAAGAATGGTATAGAGAAATTTGAAATATTGCAATATAGGATTAACATCAGAATTAAGAGTTTAAAAAGGACTTTTAAATAAATCTACTTTTAGTGAAATATGGGGATCGTTTATGGAACATACATTAGTAAAAGAGAAAGGAACAAAACCAGGTCAAGGGCATATATCATTTTGGAAAGTAGGATAAACTATAAATTAAAGAGACAGAGTGATCAAAGAAAAGAAGAATGACTGTAATTAAAGATCTGCTTTGTTGACATACCTCGTATGCATGTCTGACTGCTTTGGTTTTGGATAGTATAGTATAAAATCAAGGCTGCATAAGGTCTTGGTGACTCTGACTGGAACAGAATGGGCCAACAGATCCAGAGAGATTGTGAGTTGGAAGATTAAAATCAATTTTTTCTGCAAAGAAAATGCTGAGCTGCAAAATAATAGAGATCAGAACTATATGCTTAATTACACTTTGTGTGTGTGTGTGTGTGTGTGGGGTGGTGGCGGCGGCAAGTAAGCAATTAGTCTTCATTATTAATTTGATCAAAACTAATACATTTTCATAATGATCTTGAACAGTTCATTTTGGTAAGAGCAAGACAGGTGCTGACCCTTCTATTTCATTTACTAGTATAAAAAAGGAAAATAAGCTGTTCATCTTATTGATTCAACAAAGTGGCTATTTATACTTCATCAATTACCTCTAAACAAATGGTTCCTATAGGCTTTGGTGAAAAGAAGCAGCACATTTAATTGATAATCATATTTAACAGTCCCTCAGACAGATCTCATTTGATGTATAAAGCAAACTGAATGTTATTCAATTAATAAATGAGCAAAGATAGATGGGAAGAGAACCTCATTGAAATGAAAATGGTTAAGCTGGGAAGAAACTGCATAACTAACTCTTGCTCTGATTCTGGTCCTTTGTGTTGCCTCATTGTTGATCATATGAGGAATTTAAAAAAATGAAGTATGGAGTTGGTTATTTTCATTGGGATTGTAGCTGGAAAGGAAAGGGAAAGCTTAAACCTTTCTCACATACTAACATCCTAAAGAAATTTGCTCACTTCAATTAAATACCAGTGCTTTGTCAATATTTGCCCATCAAATGTATTTCTCAAAACATTTATTTTCCAAATTTTCTGAAAGTTTATTTCCTTATGAAGGAAGTAAAGAAGAGCTTCCAATCATAGAAATGGCACAAATTAGCTAGTGAACGTAATAAAAAAGTAAAGACATCACCCAGCTAACAAAAGTCCGCAAAGTCAAAGCAATGGTATTCCCATTTGTAATGTATGGTTGTGAGAGCTGGACCATAAGGAAGACTGAGTGCAGAAGAATAGATGCCTTTGAAATGTGGAGCTGGAGGAGGATTTTGAGAGTACCCTGGACTCTTGCATCATTTGCATCTTCAGCAAAAAATAGTTGGAACATCGCTTTAAAAATGATGTTTATATTGATAGGTTTCCCCAGAAGTCAGATGTTGATCAGACCTTGATTATACTCCCTAACTACCTGTGTTACATTGTACCTCAGGATTAGAGCTTTTCCATTTCTTCTGAGTTTGTCATTATGAAAGTAAAATATTTTTACCTGTAGAGGGCTGATGCATCAGACTAAGAAGCATTCCATGTTGGACTTCACTTCTAGGACACCAGATTTGTAATGGAGTCTATCTAGTGTCATTGCTCTTGGCTTCTCTGACAACTCAAAACCCCTTCCCACATTGAGGTGCCTATCGATCAAGGGAGCAGAGCAGGTACAGGACTTATACTGTATCTGTATCACCTCTCCCATAAGCCTTGGAGACATATACTTCTGGGTGCAACACTCAAATGAGACCTATGTGACTGGATCTGTTTGACCCTTAGAAAAAAACAGGGGATGAATTGCATTTGAATAGGTAAAGGTAAAGGTCGCTCTTGCTCGAAAGCAAGTTGTATCCGACTCTAGGATTCAGTGCTCTGCGTTTGAATACAGTGCATGTTTTTCAGTTTCTTTTTCAGACTAGTTGATCTGGAACTATATTGATTTTTTAAAGAATCAAAGTCAGTATGAAAGGAATTGGCACAGAATCAGGAGAATTGATATAATAATTTATAGTGAATTATAAACAGTCAATCTAAAGGAACAAGGCTTCTGAAAATAGAGAATGTCAGGTTTTTTTTCTTCAAATTTTCAAACACCCACACATGGAACTGCTGGATACCTCAGTGGTTTACACATCTGGCTGTAGAGCAAGTGCTAGAGGTTGGGAGTTCAATTACCCACTGTATCTCCTGGACAGGGCCTGGACTTGATGATCCATATTGCTCCTTTCAGCTCTGCAGTACTAAGATTCTTATTCTTACTATTATAGATTAAGTGCACGTCTATGTATTGCACACTGGTACTGTAGTGTAATGTAATTTGATCAATGCATTTTGACAGCTGCACTTGTAAATTTGAAGTGCTCTTTCCAAATTGCTACATTTTCATAATCATCATCAATTTTAATTTGTACCCCACCTTTCTCAGCCAAGGCCGACTCAAGGCGGCAATCAACATATCAATATATAATACAATATAATAACATAATAAAACACAGCACATATAAAATATTAAATACAGCAATGCAACAAATAAAATGCAGTAAGCACAATAACTCATCACAGCCCCAAAAAAGTCCCAGAGTGGAAAGAAATGGACCTATTGCCATCATTGCCCCAAGTCCTAGCCAGCAGCAAGAAGATGGCAGTGGAGGTATCCTGGAATGCCGACAAAGATGACCCGCGGCGACTCCCACCGCGGCGACTCCCACCTTTGTTTGAAAGTTGCCATAGAATGTGATAGTGCTAATGCTTGAATAAATTGTGACAAAATTAATTCTGGAAGAAAGGTGGCAAACAATTTCATTGCACTCCTATTCAGAACGTAGAATGTGTTACACCAACCTTCCATCTCTTCCACTCATGAATAAAGATGTGAAGCAAGTTAAATATCACAGTTGTATTAAATCCAATCAAAGAATTGCAACAAGAAGGCTACTCTGTCTTTGTTTGGATGTGCAGGTTGAATGTTGGGGACTTTAAATAAGTGTTTCCCCTTGTAATGTTTGATGAACTTCACTGCCATCGCCTCCAGACTTTGCCTATGGCCAGAGTAGAGAGGCTGTTGTAGTATTGTATCGTTGTATCGATGTAATGTGGGTTTTTAAGAGGAATGGGGTAGGTGGGTGGGTATGTTGGGTTTTAATTGGTTGTATTGTTTTATGTGTGTTTTAACTTGTTGTGAGCTGCCCAGAGTCGGGTTTACCTGATTGGGCGGCATATAAATTTGAATATAAAAATAAAAAATGTACTGTATATTATGATATGTGCTTTTGTAGGCTGAATATGGTATAATTATTGTCTATATTGTATCATTGTGTTTACTGTATAATTATTGTGTGAGCTGCCTTGAGTCCGGTTTCCTGATTGGGTGTCATACAAGTGTGAGAATTAAATTAAATTAAATTAAAACAAGAAGTAAGTGAGGTTATCAAAATTGTGTCAGCACTTTAACAATGTGGAAGCAGCTACAAAAGGTGAAGCTACCTCACGGCTGAGAAGATCTGTTCTGTTTCCTGAAACTGGAACGCTCAGTAAACAACATCTAAGTCCTCAAAGCTTTATTCTTTTTTTAACTGGGAGAATCTCCAGTATTTTGCAATGCAGAAAGCACTGACAAAGCTGAATTTTATCTAAGGAGGTAATAGAGAAAGAATTACAACACAGTCACCAAAATCAAATTAGTTATGCCTGCCAGCATAACATACTTAGTATAAATCGTATTGACAAATTGCCACTAGGTAAGAGGTCAATGTAAGCATTTTGCTTTCTGTATTGAGGGATGTGATTTGGCATGCAACAGCAAATGCCTGCCCTAACCTCTGAGATTTACGCTAATGGTGATATGCCACTATAAAAACATAATAGTATTCTAGTTGTGTGTGTGTGTGTGTGTGTGTGTGTGTGAGAGAGAGAGAGAGAGAGAGAGAGAGAGAGAGAGAGAGAGAGAGTGTTCATACTAAGGCAAAATAATATCATACAGTCATTTCCCTGAATATAGCTTAAATAAGGGGAACATGCACACATATTCCTGAGACTTTATCCATGAAAACTTACATTAAAATATACCATTAGTCTTCAAAGTTGTTGTGTTCTCAAAGACTGTGCCTTTAAACAATGTACCTATCCATGTGTAACCAATATAACCTTTCTACGTGTAACATTATAACCTTCAGCTGCATCACTGTAACCCTAATAGGACGCGAGCTAGTGACCACTAGATGGCAATAGCGAGCGTCCAGCTCAATGGCCCAGACTTACCTAAGAACAACAGCGTGGGAAGATTCCCGCCACCACCTTCACCTGGACAAGAAGGGCGTGACCTGAAATGACGTCACGCGGACAGTAGCCAATAGACTGTCAAGGAGCCACATTCAAATGTATAGCCACTGTATATATTGAGCTGTTCGTCCACCATTACCGCATGTTCCCTCTGACCAGTATGCAATAAAGTTGTGTTAAGCAAGCTCTTCGGCTGTCCCGGTGTCTTGGTTCCCATACACTAAATTGGCGACGAAGGTGGGATATGGCTTCCCACGGGACCAAGACATACGCAGGTTTCGACGTCAACAAACCGGAAGATTGGGAACTCTTCGAAATGGATTTCCAAGGCGCACTGGTGGAGTTCGAGGTCACGGACGAGGGAAAGAAGAGAGCCATCCTCACCAGAATGCTCGGGCACGCCGGCAAGAGAGTGCTGGTCGACCTCATCGCACCGAAGAAGGTGGGCGAGTTGAAGGCCACAGAGCTCCTGAAGGCGATGCGTGACCATTTCCAGCCCTCGGTGTCGATGTTTCCAGCTCGGGACGCGTTCTGGAGGAGAGTCCAAGCGCTGGGCGAGTCGGTCGCCGCTTTCGCAGCGGCCCTGCGGCTGGCCGCCGGCCCATGCAAATGGGAGAACCTGGAAATCACCCTCAGGGACCGCATGCTGTGTGGCCTGCGGGACGAGGAAGTTCAGCGGAAGCTGATGAACCAGGAGCCGCCCCCGACACTGCATGAGGTCTTGAAGGCAGCACAGGCCGCAGAAGCCACGAGGGCCGGAGTGAAAGAGCTCCAGGGCAGGCTCCCACGGGCCGACCAAGCAGCAGGCCCGGTGCACGCGGCCCGGCGAGCGTCGAAATCTTCCGCAGAGAGCAGCAACGAGGAAGACATCCGGAAGGTCCGGAAGGGCGGCCGACGTTGCGACGGCTGCGGAGCGGCCCACGACCGCGCCAAGTGCCCGTTTAGGAAGGCCGAGTGCCACAACTGTGGGCGCCGTGGGCACATCGCTAAAGTCTGCAGACGACGGCGCGAGGACCGGAGGAGCTCGCCAGACCATTCAACGAGACCGGACCGCTCGACGAGACCAAAGGATGGCGCCCGGCCCACGAGGAAGCAGGACGGCGTGGGCCGCATCTCCGACAACAGCGACGACGACGCCCCAGTTTTCAGCGTGCCCATGGGACACCCCCGTTACTTTGTTGAGGTACTGGTGCAAGGGGCCCCTGTTAGGATGGAGATTGACTCGGGCTCCTCATATTCAATCATTTCCCAGAGGGAGTTTTTGAGAATTGCCCCCCGCGTACGGCCCAAGCTCAAAGCGTTGAGGTCCGTGCTTCGGGACATGCAAGGGAACAGTATCCCGGTGTTGGGGGTTGGGAAATTCCAGGTCCAATATAAACAGCATGCCGCGGAGCTCCCCCTAGTCGTCCTTAAGGGGGGAAATTGCAGCCTCCTCGGGACTCAATGGTTTCAGCCCCTGGGTCTGTTCATTGGGGGGGGTGCACGCCGTTGGGACTGACCCAATACAGGAGGTGTGCGACGCGCACCCCGAAGTCTTCAAAAAGGGACTTGGGAAGTTCAAGGGACCCCCAGTAGCTTTCGACCTGGATCCGGAGGTCCGCCCAATAAGGCTCAAACCGCGCAGAGTGCCTTTTGCGCTAAAGGACAAAATAGAGGCGGAACTGGACAAATTGGTGGGCCAGGGGATTCTTGTTCCTGTTGATTCTGCAGAGTGGGAAACTCCAATTGTCACGGCGTTGAAGGCCAATGGGGAGGTTCGCATTTGCGCCGATTATAAGTGCACCATTAATAAGGCAATTCGCCCTAATGCGTACCCGGTGCCGGTGGTCAGCCATTTGCTAGCCAGGTTACATGGGGGGAAGTGTTTCGCTAAGCTCGACCTGGCGCAAGCCTATCAGCAACTCTTGGTAACCCCTGCTGCAGCTGCTGCTCAGACCATAGTCACTCATAAGGGGGCATTCCAGGTGACGCGCCTACAATTCGGCGTGAACTCGGCACCTGGAATTTTCCAGTCACTCGTGGAACGCCTCTTAAAAGGGCTGGACGGGGTTTTGCCATATTTTGATGACGTATTAATAACGGGGGGGAGTGAGTTCGAGTTGGCCGAAAGGCTAGACAAAGTTCTGGCGGCATTCGAACAGGCGGGGTTGAGGTTGCGAAAAGACAAATGCGTCTTCTTCGCGAATGAGGTTGAGTTCTTAGGGTTCCGAGTAACACCTGAGGGGATCAAACCGTCCAAATCCAAGGTGGCCGCCATCAAGAAAGCCCCTCGCCCCACCTCCAAGTCCGAGTTGCAGTCATTCCTAGGGCTCTTGAACTTCTACCACTCCTTCCTTCCCCGGAAGGCGGCGGTGGCTGAACCACTTCATAAGTTGCTCAAGAAAGATGAGGCATGGAAGTGGGGCGACGACCAGGAGAAGGGCATTCACTGCACTGAAACAACTCCTAGCGTCTGACGCCATTCTGACCCATTTCGACCCCAAACGGCCGGTGGTACTGATCTGTGATGCATCCCCGGTGGGGGTGGGGGCAGTGTTATGCCACGTGCTGGAAAACGGGAGGGAGGCCCCGATAGCGTTTTACTCCAGGTCCCTGTCCCAAGCGGAGAGAAATTACGCCCAGACAGACAGGGAAGCGCTGGCGATAATTGCGGGGACCAAAAAATTTCACGATTTTCTGTATGGCCGCCCCTTCACCATTGTGACTGACCACAAGCCCCTACTAGGCATTTTTACCGCAGATAAGCCCACGCCACAGATCCTGTCCCCGAGGATGCTTAGGTGGGCCATTTTTCTCAACGCCTACCAGCACGTGTTGGTGTACCGGCCCGGGAAAGAGATCAGCCATGCGGACGCCCTGTCGAGGTCCCCCCTCCCTCAGACGCACAGCCACGTGGGCGAGGAGGAGCGAGACCGCCAGGTGCTCATGATAGAGGTCTTAGATTCGCCCCCCATAGTACCCGCCGACATCGCTAAAGTGACAGGCAGGGACAGGACGTTGGCGGCGGTTAGCTCCTGGGTACAGAAAGGGTGGCCAGCGACTTCCCCAGCGGAGGAATTCGCCCCATTTTTCAGGAAAAAGCTGGAGCTGTCCCTAGAGAGGGGGTGTCTCTTGTGGGGGCAGAGGGTGGTGATCCCTACATCCCTTCGGCCGCGGGTGCTTAAACTGCTGCACGTCAGCCACCCCGGAATTGTGCGCTCCAAAGCGCTGGCCCGGAGCTACTTCTGGTGGCCCCAGTTAGACGCCGACATCGAGCACATGGTCGGCACTTGCGAGAGTTGCCAATGCTCCAGACCAGAGGAGGCCCGCCTTCCCCACAGGGAGTGGGACGCGGCTAAGGGGCCGTGGTCCCGGGTGCACATAGATTTCGCGGGCCCGTTCCGAGGAACTCTGTTTCTCCTTGTTGTGGACGCTTTCTCCAAGTGGTTGGAGGTCATTCCAGTCACGAGCACCTCCTCGGCCACGACGATAAAGCATTTGCGGAGGGTTTTTTGCACGTTCGGCATACCCGACACCCTAATTAGCGATAACGCTAGTTGCTTCACGTCCGCTGAGTTCAGGGCCTTCACAGAGATTAACGCCATCCAGCACATCACCTCCGTCCCCTTTCTTCCGGCCACCAATGGCCAAGTGGAGCGCCTCGTACACACCACAAAGGACGCACTGCGGCGCATGGGCCCCAGGGATCTCAACCTGCAAGTGTGTCAGTTTCTGCTAGGGTCCTCGTAGATACCCCGTGGGATCCCCCAGCAGAGTTTGATTTTGAGTTACAGAACCGGGGGGGGGGGTTTCGGAGTGGTCCCCCACCCATCCAAGCGAGAAGAGGGGTTTTACGTTAGCCCCTAGTGCCCCCGGTCTGCCCACAATGGAGCTTGTCCCTTCCCCTAAAGCTGCAAAACCGCAGCAAGCCACTAACGAGTCTCCCTCTCCCGTTACAGGACAAGGGACCAGGGAACAAGGAAGCGGTAGCGCCCCCCGGGTGGGCCAGCCCACATCGCGGCCCAAACGCGTTTGCAATAAGCCATCTTGGTTAAGAGACTTCGTCTCATCCTAGGGGGGAGGGATGTTGTGTTCTCAAAGACTGTGCCTTTAAACAATGTACCTATCCATGTGTAACCAATATAACCTTTCTACGTGTAACATTATAACCTTCAGCTGCATCACTGTAACCCTAATAGGACGCGAGCTAGTGACCACTAGATGGCAATAGCGAGCGTCCAGCTCAATGGCCCAGACTCACCTAAGAACAACAGCGCGGGAAGATTCCCGCCACCACCTTCACCTGGACAAGAAGGGCGTGACCTGAAATGACGTCACGCGGACAGTAGCCAATAGACTGTCAAGGAGCCACATTCAAATGTATAGCCACTGTATATATTGAGCTGTTCGTCCGCCATTACCGCATGTTCCCTCTGACCAGTATGCAATAAAGTTGTGTTAAGCCAGCTCTTCGGCTGTCCCGGTGTCTTGGTTCCCATACACTAAAAAAGTGCTACAATGTTGTTTTTGTTTTGTTTTGTTTTTTATCTGATATGCTTGAAAAACAAACTAACACGGCTACTATTCTTTAAAAAAATCCCAAAATTTCGGTCTACTTGGTCCCTATGCTATTTACAATCATGAAAATCTCTTTGTTTCTTTTTGGCCACCACTAGTATGGCAAGGACTTAGTTGCCTAGAGAGTCTTCTCACCTCTTCAGTCAAAACAATAAATAAAGAAACTTGCAAGAATGCGAGCGCGGCGCCAAAATGGCCGCCGCGCCCTTTGCGGGCCCCCCATCGGACGAAGGCATCCGAGTAGTTAGGGGGCGTGGCCAGCACCCTTATATAAGGGGCGGCCATGAGGCAGCCGAGCTGCCATTTTGCGAAGCGACGGAGCGGAGAAGTTTTTCCCTCTTACCTCCGTCGCTTTTACCCTCACCGGGGAGCCTCTTGGCTGCTGATTTTCTCCTTTTTTGGCTTCCCATCGGCTAGCTGCAATGCCCTCAAAGAAGAAGGCGACTGCGAACACGGCTCGTTCTGCGCGGAGGCGCAATCCGGGTCGGAGGACCGCGGCTGCGCCTCCCCAGCAGCCTCCTATGCCCGAGCCCACCAGGACCGGTGGGATGGGGTTAATTCCCCCTTGGCCGGAGGCTGGTGGTCCGCGTACGGGCCCAGTAGGGGCCGTGGCCCTCGGCCCGCAAGCGGTGGCCACCGCTCCCCTTTGCCCCCCCTTGGTTTAGGTGGCTATGTCAGCGTGGAGGCCCTCCTGGCCCGCGTTGCGGCCCTTGAGGCATCCCTGGCCCGGGTTAGTCACCCTGGGGCCCCTTTTGGGGTGCAGGTCGATGCATCATCTGCTGGGCAGTGGCAGGCGACGGGACGGGTCGAGCTGCCTGAGGCGCGTGGCCCGGCTTCGGCCACTGCCTCGCAGCTCCCCAATCCACAGGCCGGTGCTGATCAAGCCCCGTCGACGAGCTCTATGGCGATCGTGAGCTCCGACGCCCCCAGTGGGTCGGAACCCCCGGTGGGGGCGGCCCATGGGGGTGCAGCATGTGAATATGCGGTCCAAACTAGTGCACCTACACACATGGCCACGTTTGGGGGGGCTTTTCAATGGCCTTGGCCTCGCACGGGTGGTGCGGCAGTTCAGTCGCTGACGCCCCACTCGGTGACTTCAACTATCACCCAGGGCCCTGTGGTGGGGGGTGCTTCTTACCCAGTCGGGAATCTTCTAGGGGTGACCGGGTTAGTCCAGGCTCCTTTACAGATGCTCGCAGTTTCCACCGTACCTGTGTTGGCTTTGCCGACAGCAGGGTATTCCTTGCCACCGGGGGGCCATTTGGCCCAGACCCCCAAAGAGAAGATCTGGCGGGGGGAGTATGTGGACATCTTCTCCCTCCTTAACAGAGAGCCCACCAAGGAGGAGAGGGAGGGGCAAGATGAGAAGGATAAGGAGCAGGCGCGTCGTCGCATGCCACCACGTACGTGGGCCAACTTGTTGCCGGCCTGCCTCGTATACATGGCGGTATGCCTCAGGGCTCGGCCGGATTTGGCGATTCCGATGGTCCAGTATTTGGACAACATTACCGGGCGATGGTTGACTTCCCGGGCCCGTCGTGGTTGGCTAATGACGAGGAATTCCGTATGCGAATTCCCCTGCACCCTGAGATGAGGTGGGATGAGCCCTGCCAGAGGCTGTGGCTTCTGTACATGACTCCCACGCGCCCTGCGCCCGGGGAATGATACCATTGTGGACATGCGGTCCAGCGAGCGGCCCCAGCACAGGCACCCCACCAGGTGGCGGGGCAAGGGGGTTCCAGCCCGCCTGCTGTGCTGGACTTTCTCGTCCAATGGTTCCTGCAACAGGAAGAATTGCAAGTACAGGCATGAGTGTCCCTCCTGTGCTGGCCCCCAGGTGGCCTCCGCCTGTCCCAGGCCTGGAGGGATGCGGGGCAGAGGAAGGGGTGGACACGGGACTGGCAAAACTGCCGCAGAGGGAGCTGGTTCACCGAAAGGCCCCCTCCCCAATTAATGTGGACATGTTGGAGCGTTGGCTCGCATGGTACCCGAGGGAGGAGGATGCGGTTTACCTCCTTCAGGGTTTTAGACGGGGGTTCAGTATTCCTTTCGTGGGTGATAGGTCCCCCCAGGATGCCCCCAACCTTTTGTCCCTTAGGGGGAGGGAGGAGGTAGCTGCTGCCAGCATTACTAAGGAGGTCGATGAGGGCAGGGTCGCTGGCCCTTTCCCGACACCCCCGTTCCCTAATCTTAAGGTATCACCCTTGGGCTTAGTGCCCAAAAAGTCACCGGGCAAGTTTCGCCTGATTCATCACTTGTCCCACCCAGCCGGCCGATCGGTCAATGATGTTATCCCTGATGACCTTTGCTCAGTCGGGTGTGCATCTTTTGACCGAGCGCTGCGCATGGTGCGCTCATGTGGCCCGGGTGCGCTGTTGGCTCAGTGCGACATCAAGTCGGCGTTTCGCCTCCTGCCGGTGCACCCGGGCGACTTTGAGTTGCTGGGTTTTTTAAGATCCGGGGTGAATATTACTTTGATAAGGCCATGCCTTTTGGCTGTTCCATATCATGCTCGGCCTTCGAGCGTTTCAGTACATTCCTACAGTGGGCTTTCGTCCGCTGGTCAGGGTCCCGGTCTGTAGCCCATTACCTGGATGATTTTTATTCGGGGGTGAACGGGGCTGGGACACGTGCACACGTCTCCTCAACACATTTCAGACGCTAATGGAGGAACTCGGTGTCCCTTTAGCGCCCGAAAAGACCGAGGGCCCATCTACTAAGCTAGTATTCCTGGGGGTGGAGATTGACACGGTAGCGCAGGCTTCTAGGTTACCGGGGGATAAGGTGTCGAGGATAGTGGCCCTTATCTCGGAATTGCTTTCTAAACGCAAGGCATCAATGAGGGGACTGCAGGTGCTACATGGTCACCTCGATTTCGCTTGCTGGGTCGTCGCACCGGGCAGGGCATCTGCTCGGCGCTTGTGCGACGCCATGACAGGCTTATTTAGGCCCCACCATAGGGTTAGACTCACCCGGGGTATCAGGGCAGATATGCTTATCTGGCTCCAGTTCCTGAGGGAGTTCAATGGAGTATCATTTTGGAGGTCTGACCTCCTGTCTTCCCCTCGCTTTCAGATACAGTCCGATGCTTCGGGATCCCTGGGTTATGGGATATACTTCAATGGGAAGTGGGCCTATGGTGGGTGGCCACCAGCCTGGGCAGGCACGGGTCGCCTGCGTGATCTCACGTACCTGGAATTTTTCCCTATCCTGGGGGCTTTGATGCTATGGGGCGAGGAGTGGGCCAACTCGGTTGTCCATTTCTGGTGTCACAATGCGGCCGTTGTACACATTGTCAACTCACAGACTTCCAAATCGCCCAGGGTCCTGGACCTAGTGCGCCAGTTTGTGTTGCGCAGCCTGCGCCTCAATGTCCTCTTCAGGGCCAGGCATGTCCCGGGGGTCAATAATGATATCGCTGACGCTTTGTCCCGCCTGCAGATCTCCCGGTTCCGTGCCTTGGCCCCGGATGCGGAGGAATTTCCCTCGCCACTCCCGGACGAGATATGGACCATTGGCAAGGAGAGGTGAACCAGGCGATTGGCTTGTCACTAGCGCCACACACGCGTAAGGCGTATCACCACGCATTCAATTCTTTCGGAGATTTCTGTACCCAATTCCGGCTGCCAGAGACCTGGCCGATCCCAGTGACCCATGTACTTCGGTTCATGGTTTACCTGCATGTCCAGGGCCTTGCACCTCGCACCATAGCATCTAGGCTGTCAGCGTTGGCTTTTATGGCCAAGGTGGGCGGTCATGTGGATAGTACCGCTGACTTCCGTGTGAGACATGTTTTGGAGGGGTGGGTGCGGGAGCGTGGGCGTTGCCCGGACGACCGCCACCCGATTTCCCCAGGGGTTCTTACCCAACTGGCCCGGGGCTGGCATGGCCTCTGTTTTGATAAGTACGAGGCAGCCCAATTCATGCGGCTACGACGGTGGCCTTTTTGGAGAGCTCCGCATCAGCGAGCTTGTGATGCTGTCTAAGGCGGAAGCAAGTCGTAGGGCACTGGAACTCGAGGATGTCTATGTTGCCAAAGACTGGGCTCAGTTGAGGATACGCTCCTCTAAGACAGATCAGCATGGCGTAGGCAGTGGTGTAAGACTGCTACGGTGTTCTTTGGCAGACATCTGTCCGGTTGGTGCCCTACAGGAGTTTCTTGCACTGCGTGGCATCCACCATGGCCCGTTTTTCTGTCACCAAGATGGGTCTCCCCTTACTAAATTTCAATTTTGGAGGGTGCCGGGAAGGCACTAGACAGTGTTGGCCTCTCTGGGGCTCGTTGCGGCACCCATTCGTTCAGGATAGGGGTGGCTTCTACTGCAGCTGTTTTTGGGTACTCCGGGGCTGACAAACGCCGCATGGGAGGGTGGGGATCACAATGTTTTCAGTTTTGTGTTCGCCCTCTTCAACCGTGAGTACCAGTTTAGTCACTGCATTGTTTCTCCCCCCCTTTTTTCCTTGACAGACCCTGGGTGTCGTATTACACCGGTGACAGTATGGCTGGTGGGCCATGGCCACGTGCACAGGGCAGCGCGTTACGCTGCACGGGGCAGCGCGTTACGCTGCACAGGGCAGCGCGTTACGCTGCACAGGGCAGCGCGTTACGCTGCGGCGACAGAGTGGGGACCCCGACTGGGACTGGGTGCATCCGCACGCCTCAGGTGGCATGGTAAGCGCGGCATGTTATGGCGGGAACTGTTGCCATTCCTTTTCTACATCAGGGATGCTGACTCGCCTATGTCCTGGTTATGTACCTTGGGGGCGATGGCTTGGGACATGTCACTGGCCTATCGCGGAACCTTGCGATTTGCAGTGACCTGCCCTACTCACATTATGTGTGGCCTGCGACAACCCTCAATTGGTAGGACACGATACCGCGGTACGCTTACAGGGGAGCGTTCGGCCTCGGGGCTCTTGACTGAGCCGACGCTCCGTGAACGGGGCTATTGCCCGGTTCCTTTTCGACAAGGGTGGGGGACGCGTCATTAGCCTCCCCGCCATCAGTCTGCAAAATTACGAGCTTTACTCAGGGGATGGGGCCCATCTGTCGCAGGGAGGTATGGACCTCTGGTTAGTGGACTGGCGAGCAGGCCTGTTGACCGAGCTGATGGTCTGGGGGGGGGGGGGGCGTCGAGCCTTCTTTGAAGCCCCTCTGTGTGGCGGGTAGCACTGGTAAGGTAAACATTTATGACCCACAGGTATCTGGCAGGTTCGCAATTGACTGGACAACACTAGACAGGCATAAGTTGGTTAAACGTTGTCCGGTCAACGACGAACTAGGCGATGGGGTGATGGCTACAGCTAGACAGCATGCATCACCCCGTGATTTTACGGATACGCATCAGAGGGTGGGGTCATTAGTTAGATATTGACTATGGTCAACAATTTGTTTGTTGTCAACAAACAAATTGATACAAATAGATACATTGTAACAATTGCCGTTGGCAATTTTGGGTGGTACCTTACCAGTGTTACTTCGTCCTGCTTGCCTTAAGAATTATGATTGGTCAATTACCAATAGAAATTTATAATTCGGACTAGGGCATGACTCAATAAATGTGGCCCAATGCCGTTATCCACTTTCATCAGTGTCTGAGTCCTTTATTGGGGGGTGCGCCTGCAAAAATACTTTTTGAATGAGCCTAATAAATGAATCAGCAGCATTAGCACCATTGGTTACTTATCTTATGGCAGGTCATTTCCTGGCTTGGTGTCACTTTGTAACTTGCAGAACAAGGACACTTTATTTGTGTAGCCAGATCCTGTCATGGCTGACTTAATCTGCCTGCGGTAAGCATAGGGAGGGTTGTGTAACTGGATGCAAATGTTACCTGGTGTACTTCAAAGGTCAGTGAAATGGAAATATCAATCTTGGAGCGTGTTTCATCTGAAGGTTCTTTCCAGTAGAATGGAGGTGTCGGCAGGGCCAATTTTCGGCTTCCCCTTCTCTTTCAATGACATTTTCTCTCACTGCAAAGGATGGAGTGAAAGAAAATGGATGCCACCACATCCATGAAACATCTACTCTTGCCTCTTTATTAGGTCTGACACTCTGACCTTGGCACAAATTTTTCATATAAACCTCTGCAGTGGTTATACAAGCAATTTGGCATTCTGAAACAAGGCTAGGTGATAATTAAGGACTTATTGGCAGGAGCGAGTTTTCAATAAATGACCATATGATCCCATGGTTTGCAATAAGAATAAAATTTGCCTCTAAAGACTCGGCTTTGCATAGTGAAGGCACTACAGCAGGGATTCTCAACCTGCAGCCCATGGACCAGATGCAGCCTGTAGCACCATTTCATGTGGTCCTCCACCACACCCAGAAGTGCCATGTGGTGGAGGATGGGCAAAATGGCCATCTAGCCCCTGAAGCTGTCTGAGGGAGCGTGACCTGGGCCTCGGCTTTAAAAAGTTGAAAACTCCTGCACTACAGGAAATGCTGCAAATTTTGTTCCATCTGCAGCCTTGCACACTCATTAAGGAGCTCTTCCAAAGGATCCCTAAAAATCTGAAGACAATTTTGTGAGGGATGGAAAAGGGGAATTGGCAATTCTCTCAACTCTTCAATTGGTTAAGTATCTTTAGGTCTATCAGGGCTACAGCTAAGCTGTAAGAAGCTGAATGTATCATTGTCATCACTGTTATAGCAATGTACTTGTTGGCAGATGGCATTCAATTGGACTGAGCCTAGCATCTGTCACAAGTAATTCAATTATGGCGCTCCATAGCTGTCAGAATGCTTTACCTTTGTCAGTTATTTTGTTTTATAATTCAATCTCTAGTAGCCTTGGATTTCAGAAACTGAAAGCTGGCTCTGCTCCAATAATCTCACCTTCTGTCTCATTTGCCAATAGGCACCTTCCAATAACAGTGATACCTACATCTTCCTACAGCTTAGCTGAAGCTTAGATATGAGTCAAAGGTACTGTACTAAATAAAACTCATTCCAGGTGTGAGGCACCTGGTCATATTTATTCAGTGCAGGAGAGAGAATGCATTTTGCAAATGCACAGATAGATTTTCATCTAATCACATAAATTCTAATTTACTCTGTCCTTTTGCAACAAACAAGAAACATTCAGGGGGGGGGGGAATTCTCCGTGATGTGAGCTATAGGATAGCAGGGCACTTTGTTTTTGTTGCTTTTGTTTTGGATCTGTGCATGTCTGTAAAATGAATACGCCTGGGAAATGTGTCAAATGTTGCCTTGTTGCATGCACTGGTAAAATGAATACCATGAAATGGGTTGTTCATGTCTTTGTTATCAATCAGCCTGTCCTATTGTGCTTGCTATGTGAATGCATTTAGTTTCATAAAGGGAAAAGGCACTTATTCCCCTAAGATTTATTGATAAAATTCACAAATTATATTTTGCACATATGACAAAAGATCACAGCAACATAGGTTTGGCTACTCAGTCTCACAAACATTGAAGAATCCTCAAAGATCTATCTCACTATATTGTAAACCAGCCAGTCGCTACTACATCTGTCAAATGGTAAGATTTCTTCACATCTCTCTTCCTATTGTTAGCTGTTGTAATGTAGATTAGTGAATGATTACACAGATTGTTTTTGAAGGCATCTCTTTTGCCATTGGCAGGTAGCCAAGCCTTGCCTTTGCCAAAGCAATGCAAATTAAGACAGATAACACATAACATCTATTTGATTCTGACTTAGGAAACCAGATGCTGGTTTTGGGAAAGGGCTTTGTGAATCTGAAACATTTGAATTTTGTGAATTATAATGGATTCTGATTGTAAAAATGAAATGAAATGAAACTTTCACTCATTTGTAGTATGTTTGGAGATAATAATAATAATAATAATAATAATAATAATAATAATAATAATAATAATAATAATAATAATAATAATAATAATAATAATAGAAAATATTTTAGGGTGAAAGGATTTTTGCTGGAGAAACTCTGCTCAGGGGATGCCTGAATGAGGTTCCTTTCATGTCCCCAAGATCTTTTCCCACTGAAGTGGTCCCTATTTATCTACTTGCAATTTCTTGCTTTCAAACTGCTAGGTTAGCAGGAGCTGGGACGGAGATGGGGACTCATTCCATCATGCAGTACTCAGGTCTTGAGCTGCCGACTTGCCGACCTTCTAGTTAACAAGGCCAGCTTCTTAACCACTGAACCACAGCAGTCAGTCCCTATATGCATGGAGATCAGGCTGTAGGATGACTCCTGTTTAACCTGTCTGAATAACTCTCTCCAATGAGAAATCTCTATCTGTCCTTCTTCTTCTTGGGTTTATTTATATCCTGCCCTTCTGGCGCAAGCGCCACCCAGAGAGCAGCTACCAACATAAGAAGAGAAAGCTCTCTACAGCAAAATAAAGCTTTCTCAACAATACAAAATGCAAAATACAATAAATACAGGAAATGCAATGAAAAATGAAAAATAAATACAGTACTGTGTACAGATATACATGAAAATACCGTAAGGCAAAATTACAATAAAGTAGTATAACAATACAATTCAAAATATATCCCTGTAGAGTGTGTAGAGAGATGGTACATACACACCAGGATTGTGGTTGCAAAAGGCAGAGCCCCAAACAAAGGAAGCCTGCTCAATTTATTGCCTAGAAAATTCTCCCCCTTCATGTATGTAAGGTAAACATGGGGGTGTACAAATTACAGATCATGTGATATTCAAACATATACAGGATATAGGTGAAAAGCATAAGAGAACATAATATGTCAAAGAGTCCTGGCAATCAATCTTCTAGGCGATGGGTTAAAACATAGGAAAGCATACGAAGGCATACGCTGCATAATCTTGGCGTCAGGGCGTCTGGGTTGCTTGACCTAGCCTTTCACCCATAACAGACTTGCACTGGCTATTACTGGTTCTACATAAGCATGCCTCCAGAAAGCCAATCCGGTGATTAGATAGGGCTTCCAAGAGGGCAAAGGAATGTTTTCGTACCATCTTCTGCCAGGAGACCACTAAGAAATGCATCTTAGTGTTATAAAGGACCATGTTGGTCCAAAAGCCCCTTTTAGAAGAGTAGAGAAACTTAAAGAAAGTTACCATTACTAATGTGATGTAAGATTAATGTATAGGGGTTTATCCAACAATATCCACACAAGAAAATACAAAAATACAATATGGAAATACCTTACAAAATACCTTTCAAGAATGCTTTACAATAGAAAATGCCCAACCCTCACTAAGGTTGGTGGAGTTTGGTATTAGGGTATTTGAGTTATGGTCCCCAAATCACTCATTTAATTTTCTCCAAACCAGCTGGTCTGGTCTAAGGTTTTTGTACAGTACTGTACACTGAACAGAGCAACATTGAGTTGTGTCATTGTTGTAAGTCCGTATAGCACACTTATTGCTCTCCTATCCAGTAGACTGAATCCTCTAACTCTACCACTGAAGCATAAGCTCCTTCATTTAACAAATACTCTTCACATCAATTTCCCTCCATAACGTTATCTACATTTGGTTTCAATCCCTTCATGCATAAAGTGAGAAAGATAATCGTAATTATGCAAGTGAAGAAAAATGTTAGTTGTTTTAAAAAAGACATAAATTGTTTATTCCACATATAGCATTCTACTCTAGTTATACAGGTTACTTTTAACAGAAGAACAAAATGCACAGGAGCATTACGTGGACAGGGGATTGGTCTGGGTTGTACACTATGGTGTTTGGTGAGGGACACAGAATAGCCTTTTCAGGGTATAGAGGTTATCTTTAAATTGTCAAATATTTGAGAAAAGAGCAAACTTTGTGTCCCAAGGCAGATGGGTGGATGTGGCTTACTAGAGCCAAACATTGCTAGCTTGGAGAAGATGATGCTCCTTCCTATGTCATGAAAGAAGCTGATAAGGCAGTCATCTCAGCTGCTGGAAGAAAAGTGTTTCCACTGTTTCGTGTTCAAGGAATGAAGAAGCAGACGAGTTAAGTAATGAAATTCAGCTCTTTATTAGTGGGGTTTGAACACAGTTGGATGGGGCAAAACTCGGACTTATATACACTATAAACAGTAACACTAACAATAATACAACAAGCCAATTGGCTAACAGAGTGTGCACATTTTTGATCCACTTATTTGCATAAGAATAGATACATGAGAAAAGATACATTCCGCTCCTGTCAGAAAACACAGTTAACATACATAACATTCTTTCCCCCTAGGTAAAAACAAAATCCTTTAACCAGGATGGCGGTCTAGTTTCCCTTCTGGGTTGGAAGCTTGGCTGAGCCGGCTCAGGGGCTCGTAGGATGGGCGACCCAACTGGAGTGAGGGATTGACTAGACGGGGAGGATTTTAAACCCAAATTAAATCCCCATTTGTCAGACGGAGGAGCAAGGGATCGCTCAAAACCAAAATCTAATTCTGTGGATGAATAAGACAACTAATGGTCCCTCCTGTGTGTACTAAGAGTGGAGGGCAATTCTGAACAAAATTAGTCATCATCAATAAAGGAATCCAGAGTGCTAGGCTGGGACAGTGTAGGGGTACACCAGGCCAGAGTAGGGGAGCATTCCACAAATACCCCATTAAATCGGTTCCTAGAAGACACTTCTGGGTCAATGTTGGCTGGCTGCTGACTATTACCTCTGCCCCCTGGATTTAAACAGGTGTGGGGCAACCCTAGCATTGAGTATCTGTATTCGTCTTGTGGGTCCAGTACTCTGGGTCTCAATTGATCCGCGTGCCTCCTCCAGATCAGACCAGTGGCTGTTTCGATTCTGTAAGAAACAGGAACAGTTTGATCAATCACAAACCCAGGCATCCACGTAGGACCACCAGCTGCATAATTGCAGCAATGTACAGGGTCTCCGGACAAGAAACCCTTCTGGTGTTGGATCGCTACATTTTTTTTTATTATAAATTTTTATTTATTTCCTTAAAGCAAAAGATAAAACTAACAAACATACAGAAAAAAAACAGTAACAATACAATACAATGTTACAGCAAGCTCATAGAAAATAGCACATGATAGTAATTAAGCTAATTATTTGCAATATAACCCACAATATTAAATACCCACATTATAGGTTATTACTATAACCATAACATTCATAAGAGCTTTCAGTGCTATAACTATTTTTTATTTCTTTACTAATTACACAACACCCAGTGAATATTTACAATGCCCGGAGAGTTTAGTATCTATATCATCTCCAAAACCCACTTCGAGATGGTACAGGTCCAAAACTGTCCCTAGCCATAAGAGAGTGATCCACAAACGGCTTCCAAATACTCCAAAACCTATTTTCTTTTAATTTATCCCTTTTTACTTTTATCTCCCATGTCAGTTTGTCATTCAATGCTAGACTCCACATTTCCTTATACCACACTCCAGTCTGTATAAATACATCATTTTTCCAATTTCTAGCAATGCATTGTCTACCTGTAGTTAACATAATTTCCAATAATTCTTTTTCCTCCTTATTCAAACCCATACCTTCCACATTTGTTAATAGAATGGTACCTGACACCAACTTAATTCTTTTACCCATTATTTCCCCAATCTCTCCTTCTATTCTTCTCCAAAATTCATATATTTTTTTGCAACTCCACCACATATGTTCATAAGTTCCAACCGTTTCTTTGCATCTCCAGCATAAATTATCCCTTTTATTATCCATCTGATGGAGCCTCAGTGGTGTCAAGTACCATTGCCACAACATTTTAAAATTATGTTCCTTAATTCTTACTGACATTGTTCTCATTATCCTCTTTTTCCATTTATTTCTCCATTCAACATCTCCTATTTTTATATTCAAATTTTGTTCTCACTTCCGTTTCAAGTCTTCCTGTGGATCTTTACCCTTATTCAGTACTAGCAAGGGTTGCCCGGCGTTGCCGGGCTTTTTTTGGGGTTATTTTAAAAAAATTTGAAAAATGGTTGTTGGATGATTTTTCTTCTATGTGTATTTAAATGAGTTTTTTTCTTTTTTTAAATAATGGTTTTTTATACGTAGGTAGTGTTTTAAAGTGTTATAATAAAATCGGATTTTTAAAAGAGGAAAGGTTGATATATATTTTTTTTACAAATAATGGAATTTCTTTAAAAAATGTGTAAGTGTATGTTTTTTAAAATTTAATGTTTTTGAGTGCTATTTTTGCTGTAGCCACTGGGTGGTGCTGTTGCACTATTTTGAAATGGTAACTCAGTTGTGGGCTGTGTTTTCTTCCTGTTCTTTTTTCATTGCACATGTGCTCCTTGCTGAAGCTGGAGGTTTAAGGTGTGTGCTCGTTTATTTTATGTGTTGTGTTTTTTGGATTTGTGGGGGGTGGGGGGATGTAGGTTGGGGGTATTTTCGCAGGGTGCTTTTGTTGTGATTTGGGGGGGTGGGGGTTGTGTTTGTCCTTGGTTTTTTTTGGATTGTTGTTGTTTGTGTTTTTGGTGTGTGTATTTCTGTGGGCCGGCCTCGGTGGCTGGGTGGCCCATTGAAATACCATGTGGTGGTAGTTTGGGGTTTTTTTCGCAGGCCGGGCTGGTTGGAATATCTACGCCGGCGGCCCGTGGTGGGGATGGGGGCATGGTCATTGGGGGTTAGGAAGGGTGGGCTAGGTGGTGGGCAGGGGAGCTGTAGTGTGTTATGGTGCTTTGTTTTTGTGGAGTCGTGCTTTGTTTTTGTTGAATCGTGAAGGTAGATCGTTTTTTTCCCTTTAATATCAGTGGGTGGGGGCTGCGATCCCCCTCCCCGCTGCCTACCCTAGTGTTGGGAGGTTTTTTGGGGAGGTTTGTTGGGATTAAAGGTTATATTGGCCCTTCACTTCTGGACAGAGAGGAACAGGCAGAGAGGATCGATTCCCCCCCCCCCCTCCTTAAAACAACTCTGTTTTTAAAGAGAAGAAAAGATGGAGTTTTTTTTAAGGAGGGGTGGTTGGGGATCGATCCTCTCTGCCTCATCTTTTGTTTTCAGATGGGTTGGGGCAATATAGTCCTTTTATCCCCACAAACCTCCCAACACTAGGGTAGGCAGCGGAGAGGGGGATCGGCACCCCCTCCCACTGATTTTAAAGGGGAAACTCCATTCGGGAGCTTCAGGCGCCGCGGGTGAGTAAAAGAAAGCCGGCTGGTCTTTGCTTGTCTGTGAGCTGTTTTTCTTTTAAATTTTCCGGGCGCCGTTTTCCTCAGCATTCTGCGTTGGCACGCAGGACGCTGGGGCTTGTAGTTATCGGTTGGTGCTTTGTGTTTCTGCTGGTTTTTTTTAAAATGCGTTTGTTTCAATTGGCTGCGGCGTGTGTCCGAACGCTGCGCCGTGCGAGAGCCTCTCAGCGTGATTGGCTCTGGCGCGGCGCAGAGCAAGGAATGTTGGGAAGTGAAGTTCTTTCCCTTTCTTGCCGTTTGTGGGGCTGAGGCCCCCGTGCCGGATTTTTAAATCCTTCGTTGACCTGCGTAGGCAATTCGGCCGTGCGCACGAAGGGTGGGTGCGGGTCAGTAGGGCGACGCATAGCAACCTATAGCCAGTTCTAACGGTGAACACTTGGATTTATAGGTTAAGATAATGTAAAGTTTGCTTACTAGACCCTTAATGTTCTTTTCCCCTTTTCTGATCTTTAATACCAATTCTTCAAATTCGGTCTTTGTTCTATCTATCCCTATTTCTCTTCTATATTTTTTATTCCAATTATCAACCTTCAATTTCTGAAACCAGTCCAATTTTAACTTTTCAAATATTTTTTCCTCTTGGTTTCATCATCACATACTTTTAACCAGTCCTTCAGTAAAGACATTTCATTTTTATCCAATATTTCCTTTTTTTCCTTATCTATTTTTATTGGAAAACACACCATATCAGTCAATTCCAAAATTGGAGAGAGATTTGGGACCATATCTTTCTTTACTCTTTTCCACACCTCCATGAGGCCTCTCATCATAGTATTGCTTGTCTTTATCAGTTTATCCTTAATTCCCAAAAAGATCATTTTGCCGATATCCCTGTATTCTTTCATCTCCAATTCCTCCCAAATTACCTTTTTTCTTGCCAAGATCTTCACAACATTCTTAATTTGGAATGCTCGATAGTATGCTAACAAATTTGGCATACCAAAACCCCCTTCTTTCTGAAATAAGTACCAAAGCTTCTTTGGAAGTCTAGATTTTTTGCCTCCATTACAAAAATTATTGAACATCTTTTGAAACTCATTGATTTCCTTCTCCTTCAAATGGATCGCAAGTGCGTCAAATAAAAAATTAATCTTCGGCAGCAATATCATTTTGCAAATTGCAATCCTCCCAAACCATGACAGATTCAACTTTTGAAACTCTTGTAGTTTGTTCTTAAATTCTACTTTCAAACTGTCATAATTCAATCTTTTAAGTTCTTCCAATTTGTTTGAAATAGTTATCCCCAAATATTTCAACTTTTCTTTAATTTGTATGTTAAATGTCCCCACTATCTTTCCCATCTCCTTTACCCCCATGTTACACAGCATCAATTCTGATTTATCCCAATTTATCATCAATCCAGTTATAGCCTCAAATTCCTGAAGTTGGTCTTTAATCCTATCCATTACCACCTCTGTATGTTTCACCATTAACAGCGTATCATCTGCATACATATTCACTTTATTACCCAATATCCCTTCTATGTTTGGATCGTCCCTTATATTTTTAGCTAATATTTCCATTGCCATAATAAACAGGATAGGAGATGGTGGACAACCCTGCCTGGTACCTGCCTCAAGCTTTACCACATCTGTAACCTCCTCGTTTACTCTAATCCTAGCACTCCCTTTTTGGTATAATAGATCAATTACCCTTCTAAATCTATCCCCAAATCCATAATTTCTGACTATTTCCTTGATTGAAGACCATTGCAGTGAGTCGAATGCCTTAAAAATGTCTAATGATAATAAACCCACCTTTTCATTCGTTTGATTAACATTATCAATTAGATCTAATACCCTTCTAGTCAAGTCAGCCATGTGCCTACCTTTTAAAAAACCAACTTGGTCAACATTTATATATTCCCCCATAAAACTGTTTAAACGATTAGCCAGTATTGCTGTGAAGATCCTGGCGTCCTGGTTTATAAGAGAAATTGGTCTGTATGATTCCACCTTTTCCAGATTCTTTCCCGGTTTTGGCAGCAGAACGATTATGGTACTATACCATGAAGTCGGAATTTGTCCTCCATCTAAAATATGATTATATAGCTTCACTAACTTTGGAACCACAACATCTTTAAATTCTTTATAAAATTCTGTCGATAATCCATCGTCTCCCGGGGCTTTCCCCATCTTCAACCCACTAATTACCTCCTTTACCTCTTTATCAGTAACCCTTTCCTCCATTTTTTCTCGATGTTCCTGTTTTGTTCCATTCCCTAGCTGTCTCTCCAAGATCCCTTTAAGCCTCTCCACATCTACTTCCTTTTTTGCATATAATGCTTGATAAAATTCCTTCACAATTTTACATTTATCCCTATTCTTATTACACCTTAACCCTTGTTTATTAACCAACACCCCAATTTCTCTTTTTTCCCTTTTAGCCTTAGCTGCTCTTGCTAATAATCTTGAGTTTCTATTACTAAATTCAAAATACTCTCTATTTAAATAAATCAGATCCCTTTTAACTTTATCTATGTCCTTACGCATTAACTCTGCCTTAAGTCTTTGCAATTTAGCGAAAGTTTTTTTATCTTTACTTTTTGAATGGTCATCCTGTAACTGCTTTATTTCTTTTTCTTTTTCTATCTGGTCTACCTTATGTCTTTTATACTTAATACTCGCCAACTTTATACTTTCCCCTCTGAAAACCGACTTCATGGTATCCCAAACAACGTTAAAATTAACTTCATTATTGTCGTTCCACTGCCAACTTTCTTTCCACCTTTCCATGATTTGCTCTTTACATTTTTGGTCTTTAAATAGGTTAGGATCATACCTCCAACTTCTTCCTCTTCGGATATCTTTTTGTAATTTCAGTTCCAAAAGTACTTTGGCATGGTCTGATTCCTTAAAGATCCCAATTTCCATTCCCTCAATATTTTTGATCAGATTTTCTGTAAGAAAGACGTAATCTATTCTCGAGTAGGTCCCATGGACGTGTGAAAAAAAAAGAATATGTCCTTTCCAAGCCTTTGATCTCTCTCCAAGAGTCCTTCAAACCCATCGCAACCATCCATTTATCTAAAACCTTCCCTTTCAAGCCAATTCCACATCTTGCTACATTCGTACAGTCTAAATCTGACCTTATCAAGTTAAAGTCTCCAGCCACAATAGTTTTTGCAACATTTTCTACCTCCACTACTTTCCGAACCTTTTCTAAGAAATCCGCTTGATGATCATTTGGAGCATATATATTTACCAACATAATTTCCTCGTCTTCTATTTTTCCTCTTACAATCAAATATCTACCTTCTTGATCAGCAACACTTTTTATAATCTCAAATCCTAATTTTTTAGAAATCATAATTGCCACTCCTCTCGCTTTTGAAGTACCAAATGCCATCTCATAATGTTGAATCCATCCCAAAAAAAGTTTGTTCGTGTCTTTTGACTTCTGGTGCGTTTCCTGTAAGAACACTATATCGGGTCTATCTTTCTTCAACGACAATTCCAACCTCTGCCTCTTAAGAACAGAACCTGTACCCTTCATATTCCAGGTTAATATTTTAATATTTCCCATAATCTATTTCCTTTCTAACTTCTAAACTCTCCATTGGGCGTGCCAAAACCAACCCCTTCCCCCCAAAACACAAAATTTTACATAGAACACACACTATCACTCTCCCCACTTTCTTAAAAAAAAAAAAGACGCCTTCGACAACCAAAGAGGGGAGAGGGGGGACATGCAGGATGTGCCTACCAACCAGTGCTACGCGCTACTCATCCTTCTATAATGCTTAAATGATTTGATTTTTATTAATCTATTTCTCATTGCTCCTTGCTTGCCTCCTCCTCCACCATGATCAGCGACAGCTCCTCCTCTTCTTTTCCCTGCGGTGTTCCACCTGTGGCACCACCAGCCTCTGCCCTCTCATACTCCCTCCCTAGAGCACCCGATTCCAACAGTTCTTTCTTAAAATTTATCCACTCTTCCGAACCTGTTTTTACCAACTCCAGCAAACTCAAATACTCCAATGGATCAGTCCCTTCATCAATTACTTGCATTCTTTTCTCATAAAAAAAGCGCAATTGCTGTGGAAATCTCCAGTTATACCTTATGTTTTTACTCATCAACAATTTAGTTACAGGTCTCATCTTATATCTCCACATTCTTTCTTTCATTGAGATATCATTGTATACTTCTACATCAGAACCATCAAATTTCAGGGCGTCAGGCCCAGCTTGTTTCAAAAAAGCCATTACTCTAAGCTTATCACCCCAATTTGCAAATTTTACCAGAACATTTCTTTGAACCACCTTCCCTCTTCTTGGGCCCACCCTGAATGCACTTACAATATCTTCCTGTACAAATTCCTTTCCCATATTCAAACCATTTAACCACTGAACCACTCTTTCTCTTAGCTGGTCCGGTGTCCGTTCAACCACCTGACAGATCACAATGTTCTGCTTTCTTATCATATCTTCCACAGCATCAATCCTTTTCTCGTGCTCTTCCAATTTCAGCTTATTCTCCCGCACCGCCTCCTGAGTCCCTTTTATTTCCTTTTTTTATAACATTTACCTCACTTTGAACCAATTTCACATTTCCCTCTATTTTTTGCAAACTTAAATCCACTTTTTTTGAGAAATCTGCAACAGATGATACCACCTTATCTTGTTTTTTCATCATTTCATTTCTATCTTTCACCCTTGATTCCTCATTCTTCTCCAGTTTCTGGAACAAATTACCAATTTCCACCATAATTTGAGTATGATCATAAGGTTCAGGTGGCGATGATGAAGACTGAGGGACCTCTTCCATTGGTGCTTTTTCTTTCCTCTTAGACTTCACCACTGGTTCTTCCTCTTTTGCTTTCCCTCTTGTACCTTTATCCATGATGACACCCAATAAGAAAGTCCAGTGTTGCAGAATGTTGCAAAATCGTAGTCAGTCCAGACAAGCCTGTACCGCTGCAACCACTAGTACCACCTATCCAAACAGGTCAGATGAAGCTTATAGAGAGGAAGAAATCCAGCGAAGAATTAATTGCTGTAATCCACAAAAAAACAGGAACCGGAGTATGCTCCAAACAAAAAGAAAAAAGGAATAATCCACATTCGACCCGCTTCCCCAAAGCAGGCAGTCCAAATATTCGCCCTCCAAACCACAAAAGTAGAAACTCCAAGGAAACGGTCACCCAGATTTTTTCATTTGAGTCAAAGCCACCAGGAAGGGGGGTGAGAAGAGAAAAAAGCCCAAAATCCAAGCAAAGAGAAAAAAACCAGGAGGAGCAATATATTCAAAGGAGAAAAAAAATGTTATTTATAATCTACATGGTGAAGGAATAAAAAGCAAATTAGTCCTTCTCTTGAAGCGAACAAGTCAAAGGGCCCTTTTCCAGTGGGTACATTAACTTCAGAGGGAAACCCCCCTTCTTCCTCTGTAAGTCGGCAGGCTTTCCCCACACTCTTTAGGCTCAAAACACACTGAAACCTTCAAAAACTGGAGCCCAGACGAAAACTTCTTTAACTACTTTACTGTCGCCAAAACGCGCCGTGGTTCTCCTGGGGCGCAAGAAAGCCATAGACCAAAACACAGTCACTTTCATTTTCCAGGACCACCGCCATTAACAGGTCGACAGCCCGATTTTATCCACTTCCACACCCGCTTCCAAGTCCGGGCTCTTCTAAGCAAAATCCCCAGTTAGCTTTAACTTTTGCACATAGACTTTCGTGAACTTACGTAAAGTTGTTTTCTTGCCGATTTTACTGCCGCCTCAACTCTCCGCCGTCTCGCTGGTCCCGTTCTTGGCTCCTCGGCAGGGAAAGCCGCGGCTTCCGTCGCGAGCCTCACCTACCCAGGAAACCTCCCAAACTTCGACCGCCAAACTTCAAAACTTTACAAATGGGCAAGCAGGAATCATATCAGCTAAAAATACCACTTTAAAATTTCCCCATTTTACTCGTTCACATTAATTACCACTTTAGTAAATGCGAGCAACCAAATCAAGATGTTACTCGTCGGCCATCTTAGCCACGCCCCCTGGATCGCTATATTTGTGCCTTTGTTCTCTACCCTAGTGGGATCCAATCTGTCCAGCAAGGATGACAGTTTCCTTCACTGGAGCAATTCAGCAGGGGACAGCCCTGAGGCAAGGGGGGTGAGCCTATATGTGAAAAGAAATTGGTATAGCTGGAGTTCCAAATCCCCTTCACCCATACGCCAAAGCGCATCTTTAGTTGTGCGCACCTGCCACTCCACCTGACCATTGGTGACTGGGTAGAATGGGGCAGCAGTGATGTGCCCAATTGCATTCCTTTCCATGAAGGATTGGAATTCTGCAGACGTGAACATGGACGCATTGTCGGACACCAGCACATCTGGAAGTCTGAATGCTGCAAACAGCCTTCTCAGGTACATTATCATGGTGGCTGAGGTGGTATTAGGCACCCTAATCACTTCCAGCCACTTAGAGAATGAATCCACAACCAACAAAAATAGGGCACCCCTAAATGGACCTGCAAAATCTATGTGCAACCTGAACCATGGGCCCCTGGCAGAATCCCATTCCCGAGAGGGAAGGTGGGATTGCTCTGGGTGAGAGGATTGGCATCTGGCGCAAGTGCCAACTATCTGTTCTATGTCTTGGTTCAGCTGAGGCCATCAAAAGTAGCTAGGGGCAAGGGTTTTGGACGGGCAAGGGTTTTGGAATGGACAATTCCCAGGTGACTTGTGTGAAGTAGATGTAAAACCTTTTTCCTGAGAGTGACAGGAATGACCACCCGCTGGCCCCATAGAAGGCAACCTCGTTCCACTGACAGTTCCAAATGCTTGTGGTGGAATGTTCCGAATTCCTTGGCTAGAGGAGAGACAGGCCACCCTTTTTGTACCCAAGCATTAGTCAATGTTACATCCTTGGCCGTGGCCTTGGCTATATCTGAGGGGACAACTGGGGGTGAGTTGAAAGCCTCAATTATAAGGACCTGGTGGTCGCTTTTGATCTCGCAATCAGCTTCCCCGACCCCTGGTAGTGGAGAACATGACAGGGCATCAGTGCGATTGATGTTCTTGCCAGGCCTGTGCACCAAAGTAAATCGTATGCATTTAGGAAAATTGCCCAATGCAACATCCTTGGGGACAGAATTTGAGGCGTGGGCTTCCCGTTCACAAAGATTCCAAGGAGGGGCTTGTGGTCAGTTAAGATGGTAAAAGGCCTTCCATAATGGTAATCGTGGAATTTCTTAGTGCCAGTCACGATTGCCAATGGCTCCCTGTAAAATGTAATTTTTCTCAGGCTTTGAGAGTGAATGGGAATAGAATGCTACGGGGGCTTCCCTCCCGTCATTTAGTACATGGCATAACACATCTCCCAGCCCCACAGGGGATGCATCACACACAAGTACAACTATCTTGTTACGATCAAAATGAGTTAATACAGTATCCGAAGATAGCAGCCTTTTAAGTTCTAGGAACGCTTTCTCCTGGCAATGGCCCCAGTGCCAAACAGTATCTTTCTCAAGAAGCCGATGTAATGGTTCAGCGACTGAGGCTTTGCGATGGAGAAAAGTGTGATAGAATTTTAACAATACTAGAAATGATTGTAATTTGGCTTTACATTTTGGCCTGGGTGCATTTTGCACGGCTGCCACCTTGGAGTCAGAAGGCATGATACCTTGGGATGTAATTCGATGCCTCAGAAACTCCACTTCCGGTGCCAAAAACAAACATTTGTCTCTTCTGAGACGTAGACCGGCCCTCTCAAAACGTGAGAGGACTCGATTGAGCCTGGCCACTAATTCGACGGTGTCCTTAGCAGTGATCAGGACATCATCAAAATATGGCAGGACAACGGGCAAACCTTTTAAAATGCGTTCTACAAGAGATTGAAATATTCCAGGGGCCGCATTCACCCCAAATTGTAGTCTAGTTACCTTAAATGCCCCCTATGCGTGGAGGGAGGAGCCTAAGGTAGCTGGTTGATGTGATTTCTGTCGTCTCCTTCTCCAGACAAAGAAAAAAGGTCCTATTTGGGTTAAAAGTACCATGGAATTTGCTAAAAGATAGCTACTGCAGTCCTTTGGATGATAAGAGGGAGGAACTGCCATATTGGGCTGAGCTGACAGAGCTGACATGAAGCCAGGTGCTTTTTGTGATAAGATAAAGCTTTGTGGTTGTAAATAAAAATAAAACTGCAGTCTCTTAGTAGCTGGTGGAAAATATTTGTGGACTATTGATAGCTGCAAGTTGCTGAGCAAATAATGTCAGGTACTGGAAGAGAGACAACACTAAGAGACTTTTTTTACAAGAGTTACTGCAGCGGTGGTGGATTAAAATAAATGAAGAGGAAAGTCTGGAAAAAAGAGACTGTATCTGATAAAGTATATAGACATCTTGTCAGTGCAGATGACAGCCCAATAAACAAAGAAGAATCTGAAAATATGGATGCAAGACTACCCTCTAAGGAAAAACTGAGTGGAGATCTGACTCTGTTGGAATTAAAAGACTTTATAACTACAAAATAAGATAAAAGATAAAAAAGAAATTAAACAGTTTGTTAAAGAGGTGGTCAGAGAGGAAGTGCAATCTCTGGAAAAATCAATTTCTGGATTAAACATGAGATCCAATACTTAGAGGTTAGAGTCAGAGGTTAAGGACTTGGTGGAGATTGCAGTAAGGCATGAAAATACCATGGACAAAGGATTTAAGCAATTGGTGAAGCTACAGGATCAACTGAAAAAGCAAAACATCAGGATTAAGTTTTTCCCCGACATGGATAAAGACAATTTAAAAATTGAAGTGGTTAAATGGTTACAAACCTTTGCTTTGGACTCTGACCCAATTAAAGAAGAAGAGATTGAAGCAATTTTTAAGGTCAGTTTCAAGAGAGGTCAATGCCCCAGTGATATGATAATTACTTTTGTATCAGGTTATAAAAAAGATCAAGTAATGGACTATTTAAGGAAGCATGGTGACTCTGTATTAAAGATAGGAGAAGTAAAAGTACAAGTGATTTAAGTAATGAGACTATTCAATAGAGAAGACAGATGAAGCCGATAACTGAAATTTTGTTTAATTGCAATATAAGATATCAATGGGGTTTCCCTATCTTTTTAAAGATATTTCATGATGGGAAAGTGGTTAGAGCAGAGGACCCAAAGGGAGCAATGAGACAACTTGAATTACTAAAAATTATAGTAATGGGAGACCAAAACTGCGAAAAACTGTTTAAAAACCTCTATGGAGAAGGTTCAGAAGGATCAAAGGGGAAAGAGGAGTATCAAGCGAAGGGGAGAGACCATTCAAGGGAGAAACAAAGGGAGAAACCTTTGGGTTATGGAAGTGGAGGGGAAATAAGAGAAGAAAAGGATGCAAAATTGTCTGGTGCAAAGATAAAGCCAAAAGCCAAAAAGTAAAAATAATATATAAATATAAATAGGCACAGGCAAGAAAGTGTTAAAAATTTAGGAATATGAATAGAATAGGGACCAAAAGAATTAAAATAGAGGAAAAATAAGAGAAGGAGACGGGGAATAGTGAAATAAGGAATTTAGAATAGAAGGGATAGGCTCTCCCTCCTCCTCCCCCATTCCCTAAATGGGAGTGGCCAGGCAATAATTAACCTGGGGGGGATGAGATTTTTGAGTGTTGCATGTTGGTAGGTGGAGGGTTATATGTTACATGTTGCATGTTATATGTTATTTTTAAAAAACAACAATGTGGTTAAAAAAATGCCCCCCTGGCCTATGGCAGCAGCAGGAGTCACAGTCAATTGTTGGTAAGCCTGGGCAAGGTCAAGTTTTGCAAAGCAATTTCCTCCATGCAAGGAGGCAAGGGGGTGGCTTACCACGGGCACAGGATATGAGTTTGGGCGAATAGCTTTATTGATGGTACACTTGTAGCCAGTGCATATCCTGACATCCCCGTTACTTTTCTTTTTTTAAAATAATTTTTATTAAATTTTAACATAGATACAATATATAAAGACAAACATCAAATTCACATCCAGTAATAACACTATATTTCAGTTGTGATTCAATATTATATTACTTCCCCCTTCCATTTCTCTCCTTGGTACAAAGTTTTTATCAATGTCATTTATAGTTTTTCCAAATCTAAATTTTTAAATTTTCACCATCTATTTGTACATTTCATAATCTCTAATATATCATATATCCACCAAGTCACCCTACTACTTCGTAATATCAATACAGAAATGACATAACTAAATTTTAAAAATAATAAATTTAAACCAAAAATAAAAATAAAACAAAAAGACTAACCACCCTGTGTTATATGCATTGCCCTGGAGAGCACGAAGTAACATTATGGAATCATTCCCAAAAACCCTTGTGAATGGGTGCAGGTCTATTCAGCTCTTCTCCCTTCAAAGAGTAATCCATAAAAGTTTTCCAAATCTTCCAGAATCTATTTTCTTCAACAATCCCCTTTTTCATATTTATCTCATATGTTAACTTATCATTCAATGCTAATTCCCAAATTTCCTTATACCATTCCTCAATTTTTATAATCACATCATTTTTCCATTTTCTCGCAATACACAATCTACCTGTTGTCAGCATTATTTCAAGCAATGCTTTTTGATGTTTACTTAAATTTATATCTTCCACATCTGTCAGCATGATGGTATTTGCACTCAGTTTGATTTTTGTTCCCATAATTTCATTTATCTCATTCTCGATACCTTCCCAAAAATCCTTTACAACCTTACATCTCCACCACATATGTTCATATGTACCCAATGCACTCTTACAACGGCAACACATTTTATCATTTTTTAATCTATCTGATGCAATCTCACCAGTGTCAAATACCATCTCCACAACATTTTGTAATTGTGCTCCTTTACTCTAACCGACAGAGTTCTCATAATTCTTTTCTTCCATTTATTTTTCCTGTTTTGATCCTCAATCTTTATCTCAAGATCCTGTTCACATCTCGCTTTCAGCTCCTCTTGTGGATTACCTTCCTTATTTATCATTATATATATTTTACTCACCAGCCCCTTTATACCACTTTGTCCCTTTCTTATTTTCAAAACTAAATCTTCAAACTCTGTCTTCCCTCTTTCTAATCCGGCCTCATTCATAAATTTACAATTCCACTTATTTACTATTTTTATCTGAAACCAATTTAATTTCAATTGTGCATACACATTTATTTTTCTCTCGTTGTCTCTACATGCCCATATCCAATCTTTCAACAGGAAAACTTCATTCTTATCCAAAACTTCTTTAATTCTTTTATTAGTTCTTATTGGAAAATTTGCAATATCCTCCAATTCAATAATAGGAGAAATATCTAGTGCCAACACCTTTCTCACTTCTTTCCATGTTCCCAATAATGTCTTCATCATCTTATTTTTAGTATTTACTTTCCCGATGTCACCTCCTAGAAAGACTATTTTCCCCATATAACTAAGTTCTTTCATTTCAATTTCTTCCCAAACTGCCTTTTCCCTTGCTAAGATCTTCATAACATTCTTAATTTGAAAAGCTCGATAATATGTTATTAAATTTGGCATTTCTAACCCACCATCTTTTTGAGGTAAGTACCAAAACTTTTTTACCGATCTAGATCTTTTTCCCCCATTACAAAAATTATTAATCATTACTTGAAACTCATTAATTTCCTTATCCTTAAGTTGAATTGGGAGTGCATCAAATAAAAAAATAATTCTTGGTAATAACATCATTTTACTTATTGATATTCTTCCAAACCAGGACAACTTCAAATTTTGTAACCCCTGTATTCTATCCTGTATTCAAAAAATTCTCTTTTTATATATACCAAGTCTCTTTTTACCTTATCTATAGCTTTTCCTATCAATTCAGTCTTTAATCTTTGTAAATTATCAAAAACCTTCTTATCCTTAGTTTTTGCATGTTGTTCTTGTAAATGTTTTATCTCATTTTCAATTTTATCCTGTTCCACTTTAAGTCGTTTATTCCTAATACTAGCCAATTTAATACTTTCCCCTCTAAAAACCGACTTCATGGCATCCCATACCACATTAAAGTTCACCTCATCCGTGTCATTCCAACACCAACTCTCCTTCCAATTCTCCATTATTTGTTCTTTAAATTTAGGTTCCTTAAATAATTTTGCATCATATCTCCAGACCCTTCTTTTTTTCTCCCGATCCTCTATCCTCAACTCTATCATCATTTTGCATGGTCTGATTCCTTGAAAATACCTACATCTACCTCATCTATGCTTTTGATTATATTCTCTGTTACAAATACATACTCTATTCTAGAATATGAATTGTGTACATGTGAAAAATAAGTGTAAACCCTTTCCGACCCCTTACACTCTCTCCATGTGTCCTTCAATCCTAACGCAGTCAACCAATTATCAAAAATCGGCTTCTTAGTTCTTTTCCAACATCTTAGTAGATTTGTACAATTTAGATTTGACCTTATTAAGTTGAAGTCTCCGGCCACTATCATTTTAGTCGTTCTCTCTTTCTGTAATATTTTGTACATTTTCTCTAGAAAGGCCTCTTGCTGATCATTTGGAGCATATATATTCACCAATGTTATTTCTTCCTCATCAATCTTTCCTTTTACTATCAGATATCTGCCCTCTGGATCGGAAATACTAATTGTCATTTCAAAGCCCAACCGAGTTGAAATCAAAATAGCCACCCCTCTTGCCTTTGTGGTACCAAATAATTTTTCGTAGTATTGCATCAATTTTAAAAATATCTTGTTTGTATCCTGAGATTTTTGATGAGTTTCCTGAAGAAAGATCACATCTGGCCTATCCCTTCTTAAGGCTGATTCAATTCTTCTCCTCTTAACTTGAGATCCTGTACCCTTCACATTCCATGTTAGAACCTTTATATTTCTCATAATATTGGCAAATGCACTCCTCTACAATCTCTGATTTCTCCTTTGGGCGTGCAACATTCAAACCCACAATTAAAACTAAACCTACTACATAAAACATTCATCTCTACCCTCCCCACCTTTTTACCCAAAAAAGCCACCTTTGTACCCAAAGGGGGGGGGAAACATGGAAGATGTGACCTAAACAAACAAAAAAAAGAAGACAGTGCTCAAGCGCTGTATTCTACAATAATAGATTTAAATTTTAACTACTCTTTTAAACTTTGAAGACTTTTATATTCCTTATCCATCTATCCTGACCTCTCTCCTCCAGATACTTCACCCTTCTCCAGCCCCTTTCTCTACCTTCGATCCCTCTTCCCTCCCTCCAGTTGCCCCCTCCTGCTCCATTCCCCCATAATCTCTTTTTATCCCTCCAGACTCTAACAAATCTTTCCTTAATGCCAGCCATTCTCTTGAAGACACCTCAACCAATTCAATTGAGCTCAAATAATCCAATGTATCTGTTTCTGCATCAATTGTATGCATTTTCTTGTCATGGAAAAATCTTAGCTGCTGTGGAAATCTCCAATTGTATTTTATCCCACGTGAAATCAAAATTTTGGTTACTGGTTTCATTTTATACCGCCAAACGCGCTCATTGACTGCAATATCGTTATAAACCTCCACATCATTTCCGTCAATTTTCAAAACACCAGACCCAGCTTGTTTTATAAAAGCCATCACCTTTAGCTTATCCCCCCAATTTGCAAATTTGACTAAAACATTTCTAGGAGCACTTCTTCCTCTTCTCGCCCCCAATCTATAAATGTTTGCAATATCTTCACTGACAAAATCTTTCCCCATTTTCAAATTATTCAACCAGTCAATTATTCTATCCTTCAGCTGGTCTGGTTTCCCCCCCAAAAGATTGCATATCACAATATTCTGCTTTCTCACCATCTCTTCCACCATATCTAACCTTTTCTCTTGCACCTCCACTTTCAACTTTACTTCTCTATTTTCCTCATGCAATCCCTTCATATCTGTTTGCATCAATTTCATATCCTTTTGCATCAAATTAACATTTGTTTCCAACTTTTGAAAAGTGAAATCAACTTTATGAGCAAAATCTTGAAACATTGTAACCAATTTATCTTGTTTTCCCATAATTTCATTTTTATATTTCCCCCTTGCTTCATTAATTACCCGAAAGCCTTTCACATTTGCCTCCTCCATTCATTCAAATTTCTGAAACAATTTACCCATCTCAACCATTAATTGTGTTTGGTCCATTGGCGCAGGCTCCGGTGATGGTGTTGATGATGATGTATCTTCCACAGCAGCCTTATCTTTTTTCTTAGATCTCACGGCCTCTTCCTCTTTTCCTTTTCCTTTCACAAATTTATCCATTGAAGTGTCAATAACCAATTTCAAAGCAGCCACTCCTTTTATGTCCCCAAATTCTTGCTCTAACTCCAGTATCAATTAGACTAATAATGTAACTCCTAGCTTACACCTCTCACTTTATATACTATTAGCCCCAGCAGACCCTTTTTATATCAATCAAGAGGTAAAAAAACCTGTACAATTTTATTGTAATCCAAGATCGAAGTTCATTTCAACCTTCCAAATTTAGATAAAAAAGTCTAATTCCACTTGAGTAATGCTGTCCAATTATCTTCCAGTTATATTCCAGATTTAGATTAAAAAAGTCTAATTCCACTTGAGTAATGCTGCCCAATTATCTTCCAATTATATTCCAAATTTAGATAACAAAGTCAATTCCACTCGAGTGATGCTGTCCAATTATCTTCCAGGTATATTCCAAATTTAAATAAAAAGTCTAATTCCACTTGAGTAGTGCTGTCCAATTATCTTCCAATTATATTCCAAATTTAGATTTAAAAAGTCTAATTCCACTTTAGTAATGCTGCCCAATTATCTTCCAGTTATATTCCAAATTTAGATAACAAAGTCAATTCCACTTGAGTGATGCTGTCCAATTGTCTTCCAGTTATATTCCAAATTTAAATAAAAAAGTCTAATTCCACTTGAGCAATGCTGTCCAATTATCTTCCAGTTATATTCCAAAATATAAAGAGGAGAAGCAGTGCTGCAGGTATTAGAGTTATAACTTTGAAAATAGGCTGGCTCTTGTTGTAATCCACAAAGGGAGCACAATATATCAAATCACACTATCCCAATCGCAAGACTGTATTTGCTTATGTCCGTCTGAGTCTGTGTCCGACTCAAAGCAACGAGGAAGCAAAAACAGAGAGAGGAGAGCAAGGAAAAAAGAACAAAAACCCATCCAAAAATTGTATTCCAATTATTGCCCCATTGTAATCCAATTCCTGCATCCAGAGGGTAACCTTTTCCCCCCTTTCTTTTATATATATTATGCTGCTCCAGTTCTAAAAAAAAAACCCTTAAAAAACTCTTCTTTCGTCTCCAAAACCACAAACACGCAGGAACGATGGCAGCGGATTGGGAAAAAGCCCCCCTCTCTCTCACAACACCACACCAACCAGTTCAATGTCCATCACAATCTCCTTATTTCTTTCATATCCCTCTGCCACGCTCCAACTCCTCCGCTCTATTTCACCCACTTTCCACAGCTCCCAGCTCCCGGCTCGGGTTCCTCTTCTTTTAACTTTCGTTTTTACAATCACCCGCCGCCATTTCTCCTTCTTCGGCCACTTTCCCCTCCACACACACTCTGCACTTACTTGTCCTTTCTGGTGTTTAACTCCACACCTGGACCTTTCCCCTCCGTGACCACCGCTCCAATGATTATGATTTGAATACCTTTCTCTTGGAGAACTCTGTCAATCAAGTCCGATATTTCTCCAAACTCAGGGCTCCCATCTGGAATGCAGTGGTTTGTTCGACCCGGCTTGCGCCGCATCTCGCTCACCCCTTCTTCTCCGAACTCCGAGCCCGTATTTATGTTTTTGAATCCTCAGTGTTCCATCAGGTCAAATAAGTTGTTTTCACATCAACAGGTCCTCCAAGTTTTTAAATAATTCCACATTTAAACCCCATTTCAGCGCGAGCTGGTCAATGTACGTGTTACTCCATACTCATCTTAGCCACGCCCCTGTTACTTTTCAAAGCAGTCACTATTGGTGTCTCCCACTCTGCAGTGTCCACTGACACTAGGATGCTCTGCCCCACCAGTTTGTCCAGCTCGGCTTCTATCTTCTCCTTTAAAGCAAAGGGAACCCAGCGTGGCTTCATCCGGATGGGCCAGATGGTTGGGTCAAGCTCAAAGTCCACAGGGGGTCCTTTGTATAACCCTAAACCCTTTTTGAACACCTCAGGATGTGCAGCACAAATGTCCTGGATTGGGTCAGCATCTATTGCGTGAATGCCAGAAAGCCGGATTCCCAGGGGCCTAAACCATTGGGTCCCAATAAGACAGTTAGTGCCCTGCTTAACTACAACCAATGGCAAAGAGGTGCAAATGTTTTTGAATTTGACCAAGAAATTTCCCACCCCCAGGACCGGAATCTGGCAACCTTGCACATCCCGGAGGGAGGTTTTAAAAGATTTGAGCTTGGGCCGAGAGGCAGGGGGAATTCTCAAAAACTCCCTCTGTGTGATTATGGAAAAGGTAGTACCTGAATCTACTTCCATATTGAAGGGGACGTCCTGCAGGATCAGGTCTATGAAGAAACGCTCGCTGACGATGTCCACTTGGCACGGCTCAGGCTCTGGTGACACTTTGGCGATGGACATTTTGTGGTGATGACTCTTCTTGGACTCAGGTGCTGGAGTTCTTTGCTTTCGCTGTCACCATACTTTAGCAATGTGCCCTCTTTGCCCGCAGTTGTGGCATTCTGCGGTGCGGAAGGGGCACTTCCTGCTGTCATGCCGGGTTCCGCAGCCATCACACTTGCAAAGGTATTTCTTCTCACAATCATCACGGTGCTTTCAGTGCTTTTGTCAGACCGCTCAGACTTCTCCCTCTGCGTCGCTGGACTCTGATGAAGCGGTGGAACCAGGTAATGCAGAGGAGGATGAAGATGAATTTTGCTGAGCTTGCACAGCTGAGTCGGTGGCACTGGCGGCCTCAGACGCTACTGCCTCTTCTAGGACAGCCTTGAAAGTTAGCGTCTTCCTGATCATGAGGCGACATTGAGCATCTTCGCCCCTCATGCCAGCCAGCAGACAGTCCCGGAGTGCTTCTTCAATGCTGTCCCACTTGCACGGGGTGGCAGCAATGTGCAGAGCAGCAGCGTAGTCTGCAATGGACTCCCTGGGTTGCTGCTCCCTTCTGTGGAAGGCCACCCTGGCCGGGAAGATCGAGACCTCTGGCTGCAGGTGTTTCCTCAGTGCGGACATGATTTCTGCGAGCAGCACCACATCCACGTCCCTTGGGAGAACGAGGTGGGTTGCCAGCTCAAGCATCTCAGAACCGCACTGAGCGAGGAAACAGGAACACTTCTGGTCTTCGTCAGAAATCTTCTGCAAGGCCATTGTGTGACAGAATCGGCGTTCGTATGTTGCCCATTTCTCTGGACGTGCTGGGTCGAATGGGCCGATGTTGCTGCCGTGTAGGGACGTCATCCCACCTTCATCGTCAGTTTCGTGTTCAAGGAATGAAGAAGCAGACAAATGAAGTAGTGAAATTCAGCTCTTTATTAGTGGGGTTTGAACACAGTTTGGATGGGGCAAAACTTGGACTTATATACACTATAAACAGTAACAGTAACAATAATACAACAATCCCATTGACTACTAGAGTGTGCACATTTTTGATCCACTTATTTGCATAAGAATAGATACATGAGAAAAGATACATTCCGCTCCTGTCAGAAAACATAGTTAACATACATAACACACTGCTTCTTTTCTTTGTGACAACATGGCATAAGGGAAATCACAGAGTAAAGGAGGTAAGCAAGCAAAAATAGGATACTCATTCCTTTTTCTGTACTGGGGTTTTAACTTTGCAGAAGGAGCTTAAACACTGCATTTTAAAAATTAACAATGAATTTTGCATTGCTGATAACTTTTTTTTATTTGTGTCAGATGCACCACCAGCTAATAATAACATACAAAGCTAAAATTAACACATCTAAAACAAAATAGAATTAAAAATGGCTAGATGACATCTGCCCAATATCGGGCCACATCCAGGCCCGTGCTGGCCATTTGGGACATAGGGACAAGTCCCGGTTTGCCCCAGTGACTGGTACTCCTAGAGGTGGGCAGAAGTATGTCACCTGGCAGCTACAAACCATGACGTCATGCAATACCCCCCCATAGGCGCCGCACCCTTCCTCTATGTCCAGCACCCTTTTAGTATAGCCAGCATGCCCCTGGCCAAATCAACAGCATTTTCTGTTGCCAACATAAGGTCCTTCTCAATGCATGTCGAGGGGCATCGTGTGCATCGTATCATATGGGCGATTGTTTACTCTTCTCCACATTCACACAGGCTGTCATCTACAGGGAAACCCCACTTTCTCAGATTAGCCCCTGATCTTCCTACACTGTCCCTGGCATGCAGTCTGATTAGCTTTCCATACAGGCCATGGTCATTCCTGGCCAGGGAGTAGACAGCCATGTGGTTCTGCCCAGTTATCTGGTAGCTCCTTGCTTGCCTTCCATAGTTCTAAGGCGGACTGTGGAGGCTGGATGTTCATGGGGTGGGGCAGAAATTTTGAGGACAAAACTTGCAGCTAACTGAAAAACTTCCATTAATGCTCAATGTGTTTTACAAACAGAGTGTATAAGAAGCACTTCTGTCTGGCTGATAATTGGATTTTACACCCAAGAAGCTGCATATAGGTTTGCAATCGTGACCTGTAAACATGCTTGTAACTTTCATTAGCACCTTATTTATTTGTTTTTTGTGTCTCTACTTTGCGGTGGAGGATTTTTAACTAATTACTACCTATGTTAGTATGGGGGAAAAAGTAGTAGAAAAATTGAATGATATGTAGATAAGAAGTAGGAAATTGAAATTTTTAAATAACTGTAACTCTGAGTGTTCCATAGGCAACATCACCATAGCTATAGTGATGGTGAGAGTCTGGGAACTGTGGGTCAAAAATGTAATTTCTTTCTGAAGAGATAGATAGCCAGTTGGCTCAATAGCCAAAGGGAGAAAATGGGTTTTCCTTGGGGCATTTATGACCATCTCCTTGTCAACCAAATTTACCACTGCCAGTGAGCCCTTGTAGTGCAGTAGTTAAGCCAAAACTCTGATTCTGATCCTGATAGAGATCGAGGTAGACTCAACCTTCCAATCTTCTGAGGTTGGTAAAATGAGTACTCAGCATGTTGGGGGCAAAATATTGATTTCCTCTGGACCATCCAGAAAGTGTTTAAGGGTTTTTCATAAAGAATAAAGGTGTGATCAGATAGCAATAAAACAGGGGTTCTCAACCTATGGCCCAGGGGCCAGATGCAGCCCACAACACCATTTCATGTGGCCCCCACTGCCTCCATCACACCTGGAAGTGCCATGTGTGGCAGGCTGGGCAAAATGGCCATCCAGCCCCCGAAGCTATCTGAGGGAGCGTGACCTGGCCCTTGGCTTGAAAAGGTTGAGAACTCCTGCAATAAAGGATCACATCTGATTGTGCTGGAAAGAGTCACTTTACTTGGAGCAATCTCCTTAGGGCAACCCTTGTGCGCATACAGGAATCATTCGAGCCCAGCTCCAAAACAGAGCAGTTTTACTGTTTGACCAAAAAGGCTCAGACTGAGCACAAAGCAGGCTGGTTCACAATCTCTTATATGTTGTCCCTAGGCAACCCAAAATGTGAGCTATGTCTCTGCCGAATCACACCCCAATCTGTCGGGGAAGGTCTATCAACCATGCTAGCTTAAGCCAGAGTTTAGGAAAGGTAGATGTTGTGCTGACTAATTGTTTCCAGGAAGTGTAATTAGAACAAATAACTTTCCTAAACTCTGTATGTAGCAGGAAATGTTCCTCTGGATACTTCAGGAGTGATGATGAAGTTGCAGCAAGGGTCTTGGGGAAATTGCTCAACCTGAAACTGTCGAGCCCAGTAAGAAACAGGATCATACAGATTCTCATTATTTTACAACAGCACTCCTCATAATTGTTTTTCTGCTCTGTATATCACATTTATCTGTTTTCATGAGATTATATTCAGATTAGATTCTATCTCTAGCTTTCATTTTCTTATACAGTATTGATATAAACACATATTACACCAACATGAATCCCAGTGAAAGAGATCTAGAAATATGAACAGCCTTTGTTGTATCGGTCAACCTGTTCCTGCAATAATTAGTCTTCTGTAGCCATTGGGGAAATACTTGGATTTTATTGAAGCCTCTCCAATCAGAATTGTCTACTTTATGAAACAGACTATAGAATTATTGCTTTCCTAGAAGGATGTTCAGGTTCTTAGAGCATAATGAGAATAAAAGACAATGCTGTATGAAGAAATGGTGTTTCAAAAGTTCAGACAAAGTTTTAATTTAAAAAGTAACAAAGGTGTTGCCTTGCAGCCATTGCACATAAGGAGGTCTTGGTGTACGAGGAAGATGCAAATCAAGGAGAGGAAATTCGATATATTATATAAGCTTCATCTGCTGATCTAGTTATTGCTCAACTAGGGATGAAGGTAACAATGGACAGCTAACAGAAGAACCATATCACCTTAAAGTAATAAGTACATTTTGAATGCCAGAGAGAAATGCTCCCTTTCCCCAGCTGTGGGGATTACGCTACATCACAATACGGTGATACTCCCATTGGACCATTCTTGCAGTCAGGTTAGAATTCCTTTCCCATTCTCTGAGATGGGCCTTTTCACAAAGATATAAACATGCACAAATACAGGCATAGACAAGGATAAGATTTACGTCAGAATACCCCCAGCGTATAGGATGCTTAAAGCACAAATCTGTTTGCCCTCATTTCTCTTACCAAGTAGTTATTATCCTTCCTTTGTAGAAATCTGTGATAGAGCAGGCACTCTTCATTGTTGTTATGTCCAATCATGTCATCTCTGACTTATGGCAATCCTATGAATGTGAGATCTTCAGAATGTCCTGTCAGCAGCCCTGCTCCATTCCTGCAAGGGAATGGGTTCCCTTAGGGTAGGGGAGCCAAAACCTTTCAGGCCATGGGCTTGTCACATGGTTCAGGGAGCCGATCACTAAGGCTCGGGGGCTGGATCCAGCCCCTGACACCAATTCATCCAGCTCATGAAACCCTTGTCGCTCCTAAAAGTGGAAGCAAAACTTGCCAGTACAGGTGTATTTTACTTTCGCTTCCAGGAGTGACGAGGGCTTCGTTGGCCGGATGAATTGGTGTTGGGGCCTGGATCTGGTCCCTGGGCCATAGTTTGGGCACCAATCCATCTCACATCTGGCCTTCTTCTTTTCCAACTGCCTTTGAATTTCCCCAGCATTATTGTCTTTTTCAGAGAATCTTTCCTTTTCATGATGTCCCCTAAGTAAGTAAGACAGTCTCAATTTTGTCAATTTTGCCTCCAGAGATAGTACAAATTACTGGTGTGTGTGTGTGAAATCAGAATTATTTTCACTGAGGGACAGGGGTCACTACAAAGATTGTTGACTGCATACGTACAAGATTTTGGAGAAAACTGGGTGGAAGGTTTACCACTAATTCTCAGCACATATAGGTCAGCCCCACATATAGGTCAGGGGGAACCACACTAGCTGAGATGTTGTTTGGGTTAAATCTCCGAGGGCCTCTCCATCTTCTCAAAGGAGAATGGGAAGGTACAACCTCTGAATTGCCCCAACCAGTATCTAAATACATTGAAGACTTGCAGAAGAAGCTAAATGACATACATGCATTAGCTAAGAAACACCTGAAGTCAGCTCAGGATGTCACCAAGCTGTACTATGATTGTAAAGCTAGACACAGAGATTTCCAGCCAGGACAACAGGTCATGGTTCCGAACCCGCATCCTGTGGGCAGCTCCAAGTCCAATGGGAGGGTCCAGCCAAGGTATTGCAAAAAGTTGATGAATGTAACTATAAGATTCAATTTGAAGAAACAAAAGTTTGTAAAATTGTTCATGCAAACTCTTTGAAACCTTATGTGTCTAGATCTAATGTACAAATGTACAAATGCTCAGAATCACCAGTTCAGAATGGGACTGGGTGAATGTTATGGAAGAATACCAAAATGCTGGAAATGTTGATTCTGTATATATTTCTGAAAATGTACCAGAAACTGAACAGTTAGCATTGAGAAATGTAATAGCCAAGTTCAGAGATTTGTTCACTTCTGAACCAGGATGTACAAATGTCTTGTCACATGATATTCCTGTTACTTCTGAACCAATCTGGGTTCCTCAATACAGGTTAGCTGGAGCCATAGAAGCCAAAGTCAATGAGGAGGTTGACAAAATGTTAGCTCTAGGTATGATAGAGAAATGTGAATCACCTTGGAACGCTCCTGTGATGTTAGCTAAAAAGAAAAATGCTCAAGGGGAAATTTTACCCAAGATCAGATTTTGTGTAGACTATCGCAAACTTAATGCAGTCACACCACATTATCATTTTCCTTTACCCAGGACAGATGACCTGATCCAGAGCTAGCTGGATCCAAATGGGTCACAACTCTGGATTTAACAAAAGGATTTTGGCAGATTCCTCTAACACAGGAAGCAAAGCTTAAAACTGCTTTCTGTACTACCAGAGGTCAATATTGTTTTACTATGATGCCTTTCGGTTTGAAAAACTCTACAGCTTCATTCCAACGTATGATGAACCATATTTTAAAGGGTTTACCATTCGCTGATGCCTACATCGATGATTTGGCCATTTATAGCCAAACATTTGAGGAACACTTGCAACACTTAGAAACTGTGTTAGCCAGACTACAAGAAGCAGGCCTCACAGTCAATGCTAAGAAATGTCAATGGGGACAAGCCAGTGTGATCTACTTGGGACAGGAAGTGGGAAATGGAAAAGTCTCACCTGTAGATGCCAAGGTAGAAAGTGTCAAAGATTGGCCCATACCAATCACCAAAACACAACTCAAGTCTTTCCTAGGCATGATGAATTACTACAGGCACTTCATTCTTCAGTTTAGAGAGATAGTCACACCTCTCACAGAACTGACAAAAAGATCGCACCCTACAAAGGTAATTTGGACACCAGAACGTCATAAAGCTTTTGAGACACTGAAGCTGAAACTCATTTAGGCACCCATCTTAGTGTCTCCAGACTATCAGAAACAATTTGTTCTGAAAACTGATGCTTCAAACACAGGTATAGGAGCATGTCTACTACAAGAAGGAGAAGATGGGAAACTTCACCCTATCTCCTACTTTAGTAGAAAATTGTTGCCAAGAGAACAGGCATATGCAGTAATAGAGAAAGAACTTCTAGCCATAATTTGGTCCATCACCAAGCTTAGAAGTTACTTATGGGGTCAAGAGTTCATTCTCTTAACAGACCACAATGCCTTAGCTTTCCTGAACTGGATGAAAACCAAGAACCAGCACCTACATCGCTGGGCTCTTCTCTTGCAAGACTTTTCATATAAGGTCTCTGATATCAAGGGGAAAGATAACATCGAGGCGGACTCTCTGAGCCGGATGTATGACAGCCAGGAAGGAGCTGAGGTCATTGAAATGGGTTGAAAACCCGTGTATATATCTTTTTCTGTACTTTGCTTTGCAGTAACTAGCCTTAAGAGAACCTCTGAGATCACTTAATGAACTCAGATGAGCTATTTTTGCAATATTGGTTTCCATTACTCAAGACCACCCAATCTTGAAGATGGTAGGTCCATGGGAGCATCCATCTTGGAAAGGGAGGTACTAGTTCTCAAACAAATAAGAGAAAGTACTTTTTCACCCAGAGGATTACTAGTCTATGGAACTCCCTGCCAGAAGAAGTGGTGACAGCTGTCAGTCTTGACAGCTTTAAGAAAGGATTAGACAAGTTCATGGAGGACAAGGGTATCAATGGCTATAATTATGGATACTTAAGGACAACCTCCGGGTTGGAGAGATAGGCAGGATATCTCTCAATGCCATTTCCAGGGAATCCTAAGCAGGTGAAGGCATCTGCTTGGGAATACCCTGAAGGAAATGGTGAGCCACTGTGTGAGACAGAATGCTGGACTGGATGGGCTGTGGCCTGTTCCAGCAAGGCTGTTCTTATGTTCTTATGTCATGAACCTTGAGTTGTCATGGCAACCTTATCACTTAGTTACTGAAGCTACTTGTAAACACATTCCTACATTCCTTTCTGATGAGCAATACTGCACCTGCAGATAGAGCTGTAAACACATTCCTTTCTGATGGAATCAACACAGCTGCATTCCCTCAAAGGAATGTACATCTGCAGACCCCTCGAGGGAGGATGACAAATAGGTCAGGTGGCAGAGTGACGACAGAGACATCTGACTACCCCACGAGGGAGAAGATGCCTCCCCCTGTCAATCAAAACCCCGTGACTCTGAAACACCTGCAGATTGAGTCATCCTAAAAATGCAAAGGTGGGAGGGAAATCTGCTCCTTTTTGTGTATAAAAGCAGAGCCCTTTCCCTGAGTTAATTGGTCCTCTCAGGTTGAAGGCAGAGCTGTCTCCTTGAGCTGGACTCTAAATACTTATGATCTGAACCCTCAGATCCATACCTGTCAACCCGCGGCTCCAGAAAAATGGGACCTGCGCACATTGCTTGTGCGCAGGTCATGTTCCACGCATGCGTGGAAAGGTTTTACCCCTTCCATGCATGTGCGGAAGCGCTACGCCGCTTGCGCAGCCCTTACGCAAGCAATGTAGTGCTTCCACGCATGCGTGGAAGGGGTAAAACCCTTCCGTGCATGCGCGGAAAGCATTTCCCCTGCTGCCAAATTACGGGGTTTTGGCAGCGGGAGCCAATCAACGTCAATCAACGTCAATTTACGGGGTAATCCCGGCCAAATCGGGAAGGTTGACAGGTATGCTCAAATCTAAGTGGACTATACTAACTATGTTTGCTATGTACTTTGTTTTGTTCCTGTCTTTGTTCTTTTCCAGATACTAAAGGAAAATAAAACTCTTTGTGAGAAACATCAACGGAGTGGATGTCAATTTATCAGGCTATTTCTAAGTGCTTTGCTCTATGCCCCCACATGCTACCAACATATTAAACCACCGCATACTCCCTGTAAGCGACAGGTGGAGTTCTTTGAAGCTGATTGGGAAGCGGTACGGTGAGGCGACCTTAGGTTGCACTGGGAGTGTGCGGATAAAGGAAATTATTGCAGCCTAAAGGATAGGTACATGCCTCCTGTAAGCCAGCACCCAGTCGAGCGTTCAAGATAAAGATAATGCCCCAGTGCTATGTACATTGCCTTGAGAATTGCGGAGCTACCCAGCATCACGTATTATAACCAAAAACTCATGTGGCTTCGGGCTGGTCTGCCACCTTTACCTTCAGACAATGTATAAATCAGAAATGGTTTCCAAATAATTCCAAATTTGTTTTTTTCTGTCACACCTCTTTTATTAACAATTCCCATATTCACTTATCATTTAATGCAAGTTGCCACATTTCTCTATACCATTCCTCTATATCTACTATAGAATCGTTCTTCCAATTTCTAGTAATACATTGTCTTGCAGTTGTCAATATTATTAACAGTTCCTTATTATGTTCTTCCATATTCATATTGTCAAATTCCATCAATAAGGCAGTACCTGACTCCAGCTTAAGGTTACTACACATTATTTGTGAAATTTCATTTTCTATTTTAAGCCAAAAAGCTTTAACCACATCACAACTCCACCACATATGTCCATAAGTCCCCATAACAGTCTTGCATCTCCAGCACATTTTCGTTTTAGTACAATCCATCTGATTTAACCTAACCAGTAAAAGGGCGGGGGAGGAACACCCCAATGGTAACAAATGGTAAAAAGAATAAAAGTGCCAACCTTTAATATATAGTGCAGAGCAACCAAATCACATGGGTAAATATACAAGAGTTATAGAGGACAAAAAATGACTATATACAAAATCCGTTGCCACAGCTCAAGTATAGATGTATGATACACGATAATAAAAACAATGAAAAAAGTATATATATGAAGTCCATAGCCGCAGCTCATGTCGAAGTTATACGATGGAACATGTAGATAACACCTACAGCTGGGCACAAGTAATGGAGTCTTATACAGTCAAATAGCAAAAGTCTCATAATAAAGCTGAATACATGATTAATAAAAGGTCCATATATAGCAAAGTCTGTAAAACGAACAGCATGATAAAGAAATCCGGAGGCTACTGCAACCACAGGTAAGTAGGTACAAACAAAGCAGAACGACAGGTCAATATCCTTCCGGTAAAATAGATATTTCGTATTCTTTCTCAAGAATCTGCAACGGTCATAAATGGAAAGTCTCTATGTAAAACATGCACAAATACAAAAATACAAAACATTCTAAACAACATAGCAATAATTACAAAAGGTACCTGCATGAAATGTAATACTAGCGCGCTCGATTAACCTCTCAGTGCTATCTCATATTGGGTCAGAGCATTAAAGGAAACACTAGAAGTGAGGTTAATATACTATCCAAACGAACACATGTGAAAAATAGTTCCTATTGACTAATCAGGTGGAAATAACCCTTAAAGAGGAAAGAACATGAAGGCGGAAACTTCATAAAAAGGCAGAAAAATCCAAATCAGTATTCAAACCAGAAGGGCTAAGCGTAGAGAAACGATGAATATAAAATGCTTCTCTCGGCAATAACAAACGTTCTTTGTCTGTACTGTAGTATTTACGAGGGGAAAAGGATTCCAAAATAACGACGCGCATGTCAGTAAATGTTTCTTGTCTATGTAATGTGATACTAACGGGGCTGTAATGATGTTGTTTCTAATATGTGATTGGTGTTCTCCCAATCTGGTCTTAAGAGGTCTACTGGACTGACCTATGTAGGCTAATTGGCAAGAACACAAAATCATATATACAGAGTCCCGCATATTACAATTCGAAAACATAGAGAGTTTTAAAGAAAAATTACTACTGGGAATAGAGATCTGATCTGTATTCCACATAAACCAACAAAATTTACAATGACCGCATTGGTGATGACCAACAGGGAATCTGGAAGATGGAAAAGACCTGGGAAGATAATCAGTTTTAGAAATCATACCAGCAATCGCCCGAGTCTTACGGAATCCAATGGTTGGTTTCTCCCGACAGCCCGGCACAGAGTCTACAATGTGCCAATGCTTAATTATGGTATGTTTAATTCTATGGGCTAAAGGAGTAAAATCAAGCGACCAAAATAGGTTGGTATTGACAGAGTTGTCTTTACGTTCCAATATTACATTCTATACAACATTCACCCCCGTATATTTACATTGCCCAGAAGGATGTGGTATTTCCCATTGATTTCTACTGTACCAAAAACTTCAATTGGTCTGGTGTCAGTCTATTCTTCCCCTCTCCCTTCAAAGCGTGATCCACAAACTGTCTCCATATATTCCAAAATCTATTTTCTTTAATTATTCCTTTTTTTAAAATTCAACGCCCATGTTAATTTTTCATTCAATGCGAGATCCCACATCTCCTTATACCAATCATCTACTTTTAATATTATATTATTCTTCCAATTTTTGCTATACACATTCTACCCATAGTAAGCATTATAGCCAATAATTCTTTTTTATCATCATCTAGGTTCATATTCTCTTCGTCCGTCAACAAAATGTTACTTGGCCCCAATTTGAGAGATGTTTTCATAATATTGACCATCTCCTTCTCAATTTCCTCCCAAAATTTCTCAACCTTTTTACATTCATACCACATATGTACATATGTGCCCAATGTATTTTTTACATCTCCAACACATTTTATTATTTTTTTAATCTATCTGATTCAATTTCAATGGGGTCAAGTACCATTTCCACAACATTTTAAAATCATGCTCTTTAACCCTGACGGACATGGATCTCATACCTCTTTTTTCCATTTATTTTTCCACTCTTTTTCAGTTATACTTATCTTCAAATCTTGTTCCCAAGCATTTCTTAATATCTCTTGTGAATTACTTTCTACATTTAATATTTTATAGATTCTGCTAACCATACCTTTAATTCCAATTTCCAACTTTCTTACTTTCCATATTAACTCTTCAAATTCAGTTTTGCTTCTTTCCAGACTCTGCTCTCCTCAATAACTATTATTCCACTTATTTATCCTCATAATTTGTAACCAATTTAACTTCATTTGATCATACAGCTCTTGTTTTTTCACATCGTCTCTACAAACTCGTAATATTGGAATAAATTGATAAGGATAGAAATAGAAATATAATTGTTTTGGATAAATTTATTTGAATAGAAATTAGACAAAATAAGAAGTTATTGGTTACTAATGTTTAAGAGTAAAGTTGGGATAATTATCATTGTGATAATAAAACATTAAAGAGACAGTAAGTTAAATGTTAAAATTTAAAAGGGTTATATTTAGACATATATACATCTAATTTAATTGTTTAAAGATTCTTTTTTCTTTTTTTCCTTTTAGTGATAATGTTAATGTATCACTTACATGTTTTACTATGTTGTTTTTCTTTTCTGTATTTGTATGTTATTTTATTTTTGAAAATCAATAAAAATTTATAAAACAGAAAAAGACTGCGCCTAGAGCTAGATGACACTTTTTTATAAGCAGTATCAATGATCCGTGCTAGATAACTTCTATTGGCTAAAGAGGAGTAGATCTTAGTCACTGCTTTATGAAAGTCCAAATCACTGGTGGAGTTACGTTTAGGTCTTAAAAACAAGCTGTAAGGGATATTGCTTTTAAGCGAATGGGGATGGTAAGACTCGAATTGCAAATAGGCATGCCTGTCTGTGGGCTTATGAAATAATCGCATGTTAAGTTTATTATCAGAAATGAAAATTTCAAGATCCAAAAAAGGTATAGAATGGAAGTTAACAGAATGAGTAAAAGTTAAGTGATCATTTAGAGTGTTAATCCAAATAACAAAATCTGAAACCAAAGAAGAATTGTGGAAAACAAAAAATAATTCATCTATGTAACGTTTATAAGTAAGTATGTTCGTAAAAAAGGATTAACTGTAGAATTGAGGGTGAAAGTGCAGTCAAAATTATTCATAAAAATATTAGCCACAGATGGGGTGAAATTTGACCCCATTGCTACACCATGAATCTGTAAATAAAAAGAATCTGTAAATCTGAAAAAATTGTGCTCAAATTCCATCAATACATCTCCAGCACATTTTCGTTTTAGTACAATCCATCTAATTTAACCTAACCAGTGTCAGGTACCACCTCCACAACATTTTATAGTTATGTTCCATGACTCTCACAGACATAGATCTCATAATTCTTCTTTTCCATTTATATCTCCAACTTTCCTCTGAAATCCTAATATTCAGATCTTTTCCCCATTTTTTCTTAATGTTTCCTGTGATCCGTCATCACCATTTAACATTTTATACAATTTACTGACAAGGCCCTTAATTCCTACCTCTCCCTTTCTTATTTTAAATACCAACTCTTCAAAATCTGTCCTTTCTCTTGTTAAACTAGTCTCCAAAATTATTTATTGTTCCATTTATTCAATACAATAACTTGAAACCAGTTCAAATTCATTTGTTCATAAATTCCCAGTCTTTTTCTTTATTTTTACATATCTGAATCCAATCCTTCAGCAGGAATACATCATTTTTCAAAAACACATCCCTCACCTTCTTATCTATCTTTAACGGAAAATTCCTCAAATCTTCCATTTCTGTAATTGGGGACACATTTAAAAGGATTATAGACCAATTATATCAACATGGTTTTGCTAAAGTGAGAGTAAGACTGGAACATGTCAGGGCTGCCCACTTTCACCAATATTATTTATAATGGCAATGGAAATATTGGGGAACATGATAAGGGAAGACAAAATTTGAAGGATTGGAAGGGAATAAAATTAGTTTGTATGCAGATGATATCCTAATAATTATGAAAAATCCAAAAGGAGCCTTAGCAAAAATACAATGGCATCTTAAAGAATTTGGAGATATGACTGGATTGAGAATAAACTGGGATAAATCAGAAGTAATGTTTTGTAATATGAATAAAGAGAAGAGAGAAGAGATTAAATTAAAATATCATATTCAGGCTAAAGATATTTTGAAATATTTGGGGATATATATATCAAATAAATTTGAGGATTTAATAAAGTTAAATAATGAAAAACAGAAAAAAGAAATGAAGGAAAAATTCAACAATATAAGCAGCTGAACCTGTTTTGGTTTGGTAGAATTGCACTGTGTAAAATGAAATTATTTACCAAAATTAAACTTTTTGTTAGATGCTTTACCAATACAACTTAAAGATAATGAGATAAAAGACTTTCAAAAAAATTGAATGACTATTGTAATGGGGGGAAGAGACCAAGAATATAAAAAAAGTTGTGGTATTTAGCTCAGAAAGATGGTGGATTGGGAATACCAAATATTGATACCTATTATAAGGCATTTCAATCAAAAAATGTGGCGAAAATTTTATTGAAAGAAGAGATGATATGGGAGGAAATGGAGATGAAGGAAGTGAAGCGTGTTGGTAAAGCAATTTTTTTGAACAAAGTATCAACAAAAATTGAATTTAAAAATTTTTTGTTGTTCAGTCGCACAGTCGATTCCGACTCTTTGCGACCCTATGGACCATCGCTCTCCAGGCACCTCTGTCCTCCACCATCCTCCTTAGTCCACACAGCCCCGTGCCCATTGTGTCTACAATACCATCTAGCCATCTCATCTTTGGCCGTCCCCTTCTTCTTTTGCCCTCCACCTTCCCCAGCATCAAGGCCTTCTCAAGTGAATCCTCTCTTCTCATTTGATGTCCAAAATACTTCAACTTCATCTTTGTTATTTGTCCTTCTAAGGAGCACTCAGGGCTAATCTCTTCTAATATTGACCTATTTGTTCTCCTCGCTGTCCAGGGGACTCTCAAAACTCTCCTCCAGCACCACATCTCAAAGGCATCTATTTTTCTTCGCTCAGCCTTTCTAATGGTCCAGCTCTCACAGCCATACATTACCACCGGAAATACCATTGCTTTGACTATGCGGACCTTTGTTTGCAGTGAGATATCTCTACCTTTCACTATGTTCCCCAGGTTTTTCATAGCTTGTCTCCCAAGAATCAGTCGCCTTTTTATTTCATGGCTGCAATCCCCATCTGCAGAGATTTTGGATCCTAAGAAAGTAAAATCTGTTACTGCTTCTACTTCTTCCCCATCTATTTTCCAGGGACTTATAGCGCCTGTTGCCATTATCTTGGTTTTCTTGATATTGAGTCTCAGGCCAGCTTTTGCACTCTCTTCTTTCAACCTAATCAGGAGCTTCTTTAGGTCTTCTTCACTTTCTGCCATTAGGGTGGTATCATCTGCATATCTCAAATTGTTGATGTTTCTCCCAGCAATTTTGATCCCATATGGTGATTCCTCCATCCCTGCATTGCGCATTATGTGCTCTGTGTATAAGTTGAATAAGCAGGGTGACAGAATGCAGCCTTGTCTTACTCCTTTTCCTATTCCAAACCACTCCGTCATTCCATACTCTGTCCTAACTGTTGCTTCTTGACTCATGTACAGATTTCTCATGAGACATATAAGGTGTTCTGGTATTCCCATCTCTTTAATTACTTGCCACATTTTGTTGTGGTCCACACAATCAAAGGCCTTGGTGTAGTCAATGAAACAGAAGTAAGCTTGTTTCTGGTATTCCTTTGTTTTCTCCATGATCCAACGTATGTTGGCAATGTGATCTCTGGTCCCCCTGCCTCTTCTGAATCCAGCCTGCACCTCTGGTAGTTCTCTTTCTACATGCTGCTGTAGTCTATCCTGCATTATCTTGAGCATCACTTTGCTGGCTTGTGGGATGAGCGCAATTGTTCGATAATTTGAACATTCTTTGGCATTGCCCTTTTTTGGGATTGGGACATATACTGATCTTTTCCAATCCTGTGGCCACTGTTTCGTTTTCCAAATCTGCTGGCATAAAGCATGTAGTAGCTTGATTCCATCATCTTTTAGGGCTTTGAAGAATTCAACTGGGATACCATCATATCCACTGGCTTTGTTATTTGCCGTGCTTTTTAGGGCCTTTCTGACTTCACTCTCTAGGATGTCTGGTTCAAGTTCAATTTCCCCCTCATTGTTATTATCCGCGGTGTTTAGGTCTTTTTTGTAAAGTTCCTCTGTGTACTCTTTCCATCTTTTCTTTATCTCTTCTGCATCTGCTAACTCTTTGCCATCTTTGTCTTTTATCGTGATCATTTTTGCTTTGAACGTTCCCTTGACTTCCCCAATTTTTTTAAAGAGATCTCTAGTCCTGCCTCTTGTGTTGTTTTCCTCTATTTCTTTGCACTGTTCATTTAGGTAGCTTTCCTTATCTCTCCTTGCTTTTCTTTGAAATTCTTTATTTAAGTGATTGTATTTTTTCCTTTCTCCTTTGCCTTTTGCGTTCCTTCTTTCCTCTGCTATTTTAAGAGCCTCATCCGACAACCACTTTGCTTTCTTGCGCTTCTTTTCTTTTGGTATAGTTTTCCTTGCTGCCTCCTGCATAATGTCTCTCATCTCTGTCCATAATTCCTCTGGTACTCTGTCTGTCTGGTCCAGACCATTGAATCTGTTCCTCACCTCCACCGTGTATTCCTTGGGTATGTTGTCTAGATCATATCTATCCGGCCTATTAGTTTTCCCTATTTTCTTCAGTCTGAGCCTGAATTTTGCAATCAGTAGATTGTGATCTGAGCCACAGTCCGCTCCAGGTCTTGTTTTTGCTGACTGTATGGAGGTTCTCCATCTTTGGCTGCAGAGTATGTAGTCAATTTGGTTTCGATGTTGGCCATCTGGTGATGTCCATGTGTAGAGTCTCCTCTTGTGTTGCTGGAAAAGGGTGTTTGCTATGACTAGTGTGTTATCTTGGCAGAACTCTATCAGTCTTTGCCCTGCTTCGTTTTGTGTTCCCAGACCAAACTTGCCTGTTATTCCGTCCACTTTTTGATTTCCTACTTTTGCATTCCAGTCTCCTAAGATAATGTGGACATCGTTTCTTGGTGTCTGTTCTATAAGATGTTGTAGGTCCTCATAGAACTGGTCTACTGTGGCTTGATCTGCACTGGTAGTTGGTGCATATATTTGGATTACAGTGATATTAAATGGTTTGCCTTGTAGTCTGACTGACATCATTCTATCATTTTTGAGATTGTATCCTATTACTGCTTTTCTCACTCTTTTATTTACAATTATGGCCACTCCATTTCTTCTGAGGTTTTCTTGTCCACAGTAGTAGACATGATGGTTTCCAGAGCTGAATTCGCCCATACCTGTCCATTTTAGCTCACTGATTCCCAAGATGTCAATACTTATTCTTTCCATTTCCTTTTTTACCACTTCCAGCTTTCCTTGGTTCATAGATCTTACATTCCATGTCCCTATGCAATATTGTTCCTTACAACACTGTATTTCTCCTCCCCCTTTCCTGCCCATCCCTTTCTGTCCATCTAATGTGCTGAGCATCCTTCCTGTTTCCTCTGATTTGTCCCTTTGTTTTGCCTTTGCTTTGGTCAATAGGGTTTTCTTGGCAAACTCCCTGGCGTGCTTTGCCGGTTTCTACGCCATTCCCCCCCCCCCCATCATACATATTATCACAGTTTAAAACAAGGTAACATCATCATGCATATTATCACAGTTTAGAACACAGTATCAGTTTAGAACTGATGTCAGCCAGCTCTAAACTGACACAGTGACACAGTCACTCTGTCAGTTGCTATAAATCATCTATGTTCAGTCAACTATATTATTTCAGTTCAATTACTGATCCCTTGCATGCATGCAGCAGCTCTCGCCTCCCTTTGGCTGCGAAAAGTTGGTTAAAGGCTCCAACTCAGGCCTCACTGTGATGGTGGCTACGGATGGTGTCTTCTGGGGGTGGTCGAGGGTCTCCTGTGTCTGCAGTGTCTGTAGTGTCAGCGCGGCCCTTCCTCTTTGCCCTCTGGGGTGTTGCTACTTTAGGAGGACTCCCGTGGGCCTCTGGATGGTTACTGGGCAGTTGGGGCCTGTGTCCTTCTCTGCCTTTTCCTTCCTGTGTCCTTCTCTGCCTTTTCCTTCCTTGCACCCAGGTTTTAGGATGGGGTGGGGGGGAGGGGCTGATTCTTCACTCACCTCCCCCAAAGGCCTCTGGATGGTGACTGGTTAGTTGAGGCCTAGGTCTTTCTCTGCCTCTTCCTTCCTTGCACCCAGGTTTTAGGATGGGGGTGGGGGGGAGGGGCCGATTTTTTTAAAAATTTAAAATTAAAAAAATAGATTGATAAAAACAACATTGAATTCATGGAAGAAATTGAAAATGAATTAATTAGATTTCTAGTGCCACCCCACTCGTCAAAGGTGACTCTGGGCAGCTCACAGCAACATAACAAAAAAAACATCAACATCTAAAAACAGTTACAATCTACAAGTCATTAAAATAATCTTTAAAAATTATTTAAAAGTCTTTAAAAGTCTTAAAAATTCTTTAAAATCCTAAACCACCTTCCAGTCACACAGACAGCAACTCAGCTATTCAAATCAGCCAGCCCACTGTGGATTTTTCACCAATCCCCCCCCACTTGCTGTGCCAGCCAGGTCTTCACGCCTCTACAGAAGGGCAAAAGCTCCGCCTGGAGATGAAGTTCTGTAGGAAGGAGGTTCCACAAGGCCGGAGCAGACACAGAGAAGACCCTCTTTCTTGTGCTAGAGAGGCGAGCCTCTCTAGCAGATGGAACTATCAGAGAGCCCCTCTGGTCCACTCTGGTGGGACAGGCAGATATCCTTGGGATGATGCAGTCTCTATTTACTAGAATGTATAAAATGTCTGTCAAGTAGTATTTGTGGTGAAGGTTAGTTTAATTTCCTTTTTGGGTTATGTTTTTTCTTGAATTGATTTTATTTATACTGGGTTTCTGGACACAATATCTGGGATTAATTGTATGCATATTGACAAAAGTTTTATTTGGTGCTGAATCTATTATATTATTATAATTGGTGCATGCCTGAAGAAGTTATTCTGAATCACAAAAGCTCACATGATGTTTGATAAAGATATTGCCTTTCACCTGCATTTGCATTATGTAATAATGTCTGGCCAGACATCCTGCTATGGTAACAGAGAAGACCATACAGCCAGCAACTCAACACTGTTTGTTGGGCGGTGGTAAATAACCTAACCCCCTAAAATAACCTAACCCCCTAAATGGGCCAATGGCTATGGGCAGATGAGCCCCTTTAGGTGGGGTGATGTCATTAGGAACCATCATATTTGGCCCATATTCCGCCATCCAAATTAGGAGCCAAAAAGGCCACAAAATCCCCATTCCAGGGCATGCTCATTATGCGAATCCTAGCCCTGTGATTGGTTACAATTTTGGATCCTGTTCCCCATTGGTTAATTACATACATACCCTGTTATGATTGGTTAGTTATGGCTTTCCGGCAGATCGCTATTTTGTATCAAGGAGCCACTGCCGGTGAGACACTATATAAGCCCCATGAGTAAACAAGGGTGGAGCTGGACCGGATCTATACTATCCATTCTGCACAGGTAGCCAGCAACGTGCTAAACCTGGGTCTCCTCCACTATGTTACCACTCCAGGTATAGCTAGTCCTTGCCTCCTACATGGCAGATTCCAGAGAGACTGATTACATGGGATTGTATAGCCATCTCTGTGTCCAGAGCACCTTGTAAACATATCCTAAAAGACTGTTGAATAAATACTTGTTGCTGTTCTGTTCATCGTTGTCTGGACTGCTGCTTATAAGGGCTGGATACAACATTTGGTGATGAGGATGGGATTGAAGAATGGTGAGATGGCTGACCACATCCCCCTTTGGCTGCTACCGTTTGATACAAGCAAGCCTCGCCTCTGGCCGTTCTACAAAGTCCAGCTGGAGAGCTACTTCACAGTAAGGAAATTTGAGCCGGTGCTGTGGAAGGCAACGTTCTTGGCCCACTGTGGGCTAGAGACTCTCGATGTCTCGAAACATCTGCCACCCAAGAGCTCTAATAAGTCTCTCTGTCGGCATTGTGCACACGCTGCATGAGCACTTCCAGTGTAGGTTGGCCCTCGAAGATGAGGAATCGCCGGGTCCAGCCATGACTGCGGCCGCTCTTTCGGAAGCCTCTGGCCACATCCACCAAGGCCTAGCCAGCTCACTGCAGGGAACACAGGCACCAATGCCAATGTCAGGGTCGCTTGCGCCATGCAAAGGTTGCAGGAAACAGCACCTCCACACCGAATGTCCCTATCAGAGCATGCAGTGCCACCAGTGTGTAAAGAAGGGCCACATCTCCAAAGTCTGTAAGCAGCGAATCGAAGGTTCACCAATGCTCCAGTTCTGCATATCCAAGTCTTCACAAGCTGCAGAGTTGACGATGAGAGATGAGACCTCAAGGACGGGTACTTCGTGGATGTCAGCATCGAAGGGGTCCCTTTTCATTTTGAGGTGGACTCGGGTTCCTTCCTCTCCGTCATGACCGAAGATGAGTATCGACGCATTCTGCCTGACCTACGACTCAAGCTTTACTGTATGGGACCAAAGACAACAGAACAGCCGAAGGGTTGGCTTAACACAGGTTTATTGCATGATGATCCGGTGGAGCATGGGGTAATGGTGGCGGCACATCTCATTATATACTGTGGGACTATACATTTGAATCTTGCAGCACCGTAGCTCATTGGCTACTGCCGGCGTGGCCTTGCCTAGGCACGCCTTACTCCCACAGGTGTATCTTCTTCCTGCTGAATGCATGTATCTTCTTCCTGCTGAATGCGGAGACATTTCCCGCGGCTGTCCGTGATTGAGCAATGTGAACCATGTGAGACTGAACGCTCGCAGCTGCCCCCTAAGGGGTTGCTTGCTCGCGTTCCTTTCAGCTGAGGTACATTGTAATTGTGATGGATACATTTTTATCTTGATAGCTTTACAGTCCATTGATATGCATACATAACACCCCTCCCCCCTAGGATGGGACGAAGTCCCGCAACCATTGTGGCTTGCCGCACGTACGCTTGGGGCGTGCGGGCGCCTGACCTAGTACAGGGGAGCCTGTGATCCCTGATTCCGTGGAGGCTTGTCCTGCAACGAAAAATGGGGATTCGTTGGTGGCTCCGTGGGGTGTCTGTGCCCACTTTGCGCTGGGGGACGGGAATGGAATGAACAGCTGGGAGGTGAACCCCTGCCTGTTGCCCTCGGACCCCGGGGACCCTCCTATTGTGAACCGCGGAACCGATGAGGATGCCCTTGTGGTTCTGCTACCTTCTGTTCCCCGCTCGGGGGACCTTGAGACTGTGGTGGGCGGACCCGCCGTCGCCTCCTGTCTTGGGGGTGTCGGTCTCCGGGAAATTGGCGCTATGTTGCATTCTAACTCACAGGGGCTACTGGGACTGGAAGTACCAGGGGCTGAACTGAAACCCCTCTTTTCGCTAGGACGGGTGGGGGACCACTCCGCTAACTCCCCCTGGTACTGTAAATCAAGGTCTAAACTTCTTGGGGAATCTGTGTTTTGGGGAAACTTCCGAGGGATATGTGTGAGATCGGGGCTCTTCCTTTCCGCCGCAAACTCCCGCAAAACATCTCTGAGGATCGATTCCCTTTCCTCCCCCCTTGGTGGGGACCCATGTCCCCCTTTTTCTCCCCCTTGGGCTAAGCGGGTGGGGGAGTACCCTAACGCTGATTCGTGGCTATTTTCGTCTCCGTCCTGCTCTCCGGGGATCCTGCGCCTGAGTTGATCCGCGTGCCGCCTCCACAGGAGGCCTGTGTTGGTTTCCACGTGGTACGAGACGGGGCCGGTTTGTTCTATTACAACGCCCGGCACCCAGGCTGGCCCTGCGCTGGCGTAGTTCCTGCAGTGTACGGGGGTGCCTATGCTGAAACTCTTGGTGGGCTCTATCTCTACGTTCCGCCCTTTGTCTTCTACCCTAGTGGGGTCTAGTCTGGTGATTACAGTGGCCAGCTTCCTACGCATTAACAGCTCCGCGGGGGAGTACCCTGATGCCAATGGGGGGACCCTTTACCCTAGCAGGAACTGGCACACTTGTAAGTCGAGATCTCCAGGACCCATGCGCCGCAGCGCGTCCTTTGTGGTGCGCACGAGGCGCTCTACTTGGCCGTTGGTGGCCGGGTGGAAAGGGGCGGAGGTGACGTGCCGAATGGCGTTGAGACCCATGAACGTCCTGAACTCGGTGGACGTGAAGCAACTAGCGTTGTCGCTAACGAGGGTGTCGGGTAAACCGAACGTGGAAAAGACCCTCCGTAGATGCTTAATTGTTGTGGCCGAGGAGGTGCTCGAGACTGGGATTACCTCCAGCCACTTGGAGTACGCATCCACAACAAGGAGGAAGAGCGCTCCTCTGAACGGGCCAGCAAAATCTACGTGTACCCGGGACCAGGGCCCCCTTGCCGCGTCCCATTATCTATGCGGCAAGCGAGCCTCTTCTGGCCTTGAGCTCTGGCACGCTTCGCAAGTGCCGACCATGTGCTCGATGTCGGCGTCTAGCTGGGGCCACCAAAAGTAACTACGGGCCAGTGCCTTGGAACGGACGATCCCCGGGTGGCTGACATGCAGCAGTTTAAGCACCCTCGGCCGGAGAGACGTGGGGATCACTACCCGCTGTCCCCACAAAAGGCAACCCCTCTCTAGGGACAACTCTACTTTTTTCTTGAAAAATGTGTCGAATTCCGCTGCTGGGGACGATACCGGCCACCTTTTCTGCACCCAGGAGCTAACTTTCGCTAACGTTTTGTCCTTGCCGGTTGCTTTGGCGATGTTGGCCGGTACTACCGGGGGCGAGTCTAGGACCTCTATCATTAAGACCTGGTGGTTTCGCTCTTCCTCGCCCACGTGGTTGCAACCCTGGGGAAGGGGGGACCTCGATAGGGCGTCCGCATGGCTGATCTCCCTCCCTGGCCGGTACACCAACGCGTGCTGATATGCGTTGAGAAAAATGGCCCACCTGAGCATTCTCGGGGACAGGATTTGTGGCGTGGGCTTATCTGCGGTGAAAATTCCTAGCAAGGGCTTATGGTCGGTCACTATGGTGAAGGGACGGCCATACACAAAATCATGAAATTTTTTGGTTCCCGCGATGATCGCTAGCGCTTCCCTGTCTGTCTGGGCATAGTTTCTCTCTGCTTGGGACAGGGACCTGGAGTAGAACGCTATTGGGGCCTCCCTCCCATTTTCTAACATGTGGCATAACACCGCCCCCACCCCCACTGGGGATGCATCGCATATCAGGACCACCGGGCGTTCGGGGTTGAAGTGGGTCAGTACTGCATCGGATGCCAGGAGTCGTTTTAGGTCGTTAAATGCCCTCTCATGGTCGTCGCCCCACTTCCATGCCACGTCCTTTTTTAACAACTTGTGTAGCGGTTCTGCCACGGCTGCCTTGCGCGGAAGGAAGGAGTGGTAGAAGTTGAGCAGTCCGAGGAACGACTGCAGCTCGGGCTTGGATGTGGGGCGAGGGGCCTTTTTGATGGCGTCCACCTTTGATTGGGACGGCCGTATACCCTCAGGAGTTACTCGGAACCCTAGGAACTCTACCTCGGTCGCGAAGAAGACGCATTTGTCTTTCCGCAACCTCAACCCCGCCTTTTCGAATATTGTTAGGACCTTTCCCAACCTCTTTGCCAATTCAGCCCGGCTCCCCCCCCCCTTATCAGTACGACATCAAAGTAGGGTAACACCCCCTCTAATCCCTTTAGGAGGTGTTCCACGAGTGACTGGAAAATCCCGGGCGCCGAATTTACGCCGAACTGAAGGCGCGTCACCTGGAACGCCCCTTTGTGGGTGACTATGGTTTGTGCCGCAGCTGCGGCGGGGGTCACCGGGAGTTGCTGGTAGGCTTGGGCCAGGTCGAGTTTAGCGAAACACCTCCCCCCGTGTAACCTGGCCAACAAGTGGCTGACTACCGGCACCGGATACGCATTAGGGCGGATCGCCTTATTGATGGTGCACTTGTAATCAGCGCATATGCGGACCTCCCCGTTGGCCTTGAGCGCTGTTACAATTGGAGTTTCCCACTCCGCAGAATCGACAGGAACAAGAATCCCCTGGCCCACCAATTTGTCCAACTCCGCCTCTATCTTGTCCTTTAGTGCGAAAGGTACTCTGCGCGGTTTTAGTCTGATTGGACGTACTCCAGGGTCCAGGTCGAAAGTCACTGGGGGGCCCTTGAATTTCCCGAGACCCCTTTTGAAAACCTCGGGGTGCGCGTCACACACGCCCTGTATTGGATCAGTCCCGGCGGCGTGTACTCCCACGGCGTGCACCCCCCCAATGAACAATCCCAGGGGCTGGAACCATTGAGTCCCGAGGAGGCTGCATTTACCTCCCTTGAGGACGACTAGGGGAAGCGTTGCGGCGTGCTTTTTAAACTGGACCTGGAACTTCCCAACCCCCAACACCGGAATGCGGTTCCCCTGCACGTCCTTCAGCGTGGACCTCAACGCTTTGAGCTTAGGCCGCACGTGGGGGGCGATTTTCAGGAACTCTCCCTGGGAAATGATGGAGTATGAAGAACCCGAGTCCACCTCCATCCTAACAGGGGCCCCTTGTATTACTACCTCAATGAAGTATCGGGGGTGCTCCGTGGACACGCTGAAAACCGGAGCGTCGTCCTCGCTGTCGTCGGAGATGCGCCCTACGCCGTCCCGCTTCCTCGTGGTCCGGGTGCCATCCTTGGGCCTCGTGGTGCGGTCCTGCCTCGCCGAGCGGTCTGGGGAACTCCTCCTGGCCTCGTGCCGTTTCCGGCAGACCTTGGCGATGTGCCCGCGCCGGCCGCAGTGGTGGCACTCGGCCTTGCGAAACGGGCATTTGGCGCGGGCGTGGGCGGCGCCGCAGCCGTCGCAGCGCCGACCTTCCTTCTGGACCTTCCGGACGTCCTTGTCGTCGCCGCTCTCCGTAGACGAGTTCGAAACTCGCCGGGCCGCGCGTACCGAGCTCTCTGCCTTGGCAGCTTTCGGGCGCCAGTCCTGGAGCTCTTGCACCCCGGCCGTCGTGGCTTCTGCGGCCTGTGCCGCGTCTAGGACTTGTTGCAGCGTGGGGGGCGGCTCCTGTTTCATCAGCGCGCGCTGAGTCTCGGTGTCCCTCAGGCCGCAGAGCAGGCAGTCCCGGAGGGTGACTTCTGGGGTCTCCCACTTGCATGGGCTGGCGGCCAGCCGCAGGGCCGCGGCGAACTCGGCGACCGATTCCCCGGGCGCTTGGACTCGCCTCCAGAACGCGCTCCGAGCGGGGAACATCGCTATCGCGGGCCGGAGGTGGGCGCGCAGCACCGCCAGGAGCTCTTTGGCTTTGAAGTCGCTCACCCTCCTCGGCGCGATCAGGTCCACCAAGGTCCTCTTGGTCTCGTGTCCGAGCATGCGGACGAAGATGGCCCTCTTCTTGTCCTCATCTGAGACTTCGAGCTCCACCAGCGCTCCATTGAAGTCTATCTCAAACAGCTCCAAGTCTCCCGGCTTCTTGATCTCGTAGCCGGCGCATGTCTTGGTCCCGTGGGCAGCCATTATCCCATCCTCGTCGCCAGTTTACTGTATGGGACCAAAGACAACAGAACAGCCGAAGGGTTGGCTTAACACAGGTTTATTGCATGATGATCCAGTGGAGCATGGGGTAATGGTGGCGGTACATCTCATTATATACTGTGGGACTATACATTTGAATCTTGCAGCACCGTAGCTCATTGGCTACTGCCGGCGTGGCCTCGCCTAGGCACGCCTTACTCCCACAGGTGTATCTTCTTCCTGCTGAATGCGTGTATCTTCTTCCTGCTGAATGCGGAGACATTTCCCGCGGCTGTCCGTGATTGAGCAATGTGAACCATGTAAGACTGAACGCTCGCAGCTGCCCCCTAAGGGGTTGCTTGCTCGCGTTCCTTTCAGCTGAGGTACATTGTAATTGTGATGGATACATTTTTATCTTGATAGCTTTACAGTCCATTGATATGCATACATAACACAAGCTCAAGGGCCTTCTGGGCAAGTTTGTGGACTTGCGGGGTTGCAATGTTCCAGTACGGGGAATAGGGAACTTTGAAGTCCATTATAACTATGTCTACGCAAGTCTTCCCCTCGTAGTTGCGAAACTGGGTAAGACAAACATTCTTGGGTCCCACTGGTTCGGGGTCCTGGGCATTCACTTTACAGGAATTCACTTGGGGATGGGGGGGAGAGAACCAGTCCTTCGTATTGAGGATGAACCCCAATCATTGTTACCACCTGGGGAGGGTTTGTCCTGTGGGCCCCCTGGAAGCGATTTCTCCACTGAAGAATTAAGTGCCATGTTTTCCAGACACGCGCATGTTGCGCACAAAGATAGTGACTTTGGCCAAAAGGCTGAGCCTCCTGAACTGTTCGAGTTGCAAGAACTTTTGCCCCCGGATGTGCTCAACTTTGAAAATCCTGACTCTTCGGATGATTTGGCTATCATTTTGCTCAAAATGTCCTTGAACTTTTCCACTACTTCTAAGACTGACCCCTTGTTATCTGATGTTATTGTGTGGGTGGACATTGGATGGCTGCCTCCTCCATACAATGTGGAGGCTTGTATGTATTACCGGGACCACAAAAAATTCTCGGTGTTGGGAGGCTTTGCAAGACAGTTGTTCCATGTGGGTTGCGGGCCAAACTGATGCAGCACTTGTTGAGCGGGTCCCAGGATTTCTTCTGTTCAGAAGAGATTCTACGTAGCTATTTCTGGTGGCCAGGAATCGAACACGCGATTGAGATTTGGGGGTTGCAACACAGTACTACAGGGACACACAATTCTGGAAGGTTCTCAGTTTCCCCGATGGCGGGTAAAGGTTTGCCATTCCCTGGGGTTGAAGGGGGATAGTGGGGGTCACCATTACCCCCGAACATAGATTGTTATGCAAAAGAGCGCCTGGGTGCAGGCTCACTTCCCTGGGAAGGAAAGGAGGGGTTGTGGGAGCACTCTCATCCCCTAGGGTTGGAGAGGAAAGGGCAGGAAATGCTGGATCTCCATATGCCGAGGCAAAGGGAGCTTTCCTCAGGCTATATTGGAGAAAGTGCACCAAGCCCTTCTTGGCAGGCTGCTCTGGAAGTAAATTCAGGAGCAGTTCTCTCTAAAGAAGTCTCAGCTGTTTTGGATAATCAGCTCCAGTCCGAGGCTAGGAGTCCAGGGTAGCTCAGAGAGAAATGGGCCAGGGACTTGGAGCGAGAGGGTTCATTGCACGCACCACACTTGGGGTCATCAGCAGCTAGCTCAGCTCGCAAAGGCCAGGAGATGCACCACTCAAAGTATTGGTTTGCCTTGGGTTACACACACGCAAGACCCCCATGGATCCAAGGATCTTTGTTCATGCCACAGAGCGCCAGTATAGCGCATGGGTTACTGAACACAAGCTTGGAGGGTGCATAGCAGCTTCGTGGCCAGGAGTTAATAGGTTCATCAGTTGAGGATTCAATATCTTAGTTTAACTTGGGGATCCGTACAGAAAACTTAGGGGAGAGGAATGTTGTGTATTAAGGCACTATTGCAAGTTGCGCAGGTAGCGCCTTGCAAGGAAGAAAATGGTGGTTTCCCACTATCCGAATTAGGAGCCAAAAAGGGTGCAAAATCCCCATTCCAGAGCGCGCTCATTATGCAAATCCTAGCCCTGTGATTGGTTACAGTTTTGGATCTTGTTCCCCATTGATTAATTACATATGTATCCTGTTATGATTGGTTAGTTAAATCTATCTGGCAGGTTGCTACTTTGTATCAAGGAGCCACTACTGGGGAGACACTATATAAGCCCCACGAGTAAACAAGGGTGGGGCCAGACCGGATCTTTACTACCCATTCCGCACAGGTAGCCAGCAATGTGCTAAACCTGGGTCTCCTCCACTATGCTACCACTCCAGGTGTAGCTAGTCCTTGCCTCTGACATGGCAGATTCCAGAGGAAGTGATTACATGGGATCGTATAGCCATCTCTGTGTCCAGAGTACCTTGTAAGCATATCCTAAAAGACTGTTGAATAAATACTTGCTGCTGTTCTGTTCATCATTGTCTGGACTGCTGCTTATAAGGGCTGGAAACAACACTTACTGAAGAAAGTAGTAGCAGACACCCACACAAAGAATCCACAGATGACAAAGTAAATATCTTCTGAGCAGATTTGTAGAGAGTAGCTGACAGTGATAGGAGATGCTTCAATATTTGCCTACTTTGAGTGATGATCTCAAAGAGTCTTTGACAGAACATGAATTTTGAGAATGGTACTTAAATATCATTATGGCCACCATTGATCACTTGTGTTCAGTCGCCCACCTCTTTTTTTACTTGATTGCCTGACAGATTTATTACTTGGGACACTATTGTACAATTATCTTAAGCTCTTTTCAGCCGGCTGTCTGGAAATTCAATCACTTGTCTACAAAATCCTGAAAGACCACACTTGCTCTAATCATAAATTTACCTCAGGAGCCACTATCATGATTCTGCTCAGAGCCATAGTCTGATCTTTGATTCTCACACTCAGACAAAGAGGAAGTTGCGACTCCATGCAACCAGGCTGAGATTCTAGTCAAAACCTAAGAGGCTCTGAGGCAGTGTCTGAATCAGGTAGATGGGGATTCAAGGAACAATAGACACTTGATCTGGAACCTGAATCATTATTATCTGAGCTTAGTTTACCACCCAAGCATGACTGTCATACAGGGGAACAACTGGGAGTTTGCCCCAAAGCACCAAAATTTAGAAGGGAACAACATCTAGAAGCCAAACTATTGATGAGCATCAGGAAAATAAACAGCAACACCTTCTTGCTCTTTTTACTTTCCTGGTTTGTTTATCTGATTTGTTTGTTTTGAAAACATAAAACATCTCTTTCTGTTGGGAAGGTACAACATTTTCTTCTTTCTTTTCCATGGGAGACAAGAGTAAGTGAGAGACAATGGCACTCCCCCTGAGTGCCAGAATTACAACTCTTTACCCAAAGAACCATTCTTTATCCACACAAAGGATTGGATAACCCTTTCCCCATGTTGGCTTATTTCAGAAAGCAATAAACCTGAATGAAATTGTTCAAGAGAAGGAGGAACACTAACTTCCTGCAATCAAAGGCTTATTCTTTTAAGGAATGGAATGAGTGGGTGGAAGAGGCATATATAAGTAAACATATCCATATTTGCAAATTGCTAACCAGGATAATTTATGTATTAAAGTTGTGAAGTAGACTACAAATGCAAGTTTTAAAGGGCATTCAAAAACAGAACAATTAAAAATTGCATACGTTATGTTACTAAAGCTACCATTTGTTCTGGAGACAATAGTAGATAGGCCTGGGTCCATGAAAAGAAACCTCCACAATCCTGCTGTTGGTGAAATGGGTTTAAAAATATGAAAACATTTCCCCTATGCTATCACTTTAAGCAAACTGACATTAGGTGTTTGATTCTCATTGATTTAAACTGTGCCCCTGTCCTGTAGAAATGAATGAACCATCTGTTTGCATAGCATCAGTGGAACTGCCTGCAAGTTAGTTTAAATTCAGTAACCCACACACTGATGATAATGGTTAATATATTTCAGATTCATGATGGTGTCATTCTGAATGATTAATGCCAAACCCCAAATATCCTGCCATCTCAATTTTATTCAGGGAAAGCTTGATAACACCATGATCCCAGAAGTGTTGTGTTCAATGAAAAGCTGACTTGGTCTGTGTCAAAGTAATTAAGAGCTATTTGTTCTCTGTACTCTTGGCAAAACTGAAATGTTCCAGTTCCATTATTTCCTCTTGAAAAATTCTCTCTGTTGTCTTTACATCAGCCAAATGTATAAGGCACCAGTCTTGCCTGACCTTGAGACCATCATCTAAAAAGCTCTCTTTACTTGGCCTCAGGAAGCTCATTAGTACAAATTTATGCAGGAGCTACTTTACCATTAATACATATCTCTTGGAAAGGGTCTATTTTATTATTTGCTCATTATTTATCTACAGTGTGAAGGTGGATGACCTCAGGGGTAGCGAGAAAGATCCTCACTGGCCTGGTATGGCACCATTCTCAGGTCCCTGGTATGACATCAGGCAGACCAAGGCAAAAACTCCACACCCCTCCCACTTTCTTGCTCCAAAGCTGGAGCTAAGACTGAAGGCATCTGCCCTTCTTCTGTCCATAGAATCTGCCATGGTCGGTCCACCTGCACCAGACATCTGAGAGCCAAGGCCTCTGGATAAAGCACACCAGGATAACCCAGTGAATTACTTGGTAACCAGCTTTGACTTGGAAAAAAAAACTTTATTAGAAAAACAAAACAACAGTAAAACAAGGCTTCACAGGGTGATATTCACACACCCAAAAGAACAGGACCTTCACCCACACATGAACTCAGGGTTGGAAAGTAAAACTGATCAATTCATCAAGCCAAAATAAAAGACAGAGCAAACCTTCAGCTCGCAAAAGATTCTGCCCTTCTTGACAAGAGCAAGACCTGAACAAGCCTTGTGGCTGCTCTGCCAGGCTCATGCACCAATCTAAGTTTTTCTATGCTCCAATGTGGCAATCCTTGTGGGTTATTGGAGATTGACTATAGACTTTCAGCCACCATCAACCACTCACCCCAAAGAGAAAATGTAATCTATGAATCTATACCCTGTAGTGCCCCATTGTGTAAAAAGCACTTAGACTTCTTTAATAAACCAGCATAGCCGTGGGGCGGGGGTGGTGGAATAAAAAGGTTGATGTCTAGAGATGAAGAGAATCTCTAAGAGAACCTCTTTGGGGATGTCAGTTTCAAAATCTATTGCCTGGATTTGATCAAGCAGAAACAGTCAAGAGTTTTGAACCTTTTAGGGTCAGGGTCCAGTCAAGTACATCTAGGAGGAGATGCTAACCTCACTTCAATGCACTTTAAGTTGGACCCATAAATGAATGGTAAGGCACAATAAGTCACAAAACATTCCACAGTCACTGAACAAAATGGCCTTCCTTGTGCCATTTTGGACTGCTTTCTCTCCTCTTGAGGTTCCCTCTAGTTGTTGTAGTTTTTTTTAAAAAAAACAACCCACATTGTCATTATTATCATTAGTAGTACTACTTCTGCAAACTTCAGTGCTACACCAAGCCTTCTCTCTGGTTCTGTTTTCACTATAAAAGCACAAGCACCCATTCTAAAGATCAGAAAGAGAATAAGTTATACATTTTGATCTCCATAATGGATCACAACATAGATCAGTTGTTTATCCCCTCAAGAAGAGGACATGAAAAGGATGATGCCACGGCGGGCGGCTTGACTTGCCATCATCGTCGCTCATGGTCTTGGCCTCGGCGGAGGTGAGGAGGCCAGTCGGCTAGGAGCTCCAGGACTTGTGCACGCTTTTGTCCCCCTCCCCCTCTGGAAGGACTGAAAGGACTGTGCTGGGTATATTTTTATATTGTTACTTTGTGATGATTTGTATTTGACTTTTTGAATTTTTTATATTGTGTACTTTTCTGATGCGATTAATTGATGTTTATATGTTGTTGTTGTTCAGTCGCACAGTCGATTCCGACCCTTTGCGACCCCATGGACCATTGCTCTCCAGGCACCTCTGTCCTCCACCATCCCCCTCAGTCCTCCCAGTTCTGTGCCCACTGTGTCTACAACACCATCTATCCATCTCATCCTTGGCCTCCCCCTTCTTCTTTTGCCCTCCACCTTTCCCAACATCACGGCCTTCTCAAGTGAATCCTCCCTTCTCATTTGATGCCCAAAGTACTTTAGCCTCATCTTTACTATTTGACCTTCCAATGAGCAGTCAGTGTTGATTTCCTCCAAGATTGACCTATTTGTTCTCCTCGCTGTCCAGGGTACCCTCAAAACTCTTCTCCAGCACCACATTTCAAAGGCGTCTATTCTTCTGCGTTCAGCTTTCCTAATTGTCCAGCTCTCACATCCGTACATTACCACTGGGAATACCATTGCTTTGACTATTCTAATTTTTGTTTGCAATGTGATGTCTCTGCTTTTCACTATGTTCACCAGGTTTCTCATGGCTTGTCTCCCAAGAATCAGTCGCCTTTTTATTTCATGGCTGCAATCCCCATCTGCAGTGATCTTAGATCCTAAGAACGTAAAATCTGTCACTGCTTCTACTTCTTCCCCATCTATTTTCCAGGAACTGATCGGGCCTGATGCCATTATCTTGGTTTTCTTGATATTGAGTCTCAAGCCCGCTTTTGCACTCTCTTCCTTCAAACCGATCAAGAGATTCTTTAGGTCTTCCTCACTTTCTGCCATTAGGGTGGTGTCGTCTGCATATCTCAGATTGTTGATGTTTCTCCCAGCAATTTTGATCCCATATTGTGATTCCTCCATCCCTGCGTTGCGCATGATGTGCTCTGTGTATAAGTTGAATAAGCAGGGTGACAAAATGCAGCCTTGTCTTACTCCTTTTCCTATTCCAAACCACTCTGTCATTCCGTGTTCTGTCCTAACTGTTGCTTCTTGGTTCCTGTACAGATTTCTCAGGAGGCATATGAGATGCTCTGGTATTCCCATCTCTTTAATCACTTGCCACATCTTGTTGTGATCCACACAATCAAATGCCTTAGTGTAGTCAATAAAGCAAAAGTATACTTGTTTCTGGTATTCCTTTGTTTTCTCCATGATCCAACGTATGTTGGCAATGTGGTCTCTAGTCCCCCTGCCTCTTCTGAAACCAGCCTGCACCTCTGGTAATTCTCTTTCCACATGCTGCTGAAGTCTATCCTGTATTATCTTGAGCATCACCTTGCTGGCGTGTGGGATGAGCGCAATTGTTCGATAATTTGAGCATTCTTTGGCATTGCCCTTTTTTGGGATTGGAACATATACTGATCTTTTCCAGTCCTGTGGCCACTGTTTTGTTTTCCAAATCTGCTGGCATATTGAATGCAGTAATTTGATGCCATCATCTTTTAGAGCTTTGAAAAATTCAACTGGGATACCATCATCTCCACTAGCTTTGTTGTTTGCAGTGCTCTTTAGGGCCTTTCTGACTTCACTCTCCAGGATGTCTGGCTCAGGTTCAAATTCTTCATCATTGTGACTATCAGGAGTGTTGAGTTCCTTTTTGTAGAGTTCCTCTGTGTACTCTTTCCATCTTTTCTTAATCTCTTCTGCATCAGCTAGCTCCTTTCCGTCTTTGTCCCTTATCATGTTCATTTTTGCTTTAAATGTTCCCTTGATTTCCTGGACTTTTTTGAAAAGGTCTCTGGTTCTGCCTCTTTTGTTGTTTTCCTCCATTTCTCTGCACTGTTCTTTTAGGTAGTTTTCCTTATCTCTCCTTGCTTTTCTTTGAAATTCTGTGTTCAAAAGATTGTATTTTTTCCTTTCTCCTTTGACTTTTGCATTCCTTCTTTCCTCTGCTATTTTAAGAGCCTCATCAGACAACCACTTTGCTTTCTTGCTCTTCTTTTCTTTTGGTATGGTTTTCTTTGCTGCTTCCTGCATGATGTCCCTCATCTCTGTCCATAATTCTTCTGGCACTCTCTCTATTGAGTCTAAGCCATTGAATCTGTTCATCACCTCCACCGTGTATTCTTTAGGGATGCTATCTAGGTGATATCTGTCTGGTCTCTTTGTTTTCCCTATTTTCTTTAGTCTAAGCCTGAATTTTGCAATCAGTAGGTTGTGATCTGAGCCACAGTCTGCTCCAGGTCTTGTTTTTGCTGACTGTATGGAGGTTCTCCATCTTTGACTGCAGAGTATGTAATCAATCTGGTTTCGGTGTTGGCCATCTGGTGATGTCCATGTGTAAAGTCGCCTCTTGTGTTGCTGGAAGAGGGTGTTTGCTATGACCAGTGCGTTCTCTTGGCAGAACTCTATCAATCTTTGCCCTGCTTCATTCTGTGTTCCAAGACCGAACTTGCCTGTTATTCCCTCCACTTTTTGATTGCCTACTTTGGCATTCCAGTCTCCTAAAATAATTTGGACATCATTTCTTGGTGTTTGTTCTATGAGGTGTTGTAAGTCCTCATAAAACTGGTCCACTGTGGCTTCATCTGCACCCGTGGTTGGTGCGTATATTTGGATCACAGTAACATTGAAGGGTTTGCCCTGAAATCTTACTGACATCATTCTGTCATTTTTGAGGTTGTATCCCATTACTGCTCTTCTCACTCTTTTATTGACAATTATGGCTACTCCATGTCTTCTAAGGTTTTCTTGTCCACAGTAGTAGATGTGATGGTTTCCAGAGCTGAATTCGCCCATCCCTGTCCATTTGAGCTCACTGATGCCCAAGATGTCAATGCTTATTCTTTCCATCTCATTTTTTACCACTTCTAGTTTACCTTGGTTCATTGATCTCACATTCCATGTCCCTATGCAGTATTGCTCCTTACAACATTGCATTCCTCCTCCCTCCTTCCTGTCCCTCCCCTTCCTCCACTCTGTGGTGTTAAGCATCCTGTATCACCTAGCCTGCCCTTTTGTTTTGCCTTTTGTTTTGGTCCATAGGGTTCTCTTGGCAAGATTTATGGCGTGGTTGCCGGTGTCTGCGCCATTTTTCTTTCCTCATACATTTTATCACAGTTTTTAAAAATTTAAGACAACATATTATCCTGCATATTATCACACTTTAAAACACAGTCTCTATGTTAATTGCTATATTAAGTCAATGTAAAGTCTCTATGTCAGTTGCTATATTAATTCAGCTACATTTTTCACATCAGCTACTTATCCTTGTGTCCTCACTCCCCAGGTGGGGTTTATATATTTTCTTATAATTGTGATTTTGTATTTTGTTTGAATTTGATTAGTATACTGTTTCTGTATTTTGGATATTGTATTTTACATGCTGTAAACCACTTTAAGTTCCCTTAGGGGAAGTAAAGCAGTATAGAAATGTAAATATAATAATAATAATAATAATAATAATAATAATAATAATAATAATAATAATAATAATAATAATAATAATAATAATAATAATAATAATAATAATAATAATAATAATAATAATAATAATAATAATTTAATTTAATTTAATTTAATTTTTGTACTTATATACCACCCACTCAGGTGAACCTGACTCAGGGCGGTTTACATGGTGGACAATAAATACAAAATACAGTAACACAATATACAATGAATACAGTAATACAATATTCAATAACATACCATTAATACTGAGAGTCAAAAAATAATAATCAATCTCCAGAAGTACAATTACAATTACAAAATCTCAGGCCACAGAATATACTATTCAATTACAACAAAAAATATGCACTACAATACAGTTTTGAATAACAAAAAAGTAACAAAACATTAAGTCCCAGAAAAAAGAATAACAGTTGGAAGTATAAAATGATTTTAAATACAGTACCTAGCCTTACCATAATTTCCTTAATTCTCTTACCATACTATTTCTTTTTCTCTACTTGATCTCCATAACCATTGAATGAGACTCTCTCAGTATTGTTTTTAATCTATACAGTACCTACTTAATTCATTCTAGAAATGTCATTTGTGCCCAACACCCATTACATATTCACATTCCTACCATTGTCATGTCATCAGTCTCTTCATCCTTCTTGCTCCCCCACTCCTTGACTCACCAGAATATCTTAACTTGAAATAAGCTTAGAATTTTTTCTGCATTGAAACTTCAAAACCTAAACCCAGGTTCATTGGAAAAACTGAGAACAAGAGCAAAATGCAGGAAGACTGTGGATAACTTAGTTCTATAGCAGAAACTGAGAGCCAGTAAATGTTGTGCCATATTTCTGTTTCAAATGAATGTTTACTATCCAAAATGACAGCTAAAAAATTGCACATCTTAAGTAACAAGAAAAGTGTCTCTAATTAGAGACTAAGAGCATAAGCTTGTCATTGCTCACTTATGGATAGCTTCAGTGTAACATTATTGTTACTGAAAACTGACATTCTAAGCCTAGGAATGTATGGGTGTACAGAGATATAGACAGAGAGATTGAATGTGGTAAATAATGGAAATACCCACATTAGCTGAGGACTAAAGCAATCTTTTAATGACTCATAAACACTCCTTTGTGCTCACATGCATTCTTTCATAAGGAAGTTTGGTGGCTCTTCAAAATATCAAAAGCAAATTTGTGTTACAGAATGCAGCATAGATAATTAATGCAAGCGCGGCGCCAAAATGGCCGCCGCGCCCTTTGCGGGCCCCCCCCCACAGGACAGAGAATCCGGGTAGTTAGGGGCGTGGCCAGCTCCCTTATAAAAGGGGTGGCCACGAGGCAGCCGAGCTGCCATTTTACCTCAGCGACGGAGCGGAGAAGTTTTTTCCCCTGTGTCTCCGTCGCTCGTTAGCTTACCGGGAAGCCTTTTGGTAGCGATTCTGCCTTGCCGGCTTCCCTTTTTGCTTCGGTGGAGATGCCTTCGAAGAAGAAGGCAGCTTCGAGTTCAGCTCGCGCTGTCGCAACCCAGGTCGGAGGACCGCGGTGCCGCCTCCTCAGCAGCCACCTTTGCTAGCCCCGGCCGGGGCCGGCGGAATGGGGTCTATTGCCCCTTGGCCCGGAGTGGGCGATCAGAGTGCGGGCGCGGAAGGGGTTCCGGCCCGCGGCCCACGAGCGGTGGACACCGCTCCTGCTCCTGCCCACTCTGTCGGGCCTACTCCTCTTGGGCCGCAGCCTCTCCCTGGGCCCTCTAGCCTTGGGGGGTGGTGCGGCCCCCTGCCTTGGCAGGTTTCTCCACCAACCCTGCCGGGCTTCGGTGCTGGCCAATGGCCATATGTGGGTCCCGGGGTACAGGGACCTGTACCCATGTCTGGACCAGGCGGGCCGGCCGGCCCTTTGCCCATGGTCAACGTGGACACCTTGCTGGCCCGCATTGCGGCCCTGGAGGCGTCGTTGGCTCGGGCCAGTCAGGCGGGCGCCCCCTTCGGGGTTCCTTTTGAGGCGCTGTCGGCAGGAGGACAACAGCCGGCGGGGAGGGTCGAGCTGCTGCAGGCGCGTGGCGCGGTTTCGGCCACTGCCTCGCAGCTCCCCAGCCAGCAACCAGGTGCGGGTCAAGCCCCGGTGATGAGCTCTACGTCGGTCGTGAGCTCCGACGCCCCCAGTGGGCCGGAACCCCCGGTGGGGGCGGCCCGCGGGGGTGCAGCATGTGAGTATACGGTGCAAGCGAGTACATCCACACACATTCCCAATCTAGGGGGGGCCTTTCAATGGCCTTGGCCTCGCGCGGGTGGTGCGGGGGCCACGCTGTCGGCGACCCACCCGGCGACGACGACCGCCACCTTGGGCACTGGGGTGGGCATTGGTCCTTACACTGCAGGGAATGTTCTGGGGGTGGCTGGGTTAGCTCAGGCCCCTTTTACCAGGCCGGCTGTCCCCTTTTCGGCTTTGCCGACGGCAGGGTATTCCTTGCCATTGGGTGATCACCTGGCACAGGCTACTAGGGAAAAGATATGGCGAGGGGAGTACGTAGATATCTTCTCACTCCTGAACAGAGAGCCCACCAAAGAGGAAAGGGAGGGTCAGGATGAGAAGGACAAGGAGCAGGCACGCCGCCGTAAGCCGCCGCGTACCTGGGCCAACTGGCTCCCCGCTTATTTAATATACATGGCGGTATATTTGAGGGCGCGGCCGGATTTAGCTATTCCCATGGTCCAATATTTGGACAACATATATAGGGCGATGGTCGATTTCCCGGGGCCCCTCATGGCTAGCATATGACGAGGAATTCCGTATGAGGATTCCCCTCCACCCCGAGATGAGATGGGATGAGCCGTGCCAGAGGCTGTGGCTTTTGTATATGACACCCACACGCCCTGCCCCGGGGGATAGATACCATTGCGGACATGCGGTCCAGCGAGCGGCTCCAGCGCAGGTTACCCGCCAGGCGGCGGGGCAGGGGGTTCCAGCCCGCCTGCTGTGCTGGACTTTCTCGTCAAATGGTTCCTGCAATCGAAAGAACTGCAGGTATAAGCATGAGTGTCCCACATGTTCTGGCCCCCACGCAGCCTCTGCTTGTCCCAGGCCTGGGGGGGCGCGAGGCAGAGGGAGGGGTGGACAGTGGGCTGGCAAGGCTGCCACGGATGGAGCTAGTTCTCCAAAAGGCCCCCTCCCCAATTAAGGTGGACATGCTGGAGCGCTGACTCGCATCGTACCCGAAGGGGGAGGACGGGGAGTATCTCCTTCAAGGTTTTAAGCAGGGATTTCGTATCCCTTTTATGGGTGATAGGTCCCCTCAGGATGCTCCCAACCTTTTATCCCTCAGAGGAAGGGAGGAGGTGGCTGCGGCCAGCATTAAAAAGGAGTTAGACGCGGGCAGGGTCGCTGGACCTTTCCCCGCACCCCCGTTTCCCAATCTTAAGGTCTCGCCACTGGGTTTGGTCCCCAAAAAGTCCCTAGGTGAGTTTCGCCTTATTCATCATTTGTCCTACCCAGCCGGCCGATCGGTCAATGATGCTATCCCTGATGACCTTTGTTCAGTCAGGTATACATCGTTTGACCATGCGCTGCGCATGGTGCGCTCGTGTGGCCCGGGTGCCCTGCTGGCCAAGTGTGACATTAAGTCAGCTTTTCGCCTCTTGCCAGTGCACCCGGGTGACTTTGAGTTGCTGGGTTTTAAATTTAATGGGGAATATTATTTTGATAAGGCCATGCCTTTTGGCTGCTCCATATCATGCTCGGCTTTTGAGCGTTTTAGTACCTTCCTAGAGTGGGCTTTCGTCCGCAGGTCAGGGTCCCGGTCTGTAGCCCATTACCTGGATGACTTTTTATTCGGGGGTGAACGGGGCTGGGACACGTGCGCACGTCTCCTCAACACATTTCAGACGCTAATGGAGGAACTTGGTGTCCCTTTAGCGCCCGAAAAGACCGAGGGCCCATCGACCAAGCTAGTATTCCTGGGGGTTGAGATTGACACAGTAGTGCAGGCTTCTAGGTTGCCGGGTGATAAGGTGTCCAGGATAGTGGCCCTTATCTCGGAATTGCTGGCCAAGCGTAAGGCATCCCTGAGGGAACTGCAGGTGCTACATGGGCACCTTAATTTTGCTTGCAGGGTGGTCGCACCGGGCAGGGCTTTTGCCCGGCGCTTATGCGACGCCATGGCAGGGTTATCCAGGCCCCACCACAGAGTCAGGCTCACCCGGGGTATCAGGGCAGACATGTTCGTCTGGTTGCAATTCCTGAGGGAGTTTAATGGGGTCTCATTTTGGAGGTCTGACCTCCTGGCATCCCCCAATTTCCAGATCCAGTCTGATGCCTCAGGATCCCTGGGTTATGGGATGTACTTCAATGGGAAGTGGGCCTATGGTGGGTGGCCACCGGCATGGGCAGGCACAGGTCGCCTGCGGGATCTCACATACCTGGAATTTTTTCCCATTCTGGGGGCTTTGATGCTATGGGGCGAACAGTGGGCTAATTCGGTGGTGCATTTCTGGTGTGACAATGCGGCTGTTGTACACATTGTCAATGCACAGACTTCCAAATCGCCCAGGGTCATGGATCTAGTGCGCCATTTTGTGCTGCGCTGCCTGCGCCTCAACGTCTTGTTCAGGGCCAGGCATGTCCCAGGGATTAATAATGATATTGCTGACGCTTTGTCCCGCCTGCAGATCTCCCGGTTCCGCGCCTTGGCCCCGGATGCGGAGGAATTTCCCTCGCCACTCCCGGACGAGATGTGGACTATTGGCAAGGAGAGGTGAACCGGGCGATTGGCCTGTCACTAGCGCCACGCACGCGTAAGGCGTATCAACAAGCATTCAATTCGTACAGGGCATTTGCTACTCAATTTCTCTTGCCAGAGACCTGGCCTATCCCGGTGGACCATGTTCTGCGGTTCATGGTTCACCTGCATGCACAGGGCCTCGCACCTCGCACCATAGCATCCAAGCTCTCGGCGTTGGCTTTTATGGCCAAAGTGGGGGGTCATGTGGATACCACCTCTGACTTCCGGGTGAGACATGTTTTGGAGGGGTGGGTGCGCGAGCGCGGGCGTTGCCCGGACGACCGGCACCCTATTTCCCCAGGGGTTCTTACCCAGTTGGCCCGGGGCTGGCCAGGCCTCTGTTTTGATCATTATGAGGCAGCCCTTTTTCATGCAGCCACAACGGTGGCATTTTTTGGAGCGCTCCGCGTCAGCGAACTCGTGATGCTGTCTAAGGCGGATGCAAGTGGTAGGGCACTGGAACTCGAGGATGTCTATGTTGCCAAAGACTGGGCCCAGTTGAGGATACGCTCCTCTAAAACAGATCAGCATGGCGTAGGCAGTGGTGTAAGACTGCTACGGTGTTCTTTGGCAGACATCTGTCCGGTTGGTGCCCTACATGAATTCCTGGCACTGCGTGGCATGCACCACGGCCCGTTTTTCTGTCACCAAGATGGGTCTCCCCTTACTAAATTTCAGTTTTGGAAGGTGACAGCCAGAGCCCTCACCAGGGTGGGCCTACCAGGTGCCCGTTATGGCACACATTCGTTCCGTATTGGTGCAGCCTCTACAGCAGCTGCTTTTGGGTACTCTGGGGCTGACATACGCAGCATGGGGAGGTGGGGCTCGCAATGTTTTCAGTTTTATGTGCGCCCACTCCCGCCATGAGTACCAATCCAGTCACCTTACCACCTTTTTTCTCAATTTTCTTACAGACCCTGGGTGTCGTATTACACCGGTGACAGTATGGCTGGTGGGCCACAGCTATGTGCACAGGGCAGCGCGTTACGCTGCGGCGACAGAGTGGGGACCCCGATTGGGACTGGGTGACCACGCCAGTCTCGCATGGCATGGTAAGCCTGGGATGTTATGGCGGGAGCTGCGGCCTTTCCTTTTTTCTGGCCTGGGTGCTGACCCGCCTGACATTCTAATTATCCACCTGGGGGGCAATGATTTGGGCCAGGTCACCGGCTTATCGCTCAAGCATGCGATTTGCGAGGAACTCGCCTACTTGCATTATGTCTGGCCTGCCACAACCCTGGTTTGGTCGGACATTGTTCCGCGCCATTCTTACAGAGGGGGCGTTAACCTCCTGGCCCTTGACCACGCTAGGCGCGCGGTCAATAAGGCAGTGGCGCGGTTTCTTGCCACCAGGGCTTGGGGACGGGTTAGTCATCACCCCGATATTAGTCTACAAAATTATGACTTGTACGCAGGGGATGGGGTCCATCTGTCGCGAGGAGGTATGGACCTCCTGTTGGGTGATTGGCGAGCAGGCCTGTTGACCGAGCTGACGGTCTGGGGGGGGGCGTCAGGTCTTCTTTGAAGCCCCTCCGTGTGGCGGGTAGCACTGGTAAGGTAAACAGTATGACCCACAAGTATCCGGCAGGTTCGCAATTGACTGGACAACACTAGACAGGAATAAATTAGTTAAACGTTGTCCGGTCAACGACGAACCAGGCGATGGGGTGATGACGATTGCTAACCAGCATGCATCACCCCTGTGATTTCACGGATACGCGTCAGAGGGTGGGGTCATAAGTTAGTTATTGACTACGGTCAACAATTTGTTTGTTGTCAACAAACAAATTGATACAAATTGATACATTGTAACCAATTGCCGTTGGCAATTTTGGGGTGGTACCTTACCAGTGTTACTTCGGCCTGCTTGCCTTAGGAATTATGATTGGTCGTTTTACCAATACAAATTTATAATTCGGACTAGGGCATTGAATCAATAAATGTGGCCCTATGCTGTTATCCACTTTCAATGTTGTCTGTGTCCGTTATTGGGGGGGTGCGCCTGCAATGCAAGCGCGGCACCAAAATGGCCGCCGCGCCCTTTGCGGGCCCCCCCCACAGGACAGAGAATCCGGGTAGTTAGGGGCGTGGCCAGCTCCCTTATAAAAGGGGTGGCCACGAGGCAGCCGAGCTGCCATTTTACCTCAGCGACGGAGTGGAGAAGTTTTTTCCCCTCCACCCCCTCCCTAGTTAACAGTGTGATATTATGGTCGCTTCGGGGCCGGGTGGGAATTTTTGGTTGGGACCCATATTGGCTCCGGGTCCTGGCTTTTTTGCCCATCCCACACTGTCGCTATGGTTTGATATAGGGGTCTTTCTGTGTTCCTACTGTTGACTTTGGTCACATTGGCGGGTAGCACTGGTAAGGTAAACAGTATGACCCACAAGTATCCGGCAGGTTCGCAATTGACTGGACAACACTAGACAGGAATAAATTAGTTAAACGTTGTCCGGTCAACGACGAACCAGGCGATGGGGTGATGACGATTGCTAACCAGCATGCATCACCCCTGTGATTTCACGGATACGCGTCAGAGGGTGGGGTCATAAGTTAGTTATTGACTACGGTCAACAATTTGTTTGTTGTCAACAAACAAATTGATACAAATTGATACATTGTAACCAATTGCCGTTGGCAATTTTGGGGTGGTACCTTACCAGTGTTACTTCGGCCTGCTTGCCTTAGGAATTATGATTGGTCGTTTTACCAATACAAATTTATAATTCGGACTAGGGCATTGAATCAATAAATGTGGCCCTATGCTGTTATCCACTTTCAATGTTGTCTGTGTCCGTTATTGGGGGGGTGCGCCTGCAATGCCACACTGTTAACATAATTTTTGACTAATGCATCCGTTGCCTAAATTTATGACCTAAACAGTCTTCATTGCTCCCAATCTAGTCTAGTCTAGTCTAATCGTGGCAGGTCCCTCCCTGAAGATCTGTGTAGAATTGACATTTCTCTACAGAAAAATTGATACATGGCTTTTGCTGCCTCCACTTTTATGGCTCTGTCCAGCTCCGTATTTTATTATTCTGTTTGAATCCCCATATTATTTTAGAATGAGCTCAGGAAACAAAGACTGTGACCTTCACATGCATCCAAAGTAATACATTGCCCTGACAGAAAGCAGGAGAGGATGAGCCCTGAGCAGCAATTAGATAATGAGGCTGGCTACCAAAAGTGCCCACAGATTCTACTGTTGCAGATGAAGTATTTGATATTGGAAAGTACAGAGGCCACCCCATAGGGCTCCTGAACATTTGATTTCAGTGGCCGTCAATGGCATGAAGCAAAGTTTCATTGTCTGTCACTGATCACTCAAGTTATTTTGCAGGAACACCTCACACATGAGGGCTGCATTTTTTTTCCAGTTTGGCTGGCATTTTTTCTGCTTCTGCTGCTGCCTTGATGGCCCTACTCAATGGTACATAAATCATCTACCTTTTTAAGTGCTCAATAAAATAAGCAGTTTTTCCAATTACAGTGTTACCTAATACAATGTCCAAACTTGGTTCCACAAGTTTGGACTTTATACGGATTTGGACTTTGCATGAGGCATGAAAAATCCTAGCCGCGATGCCTCATACAACGTCCAAATCCTTGCTGCGATGCCTCGTACAACGTTGTTTCCATAGAGATACATTGTACTGTAACAGCACAGACTTCAGGGCAAAATCAAGAAAACAGACAGGAAACTGACAGAACTTTAAGAAATCATTGTCTAAAGGCTAAATACATTACAAAAACATGTCAAACAACCCTGATCTTAGGGGACAAACCATACAACAAGTTTTTAACTTTTGAAAACTTTATGAAGTGCAAGTTTAAAAGTTAACATGTCCCATCATGCAGCACAGTGTTAATCTGCAGCCATGCTTCTGATCATTCATTTTGTACAAGGTACTGTAAACAATTACTGGACGGAAGCAAAGACAAAATGGATGACAACATGTCCCATCATGCAGTACAGTATTAATCGTCAAAACAGCAACAAACACCAAAAATTGCCCACCGCACCAAACAGTGCTCCCCCAAAAAAGATCAACATAAGAAAAACACCAAACAATTGTCAACCCCACAAAAAAATTGCCCTCCCCCATCCACCTCCCCACCCCAAGACAAGCGGAAACAGAAAACCTCATTTACCTACCTTTCCCCTATGCCAAAGAATGGTCCAAAAACCTGAAGAATGCTGCAAAAATCCCAGGAATGCTTCCAAAAATTATGACAAAAAAATTCAAAAAAATCCAAAATTGTGCTCAAAACCACTCCTAAACACTCTTCGCCTCATGCAAAACCCACAAGAGCAATGCACGCATGTGTCCTGCCTTTTATACTACCCAGGCACAATGCAGCCTGGGAAAACCCCAATGCCTCATACAAAGTCGCAGCGACTTTGTATGAGGCAACTTTTTTCAAGGAATTAGGCAATGTTGTATGAATTTGATGTTGTACGAAGCGGACTTTGTATGAGGTATTGTAATCCTGAGATACATTTTAGGCTAGGAAGCCCAGAGTTCTAAATACCAATTGTAGCATTAATGTTAATAATAATCATAACAGCATAACATATAAGACAGAAAAAGTAGACTGATGTACATAAAGCCATAATTAGACTCCGCTGAGGCATGACAGTTGTGACAAGTGTGCTAAATCTCTTTCCATCCAAAGGCCAGATTCAATTTCAGGAATGTTCAGAGTGCCTTCTCAGTACCATTCTTTTGAGGGAAAAGCCTCTTTTATCTCCTGATTATTATTTTTTTTGGGGGGGTGGAGGTGCCACTCCGATTGGGGGGGGGGCAACTCTTTTGGATCACTTCATTGTATCTTTATCCCCTTTCAACAGCAGTGAAGGTGATGAGGCAAACGGAGGAGAAGACATAGCTGAGCAAGGAGATTTGTGACAACTGTGAGGGGAAAGAGTGGGCCTGGCAACACACAGAAGTGATAGCAGTAACACAGGCAGGAAGAGTGGGGGAAGAATGGGTAAAGATAAAGATTGCCCTTGCTCAAAAAGCCAGTCATATCCAACTCTAGAGTTCAGTAATCATCTTTGTTTATCGCCAAAAAGCTATCACTGTCTGAGTTTGCAGACATTTCCGTGGACATGTGGCAGGCATGCCTAGACCCCCAGAGTGCATGGAACAATCTTTACCTTTCCACTGAAGTGGTACCTATTTATCTACTTGCAATTTCTAGCATTTAAACTGCTAGGTAGGCAGTAGCTGAGACAGAGAAGGGAACTCACTCCATTGTGCAGCACTTGGGTCTCAAGCTGCTGACCTGCTGACCTTTTAGTCATCAAGTTCAGCGTCTTAACTACTAAGCCACCACAGTCCCAAGAATGGGACACAAAGTCTATTTCCTGGTATATTCTTGAATGAGGTGATTTTACATACATGGTTGAATGAAAACAAGGACACTACAAATGAATATGGAACATCCATTTTCTTTAATTTAATCAAACCGATTATTACTATTCTGGAATTTTGTGAAGTGGTAGCCATGTGCAAGTATATCAGAGAGAGCAATTTTGCTACATCTGAGTTTCCTACAAATCCAGATGCTAGCTATGCCCCCACATTTACTCTGGCAACACTCTTACTGGACCCAACATTAAGGGCAGTTTTATCTGTTCTTCTGCTAATGTAATTTATGCCATCTCTTGCCAACAATGTGTCTCTGCACTCTACATAGGACAAACAGGACAATCTCTGTGCAAAAGAGCCAATGGATATAAATCAAACATCAGGGATGGCAATACACAGAAACCTGTTTAAAATCATTTCAATCTACCTGGACACTCTTCACAAGAATTTCAGGTTGCCATATTGGAAGAGAAAAATTACAAGACAAGGATCCAGAGAGAGACAGCAGAGATAAAATATATAGATATCTTGACCACCCATTTCAAAGGTTTGAATATTAATCAAAGGTTTCTGGGACATTATCAAATTTGATATGCCACAATTAAACAGTTGTTACATGCTGCAATTTCCCGCATCCCCTTTACAGAACAAACTTCAGAAAGATGGTCAGTGATTATTATTCATAGCTCCATACCACCTCACAGAACGAAGGAAGGACTTGGTCACACACACCATTGTCAACTTTCATACAGCATTGTCAATAGATGCTCAGTCTGAAAGGTAAACTCATTAGCAAATGTATAATTTTTATTTTGCATCCATGTAATAACCACTTACAACTCAACACAACCAAACATCACAGCAAAACTGAATACCAATCAGGGATCTTCTGTTATCACCAGTTGTAAAAAGCCACTGATTTGTAAATGTATCTGTTATACTAACCAACCATTGTGTACCTCTGTATCTGATATGTAAAATGCCATGAAGTCATACTCCCGCCCGCTCCTGCCTGCTCCCCTTCGGGCCACATCACCGCCTGGAGGAGGAGAAGGACCGGACCAGCTGTGGCTGCTTGGGTGATGGAGGACTCTCCCACCCACCTAACTCCAGGCTCCACCCACCCGGAGAGGGATAAAGGCCACCACAGCCCAGGCATTTGAGGCGATGCTGTTAGGTCCCTGGACTACCTTGTGGCTGGGGCGAAGAGGTCGCTGCGGTGATGGGACCCTCCACCACGGTCGTTGTCTGGGCCCCACCCTGGGGCACAAAGGCTGCTACAGCGGCATATGGCAGGACTTCGCTGCCACCGTCCTCGGACTTGCCTGCAGCCGGAGTGGAGAGACTGCTGTATATTGTAATGTGTTGTTTTTGTAGATTGAATTTTGTATACTGTATTATTCTGTATTTACTTAGTATATTGTTGATTTGTGCTGTGATTTTTGTGAGCTGCCCTGATTCGGCGTATGCTGAGTGGGCAGCATATAAATCGAATAAATCAAATCAAATCAAATCAATCACTCTTATGATGGACTTTAAATGGAGAGTGAAGTGTCAAATTCATGGATGTACATATAGTGCACCTTTAAATTGTGCTTTTTGCACATCGAGAACTAAAAAGGGGATGAAACAAGCTGTGCCTCACCTGTTTTGACTTGTTGTTGTAAATACACTATACAGTGAGGTTGCTTTGGTCTAGACCTCACACAAATTGGTCCAAATCAGGCCAGTTCAGTGAGTAATCTAGGATCTATCCAAATCCAGTGCACAGTTCTTCTTTCTACCCAGACAGACCAATGTAAATATCATTCATGGCAGCTGATTCCTATGACATGATTCCTCTCTCTCCTGGGTTTGTCAGCACAAGACAGCCCTTTGTATAGATGCTGCATATTGTTCTGTTGAGACAGTTCCATAGATTTTAACAACATAAGGAAGTTATTGATCTAAAAGAAAGAAAGATAAGGCAATATAATACATTCAGACCAGTGTAAATTTCCATCCAGACAAGAAATGTGATGATCCAGCAGTGTGCTCCAAAAAAGTTTTACTACCACACTGTGGGGTAGTATGGCCAGGGGGAAAGCCCTGGGTTGCACCCAAATTAGGACTACTTTATTTCAAAACTTGGATAGGCAGGGCCAGCCAGAATTTCTGCTACTGGTTCTGGCGAACTGGTGCGAACCTACTGATGCCCACCACTGTCTAAATCAGAAGTATTTTTTGCAAGCTTAATAACCGATAAAAGGCTTGAGAAGTACAATGATGCTATTTTTATAACATAATGTGCAGCCATTCATTCAAGTTTCAGAAGTTAGCTTGACTTATCAATTGAGATGTATCACAGTACTTTTGGACACTTCAAAAACTGGGCAGTTTTCCAGCAAGACAGAGAAAGTGAAAATAAATCTGCTCAGTATCTGTAGGATTGAGATGCACACACAATCTCTTAAATTAACCTATTTCCTTTTTCTTTTTGTGAGATGTAGGAATCGGGGCCGCTAGGACGGCCGTTGGGTCCCGGAGGAGACTGATCAAGTAACGATACGAGGCAATATGGAGCGAGATCAGATCAGTGGTTTATTGAGGGAAAAGCATCATCATATATAGATCAGAAGGCAATGCAGGAAAGAACCGTCATCTGACAGAAAATCACATCACCCATTTACTCGGGTTAATGGGAAATCTCTCTTGGGGAAGTTAATTAACTCGGGCAAACACTGACAGGGGAAAACCATTGTCTGAGGCTTACACCAGGGTAAATATGGCTTCTATTTGCACTCAAGATTAGGCTTAGCTGCGAGTGAGTCATTGCCTAATGGGTAACGGAGTTTAGCGATCTGCTTTCTCAGCAGAACCGCGAGTCAGGTCAGATGTGGGTAAATAAACCCTTATGATTAATCCATCTCCCTTAATTTCTGTGCCCGCAGAGCCCATGGGCCAGGAGCTTTCTCGACTGAAGTGGCCTCTGCGAGGGCCGTTCCATGCCAACTGGGCATGGGGAATCCACATCTCCCCTTTCTCTATTGTTTAGCAACCTGACAAGCGACTCTGCGCAAGAGGGGCATCAGCTGATGAGCGGGAATGACGCTTCGGGGTTCCCCCCATGGAGCCACCCCCACGGAAGCCATGACCACAATGAACTCCACCAATCCCATATCGAACCCTGCTTAATGTTCTTGACTAGGGTGTGGAGGTCCGTGAGCTGGCTCTGGACCTTGCGTGAGTTGTCAGTGAGATTGAAGCAACACATGCCATGGACAGATTCGCAACCCAAATGATGTAACAACAAAAGATAGTCTATAGCTGCCGGATGGTCAAGAATGGCATGGCAAAGCTCTGCCTGCTCCTGGTTGAGCAGCGCTATCGCCGAGGAGGTATGGTTAATGGCTTTTGCTAATCCGCAAGCCAATTGACCAATTCTCCGAGCGTTGCCGACGGCTAAGCCTGGCACGCCAAGTATGCTGACTGCCAACGAGACGTATTCAGCTGGACTAAGAACCCTAATGTTGCTATCACATGAGTTGTCTAACTGGGTGGCACGAGCGTGTCGTATGGGTGAGGAAACATTTGAAACATTTGTGCTTGGGGTGATCATATCCTTAGTGGGGAGTAACAGTGTCAAACGACTGATACAACATGTGGAGTCTGATACATTTGCGGGAATGTAGTTCCAAGTGTACTGATTACATGTAAAGAACCACCCTGAAGGTAGGGTAACATGAGCATGCATTGAACCAAGTGTCTCTGGTTTATCACAAGTCCAGTTGCTGCTGCCAGTGTCGAGGCAGCACCGCTGAGTTCGGCCGACTGCAGCGCAGCCGACCACTCGAGCACAAGTAGAGTTTGGACTGACCGCCACTCGAGGAGTGTGAAGAGTGGCTACATCAGCCGGCAAAGTCATTGTCAGCTGCATTCCCCCCCAGCGAGCGTATGCTGAGAAGCTCGCAGGGAGATGCGGACCGAAAATCCGCTTCAGCAGCCAGTCGCCATCCCTGGTGCGTGCATCTAGAGTGTGGCACACTGGGATGAGACAGGTGCTCAGAATTGAGGCAGAACCCGTGTCTTGCCTTAGGCAAAAATCGGACTGGTTGACGAGACCCGCCAACCTTTCCCATAAGTTGTAATGCATCCAAGCAGAAAGATCCTCGTCTGGCATCAAACCATTGGCCTTCAGTGAGGCAGCCTGAACGCCTCCCCCAGCAAGTAGGGAGAGGGTCAGGATGATGGTGACTGCCACGGTGTTGGCAGTAATCAGGGAAAAGACTGTAGCTACGATGTTCTCCGGCGTTGGCTCCCTCTCCTCGTGCTGGATGACGTCCTGGGCCTCATTGCAAAGAGCCTTGACCATCCCCCAGGTGATTTTCGGTGCTGTCATCTGTGGCCGCTTCTTCCAACGGGTCCTCTCGGTCAGAGTGAGGTCCTCCATCTCCGGGATCGGACTCGGGTCGGCCCGGGTCCACGCCATGTGGTTCCAAGTGAGGCTTGACACACCGAGCTGGAATCCAGATAACACCTGTAGGAGACATAACTGCAGCATACCCTCTTCCCCAGGTTACGAGTGGTGCCAGGCTTACACCAGGGTAAATATGGCTTCTATTTGCACTCAAGATTAGGCTTAGCTGCGAGTGAGTCATTGCCTAATGGGTAACGGAGTTTAGCGATCTGCTTTCTCAGCAGAACCGCGAGTCAGGTCAGATGTGGGTAAATAAACCCTTATGATTAATCCATCTCCCTTAATTTCTGTGCCCGCAGAGCCCATGGGCCAGGAGCTTTCTCGACTGAAGTGGCCTCTGCGAGGGCCGTTCCATGCCAACTGGGCATGGGGAATCCACATCTCCCCTTTCTCTATTGTTTAGCAACCTGACAAGCGACTCTGCGCAAGAGGGGCATCAGCTGATGAGCGGGAATGACGCTTCGGGGTTCCCCCCATGGAGCCACCCCCACGGAAGCCATGACCACAATGAACTCCACCAATCCCATATCGAACCCTGCTTAATGTTCTTGACTAGGGTGTGGAGGTCCGTGAGCTGGCTCTGGACCTTGCGTGAGTTGTCAGTGAGATTGAAGCAACACATGCCATGGACAGATTCGCAACCCAAATGATGTAACAACAAAAGATAGTCTATAGCTGCCGGATGGTCAAGAATGGCATGGCGAAGCTCTGCCTGCTCCTGGTTGAGCAGCGCTATCGCCGAGGAGGTATGGTTAATGGCTTTTGCTAATCCGCAAGCCAATTGACCAATTCTCCGAGCGTTGCCGACGGCTAAGCCTGGCACGCCAAGTATGCTGACTGCCAACGAGACGTATTCAGCTGGACTAAGAACCCTAATGTTGCTATCACATGAGCTGTCTAACTGGGTGGCACGAGCGTGTCGTATGGGTGAGGAAACATTTGAAACATTTGTGCTTGGGGTGATCATATCCTTAGTGGGGAGTAACAGTGTCAAACGACTGATACAACATGTGGAGTCTGATACATTTGGGGGAATGTAGTTCCAAGTGTACTGATTACATGTAAAGAACCACCCTGAAGGTAGGGTAACATGAGCATGCATTGAACCAAGTGTCTCTGGTTTATCACAAGTCCAGTTGCTGCTGCCAGTGTCGAGGCAGCGCCGCTGAGTTCGGCCGACTGCAGCGCAGCCGACCACTCGAGCACAAGTAGAGTTTGGACTGACCGCCACTCGAGGAGTGTGAAGAGTGGCTGCATCAGCCGGCAAAGTCATTGTCAGCTGCATTCCCCCCCAGCGAGCGTATGCTGAGAAGCTCGCAGGGAGATGCGGACCGAAAATCCGCTTCAGCAGCCAGTCGCCATCCCTGGTGCGTGCATCTAGAGTGTGGCACACTGGGATGAGACAGGTGCTCAGAATTGAGGCAGAACCCGCGTCTTGCCTTAGGCAAAAATCGGACTGGTTGACGAGACCCGCCAACCTTTCCCATAAGTTGTAATGCATCCGAGCAGAAAGATCCTCGTCTGGCATCAAACCATTGGCCTTCAGTGAGGCAGCCTGAACGCCTCCCCCAGCAAGTAGGGAGAGGGTCAGGATGATGGTGACTGCCACGGTGTTGGCAGTAATCAGGGAAAAGACTGTAGCTACGATGTTCTCCGGCGTTGGCTCCCTCTCCTCGTGCCGGATGACGTCCTGGGCCTCATTGCAAAGAGCCTTGACAATCCCCCAGGTGATTTTCGGTGCTGTCATCTGTGGCCGCTTCTTCCGACGGGTCCTCTCGGTCAGAGTGAGGTCCTCCATCTCCGGGATTGGACTCGGGTCAGCCCGGGTCCACGCCATGTGGTTCCAAGTGAGGCTTGACACACCGAGCTGGAATCCAGATAACACCTGTAGAAGACATAACTGCAGCATACCCTCTTCCCCAGGTTACGAGTGGTGCCAGGCCCCTCCAGGAAGGGTCCGGTGGCACCCGGTATCGGACCATCGGCCGCGGGAGAGCTTCCGAACGGCGGAAGTGCTTCTCCTACAGTGTGCAATCCGAAAAAACATTAAGGTGATTGTATGTGAACAATATCTTATTCAGACAATGCTGTGCCTGACCCTGTGACTTGGGGAGGGCTGGTGGCTCCCCCCTTTCTGTTTGTTTGTCAATATAGGACTTGAGTGTCCGATTGACTCGTTCCACAATCGCTTGCCCCTGCGGATTGTAAGGAATGCCAAAAGTATGCTTAATGTCCCAGGTGGCCATGAAGTTAGCCAACTGCCTAGAGCTGTAGGACGGGGCGTTATCGGTTTTCACGTGCCGCGGTTTGCCCATGGCCGCGAAGCAGGAAAGGAGGTGCTGCTCCACGTGGGAAGCAGTCTCCCCTTTCTGCGCCGTTGCCCAAACGAATTGTGAAAAATTATCAATGCAAACGTGCATGTACTGCCATCTGCCAAACTGCGGAACATGCGTGACATCCATCTGCCACACCTGGTTAGCCTCTGTCCCTCGTGGGTTGACCCCCCACGAGGGCCCCCCCCGGTGCCCCTGCACAATGCTGGCAAGAGCGAACTATGCCTTGGGCTTGAGAAAGTGGCAGATTGAACTGTCTGGCGAGCGCTTTGGCATTTTGGTGAAAGAATGCATGACTCTGAATTGGAGTAGTGAAAACACCCAAAACTGAACGTTGCTGAATTTCCTTTGCCACCGCATCCGCTCTGCTATTGCCCGCGGAAATCGGACCTGGTAGGTCTTGGTGACTTCGGATGTGGGCAATATAGAGTGCTTCCGTGCGGTTTCGCAAATGAAATTGAGCTTTGAGGAACAAACTCAGCAAATTCTTGTCTATCGCGGGAGTGATGTATGCTCCCGGTAGACTGTGAAGCAAATTCCTGACATACTGACTGTCGGTAATGATGTTTAGGCGCTTTTTGGCGAAGGTGCGCAAAGCGAGGTTCACCGCTGCCAACTCTGCCCGCTGTGCGGACTTCTGTGGAAGAGTTAACAGCGTGCACCAAGCCTGGCCCTCCTGCCAAGTCAAGACACCATATGTGCGACCCCCATCCATAAAAACTGTCCTGGCTCCCTGAAGCGGAACCAGCGAGAGCAATTCGAACAAGCTGACTGTCTGCGTTTGAAGCGAGACAAGTCTGGGGTCTTGCGGCAAGTGGTATGCCAAGCATCCGGTGAATCCCTCCAAGGCAATTGGAAGCGAGTCACCAAGCTGCATCAACTGCTGAACCTGCTCTTTGGTGAATGGGACCACGATCTTTGCTAAGTCGTGCCCTGAAATGTCCCTAGCTCTCAGCCTTCCGCGGTAAACCACCGCGGAGACCAATTCTTGGGGAGGAACGATGTTTCGGGAAGAGGTGTTCGGCAAGTACACCCATTCCACGATACTCGCTCCTTTCTCGGAATCCACTCCTAGAGCTCCGGTGAACATGGATCCTGCCCGAACGATGTACAAGTTCAGGATCAGAGCATATGGCCCCTGAGCAATCCTGTCCACCCACCTTTGGCTGAGAATTTGGTTGACTTTCTCGAGAGCCAAGCGTGCCTCTCGAGGAATTTGTATCCGGTCTGCTGGCTGCTTACCTAATGTGAGCAGCGAGAAGAGCGGCTTCAAAAGATCCGTATCCAATCGGAAATACGGTCTGGCCCAATTAATGTTTCCTAAAACCTGCTGCAATTCTACCAGAGTCCTTCAAGTTGATTTGGGGCAAAACTGGTGCTGCGAAAGAGCGGAGAAGCCGATGACCCAAGTATGAGAAGGGCTCGGTTCTCTGCACTTTCTCTGGGGCAATGAGTAACCCTTTCTCCCCCAGGCTGGCCTGGAGGTCAGAAAACATTTCGCCGCCGAGTTGCGGCACTGCGACCAAGATATCATCCATGAAATGGCAAACTAAGGCTGTGGGATGAAGGTTTCGAAACTTTGCCAGTGCGTTGTGAACATAAATTTGGCACAGGGTGGGCGAATTGAGCATGCCCTGTGGCAAAAATGTCCACGCGTAACGCTGCGTGGGCTCACTGTGGTTCACAAACGGCACCATAAAGGCGAACCTTTCCCTGTCCCTGGGGTCTAAGGGAATGGTGTAAAAACAATCCTTGAGATCTACAACTAGGATCTCCCACCCCTCGGGAATCATATTTGGATTTGGGATGCCGCACTGAAGCGGACCCATTGGCTGTATGCATTTATTGATCTCTCTGAGATCGTGGAGGAGTCGCCACTTCCCTGACTTCTTCTTGATGACAAAAATAGGCGAATTCCAAGGACTAGTGGACTGCTCTATGTGTCCTGCGTCTAGCTGTTCTTTAACCAGTTGCTTTAGGGCGACTAGTTTCTCTGCCACTACCGGCCATTGTTCCACCCAAACCGGCGTATTGGTGAGCCATTTAAGTGGCAACGCCATTACCCAAAGGTAAGCGTAGCACCGTACTGCTGTAAAATGTCTCACCCCCAAAGGTTGATGTGCACGTCCCGAATGTGCGGCCGAATGACCGCTGTGCCGTCAGCCTTTGGAATCGTGACTTCCACCCACTCCCGGCTCCTAAACGCTTCTTGGATGCCGCCTACCCCCCACACATCGGAGACTGGCTCAATGGCCCACTCCCGTGGCCACTGGCTTCGGCTGATTACGCTCACATCAGCTCCGGTATCTAATAACCCTGAAAATGATCTTTTATTCAGAAATACCTCAATAACTGGGTGCTGTTTCCACTCAATGTTGGTCTCCACTGTTGCTAAGACCTGGTATCCTTGCACTGCCTCACTGGCGCTCGAGCGGTCCTCTGACCCGGACTCTGAGCTGTCCCTGAGCCTTCCCTGGCTATCTGCTGGCGAGTGACAAGGAACCATAATCAGTTGCGCTAATGTGTCTGCTTTGTGAATTGTTTGGGGTAAGTGCGTCCAAAGCTGAACTTGGAGAACGCCTGAAAAATTGGAGTCAATGACTCCTGGAATTACAAGAATTCCGCGTGCTCCTGCTACACTGTGAGGCAAAACTAAACCTATAAAGTCCTTGGGCAGGGGTCCCATGTACTGGGAGTCCACTAAATAGACTGTGCCTGGCAGGTCGCATGTAACCTCCGCCTGGCAAGTCAATTCTAGCCCTGTACTACCCTTGGGGCTGGCCTGTGCCTTCGCAATGCTAGGAATGTGATCGGAATCTAGTCTAGTTCTGACGCGCTCAGAGCAAGGGAAGTCTCTGTTTGGACCGGGGCCAGAGATGTGCCCGCGTTCCGGTTTCCCGAATTCGGACAATATCTGGACCAATGGTAGCCTTTCTTACACTTCGGACACGGGGTGGTTGGAGCCTTGGAACGGCCGGAATTTTGTCCGCCTCCCTTGGATCGGCACTCCCTAGCGAAGTGACCGACCTTGCCACAATTGTGACATGCCCCTTGATTTTTATTCTTAGGTCTTCTACCCCCTTGCACCACTGCCGCTAGCAAACCCATCTTATAGGATTCTGTGCCAACGTCGGCGCAAGCTCTAATCATGTCCGTGAGAGTCAAGTCGGGACGATTACCCAGTGACTGCAAGATTTTACGGCAGTCCAAATTGGCATTATCTTTGGCCAATTTCATCATGAGTTCTTGTTGGGCTTGCTCATTATCGATCTGCCTACTGATCGCTTCCTCTAAGCGATTGATAAAATCCATGTCGGGCTCCTGGGCTCCCTGTTTGACTGCGGTGTAATTTTTGGCCACTTTGCCAGTTGCTGGAACCTTGAGAAAAGCCTTGAAGGCAGCCTCGGCTGACATCTGAAGAGTGGCTAGTGGCAAGTTGGTCTGCGCATCGATGGACTCGAAGGCACCTGAACCATATAACTGGTCAGGAAGTACTGCGCCTCCCATCCTGGCAGCCCTTGTCTGAGCCTCGAGGCGATACTCGCTGTCCCATAGCAAATACTGGCTGGGGTTGAGCATCATCCGCATGACGGCTTTCCAGTCGTGCGGGATGAACATGGTATTCTCGCACACTTGCTGAAGCCTACCCCTAGTGAACCGACTCTGGAGTCCTGTCTCTGTAATGGCCTTCCGTATAGCCATGACAAGCTTATACGGGACTGGTGAATGAACTACCTGCTGTCTAATTCGGGTAGCGAATTGGACAAATCTGACTAAGCTCAGCTAGTTCTTCTGCTGGCAAATCCCCCTTCCTGATTTCTTCCTCAATTGTGCGCTGAAGGGCACTCTTGGTCTGGGAGCCTGTAGCTGTCAGAGAAGCGCCTGCGCTCCTCATTCCATGCATTCCGCCGGTGACGTCTGCAGCTGTCACCGAGGGAAAGCTCCCTACACTACTCTGCTTAAACTGCAATGACGGATAGAGCGCCGTGGGCGCCGATGGCTCGACTGGCGCTGGGGGTTCTTTGGCTTCTGCCCGGACTGGTTCTATCTCCGCTAAGAGCTTCCTACATTTACTCCATGTGCGAATTATGCCCTCTGGAGCTTTCGGGGGTTGCTGAATGCAGTCTCCTATCTGATCCCAAAGCTGAAGGGTTAACGTACCTACTTCTGGGTAAAGCAGGCAGTGTTCCCTTAGGTACACCAAAAGTCTCACTAGCTCTCCGCTGTGAAAACGTAACTGAAATACCCTGGCCAGGATTTTGAACTCTTCCTCACGAGTTCTTTGGCTAGTGGATGGACGTTGTCACTGAGGACAAGTCCCCATATTACCTCCGGGGTTCTCTGAAGATTCCTCCTCGGGACGAGTCGACACGTCTGTGGGCCATGCAATAGGTTTTGGCGACGATTCTCTGGGTAGAGCTCGGAGCGTGGTCTGCTGCCACGGGCCCTCGGTGGCCTCTGCGCTGTCAGGGGTTCACAGCTGACCCTGAGCGGAACGCGTTTTTCCATTACTGCAAGCCGCCGCAAAAGTGGGGAGCAAGCTGTAGGATGCCTCATCTGTAATGCCTCGCCGCAGGGCCGTCTTCCCGACCGGCTGGCTTACCGGCCGGGCTGCCGCGCTGTCCTCCGGGACGATCGGACACGGTTCTCGTGTAGAACCGGACCGTGTGATCGCTTACTCTTGAGTAGATCACGTCGGGGTCACCAGGTCTAGGAATCGGGGCCGCTAGGACGGCCGTTGGGTCCCGGAGGAGACTGATCAAGTAACGATACGAGGCAATATGGAGCGAGATCAGATCAGTGGTTTATTGAGGGAAAAGCAGCATCATATATAGATCAGAAGGCAATGCAGGAAAGAACCGTCATCTGACAGAAAATCACATCACCCATTTACTCGGGTTAATGGGAAATCTCTCTTGGGGAAGTTAATTAACTCGGGCAAACACTGACAGGGGAAAACCATTGTCTGAGCCTTACACCAGGGTAAATATGGCTTCTATTTGCACCCAAGATTAGGCTTAGCTGCGAGTGAGTCATTGCCTAATGGGTAAATGAGTTTAGCGATCTGCTTTCTCAGCAGAACCACGAGTCAGGTCAGATGTGGGTGAATAAACCCTTATGATTAATCCACCTCCCTTAATTTCTGTGCCCACAGAGCCCATGGGCCAGGAGCTTTCTCGACTGAAGTGGCCTCTGCGAGGGCCGTTCCATGCCAACTGGGCATGGGCAATCCGCAGTGAGACTTTCAGTGCATTTTAACCTTTCCAAAAATATTCTCTAGAAAATTTGATCATTTGTAGCCCAGCTGTCCAAGAATTTCTCCATCCCTAAAGGAATATGGGGGAAAAACTTGATCTGTGCCCTCAAAAATTCATTAGCCTCTCATTTTGAAGCACATAGTTATTTATCATAATAAAGTGTAAAAGTGATATTGGTAGCATAATTGTTTCAGATTACGCAAAGCAAGAGTAAGCAAATTAAAATCTGGAAGGGATTGAGAATAAATATTAAAGAAGGCCTTCTTTGTATATTCTATGTTCCATACTGTAATATTTTTAAACATGAACAAAAAATAATAATTGGTAGCTAGTATAGTGTTTAATCATTCTGTAAGTGGAACAGTATGTTATTGTCGCTGTTAATTGCACTCTTATCCAACATTTCCATTATTATTAGAAAGCTCAGAATGTATTACAATAGTCATCAAACATCATGGCCAGTATCCTATTGTTAGTCTCAGCTAGAGTACACCCATTTACTCAGTAGGATTTATGTAAGGCAGGGAACATAAATCTTTTAACCCCGGGGCCGGTTCACGCCCCCTCAGACTGTTAAGAGGCCAGATTGATGGTCCCACTGGCGCTGCCACCACCAGCCCCTGTGACTCCCCTACCACTACCGATAGTGGTGGAACCACCCCAAGCCCCCACCACACCCTCCATTCCACCATCACCAGTGGGATCAACCTGAGCCCCCACCAATCCCACACACACCACCGCCACCGCCACTGCCACCGCCACCGCCGCCACCGCCATCACTGGTGGTACCACCCCAAGTCCCCACCACTCCACCGTACCCCAGTGCCACTGGTGGTGGCAGGACCACCTTGAGCCCCCAGCACTCCACACCACACCACTGCTGCTGCCAGAGCAACCACTCTGAGCTCCTACCACACCACTTTCCTGCTTACCAGCCTGGAGGAGCTGCATGGCATGGGTGAAGGAGGGGTCCTTCTTGCCCATGCTCAGCCAGAGCAGCCCCTGGGAAAGATGCAGCCAGCTGTGTGTGTTTGCTGAGAAAGCCGTGCTCGGCCAGAGCAGCCCCTGTCCAATGCTTCCACCACCACTGCCTCAATCCTTGTCCCATCCTCTTGGCTTGACATCTCCCTAATGGCGATCCATAGCAGGGCAGATGTTGTAAGGCTTGCAACATCTGCCCTGCTACGAAGCGCCATTAGGGACATGCCAAGCCAAGCAGAGGGGACAAGGATTGAAGTGGTGGTGGTAGCAGCGGCGGCAGCAGCAGCTGGAACAAGGGTGTGGGCCAGATTATTTGATGCCATGTGCCAAATCTGGCCCCCAGGTCATAGGTTGAGGATCCCTGATGTAAGTGCTGATTTATCATTCAGCAATTGATAGATTGAGGTCTATTCCAGTTGGAGATACTCAGTGTTGTGTAGTGGACAGGGTGATACAGACCTGGGTTTGATATCCTGCTTAACCAAGGAAACGTGGGGTGTGCATGTGTGGCACTGGTAAAATTACTCCTTAACCTTCTCACATATTTTGAAAGCCCTACTAAGATAACCATAAATTGGTTCTAGCTGACAGCGTGGGACATATAATATTCCAGCTGAATCTGACAATAGGGCACAAGTTAAAAGAAGCAACAAGTAAAACTAATACCATAAGCCATTACAAGAAATACCTGTACATGTCTTCACACCCTTTCTGAAAGAAGCAAGTATAAAAACTGATCAGAGGCGAGTGCATTTTTAGCTATAGATAAGATAGCTGTATTTGCCTTATGCACCTGCTGTCTCCTGGTTCTAGTATCCAAATGGCTGATAATGATTGTTAATTCTGTCAAGAGCAGTTTGTCTGACTCATGCAGACACAGCAGCCCAGGACTTGTTGCATAGTAACTGTATTTGTGTTAAAAGCTAAGTGCCATTTCCAAATGAGTGGAGTCACCCAGAAAATCTTGACTAAATATTTTAAATGTGCTAGCTAAATGACTTCACTAAAACACACACACACACATGCTGCCCTGTACTCTAGCCCAGGGTTCAGCAAATTTGACTCTCCAGAATTGACTCTCCAGATATTCTTAGACTTCAATTCCCAGAAGCCCTGATTCTGGGAATTGAATTCCAAGAACAGCTGTAGTGCCAAGTTTGCTGACCCCTGCTCTAGCCTGAATGGAAATATTAATTCCATATTACAGTTGTAGGAAAAAGAGGCAATTGGGACAAATATGTCTATAATTTGTACCTTAGTGTTATACCTTTGCTCATGTACCCCCCAAAGAAGAGACATAAACAGAAAAAGGATTTAAACAATGGGGCACTTTATTATAACCGAATAAACTGCACTGAGGCCAAGTAGTGTGGGTGTGAAGCCAAGTGTAGTAATACCAAATTTGCCATGGGATAAATGGTCAATGGGCCGCGGGACTGGTGCACGATGATGGCTACACCATCAGATGGTAGAGGCTTACCTATAAACCGAACCAATTGGCAAGGTTAATCCAGGAGCTGTTGGACACACCCCTAGGTAATGCATTCCCAGCCCCTGAACAACTCCCAGCCCATACCCGATGGCAATACTGGAATAGAGATGGAATCCACCCACACTATCTGCCAAGGAAGGAACAGCCCGCCAACCCAGCCCAGCCTGACCTATCGGACTGTAGGCCCCTAATGCAGAAAAGAGAAAAGTTCCCAACCCCCTCAAGGGGAAAGGGTGGAAACATGAACATTCTAAAACAGGTGTGGGCCAGATCCGGATGCCAATGGGAACAATGGAGGAACCTGCAAAGAACAAGGGGTAAAAACAGGTACACAGACAAAACAAGAGGTGGTGGACCTGAGACTCAGGCAGTAGCCAGGGGAACCCCAGTGGGTGGGACCGCAGCTGGAGGCATCACGGAACGCACAGCGGCACAGTGGGTGCTAGGGGCAGAACGGGTATGGGCCACTGAAGAGCAGGAGGAGGCCATGTGAGTACCTGAACAGATGGGGAACGCATGCTTATAGTGGCACTGCTTCTTAGCACAATGGCCCTGAGCAGCAAACTCCCAACAGAATGGATGTGACTGGGAAACGGTGGCATCAGGAAGTGGGGGGGGGGGAGCAGCCAGTTGCAGCTGGACAATGTGCCCAACCTGTCACTGAGTGCCAGACGTGAAGTGGTCATGAATTGGAGCCAGAGCTGGGCATTTGGTTCATCCCACTGCATATTGGGCAGGAGGGTGGCCTGCATGTGAAAACCTTTGTCATAGGCCTTCCATGACTCACCTGGAAAGTCAACATTGGCGCGATAAATTAGATCCAGGTACTGGATGAGAGGTAATGCACGAGCAGGATGGGCCCTGATGGAGACACCTGCATAAATAAGGAAGGCAGGGAGCCAGTTAGCCCACATGCATGGCGGCTTCTTACGCCTGGCCAGCATCTTATCAGCGTCATCCATTTTGTCATGGTCAATCTTGAGGACCTTGCGGTTGAGAAGACCAAAGAGGTCAACATACTCACCACAGACAATCTTATCCTTGGTGGATTGGAGCAGGTGTTCACAAAGGGGGAGGGCCATCTCCCCAGGCAGGAGAGAAGATAGGGAGACCGCACTATGGTCAGGTACCACAGGGCTACAGAAAGGCCCTCTGTAAGTAGCATGTAGGTGGTAAAGGCTGGGCTGGAGAGCAGGTAGCGAGAAAGGAACAGGGAAGGGCAGGGACCCAAAAGGCCAAGGCGCGCCGTGTGAGGCTGTGGCTCCCTAAGTGGCCCAAGGCCACATCCACCTATAGGTGGGAGGTGGCTGGGATATGGAGGGAACATGGGCGGGTTTGAGTGTGCTATTTTGAACCAAGTACTCACCCACACCCTGGGCCCCTGGCCCGTGAGTGGCAGGGCCCAGGCAGCCAGCTGGGATGGAAGAAAATGTGCCAGCAGGAGGCTGTGGGGCAGCTAGCTATTCAGAGACCCCCAGGAGGGGGGGAGGTGGCATTGGGAGCAGTCACTAGGGCTTTTAGAGCAGGGGGTGGGGCTTGGCTGGAGGATGGACGGCAGCTGCCAAAAGCAAGACAGGGAGGGCAGCCTCAAGAGGAGGGGCGCTGGAGCCCCTTCCTCCTGCTGGAGGCGCAGAAGCGGCCTCAAGGGCCAACACCATGCGAAGAAGGGTGGTGGTGACCTCGCACCAGTCCACTCCTGCCAGCCGCTCCACAGCAGAGGAGCGAGGAGGAAGCGCCATGTGGCAGCATGCCGCAGAAAGGTGTGCCGAGGCCCAGGGGTCTGATCCTGTGAGGCAGGACGGAGTGGTGTGTGCCGGGTGTAGAGGTGGCCACCCAAGGCATGGGCAGCCAGAATTCAAGGAGCCATAAGGTCAAAGAAAAGGTGAGGGGCAGGCGAGTAAAAAACCGGAACCAAAAGCAGCTCCGTTTAGTCCTTGCTGCTTAAGCTTGCCGGAGGAGAAGGAGCATAAAGTAGAACAAGGGTGACTAAACCTTTCAGGCAGTGGGCCGGTCACTTGGTAGAGGGGGCCAGATCCATCCTCCAATGCCCACATCTGGCCCACAAAACCCTCATCGCTCCCAGAAGCAGAAGTAAAATGTGCCTGTACGGGCACGTTTTACTTCTGCGAGCGATGAGGGCTTTGTGGGCTGGATGAATTGGCATTGGGGGCTGGATCTGGCCCACAGGCCATTGTTTGGGCACCCCTGAAGTAGAATATTGTATGTAGAAAAGCGGTTGACCAAGCTCATCAAAAATACTACCAGCTTAGTGTATTATATTTCCCTTATTATTGCCTTCAGGATATATAACTTGTTTCCATCATAAAATCTTACTTTTAAAAATGCAAAATACGTAATGTCAGTGCAAAATCTGAGACGCTACAATTGTAGACCAGACATAATAGAAAATGATGCCATTCCAACAGCTGTCTTTTGCATCTGAGAGAAGAAAATCTTGGGGGCATGTCCACTTCCTTGTCTACATTGTAACTAGTGGGAATAAGCATGATTGACTCATTATTCAAGGGAGCAGTGAATTTTAATATACTGTACTCAATATTCTCAGCAGTAGTTCAAGCCAAGCCAGAAGGAATGCAAGCAGCTTAATGTCAATAAACTTTATATGCTAATATTAAGGTAAAGGTCACCATTGCTCAAAAGCCAGTCATATCCGACTCTAGGGTTCAGTGCTCATCTCTGTTTATAGCCAAAGAGCCAGTGCTGTCTGCTTCTGCTGTCTGATCCTGCAGACGTTTCTGTGGTCATGTGGCAGGCATGCCTAGACACCGGAGCACACGGAACACTGTTTACCTTCCCACCGAAGTGGCCCCTATTTATCTACTTGCAATTTCTTGCTTTGAAACTGCTAGGTTGGCAGGAGCTGGGTCAAAGACAAAAGCTCATTCCGTCCTGCAGTATTCGGGTATTGAACTGCTGACCTCCCGCCTTCCAGTCAGTGTCTTAGCCACTTGAGCCACTGCAGTCATGCTAATGCTAATGTTACCTGAACTCCCTACCAGTTTACCTGTAATTCCTTGAAACAATGTTGCTTCCATTTTGGACAACACATTTTGATTAATAAGCTAGGTAATTGTTTCAGCTAATTATGTGCGGAGCACTTATTTCTGGTCTGCATCACTTCACTCTTCTCAAATCCAGTCTATCCCATATAAATCTGTTGATTTGTTTTGAAATCTAGGAAACATGCATTGAAAGAGCAATTTTTAAACCGTATAACTGTTGTTTTACGTCAAACATGGATTTCTAGACACATTTGCTTTAAAATATGCGTTGTAATTCATTTTGATACATTTTTAGCAAGGAGTTTTTTTAATATTTAGAGAATAATAATATCCAATAGCTAGCTGTGTTGATCCACTGCAAAGTTTGAGAGGTATAAAATAGATCAGGTATGAGAATTCACGAAGAATAAGTTCCTTTGATTATTTTGGCACACTGCCTTGCTCCAATCTATCAGGCACCTTCCTATGAATAATAAAATCTGATATATTTCACTATAGGACAAAACCAAAAACAGACAGAAATAACCCCCTTAACCATCAAAGATTGCAACCTGTGTGTTGTGATTCCACTTAATGTTCCACTCTGAAAATGTCAGCAAAGCTCAAATCAAATAAATGCTGGTTATCTACTCACCTCATTTATTCCATTCATTGGTTTCTTGTTTCCTTACATTTTGGTATTTCTTTCATCCCTTGATTGGCTTTATCTCTTGCTCACAGGTTGCTTTTATTAACTGGTTATGAGCTCCAATGCTTCCCAGGTGATAACCCAGGGAGTAAGTAGAACTAAAAAAAAAGGGGGGGGGAGGGGATGCTTCAGAAACTGCCTGCTTGGGATTAGGTCTCTCAAAGCCAAGTGGTTTCACTGTTCCTCATTTCTGCTAGGAAAAAAAGTTATTTCAAAAGAAATACAATTTGCTATATGATTGAGTTCACTGTATGCTTAATTCTAACACTTATCCATTAAATTACTTTGGTAACATTCTTGTTTGATGTAAGAGCATGCTCTGTATTAATGTTGGAAAGACACTAATGAATTTTGCAATTAATTATACATCTCCCTTATTTAAATCAATTAAATAGTAAGTGCCATATAGTGCTGAGTTTAAAAGAAAAGAGTACAGTATTACATTCATCATAAGCCGGAGGTTTCTGATGCAACTGATATTTATTGATAATGTAAGGGTAAACCTTTCAAAACTCCACTGTAATAATTAAGAGACATTTCATTGAAACATGAAAGGGTTTTAATATTGTTTTTATCCGTAATGTTTTTTTATCGTTTGTGTATTTTATTGAATTTTTTTCAATGTTGGTAGCTGCCCTGAGTGGTGTTTGCACCAATAGGGCGGGGTATAAATATATGAAATAATAATAATAATAATAATAATAACATGTTTTATATTGGTGCACTTGCTGATACTGTCTTGTCTCCTAAACTGAATTTCATCAAAATAAGAATCAGATTTAAATGAGGATCTGAAGATTTATATTTATTGGACTGTGCTGGGGAACACATTGTCCCAAACCTCCTGCACAAATAATTAGTTGTTTGGGAACTTGTATGCTGTTTAAAAATAACATACTCAGTGAACAAGGTGTACTTCTGACAAATGGAAAAACTTGTGACCTAAAATGCTTTGTGATCAGGAGGATCTTCCCCTTGTAAAGTTTTGGGTTATCTTATTTTTGTTGTATTGGAGCAGGTGTGACAGAATGTCAGCTTTTAAGTGCAATAGATTGCCAGAACATGCTTACTGGTTTGTTGCTCTTCTCACACTCTTGTGTACACTTGATAAAGGGTAAGGGGCAACAGGTTCATTACAGGAGGATCTCTCCTTGCCCAGTGCTGATTTATCACCACATCTGAAAAATGTCTGTACATGTAGAATGGCACATATATAAACTCCAGAAGAAGGGATGGTAAACCACAAATGAATACTTACACCTATGAAACCCTCTAACACCATAAATTGGAATTGACTTGACAGCATGAGAAGCAGCAGCAACAGCAGCATCCCCCTACCTCTTTCTCTATCCACAGAAAGGGACAAATGATGAAAGGAGTGGGATCATTATGACTCTGCTCCTTGCCCCAGGTCTTGCTTGGCATTGCACTGAGAACCTTGGTGGACAGCTCTAAGAAAGATATCATCCAGTGAGAACTCTGGAATCCGGTCCAGGTAAGTAAACTCATCTAGGACCAAACCCTGGATAGCTATTGTTTTCCCCCTTCATTGAACTGTCCACAGCATTCCCTTCACCACCCTCTCCCCTATGACAACACACCCCAACACAGGTAGGCAACAGAGTGGGAACAAACTCTGGGCTCTTGTCCCTCTACTCAGTCAGGGGACTGACTGATCTCTCACCACCACCACCATGCCTTCCTAATTTCTTCTCCCAAAGGAATGACCTCACTTCTACAGTGATCCATCTATGGTGGCAGACCAAGCCCAATGGCAGCATAGCAAGAGGAAATATATTTCAGGGAAGGTGAAAGTTGGCTGTTGATGGAGACTCAGTTTTGCAACAAATTAGAAGTACTGTTGGTGGAATTTCTCTAAGAAAAGATCAGGCAACAGATAGAAAATGATCACACCATCGTACACTTTCTCTGGGATGTCTGGTTATGCTCATCTTTCTCTTCTCATCAAAGTCTACTGACTGATAGTTTTGAAAGTGGCAAAATGTAAAGGTAGCTGGTACACACAAAGATCCCAAAAGCTATCTTTATGACACTTGTTAGGATTACTGTCCTCTTTACATTCTACCTGTATGGTGCTTTAGGATTTTACAGCATCTTCTGCTGTATCTGAATCCAACTATTGGGATCCTCATGGCGATCAGCCATGAAGACTCTCTTGAGAATATAATGCAGTGGCCTTTCATTTGCCTCCCACATAGCAGCATGACAGCCATACCACTGATCCAGTTCTGCGAGGCACTTTCTGGTCCTGAGTCCTTTTGGCACACAAAGTCCTCCTCAGCCCCAGGCCAACATTGATGCAGCTGTTGCCCTCCATCAAGATGGATTCAAGTGGGATTTAATCAACTTGGGGACCATCTCCCTTCCCTGTAGACTTTGGCACCCAAGGCTGTTAGTCCTCAGGGTTGTTAGCTTAGTTAACCACTCAGCAGTGAGTCACTGGCAATATGGTCTACTCTATTTCCATAGCAGCATAATCTGGCCGGGACTGCAGTGGATCAAGTGGCTAAGATGCTGACTGGGAGGTGGAAGGTCAGTGGTTCGATTCCCGAGTACTGCAGGACGGAATGAGCTTTGTCCCAGCACCTGCCAACCTAGCAGTTCGAAAGCAAGAAATTGCAAGTAGATAAATAGGGACCACTTCGGTGGGAAGGTAACAGCATTCTGTGCGCTCCAGTGTCTAGTCATGCCTGTCACATGACCAGGGAAACGTCTGCAGAAGCAGACTGCGCTGGCTCTTCGGCTTTGAAACAGAGATGAGCACTGAACCCTAGAGTTGGATACGACTGGCTTTCGAGCAAGGGAAACCTTTACCTTAAAACCTGGCCAGATTGGATTTTAAACTAATGAGTGAAAAGACAAAAAACAACAACAACAAAATACAGCTGTTTTTGTTTTCCAGTGCAAGATAATGAGGGAGCTAGTAATCTGAATCATCCAATACAAATTGGGATTCAAGGCCAAAACCAAAGCAGGAAGGGCTCTAATCACTTTGAGGCAAACAGATCCAGTTCATAGTGCCACATCAACTTCCAAAGTGAAAGAGGGAATGAATGCAGAAGCCGTACTAATGGCAGAAAGATTATATTTTAACAAAACTATTTTAATTTATGGATATCGCATCCTGGTGGTGCAATGGTTAAACTGCTGCACTGCAGCCAAAACACTGTAAGTTTGATCCTGACAGGGTTCAAGGATGACTCAACCTTTCATAATTCTGAAGTCAGTAAATGGGTACTGTTATGTATGTTAACTGTGTTTTCTGACAGGAGCGGAATGTATCTTTTCTCATGTATCTATTCTTATGCAAATAAGTGGATTGAAAATGTGCACACTCTGTTAGCCAATGGGCTTGTTGTAGGAGCAGAATGTATCTTTTCTCACGTATCTATTCTTATGCAAATAAGTGGATCGAAAAAGTGCACACTCTGTTAGCCAATGGGCTTGTTGTATTATTGTTACTGTTACTGTTCATAGTGAATATAAGTCCGAGTTTTGCCCCATCCAAACTGTGTTCAAACCCAACTATTAAAGAGCTGAATTTCACTACTTCACTCGTCTGCTTCTTCATTCCTTGAACACGAAACTGGCGACGAAGGTGGGATGGTGTCCCGACACAGCAGCAATATCGGCCCATTTGCCCCAGAGCACCCAGAGAAATGGTCAACATACAAACGCCGATTCCGCCACGCAATGGCCTCGCAGAAGATCACCGTCGAAGACCAGAAGCGCTACTGTTTCCTCGCTCAGTGCGGTTCTGAGACACTTGAGCTGGCAACCCACCTCGTTCTCCCAAGGGATGTGGATGTGGTGCCGCTCGCAGAAATCAAGTCCGCACTGAGGAAACACCTGCAGCCAGAGGTCTCGATCTTTGCCGCCAGGATGGCCTTCCACAGAAGGGAGCAGCGACCTGGGGAGTCTATTGCAGACTGTGCCACCACTCTGTGCATTGCTGCCACCCTGTGCAAATGGGCAACATCGAACAAGCACTCCAGGACCGACTGCTGGCCGGCATGATGATCAGGAACTTTCAAGGCTGTCCTAGAAGAGGCGGTAGTATCTGAGGCCGCACGGTCCAGCATCAAGCTTTTCCGGCATCGCCACTCCACCACCAGTGCCACGGACTCAGCTGTGCAAGCTCAGCAAAATTCATCTTCATCTTCCTCAGCTTTGCCTGGTTTCACCTCTTCATCGGAGTCCAGCGACGCAGAGGGAGAATTCCGAGCGGTCCAACAAAAGCACCAAGAGCACCGTGACGATCGGGAGAAGAAATTCCTTTGCAAGAATGATGGCTGCAGAGCCCAGCATGACAGCAGGAAGTGCCCCTTCCGCACCACGGAATGCCACAACTGCAGGCGATGAGGGCACATTGCTAAAGTATGCCGACAGCAAAAGCAAAGAACTCCAGCCACTGAGTCCAAGAAGAGTCACCACCACAAAATGTCCATTGCCAAAGTGTCACCAGAGCCTGAGCCGTGCCAAGTGGGCATCATCAGCAAGCATTTCCTCCAAGACCTGAGCCTGCAGGACTTCAAGATGGAGGTGGATTCAGGTACTACCTTTTCCATAATCCCACAGCGGGAGTTTTTGAGAATTCCCCCTGCCTCTCGGCCCAAGATCAAATCTTTTAAAACTTCCCTCCAGGTTGTACAAGGTTGCCAGATTCCGGTCCTGGGGGTGGGAAATTTCTTGGTCAAATTCAAAAACATTTGCACCTCCTTGCCATTGGTTGTAGTTAAGCAGGGCACTAACTGTCTTATTGGGACCCAATGGTTTAGGCCCCTGGGAATCCGGGTTTCTGGCATTCATGCAATAGATGCTGACCCAATCCGGGACGTTTGTGCTGCACATCCTGAGGTGTTCAAAAAGGGTTTAGGGTTATACAAAGGACCCCTTGTGGACTTTGAGCTTGACCAACCATCCGGCCCATCCGAATGAAGCCACGCCGGGTACCCTTTGCTTTAAAGGAGAAGATAGCAGCCGAGCTGGACAAACTGGTGGGGCAGGGCATCCTAGTGCAAGTGGACTCCGCAGAGTGGGAGACACCAATAGTGACTGCTTTGAAAAGTAATGGGGAGGTCAGGATATGCGCTGACTACAAGTGTACCATCAATAAAGCTATTCGCCCAAACGCATATCCTGTGCCCATGGTAAGCCACCTTCTTGCCTCCTTGCATGGAGGAAATTGCTTCACAAAACTTGCCCTTGCCCAGGCTTTCTAACAATTAACTGTGTCTCCTGCTGCTGCTATAGCCCAGACCATGGTAACACATATGGGGGCATTTAAGGTAACTCGACTACAATTTGGGGTGAATGCGGCCCCCGGAATATTTCAATCTCTCGTATAACATATTTTAAAAGGTTTGCCCGGTGTCCTGCCATATTTTGATGATGTCCTGATCACCGCTAAGGACATCATTGAACTAGTGGCCAGGCACGATCGAGTCCTCTCATGTTTCGAGAGGGCCGGTCTATGTCTCAGAAGAAACAAGTGTTTATTTTTGGCACAGGAAGTGTAGTTCCTGGGGTACTGAATTACACTCCAAGGTATCATGCCCTCTAACTCCAAGGTGGCGGCCATGCGCACCCAGGCCAAAATGTAAAGCTGAATTGCAATCATTTCTAGGATTGTTAAACTTCTATCATGCTTTTCTCCATCGCAAAGCCTCAGTTGCAGAACCATTACATCGGCTTCTTAAGAAAGATACTGTTTGGCACTGGGGCCATTGCCAGAAGAAAGCGTTCCTAGAACTTAAAAGGCTGCTGTCTTCAGATGCTGTATTATCTCATTTTGATCCTAACAAGGAAGTTGTACTTGTGTATGATGCATCCCCTGTGGGGGTGGGAGCTGTGTTATACCATGTACTAAATGACGGGAGGGAAGCCCCCATAGCATTCTATTCCCATTCACTCTCAAAGCCTGAGAAAAATTACGCTCAGACAGACAGGGAGGCATTGGCAATCATGGCTGGCACTAGGAAATTCCACGATTACCTTTATGGAAGGCCTTTTACCATCATAACTGACCACAAACCCCTCCTTGGAATTTTGTGAACGGGAAGCCCACGCCTCAAATTCTGTCCCCAAGGATGTTGTCTTGGGCAATTTTCCTAAATGCATACGATTTTGCTTTGGTGCACAGGCCCGGTAAGAACATCAGCCATGCTGATGCCCTGTCACTTTCTCCACTGCCAGGGGTCAGGGAAGCCGATTGCAAGATCGAAAGCGACCACCAGGTCCTTATGATTGAGGCTTTCAAAACGCCCCCAGTCGTCCCCTCAGATATAGCCAAGGCTACAGCCAAGGATGTAACATTGACTAAAGTAATGTCTTGGGTACAAAAAGGCTGGCCTGTCTTTCCTCTAGCCGAGGAATTCAGAACATTCCACCACAAGCGTTTGGAACTGTCAGTGGAATGAGGTTGCCTTCTATGGGGCCAGCGGGTGGTCATTCCTGTCACTCTCAGGAAAAAGGTTTTACATCTACTTCACACAAGTCACCTGGGAATTGTCCATTCCAAAGCTCTTGCCCATAGCTACTTTTGGTGGCCTCAACTGGTCCAAGACATAGAACAAATGGTCGGCACTCGTGCCAGTTGTCAACCTTCTTGCCCAGAGGAATCCCACCTTCCCTCTCAGGAATGGGATGCTGCTTGGGGCCCATGGTCCAGGTTGCACAAAGATTTTGCAGGTCCATTTAGGGGTGCCCTATTTTTGTTGGTTGTGGATTCATTCTCTAAGTGGCTGGAAGTGATTAGGGTGCCTAATACCACTTCAGCCACCACAATAATGCACCTAAGAAGGCTGTTTGCAGCATTTGGACTTCCAGATGTGCTGGTGTCTGACAATGCGTCCACGTTCACATCTGCAGAATTCCAATCCCTTCATAGAAAGGAATGCAATTAGGCACATCACTGCCGCCCTATTCCACGCAGCCACCAATGGCCAAGTAGAGTGGCAGGTGTGCACAACTAAAGACGCACTTCGACGTATGGGTGAATGGGATTTGGACCTCCAGTTATGCCAGTTTCTTTTCACATATAGGCTCACCTCCCCTTGCCTCAGGGCTGTCCCCTGCTGAATTGCTCCAGTGAAGGATACTGTCATCCTTGCTGGACAGATTGGATCTTTCTAGGGTAGAGGACAAAGGCACAAATATAGCAATCCAACACCAGAAGGGTTTCTCGTCCGGAGACCCTGTACATTGCCGCAATTATGCAGCTGGTGGTCCTACGTGGGTGCCTGGGTTTGTGATCGATCAGACTGTTCCTGTTTCTTACAGAATCAAAACAGCCACTGGTCTGATCTGGAGGAGGCACGCGGATCAGTTGAGACCCAGAGTACTGGGCCCACAAGACAAATACAGACACTCAATGCTAGGGTTGGCCCCCACCTATTTAAACCCAGGGGGCAGAGGTAATAGTCAGCAGCCAGCCAACATTGACTCAGAAGTGTCTTCTAGGAACCGATTTCAAGGGGAATTTGTGGAATGCTCCCCTATTCCGGCCATGTGTACCCCTACACTGTCCCAGCCTAGCACTCTGGATTCCTTTATTGTTGATGACCAATTTTGTTCAGAGTCGCCCTCCATTCTTAGTACACACAGGAGAGACCCTGAGTTGTCTTATTCATCCACAGAATTAGATTTTGGTTTTGAGCGATCTCCTGCTCCTCCATCTGACAAACGGTGCTTTAATTCGGGTTTACAATCCTCCCCGTCTAGTCAATCCCTCACTCCAGTCAAGTTGCCCATCCTACAAGCCCTTGAGCTGGCTCAGCCAAGCGTCCGACCCAGAAGGGAAACTAGAAGGCCATCCTGGTTAAAGGATTTTGTTTTTACCTAGGGGGGAAGAATGTTATGTATGTTAACTGTGTTTTCTGACAGGAGCGGAATGTATCTTTTCTCATGTATCTATTCTTATGCAAATAAGTGGATTGAAAATGTGCACACTCTGTTAGCCAATGGACTTGTTGTATTATTGTTGGTGTTACTGTTTATAGTGTACATAAGTCCGAGTTTTGCCCCATCCAAACTGTGTTCGAAACCCACTATTAAAGTGCTGAATTTCACTACTTCACTCATCTGCTTCTTCATTCCCTGAACACGAAAGGTACCCAGCATTATTCCCTGCAAACCAACCATAGAGAGCACTAAGTGCAATGGGGTGCTATATAAGTGTAATTGCTATTGCTATTGTGTATATAATATGCTTTAAAGGGCTATGAATGATGTGGATTTCTACAAAAATAGCATAGCCAGAACAATATCTGGACTCTAAAGATAGAAATTTAAGCTGTTTATCAACTTCCATTTGTTCTCTATTCAAAAAGAGTCTGTGTATAAATTAGTTTTCTGATAGCATATCACCATAGCTAGATGAAATAAAACATTAATATTGGGAAATGTCACACCATCTTTCATGTGTAGAGACACTTTTTATGTCTAGTGGTGGTGTCCTTAGAGTGAAAGCTGCTGGAAGTTGCTCTTTCTTTAGGAAATAGGGAGACAGCTTTTATACTGGATCCCTTAATTTTCTTGTTTGGAAGATTCATGTCAAAGGAAAATTAATTCTTTGTAATGGAAGTCATGGTTTGTTTGGATTCTGAAACATGGCATCTGTCTAAATTAGTAACAAAGTGGCTGATTAAGATTTTTGAGGACTGCAGCACTGAACAAATCGCTGAATACATTTTGCAGAAATTATGCTTCCTTACAACAAAACTAATAAAAAATGGACCCCATTATTATCTTTTGGAACTTGCCTAGCAGATATATGACTGGAAAGTGATTCCTTCTAATTGCCCATGTGCAACTGAAATCAAGAGGAATAATTCAAATGACTGAATAGCTATCAGTCCCAAAGGAAACTGTTACGTAATTATGAGGGAAGATACCCATTTTGTATTACAGACTTCTTAAATCATGGAAATTGGTTTTCCACCAATCCATTCTAAGAGAGTTTTGAAAAAATTAGTAGAGGGCTCTTCTGTAACTTTTTCACTCTTTTTTTTTTGAATAAGTCTTTTTTTTTCCTTAAATTTCTTTATCATGTAATTGTTGTACAGTATAAGTCCGTTTTACAACTGCCCTGGATTATGTTTTCCATGGTTTACAATGGCAAATTCCTTTAAAATAATGTCCAGGTGTATGACAACTTTTCGCCTTACGATTGGAAATTTGACCACCAGTGCCATTTTAAACTCTAAAATGGCACCCGCCACCCACTGACAGATGTTGTGGTTCATCACTTACCGTTGCAGTGGGAGGGTGTTTGGAGCATTTCCGCTCCATTTATATATTTATTTATTTATGCTTTTTGGCTCTGGTAGAAGCTCTTCTCGCAACCAGGAAGTGCTAGAATTTCCGCTGGCCCCAGTCAGCTGTAGGTTGGAGATTTCTCCTGCAATTACCATGGCTGGCCAATAGATGGCACTGATGGAAATGTGATGAATATGCCTTTAAAAAACCAGCTCCAAAGAGAGCCCAGGTCGTGGGCTCAGAGCCCAGGAAAGTGGTGCTGGTGGCGGATTTCTCAAGTGGTGGAAAAGGTAAGGAGCTTAGCTTCTTCTTCCATTCCATTTTACTGTGTTTTCTGCTTTTTCTGGAAATTTTTGATTATTTTTTCTATTTTCTGTATAATTTTTCAGAGGTTCAGGACCATTTTAAAATTTTCAATGCATTCCTATGGGAAAACGTACTTCGGTTTATGATTTTTTGGTTTATGACAAAGGCTGTCAGGATGGACCTAGGTTGTAAACCAAGGTTTTACTTGTATTCAATTAAGCACCATAACAATTCTGAAACTAATTTGCTAAGAGAGAAATAAAGCAAATAAAGGTAAAGGTAAAGGTTTCCCTTGCTCGAAAGCCAGTCACATCCGTCTCTAGGGATCAGTGCTCATCTCTGTTTCAAAGCCAAAGAGCCAGTGCTGTCTGCTTCTGCAGACATTTCTGTAGTCATGTGGAAGGCATGACTAGACACCGGAGCACACGGAACGCTGTTTACCTTCCCACCGAAGTGGTCCCTATTTATCTACTTGCAATTTCTTGCTTTTGAACTGCTAGGTTGGAAGGAGCTGGGTCAAAGATGGGAGTTCATTCCGTCCTGCAGTATTTGGGAATCAAACTGCTGACCTCCCACCTTCCATCAGTCTCAGTTACATTATGTTTAAATCTCACCTGAATTTTTGTCTGTTCTTTTTGTCACATCTGGTTGAAATATTTTGCTTTTCCTTCCTGTATGAACATTTGTCATCATTTTCTATATGCCTTTCCTTTACTGTATGCACTCTTGCACACCGTTTTCAAACTAAATAAAGCATACTGATGCATCTTTATCTTTTATACATAGTTCTACTCATTCACGTGTTTTAATGCAGACATAATTCCACATGTATTTCATTCTTCTTAAACATACTGCAGAACTTACAAGTTTTTAAATTCCCAAAGAAATATATAAATTACTCTGTAATTACTCTGTATACATAGGCTGAAAGGACCTCAATGGATGGACGGTGAGGTCCTTTTAGCCATGCTGCTCTGGGACACCAGGCTCAGGAAGAGCCTTGTTGTCTCAGAGGCAAGGAGGAGGAGTCCCAGAGCAGCATGGCCAAAAAGACGAGGCAGCTGCAGCTGCTGCTGGCAGGTCGGCTGGTCTTCTGACTCTGGGAGCTGCTTGCGGGTCAGGTTCTCACCATCCAGGTGAGGTGTGCGGGAAGCGCTGCGGGAGCTGCTGGCAGGTCAGCTGGTCTTCTGCAGCCATGTGCTGCTGGCGGGTCAGCTCCTTACCGTCCGGGCACGCTTTCACCTTCACGCTTCCCGTGCACCTTCGACCCCAGGTGGGGCGCATGGGAAGCATTGCTGGTGCTGCTGGGAGGTGGATGGGGTGGGCTGGTGGGCTGGTGGGCTGCCAGCCTCCCCCTCCTCCCACGATGACACCCCAAGGGGAGGGCATGGCACTTCGCCTGACATGGCTCCTCCTCCTCCCTGGTTCTGGTGGTGGCAGCTCTTCCTCCACTTCCTCCTGGCTCCTCGTCGCACCCGTAGTGCAGGAAGAGAAGGAGGAGGTGGTGGGCATGGCATAGAGGTGGGCGTGGCATTCAGACTATAAGATGCACCTTCATTCTCCCCCCCTTTTGGGGGGAGTACATCTTATGTTCCTAAAAATATGGTACTAGCACGTCAAAAACTGATGGATTTATTCAGACCATTTTGTTTTAGATCTGCTTTTTATCTGTGGCCAGGATCCTATTAATCACACATGCCAGTATCATAGAATTATAGAATCACTGAGTTGGAAGGGGCCTTTTAGGCCATCAACTCCAACTCCACTACATTTACCACCAAAGCAGTAAGTATTATTTATTTGCAATTCCATGCTTTCGGATTACTACATTGGCAGGAGCTGGGACAGACAACAGGAGCTCACTCTGGCCCACCGCACTTGGGTCTCAAACTGCTGACCTGCTGACCTTCCAGTCATCAAGCTCAACTTCTTAACAACTAAGCCCCCCACAGGCTTCTACAGGAAAGGAAATTTCAATTTAACATTGGGAAGAACCCCCTGATAGTTAGAGCTGTTCAGCACTGGAGTGGACTGCCTTGTAGGGTGGTGGATTCTCTAGCCATAGTGGTGTGTGAACATAGATTGGATGATCACCTCTTAGGGATGTTTTAAGTGGGGATGTCCCATCTTGCCAGGGGGCTTGACTTGATGACCGCTGGTGTCTCTGTTGAGTCTAATCGTCAGTGATTCATTAATAGACCATAGTTTAAGATGATAAACCGAATTCTTTGATCATTTATATATATAAATCTCACAATAACTTTCAGATATCAAACTCTGCAGGGATACTGCAGTGGCTCAAGTAGCTAAGTCGCTGACTGGGAAGCGAAAGGTCAGCAGTTCGATTCCCGAGTATTGTAGGACGGAATGAGCTCTCGTCTTTATCCCAGCTCCTGCCAACCTAGCAGTTCGAAAGCAAGAAATTGCAAGTAGATCATTAGGGACCACTTCGGTGGGAAGGTAACAGCGTTCTGTGCACTCCGGTGTCTAGTCATGCCTGCCACATGACCACGGAAACGTCTGCAGAAGCAGACAGCGCTGGCTCTTCGGCTTGGAAACAGAGAGTCGGATACGACTGGCTTTCGAGCAAGGGAAACCTTTACCTTACCAAACTCTCTAATAAAATAAAATATGTAGTCCTTTTACAGTAAGAAAGAACATTGTACTACAATATCTAGGGCCCAGTTTCACCTTACCAAATAGTATGCATCTTGTTGTACACTGTATATGTTCTCTTTGGTCTTTTGTGCCATCCAAAATGCATGGACACTTTAAAAATAATGTGTACTTTTAATACAGTAATGGTCTTTTAAGAAGGGTGGAAATCAGCTATTTCAGCTATGAAGGAATAGAAGGTTATAGTATTTACAGAGATAGGGATAATTCATTTTGTGTGTAATAAATGACAAAAACAACTGTAGCAAGAAAGGCCGATTCAGGTTTTTCATTAAAAGATGTCAAAACTGTCTGACAAAAAAGTCTTTTTTAAGGTCAGCATGTCAGTGATGCGATTTATTTAAACTATACATCAAACAAACATGAGGAACAAAGTGTGCTATTTTGACTGTTAGAAAGGATGTCTTTATATTGCTTGATGGTTATAGTGTCCTTTTTTAACATCTTAGAAAATGTTGACACAAAGTAAGTATTTTTAAACAATCCCCATGACCTGCATGCCTGTCAAAATTAGGATATACTGTTAGCAGAAGTATGAGAAGGAGAAGATGAATTTACTTTAGGACTAATACCACAAACAGCTGCACTCCATTCTGCCTTGTTATACAAACACGTGTTCTGTGGCAGAGAATGACAAATTGGGTGGCTGCTAATAGTTATCTGTCCTGTTTTATGAAGAGAGGCCTCTGTTCAAAGATGTTATGTCTTTGGAGAGGCATGTCTGCTCAAGACCAATTTAAGGAGAGGCCTGTGAAGGTGTCCAACTAGCTAGTAGGAGATTGAGGAGTAGAGTGATCAGAGTATTCCTACTGTGAGGAGATGAATTATATTTCTATTTCAATTATTTCCAAGTTGACATTTATACATATAGGTTACTATACATTACACACATCTGAGTCATTCCTTGTTTTGGGCTGTGTGTGATTTCCTCCTGTTTGGTAATACATAAAAGATGGCATTAGAGGACATGAAAGCTAAGCTATGGTGTGTGAGAAAGAAATAGAAACCAGATAAGTTCCTCCACTAACTGACAGCAAAACCACAGCATGGTATTTAAGAACCTTAGAGGGGTCTTCAGAGCTCTGGTGGTGCAGTGGTTAATCTGCTCTCCTGCAACCAAAAGGTTGTGAGTTTGATCCTGACCAGGGCTCAAGGTTGACTCAGCCTTCCATCCTTCTGCGGTTGGTAAAATGAGTACCCAGCATGTTGGAGGCGGAATGCTAATTAACTTGTGAATAGCCCAGAGAGTGCACTAAGTGCTACAGGGTGGTATATAAGTCTGTATGCTATGCTTTGCTAGCCATAGCTTGGAAAAGTAACTCTTGGGTCCCTTTTGACTAAAGGCATACTAAGTTTATTTGTTTTTACCACAACTCATGGCCATCAGCCTCATGGCTGGGGGAGTCTATAACTCTAACTTTTTTTAAAAAAATAAAAGTAACTGCTTTGAGCTTTTTCTTTATGGTCCATAGTCCCAAGCACAAAGATAAAAAGGAATTTCATTGATTCTAAAGAAGTTCACACACTAGTACAAGGAAGATGATACGTCTCCAGCTGTCTCGGCGTATGCTGAGTGGGCGGCATACAAATCAAATAAATCAAATCAATCAAATCATTGCTATTTGGGACAGGATTGGGCTGTGAGAATGTATAAACAAGGAGTTCTCTACCTTTTAAAGCCGGGGAAGTGCACGTGGGCCGGATGTGGAACTCAACACCATTTCATGTGGCTCACCACCACCTCAACCTCACCAGGAAGTGCCATGTGGTGGAGGAAGGGCAAAATGTCTGACCAGCCCCCAAAGTTATCTGAAGGAGCATGACCCTTCCTCCACCACATGGCACTTCCTGGTGTGGTTGAGGTGGTGGTGGGCCACATGAAATAGTGTCGAGTTCCACATCCGGCCCATGCGCCACAGGTTAAGAATCCCTGGTATAAACAAAGATAATAATAGCAACAACTTGTGATTTACACAAGAAATAAAAATGATTTTATTGCAAACCTATGTACTTCTCACATTTGCAATGGACAAAACAACACAATAGTATAAAAATATGGTATCTTTTACCTATGGAGATTGGCAGAAAGCTTTTCCCTTTTTTACATTATTCTTGTTTCTATTCTGCACCTGTACAATTGTATTCCCATATGGTTTGCAGATATTAATAATCCCGTTGCAGCTTCCTTAAAACATTCTAAGGACATTACTTTACAGGGAAAAAATATTAGAATGCAAGAAAATCACATTGAGGTCTCTAAATCTTGGGAGTTTTGTCATTGCTGTTTTGTATTCTACTGAATATTCAGAAGATTCTATTTATATGTTAATATATACCATAAACCATCCTGATATTGCAATGTAAGACAGAATAATATATAATTCACTTTTCAAACATAAAGTATTTTTGAATTATGAGTAACAAATTTAATCCTACCTGGAGCCCATATATATTTCTGTACTTGAGTCTGGATGGATGGGAGGAGAGTGTAGAGTGATCAGGTGAAAATCTGCTGCTCTGAGATTTTTCACAGGGCCGTAGCCAGGATTCTAGATGTGGGTGGGCATATATTTTTTTTCAGGGTGGGCAACAATATCACATATATATATATATCATATATGTATATGTATATGTATATGTATATGTATATGTATATGTATATGTATATGTATATGTATATGTATATGTATATGTATATGTATATGTATATGTATATATGGGAGTTTGAGGGTGGGCAAACTGCTGACTCAGGGTTGTCAGGTTAGTTAACAGCCGCCTGACACTTGGCATTGAGTCGCTTGGCAGTATGGTCTACTCTATTACCATAGCAGGATAACCTGGCCAGACACTCGAAAGTGGTGCACATATAAACTAATAGCAATAGCAATTAAACTTATATAACATCCCATAGTGCCTAGAACACTCTTTTGGTAATTAGCACAAGGAAATTCGCATTTTGCTTCCAACAAGCTGAGTATTCATTTTACTGACTCAACCTTGAGCTCATTGTGTAGAGTTTTGGCTGTTTAACCACCATTCCACATGAGTTCCTAAAATAATTAGGTTTATGTATATATCTCTACCTCATCTATCCATACAGATATTGTCAGACTCTTTAATATAACCTGTACACTTTCCTCAGTGGATATAGTCAGTCTTTTTAAAATAAATGCCAGTGTCATATTGGCCCTGTTGTCTGAACTAGGAACGGCAGTCTTTAGTGTGCGCGCCAAGATCTGACTATTTAAGGAAACATCAGTCCTGACACTTGCTCAGTGCAATAGCTTTGCTGGTTGGAACCCATATAAATGTTATCAGAATGATCATGAATTCTAACTTGAAAAGGAGTTCAAGCCAATTTTAGATCATTTGTCTTCAGGTTCCTACAATCCCCTGTGAGGATCCAAGATCAGAAATCACTGGGGGGGGGGGGGGGGGGCACAAGTAACTTCTGTTTTGCCTAGCAGAAGACAGTTGGACTTGTAAGTACAATAGTATATGCTATCACATTGCCCTACCCCACACCATTATAATTTCTTTTTCAGGCTGCACATGTACTTGGATATTCCTGTAGAACTCAGTAAGGCTCATTTCTGGACTAGACATGTGTAGGACTAGGGGTAGATAAATCTTTCCATTTGAATTTCTCCAACATTTGATTTTTTTAAAAACCCAAGGTTTTCCCCCAAATGTGAAGAAATGTGTGCATTTTGGCAAAATATTCAAAACTGAAATGAAACAAAATATTTACCCATCTATAATACTTACATTCAATAGATGCAGCTATTTCCACCATGAGATAAATATGTTGTATCTGTTTGTCAGATAGGTTTTAGTGATGAGGAGCCTCTCAGGGGAAAAACTCAACTCCCCCACTAACATGGTTGAATACACAGGGATTCAAATCCAGATGTTTAGGAGCTAAGCACTCAAAGAACTGGAACAAGATGGGAAAGTCTGTCAATTTTGATTTATTCCACATTCAATTTTTTTTAAAAAGAACATCTCAATTTATTCTCGTCATGATGCAAGGACTTTCAGGAAAATAGAACATGAATGTTTCACTGATTATTTCTATAAGGTAATGGTAAAGGTAGCCCTTGCTCGAAAGCCAGTCGTATCTGACTCTAGGGTTCAGTGCTCATCTCTATTTATAGCCAAAGAGCTAGTACTGTCTGTGGATATTTCTGTAAATATGTGGCAGGCATGACTAGACACCGGAGTGCACGGAACATTGTTTACCTCCTGCTGAAGTGCTACCTATTTATCTGCTTGCAATTTCTTTATTTTAAACTATACCTGTCAAGTTTTGGTTGTGGAAATAAGGGAAATCTTCTGGGTGCGGGTGTTTGCACATGCGCATTGCTGCCTTTGACAGGTGCACATGCGCAGTACCCCCTTTTTGGGGCATTTGTGCATGCACACCACTGCCTCTGGTGGGCGCGCATGTGCAGTACCCCCTTTTCTGGGCATTTGCACATGCACACCACTGCCTCTGACAGGCACACATGTGCAGTACCCCCTTTTCTGGGCGTTCACGCATGCACACCGCTGCCTCTAGTGAGTGCGCATGCACATTAACCCCTTCTTCTGGCTGTTCTAATATGGGAAGATGGCGGGAAAGAGGGGGAAAGAGTGGTGAATTATGGTATTTCCAGGCCAGCTATGTTTCACACTTCCAGGTTGGCAAGAACTGGGACAGAGATGGAAGCTCACTCCATCATGCAGTACTCAGGTCTTGACCTGCTGACCTGCTGACCTTCCAGTCATCAAGTTCAGTGTCTTAACTACTAAGCCACCACAGTCCCTTGATTCTTTCTATAGAATTACACTAAAAATATAAAAATAAAGTTGTGATTAGCATGGCAAGGGCTAGAAACCATCCTTTGGCTTCTGATTTTCACATTTCACAAGTATGATTGCATGTAGGCAGATCTTAAAACCAAAGCAGGAAGAAGAGGTTCAAAGCTTTTTAGGGTTAGTGGCATGTGCCCTGAATGGGCAATCTTGTCTGATAAACATTTTATCAGGTATGACAATAAGGCCAGCAAGCTTTTTTATGGAGAAAATGATGTGTATGGCAGAGTAATAAGTCAAGTCTTTGGCAGGCAGAAAATACCTCAGGATATCAATAAAATCATCATTTGAGTGAAACTGTTGAGTAGTCTCTGGAGGTTTGGAATAAATTAAGAGCTGGTGGGTCTTTCACAGTTATTGATCTTACAAACCTGGACTTCTTAATGATATACGGCATGGAGTGTAATTTGTTTTCTTTTAATTTAAGACATTAGATGGAAATGATATCCTAAATGAATCCCAAGAGATAGAGAAGAAGGTTAAAAGTAATCTATGTCGTAGAACAAGCTTTGAGTAAGCATAAAACAATATTAAATAAGGGGGCTGTGTGTTAAGAATAAATGAAACCAGGTATTTCCAAACAACAGCTCAGTGACTGATAGACTGGCTGCAAATGCAATATTTAGCTCACTGACATGTAATGGTACCCCAGCATACCTGTCAAGTTTCGGGAAATTTCTGTCAAATAAGGGAAATTTCCTGGCCAAAACAGGAAACTGGACAGCTATGCTTATCCTGTGCTGGCCTCCAGTCTAACTCCAGTCTAATTGCAGTCTAACTAATCCGGGATGACGGCGGGAAAGAGTGTAAAATACGAGAGTTTGACAGAAATTTCCCGAAACTTGACAGGTATGTACCCCAGCGCCTTTTCTTAAAATGTAAAGCCATTTCAAAGAGCAATTTATATTGCTGTCCTATGCATGTCTACTCAAAAGTAAGCTCCACTGAGTGCAACTCCTAGATGACTGCAGTGTTAAAGAGGGGTGGTAGTGGTCCACTACTGTAGTTTCATTCCTGAGTGAACCTAAAGTTTGGAACTTCTTCCCTCATCTTTGCCATCCTTCCAAAAGCAGACTTTCCCTTACTGGGTGTCTAATGGATTTTAAAGAATTGGATGGTTTGCATTTTTGTAGATTTGTATTTTTGTGGCTTTTAAATCTGTTTTATTAATGCTTTTATCTAATATATTCAATGTAATGCTTAATTATTATTTTTTGAAAAAAATATTGTTTTTATCTTTTAATATTGCCTTTTTGTATGATTTAAGGTACCTGGGAGGAATTTGGTGGCTTAGTGGTTGACACTATACTTGACAACTGGAAGGTTGGCAGTTTGAGACCTGAGTACTACACGATGGAGTGAGCTCTTTGCCCATGTTGAGTTCTATGCATAAATGTATCTCTATTTAATTATGTAAGGTTGATATATGGGAATAGTGTTGTAAGCCTGTAAAGTGGATATGTATGAGTGTGATTGGCAGCTGAAGGACTGAATGGTCAGTATGATAGGAATGTTGTGGGACCTGGGTATATGCCTGAGTTAAGAGGTGGCAGTTTCATTTGAATTAAAAGGAAAGCCTTTAGTGTTCAAAATGTTAGAGTGGTTAGTTAGATCTGAGGGCCTGAAAAGAAGGAAGTCTGTTTTAGAGTTAATCAGGAAAAGCAGCATGTGCTGAAGTTTATAAGAAGACATTTTTCTGGAGAACATACAGTGTGTCAGAAAGACTGAGAAGCTGGCCTTTGAGATAATAGCCATCTTGCATGCAGCAAGACTGGTAATCAATGGAACTGAGCTTTTAATATGATTGTCCTTTGCCACTAACTTGATTGGTAAAGTTCTTTTCCATCTCTGGCATTTGAAGCCAACCCTCTACTCCCTCGTACTGTTTTTTTTCTTCCTGTTTTCATCATTTTGTTGATAGCCCTCTCTTCCCTTTCTCTAAGTAACATACATGGAGGGTCTTCCACATCCTGGAGACTCCATTTTTTTAAAAAAAAATCTCTTCTGACAGTAACTATACATGTTAACTGTAAGTAAATGTAAAATTACTCTAGGAGCATTAAAAGTAGAAACAAGTATTTTTTCTTACTTTATATGCTTCTAGAGTGATTTTATAACACACAGTACTAGTTGTGTACAAAAAACCTGGAGAGGGGACTGATAACATTGAGCTGATCTTTCCAGGTTTTCTCTATGTTATTTTATTTTTACGTCATGCCCTGCTAACTAGAGGGAATAATTATAAAAAACAATTTCCCTCCATTACTGGCTGTTTCCTCCATTACACACCAGCCCAACCCTACAGCACTCCAAATGGAAGGCTAAACTGCCAGTAATGGAGGGAAATTGTTAAGCCTTCCATTTGGAGTGCTGCAGGGTTGAGCTGATGCGTTTTTAAAGATAGACATCAGACAACATCTTTGCTAGAATGTGCTAGTCTACCTCTAGAACATTCCTATCTAGCCACTTCCAGTGGGCTTCTCCTATTCTGGAGTGGACTACTGATCCAAAACAAGTCCAATTTGAATTTGCTAATCTCATAGAATAACTTAATAAATGAGCCGCCGCTTCAGAATATCGGCAAATTAATTGCAGCAAATTAATGCCGAACAGGAAAAGTGATTAATTTGTCAATATCTTGAAGTGGCTCGCTTAATTGTCTGAAGCCATTTCCGTGTGAAGCTTCCTCTCTGCTTACTCTGAGAGTCTGGAAAAACCTTGTTCTGATCTTTAAATATTGAAGAAATTAAGCTGTCTTTTCCTTCATTCCTATTACCTGTGATTCTTCAGTTTAAAAAGCCTGTTTTGTTTCTTTACTTTAAAATAATCTCTCATCATTATTTATTTTATGTGTAATTATGAATAAGTAGCCCAAATGACTACCAGATAAAAATGCACCCTATGTCACACAAAAGCTACACTTTATCAGTAAGAACACAGAGTTTACTAAGGTGTACTATGAAACAACCTCACTAAATGACTAAAGTAAGATACCAGCTTGGGGAAACTACAACTCTGGCTGGGACAGTATAGAAGAAACAATAACAACAAAATACTGGCTGGGGGTTTAGGAGGTGGTTGTACTTTCAGGTTAAAAAGTTCCTGTGACTACCTGAGGAATATGTGACCAAGTTAGTGTGAAAATGAGAGGAAATTTAACTTTATGAAAATTTGTAGAGAAATTAGGAAGAGCTCAATCTTCATAACTTTTTAATGAGCTAATAAAGATATTGCCCAACTTAGAGTTGGAACACATACACGTTCATTTGGGGATGAACAATTGAACAATTTGCAATTGAAATACATCTTCCCACTCTTCGTAATTGAAAAGAGGGGAAAGTTTACAACTAATCTGAATAAGAACCAGAGATCATCTGCCATTACCAATTGCAGGCGCACCCCCCAATAAAGGACTCAGACACCAGTATAAGTGGATAACGGCATTGGGCCACATTTATTGATTCATGCCCTAGTCCGAATTATAAATTTCAATTGGTACTCAGCCAATTATAATTCTTAAGGCAAGCAGGCCGCGGTAACACTGGTAAGGTTCCTCCCAAAATTGCCCACGGCAAATTGGCTACAATGTATCCATTTGTATTAATTTGTTTGTTTACAACAAACAAATTGTTGACCGTAGTCAATAAACTAACTACTGACCCCACCCTCTGACGCGTATCCGTAAAATAATGGGGTGATGCATGCTGCATAGCTCGTGCCATCACCCCGTCGCCTGGTTCGTCATTGACCGGACAACGTTAACCAACTTGTGCCTATCTAGTGTTGTCCAGTCAATTGCGAACCTGCCGGATACCTGTGGGTCATAAATATTTACCTTGCCAGTGCTACCCGCCACACGGGGAGGCTTAATAAAGACTCACCGCCCCCCCCAACCGTCAGCTCGGTCAACAGGCCTGCTTGCAAATCCTCCAAAAAGAGGTTCATACCTCCGGGCGACAGATGGACCCCATCCCCTGTATAAAGATCACAATTTTGGAGACTAATTGTGGGGTGTCGGATGACCCGCCCCCAACCCTTGTCAACAACGAACCGGGCTACTGCCCTGTTCACCGAGCAGCGAGCGCGGTCAAGGGCCGGAGGTTAATGCCTCCCCTGTAAGCGTGACGCGGTATGATGTCCGACCAAATCAGGGTTGTGGCAGGCCACACATAATGCAAGTAAGCCAGGTCACTGCAGATCGCATGTTTCAACGACAGGCCCATGACCTGGCCTAAATCATTGCCCCCAAGGTGTATCACCAGGACATCGGGCGGGTCAGCATCCCTGATGGAGAAAAGGAATGGCAACAGTTCCCGCCATAACATCCCGCGCTTACCGTACCACCTGAGACATGCGGACGCACGTAGTCCCAGCTGGGGTCCCCACTCTGTCGCCGCAGCATACTGCGCTGCCCAGTGCACGTAGCTATGGCCCACCAGCCATACTGCCACCAGTGTGAGTCGACACCCAGGGTCTGTCAAGGAAAAAAGGGGAAACAGGACAGTGACTGAACTGGTACTCACAAATGAAGAGGGTGAACGTATGACTGAAAACACTGTGATCCCCACCTACCCATATGGCATATATCGGCCCCAGAGTACCCGAACGCAGCCGCAGTAGAAGCAGCTCCTATTCTAAAAGAATGGGTGCCGTAACGAGCCCCGGGGAGGCCAACACTGGACAGTAAGGGGAGACCCATCTTGGTGGCAGAAAAACGGGCCAGGGTGCGTACCACGCAGTGCAAGGAACGCTTGTAGGGCACCAACCGGACAGATGTCTGCAATGGAACATCGTAGCAGTCTAACACCACTGCCTACACCGTGCTGATCAACTTTCGAGGAACGTATCCTCAACTGAGCCCACTCATTGAAGACATAGACATCTTCGAGTTCCAGTGCCCTACGCGTCGCATCCGCCTTAGACAGTAGCACCAGCTCACTTATGCGGAGCACCCCAAAAAAGGCCACCGTGGTAGCCGCATGAAACAGAGCTGCCTCATACCTGTCAAAACACAGGTCATGCCAGCCTCGTGCTAGATGGGTAAGGACCCCCGGAGAAATCAGATGGCGATGTCCAGGCAGCGTCCACGTTCGTGTGTCCACCCCTCCAAAACATGGCGAATACGGAAATCCATTGTACTGTCAGTGTAACCCCCCACTTTGGCCATGAATGCCAGCGCTGACAGCCTGGATGCTATGGTGCGGGGAGCGAGGCCCTGGCCGTGTAGGTAAACCATAAATTGAAGGACATGTGCCACTGGAATGGGCCACATCTCGGGCAACCAGAATTGCACACGAAAGGCCTGAAATTTACTGAATGCATGGTGATACGCCTTACGTGTGCGGGGCGCCAGCGACATGCCGATCGCCCGGTTCACCTCTCCTTGCCAAACATCCAGATCTCGTCTGGGAGCGGCGAGGGAAATTCCTCTGCGTCCGGAGCCAAGGCACGGAACCGGGGGATCTGCAGGCGGGATAAAGCATCAGCAATATCGTTATTAATACCTGGTACATGTCTGGCCCTAAATAGAACATTGAGGCGTAGGCTGCGCAAAACAAACTGGCGCACTAACTCCATGACCCTGGGCGATTTAGACGTCTGTGAGTTGACAATGTGCACTACCGCAGCATTGTCACACCAGAAATGAACAACTGAATTGGCCCACTCCGCACCCCATAGCATCAAAGCCCCCAGTATGGGAAAAAACTCGAGGAACGTAAGATCGCGTAAACGATCCATGCCCCTCCAAGCTGGAGGCCATCGGCCGTAGGCCCACCTCCCCTCAAAGTAAATCACATAACCCAGGGACCCCGATGCGTCCGACTGAACCTGAAAGCGAGGGGACACCAGCAGGTCAGACCTCCAAAATGACACCCCATTGAATTCCTTGAAAAACTTAAGCCAAATTAACATGTCAGCCCTCAAGCCCCTGTTCAGTCGGACCCTATGATAGGGCCTGGATAGGCCAGCCATGGCGTCGCACAAGCGTCGAGCAAAAGCTCTGCCAGGAGCGACCACCCTGCAGGCGAAGTTAAGGTGACCATGTAGTACCTGAAGCTCACGGAGTGACACCTTGCGTTTGGCCAGTAAGGCCAAAATCAATGCAGTGATCCGGGAAACCTTGTCTATGGGTAACCTGGATGCCTGTAAAACCATGTCGATTTCAATACCCAGGAATGTGAGCTTGGTTAATGGGCCCTCGGTCTTTTCGGGCGCTAACGGGACACCAAGTTCCTTCATTAGCGTCTGAAATGTGTTGAGGAGACGCGTGCACGTGTCCCAGCCCCGTTCACCCCCGAACAAGAAATCATCGAGGTAGTGGGCTACAGACCGAGACCCCGACCTGCGAACAAAGGCCCACTGAAGGAAGGTGCTAAAGCGTTCAAATGCTGCGCAGGAGATGGAGCAGCCAAAAGGCATGGCTTTATCAACATAAAATTTGCCCTGGAATTTGAAACCCAATAACTCAAAGTCACCTGGGTGCACCGGGAGCAGACGGAAGGCAGACTTAATGTCACACTTAGCCAGTAGTGCACCCGGGCCACAAGAGCGCACCATGCGCAGGGCCTGGTCAAATGATGTATACCTGACCGAACAAAGGTCATCAGGGATGGCATCATTGACCGAATGGCCAGCCGGGTATGACAGGTGGTGAATCAAACGAAACTCTCCGGGTGTCTTTTTGGGCACTAACCCCAAAGGGGAAACCTTCAGATTGGGAAAGGGCGGGACGTGAAAGGGGCCAGCAACCCTACCTGCGTTAACCTCCTTTGCAATACTTAGGGCGGCCACTTCCTCCCTGCCCTTAAGGGAAAGTAAGTTGGGGGCATCTTGGGGGCACCTATCCCCTGTGAACGGAATGCGAAACCCCCACTGGAAACCCTCAAGCAGGTAACCTGCGTCTTCCCTCCTCGGGTACGTTGTGAGCCAACACTCCAACATAACCACATTAACTGTGGAGGGGGTCTTTTGAGTGACCAGCTCCCTCAGCGGCCGGTCTGCCTGCACCCTGTCCACCTCTACCTCTGCCCCGTGACCCACCTGCTCGCGGGCACGCAGCAGCGGCGTGGGGACCAGCGCAAGAGGGACACTCGTGCTTGTATCGGCACTGCTTTCTATTGCACGCACCATTGGCCGAGAAGCTCCAATACAGCAGGCGGGATGGAACCCCCTGCCCCGCCACCTGGCGGGGGGCCTGAACTGGAGCGGCCCGCTGGATCGCGTGCCCGCAATGATATCTCTCCCCAGGCGCGGGACGCGTGGGAGTCATATACAGAAGCCACAGCTTCTGGCAGGGCTCGTCCCACCTCATCTCCGGGTGTAGGGGCACTCTCATTCAAAATTCCTCATCGTAAGCCAACCACGATGGGCCAGGGAAATCAACCATTGCCCTGTAAATGTTGTCCAAATATTGGACCATTGGAATGGCCAGATCAGGCCGGGCCCTGAGATACACCGGCATGTATATGAGATATGCGGGTAACCAGTTGGCCCATGTACGTGGTGGCTTGCGACGACGGGACTGCTCTTTGTCCTTTTCATCCTGCCCCTCCCTCTCCTCTTTGGTGGGTTCCCTGTTTAATAGGGAGAAAATGTCTACGTATCCCCCCCGCCAAGCTCGTGGCCTGGGCCAAATGGTCCCTGAGGGGCAAGGAATATCCTGCCGTTGGGAATGCCGACACTGGCATGTTGGCAGTGCGGGACATCAAGAAAGGGGCCTGTACCGTCCCTGTGACACTCGTTGCATTCCCTGCGGTGTAAGGCCCCCCACCTAATGTGGGGACTGTAAGCGGCCAAGCTGGGCCCTGGTAAACCGGGGGCTGCTGTCCCCCCGCCCCGACATGACGAGGCCATGGCCATTGGAGACCCTCCCCCGTAGTGGATGGTGGTGTGGGGATATTAGCTTGAACCGTATACTCACTGGGTGCACGCCCGTGGGCCGCCCCCACTGGGGGTTCCGGCCCACGGTGGGCGTCGGAGCTCGCAACCGCAACCGAGCTCTGAGGGCACATCTGATCACTACCTGCCGGTGGTGTCTGCTGCGCGGGGAGCTGCGAGGCCGCGGCGGGTGCCGACCTGTGCGCCTCAAGCAGCTCAACCCGACCGGCCGCATGCTGCAGATTGGCGGCCGCCGCGGTGACCTGTGAACAAAAAGGTGCCCCAGATGGATTAGATATCCCCAGGGATGCTTCCAGGGCCGCCACGCGGGCCAGTAGAGCATCCACAGTCACAGAACCCCCTGCATAAAGGGGGCCAAGCGGGCCGGATGGCCCGCTGATCACGGGTCCAGGGCCCGGTACCGAGGCACTTGGGCCCGAGTAGGGCCATGCCCAAAACTCTGGCCCCCGAGGGGCCGGGGGCATGCCCTGCCGAATTGTACCCAGCCCACCCCCCTGGTTGAAACCCATGGCCGTGGGATGCGGGCCGGGGGCCAGAGGCCCAGTCGCACCATGTCCACCCACCTGCCCCAAGCCCATGGCCGGCAATTGCGGGCCGGGGGCCGGAGCCCCCATAGGGCCGGTCTGGGGCTGCATCGCCTCGGGCCACGGACTAATCTGCCCCATCCCACTGGTCCTGGTGGGTGCCTCCGCAAAGGGGGTCTGCTGGGGGGGCGCAATCGCGGTCCTCCGACCTGACTGTCGCCTCCTGGACGGGCGAACTGAATTCGCCATAGCCTTCTTCTTGGGAGGCATTGCAAAGCTGATCCCTGAAAATGGTGGGAAGCCTAAAGAGAAGGCGAGGAAGCGCCAAGCTGCTTGCTGCTGGACAGGGGCTTCCCTGGAAAGTGAAGAGCGACGGAGCAAAAACTTCTCCGCTCTGTCGCTTTCGCAAAATGGCAGCTCGGCTGCCTCGTGGCCACCCCTTTTAAAGAGGGCTGGCCACGCCCCCTAACTACCCGGATGTCTGAGTCCGGGGGGCCCCCGCAAAGAGCGCGGCGGCCATTTTGGTGCCGCGCTTGCATTGTATAAAGCCATATTGATTTGTATAATTATCTGTTATACTAACCAATTACTCTGTACCTCTGCACCTGATGTGTATAAATTGATGCTATAAAGCCTCACTACCATGTCTGACGAAGTGGACTTGATCCATGAAAGCTAACATTAAAATGTAACAGTTAGTCTTCAAAATGCTACAGTGTTTTTGTTTTGTTCAATCTCTGATATGCTTGAAACACAGACTAATACAGCTACTATTCCAAAAAATAAATAAATGTTGATTTGGAAAGCCAACACATAAATAATCATCACCTTGATCTCTGATACTTCTTTGCACTTGGGGGTGTTTTTAGTTACTTCATAGTCCACCTTTTCAAATCTCCACCTTCTTCTGATTTGTTGACTGCAGATGTAATGCCCATTGTTTTTGAGCTCTGATTGCAAACAAAGCATGTTGGTATTTGCAGACAATAGTCTGGCTTGGCCCTCTAGAATTCTTTTCCATTTAATGAACAAAACAATAATTGGATTCAGCTACCAGTGTTTGGAAAGGCAAAGTTTCCAACTAGTTTCTTGTGATGCTTCTTTTTCATGTAGGTACACAACAGCTATATAATAGACTAGCATAGTTTGCCTGGCAGTGCTGGGCTGTTTTAAATTGTGTTGAAAGGTTTTTCTTTTGTTAATGTTTATACAAATGAGGTTAGTCTGTAATTGTGATTTTTAAAATGTTTATTTATGCACACGGGCTGTTATAAACTGTGATCAGATTTTTTGGATTTGTTTTTGTGGATAAAAAAAGAGGAAAAGATGATATAATTTTTTACAATTATTTTATTTAACCAAATAATGTTTTAGTATGTGAATTTTTAAAAAATAGTTGTATCTTGGATAATAATTTTAAAAATGTGAAAGTACTTTTTTACATTCAATGTTTTTAAACTGTGTTTAGATGTTTTGGTTTTTTTAGTGAAAACTCTACACAGTATTTTAGAAATGTTTTTATTTTATTATTGTGTGATTTGTTTGTGATTTGTGTGAATGTGTGATGCAATGTTATGTTTTTGACTGTTTTTTCTCTCGTGGCCTCTGGGTGGGGCTATTTAACTTTGACTGTTTTTTCTCTACTGGCCTCTGGCTGGTGCTTCTTCCGGTAAGTAGTCTCTTTCTTTCCTCATTTCAGTTCTGACAATCTCCAGCAAGAAAAAGTCCTCAGGGGTGTGCAGGGAGGGTGATGGACAGGAAGTGATGGGGGCGCCTATTCAGGGGGTTGGGGGAGAAATCTCATACATTCCCATTACCTCTGCCTGCCTGGGGGGGGGGACCATCGTGGAGGAAGGATGTCTGCTGGTAAGTTGGCTGGTTTAATTTCTTTTGGGGTTTTTGTTTGTTTTTTGTTTGTTTTTTAAAATTAATGGTTTATTTATTTTAATTATTTTGGTGTTTGTTTTTAGGTTTTTTTCTTTCAAGGGGGGCCAAGGCACCAGTGCCTTGGCCCACGCTTGAAAGCGAAACACTTTCCTTTCCGCGGCCTGGGCTTGCTGGCCGGGCTGCGGGGACCTGACCACCGGGTTTTTTTCCTTCCCCTGGCCTGGGCTTGCTGGCCGGGCCGGGGCAAGTCCAGCGCCGGGGGGCATTGTGGGGGGGGGGTGTTCATTCCCATGGCCTTGCCTTGCTGGCTGGGCCGCGGGAAGCCATGCAGCGCAGGGGGGGTCCTTCCCGCAGTCTGGCTTTGCTGGCTGGGCCACAGGAAGCCATGGACTGGGGGTATTTCCTTCCCGCGGCCTTGCCTTGCTGGCTGGGCCGCGGGAAGCCATGCGGTGTGGGGGGTTTCCTTCCCCCGGTCTGGCTTTGTTGGCTGGGCCGCGGGAAGCCATGGGGCGGGGGTTTTTCCTTCCCATGGCCTTGCCTTGCTTGCTGGGCCACGGGAAGGCCTGCGGCGTGTCTGTGAGGTGCTGCATCCACCTGCAGCAGACTTGCCCTCACGTTGGGTTTTTGATTTTTATTTTTTGCGCGCCAGCTTCCTCAGCATTCTACAAGCTCATCACGCACAGGACGCTGGGGCTTGTAGTTTGGCATTTGCGTTTTTGGTTTCTGCAGCAGTTTTTTTCTGCGGCTTCATTTAGATTGGCCATGGTGCATTTCTGAACGTTCCTTTTGCTCATGCCTCTGAGCCTGATTGGCTGTGGTGCAGTGCGGCCCAAGGAACATTGCAAAACAGAGTCCTTTCTTTTTGTTTGCGATCTGGGGGCTCCTGCCCCCCCTGGCGCAAAATTAAACCCGACAGTTACCTGTGAACCCCGGTCGGGCGAATGCACGGAGGCTCGGATGGAGCTAGTGGGGCCTAGCTAAACATCCTTTGTCACATTCCAACAGTTAACACACAGATTTATAGGTATAAATACTTTTATTATTATTATAAAAATGATTTTTTTAAAAAAAGTTCAGTTTAAACGTAATGATCTTCTCTGTTTTAAAACCCTTGTCTTTCTTATCTAAATGAGTGACAAAAACTAGCTGACATCCTTATTAGTACCATCGACGTGTCAGAGGTGGAACAGATGAGCAACCTAGGAACAATCTATTTCAGCTGTATAATTTTCTTCCTATTTTATACACACACCTAATGCAATGGAGGAAGTCAGTGCCAGAGTCACATAATTAATCCTTGACACTTTATACATTTTAAAACTTTTTTCATGGCCCATTTAACTCAGAAATAAGATTGAGTGGTAGAAAGTGATGGTGGGTGAACGGCAGACATTCATAGCTAATAGTTTATGGTATGGAAAAAATCATAGGTGGCAAAATTGAAGGAGCTAGATGTGTTCAGGATGTAGGACTGAAAGAGATCGTGATAATATATGTTTCAAATGCTCATATAATTGTGACAAGAAGGAGAACAGAGAAGGCAGAGTGAAATCTAACAGTTTATAGTGCAGGAGAGATTTAACTGAATTGCTGGAGAAACTTCTTGATGTTAAGCAAGTCTGGCAAATAAAACCATTCACTTAAGGCAGTGGTGTGCTGGCCCACAGGGATACAGGGACTCATCTTGGTGCACCCCAGTGACTGGTCCCCCCCCCCCCAGGCAGGCAGAGGTAATGGGAATGTATGAGATTTCTCCCCCAACCCCCTGAATAGGCGCCCCCATCACTTCCTGTCCATCACCCTCCCTGCACACCCCTGAGGACTTTTTCTTGCTGGAGATTGTCAAACAATAACTTAGTTAAATTCTTAGTTGAATTCTTGTTGTGTTTGATAACCTATGGGCTTTCCATAGTTTTTTTTAATTCCAAGTAGTAAATGAGTTAGTCAGTGAGCACGTCCAGGCTTCCACCAACAACAAAAAATGCTAATATTACACATTTGCTATTTGAATGTTTGAAACAAACTCATTATGCCATTCAAAGGTATAGATTTCATTCCACTTCAGCAGATTTTTCCCCCCTATGGATTGCCTGAATGGAAATTACTGGAGGAAAGTGAGACCAACAAATAAGCAAGGAAGCAAGCAAGCAAGCGAGAGAGAGCGAGGGAGATCATACTTTGAATATTTGCAGGCAGAAGTCTCCAGCTAAATATAAGCTACTTTTGATGAAACTATGCTCTCTACACTGCATGTCAAGACACTGTAGAAATTGTAGGTTTCTTCGTAAATAGTGAATGAAGTTGCCATTATTTAACCTAACTCATGCCATAGTTCCCATGGAAATGATATACATATATCAATATAGATATAGATATGAGACATAATGTGCTAGAAAATACAATATGCTATCAATCGTTATCAGCTTCCTATACCAAAACACATTTTGTAGGCAGAAAGTCTGAAAAAATACAACCCACTTCCCCCACTTGAAAATGAAAACTTAACCAAATGTTTCTCAATTCATAAACATACGATAGTGACACTGTATGATAGTTAGTGTTTCTATCATTGTTTTCAATATAATGCATCATCTTTTCTCTAGTAAAGGTAAAGGTAAAGGTTTCCCTTGTTCGAAAGCCAGTCATATCCGACTCTAGGGTGCAGTGCTCATCTCTGTTTCTAAGCCGAAGAGCCAGGGCTGTCTGCTTCTGCAGACGTTTCTGTGGTCATGTGGCAGGCATGACTAGACACCAGAGTGCACGAAATGCTGTTACCTTCCCACCAAAGTGGTCCCTATTTATCTACTTGCAATTTCTTGCTTTCGAACTGCTAGGTTGGCAGGAGCTGGGATGAAGACGGGAGCTCATTTCTATCCTGCAGTACTCGGGAATCGAACTGCTGACCTTCCGCTTCCCAGGCAGCATCTTAGCCACTTGAGCCACTGCAGTCCCTCTAATAATACATTTCTCTAAAGTAATAATACTTTTCTCTAATAATACATAAATTGCATCAGGTGTTATCAGGCTGAGTAATATAAATTTACATTGCATTAGAAGTGCTGAAGCAGTGACAGACATTACATTCTTAGGATCCAAGATCACTGCAGATGAGGATTGCAGTCATGAAGTAAAAAGGTGACTGATTCTTGGGAGACAAGCTATGAGAAACCTGGGGAACATAGTTAAAAGTAGAGACATCACCTTCAAACAAAAGTCCGCATAGTCAAAATAATGGTATTTCCGGTAGTAATGTATGGTTGTGAGAGCTGGACCATAAGGAAGGCTGAGCGCAAAAGAATGCACACATTTGAAATGTGGTGTTGGAGGAGAATTTTGAGAGTCAAGTCCGTAGCCAGGGGGGCAGGGGGGCAAAAACCTTCCTGAGCTAACAGGGGCCCCCACCCCATGGTGCCAATTGGACATTAAATGAGAAGAGAGGATTCACTTGAGTAAGCCTTGATGCGGGGAAAGGTCGAGGGCAAAAGAAGAAGGGGGCAGCAGAAAATGAGAAGGCTAGATGGTATTGTTGACGCAATGGGCACAGAGCTTGCCGGGTTGAGGAGGATAGTGGAGGATAGGGGTGCCTGGCAGGCAGTGGTCCATGGGGTTGCAAAGGGTCACAATTGACTGTGCGACTGAACAACAACAACAAAACCATTATGCGTTTTCGTTCAGCTAGTACTAAGTATTGCATCCATGAAACCCTAATAAAAACAGCTCCTTATTCATCAGTTTTGTTTTTAGTGCAAAGCGAAATACAATTCCTGATAGGAATACCTCACGGGGAGAAAAATTCTCTATGTAGAAGAAACTGCCCCCAAATGCCTATACTCATTGCAGAAAGTCTGTTAGTTAAAGCAAGCTACAAAAAAAAAAATAGACTTTGGGCATATCAAAAGGAGTAACTTCCTTCTCCTGCACATTCAAAAATTTGAGGACAGTTTATAATCTTTCATTAATTAGTGATAAACTGAATGATAATAATAGCTTTCTAAGCTTTCCATAATAAAGATTAGAAAATCACAAATGAGAACACTCTGAGAAATATTCATAATTATAGCATTCTGCCTTTGAAGGCCTCTTTTGATAAGAAGCTATTATTATCACTCTTTTTTAAAATCCTCTTTTGTTTTCATCTCATTTTTTCTTTATTTCCACAACTCTGTGTCACCCTTCTTTTTTGCAAATGGATGCCAACATGCCAAAATCAAGCTGAGGAAAGTGCAAAAATTAGGTAATTTTGCAATGTGCTGTTCATAGCTTTAATTAATACACTCTTCTCTGTGGTTTATGAACAATTAGCCACAAGTTGCAAAGGTTAAAGGGATTTTAACTCCACCAATTAGGCTCGCTATATGGTTCCTGCTGAATTGGAAACAGTACAAAATTATCTAGTAAAGAATTCAAACTGTTATTTTTGATTAATAAATGAGCAATATGATGACACACTGTTTCATGATATCACGAAGTCCTATAAAATATTGATAAACTGAAAGAATGATCACTGTCTCGCACACATCGACCAGGCCCCTGTCTGCTGCGACACCTGCAAACACGAGACCCGGCCTCGTGGTGGCTGCACCTTAACCCTCTCCCGCTGATCAGCTGGTCTGGTCACCTCGTCCCCGGAATGGAGGGACGGCTTGCCAACTTCAGCTGCGCTGGTCGAAAAACAACGCATCGGTGTTGAAAAGTAACAAGGCCTTATCTGGAAAATTCCCCTTCTGCTCCTTCATGGTTGGAAGGAGACAGAATAATTCTTCTTGATGAAGAAATCATTTAAAAGGTTTATTGGAATAAAAATAGTGAATTCCAACATATAAAAATCCTCACTAATCTACTTTAAGAAATACATGACTCTAAGAAAATAAGAAAGCTTTTCAGATAAGCAATACTTATCAAAAAAGATTGCGGCTTTTGGGCTGCCCATGTGATTTTACGGGTGGGATCAGTCCTGGAAGGCGGAGAGCAGCATCTCATTGATGATCTGAGATTACTGCCCTATCCCTCTCCTCTAATTGGGCTTGATCACCACAATATTTATATCATTTGCGGTGGGAAAGCATGTGCAGGTGTTTTGAGTGACAGACACAAGTCCAGTCTTGTACAGGACATTTAATCAGCATTCCCATCAGAAAGATGTGCGTCTCATGCCTGTCAACAGGTGGTGAGTCTGAGAAGCAAACTTCTCCCAGGTGCTCAGTCTGAGAACAGACACTCTCTCAGGCTCAGTGTCTGAGAACAGAGAGTAGGCTGACCTGCAGCTTCTAATTGGTCAGAAGTTGGCTTCTGCGCAGAGTAGCCTTCCAAAATGGATCAATTTAAACTAATTAAAGCTAAACATTTTTAACAGAATACAGGCAGATTAAGTATTAAGGCACACTGGGCCTTAATTATTCCCTATCTATGAAATCTCGACAATCTGTACAGTTCTTTTCAATCTGCTGTGCTTCAATGGGAGGACTGAGCTGCTTAGCTCTCTATAACCACTGTCCCCATATGGACAGCAATGGATCCACAAAAGAGATGTTTCTAGTTGGACATCCATTCTAGATGTAAGCAAGTTCTCCTCTCCTCTTCAGACACATCACTTTCCATCAGGAGAAGTCAAGAACTGAGAAGGAAGGGTTACCCACTCCTTGCTCAATGTGTTGGAGAGAACTGGTTAAGAGACAGCTAACTAGCTGTCATGAAAAATGGATTTCCCATGGATGTCTCTTCAAAATGTCACTCAACTAGGTTCAGTTTGAATGTTTGTCTGCTTGATAGTGTAAAAGGGATGTGGGATTGATTTTAAATCTCAGCCTTTCAGGATTTAAGCGACAGCCAGTTAGCTGTCTCTTAACCAGCTAACCATATATAATGCCTCGAAGCTTGGGGGAAATATGCTGGCTGTGCTAGTTGAGGGGTTCTGAAAACTTTAGTCCATAAAGTAATTTTCCTATACTTTGGTGATAGGATAAATCCAAATATGCAGGGCATTCATGCATTTTTTCACAATTCACACATGTTTTTCCACACAAGTAATGTCACCTGAAATAATCTTATAACAGATCCTCTCATAGAACTTATAATTGTAAGTGGCTAACCCTTTTTCTTCTTCCATGTCTAGGCTACAGGTGAAACTGCCAAAATGAAGGCACCTTTTGGGGAGTTCATTCTGCACTTCCTTTCACCTAACCTAGTGGAAGAAAGATTAGCTGGCAACACAAGGTTGCTATTACCAGGGTATGCCCGATTGTGGTTCAAAAATATCACACTCTTCGGAGAGGCTATTTCTGTGTATTCTGAGTAACTTTGTTACTTCTTGGTAATCCAAGAGTCTGATTAATTGGTCTGAAAAATGCAAGCTCTTCATCTCTGTGTCTCTTCAATACAAATAGATGTACATCTCAAGTAATCTTGTGTTTGCTTCTCAGAATATGATTATCTACTCTAGCTAGTTGTTTGATGAGTTTCAAGCAATCCACTATATCTTTGTCAGCCAATATAGTGCTGTGGCTTTGAATGTAGCCATGGGGACATGAGGACAAATACAAAAATAATGAATCTTCTGTTTCACAGCTAGAGGATTAAAAGAAAGAATTATGTTCAGACTATGTCTTGAGTCTCTAGAATGGGAATAAAGGTTACTCAAAGACTAGTGTTAGGACATATGAAGAATGTGGAACAAAATTTATCAAACAGAAAACCAATATAAGTTTGTGCCCTGTGATTCATATGATTGATTTGAAGTTTGTACTTTTAGCATCTCTGTGTCTTGATTAATATACAACATGAACTCTTTATAATCAACATAACACAATCTTAATTACAACTAATTTTTAACATTTCCTTCCTGCTATGAATAGATGTCTTTGAAATGTGGTGTTGGAGAATAATTTTAAGAGTACCCTGGACAGCAAGGAGAACAAATAGGCCGTTCTTAAAAGAAATCAACCCTGGCTGTTCCTTGGAAAGTCAAATATTTAAGATGAAGCTAAAGTATGTTGAACATCAAATGATAAGAGAGGACTCACTTGAGAAGGCCTTGATGCTAGGAAAGGTTGAGGGCAAAAGAAGAAGGGAGCAGCAGATAATGAGAGGGCTAGATGGCATTGTTGACACAATGGGCACAGAGCTGGGCGGGTTGAGGTCAATGGGGTTGCAAAGGGCTGGACTCGACTATGTGACTGAACAACAACCACAGAAGACAAAAGAGAAAATCACTTCAAACAAGCTTTGAATTTTTTATGTATTTAAAGGATCAGTTAGGAATTCAACTAACAGAATAGTGCTAAAGTAAATAATCTGAGAGATATACTCCCAAGAAATAGAAAAATATAAGATGCACATGATTCCAACTTTAAAATTTCAAATGTGTTTTGGCTCTCAGCTTTCTTCAGGGACTATAACAGTAATGGTGAACCTTGGCACTCCAGATGTTCTTGAACTTCAATTCCTAGAAGCCCTGATCAGGAGGAGTGCTGACTTGCACTTCTGGTAATTGGAGTCTAAGAAAACCTGGAGTGCCAAGGTTCGCCACCATGGGGCTATACAGTTAAAAGAAAACAAACAATTCTGAGCATCACATTTTGTGTTCAGGATAACCATATACATATGAAATTTAAACTTATTTTCATAATTAGAAAACATTATCACATATATAAGTACTCTTCCAATTTTTTTCAGTGAAAATTTCACAGCACAGATTTATTTCTGTTATGGTTCTCTTCCAAAATGCTTGACAGAAATAGTACTGATTGCAGCCTTATCTTCTTTTTCAAGTGCCATATCCATTCAGGATATTGGCTATCATCACGGTAAATGTCTTCCTGTTCTTAACTCATCAGAACAGTTCTTCCGAGCACATACCACACCAGTCTCTCAGGGTCTTTAGCCAGGAAGTCCATCTATGTCCAGGGCCTCTCTTTCCAAGGATCTTCCCTTACATAATGAGTTGGAGTATTTTATACTTCATGTTGTTCCTCCTGATGTGCCCAAAGTATTGGCGTTTTCTTTGTTTCATGGTCTTAAACAGTTCTTGGTCTTTATTCATCTGGCACAACACTTCCACGTTAGTCACATGGTCAACCCATAATATCCTTAGCAGCCTTTTTTAGATCCACATTTCAAAAGCTTCAATGCTGTCATATATGTTGCAAACACCGGGACTGCCATGGACTGCCACAGCCTTGAGGATATTATCAAGGTGAGCCTTCACATCCAGTCCATCTGGCATGGCCTCTTCCGCCTTCATGACCATTGGGAATCAGAGTTCCTCCTCTGTTCATTTTGCTGTTGGGCCCCATACATACCTGTCAAGTATCCGGATTGGCTGGGATTTCCTGTATTTCCGTGCCACTTCAGCCACTTGCCTGCCGCCATCCCGTCATTTGACCGGTGGGGAAAATAGTTACTGCACATGCCCTTCTGTGCAGAACCCTTCTGCGCATGCATAGAACCCTTCTGCGCAGAAGCCTTCTGCACATGTGTAGAACCCTTTTGTGCATGCGTAGAAGCCTTCTGCGCAGAACCCTGCATTGCCTGCTCTGGGACCCACTCCATCGGCCCTGGAGATGCGGGGCAGCTGTGTCACCCTCGCCTTCCCGTGCCTGTTGCCGGTGGGATAAGAGGAGCAGATGCCAAAGCTGCCGCCACCGCCATGTTACCTGCTCTTGGACCCACTCCACCGGCCCCAGAAATGCGGGACAGCTGCGTCGCCATCACCCTCCCATGCTTGTTACCTGGGGGATAAGAGGAGTAGACGCTGAAGCTGCTACTGCCACCGCGTTGCCTTCTCCGGGACCCACTCCAACGGCCCCAGAGATGCGGGAGAGCTGCGTCACCCTCGCCCTCCCAAGCCTGTTGCCGGGGGGATAAGAGGAGCAGACGCCAAAGCTTCTGCCGCCACCCCATTGCCTGCTCCGGGACCCACTCCATTGGCCCCGGAGATGCGGGACAGTTGCGTCACCCTTGCCCTCCCATGCCTATTGCCGGGGGGGGGGAGATAAGAGTTGCAGATGCCGAAGCTGCCGCCGCCACCATGTGGCCTGCTCCAGGAAACACTCCATCGGTCCCGGAGATGCGGGACAGCTGCGTCGCCCTCGCCCTCCTGTGCCTGTTGCCCGGGGGGATAAGAGGAGCAGATGCCAAAGCTGCCTCCACCACTGCCGCCGTGTTGCCTGCTCTGGGACCCACTTCATCGGCCCCGGAGACGTGAGGCTGGTGCTTCACAGAGTGCTCCCCCAAAAGAGGACAAAGTTGTTTTCTTTGGAGTACTTTTGGACATGGAGCCTTGGCTGTGTTTGGGGTTGTGGGTTTAACTTTGTTTTGCTATGTACTTTGCTTAATTGTATGTTATATTTTCTGAATTGTATTCTGTAATTTGTAATTTTGAAAATGGGTAATTTTTGTATATGTTGTGAGGCCGCCCTGAGTCGGCCTTGTGCTGAGTAGGGCGGAGTACAAATTAAATTGATTGATTGATTGAACCCTTCTGTGCATGCGCAAAATGGTTCTACGCATGCGCAGAAGGGTTCTGTATAGAAGGGTTCTGCACAGAAGGGTTCTGCACAGAAGGATTCTGCATGGAACGGTTCTGTGCAAAATGGTTCTACGCATGTGCATCAGGGTTCTGCACAGGTCCTGTATTTTTCCGGAGCCGTGCTTGACAGTTATGGCCCCATATGATGGTTTCCAGTGGCATTTCCTCTACTGAGGGGACCATCACCCTACCTAAAAGGGCTCATCTGCCCATAACTGTTGGCCTCTTTAGGGAGCCAGGTTTTTTACCCCTGCCCAACACACGGCATTGAGCCGCTGGCTGTATGGTCTACTCCATTATCATAGTGGGATGTCCGACCAGACATCCCATTTCATATATGCCACAGGAGATGGCTCCATGATCATAGTATGTGGGTCACTTTATGGCAAGCTGGGATCCAACTTTAACAAATTCATGTCAATGGCATTTTTCCTGTTTCAGGGGGGGAAATGCATTCTCCGATATGAGTTGCAGCAGCCACTGCCACTGCTGATGTTGCAAAAATAAAGTAATCCTTGTTCATGAGATAGATTTTTCATAAAATAAATCCTTGTTCATGAGATAGATTTTTCACACTGTAAGGAAAATCCGGAAATGTTTACAGAGTCCACATGGAGCAGTGATAGCAATAGAATCTGAGTTCAATCCTGAATGGCTCAAGGATGACTCAATCTTCCATCCTTCTGAGGTTGGTAAAATGAGTACCCAGCTTGTTGGGAACAAAATGCTAATTACCTTGTGAACTATCCAAAGGATGCTTGGAGTGCTGTAGGCTAGAATAGAAGTGGGACTAGTATTGCTATTGAACCTTGTTACAATTTTTTAAACATTCTTAATTCATTTTAAAAATTCTATATAATTCATATTACCTTACTGTTGTCCCTTGACATTCCCTAGGTGAGATACTTGGTCACCTAGTGGGGTGCAGGGGCTTGAGCAGTCAAACTAGGCAGTGTTGCCCATCTCTTATCAATGATGTTAGGTGAGGACAAAACTCACCAAAGCATCCTCCATTGGATTCCTTGGGCAAGATGAAAGCAGAGGGCACACACCATGGTCCACCTAGCCAGTGGGTGATGTGATATCCAAATGGCTAAAAAAAAAACTCCAAACAAATTGACTTGATTTCTCAAGTCCATTTGTATGTGTACAATGTCATTGTGGAGCCACTACCAATGTGCAGATTCTTCATTGAATAATGGCTCCAAAGTATCCAATGTATATACTTCATATTACCTTACTGTTCTCCCTTGACATTCACTTAGACTGCAATCCTACATGCTTTTACCTGGAAGTAAATCCCTCTTACTTCATTTGATGTACTTCTGAGTAGGCCCCAAGAACATCTGTCACCCCCAAGAACATCTGTCCATCCAACCAGAGCAGACCAGAGGGGTTCTCTAAGTGTACCATCTGCTAGAGGGGCTCATCTCACTAGCACAAGAAGGAGGGCCTTCTCTGTGTCCGCACCGGCCCTATGGAATCTCCTGCCAACAGAGTTACAGCTGCAGACGGAATTGCTGCCCTTTAGGAAAGAACTGAAAACCTGGCTGGCAGGGCAGGTGTGGGGCACCGATGGAGGGGTGACCCCTGCCTGCTGTCTTATATAATTAAGATTTCTCTTTCTCTTTTAATGGATGGGGTGAGTGGGTAAATTATTTAGAATTTTAATGGGGTTTTTAAGGACTTTTAATTAGTTTGCTGTTGCTTTTAATTGTTGTTAGCTGCCCAGAGTTGTTGCCGAGTTGGGCGGCTATAGAAATTTGAAGAATAAATAAATAAATAAATTGCACTAGAAAAGAATAAATGTTACTACACAGAATAAAAGAATATTGAGAGTTAATATTGCCTAGTATGACTGAGAGAAGAAAATAAAAGACTTTAAAAAGAAAACACTATTTTGTGAAATAATTGGAAAATTGAAAAGATATAATCAAAGCAATGGGGAGTGACCTTTCAAGAGGAGAACAAAATGAAAGTTAATCAAATTTTCAAAGCTATATTAGAGAATGAATGTTTTTCAGAAAAGAGTTGTATCCTCAGATTTAATTTTACTGCACCTATAAACTCTGAGGAAAGTGAAAGGTTTTACAAAATGCCTAGGAGGGCGAAAAATTAGTAAATTGGTTTCCATCCTATTGGGATTGTTAGTACTGTACCTGTAGCAGAATAAGCCATCCTGGAAGCAGATTGCAGTGACATTAATATCAGGATTAGGGAATGCCAGAGAATTCTGAGATGTAAACAAGGGTGGGGCTGGGCTGGATATATACTTCCCACTCCATACAGGTAGCCAGCAACATGCTAAGCCTGGGTCTTCTCCATTATGCTATGCTTCTATGGTAGCTAGCCTTTGCCTCCTACACGGCAAGAGTCCAGAGGTGTTGGATCTGGGCCGTGAAGCGGGTTGCACAAGCTGGATCGGGGCCGCGAAGCGGCTGGTAGGTCCCGGAGGAGACTGGTCAAGCAAAGACACACGAGGCAAGATGGAGCGAAGACCAGTGTTTAATTATCACAAATCAGAAGCATTTATCCTGTTCTGGCTGAATGCACATGCATAGCGATACAGTGCGAAACCTGACTTCACACATCATGTTTACACAAGTTAATTGGGGAAGTCTACACCAGGGGAAGTTCATTAACTAACTTAATTAACTACAGGGGAAATACATTGTTCCTCATTATCAGGAGTAAACAAGTGGCTAACATTGACTCTAGGGCTTTAAGGAATCCGCAGACGCGAGATTACCTATTACATGCCTAGCGAGTTAGTCATTAGCTCTCCATTGTCTGAGCTGCCTGTCAGATCAGCTATTGATTAATTAAACTCTATCTAATATTCCGCTCCCCCAATTTCTGTCCCCTCAGGAACCCGTGGCAAAGAGGTGATCTTCATCACCGGGGTTCTGTCAGGGACAGTATACTAATAGTGTGCGCGGATCCCACACAGAGGGAGTGATTCCACTGGGATTGTGTAGCCATCTCTGTGTCCGGAACACCTTGTAAACTCATCTCTAAAAGAATGTTGCTGTTTTGTTCATTGTTGTCTGGAATAGTGCTTATAAGGGCCGGACATAACAGTATGGCTATTTCACATGAAATGCTTATTATAGAAGCCTTTTGTGTCATTCTCATTTGATTCACAGATGTCAGGAAAAATATCTAATTAGTATTACAGGCTGAATGTTAGATCCCAAAAGGCTTAGGAAGTGATTGGAAATATTTGCTCATATGCTGTTGTTTTTCACCTTCTATAGAGATCTGGGGAAATTTTTTTTTAATCCTCCCATTATTGGTTTCTGTCCTAAGGTGTTCAACTGACTTGTATGTACCGTTTTTCCTTAGGACCTATATAATGAGATGACAGCATAATTAGCAAATAATTAGATGGATTGTATTTTTAATCAAAATGAAATCTAATATCTCAACTTTTTCATAGATTATAGTGACCTGATTTTACCTAATTATGTTTTGTATCTGGGGTGTCTCAATATTCATGTAGTTTCTCCCTAATTCTCCCTATAACATTTTTATTTGTAATTATCTGATTATAAATTAATTTCTAATATTGCACTCTGAAGCTTTATTTTCTACAGACTTTTACATCTTAATTTCATCCAGTTGAGTTTGGGATCTCATCCCTAAGATGCTGCAAATGTTTCTGGATTTTTTATACAATTTTTTAACCCTTCATGAGATATTACTTGCAGGGACATAGGGCTAGTACTAATATAGAAACCAGAACCTAACAGAATGAAGATAGGTTTTTCAGTTCTGCTATCACAGAATATGAGCCAAGCCATAACAGATGCTACTAATATGAAAGATGTCATTCTTATTCAATTATCGGCCATGTGAGGCAGCAATAAATTTCTTTAATTGCTTTGCTAAATTATTTACACTTGCCAATTACAATGACCAGAGCAAAGGCTTAGCATGCAATATGTTTACATGTGAATGTAGCAAACATTGAATATGTTTGTGATTATTCATAAATGGTCACATAATTCAAGTCCATAGAAATCTCTCTATCCATACCTAAAGTACCTAATATAATTGCTTTGGTTTGGATGGCCATTACATTTCATTGTCTGCTATAATACTCTGGTCATTGATGGGCAAGTCTACACTAAGCAGAAAATGGTAGTTGCCTCAGGCAGCTGCTTTTAGATACCCGTGAAAGGAAAGTAAATGATTTTATTTTATATGCTTTTAAATGTTTTATTTATTCTTTATTTCCAGGGATGAGGAGAGGTACTTATAGACTTTCTTCCTTGGATAAAAAAGTGGCTTAGTTGGATATTACTTACTTAAAGAGGCCTTTTAATTATACACTACTGTGTAGCATTAAATAAATTTCAGTCTTCAGATCCTATTGGACTTTTAAGTCCAAAGGGCATTTTAGATGTTGTTTGTTTCAAATGTTGCTTGCATAGCTCATGGAAAAGACAGGGAGCAAAGATAGTGGAGAGAGAGTTGAGTGATCCTTTGGAAATCAAAAGCAATTACAGCTGTCATATCTTGTTTGTAGGATTTATCAAGATAAATTTGCTTTATTATTCTTAGCAAAATGCAGGCTAAACTAGCCTTTGTCAAGGTAAGGGCCTCCTAACATTTCCATAGGTGTCTTCAGAGGGTAAGGGTAAGATTTATGTTTCAAAATCTTAAACATTCTTATTATTTTAATGCATATGCTGAACTAGTAAATGTTCTTTACTAATACTCTATGATGAGACTTTCTGGTAGAGTGCAGTCACTTCAATTCTAAGAATAGCTTTACCTATTGTGATTGGCCAGTGCAAATGTGGAATAATTTCATGTCCCTTTATTTTTAAAGAATTTTCCAAAAGTTTATATTTCTGCAAATTCAAGATGATTTTTCAAACATGTCAAAGTAGGATGAAGTGAAGTTAACAGATGGCCTGTCCCAAAGATGAGTGCTGGTACTGGTAAGACAATCCACAGTCACTTTAGATCTCTCAGAAGCAAAGACAGTACACAAGTCCTTCAATAATTAAAGACGTAATACAGGGTTACATGCAAAATGGTCATCTGTAAAAGTTAGTTTGCATCCCTGAATAACTGATAAAAAACTCTATTTTATATATTTTTCTGTTACACCATAGTGAAATCTATAACAAATAACATTTATTTCTGATTTTAGATTACTCTCCCTAACAAAACAAAATGGAGGGAGCCAATGGAGCAAAGCTATCACCTGTGAGATTATGACTGAACAGCTGGAGCACCAAGGAACTTTGGTTGGCCTTGGGTAGCTGGGCCACTTGGCCTGGTGCAAATTGCTATCCATCTTGGGAGTGAAGTGTGGCTGAAAGGGGGCAGTCTGAAAACTGTGCTGTGTGATGCCAGTCAATAATTGAGGAGAACATTTCTTGAACTCTCACTAGTCACAACTATTCTTGAACTGAACTATGGAAAGCTGAATAAATCTTTTCTAGCCCTTGATAGAATTTAATCATCATATATCAGGGTGTTGTTTAACTTTTGCCAATAGAGAGGAATGTCTTTTTGCAAAAGTATTCCTAACATTTTAAGCATATAATTTAGTGATCAACTACCACGTTCCCTTGAAATAACTCAGGGAAAAAATCAATATATGTCAGCTGTTTGGGCAGTTTCATTATACTGAGAATTTGCTTTGGTCTGATTAAAATGAGTCACATAAACAATGAACTGAAAGCCAGGCTTCTGACATCCAACATACTGTACTCTATAAGTCCAGACTTCAATGAAGGTGTCTATCCTCTCATCTCTTTTCAGAAGGGATATCTCAAGAGGCTCCTTAACTATATCTCAAGCTCTTATTCTAGATGATCACCTATCAAATGAAATGCAGTGCCCAGTCATAGTGACTTAAAATACCTTTAAGAAAAAATATTTGAAACACAATAGCTATTACTTGTAATACTTAAACAACTTACAGTATCACAAATGCAACATTGTAACAAAGTAACAAGTTATAAGTACAATGGTACCTCATAAAACGATTTTAATCTATTCCTCAGGGCTCGTTGTTGTACAAAACAATTGCTATATGATCCTATGGGATGCATCGTACAACATTTTTTTTTTGCTAAATGGGTTTTCCCATTGAAAAATTGTTGTACGATTAATTTTTTATTCAGGATGCTATTTCCCCCCAAACCCTAATTGTTATGCGATTTCGTTGCTATAAGGGACAATTGTTTATGAGGTTCCACTGTAACTGCATTGCATGTATTAAGTTATTTCCAAGCTCCAATTCTTCTAGCTTGCAAACGTTTTAGAGCTAAGCTTTCTCAGCAACTCAGAGGCTATACTGCTGGCCATTTGTCATCTCCCACCAAACTAACATCTGGCGCCCATATTGATCCTTCATCTATCTGCCTCTGGTACACAAGATGATATGCTATTTTACATTCTTTAGTTGTGTTAGACCCTACCTCTACAAAATACACATGACTGAATCATATTCAAGCATCTTCCAACCCCCAGATCCAATGTTCCTTACATCTAATCACAAGTAATTGAATAACCAGACTGAAATTAAAAATGCTAACAAGAACAGAGAGCAATGAGATGTTCATAAGTACAGAACATTTCCACTTAATTCCATACTATCACAGGTCGGGAAAGCTAGAGAAAAGAAGTGTTTAAGAAAGCCAGAGAGTCTGTTCTACTTAATCTTATGTTATTGCACAATGTGGTTGGAATCTTAATTTGTTTGTAACTACTGAAGACACATCTTCTCATCCTTGTAGGCAGAAAGCCAATTTAATTGCATGGAGAAAGCAACTAAGCAATAGCCTCAGACATATTTCTTACTAGCTGGCAAACTGTAGTTTCTTTAATTTAATTTCAACACTGATATGAGAAATGTGTAATAAACAGTCTGGAAAATAGATGGGGAAGAAGTAGAAGCAGTGACAGACTTTCCTTTCCTAGGATCAAAGATCACTGCAGATGGTGATTGCAGCCATGAAATAAAAAGGCGACTGATTCTTGGGAGACAAACTATGAGAAACCTGAGGAACATAGTTAAAAGTAGAGACATCACCTTGCAAACTAAAATTTGCATAGTCAAAGCAATGGTATTCCCAGTGGTAATGTACGGTTGTGAGAGATGGACCATAAGGAAAGCTCAGTACAGAAGAATAGATGCCTTTGAAATGTGGTGTTGGTAGAGAGTTTTGAGAATACCTGGACAGCGAGGAGAACAAACAGATCGATCTTAGATGAAATCAACCCTGCCTGCTCCTTAGAAGGTCAAATAGTAAAGATGAAGCTAAAGCACTTTGGACATTAAACGAGAAGAGAGGATTCACTTGAGAAAGCCTTGATGCTGGGAAAGGTGGAGAGCAAAAGAAGGAGGCAGCCAAAAATGAGACACAATGGGCACAGAGCTCGGTGGGCTGAGGACAGAGGTGCCTGGAGGACAATGGTCCATAGGGTCGCAAAGGGTCGTAGTTGACTGTGTGACTGAACAACAACAACAAAAGCTTTGCGAGTTTCCTGGAGTTTATCCATCTCTTCACAAAGCTGCTGTGGTCAATGAAGATGTGCCATTAATGTCTTCAGATTACCCAGATGTGCCATTCATAGCCTAGCTCAAATCAGAGTGCTGCATGTTTGGTGCCTACCCACTCAGGAACACCAGCAACATTAAACAATAAGAGAAAACAGAAGGAGGAAACAGAGTTTAGTGCTACTTTGACACACATTGTTCATCTGGTATTCACATACACACAGGCCTAAGCCTCAGTCTACAGCTTTACAGTGCCATTGTGCTTTCTTGCTTTCCTACTTTTCATTAATTAACAAAAAGATTGCACAGATTTAAAATGTCACTCCTTTGGACTATAGCTCTCATAGTTTGGAAACTGCCAGATGAAGACATGCTGCCTGGGGGATTCTGAGAGATACAACCCACAGCTCTGTAGTTGTTACCTGTGAGAGTTCTGGCAATCTTTCAGAGCAGAAAAGAGCACATGCTCTTTGAAATGTTGTCAGACTACATATCCCATGACTACATATCCCTTAGCCAGCAGAACCAACCATGATGGGTTGTGAGAGCTCTAGTCTAATAACAATGGAGAATGAGTTATTCTCCATTACTTTGCCAAAGAATGAGAAGTAAGAAGTGTGCAGACATGAGATTGTTGATCTGTATGTACAAAGGAAGCACACCATACAGGCAACACTGGAAGCTGAATACAAGTCTTCTTTTCCTATTATAAGAGAGCAGAAGTGCAATCCATTTACATATTTCTGTATCTGCTTTATGGCTTGCCTTGCAAATGAGGTGATATTTTTCTGCAGAGATCCCATTTGGCAAGACACAGATTAATGATTAAGTTTCCCAGCCCACACAGTTTAAGAGAAATGATGGCTAATGTAATTATGCCACTTGCTGATTTCTAAACCTTTTCATCTTTATTATCTGTGAATGGAATATAAGAGTAAGCATTTCCAGCACTGACCAGAGCAGGCCCCTGGATTAACCTCCTTATCTGGGAATTGGAATCTGCAGAGGAAATGTGATTGTAATGCAAAAACTACTATGCCGGTAGCATTAGCATAGGATGATTCTTCAACTAACATAGTTAATTACTGTTACATTTAAAAACCAGGGATGACAGGAGGTACAAAATGTACTTAAAAGGCAGAGCATTGTTCTGTGCTCCAGAAGAGAACAAAAGGGCATATTTTAAGGGGGAGGGGGAGAAGAGCACCCACATTTATATCGAAATAGAATGTCTGAAAAATAGAAGGAATAAATCCATTAACTTGCAAATATGTCTGCCAAGTTATTTGCATATGTGTAAGGGAAGAAAAATTGGATCATTAAAGGGCTATAAAACCTGCCTTAATTTATCAGGTTCTGAATCTGAACCAAGTTATTTTTTAGAATGTGAATCATGAAGACAGCGAGGGTTTTTTAATGTGTGAGTTGCTCTAGTTAGGAAAAGAAAGTTTAATAGAAAAAACATCCCAATGAGTTCAGGCCATCATCACTGGTGACCACCAATCAAATCAAATGTAATATAATAATAACAGTCAGAATAATTTCTGACATGAAATTATTATTATACCGATCAAATCAAATGCAGTGCCCAGCCATAATGTGACAGCCTTTGGGGGGCTCAATATTATATAATACTGAATAAGGATTTTTTAAAAGGTCAAGGATTAATTTTAAAATGATGGTACCAGGTCAATAATTGGGAGGGATGTGTCTCCTTAATTTGAGATTATATTATGTTGCCAATCAATTAAGGCATATAGTAGATATTATTTCATAACCTCAAGGATTAATATAGTGAGAGGAAGATGCACAGGAATTGAATTTGAATCCTTAACATGATTTGTTTATAAAACATAATGAGAATAGAGTAAAGCTAAATGAAATCCTTTTTAAAAAGAAATGTAGTTTAGATTTGGAATAAATTAAGAAAAATATTTATACCTACTATGTGTCCATTGAGTCCAGTAGTGGTACTTGAAAAGTTTCCGGTAAATTTAAAAAAGAGAATTATTGAGAGAAAATAAAGGGATTAGAATAAAAGATTGATTAAAAATTGAGAGTAAAGAGCAAATATGTACAATATTGGCTAAAGAAAAAATATTTTGGTTTAATCTGATGCAGTCAGAACAATGGGCAAAAAACTGAAAAGAAAAATGGGAACTATAGGGGAAACATATAAATTTAAAATAAATGATTGTACAAAGGGAAGATAAAGAAGGAAATAAAGAAGGCTATAATAAGTAATATTTATAAGATATTATTGGAGGTGGAAGACCATCAAGCTTATCTTAAACCATTATGAGAGCATGGTTTGGATGAAGAAAGATGTAATCAAGACTGGAAGAAAATAAGGGCTATGGGAAATCTATGTTGGTAAGGTTAAACTAAAAAAAATATAAGTTGACTTGGAGACTGAATTTAACACTGGTGAAATATTCAACATTATGTTACAGAAGGTATCAGGGAATAGGTACTTGTTCTCATATATGGTCGAGTTGTGAATATGTATTGAAATTTTGGCAAATGGTCTTCAATAAAATAAGTTAAATAATTGGATTAAATTTAGAAATTTAGAAAACTAACTCTTTTACCAATAAGGTGCAATGTAACTGGCTAAGTAAAGAATTAATTTTGAATTTTTAACCGCTGAAAGATATCTATGAAATGGGAAACACAGTTTGATTTTTGACTAAATGAATGGTATAAAGAGTTTTGGACATTCCTATTAATGATAAATGAACTTTTAATATTAAATTTAAGGGACGATTATTGAAGCACATCAATTTTAAAGATATATTGGGGGAAATTATAGCCTATGTTTTATTAAAGGGGAAAGGATCAACACCTTAACAAGAATCAATGCAATTTTGGAAACTGATGGGGGAAATGGTTATGTAACTCCATTGGTACCAGTGTAGGACAGCATTTTTCTTGGTAGTATGTAATTTTTAAAAATATTTTGCTCTATATTCTTAAAATAAAAAGTTTTAAAAATATATACAATACCTTCTGGTTTTGATGACTGCTTGGGAAGATAAAACTAGGGTGAAAGGCCATGCCAGGGTAGGTGACTGGAGGATTTCATCCAGATAGTTAGGTTCTATGTTGTAAAGGCTTGCAGAAACGCGGCTGTTATGGCAAAGTAGTGTGCAGAAATTGACCTTTCATGCAGCAACTTCCAGACTTCCCTTGTGTCCCCCAAAAAGACTCACAGATAGGTGCCCAGCCTGCCCTGTGCCTTCTGGTAACATTCTGAGCTGACTCTTATTGGAGCCCATGTGTGTATTTCCAGACCTCTGTTAATATTTTTTTTTAAAATAAGGATTCCCACAATGGTGAAAATGCAAACTGCTCAGGGCCGTAGCCAGGGGGTGGCCAGAGTGAGCATCAGCCACCCTGAGTTAGCAGTTTGCCCACCCTAAAACTCTCAGCTGCTTATATATATGACACATATATATGACATTGTTGCCCATCCTGAAAAAATATTTGCCCACCCACATCTAGAAATCCTTGAAACTGCTATGGTCTGGCATGGGAGTGGAGCTACACAATACAATTACAGTGGTACCTCATAAAACAATTTTAATCCGTTCCATTGGGCTCATTGTTGTACAAAACAATTGCTATACGATACATGCATCATATAGTGATTTTCGCTATGGGATGCATCATACAACAAATTTTTTTTCTAAGTGGTTTTCCCATTGAAAAATTGCTGTATGATTGTTTCCATAGGGAAAATTGTTATGCAGGATGCCGTCCCCCCACCCCCAAACCTAATTGTTATCCAATTGTGTTGCTATACGGGGCAATTGTTGTATGAGGTTCCACTGTAATTTTTTTTTAAAAGATAGACACCCAGTGTCACCCAGATATTTTGCCATAGTAGTGAGTAAACTAAGCTAGATAAGTAAAAAAAGAAAAGAAACGAAAATTATAGAACATAAATATTATAAACCAATAACATTATAAGCCTTTTATTTCACCCTAGGTAAAAGTAAAGGTCTCCCTCGCTCAAAAGCCAGTCATATCCTACTCTAGGGGACGGTGCTCATCTCCATTTACAACCAAAGAACCAGGGCTGTCTACATCTGCAGACCTTTCTGTGGTCATGTGGCTGGCATGACTAGATGCCAGAGCACACAGAACACTGTTACCTTTCCTGCCAAAGTGGTATCTATTTATCTACTTGCAGTTTCTTGCTTTCAAACTGCTAGATTGGCAGGACTTGGAACAGACACAGGAGCTTACCCCATCATTCAGCACTCGGGTCTTGAACTGGTGACCTGCTAACCTTCCAGTCATCAAGTTCAGTGTCTTAACCACTAAGCCACTGCAGTACCTCTATTTCATCCTACACATGTGTAAAATCTCTAGCATTGCAGCTGCAAGTATCTTATGATCTCAGAGAATTAACAAAGACTTCTTTAAGTACATTAGAAGTAAGAACCCAACTAGGAAGTCCATTGGACCATTAGATGACAATGGAAGGCAAGGGGTTATTAAAGAAGAAACAGAGATTGCAGAGAGACTCAATGAATTCTTTGCTTCAGTATTCACTGAAGAAGACAGAGACCACATGCCCAAAACAGAGCCTATCTTTGTAGGGAGGGAAACTGAAGAATTAAGCCAGATAGAAATAACCAGGGAGGAGGTCCTTGCATGTCTTGTTAAACTAAACACTAACAAATCACCAGGACCAGATGGCATCCATCCAAGAGTTCTCAGGGAACTTAAAGATGAAATTGCTCATCTCCTGGCCAAAATATATAATCTTTCCCTCAAATCAGGCTTTGTGCCTGATGTCTGGAAGGTAGCAAATGTAACACCAATTTTCAAAAAAGGATCCAGGGGTGATCCAGGAAATTACCGACCTGTCAGTTTGACATGTGTCCCAGGTAAAGTGATGGAAACCATCCTAAAAGATAGAATTAATAGGCACATAGAAGAGAAGGCGCTGCTAAAGGAGAGCCAACATGGCTTTTACAAGGGCAAATCATGCCTCACTAATCTGTTGGAATTTTTTGAGAGTGTCAACAAGCATGTGGATAAGAGGGATCCAGTTGACATTGTTTATCTGGACTTTCAGAAGGCTTTTGACAAGGTCCCACACCAAAGGCTCTTGAATAAACTTACCAGTCATGGAATAAAGGGACAGGTCTTGTCCTGGATCAGCAACTGGCTAAGGGACAGGAAACAGAGGGTAGCACTAAATGGACACTTCTCCAAGTGGAGGGAAGTAAAGAGTGGGGTCCCCCAAGGTTCAGTACTGGGACCCCTGCTTTTCAACCTCTTCATAATTGATCTAGAGGTAGGAGTAAAAAGCAAGGTAGCCAAATTTGCTGACGACACTAATTTATACATTGTCTACACTGGTAGTGAAAACTGTGAGAGATTGTGAGGAGCTCCAGAAGGATCTCTTGGCACTGGGGGAGTGGGTAAAACAGTGGCAGATGAGCTTCAACATTAGTAAGTGCAGAGTGATGCATGTTGGGGCAAAAAACCCCAATTACATTTATAAACTGATGGGTTCTGAACTCTCTGCGACAAACCAGGAAAGGGATCTTGGTGTCCTGGTGGACAGCTCAATGAAGGTGTCAACCCAGTGTGCCTCAGCAGTGAAAAAAGCAAACTCAATGCTAGGGATCATTAGAAAGGGTATAGAAAATAAGTCAGCAAGTGTCATTTTGCCTCTTTATAAATCTATGGTGAGGCCCCATCTGGAATACTGTGTACAGTTCTGGTCGCCATACCTTCAGAAGGATATTATGGAGTTGGAAAAAGTGCAGAGGAGGGCAACCAAAATGATTAGGGGACTGGAACACCTTCCTTACCATCTGAGGCTGCAACGGTTGGGCCTTTTCACTCTTGAACGATGGCGTCTAAGAGGTGACCTGATTGAAGTTTATAAAATCATGCATGGTGTGGACAAAGTAGATAAGGAAAAACTGTTTTCCCTATCGCATAACACCAGAACTAGGGGACACTCCATGAAACTTTTGGGTACTAGTTCTCAAACAAATAAGAGAAAGTACTTTTTCACCCAGAGGATTACTGGTCTATGGAACTCCCTGCCAGAAGAAGTGGTGACAGCTGTCAGTCTTGACAGCTTTAAGAAAGGATTAGACAAGTTCATGGAGGACAAGGGTATCAATGGCTATAATTATGGATACTTAAGGACAACCTCCGGGTTGGAGAGATAGGCAGGATATCTCTCAATGCCATTTCCAGGGAATCCTAAGAAGGTGAAGGCATCTCCTTGGGAATACCCTGAAGGAAATGGTGAGCCACTGTGTGAGACAGAATGCTGGAATGGATGGGCTGTGGCCTGTTCCAGCAAGGCTGTTCTTATATTCTTATGTTCAGCATAATCTTTCTTTAGCATCTCTGGAGTGACCAAGAGGGATTTGCAGCTTTATCGGTGGAGGGTTTAGCTATCATTCACTTTCTTCTTTAATGCCAGCCCCTCACCTAATTTCCAATCCTCAATTTAAATAAGTGACCATCATTGGTTTAAAAGCTTGTTTTATCACATGAACATTGGATGGAACATGACAGATCAAAGGGGGCGATGTTCTATCCTGTGGGTAACCAGTGGCTCTGCAGCTACCCCAGAATTTCAAAGATATATAATCTGTACATTTTTGCATAAACACAGCCTACTGATCATACAGTAATTATACATGCAACTGCTACAACACTGGTCTGTAGGGGAAGTCTAGCCTTTAACCATATTGCATTAGAAGCTATTGAGCTGTCTGCACTTTCTACATTAACAGCTGATAATTCATCCTGAGTGAATGGGAAGGATCTTCTACATTAATAGCATTGGTTAGATTCTATTAGTCATGGCCTTGAGCATATTAGTTCAGCATTGTCTACACTGGTGGGTCTCAGCCATAGTTGGCTTGTGGAGGTGGGGGTAGGGAGCGTGTCCAAAATGTTGGGATTAGGCACCCACTATGTCCCAGTCTGTAAGCTGCTCTTGCTCTCTACTTGCTAGGGCAAGTTTGTTGAATATTTGGTACTTCAATTGTTTTTTACTTCAAATCCCAAAAGCCCCAGCCGGCGTGACTGATGGGAAAGTATTACTGATTGGGGCTCCTTAGAATGGTAGGCCAAAACATCTGAAGGGGCATTGTCGTCTGTCCTATTTGAATATAACACTTGAGAGCCAGTAAGCTCGGAAATGACAAAAGATTGGTCAAGAGTCCAACCAAATTTATTAGGATACCCATAGCCAAAAGTCAAACTGGGACCTCTTTCAGTTAATGCTGACCTTCAACATGGAGTAAAAAAGTCTCCAACTAGTGAACTAATAAGCCTTACTAGGATATTAGACGAGGGGTGGAGAATATGTGACTCATTCCTGCTTGAGATGAATGTTCTAGTTATGGTCAGGTTCTCTGGTGAATGCATTCTGTGCTGCATTAAAATTTACTCTTGAAACAAGAGAAATTTCTTCCCCTCACTCAAAACAGGCCCAAAATATTTAGCTGTCTAACGTGAAGGCCAAGACATTTCCCCCATTCCATTTGAAGAAGCCAACTAAAGCATTAACTTAGGGGTTTTCAACCTTTTTAAGTTGGGGGCTGGGTCACGCTCCCTCCGACAATTGAAGAGGCTGGACTAGTAGTTTCCCTCGCTGTAAATGCTGCCATAAAACATTGTTCTAAATGTGTCTGCATTCGCATCTGGAGCAAGGTCAGGGACTGGATGATTTGGTGCCATGGGCCGGATCTGGCCAGTGGGCCATAGGTTGAGAACACCTTCATTAACTCCATCCTACTTATCAAGAATCAGTATTTTGCTGTTTGAACTTTTTTGAACTTTTTATTTTACTGTATTTCTTGTTTTCTTTTGATTATGCTGTTTATTGAATTTTGTATTGTGTACTTATTTACTCTTTGCACTGTCATTGTTGTATTTCTTTCACTTTTTTCTGCTGCTGTCTAATGTGCAGGCAGCATGCATTGGTGTAAACCGCTTTGTGTCACCTTCGGGCCAAATAAACCGGTATACAAATAAAAAGTAAAATGAAATGAAATGAAAATTTTCTCTTTCATCAGAAAGCAGGAAGCTAGTATAAAGTCTCCATAACAGGTCATCTAATACACAGTTCTGCTCTCTGAGTTTGGGGAATAGGTAGAAGGAGGAAGTAGTTCTGGCTGCTCTCCATAGTACCTATCATCTGCCAGCAGTACCAGTTACTTCATTCTGCCTAATGGGAAGGCCAGCCCTCCTTCCTGAACAATGACATAACCCTAGCTGATCCTTCATTTTTCCTGGCCAACTACTAGATGTTTGCTGTTCAAGGAGTGGGGTTTCTGACATTAATTTGCCTTCGTTTTAAAATCCCTGACTATAAAGCGTCCCTGTTCTCAGACTGGATGTGTTGGTGTAATCCTGCAGGCCTGGGGGCTGGGAAATACTCTGAAAGGTTTGGTTTGGAATAAGGTATTTTGCTGGCACAATTCTTGATGTTATGGTTTTTGAAGGAAGTGTTGGTTTTTGAAGGAAGTGCTGAGAATAACAATTTAGTCATGCCTCTTTCTCTCTGGGAATCTAAACAACCTTGTTTTAAGTTAACTAAATGGATAATTAATTATGTTCAAATCAGAGGTTCAAGCAGTCAAGCATCAAATAGTCCTATTTTGTATGGAGTTGCCTTTGGACAGGCACTTTTTTGATAGAGTTATCTTCAACTGTTACTTGGCATTGGCCGACTCTTCACAAAAATATGTGCATTATGCAATTCTAAGTGACAAATCATGTTTCTAATAGCCTGTGATTCTTCTCTCACATTTTTGCCTTTATTTATTCTGAAAGGTGGTGTCTGATTTGGTATGCAACCTTGCTGATGATCTATGCAAAATGGTTTATTATAAGCTGGAAAATATCATTTATGATATGTCAACAGTTATCACAAAAGCAATTTGCATACATCTTCACAGAATCCAGATCACTGGCAGCTCATGACAAAACAGGAAGGCGCTCTCCCTCTTCACTCCACAAATGGCTTTTACTGCAAGATTTATACACCCATACAGTTCTGTCCTGTATTTTTCTGCCACACAGGTGAGTGCAAATGTAAAGGAAAACCTTGATAGCCTAATGTTGCCAGTAAGGATATGAGAAGTATTTGGGGCTACACATAGGACGGCAGGCTATTTTTTTTTTGTGGCCAATGGTCCCAAGCTTCCTTAGATGGACCTTTTCAATCAGAGGCTGGATGGCTGTTTATGTCTGTCTATGTCTGTGATGGCAAACCTTGGCACTCCAGATGTTCTTGGACTTCAATTCCCAGAAGCCCAAGCCCTCAAGCCCTCGTCGCTCCTGGAAGTGGAAGTAAAATGCGCCCATACAGGCACATTTTACTTCCGCTTCCAGGAGCAACAAGGGCGGCACGGGCCAGATGAATCACAGTAAACCCATTCATGTGGATTCATGGGGGCTTGGGCTTCTGGGAGTTAAAGTCCAAGAACATCTGGAGTACAAAGATTCACCATCATGGGTATATGTCCTGTGAATTCATCATGAAATTCCTGCCTCAGCAGTTGTTTGAGTCAGTGGTCTTGGGGTGTGAGCTTCTTTCATACCCTACGGATTATGCAATTCTATGATCCACCGTTTTTCACCCAAGATATTTAGAGGTGACCAGGGGAGGCTAATGAGGTAAAGGACTTCAAAAAGAGCTTCAGGACTGGCAGAAACTTGAAATTTTCAGTACCAGTGGGTCACCTTTTAAACAGGTTGCAGGGCTCCAATGCAATGTTCAGCATAACAAGAAATACCCAGTTTTAAAAACTATATATGGAGTTTTGGTAACTTTTGGTTTCATTTTTCTGCATTAGGGGCAGTCTGTACAGCCTTCAGAGGATGCCAGGGTAGAAAACCATCCACAGATCCATCAAAGTTGTCTGCCCATGCCATAAGTACACTTAGATATAACCACCGGCATACATTCTGCCATCCCTTCAGAAGGAAAATGAAACATAGCTTTTGAAAACTTTACCTAACAATCCTATTTTGACTGTACAATCTGAAGATAACTGTGGTGTTGCTTTTTTAGTATTCTATAATCTCAGCCAAAAAGAACAGTTTTTTTTAAATGGTCAATATTTCTTTTTTATGTGCTGAAAAGTGCAGCACAGTTATATAACCCTAGTAGCTGAAAGTGAGCATAATTGCTAAAGACTCAGCATGGTTTTTAGAAATGATACAAACGTGTGCAAAAGAGGATATATGTAGCTGTTAAATCTGCATGTCCTAATTGATATGTATTGATGCAAATATGGAAATAATTGCTACATTACCACAGGGAGGAATGCTATGATCAAGTGAAATGCATGCCTATTCTGTCTTCCAGCTAGGATAAAAGCCCCCAGCATTTAAGACTCCAGATGTTCTGGGCAACAGTTACTAGAATTCCTAACCAAAGGTCATTCTGGCAAGGGCATTTGGGAGTTAATGTTTAAAACATCTGAAGAACCAGATGTTGAGATCTAGTAGTCCATGAGCAAATAGAGGTAGAGGCACACTTTTACCTTCAAGTAGTTTTGTGTTTCCTTTTCTGAATCCTTGTTTGCAGACCAAATTGCCCTTAGATAAATGCCACCTCCAAACAGAGGATTCTCTTTTGACACTCCAATAGAAGATTACCCTACTAAATATACCACCCAGAGAGAGGATGAGGAAGGGGTTATAACTAGACAATTCACAAGGGGAGAGATGGGTTCCCAACCTTTTTACACTGTGGGCCAGACTACACAACTTGGACAGCTGAGTGGGCTGGACTGGTGGTGTCCCCCCCCCCCCCGGACATAAATGCTACTGTAAAACATGACTGCAGCTGTTGTAAATGCATCCACTTCCGCTTCAGGTGCGGTGGTGGCTGTGATGTGGGCCACGTGAAGTAGTACTAAACCCCTGGTTTAGAGAAAGTGAGATCCAGAAAGTCATAGTACATGACAAGAAACATACCAGACAAGAAATAAAGCAAAAGAAAAGAAAAAAGAAAGAAACATTGTAGCACCTTAAAGACTAATTGCTATATTTTAATGTACTCTTTCCCAGATCAAGTCAACTTCCTCATACAGAAGAGTAGACAATCAATTATATATATGGTCTTAAGATGAACAGAGACTGATTGGTTAGACCTGGGTTGCAAATTGTATGAATGAATGAGGAAATGACTTGTGGTCAAACTGGGAAGTGATAATAAGTGAGATGCAAGGCAAGAATATGAGTCTCCAAAACCTGTGAGGTACTTGTCATCATTTGGCAGTAGGGATTGTGGTAGCTTTGTGGTTAAGATGCTGAACTTGATGACTGGAAGGTCAGCAGGTCAGCAGTTTGAGACCTGAGAGCTGCATGATGGAGTGAGCTTCCGTCTCTGTCCCAGTTTCTGCCAACCTAGCAGTTCAAAAGCAAGAAATTGCAAGAAGATAAATAGGCACCACTTTGGTGGGAAGGTAAACAGCATTCCATGCACTCCGGTGTCTGGACATGCCTGCCACATGTCCATGGAAACATCTGCAGACACATACAGCACTTGCTCTTTGGCTATAAACAGAGATGGGCACTGAACCCGAGTCAGATACGACTGGCTTTTGAGCAAGGGCGACCTTTACCTGTTTGGCACTACTTAAACCAGAGCTAGAGTACTGTGTCTAGTTTGGACACCACACTTTCAAAAGGATGCCAACTAATTGGAACAAGTTCAGAGGAGGGCAACAAGGATGATCAGGGGACTTGAAACGAAGCCTTATGAGGAAAGACTGAAAGAAATGGGCATGTTTAGCCTTGAGGAAAGGAGACTGAGAGGGGATATGATAACACTTTTCAAATATTTGAAAGATAGTGATAAAGAGGAGGGGCAGAATGCAAAATAATGGGCTCAAGTTACAGGAAGCTGGTTATGGGCAGGATATCAGAAAAAAATCATCAACTGTTAGAGCAGTACCTGGGGAGGTGGTGAGCATTCCAATGCCAGAGCCAGTCAAGAAAAACCTGAATAACCATCTGTCAGATCTGCTATGATTTGGATCCCTGCTTTGAGTAGAGGGTTGGAATCAATGGTCTCATAGGCCCCATCCAACTTAACTATTCTACAATTCTATGTTTCTATTACCCCTTTTTGATACACAGTCTTTTTTCAACGGAGAGTAGTTCAGTAACAATGGTAGGTAGGTGCAGGAACCTCAGGCTATAGATAATAAGAGGTGAAAATTGTGTGAATCAATTTCATATTTCCTATCCAGTGATATCTCAGGGGCCTCTTTCTCCAACATCCCAAGGCCTCTTAAGTTCCTCATATGACTGATAAGCCAAAAGATAAGCCAAAATGTTGCCATCCAAGGAGGTCTGATCATACTTAAACTCTCTATATTTTTCAGATTGAATTCCCGTTATGTTAGAGAGCTCAATAAATGTTTCTCTGTGATTTCTCTATGTTGCATTAACATTTTGCTTTGAATGTATTTTAATTCTTTTCCTTAAGATCTAACAAAGTTTAGTTCCTTCTTAAACATAACAATATCACCTGAACATCTGCTTAACTCAGAGGATTTCTCAATTAAGGAAAGTGAAAGCAGCTCACTAGGTTTGGAATTCTCAAACCTAAGAAAGGAAACAGAATCCCCACAACATAAATCCTCCCATCTATTGGGACAACAGGGGTTCCCTTCTTCTTGGATGAAGAAGGGTCTGTTAATTCCAAATGACATTAAAATATTCTCACTCATCAGCATTCCACAGAGATTGGCCAGGGAATAAAATTTACACCCTAAAACCAGGCAACCATAGCCAAACTCCAAGGTTTTGGCAACTCTAGCAAAACTCTGAGACCTGGCAACCATAGCAAAACTCCTTTAGGTTAATTGATGGAAAAAAGGAGTCAGGTTCTGGAATTTTTCTTGCTTGATATCTCTATGTGGATGGTACTATTCTTTATTTGATATGTTGTGAGCCACCCTGAGTCAGCGTATGCTGAGCGGGTGGCATACAAATAAAATAAATGAAAATGAAATGTGAATGTAGACCATCTTGACTGCTGCCACTAGTGTTATCGGGCTGCCCTTTACTGCTACAAACCTTGGTATCCTTCTGTCCTGCTGGCAATTCAAACACGATATTGTGCAGCAAGATCAGGCCATTCTCTGGCATTTGGAATCATGAATACATAAGTACAATATACCACACTCATAAACTGGAGGTTTTTTTTAAAAAAAGAATTGAATTTATCTGTTTTGCACTGAAATATGTTGTGTTACAGGTTAAGGGAAGCAAGGAAAAAAAATAGAGGTTATGGACAACAGGTGCAGAAAATCCCAGTTTTATTGATTACTGTGCGTTCAAAATTGAATATTAAACATTTCAAATGAGTTCTTAGATATGCCCCTGAACAATCAGTACAAGTCCTATAACCAGCAGAAGGAAGAAAATAGTCTTTATTCATTTGATTGATTGAATATTTGCTGTTCAATTTTTCTGCTAAAACCAGGACTCAGTACAGCTCACCACAAGGTAAAAAAAGAGCAGATAAAAACACAAAATGTATATTAGCAATACACTATCAAACTGATTTTAAACAAAACTTAATTAAAAGTAGTCTAAACCCAGAGTAAAGGACCATTTTTATCAGCTTATTGCAAAAAGTATAAATATTTGCCTTCTGGAAGAGATTTCCCTCTGGAAAAGTAAAAATGCACAAATCTGGATTTCACTTTCAATAGCCTTCATTTAAAGGAGAATGAGAATAGCAAAATCTATCTGGGGCCTCAGTTTAGTCAGAACAAGGAAAAGAGCCAGTGTGGTTGAATAGGTCAAGCCTTGGCCTGACTCTTGGAGGACTAAGTTTGAGAGGGAATATGATAGCACTTTTCAAATATCTGAAAGATAATCATAAAGAGGAAGGCCAGAATTGGTTCTCCCTCATCCCAGAGTGCAGGGCATAACATAATAAGGGGCTCAAACGAAAGGAAGCCATATATTGGCTGAATATTTGGGGGGGGGGATCTTAACAGTTATAGCAGTACAACAGTGGAACCAACTGCCTCGAGAGGTGGAGATGGCTTCAATACTGGAAGCATTCAGAGAGAATTGGATAATCATCTGCCGAATCTACTTTGATTCAGATTCCTGCATTGAGCAGGGAGTTGGACTAGATGGCCTAAGAGGCTCCTTCCAACTCAATTATTCTATGATTCTAAGTCCGCAAAACCCACTTGTTAATCTTGGGCCAATCTTGCATTTTCCCCTCTTGGTCTGACCAAGGCACAGGCTCCTGTGAGAATGAAGCGGGGAAGCAGAGAGTCATATATACCACAACGAGCTGACTACAAGGGAAGGGAGATATAAAGATCACATAAACAAGCAAGCTGTTCAAAACAGTGTTTATATCAGCTCTAAAAATCATTATGACAACATCTAGCTGAGGTTATCCATCACATTAAATGGCAGACCCTAAGGCATTGGAAAGGGCACTTTAATTAAAAAAATAGATACAAGAGAAATCAAATTTCAGGATTTTAATTCATCAGACAAATAAAGCCCATGTAATATATTTCATCTCTTTCAAATCTTTCAATGTTTTCTTCCAGTTTATTGAAACCAGCTCATAACTGTCATTCTGCTGAATGCCAAACTCATTTATTTTGACTGCTTGTCCTTGTTTATTTAGTATTTGTGGGAGAAGCCGTGAATCACACAGACTATTTTTCAACATCCAGGTTTTGTAAATATCCAGATGGTCAAATAACCTGCACAAAAGTAATTTATTACAGAGACAAATTTTTCATTCATCATGCCATGTCAAGTTCTTCAGTGAAGAAAGAGGAAACCGCTTGCAACGGCAGTGGTTTAAATTCTTTTTAATCCAAATTTCAAAGGGTATTATTCCAAATCATAGGTAATCCAACATAACAGATCTGAATTTCTTTCGATAAGTGGAATTTTCAAATAAAACCTTTCATCAGGGATCTACGTAAAAAACACAAAACTAACAATCAATACTACACCAAGTGCTATTTACATTATATACAATATATACATTAAGTAGATCTCAGGTTCATAATATCACAGAAATTTCAAAGAATACAGTAAAAAGTTACCTGTATTATTCACAGTTATTCTTAGGTATTATTTTCCTTATGTCAGTATTGGTATTTAAACGCGTCCCAGACCTCATAAGTGATTTCTTTCAGTGTTGATGGACGTTAAAGAACTGACTAAGTTAGAACATATATAAAGCCTATCAATCAAGAACAGCTGTGTCGCAAACAGAGACGTTACAGAAAACATGTGTAATCTATTTCCATGTTCAGACCATGAGGATGTAGGGTCTTAAAGCGGTATATGTAATAACACTCCCATTGTCTGAGCATTTGGTCTATATTTTTGCGCAAGAATGGATCTGGTTTATAGCATTCTTTTTTTTTTAATTTTTTAAATAATTTTATTTAAATCTACACATTACATAATAACAAAAAAAATACATCAACTTAATAGAGGACATTCACCATGTGCTATTTACATTGCCATATGGGACAGAGTTACTTAATTCTTATATGATTCCTTTCCAAAAGGAATGCTGATCCGGCGTTGGCTTCTGACCTTGATCCTTATGCAGTATATAGTCTGTAAAACATCTCCACGTGTCCTGAAATTTATTTTCTTTTATTAGTCCTTTTCTTAAATTTATTTCCCAGGTAAGCTTATCGTTTAAAGCAATAATCCATAACTCATTGTACCATTCATCGATTTTTGGAGTGACATCATTCTTCCATTGCCGCGCTATACAGTGTCTGGCACCTGATAACATGACTGCCATTAATTCCCTTTTACTATATTCCACCTTATCAACATCCGTTAGTAATACTATAACTGCATCCAATTTAACCTTTTCATTCAAAATTTTCCCAATTTCATACTCTACACTCGTCCAAAATGGCTTCAACTTCTTACACCCCCACCACATATGCTCATACGTTCCTATATCCTCCTTACACCTCCAACATATATTTAATTTTGTCTTGTCAATTAAATGTAATCGCACAGGGGTCATATACCATTTCCATAATAACTTGTGGTTATGCTCCTTAATCCTTACTGATAACGTTTTCATGATTCTTCTTTTCCACTTTCTATTCCAACATTCATCTGTGATTTTAACATTTAAATCTTGTTCCCATATTCCTCTTAATGCTTTTTGGGATTCATTAGAATCATCCAATACTTTATATAATTTACTAACTAATCCTTTAATTTCTATTTGACCATTTCTTAACTTATATACTAGCTCCTCAAATTTTGTCATGTTCCTGTCTAAGCCTATTTCTTCCCTGTATTTTTTATTCCAACTTTTCAGTGCAGCAACTTGAAGCCAATTTAGTTTCAACTGTTTACACATTTCTGACATTTTCTCCTCATCCTCACAATCATCTAACCATTCCTTTAATAAAGTTACTTTATATCCTTTCATTATTTCTTCAGTCCTATGGTCTAAGAGTAGTGGGAATGATTTTAAATCCCTTAACTCCAAAATTGGTGATAACCCTGGGGATAATTTGTTTTTCAATAGTGTCCATGTTCTAAAGAGTGTCTTTAGCATTTTATTCGCGGTATTAATTTTAACAGTTTCTTTGCCTAGAAATATTAGTGATTCATCTCCCAATTTTTCACGTAATTCAATCTTCCCCCATATCAATTTTTTCCTTATTAAAATTTTACAAATATTTTTCAGTTGAAATGCCCAATAATAATTTGTGATGTTCGGGATTCCTAAACCACCCTTTTTTTGTGAAAGATACCACAACGTTTTCGATATTCTAGCTTTTACCCCGTTATTGCAATAATTATTTATTAAATTTTGAAATACATTTAGTTCCTTCCTTTTAATATTAATTTGGAGAGTATCAAATAAAAAATTTATTTTAGGTAACAATTTCATTTTACACAATGATACTCGACCAAACCAGGACAAATTTAATTTTTTGTATCGTATAATCTTTTCCTTTAACTCCTTTTCCAATTTGTCATAATTCAATCTCTTTAAATCATCGTACTTGTTTGAAATGTTTATTCCTAAATACTTAATACTAGACCTAATCTGTAATTTAAATCTGGATTTTATAACTTCTTGTGCTTCAACATTCCCATTAAAAAAAAATTGCCTCTGATTTGTCCCAGTTAACTTTAAGCCCTGTAACCCTATAAAATTTTTCTAAGTGTGCATATACTTTTTCCAATGACTTTTCAGGATTTTTTAACGTTAATAATGTGTCATCTGCATACTGGCTAATTTTTATCCCATTTAGACCTATCATGTCTGTATCTTCTCTTACCACGTTAGCAATTAATTCCATGACCATTATAAACAGTGAAGATGATAGTGGATCCCCTTGTCTTGTGCCAGCTTCCAACTTAATTTCCTCTGTTAATTCATCATTTATTTTTACTCTTGCTGATCCCCTTTGATATAACTGCCCAATTACTCCACAAAATTTTGAACCGAATCCATATTTTACTATAATTTGTTTTATGGTAATCCACTGGATGGAATCGAAAGCTTTGAATATATCTAATGAGATAAAACCTGTGTGATCTCTTTGCTGCTGTGCAATGATTGACATGTCAAGTATCCTCCTTGTCAGGTCCGACATGAACCGACCTCGCAAAAACCCTGCCTGATCTTTTTGAATATAGTTACCTAAAAATTTATTTAACCTATTGGCCAGAACCGCAGTAAAAATCTTCACATCCTGATTCATCAGCGAGATCGGTCTATATGATTCGATGTTTTCCACGTTTTTTCCTACTTTTGGTATTAAAATAATAACTGAGTTATACTATGATGCCGGTACTATACCTCCATCCATTACATAATTAAATACCCTTTCAATTCTTGGTATCAAAACTTCCTTGAAATCCTTATAAAATTCCACAGACAAACCGTCTTCACCAGGGGTTTTACCCACCCTTAACTTATCTATAACATCAGTAATTTCTTTAGAGGTTATTCTTTCGTCCATGTAATTCCTATGTTCTTGATCCAATTTTATCCTTGACCATTTATTTAAATAACTTTTTAACTCAACATCGCTTATCTCTTTTTTAGAATAAAGCTCCCTATAAAAATTACTAGCAATGTGTATCTTATCTTTCATTTTGTTACATCTTTCCCCATTACTATTTATCAAAATCTGAATATTTCTACTATTTTTCTTTTCCTCTGCAACTTTAGCCAATAGTTTAGAATTTTTATTACCATACTCAAAATAGTTTCTTTTAAGATAAATCAAATTCTTTTTAACTTCTTCAATATCCTTTTCAATAATTTTCATTTTCAAACCCTGTAATTTATTAAACACATTTCTGTCACCTGATCTTACATGTTCTTCTTGCAACTTCCTTACTTCGTCCTCTATTAATTTTAAATTTTTATTTTCCTGTCTATTATGCCTACATGAAAGTTTTATACTTTCCCCCCTGAAAATTGCCTTCATGGTGTCCCATAAAACTCCATCATTAACATCATTAGTGTCATTTATCTCCCAGCATTCATTCCACTTTTTAATTATTATTTCCTTACTCTTTTGATCCCTAAACAATTTTGTATCATATCTCCATGCCCCAATACATTTTTTCTTACCATCAATTCTAATTTCTAAACACATTTCAGCATGGTCCGATTCTTTAAATAATCCAATTTTAATATCTTCAACTTTACTTATCAAGTTTTCTGAAGTCAAAAAGTAGTCAATCCTTGAATAGGAGTTGTGAGCTTGTGAAAAAAAAGTAAAACCCCTTTCTGAACCCCTGATATCTCTCCATACATCCCGTAATCCCATTATTTTTAACCACCTATCTATAACAGAATTATGCCCGTGTCTCAACACATTTGTGGTGTCTAGACCCGATCTAATTAGATTAAAGTCTCCGGCAATGATTAATTTGGTTACATTTTCATTTCTTATCTTTTGAGATACACCATCTAAGAATTCCTCTTGCTTCTCATTTGGTACATAAATATTAGCAATTAATATTTCCTCCTCATTAACCATTCCTCTAATTATGACATATCTCCCTTCAGGGTCAATAACAGACTTTAGTTTTGTAAAACCCAATTTTTTAGAAATTAATATTGCGACCCCTCTCGACTTTGAATTACCAAATGCTTTCTCATAATGCTCTATTCCCCTTAGATACAAGTTGTTTACATTATCGTTTTTCTGATGGGTCTCTTGTAAACAAATCACATCAGGATTATTTCTCCTAATAGCCGCTTCCACACGTTTCCTCTTAATTATGCTGCCAATGCCTTTAACATTCCACAATTTTAATTTTCTTCATACTTATTTATGTTACATTCTATTAACCCAATCCCTGTCTCCCATTGGCAAGTGCTCGACATACTACATAACCCATCCCACAAATAATACAATAACTGAACACAAAACATATAACAAAACTTCTTCACCCTCCCCACCTTTCCTAGAAAGAACGCCCTTGAAAATCAAGGAGGGGAGGGGGGAGTGTGCAATTATGTGAGCCTAGCTCCTAATCATCCTGCATAACATCAACTTAACTCTTAAATCAACTTTACATGCCACATCCATATACTTTATCCTCCCTTCTTAATGTGTGCTTTACATGTCTCAAATATAATGTGCCTAGACAATTTATTCCTATTAACAATTCTTATCATGAGTCATATACATTCCTGATAATATCAACTCATCTTTAAGGTCTTTCCATTCCTTGGTGTTACTTTCAATTATTTTCGCGTCCACTAAAACATCTAAAACATATAATCCTTCTTTTATCATATATGACTTTCCAGAATTTACAACTTTTAATTTTTTGATGAGAGCCAAAAATATGAAATCCCTTTTTCTCTTAGTTTTTTTGTAATTGGTTTTAACTGCATTCGCCAAGTCCGTTATTCAACAGAAATATCATTGTAAACCTCTATGTTATTTCCCTCTAACTTCAATGCCTCTGAACTGGAATTCCTGATATGCTGCATTAAGGTCAACTTCAAACCTTCACTCACAAATCTCACCAACACATTTCTGTTTCCACTGTTATGCTTCTTTGCGCCTAGCCTATGTACAGTTATTATATCCTCAGCCACAAAGCTCCTCCCCATCTTTAAATCATTTAACCATCCCAACAATCTGATCTTTAACTGATCCGGTCTGCCCTCAGGAATATTTCGAATTATCACATTACATTTTCTATGTTGATTTTCCAAAAATTCTATTCTTGCCTGATGGTCATCTACCTTCACTTCCTCTTCCTTCACTTTTTCTCGCACCACCTGTACTTCTTTGGTCAATACTTCAACCTCTTTTGTGCTCATGCACATCCCTTCCTTTAATTCAGATACTTCTTTCATAATACTTGCTACTTCAGCTTTGGTAGATTCCATCAACCCTGACATCATCATCAACATTTTTTGTTGGAATGCATTAAAACTTTCTTGTTGTAGCTTAATATATTCTTGATTGTCTCGAACTCGCTGCTCTTCTAATGTTTCAAATTTTGTTTGGAGAAACTTCTCCAACCCTGCAAGCTTTACATCAATGGAACTCCTAGAGTCATTCATATCTGTTTCCTGAGTCTTATCCCTTTCCCTAATTTCAAGCACCTTCTCTACCATTACTTTCTTTTTTATAGCCCCCTGAGCTCTGTCTTCTTCATCAGTATTCACCTGCTCAATCTGTTCTACTTCTGATTGTTGTTTAGATTGTTGCTTGTCTTGACACTTCTTCCTTGCTTCCATATCTGCTCTAAAAATTCTCAGTTCTTCAGCTTCTTTGATCTCGTCCCGTAAAGATTTCCTCCTGCCTTCACTTTCAGCTCTTACTAGCCTACCTGTCCTTAACCAAACTGGGTCTAATATCTCTTGCCTTAACAATTTACCCTTCTCTCTACGATTCATCCGAATTTAATAGCAGATAATTCTATAATACTACACTACTTTATCACCAAACAGTATACAATATTCTAATTTCACTAATCTAACCCTTATACACAATTAACAATTTTATTCTCCATACACCTATCTAATCAGATGACGCGGTCAACCATTTACTCTGCTTAGTATTGCAATATTATATGACTTTCTATTTTCTGTTTTCAAAATGATTCTAGGACTGCTCAGCTTTCTATTTAAGTTGGCACTCTCGAAATAACTTTGTAACACAGCTGTGTTTCAAGATAAGATAAAATAGAGAGCTGTCCTTGAGTCTAGCAAAACCCTGAAGACACCAGCTGTAACATGCTTCAGTGATTAACTGCTGTTATCTGAAGAAAAGTACTTCAGTTTCTTCTTTCTTCTTAACGATGAAATACTATAACCGTCTCTAGTTCAAAACTTTATTCCTCGTTCTCAGCACCCCTTTATTCCAAAGAAAAATGTTCAAGACTCCCAGTATTTCCCCAATTTCTCTCAGTATTATGATTACATTAACCACTTAAGCAATGAAGAAATGAAGCAATGAAGCAAAATGCCTATATACTTTGTCCATTTGTCCATTCAAATCAAAGAAGCACCAAAAAGCACCAATGGAACCACAGGATCTTCCTTCTTTACAGTCAAACAGGATGGTATGCGAGTCAAATTTAATAGTACTCTTTAAATTCCAAAACCACACTGCACTCCCTCACCGCTCTTCAACTCACAGAATAAAAGTTCAGGTGACAGTGTGCTTTATTCCTCGGGCTACCCAAAATGACTGCTCAGGAATAACAATAATAACAACAGGGGAGGAGGGGGGAGCAAATCACGCTCAGCCCACAACACCAAGAGTTCCTGTTCCAGCAACCCGGGACCAATTTAAAAAAAAAAATCACTCTTTGTCAACTGTTTTCCACCTCCTTCTCAGTGCCAATTTCACCTTTGTTCCAGTTCTCGTTCTGCCTTTAATCCTCACTCGCCGCGTCTCTCCTTTCAAGTTCAAGTTCATCCACCTCGCCTCACCTCCCCAACAGCAGGATCCAACACAGCCTTACAGCCTCCAATCTTTTTTTAAAAAAGTTTTTTTTCTTTGTTTTCACCCACTTATTGGAGTACACTGCCAATATCCCTTGGGAAAAAAAACTCACGATGCTGATAAACTGCCACTGCGACCTCTGGAATTCCAAGCCTCTGAGTCTCCGAGCCTCCAAGGCTCCCGACTTGCTGTTTGAGCGCTTGGGCGTTTGAACGCACCAACTCCGTCCCTGGGCTCCGCAGCTCTGCAGGTTCTACAGTACAAGTTTTCAACCAGGAAACTAGTATTTTCAGACCACTAACATCTTTAGACACTTCTTCCAATTATTCATTCAAAATTTTCTTGAGTTTTGCACACATATATCCACATTTGTGGCTCCCCTTTTCCAAGCAGAGACGAAGAAACGCTGCTGCTCAGGTTGTCTCCATGCCACGCCCCCCTGGTTTATAGCATTCTAACATGACGAATTTAAAGTTGCGGTCGCTGTGTCTCGCTTCTAAAAAAATGATTTACAAGGGGAGCAGAGATGTTACCTGTACGTATTTTAGAATGATGTTCCCCCACCCTGGTTCTCATTTGCCGAGTTGTGACCCCCACATAGCCTAAACCACATTTACACATGAGTAGATAAATGCAATTAGAACTTTTGCAATTCAAAAACTGAGTAAGTCTTAAGGTAAAGTAGCTTCTGGCAATCGAAACCTCCTTAGTTTGCCAAGCTTGAGTGCATTGAATACAGTCGCCACAACGGTAATGTCCTATTATGGTTGGATGGACAGAACAGGAGCGAGACTCAAGATCAGAGGATGTAAAAATTTGCCTGATAGACCTAGGTTTCCTAAGACCTATCATGGGGGAATTCGAGCAATCTGGTAAATGTTGTACAATATGCCAGTGTTCATTGATGATAGATCTAATTCTACCCGCTAATGGGGAATATTGCAAGGAGCAAAATAATTTCCTAGAACTCCTTCTATCTTTCTTTTGAAATAACTGGCATCTAGGCAAAGATATCGCTTTTGTAAGGTTCGCTGTTAGGTTCGCTGTTATAACCTGCTCAGGGTGACCCTTTTGTTGTAGAAAGGAGCTAATGGTATTAGCTGACGACATGAAATCTGTCTCAGAAGGTAGAGTTGTGCTTGGCTCCCAGGAACAACCCAAAAGGTAAATTAAGCTTAAGATGATGGGGATGGTAAGAAGCAAAACTTAATTTTTTTAGATTTGGTTGTACTTTTTATTTGGAAGTCCATGTAGTGTCCATGGGTAGTTCCGTAGCACCGAGTTTAGCTAATTTGTATATGATTTCTTTCGAGGAAGAATTTATTTTAGACCCATTAATCAATCCATATTTTTCTCACATTATTTTTTACAAACGTTTTATTGATGATCTTTATTATATTTTGGACGATTTGGCTTTCACACCTGATTTTATTAGGTGGATTAAGGGTTTAAATTCGAGTTTGAGGTTCACCCACAACATAAACAGTAGCGCCATTCCCTTTCTGGACATAACCACTTACGTGTCCTTTAAGCATGAAGTCATGGTCAAGCTTTTCAGGAAATCCACAGATAGGAACGCATACTTAAATTTTGCAAAAAGTTGGATCATATAGACCAATTTTATTAATAAATCAAGATGCTAAGATCTTTACAATGATACTGGCTAATAGATTGAATAGCTTTATGGGTAGTTACATAAATGAGGATCAGGTGGGTTTTTTGAAGGGTAGACACATGTCGGATCTGACAAGAAGGGTTATAGACTTAATAGATGTGGTAGGACAAACAAAGGAGAAAGTAGGATTATTATCATTGGATATTTTTAAGGCTTTTGATTCATTACAATGGGTAACAATTAAAGAGATAATCAAATGTTATGGATTTGGAGATAAATTTAGGAAGATAATTGAACAATTATATCAGCAAGGTACTGCAACAGTTAGAGTAAATGATGAGGATACAGATGAAATGAAATTAGAAGCAGGTACAAGGCAGGGTTGCCCACTTTCTCCAATTTTATTCATTATGGCAATGGAAATGTTGGCAAAAGCTGTAAGGGAAGACAAAGAAATAGAAGGGGTCTTAGGTAATAAGATAAGTTTATATGCGGATGACACTTTGATAATAACCAAACATCCTGTAAAGGCATTGGATAGAATACAAGTGTTATTAAAAGATTTCGAGGATATTATGGGTTTGAGAATAAATTGGGATAAATCAGAAATGATATTGTGTAATATAAGCAAAGAAGACCAACAAAAAATAAAGGGAAAAGGTAATTTAAAAATTAAGGACAATCTGAAATATTTGGGTATAAATATTTCTAATAACTTTGAAGATCTTAAGAAATTGAATTACGTAAAATTGAAAAAACACATTAGAATACAAGGCTTGCAAAAACTGAAGTTGTCTTGGTTTGGAAGAATAGCAATATGTAAAATGATGATATTACCAAGAATTAATTTTTTATTTGATGCGCTTTCGATCCAATTTAAGAATAAGGAAATCAAGGAGTTTCAAATAATGGTTAATAGTTTTTGTAATGGGGGGAAAAGTCCCAGACTGGCTAAAAAGTTTTGGTATTTATCTCAGAAAAATGGAGGACTAGGAATGCCAAATTTGATGACATACTATTGAGCTTTCCAAATTAAGAATGTTGTGAACATCCTAGCTAGGAAAAAGGCAATATGGGAAGAAATCGAAATGAAAGAACTTAGTCATATGGGAAACATGGTCTTTTTAGGAAGTGGTATTGGGAAAGCAGGTATTAAAAATAAAATGATGAAGACAACATTGGGAATATGGAAAAAAGTAAGGAAGGAGTTGGTACCAGATATTTCACCTATCATTGAACTGGAGGATATAGCAAATTTTCCAATAAAGATTAATAAAAGGATTAAAGAAGTACTGAATAAGAATGAAGTTTTCCTGTTGAGAGACTGAATTCGAGCCTGTAAAGATAATGAGAGAAAAATAAATTTGTATGTACAATTGAAATTGAATTGGTTTCAGATAAGGATGGTAGATAAATGGAATTGTAAATTTATGAATGAGGCCGGATTAGAAAGAGGGAGGACAGAGTTTGAAGAATTAATTTTAAAAATAAGAAAAGGGCAAAGAGGAATAAAGGGGCTGGTGAGTAAAATATATACAATGATAAATAAGGATGGTAATCCACAGGAGGAAGTGAAAGCAAGATGGGAACAGGAGTTAGAGATAAAGATAGAGGATCAAAATTGGAAAAATAAATGGGAAAAAAGAATTATGAGAACCCTGTCGGTTAGAGGAAAGGAGCACAATTACAAAATGTTGTGGAGATGGTATTTGACCCCAATGAAATTATATCAGATAGATAAAAAGAATGATAACATGTGTTGGCATTGCAAGAATGCATTGGATACATATGAACATATGTGGTGGAGTTGTAATGTGGTAAAAGATTTTTGGGGAAATATTGAGAACGAGATAAGTGAAATTATGGGAATAAAAATTAAATTGGGCTCAAATACCATTATGTTGACAGATGTGGAAGGTATAGATTTAAGTAAGGAAAAAAAGAGTTATTGGAAATAATGCTGACGACGGGTAGATTGTGTATTGCAAGAAAATGGAAAAGTGATGTGAATATGAAAATTGAAAAGTGGTATAAGGAAATGTGGGAATTAGCATTGAATGACAAGTTAATATATGAGATAAATATGAAAAAGGGTGTCATTAAAGAAAACAAATTTTGGAAGGTTTCGAAAGCCTTTGTGGATTACTCATTGAAGGGAGAAGAATTGAATAGACCTGCACCCGCTCACAAGAGTTTTTGGGAAGGACTTTACTGAAGTTACTCTGTGTTCTCCAGGGCAATGTAAATAGCACTTGGTGTTTAGGTATGTTAAAATTCTTTTTCTTTTCTAATTTTTTATATGTAGTCATGTTTTATTTTTTTGTAATTTTTTTTCTGTATTGAAACCATGATTTAGAATCTTGCCTTGGTAGTTATATTACATAATAGAAGGTATGAAAAGTATACTGGGAGGGTTAAAAAATAAAAAATTAGATTTGTTAATGTTACAAAGGATTTAAATAAAAATGTAATAATAGTACAGCGAGATTGGGGAGGGAAGTAAAATAACACTGAGTCATTGTTGAAATATTGAGTAAAGATGTTGGAATGGTTTGTTGTTGTTGTTTTATTATTGTATGTGATTTTGATGTTTGTCTTTATATATTGTATTTATGTTAAAATTCAATAAAAATATTTTTTTTAAAAAAAGAGAACCAGGGCGGGGGAACATTGTTCTAAAATACGTACAGGTAACATCTCTGCTCCCCTTGTAAATCATTTTTTTAGAAGCGAGACACAGCGACTGCGAATTTAAATTCATCATGTTAGAATGCTATACACCGGATCCATTCTCACGCAAAAATATAGAACAAATGCTCAGACAATGGGAGTGTTATTACATATACCGCTTTAAGACCCTACATCCTCATGGTCTGAACATGGAAATAGATTACACATGTTTTCTGTAACGTCTCTGTTTGCGACACAGCTGTTCTTGATTGATAGGCTTTATATATGTTCTAACTTAGTCAATTCTTTAACGTCTATCAACACTGAAAGAAATCAGTGGTCTGGGACGCATTTAAATACCAATACTGACATAAGGAAAATAATACCTAAGAATAACTGTGAATAATACAGGTAACTTTTTACTGTATTCTTTGAAATTTCTGTGATATTATGAACCTGAGATCTACTTAATGTATATATTGTATATAATGTAAATAGCACTTGGTGTAGTATTGATTGTTAGTTTTGTGTTTTTTACATAGATCCCTGACGAACGGTTTTATTTGAAAATTCCACTTATCAAAAGAAATTCAGATCTGTTATGTTGGATTACCTATGATTTGGAATAATACCCTTTGAAATTTGGATTAAAAAGAATTTAAACCACTGCCGTTGCAAGCAGTTTCCTCTTTCTGCATTACATTCACCGTTTGGTCCCCTTGTCTTCTTGCAAGTTCTTCAGTGAAACATGTGAGAAGGAAGAAAGAAGTATTTTAAGGTAAATGATAGAAAGGCAGGCAAGGAAAGGCAAAACAAGAACCATAAAATACATCCACATACTCCAGCAGTAAGTTGATTGAGAACTTCCAGAGATACAGGCTGGGTTCTGAAGAGGCAAGGGAACTAGAGACCAAATTGCAAACACTCACTGGATCAGGAAAAAGCAGGGGAGCACCAGAAAGAAGTCTACTTCTGTTTCATTGACTACACCAAAGCCTTTGACTGTGTTGACCACAATAAAACATGGCAAACACTTAAAGAGTTGGGAGTACCAGTCCACCTTACCTGTCTTCTGAGAAATCTGTATGCAAGTCAAGAAGCAACAGTTAGGGCAAGATACGGACATACTGATTGGTTTAGAATAGGAAAAGGAGTACGGCAAGGCTGCATATTGTCATCCTACTTATGGAGGACGGCAAGGCTGCATATTGTCATCCTGCTTATTTAACTTATATGCAGTTAAGAACATAAGAACATAAGAAGAGCCTTGCTGGAACAGGCCACAGCCCATCCAGCCCAGCATTCTGTCTCACACAGTGGCTCACCATTTCCTTCAGGGTATTCCCAAGGAGATGCCTTCACCTGCTTAGGATTCCCTGGAAATGGCATTGAGAGATATCCTGCCTATCTCTCCAACCTGGAGGTTGTCCTTAAGTATCCATAATTATAGCCATTGATACTCTTGTCCTCCATGAACTTGTCTAATCCTTTCTTAAAGCTCTCAAGACTGACAGCTTCACCACTTCTTCTGGCAGGGAGTTCCATAGACCAGTAATCCTCTGGGTGAAAAAGTACTTTCTCTTATTTGTTTGAGAACTAGTACCCAAAAGTTTCATGGAGTGTCCCCTAGTTCTAGTGTTATCGATAGGGAAAACAGTTTTTCCTTATCTACTTTGTCCACACCGTGCATGATTTTATAAACTTCAATCAGGTCACCTCTTAGACGTCGTCGTTCAAAAGTGAAAAGGCCCAACCGTTGCAGCCTCAGATGGTAAGGAAGGTGTTCCAGTCCCCTAATCATTCTGGTTGCCCTCCTCTGCACTTTTTCCAGCTCCATAATATCCTTCTGGAGGTATGGCGACCAGAACTGTACACAGTATTCCAAATGGGGCCTCACCATAGATTTATAAAGAGGCAAAATGACACTTGCTGACTTATTTTCTATACCCTTCCTAATGATCCCTAGCATTGAGTTTGCTTTTTTCACTGCTGAGGCACACTGGGTTGACACCTTCATTGAGTTGTCCACCAGGACACCAAGGTCCCTTTCCTGGTTTGTCGCAGAGAGTTCAGACCCCATCAGTTTATAAATGTAATTGGGGTTCTTTGCCCCAACATGCATCACTCTGCACTTACTAATGTTGAAGCTCATTTGCCACTGTTTTGCCCACTCCCCCAGTGTCAAGAGATCCCTCTGGAGCTCCTCACAATCTCTCACAGTTTTCACTACCCTGTATAATTTAGTGTCGTCAGCAAATTTGGCTACCTTGCTTTTTACTCCTACCTCTAGATCATTTATGAAGAGGTTGAAAAGCAGGGGTCCCAGTACTGAACCTTGGGGGAGCCCACTCTTTACTTCCCTCCACTTGGAGAAGTGTCCATTGAGTGCTACCCTCTGTTTCCTGTCCCTTAGCCAGTTGCTGATCCAGGACAAGACCTGTCCCTTTATTCCATGACTGGTAAGTTTATTCAAGAGCCTTTGGTGTGGGACCTTGTCAAAAGCCTTCTGAAATTCCAGATAAACAATGTCAACTGGATCCCCCTTATCCACATGCTTGTTGACACTCTCAAAAAATTCCAACAGATTAGTGAGCCATGATTTGCCCTTGCAAAAGCCATGTTGGCTCTCCTTTAGCAGCGCCTTCTCTTCTATGTACCTATTAATTCTATCTTTTAGGATGGTTTCCATCACTTTACCTGGGACACATGTCAAACTGACAGGTCGGTAATTTCCTGGATCACCCCTGGATCCTTTTTTGAAAATTAGTGTTACATTCGCGACCTTCCAGTCATCAGGCACAAAGCCTGATTTGAGGGAAAGATTATATATTTTGGCTAGGATATCAGCAATTTCATCTTTAAGTTCCCTGAGAACTCGTGGATGCATGCCATCTGGTCCTGGTGATTTGTTAGTGTTTAGTTTAACAAGACATGCAAGGACCTCCTCCCTGGTTATTTCTATCTGGCTTAATTCTTCGGTTTCCCTCCCTACAAAGATAGGCTCTGTTTTGGGCATGTGGCCTCTGTCTTCTTCAGTGAATACTGAAGCAAAGAATTCATTGAGTCTCTCTGCAATCTCTGTTTCCTCTTTAATAACCCCTTGCCTTCCATTGTCATCTAATGGTCCAATGGCCTTCCTAGTTGGGTTCTTACTTCTAATGTAGTTAAAGAAGTCTTTGTTATTTCTCTGAGTATTTTTAGCTATACGCTCCTCAAAGTCTTGCTTTGCTTTCCTGATTGTTGCCTTGCATTTGTTCTGCCAGAATTTATGTTTCTGCCTTCTGTCCTCATTCGGACAAGCCTTCCATCTTCTAACTGAGCTTTTCTTGCTCTTGATCACTTCCCGAACAGCTCCTGTAAGCCACATTGGAGTCCTCTTGGACCTGGCAGTGCCCTTTTTCCTTTTGGGTATGCATTCCAATTGAGCCTCTGTTATTGTTTTTGTAAACAGCCTCCATGCCTCTTGGAGTGTTTGGACTCTCTCAATTTTCCCTTTCAGCTTCTTTTTTACTAGTTTCCTCAACTTTGGGAAATTTCCAGTTATATGCATAATGCAGTGCTGGATGAAGCACAAGCGGGAATTAAGATTGCTGGGAGAAACATCAACAGCCTGAGATCTGCAGATGACACTACCCTAATGGCAGAAAGTGAAGATGACCTAAAGAGTCTCTTGATTAGGGTGAAAGAGGAGGGTGAAAAAGCTGGCCTGAAGCTTAACATGAAAAAATAAAACCAAGATCATGGCATCCGGCCCCATCACTCCCTGGCAAATAGAAAGGCAAGAAATGGAACTAGTGATAGGCTTTATTTTCCTGGGATCCAAGATCACTGCAGATGGTGACTGCAGCCATGAAATAAAAAGACTCATACTTTTTGGGAGGCAAGCAATGAGAACCCTAGATAGCATAATAATGAATAGAGACATCACCCTGCCAACAAAAGTCCGCATAGTCAAAGCAATGGTATTCCCAGTAGTAATGTATAGATGTGAAAGTTGGACCATAAGGAAGGCTGAACACAGAACAATAGACACCTTTGAACTGTGGTGCTGGAGGAGACTATTAAGAGTCTTCTGGACTGCAAGGAGAACAAATCAGTTAATCCTGAAGGAAATCAACCCTGACTGCTCATTGGAGGGACAAACACTGAAGCTGAAGCTCAAGTACTTTGGCCATCAAATGAGAAGAGAGGACTCACTTGAGAGGGTCTTGATGTTGGGAAAGATTAAAGGTAAAAGGAGAAGGGGACAGCAGAAGATGAGATGTCTGGATGGCATCATAGATGTGATGGGCGTAGACCTGAGTGGGCTATGGAGATTGGACTCACGTCTTTGGCAATTTCCAGGGATGTGTACTTTGCCCCAAACCCCCTGAAGAGAGGAGACATCCAGGAAGGCTTGGGGGTGGAGCCAAGGGGCTCCCTTAAAAGTGGCTCACTCCCCCTCCCTTCACCTTCTTTTCATTCGGCTGGGCCAATAATAATAATAATAATAATAATAATAATAATAATAATAATAATAATAATAATAATAATATTTAATTTATATCCCGCACTTTCTCAGCCGAAGCCGACTTAAGGCAGCCAAGGACGCGTTTGTTACCCTTGCTCTAGCTGAATCTTCCTGGTGCCGCTGTGTTTAGGGCCCTCTCTTGCTGTGGTGCTCCCTGCCGAGCGAGAAGCTCGGAGTCCGGCTGAGCCATGGGCAGCTCCCTCGACCGGCCCCTTTTGCAGACGTGGCTCTGTGGAGCTCGACGCCTGAACCTCCGGCTCACGCCAGAATGGGCCCTGGTCTTGCCTCGTGCATCACGCGATGGCACCCAAGAAGCGGCCTAGGCTCCCACGACCGGCATGTCCAGCTCTGCAACATACTGCCCCTCCTAGTGCTCCTTCTGCCAGGAGGGGCACCCCTTGGGAGATGCCCCCTTTAGACCCTGGGGCGTTAGTGGCCCATGTGATGACCCTTGAGAGGGCAGTGGGCCTGGATGCCTCACCAACTACCCGCAGGTCAACCAGGCAGTTGGCATGACAAGTGTCTGACCCCTTTGTGATCGACTGGCCAGCACTGGTTGCCTCGCTCCAACAGAGGCTTGATCAGCTGGACGCCGACCGTCTGCCTGCGCTGTCTAAGGCAGCTGTGGCTGCGGGCCCCTGGGCCTCTCAATTTCTGCCTGTGGGCACCAGGGACCTGGGCCCTGCTATGTCCACCCCTGTGAGTGCATCGGGCTCTCTGTTGGTCCTGAGCCCCGACACTCTGTCACAGCCGGAACACCCAGTAGGGGAGGCTGCGGCGGGTGCGCCTGGGGAGTATGTGGGTCAAATTGATGCACACATCACATCTTCTGATCTGGCCTTCATGGCCCACTGGCCTTGGCCTCAGCAGCTGGTAACGTCACAGTCGGCATGGCTCATACCTTCTGTGCCTCAGACGGCACTTTGGCGGGCTCCTTATCTGCCTTCACTGCCACAAAACCCATTGGAGCTTAATACTATCCCATATCCAATCTGGCCCTATGGCCCGCCTATGAACACAGCATACCACTCAGTACCTCGCTCTGCCTTACATGTAGAGCCCATTCTCTTCCTTTAGGCGGTCATTTGCTCCCGGCCACCAGGGATAAAATTTGGTGCAGGGAATACATTGATATCTTCAGCCTGCTCAACCAGGATTTGACCAAGGAAGAGGAGAAGGAGGATGAGCAAGACAAGGAGTTGGCACGCCATCGTAAACCACCCCGCACATGGGCCAACTCGCTGCCAGCTTTCCTGATTTATGCTGCTGTTTCAATATGGGCTCGCCCTGACTTGGCGCTGCCTTTGATCCAGTACATCAGCACCATTTACCGTGTGTATGTGGATTTCCCGGGTCAATCGTGACTTGCGTACAATGAGGAATTTCGTGTGCACGCGGTGCATCACCCTGAAATGTCCTGGGACGAGCCTCACCAATTGCTTTGGCTCCAGTACATGACTCCGTCATGGCCAGTACTCGGCAATCATTATGATTGCGGCCTTTTGGTTCAGCGCCTGGGTCCCAACCAGTCTCCCTGCCTTTCGACGGGGCAGGGGGTTCCAGCCCGCCTGCTGTGTTGGGACTATTCATCCACAGGGCGCTGCAACTGGAAGCCTTGCTGTTACAGGCACGAGTGCTCGATATGTGCTGGCTTCCATTCGGTGAGTGCCTGCTTCAAGGCCGGCAGTGCCCGAGGCAGGGGCCAGGATCAAGGACCTAGGTGCCCCCGACCCCCCTGCACCTGCAAAAGGGCCCCTCCTCTATACTTCTTGAGGTTTTGTGGTGCTGGCTCTGTGTCTACCCTAACAGGGTGGATGCCGAGTACCTAGAAGCTGGGTTTTCATTTGATTTTCACATTTCTTTCCAGGGTTCTCGTGCCCCACAAGATGCTCCCAACCTTAAGTCATTGCTAGGGCGGGAGCATCTTGCTTGGGATAAGATATTCAAGGAGGTCTCGGAGGGTCAGACGGCTGGACATTTTGCTTTGCCTCCATACCCTAACATGAAGGTTTCACCCCTGGGTTTGGTACCTAAGAAATCCTCAAATGATTTTTGACTTATTCATCACCTGTCATATCCTGCCAGCTCCTCTGTTAATGATGCTATACCGGATGAGCTATGCTCCGTCCGTTATGTGTCATTCGATGAGGCATTGAGGATCGTTCGTTCCTGTGGCCCCGGGGCACTGCTGGCCAAATCTGACATTAAGTCTGCCTTCAGGCTCCTACCAGTCTACCCGGACGATTTTGAATTACTTGGTTTCCGCTTCAAAGACCAATACTTCGTAGATAGGGCTATGCCTTTTGGTTGCTCTATTTCCTGTTCCACGTTCGAGCATTTCAGCACCTTTTTGCACTGGGTGCTCATTTCAAGGACCGGGGTGAATAAGGTGGCCCATTATTTGGACGATTTTTTGTTTGGTGGACCGCGGAATTCCCCAGCTTGTGCAAGATGTTTGGCTTCTTTCCAAGTCCTGATGGGGGAATTGTCTATACCTCTAGCCCCAGAGAAGACCGAAGGTCCTTCTACCACTCTTACATTCCTTGGCATTGAGATAGACACCGTGACCCAGTTGTCACACCTGCCCAGGGACAAAATTGATAGGATATTGCACCAAATTATGGCTATGTTAGCCAAGCATAAGGTCACCCTCAAGGAATTGCAAATACTGCATGGCCACTTAAATTTTGCTTGCCGCGTGGTTGCACCGGCCCGGGCCTTCGCCCGATGGCTCTGTGACTCCATGGCTGGCTTGTCCAAAAAATTCCACAGGGACAGGCTCACCAGGGATGTTCGGGACGACCTCCGAGTTTGGCTGGCATTCTTAACAGAATTTAACGGGGTGTCATTCTGGCGCTGCGAGTTGTCCATAGCTCCTAACTTTCATGCTCATTTTGATACTTTGGGGGTTCTCAGATATGGGATCTACTTCAATGGCCATTGGTGCTGCGGCCCTTGGCCCCCCAGCTGGCAGGGTTCTGAACTCATACGGGACCTGACCTTCTTGGAGTTTTTCCCCATCCTGGGTGGTTTCCTCCTATGGGGTCACCTTTGGATGGACTCTGTTGTCCACTTCTGGTGCGACAATGCATCCATAGTCTAGATTGTGAATGCACAGACTTCCCGTTCACACAGGGTTATGTTCTTGGTTCGGCAATTTGTCCTCCATGCCCTACTGCTTAATATTGTTTTTCGGGCACAGCACATACCTGGTCTTGATAACAGCACTGCTGATGCCCTGTCCCAATTACAGATCATGTGGTTCAGGGCACTAGCGCCGGAGGCCAGGGAAAACCCATCCGTTCTCCCAGACGAGGTATGGAATTTTGGCGATGTGAAGTAGACAGGGCTCTTGGCCTATCTCTGGTGGGCCACACTCGCCATGCATACCGCTTGGTGCTCCTGTCCTTTACTTCCTTCCGTGCTGACTTTGCTCTGCCTGATGCATGGCCTTTGCTGGTGGATCAAGCACTACGTTACATGGTCCATTTGTATGGGTCAGGACTTGACCCGAGTACGATCCATGGGCATGTTTCTGCCTTCACGTTCGAAGCCAGAGTGCACGGCTATCCGGACACCCTGAGTGATTTCCACATTAGGAAGTTTTGGGAAGGCTGGTTGTGGGAGCATGGCCCCCTACTGGACTCTCACTACCCTGTCTCACCGTCTGTACTTAGGTGCCTCACAGTGGCATGGCCATCTGTCTGTTCCGATGCCTTTGAGTCAGACCATTTTCATGCAGCCACTGCCATTGCTTTTTTTGGGGCCTCAGGGTGAGCGACCTAGTCCTCGCTTCCAAGACGGACCATTCCCATAGGGCACTTGATGTGTCCATTTTTTCGGACTCTATCCGACTCAACATCCATAGCTCTAAATGTGACAAGGGAGCTAGGGGGTGATGGTCATGCTACTCCGTTGTTCTGTGGGGTACATCTGTCCTGTTTTGGCCCTTTCCAGGTTCAAGGGGTCTGCGGCTCAGCTCCCGGTCCCCTTTTTGTACACCAGGATGGCCTGCTTCTCACCCGGTACCAGTTTTGGAGGGTGACCAGCTTGGTTCTGGCTTTGGTAGGGCTGCCTGGGGTTCGATACTGCTCCCATTCTTTCCACATTGGAACTGCCTCAATGGCAGCTGCATTCGGTTACTCGGCAGATGATATCAAGCGTATTGGGTGATGGGATTCAGATAGGTTTTGTGTTTATGTCCTTCCCATGTTATCATGACCTTCTCGCTGGTTCTGGCTCTCCTCTTTGTTTTCCAGGTCCTGCCTCTTCTCCTCTGCCTGCACGGGTTTGGATAGTGGGCCACAGCTATGTGTTCTGGGCTACTCAGTTTGCTGCAGCTTCCCCTTGGGTACCCACCTTGGCCTACGGAAGGCTGCTTTCCTGATGTGGCGTAGTTTCAGGGGAATGCGATGGTCTCGCCTGATTTCCTTTGTGCTTGCGGCATGGCAATGTGTACCCTCTGATGTCCTGGTGCTACACCTTGGGGGCAACGACCTCGGTCAGGTGATGGGCCTAGATCTTTCCATGTCCATCTGCCGGGATTTGGCCCTTATCTGGCAGCACTGGCCTGGGGTCCGATTTGTTTGGTCATCAATCACTCCCTGTGCCTTTTTCCATGGGTGTTCTGACCCGAGGCCCATCAATAGGGCTACCAGAGCTGTGAATAGGTGTGTTGCCAGGTATCTCTGGGAAGAAGGTGTCGGTACCTATGTCGAGAATCCAGGGATCCATAAAGAGAGCCCTCACCTGTTTTGCAGAGATTGGGTGCACCTCTCTGATGCAGGCATGCAGTAATTTCTTGCTTCTCTCCATGACAGCCTAGCCAATGAGCTGTCAGTCCGGGGTGGGGTCAGTGAGGATTAACACAGACACCCTGGTGTGGTAATAGCACTGGTAGGGACAAAAATTTGACCCCCAAAGAATCCGATAGGTACGCATTTGGCTGAACATGATAATGGACAAGGATAGAAAGGGCGTATATATGATCAACCAAATGCGGACGAGGAACGAGGGACCGAAAAGTTTGGCAACTTGATGATCCCTTATATTGTTCAATGGAATTTTTCTTCAGAAGCGGAAGGATCAAAGATGCTTCTGATTGGGGTCAAATTTGGGACAATAATAATTAACAAATTATGATTACATCAATAAGGAAATGGTATAACTCAGGAAAATTACAAGTCCTTACCAGTGCTATCCCAGCCCGTTCTTTTTCTAATCTCAAATTAATACAGTTTGTTGGTTAATAAAGTGGCCCAATTTTAAAAAAACCAAATAATGTCTCTGTCTCGTTATTCAGGGGGTCGGCCAGGCAATGGTAGAGGACAGAAGAGCCTGGCATGCAGTGGTCCATGGGGTTGCAAGGGGTCAGACTTGAATGTGCAACTCAACAACAACAACAACTAATAAAGGACCAGTTGAGTACGCATATAAAATAAACCATGATAGAAGTGCCTAATTCACTTTAGAGACACATTTTCTTTTAAAACATTACAAGACATATGGCCAGCTAGCTGGGGAAAAGTCATTTACAGTCAGTAGGATGCTTGTTTTCTTTCTCTTTAACTGTGGTTTTGCACCTTTGATTTGCAAAAAGAATATAGAGTTGACATTCTAGAATTTCATTTAAATTCTAAAAATTCTAAAAATAGAATTTTATCTATTTCCCCCTAGGACAAAAGTCTGGGTACAAAAATGTAGCAAAAGTGTCCTGCTGGCCCTACCTAATGTCCAGTATTCTCTCATTCCCACCCCACCCCCAATTTTAAGAATACTCTTAAACTAAAAGTATGAAGCAAACCCCTAAGAAAAGTCAGCCTGACTTCTTCTTCTTCCATGTCTTGTCCAGACTTGAAACTGCCAAAATGAAGGCACCTTTTAGTGAGTTCATTCTGCTGAATGTGGTGGAGCTTGTAACAGCCTGACTTGTGTAGAAAAAAAAAGAACTGAGCCATTCTCACAGAATTTTAAAGCAGCTGTCATGTTAGTCTGTACAGGCATATCAGACAAGAAGCAAAGCAACGAAAAAGTAAAAACAGCAAAAATAAAAATAAAAAATCATTGGTTCCTAGCACTAAATTTCACTGCATAATTTAAATTCAAATCAGGACTGCAAGTGCCTTTAGCAAATGGATTTAGTAATTTGAAATCTACTTGTGTGAGGTCTTTCTCCTTTCAAAAGAGATGCCAATATACTTGGCACATTTTAAATATTTTATAAGATTAATGTTTCAAAAGAATTTTCCAAAAGAACACTGTTTCATGCAATGGCATCTGACATTTTCATTTCAGTTGGACAAACTCTATAAATTGTCCCCATATAACTTTAAACCTATTCCCTTTTGAGAATGCTTTATTTTACCTTAATCTCACTGTCAATTTATCATTAATAGCTGTACTCCAAATTCTTTATCCCATTCAATAAGCTGAAGCTCAAATCTTACTTTCTAATTTTTGCTTTAAATAATCTCACTGCAATTAATTAGTTGCAATTATTTCCCCCTTTTTGTCATTTCAATGGAATATCTCCACAACTGGATAAACATGCTCTTACTGGGCAAAAATAAAGTTTTATAGATGAAATCTCATTTATTTCATTTAAAAACATTTTCCATTTTTTCTGGATCGCCTCACATCCCCACCATGAATGGAAAAAGGTACCAACCTCCTGACTACACCTCCAACATATTGCAGAACATTTTGAATTGTAACAGTTCATTTTTACTGATGTTACATACCATCTCCATATTTCCTTACAGACATATTCTTTAGAATTATTTTCTTTGATAAACTTTTCCTTTCCTCCTTGGTTATATCTCTGCCTAAACCCATTCCCCAAATTATTTATTTATTGATCAAATTTATATAACCGCCCATTCGGCATGTGACTCTGGGCAGCGTATAACACTAACAACATAAAATACATAAATACCAATTAAAAACTATAAAAATGCTTAAAAACTACTTTAAAAACTACTACTCCCCAGCCCCAATAAAAATTCTATTAAAAGCAAGTGATCCTCCCTATATTAGCCAGCCAGGTTTTGAGCTCTTTCCTGATGGGCAGCAACTCTGTCTGGAGATGCAGCTCAGTTGGCAGGTGGTTCCAAAGGGCCAGAGCAGATGCCGAAAAGGCCCTTCTTCTGGTGCTAGAGAGATGGACCTCTCTAGCAGATGATATTTTCAAGGAATCTCTCCTGTCTGCTCTGGTGGGATGGACAGATGACCTTGGGGTGATGCGGTCTTGCAGTTCTTCATCTTTAAACTTTTCAATATACTAGCAATATACTAGACTTCAGCAACATGTGGAGAGAGAATTACCAGAGGTGCAGGCTGGTTTCAGAAGAGGCAGGGGGACTAGAGACCACATTGCCAACATACGCTGGATCATGGAGAAAACAAAGGAATACCAGAAACAAGTTTACTTTTGTTTTATTGACTACACTAAGGCATTTGACTGTGTGGACCACAACAAGATGTGGCAAGTAATTAAAGAGATGGGAATTCCAGAGCACCTCATATGCCTCCTGAGAAATCTGTACATGAACCAAGAAGCAACAGTTAGGACAGAACATGGAATAACAGAGTGGTTTGGAATAGGAAAAGGAGTAAGACAAGGCTGCATTTTGTCACCATGCTTATTCAACCTATACACAGAGCACATAATGCGCAGTGCAGGGATGGAGGAATCACAATATGGGATTAAAATCGCTGGGAGAAACATCAACAATCTGAGATATGCAGACGATACCACCCTAATGGCAGAAAGTGAGGAAGACCTAAAGAATCTCTTGATTGGGCTGAAGGAGGAAAGTGCAAAAGCTGGCTTGAGACTCAATATCAAGAAAACCAAGATAATGGCAACAGGCCCAATCAGCTCCTGGAAAATAGACGGGGAAGAAGTAGAAGCAGTGACAGATTTTACTTTCTTAGGATCAAAGATCACTGCAGATGGGGATTGTAGCCATGAAATAAAAAGGCGACTGATTCTTGGGAGACAAGCGATGAGAAACCTGGGGAACATAGTGAAAAGCAGAGACATCACATTGCAAACAAAAATTAGAATAGTCAAAGCAATGGTTTTCCCAGTAGTAATGTATGGATGTGAGAGCTGGACAATTAGGAAGGCTGAACGTAGAAGAATAGATGCCTTTGAAATGTGGTGTTGGAGGAGGGTTTTGAGAGTCCCCTGGACAGCGAGGAGAACAAATAGGTCAACCTTAGAAGAAATTAACCCTGACTGCTCATTGGAAGGTCAAATAGTAAAGATGAAGCTAAAGTACTTTGGACATCAAATGAGAAGGGAGGATTCACTTGAGAAGGCATTGATGTTGGGAAAGGTGGAGGGCAAAAGAAGAAGGGGGAGGCCAAGGATGAGATGGCTAGATGGCATTGTAGACACAATGGGCACAGAGCTGGGAGGGCTGAAGGGGATGGTGGAGGACAGAGGCGCCTGGAGGAAAATGGTCCATGGGGTCGCAAAGGGTCGGAGTCGACTGTGCGACTGAACAACAAAAGCAATTTTTGCCTGGCATTGCCAGGCAGGTATTGATTTTTTGTTGGTGGTTCGGGCCCTGCGGAGAGGGTAGGCAGGGAAGGGGAGCACGTTTCCTCCCCTGGGGCTGTCTGGTTGGGGCGAGGGCTCTTGGGGTGAGGGCTTTCTTTCTTTCTCTGTCTTCCCCCCTCTCTTTCCCTTTATTTTCTCTCTCTCCCTTTGTTTCTATTACTTTATTTATCTATCTCCCCCCTCTATCTCCCTGTCTTTTTAGCTTTCTCTTGCGCTCTCTCTCTCTCTCTCTCTCTCTCTCACACACACACACACACACACACACAGAGAGAGAGAGAGAGTGAGAGGAGGCAGAGGGAAGGGGAAGTGCATACCCATGGTTCACTCATCCAGTTGTGACACCTGGGGGAGCACTTATCCAGGGCACCCATGCCAGGTACCCCCACATCCCTGGCCCTCGCACCACTTACCGGCCCCTGAAGGGTCACCCTTCTCCATCTCCCAGCCTCCGGAGGACTCCAGGGCCTGAACTGGGCCATCGTATACTGTGCCTGCCAGCCGATGATTTCCCTTCTCCTCTACTGTCGCCTGTCGCCCGCCGGGGTTCCTCATCTCCTCTGCCGGGGTTCCCCATCTCCTCCGCCTCCCTTCTGTGTGTGTGTGTGTGTGTGTGTGAGAGAGAGAGAGAGAGAGATCAAGAAAGAAAAGGAGAAAGAGGGGAAAATAATAATAATAATAATAAAAAATTTTAATTTATATCCCGCACTTTCTCAGCCGAAGCTGACTCAAGTCAGCCATTACAACATGTTGATACCATACAATACAATAATAAAGAAGCATGAAAAGTAAATTCAGTACAATAATCAATAGTCAATAATATAATATAACACAGTACAATTCAAAAAGCAGTGCAGTACAATCCAAAAAGTCAAATTTCAATACAAAATATCACATCAATAAATAAATAAATAAATCCATTACTAAATAACAAAAAATATCCAAGACCACCCATGAAATCCCACGCATTTAGAGTCTTTTGAGTCCGAGCAGGACGAGGGGGAAGGTGGAGCCCAAGAATGCTGGTGGGTGGGGTGGCTGGTGGACTGGCCTCTTTGCCCCCACTGGGGCCAGGATGCACGGCGGCAGCTCGCCCAGCACCCCCTTGCCTTTTTAAGTCCGAAGGCAAGGGGAGGGCGGGGCCCAAGAATGCCAGCCGGTGGAGTGGCCTCTTCACCCCCACTGGGGCCAGGACGCACAGTGGTGGCAGCAGCTCACCAGGCACCCCCTCACCTTTTTAAGTCTGAGGGGGAGGGCGGGGCCCAAGAATGCCAGCCAGTGGAGTGGCTGGTAGAGTAGCCCCTTCGCTCCCATCGGGGCCAGGACGTCCTGTGGCAGTGGCAGCTCACCCGGCACCCCCTCGTCTTTTAGGTTCGAGGGCGAGGGGGGGAGAGAGGAGGGAGATGGCAGAAACAGCTCTCGGGGTTGGGCTGCAGTTTGTTGTGGTGTCACGTCTGCCAGGCAGGGGAAGGCATGGTGTGCGAACATGGAGGGGTGCATGCACATTGAGGCTTGCGCACTGTATGTGTGGCCCTTTGCCATTACTGGTGTTTGCGCAGTGCTTTGTCCATGATTTGTGAGGCTGGTGCCCCACTCTCGGTTCCCAGACTGTTGTGGCGATGCTGTAAAGGACATAAGGTAAGTGTGGCCGGCTCATTACAGGATGGGCTGGATGTGTGCGGACACGCATGCCGGACACGCATGGCCCAACCCTCTTCTTATAGGTAAAGATGACATGTCCAAATTCACAGCATCTGATCCATTAGAACAGATGAGGCACTGCTCCCACCTCAGGCTACACACACACTGTCTGTCCTTGCCTGCCTTCTTACCAGAGGCCAAGCAAAAAACAGGCTGCCAATTTTATTCCCCTTTTCCTGAATGTCCAACTGAATCTCTTTGTTGGCTGTATTTCAGGATAGGAGAGAGGCAGAGAGAGAGAAGCAGTGGTAGCTGCCATCCTTTTTTTGGCACAAAATAGGGCCAAACAGTACAGAAGCAAATGAGATAAGGAAACTGTTTGAGGCAGAAGTATCTTTCAAGTCTCTTGCCTGCCTCAATGCGGCCCTCTTGTCTGCTGCTGCCAAATGGGACAGGACCAATGGTGGGGTGCATTGGCACTACTGCATGGGTTGTCTATGCTCTTAACTGATGCAACCTGTGGCTCACAGCCAAACTATAATGTGTTGTCAGAGTGTATGATTTTGTTGTCATTCTATTGTCTACAGAAAAATATTTAGATTATATCCTGATGAAGAAAAATTCTTTTGAAAAACTGGCAATACCGGAACAGTTTTGATGATATAGTACATATGTTATTTCTTTGCTCCTTCTCGTTCTTGCAGTAAAAGTGACTTGAAAGATACTTCTGCCTCAAACTGTTTCTTTCTCTCATTGGCATCCTTTCTTTGGCAAGCAGGGCTTGATAGCAACTATCTGTGGTTGAGGAATTTTAGCAGCCTTAACATTTAGCTGGCAATGGTTTGATAGTAGCCCTTTCTAGTTGGGAGGATTGTTTAATGACCTGCTGATCAGTTCTGCTGCTTTGGGTGAGGGCCTGATCTATTATTACAGGGGTCTTCTTTTCCACTCATTCCTCATATGTTGGGAGCCATTTTTGGTTCACTACCCATTGTAGGAAACAAGTTACACCTTATGGAGTAGAGAATGTGTGTTAAGCCACTTGACCACCTTGCAATCCACTGCTCAACATCTCATATTTAGCCTCTTTATAAAGGAAGCTGGAAGAGTTGTTTTGGGGGCACGAGAGAGAATCCACTCACACGCTTACAAGACACTTCAGCTAGGTGATTTACTTTCCTGCAATTAATAATGAAAGGGGCACACTCTACTCACAAAGTTTTCCCACCATCCCCTGGTTCAAACCAACAGGAAAGATTTCTGAAGCAAAGAGATGATCCCCACCTACACTGGCACTAACCAAGACAGCAGATGAGGCAGTGGCCAAAATGATGATCCTCAATAGTTCAAGTTGATAAGGTTAAATGGTGGCCTCTATAAATCTGGACACTGTGTGCAGTTCTCTTTCCTATAAAGGCTTAGTCATGGATGGCCTGGGTCATGAGATCCACTTTCCCACAGAGCGGCAACTCTAGATCTGAGCAGCGGCTAGGAATCTATTCCCCTTATGGAGTGGCAGCTTGAAATTTGCATCCTAAATAGTCTAGCAGTTCCAACAAACACAGGTTGCATCAGTTAAGAGCATAGACAACCCATGCAGTAGTGCCAATGCACCCCACCATCGGTCCTGTCCCACTTGGCAGCAACAGACAAGAGGGTCACATTGAGGCAGGCAAGCCCTATAAGGATTCTCATCCCCATCTCCCAAATTGCCTATGCCATAACACATCTGCATCAGACACAATACCACACCTCCCTATTACTGAAGAGGAGGCATCACTTTATCCATTTGACTCAAACAATAAACAGACTTGGGCTTCTCCTTAAGATTCATGCAGCTGCCAGTCATTCCTTGTAAGGAAACTATGTGATACAAATACAGAAGTAAAAACAGTTCAAGTATTACCACACACTGTCATATAAGATTCCTTTAACTGGCAGCTGGGCTCATGGTCACAGTTACTGCACTTGCTCTCCCCTGAGACAAAGAAGCAAACTTTAGCTAATTATTTTTGTCTGCATGAGCTTTAAAAGTTAATGTGGATTGTGCTACCTCTGTTGTACAATACAGGAAAGCAGCAGTCATCATAAAGAGAAATCCTAAAGAACCACTTAGACATATCAAGATAATTGGTATCCTGCTGTTGTGCACTGACAAGCAACACACTGTTTTATTTATCAACTATTGTGCAAGTACTTGAGAGGTAACTGACTTCAAGACAAACATAGAAACCACTCTATGCTTTTCTATAACCCAGCTGTGTCTTCATTTAGCACTGAGAAGGTGCTTTGCTCCCAAGGGGACCTGGCTAAAGTGGCAGGGACACAAATGAAATGGCTAATTTGATTAGAAAAAATTAAAAATAGTTACAATATATGATGGAATGTAAAAATATGTAAAGATTGCTACAATATGTAAAAAAAATCAATTTGTGGTCCCAGGCAAGAATCCTCATTGTGCAGCCTCCCATCCACCAAGAAAAGACCAAACCAATATTAACAGTCAATTATTTTGTTGAAGGTTCACAGTGGAATATGGATAATAAGGCCACAACTTCTTTGATTACTTAGGAATAGTCTTGTTGCAGCATGAGCAGTGGATCCAAGCATCAAATGATGCACACCTGTCAGACGATGGTGTGCAGCACAGTCCAGCATTAGGCAACCATGGTTTGGCACTAGATTAGAATGTTCCCCACAAGTGCAAGACCATGACAGCACCCTCTTTCACTGGCTGTAGCGGATTGTGGAACCCCACCCACCCCCAATAAAACAACATCACTGTACAGCCTTGTTAATTCTTCTCTCTGAACTCTCAAAAGAGATCACATGCCCATGTCCCTTTCCAAGAATCTATTCCTAAGTGCAAAAATGCCACCAGAGGCAGCCCATGGGTTCATGGGTCTTGCTTGACTCCCATCAAGCTATCCCAGATGAAACCAATTCAATATGGTTGCATACAGAACCATGTATTATCTTTTGTGATATCTTTCTGTGTTCTATCTTTTGCATCCTATATCTATCTTTTGCATTTGACACTAACACCATCCTGGCCCACCCTACTGCTTTGGAATGAGAGGTACCTGCAGTTGAGCAGCATGGAGAGCAATGTAAATAACCAAGGGAGCCTAAAGGACCAAAAATTTGCCCAAATGCAGGATGTTGCTAGCTGCCAAATGCTTTCTCTTTTAGCAGCACTAGGAGAACATAAGAACAGTCTTGCTGGAACAAGCCACAGCCCATCCAGTCCAGCATTCTGTCACACACAGTGTCTCACCATTTGCTTCAGGGTATTCCCAAGCAGATGCCTTCACCTGCTTAGGATTCCCTGGAAATGGTATTGAGAGATATCCTACCTATCTCTCCAACCCAGAGGTTGACCTTAGGTATCTATAATTATAGCCATTGATACCCTTGTCCTCCATGAACTTGTCTAATCCTTTCTTAAAGCTGTCAAGTCTGACAGCTGCCACCATGTGTAATTCCTCTAGCCAAGCAACAGAATCAGTAGTGTCAGCTGAGCCAGCCAAAATGAAGGAACTAGAAAGGATGAGGTTGGATCCAAGACCTTCCAACTCCCATAGTTTCCCATTTCAAAACCCCTATAGCAGATAAGTCCTGTTGTCTGTCCTGTCTTTGGAGATCAGGTCATGTAATTGGAGATGAACACCTTCTGCCAGCCACTAAAGAGAAAATGTTATGGAGGCGGGGGAGAGCCATCACATGTAAACATGGGCAGGTTGCACAATGCCAGAATGCACCCAGAAGAAGGGAATAGTGAAGCACTTCTGTTTATTTTTTCCCCCTACAAAACCCTAGAAAGGGCCACTGTACGTCATAGCTGACTTGACGACATGCAAGAGCTGTTATTATTTAGTTTTCTGCATCGGGACATTGAGAAGAAAGATAAGGACTGGCCAGATAATGGGCCTTTGATTCACAAGTCTCCAGTAAATGATGCTTTCTACTTGTCATTGGGCAGGCAGTTTTGAGCCTGGCTGCTATGCTGGGAATTCGGTATTCAGGGTGCATGCAAAACAAAACAATGCAGCTATGGTCACAGGGGCTGGCTCATGGTTTTGTCACAAGAGAAAGCAGTACAAAGGTACAGCAGGGACCTGGATTCACCCAGTCTGGGCAGGGCTGTCTTAGTCTCTACTGCAGGCTAAAGTGAGTTAAAAGAGTTAAGAAAATTATGGCCCAAATTGAAACACATATCTTGTGTTTCATCTCATTATTTGCTAGTGGGGACAGAAATGAGAACGCAAAGTTCAGGCAATGTTTTATACTAACAGAAGTTCCTCAGTTTGTATTGCAGCTAACAGGGAAGGAGAAGAAGGAGATATGAAATTGCTTCTACAGCCAAGTGACCACACTCAAAGTGGCCCTAGTTATTTCAATGGTCAGGAGAAACCTTGGGGTTCAATGGGGAGTCTCTTTCTTCTGTGTCACTGTCAGCCTCCATTTTGCTTGCTAACATATTTATACTTTCCATCTCTATACTTGTAATCCTTGTTGTCTTTTTTAATTTTAACATTTTAGCCCCATATATGCCAGATTTAACACTCCATCCCAGGAGCACTCTTAGTCTCTTTGCTCTGCTTTGCAGTTGTCAAAATTAGTCCTAAATTGATTTATTCCATCATTCAGCTAAATGTGCAGCCCTATCTAGATTACTTCCTAGTGGCTTTAGAACTGTAAGTAATAAATTTTAAAAGTACTGTTTCCAGTTCTGAAACTGAGAAATGCCTTTGATACAAATCAATAAGATGCTGTGTTCCAAAATAGCAGTAATCTGAGGACATGTTGCCATAATACAGACTCCCTTGAGTTGGTACTCTACTGATGTATAGGATCACAATGTACATCATCCCGAGCAGCAAAGAATGCTTCTGAAGATAACAAGAGTTCTAATCTGACATAACTAGAGAATCCAGTGTTGGGGGAGGCTGCCCTACCTAGCATTGTGATGGAGAAAATCCTGAAGTGTTCAGTCACCATCTTTTTTTCCTGGAATTGTTCTGTCAGTGAAAGAAGAAAGTTTATCTGACATTCCGACTCAAAGAAACAAGATATGGGTCCTTCCACACTAATTTCAAAGTGACAATACATCAAACAGATGTATAAAGCTTTTCTGCAGCAATTCAGTGTCAGACAGATTTGTAGAGAGAGTAATCTGACATGTACAGTTTGGTGTTATTGATCACAGTAGGTGTTGTCAAATACAAATTATATATTTGTACATGCTTCCTTCCTAATCTGCAGCTGTAACTTCCAGTGGTGGCATCACTACAGTTAAATCAAAAGCCACATAATGGGCATTCATTCATTTTAAAGAATAATTTCATTCAAAGCATTTTGATAGTATTTATTTTAACAAAATGCAAAAGCTGTCATCTGGATCTGAATTAAATTTCTATCTCTTGATAAATAAACATAAGATGGCAAGAAAAAAACTCAACTTGTTCAGTAATAAACCTGTCCTATTACATGCAGGTGGGAAATGTTACTTTTTTGAAGTTTTGTTGTTGTTCAGTCGCACAGTCAATTCCGACCCTTTGCGACCCTATAGACCATCATCCTCCAGGCACCTCTATCCTCCACCATCCTCCTCAGTCCGCCCAGCTCTGTGCCCACTGCGTCCATGATGCCACCTAGCCATCTCATCTTTGGTCGCCCTCTTTTTCTGTTACCCTCCACCTTTCCCAGCATCAAGGCCATCTCCAGAGAATCCTCTCCTCATTTGATGTCCAAAGTACTTTAGCTTCATCTTTACTATTTGACCTTCTAAGGAGCAGTCAGGGTTGATTTGTCATCCTCTCTGCTAGTAGTCGTATTACACTATCCTGAGATGTTTTGTCTACATATTGCAAAAGAAAGCTCATTCTAGCATTAGCACATAATGGATAAAACAGCAAGCAATGGATAGAGTGACATCCAAAAACCATCTGTTTTCTTTTATTTCCTTGTGTTTTTAGTTTTTTTCCCCAATATACCAGAATATCTTTTTTGGAAATGTGCAGATGATATATAACCTGAAACTTTAGCTTATAAAAGATTTACAGAGAAAGCTGAATGACTAAAGATAAACTTCTGTGTTGTGGTACTCTTTAAAGACAGGATACCACTGAGAAAGCTACATAGTTTTGTGGTATCAGCTTGAGCATCATGACCAAAAATTCCTTACCTCAAAGTATGGCAGAAATCAGTTCCCCAAAGGTGATAGATCATCGTTCTTTATTCTGTGCAAAGAATGTTTTCTCCACTGCATTTGATTTTCAACAATAACCCAAGAGGAACAACTCAAGTCTACTTCCCCTGCAATGGAAGTTAGGCCAGCTCCACTGTAAGAATCCAAAAGGAGTTCTGGAGAGGAGATTTAAAATGCAGAAGACTTCATATATTTATTACCTAAAAAGTCCCTATGTTGTGGTCACATAATTTTTATGCATCAAACATTTCTTTATTTCCTGTATCACATAAACATCCATATTATCTGTTTGGCCTTAAGTCAAACAAAGCGAAAAAGAATTTTTTTGAAATTTCAAAATGAGGTGGACATTGCTCCATATAAGAACAGTAGCTTATTGGTCACTCACATTGTCACAACAGAGTAACAGGATTGCTACTAAAGGTAGCTGTGTATAGAGGAAAGGGCTCACACATCCGATGTGAGAGGATGTACTAAATGTTTCTTTCTGTGGTAATGGTGTCATCTCTGAGGACAAGAATCTATGTGTGCAAGAGAGGCTTAAGGGTGTCAAAAAGATATATTAAATATGAATGGACACAAGGTATAACATTGCGTTCCTCCTTTTGCTACAACATTGTGTATTCTAGATCCATGGGATACTTGCAAAATCTTTTTAGGCTTGCTGCCTTATCTAAAAGCAAAGTCTGTTCAAAAGGAATAGCAGCAGGGGTGGCTCAGGTACCAGGCCAAGTGAGGACTTACTCCCAATATTTTTTGTGGGGTGGTGGTGGTGGTTCACTTTTTGTGCATAAATTATAAGCCATCCCCAGATAGCTGTACTGTGGCAGTCTTAACATTCTTATCCCAATCTTGTGGTAAAGGATTCCTTTTGCCTCAGTGAGATGTGACACACACACCAGCTCATGTAACTCATGTTTCTGCTGTCATTTCTCTCATGGTATAAAATGCCCAATAATGATGACAAAAGGCTGTACAAGTCAAAGAAAATAATATAGGATTCACAAGATTAACAATAGGATATTTAATTTTTTGGTGTACCAGAAACATACCTGTCAGATTTTGGTTTTGAAAATAAGGGAAATTTTGTGGGTGTGGCCAAATCGGTGGGTGTGGCCAAATCAGTGGACATGTTACTTGCTGGGGATGGTCATGTCACTGAGTGGGCAATCTAATCATAGACTAGTGATGGCGAAACTTGGCATTCCAGGTGTTCTTGGACTTAAATTACCAGAAGCCAAGTCAGCACTCCTGCTGATCAGGGCTTCTGGGAATTGAAGTTCAAGAACAGCTGGAGTGCCAAGGTTTGCCATCATTGCATTTTTCAATGCTTTGTTATATAAAATAATCTTGTATGTAGTAAATATTGTGTGTAGTAAATTGAGCTGATGGAACTCAATGGGTTGGAGTGCCTTGCTATGAAGCTAAAATATAAGGCAATGATGGCATAAAAATGGGGTGAAATATAAGGCAATGATGGGTACTGATGGGGTGAATACTGCCTTAGAATAGGAATTGAGCTACATGTTCTGCAACCTCAGTCGACCAATCAATTCTGCAGATCATGTAGCTCAATTCCTATTCTAAGGCAGTGTTCACCCCATCATTACCTAAATAAAAGCAAATTAACTGTATTGAGCTCCTGTTATGTATGTACAATGTTGCTTTAAGAGATGTTGCCTCAAAACGTATGAATGTAACCTGACCACAATTACAATGTAGCCCAGCTGTAAAGGAACGCGAGTAAGCTGTCCATAGGGGGCAGCTGCGAGCGTTCTACTCACATGGTTCACATTCACCAAATCACCAACAGCCGCGGGAACCTTTCCCGTACTATCACTACCTGCAGATGGTGGGCATGACTGGGACGACGTCACGCCGGTAGCAGCCAATGAGCTACCGTGCAACAAGATTCAAATGTATTGTGCTACTGTATATAATGTGATGTACCTCCACCATTACCACATGTTCATGCTGACCATCAATGAATAAACCTGTGTTAGTCCTTCCTGCGACTCCTTCTTTGTCTTCCGTGCAAGACACCAAAGCTCCTTAAGTAAATTGCTTAGAAAACAACTACAGAGACAAAGAGCAATCCATTCCCAAGTGCTTTATAAGGGTTAAGAGTCATTTCCAATGTACTGTATCATGACAAAGGTCTAAGCACTAGCTTTCCCATGATTAGTTTGGTTCTCTAATCAGATGAGCAAGAATGGCCAACTTGCTTAAAAGTTAGCTCACCCACTAGTGCCAATCTTCCTATGGAATGCATAAATATATGAGTGTGTTCTCAGTTTGCACAGGTATATGTTAAGGACCAATTGGTCTTCCACTGCTCCACATTAATGGACTATGCATCTTAAAATATATTCCAGAATCCTGTACAATCTACAGCAGAGTCCAAGCAGACCAGTTGATGTGGGAAGTGTATAAAGTTTGAAAAACCTCAGAACAGACAATTAGTTATATCATTGTAATATTTGCTAGCTGCCTTTGTAGATCACAAGTGACAGTTCTACATTTAATGCCATTTTGGAAGAATCTAGCAAACTGCAGTGGCTCAAGTGGCTAAGACGCTGACTGGAAGGTGGCAGGTCAGCAGTTTGATACCCGAGTACTGCAGGACGGAAAGAGCTCACCTTTGTCCCAGCTCCTGCCAACCTAGCAGTTCAAAAGCAAGAAATTGCAAGTAGATAAATAGGGACCACTTCGGTGGGAAGGTAAACAGCATTCCATGCACTCTGGTGTCTAATCATGCCTGCCACATGACCACGGAAACATCTGCAGAAGCAGACAGCACTTGCTCTTCAGCTTTGAAACAGAGATTAGTGCTGAACCCTATAGGCAGATCCAACTGGCTTTCGAGCAAAGGAAAACTTTACCTTTACCTTAGCAAATTGTATGCAAGAGATTGTTTCATAAAATATAACAGAAGCAAGCACAGACTTTTGAAATGTAAAAATAAATAAAACACACTCACTTAACACTGTAAGGCAGATATGAAGTTACTTATTAAATTTAACTCTTGTTTTCATGGTGAAGTTCACATTTTCACACATCAATACATTTAATAAATATAACAAGATTTTGGACCTAAAATATCAAAGATTGTAGAAAGAGTCTGGACAATCTGCTGGATATCATGAAATTCAGAGTACACTTGTAAATTAGGTGTGAAAAAGAGTGTATATATACGCCACCAATGCTATCTGCATCATTATGGCAACAAAAACTTTAAATGCCAAGATACAGTACTGCAATTTTTACATAGAAAGGCAACCTGAACTTGACACTGGAAGTGTGCTTCTTCACTTATTATGTTCCATAACAGAAGTTCCTATGTACAACTTTTAGATAAATGATAGTGCCACCATACTAACACATCTCTGCAGTCTTTTACAGTGCATCCATCACAGAGGCATTCAAAACTGTTTTTTCAAATAAAATAAAGATTTCTCTCAACTCTAGATTATCACCTTTTCATGTAACCATGTATCCTGCCACCGCTGCCCAAAGAAATGTACAGAAATCTGATTATGGAAGAGCATTAAACTAAATTGCTAGAAGTGAACTAACTGCCTTAATGGCATTTTTAGAATTACAAACTCCTGTACTCCACACTCCAGAAGTGAAAGTTTTATTTCATTTGGAACAAGTACAGTCAAGAGAGTCCCAAGAAGCCATGAACATTCCCAAAGCCCAGCTTGTCATGATGTTAGCAGCCTCCAAGTTAGTTGCAGCTATGTTGAGCCTGACTTCTATAAAGCTACCAAGACTCATAATTCTGGAGCAACCTTAAACTGTCCTATGGCATGATTCACCCCCAATCCCCAACAAAACAGCAGATGATACTTTTTTTACACTTACACTTAAACACTCACATAGCCATATAACTTGTATGGCAAGGTTATAAATTAAGCTGCCCAGTTAATAGGCATGCAAACCAAAGAGGAAGTCACCCTTCAAGAGAGATCATCCTTTGGCAAAATTTTGGGGGTACATGCAGGGGGGGAGCTTTTAGTGTATGAGAACCAAGACAAAGGAACAGCCGAAGGTCTGGCTTAACACAACTTTATTGCATGATGGTCAGGGGGAACATGAGGTAATGGCGGACGAGCAGCTCAATATATACGGTGGTTATACATTTGAATGTGGCTCCACGATTGCCCATTGGCTACCGTTGGCGTGACGTCATCACTGGTCACGCCCTTCTTGTCCAGGTGAGGTAGTGGCGGGAATCTTCCCGCGCTGTGGTTCTTTGGGGAATTGGGACCTGTGAGCTGGGCGCTCGCTATTGCCACCAGGTGGTCATTAGCTCGCGTCCTAATTGCAACAGGTTACATTGATATATATGTTAAAGGCATAGTATTGAGAACACAAAGCATAGTATTGAGAACACATGATATATATGTTAAAAGGCATAGTATTGAGAACACAACATCCCTCCCCCCTAGGATGAGACGAAGTCTCTCATCCAAGATGGCTTATTGCAAACGCGCTTTGGGCGTGCTGCAGGCTGGCATGTCCCGGCTCCTTGTCCTGCAACGGGAGAGGGAAACTCGTTAGTGACTTGCCGCGGCTCTGCGGCTTTTGGGGAAGGGACGGAAAAACCGGGGGCACTGGGGACTAACGAAAAACCCCGCTTCTCGCTTGGATGGGTGGGGGACCACTCCGGAAAACCCCCCCGGTTTTGTAAATGAAAATCAGAATTATCCCCTAGGGTGTCATTAGAAGGATTCCACAGGATATCTATGAGGACAGATTCGGACTCCTTTCCCTCCCCCCTAGGTGGGGACCACCGGCCCCCCTCTCCTCCCCCTTGGGCTAAATGGGTGGGGGAGAACCCTAACGTTGAATCCTTTTCCGCGCCGTCCACGCGTTGTTCGTCCGGAACCCGGCACCGGAGCTGGTCTGCGTGCCACCTCCAGAGTAGGCCCGCACTGGTCTCCACACAATACGACACGGGACCCGTCTGCCCAACAATGACGCCCGGGACCCAGGCTGGCCCCGCGCTAGCGTAGTTCCTGCAATGCACCGGGGCACCTACTTCGAAACTCTTTGTGGCTGTTAACCCGATGTTCCTCCCTGTGTCCTCCACCCTCGTTGGGTCCAGCCTGGTCAGAATCGTGGTCAGCTTCCTCCGCATTAAGAGCTCTGCGGGCGAGTACCCTGAAGCTAGGGGAGTCACCCTGTATCCCAGCAGGAACTGACACACTTGCAGGTTGAGATCCCCGGGGCCCATGCGCCGCAGCGCGTCCTTGGTGGTGCGCACGAGGCGCTCTACCTGGCCGTTTGTTGCCGGGTGGAAAGGGGCGGAGGTGATGTGCCGAATGGCGTTGATCTCCGTGAATGCCCTGAACTCAGCGGACGTGAAACAACTAGCGTTATCGCTAATTAGGGTGTCGGGTATACCGAACGTGCTAAAGACCCTCCACAAATGCTTTACTGTTTTTGCTGAAGAGGTGCTCTTAACCGGGATTACCTCCAACCACTTGGAGTAAGCATCAACCACGAGGAGAAAAAGTGTCCCTCTAAATGGGCCCGCGAAATCAATGTGCACCCGGGACCGCGGCCCCTTTGCCGCGTCCCATTCCTTGTGCGGCAGACACGCCTCTTCGGGTCGGGAGCATTGGCAGCTCTCGCAAGTGCCCACCATGTGCTCGATGTCTGCGTCTAACTGTGGCCACCAAAAGTAGCTCCTGGCCAGAGCCTTGGAGCAGACAATTCCAGGGTGGCTGACATGCAGCAGTTTGAGTACCCTAGGTCTCAGGGATTCGGGAATTACCACCCGCTGGCCCCACAGAAGGCACCCCCTCTCTATGGACAACTCCAGCCTCTTCCTAAAAAATGGGGCGAACTCCGCCGCCGGGGCGGACGCTGGCCACCCTTTCTGCACCCAGGAGCTGACTAGAGCAAGCGTCTTATCCTTGCCGGTCGCCTTGACGATGTCTGCGGGTACAATGGGGGGTGAATCTAAGGCCTCTATCAGGAGCACTTGGCGGTCTCGTTCCTCCTCGCCCACGATGCTGCTAGCGTTGGGGAGGGGAGACCTCGACAGGGCGTCTGCGTGGCTTATTTCCTTTCCTGGCCGGTACACCAACGCGTGCTGGTACGCGTTCAAGAAAATGGCCCACCTTAACATCCTAGGGGACAGGATTTGCGGTGTGGGTTTGTCTGCAGTGAAGATGCCTAGCAGGGGCTTGTGGTCGGTCACTATGGTGAAGGGGCGGCCATAGAGAAAATTGTGGAATTTTTTCGTCCCCGCGATTATTGCTAGCGCTTCCCTGTCTGTTTGGGCGTAGTTTCGCTCCGCTTGGGACAGGGATCTGGAGTAGAATGCTACAGGGGCCTCTCTCCCGCTTTCCAACACGTGGCACAACACCGCCCCCACCCCCACTGGGGACGCATCACATATCAGAACCACCGGTCTCTTGGGGTCAAAATGGGTGAGAATGGCGTCAGACGCTAGGAGTTGTTTCAGATCACTGAATGCCCTCTCCTGGCTCTCGCCCCACTTCCACGCCTCGTCCTTCTTGAGTAGTTTGTGGAGTGGCTCCGCTACCAACGCCTTCCGAGGCAGGAAAGAGTGGTAAAAATTTAAGAGCCCTAGGAACGACTGCAATTCGGGCTTGGAGGTGGGGCAAGGGGCATTTCGAATGGCGGCTACCTTTGATTTGGAGGGTTTGATTCCATCGGGGGTCACTCGGAAGCCCAAGAACTCAACTTCCTTGGCGAAGAAAACGCATTTGTCTTTTCGCAACCTTAACCCCGCCTTTTCGAACACCGCCAGCACTTTGTCCAGTCTTTCAGCCAACTCTGCCTCGCTCCCCCCCGTTATCAACACGTCATCAAAGTATGGCAAGACCCCCTCCAGCCCCTTTAAGAGGCGTTCCATGAGCGACTGGAAAATACCCGGCGCCGAGTTCACGCCGAATTGTAGGCGCGTCACCTGGAACGCCCCCTTATGAGTGACTATTGTTTGCGCAGCCGCTGCAGCTGGGGTTACTGAGAGTTGCTGATAGGCTTGCGCTAGATCAAGTTTTGCGAAACACTTTCCCCCATGTAACCTGGCCAACAGGTGGCTGACTACCGGCACCGGATACGCATTTTGGCGGATCACCTTATTAATGGTGCACTTATAATCAGCGCAAATGCGAACCTCCCCGTTAGCCTTTAGCGCGGTTACAATCGGAGTTTCCCACTCCGCGGAATCAACAGGAACAAGGATCCCCTGGCCCACCAATTTGTCCAGTTCCGCCTCTATCTTGTCCTTTAGTGCGAAAGGCACTCTGCGCGGCTTGAGTCTGATAGGACGGACCTCCGGGTCCAGGTCGAATGCTACTGGGGGTCCCTTGAACTTTCCGAGTCCTCTCTTGAAAACTTCGGGGTGCGCGTCACACACCTCCTGTATTGGGTCAGTCCCGACTGCATGCACCCCCCCAATGAACAAACCCAGGGGCTTAAACCATTGAGTCCCGAGGAGGCTGCAACTTCCCCCTTTGAGAACAACCAGGGGAAGTTCCGCGGCGTGTTGCTTGTATTGGACTTTGACTTTTCCAACCCCCAACACCGGAATGCTATTTCCCTGCACGTCCCGCAGCGTGGACCTCAACGATTTAAGCTTAGGGCGCACATGGGGGGAAATTCCCAAGAACTCCCACTGGGACATAATTGAGTAGGAAGAACCCGAGTCTATCTCCATCCTAACAGGGGCCCCTTGCACCAGTACCTCAACAAAATAACATGGGTGTCCCAAGGACATGCTGTACACGGGGGCGTTGTCGCTGCTGTCGTCGGAGATGCGGCCTACGCCGTCCGGCTTCCTCGCGGGCCGGGCGCCCTCCTTGGTCTTCGACGGGCGGTCTGACGGACTTTTCTGGTCTCTGCGCCGTCATCTGCAGACCTTGGCGATGTGTCCCCGGCGTCCGCAGTTGTGGCACTCGGCCTTCCGGAACGGGCACTTGATGCGGTCGTGGGCTGCTCCACAGCCGTCGCAGCGTTGGCCGTCCTTCCGAACCGTCCAGACGTCCTCATCGTCGCTGCTCTATGTGGAAGATTTCGGCATGCGCCTGGCCGCCTGCACCGAGCCCGCTGTCTTGTCGTGCTGTGGGGGCCTTTCTCTGAACCCCTTGACTCCGGCCCTCGTGGCCTCCGTGGCCTGGGCCGCCTTCACGACCTCGCGTAGCGTCGGGGGCGGCTCCTGGTTCATCAGCTTTCGCTGAACCTCTTCATCCCACAGGCCGCACAGCAGACGGTCCCTGAGGGCGATTTCCAGATTTTCCCACTTGCATGGGCCGGCGGCCAGTCGCAGGGCCACTGCAAAAGCGGCGATAGACTCACCAGGCGCTTGAACTCTCTTCCAGAACGCGTCTCGAGCTGAAAACATCGAGACCGAGGGCTGGAAGTGGTCGCGCATCACCTTTAGAAGCTGTTTGGCCGTTAGCTCGCCCACTTTCTTCGGTGATACTAGGTCCACCAATACTCTTTTGGCAGCATTTCCCAGCATCCGAGTGAGGATGGCCCTCTTCTTTCCCTCGTCCGTAATGTCAGACACCACCAGCATATCTTGGAAGTCCATTTCAAAGAGCTCCCAGTCTTCCAGCTTGTTGATGTCGAAACCGGCATGTGTCTTGGTCTCATGGGAAGCCATATCCCATCCTCGTCGCCAATTTAGTGTATGAGAACCAAGACAAAGGAACAGCCGAAGGTCTGGCTTAACACAACTTTATTGCATGATGGTCAGGGGGAACATGAGGTAATGGCGGACGAGCAGCTCAATGTATACGGTGGTTATACATTTGAATGTGGCTCCACGATTGCCCATTGGCTACCGTTGGCGTGACGTCATCACTGGTCACGCCCTTCTTGTCCAGGTGAGGTAGTGGTGGGAATCTTCCCGCGCTGTGGTTCTTTGGGGAATTGGGACCTGTGAGCTGGGCGCTCGCTATTGCCACCAGGTGGTCATTAGCTCGCGTCCTAATTGCAACGGGTTACATTGATATATATGTTAAAGGCATAGTATTGAGAACACAAAGCATAGTATTGAGAACACATGATATATATGTTAAAAGGCATAGTATTGAGAACACAACAGAGCTACAAGAGATTACACAGCAAAGTTTTAAATGTCAGGTAGGAGCTTGTCCTGAGGAAGGAAAGAGGGCCGGTTCTCTAAACTAAGAGCCCAACCCCCAACTCCCCCAAATTCGCGAGAGACTGGGAGTGTGATATAAAACCAAGAGAATCCCTTCGATTTGGGGTGGCATGGATGGGGGAAATCCTCACCAAAATGTCAAGGTGACACCTGGGCAGGAGGGTCAGAAAGAAAGTCTTGAACTCTGACGCCAGCCGCTCACACCACCTACCCCTTTAAACTCCCTCGAGGACATTTGCTGTAGTCACAGAAAGTTAAGACAAGACACACATACACACACACCCTTCAAGCCCACCTCACAACCCGTTTAAAGGGAAGCATCCCTCCGACCCACCCACCTCCTTGCAATATCCACACACACATATAACACACCTCTATAACCTGGTGGACTGGGGGGCAGGGGGGAGAATTGAGGTTTTGGCCCACAGCCTGCACCTCTTCCCCACATAGCCACCTGCACCTCACTTTTTTAAAAAAAGGGGGGGTCCTCTCATTTTAAGGCTGGAGGAAGACCCCCCGCTCTGCCCTCTCCCCCCCCCCCATCGAAAGCACCTTCCACCACTGTTGTGTATGGATTGTAACTGTATAGTTGTGCCCTTAAAAATGAATGTTACTGGTTCCACAGGAAATGCATACTTATCATAGCTTGTATTGAGACATTGTATCCAGCTGCATAATAATGCGAACTGCTACCAGTAGTGGTAGCAGTGAGCATCCAGCTCACATGGTTCATATTCCCCAATCACCCTGGCTGTGGGAAACCTTCCCGCCACAGATACACCTGGACAAGAGGGGTGTGTCTCAGGATGATGTTTCTCTGAGAGTAGCCAATGGGCTACCGTGAAACCACATTCAAATGTATAATGACCGTATAAAAAGAGCTGTACCTCTGTCATTACCACATGTTCGTACTGTACTCCATGCAATAAAGATGTGTTAAGCCAGACTACGGCTGCTTCCCTTGTCTTGGTTTCAGAACACCAAATTGGCGACAAAGGTGGGATATGGCGTCCCAGAAGTCGAAGATTTCTGAATTCAACGTGAGACATCCCGAATGATGGGATCTATACGAGCTTCATTTCCGAAATGCGATGGATGCTGCCAACATTACTGACGAGGGAAAGAAATGGTCCCACCTCCTCACAAGCATCGGTTTCCCCACTCTGGAGCTGCTGGTTGGCCTCCTGGCACCAAGAAAAGCAGATACAGTACCCCTCAAGGAGATCCTAGCAGTCCTGTGGGGACACTTCAAGCTGAAGGGGACCTTCTTTCCGGCCCGAGTAGCCTTCCTGAGGCGAGACCAGCACCCGGGTGAGTCCGTGGGGGACTAACGTGGCAGCCTTGCAAGTAGCGGCCTGCCCGTGCGAGTGGGAGAACTTAGATGTGATGCTCAGGGACCGGCTGCTGATGGGTCTACAGGACGAGGAGACCCAGAGGAGGTTAATGCAGCGGGGCCGTGACCTGACCCTAAAAGATGCGCTGAGTGAAGCCCTGGCTGCTGAGGCTGCGAGGAGCGGGGTAAAGACATTCAGAGTATGGCCCCAGCTCTAGAGGGGTTGGCCGTCGCAGTACAAGCCACGTGGCATGCTCCGTGGGCGCCGAGGAGCCCCCCATCGTGCCCAGAGACATCTTGTGCCAGTGAGGACAACGACGTCTGAAAGGTACAAAAGAAGTGGGCAGAGGGGAGGAACCGCAGGCAAGGGGATCGCCGATGCGACGGCTGTGGAGCATCTCATGACCGAAGCAAGTGCCCATTTAGGAAAGCTGAGTGCCACAACTACGGCTGGCGGGGCCACATCACCAAGATGTGCAGACGCCCGCAAGGCGAGAGCAGGGGTCCAGTGGAACGCACCCCGCGGAACACCCCACAGAGGCAGGATGGCGTAGGCAGAGTCTTCGATGACGGCGACCCAGAAGCACAACGCGTATACCGAACGGCCCTCGAGGACGACGACATGGCCGTCCACAGTGTGTCCTTAGGGCACCCACGTTTTTTTGTTGAGGTACTGTTACAGGGGGTCCCAGTTAGAATGGAAATAGACTTGGGGTCGTCGTACTCCATTATTTCCCAGAAGGAGTTCCTGCGCATTCCCCCAAATAAGCGACCCAAACTCAAGGCCCTAAAGACTCAGCTGTGGGACATTCAAGGGGTCGGAATCCCATTGTTGGGAGTGGGGGAATTCTCGGTACAATTCAAACGCCACAGGGAGAAGCTGCCCCTAGTAGTCCTGAAGGAGGCGGGTTGTTGTCTCCTGGGAACACAGTGGTTCAGGTCCCTGGGAATTTCAATAGAGGGGATCCATGCCGTCGGGTCTGACCCCATCCAGGATGTTTGCAGTGCACACCCGATGATATTCGAAAAGGGGCTCAGGAAATTCATGGGCCCCCCAGTTTCATTTGATTTGGACCCGGAAATCCAGCCCATTCGGCTCAAGCCTAGGAGGGTCCCATTCGCCCTCAAAGACAAAATAGAAGCAGAACTGGACAAATTGGTGGGCCAGGGGTTTTTGGTTCCAGTGGACTCTGTGGAGTGGGAAACTCCTATTGTGACTGCTTTGAAGCCTAACGGGGAGGTTAGGATCTGCGCAGATTATAAATGTACAATAAATAAGGCAATCCGCCCTAATGCATACCCGGTGCCGGTTGTTAGCCACCTATTAGCCACGTTGTACGGGGGAAAGTATTTTGCACAATTGGATTTGGCACAGGCGTACCAACAGCTGACCGTAACTCCAGCTGCCGCCGCTGCGCAAACAATTGTAACTCATAAGGGGGCTTCTAAGGTCACGCGCCTACAGTTCGGCATGAATTCGGGCCCTGGGATTTTTCAGTCCCTCGTGGAACGTCTGCTTAAGGGGCTCCCAGGGTCCTCCCATATTTTGATGACATGTTGATAACAGGGGGAGCATGATGGAACTGGCTAAGAGGTTGGACAAAGTTCTGTCTATTTTTGAAAAAACAGGGTTGAGGTTAAAGAAAAGCAAGTGTGTGTTCCTAGCAAGGGAAGTCGAGTTCCTTGGGTTTTAAAAAACCCCTGATGGAGTAAAGCCCTCTGAATCAAAGGTTGTGGCCATCCAAAATGCCCCTTGCCCCACCGCAAAACCAGAGCTGCAGTCATTCCTAGGGCTCCTGAATTTCTACCATTCCTTCCTGCCTAGGAAAGCGTCGGTTGTGGAGCCACTGCATAAGTTACTTAAGAAGAATGCGGTTTGGCGGTGGGGAGACAGTCAGGAAAATGCGTTTAAAGAATTGAAGAGGCTTCTATCCTCAGAAGTGGTCCTGACTCACTTTGACCCCAGAAAGCCCATAGTTCTCCAAGTAGAGGGAAGTAAAGAGTGGTGTCCCCCAAGGTTCAGTACTGGGACCCCTGCTTTTCAACCTCTTCATAAATGATCTAGAGGTAGGAGTAAAAAGCAAGGTAGCCAAATTTGCTGACGACACTAAATTATACAGGGTAGTGAAAACTGTGAGAGATTGTGAGGAACTCCAGAGGGATCTCTTGACACTGGGGGAGTGGGCAAAACAGTGGCAAATGAGCTTCAACATTAGTAAGTGCAGAGTGATGCATGTTGGGACAAAAAAAACCAATTACATTTATAAACTGATGGGGTCTGAACTCTCTGCGACAAACCAGGAAAGGGACCTTGGTGTCCTGGTGGACAACTCAATGAAGGTGTCAACCCAGTGTGCCTCAGCAGTGCAAAAAGCAAACTCAATGTTAGGGATCATTAGGAAGGGTATAGAAAATAAGTCAGCAAGTGTCATTTTGCCTCTTTATAAATCTATGGTGAGGCCCCATCTGGAATACTGTGTACAGTTCTGGTCGCCATACCTCCAGAAGGATATTATGGAGTTGGAAAAAGTGCAGAGGAGGGCAACCAGAATGATTAGGGGACTGGAACACCTTCCTTACCATCTGAGGCTGCAACGGTTGGGCCTTTTCACTCTTGAACGACGACGTCTAAGAGGTGACCTGATTGAAGTTTATAAAATCATGCACGGTGTGGACAAAGTAGATAAGGAAAAACTGTTTTCCCTATCGCACAACACTAGAACTAGGGGACACTCCATGAAACTTTTGGGTACTAGTTCTCAAACAAATAAGAGAAAGAGTACTTTTTCACCCAGAGGATTACTGGTCTATGGAACTCCCTGCCAGAAGAAGTGGTGACAGCTGTCAGTCTTGACAGCTTTAAGAAAGGATTAGACAAGTTCATGGAGGACAAGGGGATCAATGGCTATAATTATGGATACTTAAGGACAACCTCTGGGTTGGAGAGATAGGCAGGATATCTCTCAATGCCATTTCCAGGGAATCCTAAGCAGGTGAAGGCATCTCCTTGGGAATACCCTGAAGAAAATGGTGAGCCACTGTGTGAGACAGAATGCTGGACTGGATGGGCTGTGGCCTGTTCCAGCAAGGCTGTTCTTATGTTCTTATGTTCTGGTATGCGACGCCTCACCAGTAGGGGTGGGGGCAGTACTGTGCCACGTGTTAGACAATGGGCGGGAGGCCCCAGTAGCATTCTACTCTAGATCTCTATCACGGGCAGAGCGCAATTATGTGCAAACGGACAGGGAGGCTCTGGCTATAGTTGCGGGAACAAAGAAATTCCACGACTTCCTGTATGGTCGACCATTCACTGTTGTGACCGACCAAAAACCCTTACTAGGCATCTTCACCACAGGCAAGCCCATGCCACAGATTCTGTCCCCCAGAATGCTTCGATGGGCTATCTTTCTCAATGCATACCAGCACACGCTGGTCCACCACCCGGGAAAAGACATTAGCCATGCAGATGATCTTTCCAGGTCGCCCCTGCCACAGTTAGGAGACCCTAAGTGCGAGGTAGAAGGAGACCACCAGATGCTTCTGATCGAAGCTTTCGACTCACCCCCGATAGTCCCCGCAGACCTTGCCCAAGCCACGGCCAAGGATAAGACCCTTTCCTGAGTGAGCTCCTGGGTTCAGAAAGGGTGGCCAACAGTGACTCCCGGGGAGGAATTCATGGCTTATGTTAGGAAAAGGGATGAGCTCTCCATAGAGAGGGGCTGCATCCTTTGGGGCCAGCGGGTAATTATTCTCGAGTCCTTGCACTCGAGAATCCTCAAGCTATTACACGTCAGCCACCCCGGGATCGTTCGCTCTAAAGCGCTGGCCCGAAGCTACTTCTGGTAGTCCCAAATGGACGCTGACATAGAGCACATGGTCGGCACTTGCGAGGAGTGCCAAAGTTCTCATCCCAAGGAGTTCTGACTTCCCCACAGAGAATGGGACACCACCCGGGGGCCATGGTCTCGGGTACACATCGATTTTGCAGGTCCTTTCAGAGGCTCCCTTTTTCTGTTAATAGTGGATGCATACTCCAAGTGGTTGGAGGTTATCTCCATATCCAACACCTCCTCAGCCACAACCGTAAAACAATTGTGCAAGGTGTTTAGTTGTTTCGGGATACCGGGTGTGCTTGTGAACGATAATGCCAGTACTTTCACGTCTGCGGAATTCCAGGCATTCATTGAGAGAAATGCCATTCGGCACATCACCTTCACCCCTTTTCACCCCACCACGAATGGTCAGGCAGAACGCCTGGTGCGAACTACAAAGGAAGCATTGCGGCGGATAGGCCCCAGAGAGCTGAACCGGCAACTGTGCCAGTTCCTACTGCGCTACAGGGTGATGCCACTGGTGTCTGGGCTCTCGCCTGCAGAGCTCCTCATGCGCAGGAAACCCGCAATGCTTCTGACTAAGTTGGATCCAACCAGGGTGGAAGATAAAGGGAGGAACATAGAATTGGGAAGCACCAAAAGTTTTGGAATAGGAGAGCCTGTATATTGTAGAAATTACTCAGCTGCAGGGCCAACCTGGGTCCCGGGGATAATCATTGAGCAAACGGGGCCAGTATTGTACCGTGCAGAGACCAGCACAGGTCTACTCTGGAGAAGGCACGCCAACCAACTGAGGCGAAGGATTACTGAGGGGCAGGACACTGAAAACCAGCCCCAGAATTCAGTGTTAGGGTTCTCCCCCACCCGTTTATTCCAATGGGGAGACACAGGGTACCCCTCGGGTTCGAATGCAGAGTGTCGGTCATCACCTAGGGGGGAGGGGGTTGATACAAATCCATATCCTGGGGACACAATGGATACCTTGGAAGAGAGGAGTGAGTTTGACCAAGAGGGAGTGTTTGATTGTGATTTTGATTTGCAAAAACGGGGGGGGGGGAATTTTCCGGAGTGGTCCCCCACCCGTCCAAGCGAAGAGAGGGGTTTTCCGTTAGTCCCAAGAGCCCCCAGTTTCTCAGCATTAGAGTTCACCCCTACCCCACGTTTACAGCCCTGGATTCCCCAGTTGGGGCCAGCACAAATGAGAAACCCCAGTTCCTCATATTTGCAGTCAGAGGCCACTTGGCCACAGCAAACTGCTAACAAGTCAATCCCTCCCATTACAGGGCAAGAACCAGGAGAGCAGAGAAGCACGAGGGTCCCCGAACCAAGCACAGCAGCCATGCATCCCAAGCGCACATGCGGAAAACCACATTGGTTGAGGGACTTCGTCCCATCATAGGGGGGAAGGGTGTTTTGTATGGATTGTAACTGTATACTTGTGCCCTTAAAGATGAATGTAACCGGTTCCACAGGAAATGCATACTTATCATAGCTTGTATTGAGACATTGTATCCAGCTGCATAATAATGCGAACTGCTACCAGTGGTGGTAGCAGTGAGCATCCAGCTCACATGGTTCATATTCTCCAATCACCCTGGCCGTGGGAAACCTTCCCGCCACAGATACACCTGGACAAGAGGGGTGTGTCTCAGAATGATGTTTCTCTGACAGTAGCCAATGGGCTACCGTGTAACCACATTCAAATGTATAGTGACCGTATAAAAAGAGCTGTACCTCCGCCATTATCACATGTTCGTACTGTACTCCATGCAATAAAGATGTGTTAAGCCAGACTATGGCTGCTTCCATTGTCTTGGTTTCATAACACCAAAACCACCCACCTCCCCCTTTGGCCCAGAGGCAGGAGGGAAACTGCCCCTGTGTTTATGGGGGGGCTCCCGATCAGTCTCCCCCCTCCCAAGGCAGGAGGGGGCGAAAAAGGAGAGAGAGAGAAGACATTGACCTGGCCAGGGAGAGGAGGAGCCATCACAGAGCTGCCTTGTCTCCAGTCTCTCCTGCCACCCTTGCGGTGCTCATTCCATCATCCGTCCTGCAGTACTAGGGATAGAATCGATCGAACTGCTCTGCTGACCTCCCGCCTTCCAGTCAGGTCTACTCTTATCAATTCACTTGAGCCGCTGCAGTGCAGTCCCATGGTAATGGCATTGTGCCGTTTCGGTTTCTCTTTCCCCTGGCTCAATGTTTCTCTTTGGGACTGACTCTGACGTTGACTCAAAGACTCAAACTGCAGTTGCTGTTTGAATTTCGCTCTCACGTGCACACATTTTTGCACGCATGTGCAATCAACCATGATGCCTGTGGTGGCGCACACAACCAGTCTCTCCCTCCCCCTCCAGAGCTCCGTGGCAGTCATGGAAGCGGTAGGCATGGGGACAGACTGAGGTTGGTCCCGGTGCCATTAAAAAAAGTAAAAATAAACAAATAAACAAATAAATAAAATACGGGATATTTAGGGAGTTGAAAATAATTGGGAGGACAGCGGGAAGTTGGGATGAAATATGTGAAGATCCCGGCCAAAACGGGATACTTGACAGGTCTGACCAGAAACCCATTAAAATCTGTGGCATAGTCATCCGAACCTGCCATTCATATCACTTTCTAGCCCATACTGTCATTTTATGAAGGAGAAAAATAATATTTTTCAATTGTCTTTTGAGATTTTTGGCATTCACAGGAAGATGATTCCTGAGTAATCAGGTTTAGCCATTGTTATGCAATATAATAAACAAAAACATAATGTTTCTAATGCAGAACAGGACAGCTGTGTCACTGATTTGGAGCTTGTTTCAACTTCAAGTACAGTATACCAAACTGCTAACACTGCAATCATTACTCAAAGATGTAGCTGTAGTGCTTTTGAGACAGGCAGAAATTCCCTTAAGCAGACAGAAACCCCTTTTGCTGACTGGTCCCCAAAACCTGAAATGTTTTGGGCCACCCATGCTCCTTTTCATATCCAGTTGCTACCACATCTTTCCAATCTGCTATGATCGAATATGAAACACTGTCCTGTGTTCAGTATCTTGCATTAGCTTCCCAGAACTAAGCAGCCAGAAGTCAGACCTCTGGGTCATTGAGCCCACAACCTTTTGGATAATCTTAGAAGAGTGGTGTGACTAGCATGTCACATAGAATCAAGGTTGAATATATTGAAATGTAAGCCCTCCTTGACTCCACTTTTCTTTTCTTCCTAGTTCCTATTGTACAAATGCTCAGGCACAGCTTTAGTATAAGAAAAAATAATATTTATTTACAATGCTTGTGTTCAAATAAAGTTGTCAGTAGATGTCAGTAGATGCAGTAGGGTACTGCAGTGGCTCAAGTCACTAAGACGCTGACTGGGAAGTGGAAGGTCAGCAGTTCAATTCCCGAGTACTGCAGGACGGAAATGAGCTCCCGTCTTCATCCCAGCTCCTGCCAACCTAGCGGTTCGAAAGCAAGAAATTGCAAGTAGATAAATAGGAACCACTTCGGTGGGAAGGTAACAGTGTTCTGTGCTCTCTGGTGTCTAGTCATGCCTGCCACATGACCACGGAAATGTCTGCAGAAGCAGACAGTGCTGGCTCTTCAGCTTAGAAACAGAGATGAGCACTGCACCCTAGAGTCGGATACGACTGGCCTTCGAGCAAGGGAAACCTTTACCTTTACCTTTAGATGTCAAAAATATAATACAGCAGTTCACTCCATCACAGAGTTGCCTCGGTGAGGGGGAAGTGGTATAAATATGAGTATTAAATAATTAATAAATAAATTAAACTTAGTTGCAATAAAAGCAGGAAGAAAAAATATCTCAATCACAAATGATGGTTGCAAGAAGGTACTGGATTACTAGCTTTCTGAGACTAACATATTTTGAATCAAAAAGAGATTGGGTTAAGCTGAACAACTGGACATTGAACATACTACTACTAAGTCAACTACTAGTAGTATACACCAAGACACAGTGCTTAGAGTGGAAGGACAGTTTTGAGGGCACAAACATATACACTGGCAATGACTATGTGTGTTAAATGCTAGCCCTTCCTATCTCCATGTCACTATGCAAAACAAAGACAAAGCATGACAGGATTACCTGATGTAAATGCAACAAAAATGAACAAGTGTGTTTCTCCTTTGCTCAAACACTTAAGGGGAGAATTATTAGCATTTCAAGCCAACATGCCAAATCTTGACCCCAGGAGCCGTGAAGTGAATAGATATCCAAAGCCATCAACAAAACACAGAATGTGTTGCAGTTTATATCCTCTGCTCTCCCATTTGACTCCACAATGCTTCTGCTGATACTTTGAAAAAGGCTTTTGAAAAAATTGATGGAGGCTACAAACAAAGCTAAGCCACCTGGTATGAGCATTGTATACTCTGCAGATGCTTCAACCCCTGTGTAACAACACAAAATGTTTGGATGGAGGAAACATTTTTAAATAAATCAGGTGGAAAGTGTCACTGTTGAAACTAACAGAAACAAAATGTTTAAGACAAGACATGCATTGGTTGACCAACAGTTTTTGTGCTGAAGTTTAGACAGTTTCTGCCCTAATAGCAAAAATAAATTACAGTTTCTACTGCCCTAAATGTCCAACTTAGCTTCTGGTGCACATATTAAAAGATATAAAAATGAAGAGGCACCTTTCCAATAAATCAGACTGTGCTACAGGTCAAACCAAAACAGCACTATTGTGTAAGGTTTTTTGGAAAGGTGTTCAGAAAATATTGTCCTTACTTAGATACAAACCATAACACCCTGTCTTGATATAGAGTAATTTGTTGTCCAGAATACCTTTGTCAAGCAATGTGGCAGAGACAATATTGGCTTAGCGAGAGGGCAGCTTATACAATGTTGAGAGAGGTAGTTGCTTGCCCAACAATACTTTGGTAACACCAGGTTAGCTCTCCAAGCTGACTCACTGCAGTCTTTGAGTATGGAGGGATCCACGCTCTGAAAACATCACATCCAGTTGTGCAAGAATGAATCATATGACCATGCATAACAATGATTGCATGCTGTCAAGTCCATTCTGACTTATGGTGACCAGTTACTGGGTTTTCTCGTTACAGAAAACACAGAAGTGGTTTACCATTCCCTTCCTAGTCTAGGGCCATGATGGCAAACCTTGGCATTCCAGGTGCTCCTGGACATCAATTACCAGAAGCCCAAGTCAGCACTCCTGCTGATCAGGCCTTCTGGGAATTGAAGTCCAAGAACACCTGGAGTGCCAAGTTCACAATCACTGCTCTAGGGGGTGGTATGGGGATCATGCAGCTTTCCCAAGGCTACACAGATTGGTTGTTCTATCAAGAGGCACAGTGGGGAACTGAACTCCAAACCTCTGGCTCTACAGCCAGCTACAGAAACACTGAGCTCTCCAGCTAGCCCCTTCATGCACATGAATGAAAAATTTCCAAATACTTCAGCTGCAGGCTATTGTATGAGCAGTCAGTCATTGCTTGTACCAAGGCCCCAATGAAGAAATCTACAATAAAACTGTAAGACTTGCGAATTAGGAAGGATGAGCAATTTATGACCATTCAAATTGCAGGTCTCATCATCTTCATCATTGGCTATGCTGGACTTGGTTGATGGGATTTGGAATCCATCAACACTATGAGGGCCACAAGTTGATAAGCCCTGGCCTACATTAAACTAATAACTCAACTAAGTTCTACCAGGCAGCAATTGTCAAATTCTGATTGCATGATGTTACCAAAGATCCATAAGCTATTTCAGAAATAACATCAGGTCGCAGCTCACTTTTCTATTGACATAAAATGCTTATCACACACACAAATGTAGCTGTATTGATGTTCTTATGACTTGTACATTTTTCTTCTACCTTTCTAACCACAGCAAGTACTCCATAGTCCAAAAATATAAAAGGTCCTCCCCCACTTTCATGTGTGCTTATATGATGGACATTGGAATGTCTGCCGGTTAGTACTTTTCATTCAGGCATTGTCTACTAGATGAGGTTTTTTAAAAAAATATTAGTGTGTCATGTATGCCTACACTACATTGCTGTCAGTGGGGTACACAGAAAGAACCTCCTTGAAAATTGTGGTATTTTTGAACCACAATCGGGCATACCTTGGTAACGGCAACCTTTTATTGCTGGCTAATCTTTCTCACACTAGGTCAGGCAAAAGGAGTCGCAGAATGACCTCACCAAAAGGTTCCTTCATTTTGGCAGTTTCACATCTGGCCTAGACATGGAAGAATAAGTGGAATGTAGATTTGGCCAGAAACTGTCACGACAAGTAGCATTGTCATTGGAGCTAGATGCACATTTGTGATGGAGAGATATGACTGGTGCACTTTTTTTGGGAAAGCAAATTATTGCTTTTCTGTCAAAGTCATGGGGCAACTAATATCCATATGCAAAATTTGAATTCTGCATCTTCATGCAAATATCTTCTTTGCAAATGAAAAAAATGGCAAATCAGATATGCACAACCAAACAAATATAAGCAAGTGCCACAGAATGTTCTCCACCTTCTCTGTGTAAACAAACTTTGTGGGCCCATCATGCTGTCTGAAGCAAGGCATGGAGTGGAGTACCCACATCACAACTCATTAATTCTCTTTTGCACTAGCCCTGCACAAGCAATATTTCTGCAGTAAATCTCCAATCCAATCCAATCCAATCCAATCCAATTTTAATTTTATATCCCGCCTTTCTCATCTTACGCCGACTCAAAGCGGCCTTAACAATATATCAGTAATAATCCAAAAACATCATCATATCTCAATACAAATTAAACTAGTATACAGTACAGATACATAATATACAGCTTCTCGAATACAATATACAGAAATTCAGCAAGATAATAATAAACAATACATTTTAATAAACCAATAATACAATAATTCAGCTGAGCCAGGGTGGGTGGTCACCCCCTCCCTGGCAATTCAGGCGGGCCGCTGCTGTTCTTTGACCTGCCCCCTCCCCTCCCAGGCGGGTCCGTCTGTCCATCCGTCTGTCCATCCATCCATCCATCCATCCGTCTATCTGTCTGTCTATCTATCTTCACTAATCCATTCTTTCTTCCTTCCTTCCTTCCTTCCTTTCTTTTTTCTTCTTTCCTTCCTTCCCACCTTCCTTCCTTCCTTTCTTCCTTCCATCCTTCCTTCCTTTCTTCCATCCTTCTTTCCTTCCTTCCTTCCATCCTTCCTTCCTTCCTTCTTAATTAATTTTTTATTGAATTTTCTAAACAAACATACAGTAAATCAACATATAAAACATAAATGAACAGAATAAGAAAAATAAAAAAGGAAAAAAGTATCAATACATACAAAATTTTTGCTATTTATACTGATACATTATTCTGACATAGTAATTAATTTCTAATTTCCATTTTTATAATCTTGTTAACATTGTATATAGATTCAAACTCCTTCTGAACTACTTAATTTGATAAATCTACTAAAACATGCTATAAATTGTTATTATTAAACTTAAACTTGTAATATGATACTTTTAATGAAAAGAAAAAGTAAAGAGAAAAATAAAAAATTAATAAACACCCAGTGCTTGATACATTGCCCTGGAGAGCACGGAATTTCTTATTAGTTAATTCAAAAAACTCCTTTTATCAGGTACAGGTCTATTCCTTTCCTCCGCCTTAAGTGAGTGATCCACAAATGTCTGCCATATATTCCAAAATCTGTTCTCTTTAATAATACCCTTTTTCTTATTAATCTCCCATGTTAATTTATCATTCAATGCTAAATCCCACATTTCCTTATACCACTTTTCCATTTTTATATTACCTTCATTTTTCCAATTCTTAGCAATACACATTCTGCCCATTGTCAACATTATCTCTAATAACTCTTTTTTGTCCTTATTTAAATTTATACTTTCAACATCTGTCAACATAGTGGTGCCTGACCCCAGTTTAATTTTTATACCCATTATTTCTCCAATCTCCTTCTCAATTTTTCTCCGAAAATATTTTACCACATTACAACTCTACCACGTGTGTTCGTATGTTCCCATTGCACCGCCAACACATTTTGTCCTTCTTATTATCAAATTGATGTAACCTCACTGGGGTCAGATACCACTTCCACAACGTTTTATAATTATGCTCCTTTATTCTAACTTATATAGTTCTCATTATTCTTTTCTTCCATTTTCCCCTCAAATATCATCTTCTATCTTTATTTTCAAATCTTGCTCCCTGCTTATTCTCAGCTCCTGCTGTGGATTACCCTCCTTATTCAATAATGTAGATAATTTACTCACAACACCCTTAATACCTCTTTCACCTTTTCTTATTCTTAGAATCAATTCCTCAAACTCTGTCCTCTCTCTTTCTAATCCTGCTTCTCTCATATACTTTCTGTTCTATTTATTTACCAGCACTCTCTGGAACCAATTCATTTTCAATTGCCCATACAAATCTTTTTTTCTCTCACTATCTTTGCAGACCTGTATCCAGTCTTTCAACAGGAAAACTTCATTCTTATCGAGTACCTCTTTTACCTTTTTATCAATTTTATTGGAAAATTTGTAATATCCTCCATTTCAATAATAGGTGATGTGCCGGGAGCCAATTCCTTCTTTACTTTTTTCTATACTCCCATTAATGTTTTCATCATATTGTTCCTAATTACCACTTTCCCCATATTACAACCCAAAAAAGACAATTTTTCCTAAATGATTATATTCATTCATCTCAATTTCTTCCCAAATAGCTTTTTCCCTAGCTAGGATCTTCACAACATTCTTAATTTGAAAGGCTCGATAATATACCTTCAAATTTGGCATTCCTAACCCACCTTCCTTCTGGGACAAATACCATTTTTTTTCCAAATAATCTGGGTCTCTTTCCTCTGTTACAAAAGTTATTAATCATTTTTTGAAAATCCTTAATTTTCTTGTCCTTTAGTTGAATTGAAAGAGCATCAAATAGAAAATTAATTTTAGGAAGTAACATCCTTTTACTAAGTGCAATTCTTCAAAACCATGACAATTTCAACTTTTGAAATCATTGTATTTTATCTTTAATTTCTATTTTCAGTCTTCCATAATTTAATTTCTTAAGATCTTCAAATTTGTTTGAAATATTTATCCCCAAATATTTCAAATTTTCTTTAATTTGTAAATTGCCCTTTCCCTTTATCTTCTGTTGTTCTTCTTTCCATATTACACAATATCATTTCTGATTTGTCCCAGTTTATTCTCAAACCAGTAATATCTTCAAAATCCTTTAACTGTTCTTTTATTCTAACTAATGCCTTTCCAGGGTGTTTAACCATTATCAAAGTATCATCTGCATATAAACTTATCTTGTTTCCTAGCACCCCCTCTATTTCTTTATCTTCTCTTATAGCCTTTGCCAACATCTCCATTGCCATGATAAACAAAATTGGTGATAATGGGCAGCCCTGTCTTGTACCAGCTTCTAACTTCACTTCTTCTGTAACCTCATCGTTTACTCTAACAATAGCTGTACCATTCTGACATAATTGTTCAATTGTCTTTCTAAATTTATCTCCAAATCCATAGCATCCGATTATCTCTTTAATTGTTACCCATTGTAAGGAATCAAATGCCTTAAAGATATCTAAAGATAGTAATCCAACTTTTTCTTTTGTTTGTCTTACTGTGTCAATTAAATCCACAGCTCTTCTTGTCAAATCTGCCATATGTCTCCCTTTCAAAAATCATACTTGATCTACATTTATATAGCTGCCCATAAAGTTGTTTAACCTATTTGCCAATATCGCTATACGATTCCACTTTTTCCAGGTCCTTTCAAGGTTTTGGCAATAATACAATTATGGTCCTATACCATGAAGTCAGAATTTGCCCACCTTCTAATATATAGTTATATAATTTTGCTAATTTTGGTACCACTAAATCTTTGAATTCCTTGTAAAACTCAGCAGATAACTCATCTTCACCAGGTTTCCTCTTTAATATCAGTGGGTGGGGGTGCAACCCCCCCTCTTCACTGGCTCCCCTGGGGCCGGAAGGGTTGGGGGGACAGATCCCTTTTGTACCCCCAACTCACGGACCCATGGGACCCAGGAGAGGGGGTCGAATCCACCCCACCCCCTGATATTAAAAGGGAAAAGCCGATCGGGGTTTCCCCTTTAATATCAGTGGGTGGGCGGTTGCGAACGATCCCCCTCTCTGCTGGCTCCCCTGGGGTTTCCTTAGTGCCAGCCACTCTCTTGAAGACAGTTCCACCAAATCAATTGAACCCAAATAATCCAATGCATCTTTTTCTGCATCTATTGTGTGCATTTTCTTATTGTGAAAAACCTTAGCTGTTGTGGAAATCTCCAATTATATTTTATCCCACGAGACATCAACATTTTAGTTACTGGTTTCATCTTATATCGGCAAACATGTTCATCAACTGAAATATCGTTGTAAACCTCAACATCATTCCCATCAATTTTTAAAATGCCAGACCCAGCTTGTTTTATAAATGCCATCACCTTTAACTTATCACCCCAATTTGCAAATTTGACCAAAACATTTCTCTGAACACTTTTCCCTCTTCTCGTCCCCAATCTATAAACATTTGCAATGTCTTCATTAACAAAATCTTTCCCCATTTTCAAGCTATTCAACCAATCAATTATTCTATCTCTCAGCTGGTCTGGTGTTTTTTCCACGAGGTTACGTATCACTATACAGTATCTGCTTTCTCATCATCTCTTCCACCATGTCAATCCTTTTCTCCTGGACCTCTACTTTCATTTTAGTTTCTTTCCCCTCCTTGTGCAACCCTTTGATATCTGCTTGCATCAATTTCATATCCTTTTGCATCAACTTAACATTTGTATCCATCTTTTGAAAATTAAGATCCACTTTTTGGGCGAAATCTGTAAACATTGCAGCCAACTTATCTTGTTTTCCCATAATTTCATTTTTATCTTTCCCTCTTGTTTCCTTAATTTCTTTGAAACCTTTCACGTTTGCATCCTCCATCCGCTCAAATTTTTTGAATAACTTGCCCAGCTCAACCATCAATTTGGTTCAATCCAATGGTAAAGGTTCAGGAGATGATGTTGGTGAAGGTGCTTCTTCCATTGAAACTTTATCTTTCTTCTTTGGTCTCACCACTTCTTCTTCCTTTACTTTCTTTCCCAATTTTGTCTATTGTGACATCAAATAACAATCGTAATGCAGCCACACCTTTATTTCCACCAAGTCTGGGTTCCTGCTCAAATTCCAGGTTCAGTTAGTTGAAAATCAGAACAAATCCAATGCTACTCCACACCCATTGCAGACCAATCAAGTAGACCAGCTTCTTTATTATATTCCAATAACAAACTTGCTTTCAAAACCCCAATACTTGATTGAAAATGTCAAAATCTTATATCCATCCTCTCAGTAAAAAAAAAAAAGGGGGGAGAGAGTAATCCAAGTCGGAGAAGGAAAGAGTTAACACATCCACACTGATATGGCAGTATAAAAATCATTCAGAGTAAGGGTACGCACTCACATCGATCCTACAAAATAATCCACAGGGAGAGATACCAAAATGCTTAATCAACCCACAATAAGAAAAATACCCAAAAAGAAAAAAGGAAGCCAAACTGTTCAGTCCACTTACTTGTTGTGTACAACGGAAGTAAAAAACTGAAAATTATTCCACATTTGTAATCCAAGCCGCGGCAGCAGCCGCTTTCCAAGTGTGGTCGCCCCGCCCCTCTCCAAGTCCGTTCAGCTCCAAAAATCCACTTTATAATCCCTTTCTGTTGCCTTCTCCTTTCCAATACTTATTTCTCTCTTCACCTTTCCTTTCCAATTCAGACTCCTCTCTTCTCAACCAACTTCAACCCTCCTTTCTTTTCTTTTAATGCTTGAGTCTTTTTTCTGTACTTTTTTATTTTTGTTTTTTTAAAATAATTTTTATTGATTTTTTAACATATAAAAAACAACAACAAAGGATATATATGAAGAAGAAAAATACAAAAACAAAATATATATACATTAGACAAAAAGGAGATCGGAATATATAGAAAGAGAGAAAAAAGTCAACACTAACATACTCATAAAGTAAGGATAAAGCTGCACTTGATTAAGTATAGACAATCAAATTCATCCTAAATCATTTAATTGATTTCTACTTGATTAAGAGTTTCTATAATTAAACTAATTTATTTTTCAAGCAATCATTAGAGATCTTTTCTTTGAAGCAAAGATACAGACTTTCCAATAAAGTAGAATAAAATTCAAGTGCTTTATCACCCTAAGTGACTATACAAGGCCCAGGAGGGTGGGGTAGGACACACATTTATATTATTTCCAAAAACTGGAATGTTCAGGCACTAGTTTGCTCCCATCATTATTATTTTTACCATAATCGACAAAGGGTTGCCAAATTCGCAAAAATCTGTTCTCTTTTACTATTCCCTTTTTCTTATTCAATTCTCATGTCAATTTATCATTCAGAGCTAACAGCCACATTTCCCTATACCATTCTTCGATCTTTAATGTTAAGTCATTTTTCCAATTCCTCACTATACATTGCGTCGACATTGTCATACATATAGACAACAGTTCTTTTTTATCCTTATCTAAATATACTTTTCCTGTGTCTGTCAGTAAGGCTAAGTTTGGCCCCAGATTGACGTTTACCCCCATAATTCTGAGAATTTCTTTTCCTATTTTCTCCCAAAATTCCTTTATTATCCTACAACTCCACTACATATGCTCATAAGTTCCCAGTTTGTTTTTACATCTCCAACACATTTGACTTTTATTTTTATCTATCTGGTGCAACCACACTGGGGTCAAATACCATCTCCACAAAATTTTAAAATTATGTTCTTTAATTCTGACAGACATAGCTCTCATGATTCTTTTATTCCATTTCTTTTTCCAATCGAAATCTATGATGCTAACATTAAGATCTTGCTCCCATATTTTCTTCAATGTTTCTTGTGAGTTGATATCTTTGTTTAAAATCCTGTAAATTTTGCTCACCAAACCCTTTATATCCACTTTCCCTCTTCTAATTTTCAATAATATTTCCTCAAAATCAGTGGTATCTCTTTCCAAACTATTTTCTTCCAAATAGACACTATTCCATTTATTTACCTGTAATACCTGTAACCAATTTAAGTTCAGCTGTGTATATAACTCCACTTTTTTCTCCTTATCTTTGCATGCTTTTACCCAATCTTTCAACCGAAAAATATTATATTCAACCAAAATTTCCTTGGCTTCTCTATCTAACTTTATCGGGAATTTTTAAAAATCAACTATTTCTATAATCAGAGATACATCAGGGACTAAATCCTTCTTTACTTTTTTCCAAGTATCAAGTGTTGCTTTCAACATTTTATTTTTGACCCCTACTTTATTCCTCTCTTTATCCAAAAATACTGCTTTGCCAATCTGATTTAATTCCTGCATCTCGATGTCCTCCCAAATTCATTTCTCCTTCCTTAACATTTTAACAACATTTCTAATTTGAAAAGCTCTATAATAGTTTTTAAGATTTGGTATGCCCAATCCACCTTCTTTTTGGGATAAATACAGCAAGCCTCTATTAAGTCTAGATCTTCTTCTTCCATTTGTTGTTGTTCAGTTGCACAGTCGATTCCGACCCTTTGCGACCCCATGGACCATTTTCCTCCAGGCACGTCTGTCCACCATTCTCCTCAGCCCACCAAGCTCTGTGCCCATTGTGTCTACAATACCATCTATCCATCTCATCTTTGGACGCCCCCTTCTTCTCTTGCCCTCCACCTTTCCCAGCATCAAGGCCTTCTCAAGTGAGTCCTCCCTTCTCATTTGATGTCCAAAGTACTTTAGCTTCATCTTAACTATTTGTCCCTCCAATGAACAGTCAGGATTGATTTCCTCCAGTATTGACCTATTTGTTCTCTTTGCTGTCCAGGGGACTCTCAGGACTCTCCACCACATCTCAAATGCGCTCAGCCTTCCTAATGGTCCAGCTCTCACTCCCATACATTACCACTGGGAAAACCATTGCTTTGACTATGAGAATTTTTGTTTTCAAGGTGATGTCTCTGCTTTTCACTATATTCCCCAGGTTTCTCATTGCTTGTCTCCCCATAATCAGTCGTCTTTTTATTTCATGGCTACAGTCACCATCTGCAGTGATCTTAGATCCCAGGAAAGTAAAATCTGTCACTGCTTCTACTTCTTCCCCATCTATTTTCCAGGGACTGATTGGACCTGTTGCCATTATCTTGGTTTTCTTGATATTGAGTCTCAAGCCAGCTTTTGCACTCTCCTCCTTCAATCCAATCAAGAGGTTCTTTAGGTCTTCCTCACTTTCTGCAATTAGGGTGGTATCGTCTGCATATCTCAAATTGTTGATGTTTCTCCTAGCAATTTTGATCCCATATTGTGATTCCTCCATCCCTGCATTGCACATTATGTGCTCTGTGTATAGATTGAATAAGCAGGGTGATAAAATGCAGCCTTTCCCTATTCCAAACCACTCTGTCATTCTGTGTTCTGTCCTAACTGTTGCTTCTTGGTTCATGTACAGATTTTTCATGAGGCATATGAGGTGCTCTGGTATTCCCATCTCTTTAATTACTTGCCACATTTTGTTGTGGTCCACACAGCCTTGGTGTAGTCAACAAAACAAAAGTAGACTTGTTTCTGGTATTCTTTTGTTATCTCCATGATCCAACGTATGTTGGCAATGTGGTCTCTAGTCCCCCTGCCTCTTCTGATACCGGCCTGCACCTCTGGTAATTCTCTCTCCACATGTTGCTGCAGCCTATCCTGTATTATCTTGAGCATCACCTTGCTGGCATATGGGATGAGCGCAATTGTTCGGTAATTTGAGCATTCTTTAGCATTGCCTTTTTTGGGGGTTTGGAACGTACACTGATCTTTTCCAATCCTGTGGCCACTGTTTTGTTTTCCAAATTTGCAGGCATATTGAATGCAGTAGTTTGATTCCATCATCTTTTAGGGCTTTGAAAAATTCAACTGGGATACCATCATCTCCACTAGCTTTGTTGTTTGCAATGCTTTTTAGGGCCTTTCTGACTTCACTCTCCAGAATGTCTGGTTCAAGTTCAAATTTCTCATTATTGTTATTATCAGGAGTGTTGAGGTCCTTTTTGTGGAGTTCCTCTGTGTACTGTTGCCATCTTTTTTTGATCTCTTCTGCTTCAGCTAACTCCTTTCCATCTTTGTCCCTTATCATGGTCATTTTTGCTTTAAATCTTCCCTTGATTTCCCCAATTTTTTGGAAAAGCTCTCTAGTCCTGCCTCTTTTGTTGTTTTTCTCCATTTCTTTGCACTGTTCATTAGGGTAGTTTTTTCCTTATCCCTCCTTGCTTTTCTTTGAAATTCTGTATTCAGGTGATTGTATTTTTTTCTTTCTCCTTGGACTTTTGCATTCCTTCTTTCCTCTGCTATTTTAAGGGCCTCATCAGACAACCACTTTGCTTTCTTACACATCTTTTCTTTTGGTATGGTTTTTCTTGCTGCCTCCTTCATGATGTCCCGCGTCTCTGTCCATAATTCTTCTGGTACTCTGTCTATCATGTACAGGACATTAAATCTGTTCATGACCTCCACCGTGTATTCTTTAGGGATGTTGTGTAGGTCATATCTGTCTGGTCTAATTGTTTTCCCCATTTTCTTTAGTCTAAGCCTGAATTTTGTGATCAGTAGGTTGTGATCTGAGCCACAGTCTGCTCCAGGTCTTGTTTTTGCTGACTGAATGGAGGTTCTCCATCTTTCACTGCAGAGTATGTAATCAATCTGGTTTCGATGCTGGCCATCTGGTGATGTCCATGTGTAAAGTCACCTCTTGTGTTGCTGGAAGAGGGTGTTTGCTATGACTAGTGCGTTCTCTTGGCAGAACTCTATCAATCTTTGCCCTGCTTCATTCTGTGTCCCAAGACCAAACTTGCCTGTTATTCCATTTACTTTTTGATTTCCTACTTTGGCATTCCAATCTCCTAAGATAATGTGGACATCATTTCTTGGTGTCTGTTCTATAAGGTGTTGTAGGTCCTCATAGAACTGGTCAACTGTGGCTTCATCTGCACTAGTGGTTGGTGCATAGACTTGGATTACAGTGATATTGAAAGGTTTGCCTTGGATTCTGACTGACATCATTCTATCATTTTTGATGTTGTATCCCATTACTGCTTTCCTCACTCTTTTGTTGACAATTATGGCTACTCCATTTTTTCTGAGGTTTTCTTGCCCAAAGTAGTAGATATGATGGTTTCCAGAGCTGAATTCAACCATCCCTGTCCATTTTAACTCACTGATGCCCAGGATGTCAATGCTTATTCTTTCCATCTCGTTTTTCACCACTTCCAGGTTTCCTTGATTCATAGACCTCACATTCCATGTCCCTATGCAGTATTGTTCCCTGCAACACTGTATTTCTCCTCCCCCTTTCAAGTCCCTCCCCCTTTTCAGATCTGCTGTGCTGAGCATCCCCTTGTTTTGCCTTTTGTTTTGGTCCATAGGGTTCTCTTGGCAAACTTTGTGGTGTGCACTGCCGGTCTCTACGCCATTCCCTTCCCATCACACATGTTATCACAGTTTAAACAGTTTTAAAACAAAGTATTATCATGCACAATATCACTGTTTATCACATAGTATCAAAGTAAAAGTTGGACTAATTAATGAAAAGGAAAGAGAGAAAGAAAAAGTTCCACTATATCGTCTCTATTTAAGTCAGTTTCTTGTACAGTCACTATTTCAGTTGCTATAAGCCATCTATGTTTAGTCAGATATATTATTTCATTTTGATTACTTATCCTTTGCATGCATGCAGCAGCTCTCGCCTCCCTTCGGCCTCATGGAGTTGGTCAAAGGCACCGACTCGGGCCTCGCTGTGATGGTGGTTGTGGATGGAATCTCCTGGGGGTGGTCGGGGGTCTCTGGAGGTGTCCGCGGTTGGCTGGAGCAGCAGCGCGCTTCTTCTTCTTTGCCCTCTGGAGCATTGCTACTCTAGGAGGGATCCCCCTGGGCCTCTGGATGGCAAATTTGCAGCAGAGCTAGGCCTGTGTCTTCCTTTTGGTGCCTTTTCCTTCTCTCTGGCCCTTGGTCTCTGGAGGGGGGAGGGGCAGTATCTTTTACTTACCTCCCCTGGGCCTCTCTGGATGGCAAATGGGCATGAGAGCAGAGCTAGGCCTGTGTCTTCCTTCTGGTGCCTTTTCCTTCTCTCTGGCCCTTGGTCTTTGGATGGGGGGAGGGGCAGTATCTTCCACTCACCTCCCCTGGGCCTCTCTGGATGGCAAATGGGCAGGAAAGCAGAGCTAGGCCTGTGTCTTCCTTTTGGTGCCTTTTCCTTCTCTCTGGCCCTTGGTCTCTGGATGGGGGGAGGGGGAGTATCTTTCACTCACCTCCCCTGGGTCTCTCTGGATGGCAAATGGGCAGGAAAGCAGAGCTAGGGATGTGTCTTCCTTTTGGTGCCTTTTCCTTTACAATATGCATTACATATTTCCATTGCAATATGCATTAAATAAATTTTGAAAGTCTTTAATTTCTTTGTCTTTTAATTGAATCGGGAGGGCATCAAACAAAAAAATTAATTTTGGAAGTAACATCATCTTACATAGTGCCACTCTACCGAACCAAGACAACTTTAATTTATTATATTGTGACATTTTTTCTTTGATTTCCTTTTTTTGCTTTCCATTATTAAGACTCTTAAGATCATCCCAATTACAAGAAATATTTATCCCCAAATATTTCAATTTTTCCTTAACCTGAATTTTATATTTATCTTTTATTTTCTATTTTCCATGTTATCATCTCGGACTTATCCCAATTTATCCTCAATCCCGTTACTTCCTCGAAATAATTTAGGTGTTCTTGAATCCTATCCAAAGCCCTCAAAGGATGTTTTACACTTACTAGAGTATCATCAGTGTAAAGGCTTGTCTTTATATCAGCAACTTCCTCAATATTTCTATCCTGTCTTATGCCGTTTGCTAACACCTCCATTACCATAATAAATAGTATTGGAGATAATGGGCACCCTTGTTCCTGCCTCTAATTTTACCTCATCTGTCATAACCTCATTTACTCTAATCTTGGCAGAACTTTGCTTATATAATTGTTCAACAATTCACTTAAATCTATCTCCAAACCCATAAGATTTAATTATCTCATTAATAGCCACCCATTGAAGAGAGTCAAACGCCTTAAATATATCCAGGGATAGCATTCCAACTTTTTCTTTCTCTTTTGAAGCAACATCAATTATATCTAAAGCCCTCCTTGTCAAGTCCACCATATGCCTTCCTTTTAGAAATCCCACCTGATCTTTGCTTATATAATTGTTCATAACATTGTTTAGTCTATTTGCCAATATTGTCGTAAAATTTTTTGCATCTTGATTTATTAAAGAGATGGGTCTGTATGACTCCACCTTTTCAGGATCTTTATCCAGTTTTGGTATTAGAACAATTATAGATCTATGCCAAGAAGTCAGAATTGAGCCCCCCTCTAATATATAATTAAATAATTTTAATAATCTTGGAACCACCCTATCTTCAAAGTCATAAAACTCTGCTGGCAATCCGTCTTCCCCTGGAGATTTGCATGTCTTCAACTTATTAATCACATCTTTTATTTCTTTAACTGTTATTAATTCTTCCATTCTAGATTTATGCTCTAAAGTTATCTCCCCCCCCATTTGTTTTGCTAATTAATCTCTTAACTTCCCTACATTTATCTTTTTTTCAGTATATAACTCCTGGAAGAAATCTTTAATTATCTTTGTTTTATCTTTTAATTTGTTATATCTAGTTCCATCCTTAATCAAAATTCTAATTTCCCTTTTACTTCTTTTTTCTGTCGCAGCTCTTGCCAACATTTTTGAATTTTTATTGCTATATTCAAAGTACTCCCTCTTCAAATAAATTAGGTCCCTTTGCACCTTTTCTATGTCATTTTCCACAATCTCCATTTTCAACCTTTGTATTTTGTCAAAGGTCCTCATATTTTTTGTTCTTGCGTGTTCCTCCTGCAATTTTTTATCTCCTTTTCCATTTCTTCATATTTAGTCCTATACTGTCTATTTCTAACAACTGCCAGCTTAATACTTTCCCCTCTAAATATTGACTTCATAGTGTCCCAAACTATGTGGTATCCAACTTCTCCCGTATCATTCCAATGCCAATACTCCTCCCAGTTTTGCATCATCTGTGTCTTAATCTCCGGGTCTTTATATAACTTGGGATCATATCTCCAATTGACTCCACTCTTTACTCCTTCTGATTTAAAAACCATCAATACTTTTGCATGGTCGGACTCTTTAATTATTCCTATCTCTATATCTTCTAGATTTTTAATAATATTTTTTGTAACAAATATATAATCTATTCTTGAATAAGTATTATAAACCTGAGAAAAAATGTATAAGCTCATTCTGATCCTTTTATTCCCTCCATGCATCTTTCGATGCTAATAAATTCATCCATCTATCCAAAATTCTTGTTTTACTGACTCCACCCCGGGTTAAGTTTGTACAATCTGCCATTGAACTTAGCAAATTTAAGTCTCCTGCCACTATCATCTTTGCAGAACCTTCCTTCCTCAAAATTTGATAAATCTTATCTAAAAACTTCTCCTGACCGTCATTAGGGGCATATATATTTACTAACGTAATTTCCTCCTCATCAATTTTACCTTGTATAATTAGATACCTACCATCTGGGTCAGCTATTTTCTTGGTCATATCAAAGCCCAGTCTATCTGATATCAATTTTGATACTCCTCTTGCTTTTGAGGAACCGTACGCTTTTTCATATATTTGAGTCCATCCTAAATATAATTTGTTCACCTCACCTGATTTCTGATGGGTTTCCTGAAGAAAGATTATATCTGGCATATCTCTCCTAAGAGCTGATTCCAATCTTCTGCATTTGACTTGGCAGCCAGTACCTTTCACATTCCAAGTTAATACCTTTATATTCTTCATAATTCACCCAAATCCTCTAAATTGTGTCCACCGCATCCTCCTATGGGCGTGTGTTCCTTTAGCCAGGAATTCCCCTTCATTCTACATCCAAAAGAAAAAAACAAATATATAAAATATAACAAAAAACAAAAATATTTGTTTACCCTCCCCACTTTTCTATCAAAAAAGTTATCTTTGTCTCCCAAAGGGGGGAGGGGGGAACGTGTTGCCGATGCAAGATTATCATAGCTGTTATTCAATCCCACATGCTGCTGCTATATCTATTGCGTACCACCTACTGCACCCAGTAACTCCAAATCATCCTCCCCCTGGAAGGCTGATTTATACCCTCCTGAAATGATTAACTCTTCCTTTAGGGCATCCCATTCCTTCGTTCCATTTTCCACCATTTTTCCTTGTTCAAAGGCATACATAGGGTCCAAATCCTGAGTAATGATGAACCACCTGCCTAGATATGAAAAATTTAATTGTCTGGGGAATTTCCAATAATGCTTTATGTTTTTAACAATCAGTCTTTTAGTTATTGGTCTCATCGTCTGCTTCCAAATTCTCTCCTCTATGGAAATATTGTTGTATACCTCAATATCATCTCCATCCATTTTCAAAGCCTGTGAACCCATTTATTTGAGGTGTGCCATAACGTTCAATTTGTCTATCACATTTGCAAACTTCAATAACACATTTCTTGGTCCTGTTCTATTCTTCTTTGAACCTAAATGAAAGACACTCAAAATATGCTCAGGGCCAAAATTGGTTTCCAATCCTAGTCCATTCAACCAAGCTAAAACTCTGATTTTCAACTGATCTGGGGTCTTCTCTGAAATCTTTCTAATAACAATATTGGCCCATATCATCTGTTCCTCCATTAATTCCAATCTCTTCTCTTGACTCCCCATTTTAAGATCTCTTTCCTTGTCCTTTTCTTTTATTTCTATGACTTCTTTTGTTATTTTGACCTGTTCTTTTTTCATCTCATCCTGTTCTTTTTAAAGTGCATTTTTTCCCTTTTCAAGTTTTTCATGGCCTGTAATCATAGATTTAATGAGGTCAGTCATCATAGATTGAAGGTCCAATTGTCCTTTCATAATTTCAGTCTTGTCCTTGACCGATTCCTGTTCTAATTTCTGCACGTCACTTTGAATTCTAATCTGTATACTGTGTAAGTCTTTTTGTATGTTCAACTCCATATGATCTAATCGGTCTTTGATCTTTTCATATTCGCTCTTGGGTGCCCCCATATCCTTCTCATCTTTATCTTTCTGTAATTTCTGCAGTTGCTTCCAAATTCTATCCTCTACAGAAACATCGTTGGAAACCTCAATATCATCTCCATCCAATTTCAAAGCCTGCAACCCCATTTTTTTGAGGTGTGCCATAACGTTCAGTTTGTCCATCACATTTGCAAACTTCAATAACACATTTCTTGGTCCTGTTCTATTCTTCTTTGAACCTAAACGAAAGTCACTCAAAATATGCTCAGGGCCGAAATTGGTTCCCAATCCTAGTCCATTCAACCAAACTAAAACTCTGATTTTCAACTGATCTGGGGTCTTCTCTGAAATCTTCCTAATAACTATATTGGCCCATCTCATCTGTTCCTCCATTGATTCCAATCTCTTCTCTTGACTCCCCATTTTGAAATCTCTTTCCTTGTCCTTTTCTTTTATTTCTATGACTTCTTTTGTTATCTTGACCTGTTCTTTTTTCATCTCATCCTGTTCTTTTTAAAGTGCATTCTATCCCTTTTCAAGTTTGTCATGGCCTGTGTTGTGGTAAAAGATGGCAATGTGAGAGGAGTACTTTCCCAGTGCTGTGATAAAGGGGGGCCACTTATAGTGGATAAAGGAGGAATTTACCACCAAAAAATATTTTTTGAGCTGAGATTTTGAACGGATGAGTGATTGGGGAGCGATTGGGGGACTTGGAGATGGGCTATTCCAGCTCCCAGCCTGTTCGAGTCTCGGCGCAGCATGGGGCTGCTGCTGAGTGAGAGAAGGCGAGAAAGCGAGAGTGGTTTCGGAATCTGAGAAGAAGCTGTGAGTAGACCGGTGCAGATTGTGGGAAGGAAGACTATGGAGGATTGAGTTGGAGTGGGACATGGAGCGGACGGAAAGGTGGAGGGAGAATTTGAGCTGGGTGAGAGGGCTGAACTTGGCTGAATTGCTGGTAGTGGAGGAAAAGCTGTGGAGAAATAAACAAATCAGCCAGCAAACTGACTAAAGAAGTTTTGTGAGTGTGCGATTAAGTGGAGGCAAGTGGGGATCGGGGCTGGGGAAGAATTGTCGGGGCAGGCGGAGGCAAGCCCTGGGCATTCCTGGGCAGCCATTGATCCAGAGTGAGTGCCGGGTGAGCCGCGAAGAACAGAGCTCCTCTCACTGTCGGCTTTGTTCTCCGTTCCACACTGTTTGGATTAGGTGGGAACAGAGACTTTGATAAGGATTTGCTGTGCACCGGAAAAGAAGATTTTTGCTTGTGTATGAACAGCTTATTTTGGGAGATTTAATAAACCTTATATTTAAATACATTGAATTCAAGATGGCGATAGGACTTTGAGACTTTGTGGCTGCAGAGGTATCTTGTTTTGCTTTCAAGAAACTTTGTGTCATCTTCAAGCTAGCTCCTCCTTTCCCTCTCCCTCCACGCCTTTGAAGAAACTGTTAAGGTCATATGGGAGAGATCTAAGTTAAGGGTGACTGGACTTTATACAATGAGCAGCCTATATTCTCCTTTTTTGAATAACTGCAGTCAATTTTGAATTGGAAATTCTCCTACAGACGGACTGAAGTTAATTGGGCTAACACAATAATCTAAGGGTCTAGGCTGAGGCCAATATTCTTTGTTTATGGACAATTTTGAATTTTTTGAGCTGTGATAATCTACAATTATTAACCAATTACATCAGCTGGATAAATATATGACTTACAAGACTTGGAGTCCTCCAAAAGTAACAAATACCAGAAGTTGAAGAAGAGGGAAAAAACCCTTTTCTCCTTCTGTACTTTTTAAAGTTTCGATTTTGCCTTCACCCGCCACCATTACCCCCTCTCTGCCTCCCTCCTCCTTCTTCTTTCCAACTTTCACGACCTCTGTTTTCCAACGTACTTTCCTTCCAAGTCTCCACTTTCAGCCATGGCCACCTCGTTCACCGCCGCTGCGATTACAAAATTTCATTTTACAAGCAAACTAAAGTTCCAAAGCCTGGTTCCTCTTTTCCTTGTGAGGATCCTGCCCGGCCTCTTAGCGGCTCGCTCGGCCCAGCTTATGCTGAGTCTCACTCACCGCCTGATTTCTGAGCTCCGACCCACAGTTTCACTCACAGTCAATATTGAATATAACCCAGGTCTTCGGAATGTTGCTTTAGGTTTCCCTTTTGATGCTTATTTTGTTTAAAATCTCATTGGAACTACATTTACCAGTGCAAGCTGATCGACACACGTCTTACTCAGACACCATCTTAAGCCACGCCCCCTTCCTTCCTTCCTTTCTTTCATCCATCCTTCCATCCTTTCTTTCTTTCTTTCTTTCTTTCTTTCTTTCTTCCTTTCTTCCTTCCATCCATCCATCCTTCCTTCCTTTCTTCCTTCCTTCCTTTCTTCCATCCTTCCTTTCTTTTTTCTTTCTTTCTTCCATCCTTCCTTTCTTTTTTCCATCCTTCTTTCCTTTCTTTCCTCCATCCATCCATCCTTCCTTCCTTCCATTCTTCCTTCCTTCCTTCCTTTTTTCTTTCTTTCTTCCATCCTTCCATCCTTCCTTTTTCCATCCATTCTTCCTTCCTTCCTTCCTTCCTTTCTTCCTTCCATCCTTCCTTCCTTCTTTCCTTCCTTCCTTTCTTTCTTCCATCCTTCCTTCCTTTCTTCCATCCTTCTTTCCTTCCTTCCTCCCTTTCTTTCTTTCTTCCATCCTTCCTTCCTTCCTTCCTTTCTGAGCCCTGGTGGCACAAAACTGTGGTCATAAGGACTGCAGTGGCTAAAGTGGCTAAGACACTGACTGGGAGGTGGAAGGCCAGCAGTTTGATTCCTGAGTACTACAGGATGGAATGAGCTCCCATCTTTGTCCCAGCTCCTGCCAACCTAGCAGTTCGAAAGCAAGAAATTGCAAGTAGATAAACAGGGACCACTTCGGTGGGAAGGTATCAGCATTCCGTGCACTCTGGTGTCTAGTCATGCCTGCCACATGACCACGGAAACGTCTGCAGAAGCAGACAGTGCTGGCTCTTTGCCTTTGAAACAGAGATGAGCACTGCACCCTAGAGTCAGATATGACTGGCTTCCGAGCAAGGAAAACCTTTACCTTTTAATTATGTTCATGTTGATATAAAACTCTGTTTTTTGGGCATAATGTGTGGCAACTTAAAGACTAACTGCTGTATTTTAATGTGAGCTTTTTTTTTTTAAATTTATTTATTGAGTTTTTAATAAACATACAAAAAAGAAAAGAAAACATTAACAATACGTTAACAATACAATACACTAACAAATCCATAGTATCATACTAACAAACATTACTGTATGCTAGCACATAACAACATCTATACTCATTAATTACTATTTAACTACCAAATATTAAGAGCCATTATTTCAAAGTCCAAAATGATAGAAAAAAAATTTCTGTACTACCACAAATCTTTTTAACAAATAATAATCACCCTGTGAATATGTACAATGCCCGGAGAGTTTACTTTCTACTCAACTCCAAAAACTTCTTTGAAATGGTACTGGTCCTGAACTATCACTTGCCATAATAGAGTAATCCACGAACGGTTTCCATATATTCCAAAATCTATTCTCTTTTAAATTATCTCTTTTGACTTTAATCTCCCATGTCAATTTATCATTCAGTGCTAAACTCCACATTTCTTTATACCATTCTCCAATCTGTATATCTACATCGTTTTTCCAATTTCTAGCTATACATTGTCTACCCGTTGTCAGTACGATTTCCAATAATTCTTTTTCCTCCTTGTTTAAACCCAAGCCTTCCACATTCGTTAAAAGAATAGTACCCGACACCAACTTAACACTTTTACCCAATATTTCACCAAACTCATTTTCTATTCTTCCCAAAACATCCCTTATTTTTTTACAGCTCCACCACATATGTTCGTATGTTCCATCAAATTCTTTACATCTCCAACATAACTTATCTCTTTTATTATCCATCTGGTAAAGTCTTAATGGTGTCAGGTACCATTGCCACAACATTTTAAAATTATGTTCTTTAATTCTTACAGACATTGTTCTCATAATCCTCTTTTTCCATTTATTTTTCCATTCAATCTCCCCGATTTTTATATTCAAATTTTGTTCCCACTTCCGTTTCAAATCCTCCTGTGGATCTGCACCTCTATTCAGTATATTATAAAGCTTGCTTACAAGACCTTTAATACTGCTTTCCCCTTTTCTAATCTTCCTTACCAATTCCTCAAATTCCGTATGTATTCTATCTATCCCTATTTCTTTTTTATATTTTTTATTCCAATTGTCCACCTTTAACTTCTGAAACCAATTCAAATTTAATATCTCAAACATTTTTTCCACTCCGCATCAACATCACACGCTTTTAACCAATCCTTCAATAACAGCGTACCATTTTTATCCAATATTTCCATTTTTTCTTTTCTAATTTTATTGGGAAACATATCATATCAGTCAATTCCAAAATTGGAGAGAGATTCGGAACCATATCTTTTTTTACCTTCTTCCACACCTCCATGAGACCTTTCATCATAAAATTATTTGACCTTTTCACCTTATCCTTCATTCCCAAAAAAATCAAGTTTCCAATATTTCTATACTCTTTCATTTCCAATTGTTCCCAAATTACCTTTTCTCTTGCCAAGATCTTCACAACATTCTTGACTTGAAATGCTCGATAATATAATAACAAATTTGGCATACCCAAACCCCCTTTTTTCTGAGACCAATACCATAATTTCTTTGGAAGCCTAGATTTTTTACCTCCGTTACAAAAACCATTAAACATTTTTTGAAACTCATTAATTTCTTTCTCTTTTAAATGGATCGCTAGTGTATCAAATAAAAAGTTAATCTTTGGTAACAATATCATTTTACACATGGCAATCCTTCTGAACCATGACAGCTTTAACTTCTGAAGTTCTTGTATTTTATTCTTAAATTCAATTCTCAAGCTGTCATAATTCAATCGTTTAAGTTCTTCTAATTTGTTTGAGATGATTATCCCCAAATACTTCAGCTTATCTTTGATTTGTATATTAAGTGTCGACACCGTGCTACCCATCTCGCTCGGTTTCAAATTGCACAACATCAATTCAGATTTGTCCCAATTTATCTTTAATCCAGTTATATCTTGAAATACTTGTAGATGATCTTTAATCCTATCCATCACCTGCTCCGGGTGCTTCACCATAAGCAATGTATCGTCTGCGTACATACTCACTTTATTACCCATAATCCCTTCTATATTTGAGTCCTCCCTTATACTTTTAGCTAAAATCTCCATTGCCATTATAAACAAGATAGGAGATAATGGGCAGCCCTGCCTAGTACCAGCCTCTAGCTTTACCACATCCGTAAGCTCCTCATTTACTCTAACCTTGGCATTTCCTTTTTGATATAGTAAATCTATAACCCTGTTAAATTTATCCCCAAACCCATATTTTCTAACTATTTCCTTAATTGAAGACCACTGCAATGAATCAAATGCCTTAAAAATATCCAATGATAGTAATCCCACTTTTTCCTTTGTTTGATTAACATTGTCTATTAAATCTAATACCCTTCTAGTCAAATCCGCCATGTGTCGTCCTTTTAGAAACCCAACTTGATCAACATTTATATATTCCCCCATAAAACTATTTAAACGGTTAGCCAATATTGCCGTGAAGATCTTCGCATCTTGATTTATAAGCAAAATTGGTCTGTACGAATCCACTCTTTCCAAATTCTTACCAGGTTTTGGCAAAAGAACAATTGTAGTGTTATACCATGAAGTCGGGATTGATCCTCCATCTAGTATATAATTATATAACTTCACCAATTTCGGGACCACCACCTCTTTAAATTCTTTGTAAAACTCTGTTGATAATCCATCATCCCCCGGGGCTTTCCCTATCTTCAATGTGAGCTTTTGTGGATCAAGGCCACTGGCTCTTTGTCTGTAATCAGAGATGAGCACTGAACTCTAAAGTTGGATACAACTGGCTTTCAAGCAAGGCTTAAAGACTAACTGCTGTATTTTAATATGAGCTTTTATGGATTAAGGCCACTGGCTCTTTGGCTGTCATCAGAGATGAGCACTGAACTCTAAAGTTGGATACAACTGCCCACCGATTTCTTTTGGGAAATTGTGTATTCCACCCGCCGCCGCTACCCCAATGCAAGGAGAGAGAAAAGTGGGGGGAGGGGCAATAGGATTGCTCAGTATGGGGCCCAGAAATTTCTGATGGCGGCCCTATTCCCTGCCCCAGCTGCACACATGGCCACAGTCGCCAATTATACCCCTCCCCCAGTGGCATGGGACATTCCCTTCCCCTGCAAAAGTCCAGACGGGGAGAAGCTAGCGGCGGCCATTGCGGAGGCTCTCACCTCTTGTAGGTAGGCATCCTCACACAGCTGGTGGTGGTTGTTAGCCGCAGTGGTGGCATGGGACCCTCCCTCCCCCTGCAAAAGTCCAGGCAGGGAGAAGCCAGCGGCAGCCATTGCAGGGGCTCTCGCCTGTATCATGGCCACAGGACTTGTTGAAGATGTGCAAGATCTAAGGTTCCCAGTGTGCGACCCCTCCATCTACTAATGAAAGCCTTCTACAGGATACCACAAAATGACCTGATTTGTTGTCTTCCCTATATTTCGCTTCCTTTGTAGGGCAGGGCTGTGTATTATGAGCTGGCTTCTAGCTAGCGTTTCCATTCTCCCTCAAATGTTCTATCTCTAGGAACCTGTGGCAATTCTATTACCAGGGTGCAATAGGTTGTTAAGGTGACAGTATGACAATTAAATAGGAGTAACCACTTGGCATTCTCGAGGTAAGGTGAAATAAGGACGGAAATGTAGGTTTTTTGCTCGAGAAATGTATTCGGGGGGGGGGGACCAAGATAATAATGAATGCTAGCTTCCATAGAGTGGAGCCTGATGTTGTTGATCTGAGGTAGAAAAGAGAGTGAATTTGTTTGAGGTTTTAGTCCAAATTTTAGAAGAGCCATCCAAGGCTATTCATCCATTTTGAATGATAAGTTCAATGCCTAAGTTGGGAAGTAGTTGTAACATTCAAACTAAAACCTGGAACAGATTAACTATTGCTCACAATACTCCAGCCACGAGTTTCCAACTCTTCCATGTAATCAAATGTTCTGATAACATTTTAGTTGGGCATCCATTGCTGAAAAAAGGGGAAACAAAGAGTTATAAACCTTGAGAGAAGAGGAAGTGACTGAACAGCAATATTCATCGCCTGTTAGCTATAAAGACCAACCATGGCAAAAAAATGTCCATGTCCACATTTGTACATGGTATTAACATAAATTATAATATATTCCTACAGCCTATCAGAATACAGTAACACCTCATACAAAGTCCGCTTCATACAACATCAAATTCATACAACATCGCCTAATTCCTTGAAAAAAGTTGCCTCATACAAAGTCGCTGCGACTTTGTATGAGGCATTGGGGTTTTTCCCAGGTTGCATTGTGCCTGGGCAGTATAAAAGGCAGGTCACATGCGTGCATTGCTCTTGTGGGTTTAGCACGAGGCGAAGAGTGTTTAGGAGTGCTTTTGAGCGCAATTTTGGATTTTTTTGAATTTTTTCGTCAGAATTTTTAGAAGCATTCCTGGGATTTTTGCAGCATTCTTCAGGTTCTTGGACAATCAGAGTTGTTTGACATGTTTTTGTAATGTATTTAGCCTTTAGACAATGATTTCTTAAAGTTCTGTCAGTTTCCTTGACTTTGCCCTGAAGTCTGTACTGTTACAGTACAATGTATCTCTATGGAAATGACGTTGTACGAGGCATCATGGCAAGGATTTGGACGTTGTATGAGGCATCACGGCTAAGATTTTGCATGCCTCATACAAAGTCCAAATCCGTATAAAGTCCAAACTTGTGGAACCAAGTTTGGATGTTGTATGAGGTATCACTGTATTCACTGTTTATTGAAGTACAGTATTGTTTCTGTCTTCAGGACCTTGGTCTCCCATATTCTAACTATGTTTACAATTGAGACTGCCTCTTGTGTATTTTGCTTTCCATTTTATTCTTGACTTACCATGTCCACATTATTTGGCAGATCACTTTTTTAAAAAATAAGCAGACAAGCCACCCTGTTGCCTAGTTTTAGTGTCATACATTTTCAATTTTTCTATCACCCCTGCCAATGTGAGTTAAAGATTCAACTGAATCCAAGACGACAATTTTGCTGACATACTCTCTCTATGCTGACAGATCTGCTGCATATTATAACTTCTTCTTTGGGTTCCATAGTTATGTTGCTTCTGAGGTGCATGCCAAACTTTCCATTTTTCTGATCTTCAGAGAAGGCTCAGAAATGTTGCCACCTAAATATCTGAAGTGCAGAAGTTTGGTGAAGATGATACAGACCTAGATGAATTTAGAGTCAGTGAACATGCAGTTTAACCACTAACACAGCAGCCACTTTCCAAACTTCTAGTCTAATAAATGCAGACCACACAGGCATAAATAAATAAGGACAGGGACTCACAAATTACACAGTCAAAATGCTTGAGCAGAGAGCTGTTTTTATGGGGAAGGTCTTAATAAATGGTCTTAATAAACTTGTACTTATTGAACTTGATAAATGCATACTGATAGTATTACTTCCAGCACCAGTCATTTTGAATTGAAAAACTGGGACCAAGAACATAAGAAGCCATACCTGATGACCTATCATTTGTGGTCTGCCAAATTCTTTACTACAATATACTCCTTGTCAAGGCAGTCAAACAAGTTCTAGTCTAAATCCTACCAGACTTTGCTGTATATTAAAGAAGGGAGGAGTAAGAAGCTATGAACAGTTAAAAGTCTCCCTTGATCAAAAGCCAGTCATATCCGACTCCAGAAGTCAGTGTTCATCTCTGTTTACAGCAAAAGAGCAAGCGATGTCTGTAACTACAGACATGTCATGGTCATGTGGCAGGCAGAACTAGATACTAAAGCACATGGATCTCTGTTACCTTTCCTGCTGAAGCAGTATCTAGTTATCTACTTGCAATTCTTGCTTTAAAACTGCTAGGTTGGCAGGAGCTGGGACAGACGATGGGTGTTCACTCCATTGCACAGCACTCGTGTCTAAAACTGCCGAACTGCTGACCTTTGGGTTGTCAAAGTCAACATATTAACCACTAAGCCACCACAACTATGAATGCTCACCTGCAAACTACTATATTACAGATTTGTAAATTGGCCCACCAATCAGCACTTGTTTACTTCAGACTACTATTAGGTCAAGGTTTTTTTAAAAAAACTAATTATAGAAAGTAGTAAAAATGCACACTTGTCAAGTTCTATCAATGCCCCCAGAAAATAATAAAAATAAAATTCAAACAGGATGAAACTGTACCAGCCTATTTCCGATACTTTTCTTTCGTTTCTATTCCCCTCCCCCACTCGCACCAGAATAGCTTCAAGACAACTTTTCATCTCTGATGCCAGAGATGCAATATGTGGCTTGAAGGATGCCAGAGAAATGTGTGATGCTTGGCTTAATGATGCACTGAGGGATTAAATTTGCTTCCAAGCAAGCATGTTTTCTTATTATGAATCTGTAAGTCAAGGAACAAAGAAACTCACCCTTTGGATACTCATCTTGTTTCACCTGATGGTACTAAAGATCCAATGACTCAGCAGGTTCAAAAACATGCATGGTTGATAAAAAGTTTTCGTACCCAGACCAGAACGCATGTGAGTATAATGTTCAAGATTGTATGCTAGTGAAGAAGAATTGAGAAAAAGAAAACTAACTTTTTCAATCATCATCCACTATGAGAAAAAGTTCTGAATATTCCCTGGTTTGTGATATTTAGATCTTGGAAACATTTCTGAAAATGGAAAATGTTCACTTCACCCTATTCTTACACAAAATGGCTGAATAAATACAATTAACATGGTGATCTCAGTTAATAGCTAAAGTGCCCAACAGAGATTTTGTGCATTATTGACCCTGACTGTCATTAATTTAAAACTTTTAAACTCCTTGAATACCAAAGTAATAATGGAGTATCTATGAGAGTGTTGTTCTGTCTTGTGGCTCTTTGCTCTATTGTATAGTTGCCACAGAAATGCATGATCATCTTTGACAAGATCAATTTTTGCACATTTATCTGAATATCGTGCTTATTCCTAATTACAGGAAAAATTACTTATGATGAGTTCCAATGAGTTGGAATTAAAACAACAATAAGGAGCAGATGTAGGATTATGTTCTCAAAAAATGCAAATATTTACCAATTGCCAGTATTGTTTGGTGCCAGTGACTGCACACAATTTTACTCTCTTCTAAACAAGCAGGTTGAAATTTACATAGGCATGCCTGAAAAGTGATCTTTAGAAATGAGGGAATGTTCACTAATGACTACAATATCCTTATAAGTAGTCAGGGGGTAATTTTCTGAGTCTGCTGTACCAAAAAACAGCAAAGCAGTACAGTAAAGGCTAAACAAATACATTCTGGTGTAAGTTTTAATAGTGGATCAAACTCTTCATGTTATGACGTTGACAATAGATAATGATGGATGTGTTAAAATGCCACAACATATTGCTGACTGGGGAATTTGGGAGCTGTAATCAAAACCAGTAACATTTCTAAGTTCTGGTGCATCTAGGAAGCTCCATGCTATTGCCTCGTGGTAAGGAAAATGGGCATTGGCAGAGCATCCTTTCTTTACTCCCTCTAAATATGTTCTGTGACTAGCTCTCATCAAAAAAAAAATTAAACTTAAATTAGAAAAGCAGTTAACTAAAACACCCTAGCCATAGCTGACTTCCCTGTCTGGAAGGTACCATTAAACTTTAAATGTGAGATGCTACAAGGGCTACAAACTGAGATTTGACACTTCTACCCCAAAACTGGACAAGTCTGAATGTCAAAATTAAGAACTTTAATGAATTGATGGCAGTGGTTACTCACATACAATATAAGTAACACAAAAAGCCCCTTCCTACCTTTTCTACAAAATAAAGGAGGGGGGGGGGGTTTCCTAGCATTTTTGATTACTTGTCATAGCACCTTTCATTTGGACAAAAGCGAAAGCAGATTGGAAAAGCAATAACTACGGGGTTAAAAACTGAGAATGGCAGATGAATTTATAGCATGCTCTTACCACATCATGAACCGCAAAGTTCATATCCATGAAATTGTAAAGTCAGAGCAGGTTTCTTACTTTGGGCAAGTTCTTACCTACATGATTTTTACATTGTTATTTGTAACATTTACATTTGACTCGATACCATGAAATCTCAAAGCTATTTATATTTTTAAAATGCAGAATACTATTTAAATTATTTTTGAAATAACAAATAATTATAGCATTAAAAATATTTCATGTCACTTTAAAGTCATAGTAATTGCTTGTAACACCAACAGGTATATTGTTCACAGCAACTTGAAGCTGGCTGCAGAATGCTGTTTTCTGCTCCTCTGCCCTTCTAAGGAAGAAAGGTCTTAAGTTGGGGTATGGGTTGAAGTGCTCCGAGAAGGTCACCTGTCACACGGCAGCCAAATAGGGATTTGTCGGAACAACTAATCAGGTCCACTGAAAATATAAGTGGCTGATGGACACATACAGGGGTAGACGGACTGCTGTGTATGTGAAAGGCTTTGTCTTTTGAGGATATGTCAACAAATAAAAATGCAGTTCTCTTACTATACACATATACCTGTGGATAGAAGCATCACAACGTTTGGCACAGTACTGTAATTTTAATGTGCATGAGCTGTAGGTCACAGTCAGAAACTTAGAACTAACTTAACATTTCCTTCTTCTGGGGCTTATCTGAAACTGCAAGATCCTAACTTCTGGCCAGCCAGGTACCCAACTCACTGAACTACTGACCCAGCTACAATTCAACTGTTAAGCAGGGGCTACTTGATATTAGGGATGAAACTTCCACATTAACCCAAATGGCAGAAACCACAAAATAGGCACTTTCTTGTGTTTTCGGATTCTTCTTCCCTGGTTTTATTATGGTGTCTGAAATACAACAAAGTTGGGATTCTGAAAAAGCAGGTAATGAAACTCTCATATTTCATTCTGATTTCCTTATCTGGAAGATCATTGTTAAAGTGAATAGTAATCATGATACCCAATGAATCTGATATGCTTCTCTTTCTCATATGTACTGTTTCAAGATATGATATGATGCAAACTGCCTGCTGCAGTGGTCTGATTCTCCTCTTCATTCCACTTCTGTTGTGTATGTAACTGTATCACTTTAAGAATGTACTGAATAGAATGTGACAAGTACTCTTCAACTGATTGTATCCAACAATTGTATCCAACAACTGTATCCATTGTTAGTAATCAATGACTCATTGTAACAAGCTGTTAAGGACAATACTGCTCACGCCAGTAGCAGTATCACGTACCTGTTGTGCTATAAATAGTGCTGTTTGGTCCACCATCATCTCATGTTCATCCTGACCATCATGCAATAAAGCTGTGTTTTAGCCCTCACTGCGGCTCCTTCTTTGTGTTCCGTGCAAGACATTAAATTGGCGAAGAAGGTGGGATCCATGGTGTATCCCAAGATCAAGCCTCACCAGTTCGATATCAGCGATCCAGAGCAATGGGAGCTGTACAAGTGCCAGTTTCGGCACGCAATGGATGCTGCAGGCATCGACGACGAAGGGAAGGTGCGCTCACACTTCCTAGCCCAGGTGGGGCTGGCCACGCTGCGCATCCTGATGAACCTGCTGGCTCCCCAGAAGGTCGACGCGGTGCCCATCGACCGCATCCTCACAACGCTGAGGGATCATTTCCAGCCACCTGTCTCTATTTTTCCGGCCCGGGTCGTGTTCCACAGGCGGGACCAGTGCCCAGGAGAATCCGTGTCCGCCTACGCGGCTGCCCTCAGGCTGGCGGCTGTGCACTGCCAATGGGAGGACCTGGACATAGCCCTTTGAGACCGCATACTGTGTGGCCTGAGGGACGAGGAGGTCCAGAGAAAGTTGATGATCCGCGACCATTGCCTCACGTTCAACGAGGTACTGCGAGAGGCTCAGGTGGCCGAGGCGGTGAGGAGTAGGGTCAGAGTCTTCAAGTCCCGAGGGGCCGCACCTCAGAGGGCCAAGTCACCCATACAAACGGCCCGGCGGACTTCAGCGAAAGCAGCCTGGTGGGCACCCTGGTTGCCCACAGGCACCCCAGCAACCTCCGAGGAGTCGTCTGCGGACTCCTGCTCCAGCGAGGATGATGACGTGCAGAGAGTCAAGAGGCATGGAGAAAGGCGCCGGACCAGCGAGAGAGGAAGCCACCATTGCGATGGCTGTGGGGCATCTCACGATCGAATGAGGTGCCCATTCCGGAAGGCCGAGTGCCACAACTGCGGGCGGAAAGGCCAAATCGCCAGGGTCTGCAGGCACGGGCGAACGGAGGACAAAGGCTCATCGAAACACCCTCAAGCGCACCAATGCAAGGCGGCCGGCATCGGAAAGGTCTCAGCCAATGACGACGCAGCGACAGTAAGCCGCATGGGCCTGGAGCACCAGCATTTCTTTGTAGAGGTACTGTTACAAGGGGTCCCGGTTAGGATGGAAATAGACTCGGGGTCGTCCTACTCCATCCTGTCCCAGAAGGAATTCCTGCGCGTTCCCCCAAATGTGCGCCCCAAGTTGTGGGCCATGAAGTCGAACTTACGGGACATGCAGGGTTATGGGATCCCGGTGTTGGGGGTGGGGAACTTCACGGTGAAGTTCAAAAGGTTCACAGAAAAACTGCCCTTAGTAGTTCTCAAGGGGGAACCTGTTGCCTTTTGGGAACCCAGTGGTTTGCTCCCCTGGGAATTGAACTGTCTGGCATAAACGCCATAGAGACTGACCCAATTCGGGACGTGTGCGATGTGCACCCTGCAGTCTTCAAGAAGGGGCTCGGGACTTACAAGGGGCCCCCGGTTTCTTTTGAGTTGGACCCAGAAATCCGGCCCATACGTCTCAAGCCAAGAAGAGTTCCCTTCGCCCTCAAGGACAAGATTGAGGCGGAACTGGACAAATTGGTGGGGCAGGGGATTTTAGTTCTAGTTGATTCTGCAGAGTGGGAAACTCTGATAGTTACAGCTTTAAAATCCAATGGGGAGGTCAGGATTTGCGCTGACTACAAATGTACAATTAACAAGGCCATTCAGCCAAATGCATATCCAGTGCCAGTAGTTAGCCACTTACTGGCCACGTTGCATGGGGAAGGTGTTTTTCCAAGCTAGATCTGGCGCAGGCATACCAGCAGCTCACAGTAACCCCAGCTGCTGTCACTGCGCAAACTATCATTACGCATAAGGGGGCATTCAAGGTAACGCGCCTACAGTTCGGCATAAATTCGGCCCCTGGGATCTTCCAGCCCCTTGTGGAACGCCTTTTAAAGGGGCTTCCAGGCGTGATCCCATATTTTGACGACGTTTTGATAACAGCGGGGAGCGAATCGGAACTAGCGAGAAGACTAGACAAGGTCCTCTCTGTATTCGAGAGAGCGGGACTGAGGTTGAGAAGGGACAAATGTGTATTCTTCGCGAGGGAGGTTGAGTTTCTCGGGTTCAAGATAACCCTGGAGGGCATCAAGCCATCTGAGTCCAAGGTTGCGGCTGTGCAAAACGCCCCTCGCCCCACCACGAAACCGGAGCTGCAGTCATTTCTAGGGCTCCTGAATTTTTACCATTCCTTCTTGCCAAGGAAGGCATCTGTCGCAGAGCCACTGCACGGGCTACTTAAGAAAGATGTGGTTTGGCGGTGGGGAGATAGGCAGGATAAAGCATTCAAAGAGCTCAAGGCGCTCTTATCCTCGGATGCTGTTCTGACTCATTTCGACCCGAGGAAACCAGTAGTTTTGGTCTGTGATGCATCACCAGTGGGGGTGGGGGCGGTGCTGTGCCACATGTTAGAGAGCGGGTGGGAAGCCCCGGTTGCCTTCTATTCCAGCTCACTTTCAAAAGCAGAGCGCAATTATGCGCAAACAGATAGAGAGGCCCTGGCCATAATCGCGGGAACAAAGAAGTTCCACGATTTCCTATATGGCCGCGAGTTCACGATTGTGACTGATCATAAGCCCCTTTTGGGAATTTTTACTATAGGCAAACCCACCCCACAAATTCTGTCCCCCAGAATACTACGTTGGGCGATTTTCCTTAACACCTACCAGTACGAGCTGGTCCATCGCCCAGGGAAGGAGATCTCCCATGCAGACGTGCTGTCCCGATCTCCCCTCCCTAGTTTAGGAGACCCCGAATGCGAGGTAGAGCAGGACCACCAAGTCCTGCTGATCGAGTCTCTCGACTCGCCCCCCATAGTCCCCGCAGACCTCGCCAAAGCCACGGCGGCTGACAAAATCCTGTCCCAAGTCAGTTCCTGGGTAAGGAAACGGTGGCCCACAACTCCCCCCAAGGAGGAATTCAAATCATTTTTCAGGCGCAGAGTAGAGCTTTCCCTTGAAAGGGGCTGCCTGCTCTGGGGCCAGTGGGTAGTCATCCCAGAGAAGTTACGAGCTAAGGTGCTGAGGCTACTGCATACCAGCCACCCGGGAATAGTGCGTTCCAAAGCACTGGCCAGAAGCTACTTCTGGTGGCCCCAGATAGACGCGGATATAGAGCATTTGGTGGGCACATGCGAGAGCTGCCAGAGCTCTTGGCCTGAGGAGTCCCGGCTGCTCCATAGGGAATGGGACACGTCGACTTCGCTGGCCCCTTCCGCGGGTCCATGTTTCTGCTGATAGTCGACTCATACTCCAAGTGGTTGGAGGTCATTCCCATGTCTAACACCTCATCTGCCGCAACCGTTAAACAGTTGCGCAAGGTGTTCAGTTGCTTCGGCCTGCCGGACATCCTTGTTAGAGATAATGCCAGTACCTTCATGCCTGCAGCATTCAAGGCGTTCATCGAGAGGAATGCCATCCGGCATATCACCTCTGCCCCGTTTCACCCCACCACAAATGGTCAGGTAGAGCGCCAAGTGCGCACTACGAAAGACGCACTGCGGTGCATGGGTCCCAGTGAGTTGAACCTCCAACTGTGTCAGTTCCTCATCTGTTATAGGGCAACTCCCCTAGCTTCAGGATTGTCGCCGGCTGAACTCCTCATGCAGAGGAAGCCGGTAACACTGTTTGATTGGTTGGATCTGACCAGGGTGGAGGATGAGGGGAGAAATGTAGAGTTAAGAAACTCCAAAAGTTTTGCAGTAGGTTCACTGCAGGAATTACGCAACCTCGGGACCAACGTGGGTTCCAGGAATGGTCATTGAGCAAACGGGGCCAGTGTCTTACAGAGTCGAGACTAGCACAGGTCTACTGTGGAGAAGGCACGCTTACCAACTCAGAAGGTGAGTTACCAGGGAAAGAGAATCAGCGTTAGGGTCGTCCCCCACCCGCGTAACCCAAGGGGGAGACACGGGGACATCCTCGGGTACAAATGCATACCCTGGATTCTCAGATGAGGAGGAGGATACTTTGGAAGAGTGGAATGAGTTTGACTTTATGTTGCCGTACCAGGGGGGTGTCGCGGAGTGGTCCCCCACCCATCCGAGCGAGAAGAGGGGTTTTAGTTCAGCCCCTGGTACCTCCAGTCCTCCCAGTCCTTTTGTTTTAGAGTTTACCCCATCACCAAGACCCCCAACCCAGGCAGCAGGGGGAAGTTCATCCTCTCCATCCCCAAGACCACCGAGTCAGGCAGCAGGGGGTAGTGCAAGTACGCCAGTTGCAGGCGCAAGAAACCGGGGCGAGACAACAAGGGTCTCCTCATCGGTTCCAAGATTTGTGCTGGGGGGGTCCCCAGGTGCCATGGGCGACATCCCAGCTACATGTTCCTTTCCCCTCTCCAAAAGCACGGTTGTCTCATAGTCCCCACCAGACGACTAATGAGTTCCCCCATTCCTTTACAGGACGAGAGTCTGCAGGACTCGGAGCCCCTAGTTCCCCTGAGCTCAGCCAAGCAGTAGTACGCCCCAAGCGCACATGTGGGAAGCCACAATGGTTGAGGGACTTCGTCCCATCCTAGGGGGAGGAGTGTTGTGTATGTAACAGTATCACTTTAAGAATGTACTGAATAGAATGTGACAAGTACTCTTTAACTGATTGTATCCAACAATTGTATCCATTGTTAGTAATCAATGACTCATTGTAACAAGCTGTTAAGGACAATACTGCTCACGCCAGTAGCAGTATCACGTACCTGTTGTGTTATAAATAGTGCTGTTTGGTCCACCATCATCTCATGTTCATCCTGACCATCATGCAATAAAGCTGTGTTTTAGCCCTCACTGCGGCTCCTTCTTTGTCTTCCGTGCAAGACACTAAAACTTCTATGCTCATAAGAAGCATAACAGACTATAAAAGCTTAGCCTGAAAAATAATGACAGCCCTAAGGTTGTCTGCTAAGTTTCAAGGGCAAGTAATTATTTGAATTCAAATCTCCTAGCTCTGTTTATTACCACAGGATACTGCAGCATCTATGAAATGCTTCTTAGAAGGTCAGTCATTATTATACCAGGAAAACAACAACAAATCTATAGTTAAAAAAACAGAGTTGGACTGAAAGCAACTTCATTTAATTGTATTTTTGCTCCCAAAAGGTGGATATTGGTCCCAAAAGGCCAGACCCAGTTGGTGTGATTGGAGAGCAAGAGGTCCAGCCCTAGGCCAATCCAATATGGGGTGCCTCAGGACTCAGGGCTCTCACCTTTCCTATTTAATATCTACAGGAAGCCTCTGGGGGAGATCATCCATTCCTGCAGGGTGAAGTATCATCAATATGCAGATGATAGTCAGTTATACATTTCTGCCCGTGGTGATCCAAGTGATGCAGTTGAAGACTTATCCAGGTGTCTGGAGGCTGTTAGGGTCTGGATGGGGGACAACAGGCTACAACTGAATCCCGGCAAGACTGCGTTATCTTGGGAGCTACCATCTTTGGTTCTGGATGGGGCTATTTTGCCCCAGACACACCCGGTGCATAACTCAAAGAGCAGGTGTTAGTCGTGGCCAGGAGGGATTTTGCACAGCTTCGTGTTATAAACCAGTTATGCCTCATCCTAGATCAGGACTCCTTGCTCATGGTCACGCACGCTCTAGTGACCTCCAGACTTGAATATTGCAATGTGCTCTCCATGGGGCTGCCCTTGATAACTATTCAGAGGCTGCAACTGGTCCAGAATGCAGCTGCTCAAGTGGTGATGCGGTACAGTCATTATGTCTATGCCTTGCCACTGCTTCGGGAGCTGCACTGGTTACCAGTGTCCCTCTGGGTGCAATTCAAGGTGCTGGTAATTACCTTTAAAGCCCTAAATGGTACTTTGCCAGGATACTTAAGAGACTGCATCACCACAAGAACATCTGTCCATCCCATCAGAGCAGACCAGAGAGGCTCTCTAATTGGTCCATCTGCTAGAGAGGCACGTCTCTTTAGCACCAGAAAGAGGGCCTTCTCAGTGTCTGCTCCAGCTCTATAGAACCTCCTGCCAATTGAGTTGCATCTCCAGACGGAGTTGATGCCCTTCAGGAAAGGGTTAAAAACCTGGCTGGCAGGGCAGGTGTGGGGCACCAATGATGTGGTAACCCCTGCCTGCTGGCTAATTTAGTAAAACACACACTCTCTCTTTTAATCTTTTAAAACTTTTGTCAGTAGTTTTTAATGAGTTTTTTTTTTTTGCTTTTAAAACTGTGATTGTTTTTTATTTTAAGAAAGCAGCCCAGAGTCTCCGGAGTTGGGTGGCAATACAAATTAGAAAATAAATATATAAATAAACAAAATATGCAGGCAGGATGGATAAATCGCAACATCTATCAAAGTCAGCCAAAGGGCAAAATCATTTGTTGCTTAAATCTGCAAGAGAACTAAGTCAATTGGAAAATGTACCTGAACTTGCAATGTGTTTACCAAAGGTTAATCAGATACAGCCAGAAACTTCTGAAGTGTGTAGCTGGTCTTTAATATGAAAAGCAGTTGGTGGCAGATTTATAGGAGACTTGATAAGAGCATATAAACACCATCTAGATGGTAAAAGGGAGCGAGCTGTCAGCAGTGAAGAAGAACTAAGGTGGGGAATTTTTACCACTTTATGTAAAAGGAGAGATAATGAGAAAATCTGAGAAGTGGTTTTATCTAGACGAGAATCTGCAACCAGAAGGACAGCTACAAATCATATTTAATGCATGTTTTGGGGTAAAGAATATCAGTTTAGGAACATAAATTGCTTTCTTTCTACTGAGAGAGACCACTATTCCATCTAACCCAGTATTGTCAACAACTGTCAGGCAGCAACTTTCTGGGGCTTCAGTTGGGAAATTTTCTCACCTTGGGATATGAAAGACTGAACCAGGAATTTGCCTACAGCATGTATTCAACCACTGAATTCTAGTAAAGCATCATGTTTCCATGTTTCTGTCCTTCTGTGAGATGAAGAGCCAGGTGGATCCCGACTCAGGTAATGAACTGTCACCCCCAGCTCCTAGGTGCAAGAGATATTTTGCCCATAGCTCTCCTGTAGACAGAGAAGAGAAGATGTTGGCAGAAGAGGTCAAATGGAGGAACCTTCCAGGTAATAGAGAAAAGCAGGAGAAAAGAGCAGGAAGGAGAAAATATAAAAGGAGGGTGAGAAGGTGTGAGTAGAGAACAAATGGGCTGACACATAGGGTGCAAGTGGGACCAGACATCCTTTTGCCAGTGGGCTGGCAAGGAGGAAAAAGAGCTGAGACTGCTGAAATGGGAAGACCCAAGGAAGATAACAATAAATGTGGGATAGATGCAGCCCTAGAAAGAGCCCCCAGTAATGGAAACGTGAGGAGGATCTTTGAACTGGAGCTTCTGTGAGGTTTTGCATACCTGCAGGAATAGCACACCTTATGGCAGGGGTTCTCAAGTCAGGAGCTGGGTCACGCTCCCTCAAACAGTTGAGGGGGGCCCACCATTTACAACAGCCGTAAATGAGTCCACGGCAAAATCTGGCACCTGCAGCTGGAGTGAGGGTGGGGGCCAGATTATTTAGCACTGCAGGCTGCATCCAGCACATGGGCCATGGGTTGAGGACCCCTGCCTTATGGCAAGTACTGTCAAGATCCCTAAGCCCTCCTACTGGGCACAACAAACCCACAGGGAATATCGCCATTGCCAGAGGGCTGGGGAGGAGAGATCCCTTAGCAATATTGGGAAAGACAGAGGCAAGGAAGCCTGCCGGGCAGAATGAGAGAACTGGTGTTATGTATGTACAATGTTGCTTTAAGAAATGTATGAATGTAACCTGACCATAATTACAATGTAACTCAGCTGTTAAAGGAACGCGAGTAAGCTACCCATAGAGGGCAGCTGCGAGCATTCAACTCACATGGTTCACATTCCCCAAATCACCGGCAGCCGCGGGAACTTTCCCGCACTATCACTACCTGCAGATGATGGGCGTGACTTGGAACGACGTCACGCCGGTAGCAGCCAATGAGCTACCGTGCAACAAGATTCAAATGTATTGTACTACTGTATATAATGTGATGTACCTCCGCCATTACCACATGTTCATCCTGATCATCACCCAATAAACCTGTGTTAGTCCTCACTGCGACTCCTTCTTTGTCTTCCGTGCAAGACACTAAATTGGCGACGAGGATGGGATTGATGGCGAATCCCAAGGTCAAGCCGTACCAGTTCGATATCAGCGACCCGGAACAATGGGAGCTGTATGAGTGCCAGTTTCGGCATGCGATGGAAGCTGCGGGCGTCGACGACGACAGGAAGATGCGCTCCCAGTTTCTGGCCCAGGTGGGGCCGGCCACGCTGCGTATCCTGATGAACCTGGTGGCCCCCCGGAAGGTGGACGTGGTGCCACTCAGCCACATCCTGGAGTTACTGGGCGAACATTTCCAGCCCCCCGTGTCGATTTTCCCGGCCAGGGTCGCGTTCCACAGGCGAGACCAGCGCCCGGGAGAGTCCGTGTCCGCCTACGCGGTGGCCCTCAGGCTTGCAGCGGTGCACTGCCAGTGGGAAGACCTGGACACAGCCCTCCGAGACCGCATGCTGTGTGGCCTGAGGGACGAGGAGGTCCAGAGGAAGTTGATGACCTGCGACTATCGCCTCACGTTCAATGAGGTACTGCGGGAGGCCCAAGCAGCCGAGGCAGCCAGGAGCAGGGTCAGAGTGTTCAAGTCCCGAGGGGCCACATCCGAAAGGGCCAAGTCACCAGTGCAGGCAGCCCGGCGGACATCGGCGAAGACGGCCTGGCGGGCCCCCAAGTTGCCCGCCGGCACACCAGCGACGTCTGAGGAGTCGTCCACGACGGCAGACTCCTGCTCCAGTGAGGACGACGATGTCCAGAGAGTAAAGAAACGCGGGGAGAGGCGACAGACCCGCGAACGGCAAGACCGCCGCTGCGACGGTTGTGGGGCGTCCCACGGCCGCACAAGGTGTCCCTTCCAAAAGGCCGAGTGCCACAACTGCGGCCGAAAGGGACACATCGCCAGAGTATGCAGGTGCGGGCGAGCCGAGGACAAGGGCATTTCGAGCCATCCCCAGACGCACCAACGGAAGGCGGCCGGCACCAGGAAGGTCTCAGCCAACTACAGCAAGGAAGGCGTGAACCGTGTGGGCCAGGAGCACCGGCGCTTTTTCGTAGAGGTACTGTTACAGGGGTTTCCAGTGAGGATGGAGATAGACTCGGGGTCATCCTATTCCATCCTGTCCCAAAAAGAGTTTATGCGCATTCCCCCAGAAGCGCGGCCCAAACTGCAGGCCATGAAGTCACACTTGCGGGACGTGCAGGGAAATGGGATCCCAGTGTTGGGGGTGGGGAACTTCAAGGTGAAGTTCAAGAACTACTCCGAGAAACTGCCCCTAGTGGTCCTCAAGGGGGGGGGGAGATGCTGCCTTTTGGGAACGCAGTGGTTTGCTCCCCTGGGAATCGAACTGTCTGGCAGTAACGCCATCGAGACTGACCCAATGCGGGACGTGTGCAATGCACACCCGGACGTTTTCAAGAAGGGGCTCGGGACGTACAAGGGCCCCCCAGTTTCCTTTGAGCTGGACCCAGAAATCCGGCCCATCCGCCTCAAGCCAAGGAGAGTGCCCTTCGCCCTCAAGGACAAGATCGAGGCAGAACTGGACAAATTGGTGGGGCAGGGGATTTTGGTTCCAGTTGATTCGGTGGAGTGGGAAACGCCGATTGTTACAGCCCTTAAGTCAAACGGGGAGGTCAGGATTTGTGCGGACTATAAATGTACGATCAATAAGGCCATTCGGCCAAATGCATATCCGGTGCCCGTGGTCAGCCACTTGCTGGCCACGTTACATGGGGGGAGGTGTTTTGCCAAGCTAGATCTGGCGCAGGCATATCAGCAGCTCTCTGTAACCCCGGCTGCTGCCGCTGCACAAACGATCGTGATGCACAAGGGGGCGTTTAAGGTAGCGCGCCTTCAGTTTGGCGTGAATTCGGCCCCTGGAATTTTCCAGTCCCTCGTGGAACGCCTATTAAAGGGGCTTCCAGGCGTTCTCCCATATTTTGACGATGTGTTGATAACGGCGGGGAGCGAATTAGAATTAGCAAAGAGGCTAGACGGCGTCCTCTCAGTGTTCGAGAGGGCGGGACTTCGACTGAGGAGGGACAAATGTGTATTCTTTGCGAGGGAGGTCGAGTTTCTCGGTTTTAAGATAACCCCGGACGGAATCAAACCCTCTGAGTCCAAGGTTGCGGCCGTGAAAAATGCCCCTCGCCCCACCACGAAACCGGAGCTGCAGTCATTTCTAGGGCTCCTAAATTTCTATCACTCCTTCCTGCCTTGGAAGGCATCGGTCGCGGAGCCACTGCACGCGCTACTAAAAAAGGACGTGGCTTGGCGGTGGGGAGACAGGCAGGAGAAAGCGTTCAAGGAGCTTAAGACACTCCTATCCTCGGATGCTGTCCTGACCCACTTTGATCCGAAAAAAACAGTGGTCTTAATCTGTGATGCGTCCCCAGTGGGGGTGGGGGCGGTCCTGTGCCACGTGTTGGAGAGCGGGCGGGAAGCCCTGGTGGCGTATTACTCAAGGTCCCTCTCGAAGGCCGAGCGCAATTACGCGCAAACAGATAGGGAGGCCCTGGCCATAATCGCGGGAACGAAGAAGTTCCACGATTTTTATACGGCCGCGAGTTTACGGTAGTGACGGATCACAAGCCACTTCTGGGGATCTTCACTACCGGCAAACCCACCCCACAAATTCTATCCCCCAGGATGCTGCGTTGGGCCATTTTCCTCAACGCCTACCAGTATGAGCTGATCTATCGCCCAGGGAAGGAGATCTCCCATGCGGACGCACTGTCCCGGTCGCCCCTCCCTAGTTTAGGGGATCCCGCATGCGAGGTAGAGCAGGACCACCAAGTCCTGCTGATCGAGTCCCTCGACTCACCCCCCATCGTCCCGGCCGACCTCGCCAAGGCCACGGCGACCGACAAGATGCTGGCCCAAGTTAGTTCCTGGGTTAGGAAAGGGTGGCCCACTACCCCCCCCCCCCCGAGGAACAGTTCAAGCTGTTTTTCAGGCGGAGAGTAGAGCTTTCCCTGGAAAGGGGCTGCTTACTCTGGGGCCAGCGGGTAGTTATCCCAGAGAGGCTAAGGGCTAAGGTACTGAAGCTGCTTCATACCAGTCACCCGGGAATAGTACGCTCCAAGGCTCTGGCCAGGAGTTTCTTTTGGTGGCCCCAGATAGATGCAGACATAGAATATTTAGTGGGCACGTGCGAGAGCAGCCAGAGCTCTCGGCCCGAGGAGTCCCGGCTACCCCATAGGGAATGGGACACGGCCCGCGGGTCATGGTCCCGGATACATGTCGACTTCACTGGCCCCTTCCGCCGGTCCATGTTTCTGCTGATAGTCGACTCCTATTCCAAGTGGTTGGAAGTAATCCCCATGAACAGCACCTCCTCTGCGGCGACCATTAAACAGTTGTGCAAGGTTTTTGCCTGCTTCGGCCTGCCAGACGTCCTTGTTAGCGATAACGCTAGTATCTTCACATCTGCGGAGTTCAAGACGTTTATCGAGAGAAACGCCATCAGGCACATTACCGCTGCCCCTTTTCACCCCACCACAAACGGTCAGGTAGAGCGCCAAGTGCGCACTACGAAAGACGCACTGCGGCGCATGGGTCCCGGTGAGTTGAACCTTCATCTGTGTCAGTTCCTCATCTGCTACAGGACAACCCCCCTAGCCTCAGGATTTTCCCCAGCCGAACTCCTCATGAGGAGGCGTCCGGTAACACTTTTTGACCGGATGGATCCATCCAGGGTGGAGGATGAAGGGAGAAATATAAACATAGGGGTAGAGAGCTCCAAAAGTTTTTTGGTAGGGGACCCGGTTCACTGCAGGAACTACGCGGCCTTGGGGCCAGCGTGGGTACCAGGGACAATTATTGAGCAGACGGGGCCAGTATCCTATAGGGTTGAGACTAGCGCGGGTCTACTCTGGAGAAGGCACGCCGACCAACTCAGAAGGAGAGTCACCAGTGACGGGGAATCAGCGTTAGGGTCCTCCCCCACCCGCGTTACCCAAGGGGGAGACATGGCGGCGTCCGCGGGTACAGATGCATACCCTGGGTTCTCAGCCACAGAGGAGGATACTTTGGAAGAGAGGGATGAGTTTGATTATGATTTGCAGTACCAGGGGGGTGTCGCGGAGTGGTCCCCCACCCGTCCTAGCGAGAAGAGGGGTTTCAGTTCAGCCCCTGGTACCTCCAGTCCCCCTAGCCCTTTTGTTTTAGAATATACCATAGCTCCAGCCCCCCGGAGACAGACACCCCCGAGACAGGCAGCAGGGGGGAGTCCGCCCACCTCAGCCTCTAGAACTCCCGGACAGGCAACAGGGGGTGGCAAGACCACGAGGGTTTCCTCGTCGGTCCCGAGATTCGTACTGGGGGGGACCCCAAGCTCCTCAAACGGTAGGCAGGGGTTCACGTCCCAACTGTTCATTCCATTCCCGTCCCCCAATGCAAGGTTGTCGCAGAGTCCCCACCGAACCACTAATGAGTCCCCCCTTTCCGTTGCAGGAAGGGACTCCATGGAACCAGGAGCTCCCGGCTCCCCTGTGTTAAGTCAAGCGGCCGCACGCCCCAGACGCACGTGCGGCAAACCACAATGGTTGAGGGACTTCGTCCCATCCTAGGGGGGAGGGGTGTTATGTATGTACAATGTTGCTTTAAGAAATGTATGAATGTAACCTGACCATAATTACAATGTAACTCAGCTGTTAAAGGAACGTGAGTAAGCTACTCATAGAGGGCAGCTGCGAGCGTTCAACTCACATGGTTCACATTCCCCAAATCACCGGCAGCCGCGGGAACTTTCCCGCACTATCACTACCTGCAGATGATGGGCGTGACTTGCAACGACGTCACGTCGGTAGCAGCCAATGAGCTACCGTGCAACAAGATTCAAATGTATTGTACTACTGTATATAATGTGATGTACCTCCGCCATTACCACATGTTCATCCTGATCATCACCCAATAAACCTGTGTTAGTCCTCACTGCGACTCCTTCTTTGTCTTCCGTGCAAGACACTAAAACTGGAGAAGATGCTAAGACAGGAGTTCCCAACCTTTTTATGCCATGGGCTGGACCACCTCCCCTCGACAGCTGAGCAGGCCATACTGGTGGTTTCTCCCAGCATAAACAGTGCCGTAAAATGCATCTGCAGTTGTCATAAATGTGCCCGCTTCCAGTGCAGGTTGGGAACCCCTATGCTAAGACATTACAACTGATTCTAAATCCAAGCAGGTTGTTAGAGATTCTTCTAGGAAGGACTAAAGAGAGCAAGGTTCTGAGGAGCTCAACCAATACTGAGGGATGGGAAATGTTTCAATGTATTTGACTGAAAGTTTTAGATCCTCTTAATCACTTTGCCCAAGAAGGGGAGGTTAAGTACAGGTGTTTAGTCTTTAATATTGTTGGACTGCAGGATATGACCCACAGGAAAAATTGAGGTTTCACAACTAAATTGAAGTAAAACCTTGGCACATTATTCATTGACAGCTATATTTATCACTAGGCATTTCAAAAGAAAAATACCATTAAATTTATGACCAGTAGAAATATATGCTATTTCAGTCTTCACCTACTCATTCTTCATCTGCTCATTGGAGTAATTAGGCTAGGAAAAGGGAGCTACATTGCATAATCAATGCCATTCTGTCTGCAGCTGAGTTTGAATTAATTGTCTGTGACACAAAGAGAATTTTGAATAATGAGGTATAAATCAAGATTACTTCACCTAGAACTAGTTTCCAAAGGGATCATGTCCACTCTATGTGTGAAGTCATAGAACTGAGCATACTCTAAAACTGTGATTCTCAACCTGGGAAACATGTAGCCCCAGATGTATGAACCGTGACATTTAGGGGTGTGTAAAAAGGCACATATGCCAACAGAATATATTGGCATAACTGGAATTCTAGGAATGTTTCTACGGCTCTGCAGAGATATCAGCCTTTGGCTATGCAAAACCCTGAGAAAGTGAAGGGAGGTTGAACAGAGGTATATTTTTCAGATTGGCATTCAGACAAAATGTGTGTGAGAGCTTCCTGATGAGCATATCCAACTTTTCACAGCCCTCAATAGGCAGGTCCATTCCATCTCCAGAAAAGGGGTTGGCAGAGCAAGGTTATAACCTCTGCTGGGTTGTGCCAGTTAATTTGAGAAAGGAGAGAAGTGGAGGAAAGAGACAGGTTGGGAGATGAACAGAACTTAATGGAATCCTAAGAGGTGCAGACTGGGGGATGGCATGGCTTAGTTGTTAAAATGTTGGACTTGATGACCAGAAGGTCAGCAAGTCAGCAGTTTGACACCTGGGTGCTGCATGACAGAGTGAGCTCCCATCTCTGTCCCAGCTCCTGCCAACCTAGGTAAAGGAAAAGGTTTCCCTTGCTTGAAAGCCAGTCATTTTCGACTCTAGGGTTCAGTGCTCATCTCTGTTTCAAAGTCAAAGAGCCAGCATTTTTTTATTTTCAATGCATTCCTATGGGAAAATGTGCTTCGGTTTATGATTGTTTTAGTTTATGATGAAGGCTGTCAGAATGGACCTAGGTCGTAAACCAAGGTTTTACTTGTATTCAATTAAGCAGCATAACAATTCTGAAACTAATTAGTTAAGAGAGAAATAAAGCAAATGAAGGTAAAGGTAAAGGTTTCCCTTGTTGGAAAGCCAGTTGTATCTGTCTCTAGGATTCAGTGCTCATCTCTGTTTCAAAGCCAAAGAGCCAGCGCTGTCTGCTTCTGCAGACGTTTCCGTGGTCATGTGGAATGCATGACTAAACACCAGAGTGCATGGAACGCTTTTACCTTCCCACCAAAGTGGTCCCTATTTATCTACTTTCAATTTCTTGCTTTCGAACTGCTAGGTTGGTAGGAGCTGGGACAAAGATGGGAGCTCATTCCATCCTGCAGTACTCAGGAATCGAACTGCTGACCTCCCGCCTCCCAGTCAGCATCTTAGCCACATGAGCCACTGCAGTCCAACCTAGTAGTTTGAAAACAAGAAATTGCAAGTAGATAAATAGGTATTGCTTCAGCAGGAAGGTAAACAGCATTCCATGCACTTGGGCATCTAGTCATGTCTGCCACATGTCCTCGGAAACTCTGCCGACGCAAACAGTGCTGGCTCTTTGTCTATAAATGGAGATGAGCACTGAACCCTGGCTTTCAAGAAAGGGCAACATTTACCTTTACCTAAGAGGTGGAGAGTGGGATAGGCTGACCTAAGAAATGTATAGGTGTCTGCTGCTGTGTGCTGCCACGTATTTGAGACAGGATCATTTGTTTAAAATGATCCTGCACATGAGAGTGGTGTGGCAAGGTTCAAGTGACAAAGTTTGATGGGTTTGTATTGGTTTTGTGACCTACTATTTTACAGTCACACACACACACACACACACACATTTCATAAACAAGTTCATTGTATTTTTGAGATCTGAGTATAAATATACATGTATTGTCTGTTCACCTTATTATTCCATTGATTTGAATCCCATCATTGGGCTATTTATTTACAGTTACAATATATCAATTGGAAATAAAGGCAAACATATTAATTACAAACAGGTTAAGCTTTGATTTTACAAACAGGTTAAGCTTTGATTACATGAAGCTAGTATACAAGGGAAGGAGGTGGAGAACCATCAGAATCTGAGTTCACACAGGAACTCCATGAGCCTAACATGTGTTTTTGTTTCTTTCAGCCCAAAGATGATTGGCCACGATAAGTTCTCACCATTTAAGCAAGATCTTTTGGTACCCTCTATTACCTTTACTACATTTTGGAACCTTGGGACAAAGCCCCACCCACCCCACTATGGTTCTGTATACAGCTAAGATGGTACAGCCACAACATAGATCAACAGTTACAACATAGTCTGTTGGTATGTGAAAAACACAATCCTGTTAGAGAAAACTCAACAGTTTGAGCGACTCAACAGGTATCAGACAGAAAAGTAAACATAGGAGTTAGAAATTCTAAGTAAAAAATTAATTAAACAATGAGGAAATCCAGTGTAGCTGTATAGAAAATATCATAGAATAGCATGTATCTACAACTCCCAGAGAAGATGGGTTATCTTCCACTAAGCTGGCCCATCAATGATCTAAGATCCTCATACAATGACATATAATCTTTAAGACTGTTAAATATGCCTCAAGCTATGACTAAACCTTCTTTCTCTCTGTTTCCTGTGATTTTTAAAAGCCTTCCTTAACTCTCATGGCTCTGCCTTCCTCTTTTTAGGAGAGTCTGGAAATTTTATCACAATTTTTACCCTCTGATGATTTTATTTCATCTATTTTTTTTAAAAAAAATGTTTACATTCTCCCTTTGACCACTCCAAATATATTTATAAAGAGCCAAAGAGTCGTTGCGTCCTCCTGTAAAGGTTGCTCTTTATCTTCTTGATGTTTCCCATGTCCTTAAATTCTTTGTTATTGCTGGGTATAACTGTTGAGGTAAAGTTACTCAATCAATGAAATTTACTCTGTGCTTCAAGAAGAAATATGTTTGTGAAATAGTCCTGTTCCTCTCCATCCATTTTATTTCATTTGGTTGACTGCGGGTTCCGCTCACGGAATTGGCGTACTGTCCCTGACAGAAGCCATAATTTGGGAGATAACTCTCTGAGCCATTGGCTCCGAGGGGACAGAAATTGGGGAGCGGATTAATAGCCATAGATTGATTCACCCATATTTGACCTGACAAACAGTCCGAGCAGGAGGAAGTTGAATGTCTAACCAATTAGTTAGGTAATAGGTAATATCGCACCCGCGGATTACCCCAAGCCCTAATGCCAACATCGGCCATGTTTACCCCTGGATAAGCTTGGAACAATGGAGTTCCCCTGTCAGTGTTTGATTTAGTTAATTAACTTCCCCGGGAGAGGTTCCCAATTAACCCGTGTAAACATGCGATGTGATTTTCTGTCAGATGACGATTCTATCACACGCCGCCTCATATTTCTATATATGATGATGATTTTCCCTGAATAAATCACTGGTCTTCGCTCCATCTTGTCTCGCCTCTCCTTCTTGACCAGTCTCCTCCGGGACCCAACAGCCGCTTCGCAGCCCCAATCCAATATCTGGTGACCCCGACGTGATTCTATTCATGAGTAAGTGATCTTCGCGGTCCAGTTCTATGCCAGAACCGTGTCCGACTCATCCCGGAGGACAGCACGGCAGCTCTGGTCGGAAAACCATCCGGCCCGAGTGACAGCTACACGGTGAGGCACTCCAGAAGAGGCATCCTATGGCTTGCATCGTGGAAATGCATTCCGCTCAGGGTCGGCTGTGAAACCCTGACACCAGTGCAGAGGCCGCCGAGGGCCCGTGGCAGCAGTCCACGCTCCGAGCTCCATCCCAGAGGTTCGTCACGCTGAGACCTGTTACCTAGAACTCAGATGCGTTGCATCGTCCCGAGGAGGAAAATTTTGAAGGACCGGCCTCTGACTTGTCCTCAGAGGCAATGTCCGACCGCTAACCAGAGAATTTACTTAATGCAATTCAAGGCCCTGGCCAGGGTATACCAAACACGCATTCACAGCGATAAGTTAGCGGAAGTCTTAGTGTACTTGGGGGGCAATTGTCCGCTTTATCCAGAAGCGGGTATGCTTAACCTCCAACTTTGGGGTTGGATAGGAACCTGCATTCAGCAAGCACCGAGAGCTCCAGATAGCATAATTGGCACATGGAGCAAGTGTAGGAAGCTCTTAGCAGAGGAAGACCCAGTCCGGATAGAGACCCAGAAACCCCCAGCGCGGTAGGAACCATCAGCCCCGATGGCTCTCTATCCGTCATTCCAGCTCAAGCAAGGTAGTGTAGGGAGCTTTCCCTCGGTGACAGCTGCAGATGTCACCGATGGAATGCGTGGAATGGGAAGCGCTGGCGCTTCTCTGACAGCTACGGGTTCCCAAGCTACCAAGAGTTTGGTTCAGCGCATGGCTGAGGCAGAGATCAGCAAGGGGGAATTGCCAGCAGAAGATCTAGCTGAGCTTAGGCAGTTATGCCCAGTTCGCATAGAGGTAGATGCCCTCACGGGCCAGCAGCAAGCAGTCCATTCGCCGGTTCCGTACAAGCTGCTTATGGCTATACGGAAGGCCATCACAGAGACAGGACTTCAGAGTCGATTTACTAGGGGAATGCTTCAGCAAGTGTGCGAAACCATGATGCTCATTCCGTACGACTGGAAAGCCGTCATGTGAATGATGCTTAACCCCAGCCAGTATCTGCTATGGGACAGCGAGTATCGTCTCGAAGCGCAGGCAAGGGCCGCCAGGAGGGGCGTAGCGGTAATCCCTGACCAGCTATATGGTTCAGGTCCGTTCGAATCTGTTGATGCGCAAGTCGCCTTGCCACTCGCCACTCGCCACTCTCCACATCGCAGCTGAGACAGCCTTCAGGGCTTATCTCAAAGTCCCGGCAGCTGGCAAAGCAGCCAAAAATTACACAGCAGTCAAACAGGGTGCCCAGGAGTCCTACATGGACTTTGTCAATAGACTGGAGGAAGCGATCAGTAGACAGATCGATAATGAGCAAGCCCAACAAGAGCTCATGATGAAATTGGCTAAAGATAACGCCAATCTTGACTGCCGTAAGATCTTGCAGTCACTGGGCAATCATCCCGACCTGACTCTCATGGACATGATTAGGGCTAGCGCCGACGTTGCCACAGATTCCTACAAAATGGGTCTGTTGGCAGCGGTGGTGCAGGGGGGTAGGAAACCCAAGAACAAGACCAAAGGAGCATGTCACAACTGTGGCAAGGTCGGTCATTTCGCTAGGGAATGCCGATCCAAGGACAGCAGCCAACACGCCGGCCGTCCCAAGGCTCCAACCACCCCATGTCCGAGGTGCAATAAAGGCTTCCACTGGGCCAGGAACTGTCCGAATTCGGGAAACTGGAACGCGAGCATGTCTCTGGCCCTGGTCCAAACAGAGACCTCCCTCGCTCTGGGAGAGCCAGAACAGGATTAGATTCCAATCACATTCCGGACATTGCAAAGGCACAGGCCATCCCCAAGGGCAGCACAGGGCTAGAATTGACTTGCCAGGCAGATGTCACATGCGACTTGCCAGGCACAGTCTATCTGGTCGATTCCCAGTACATGGGACCCCTGTCTAAAGGCTTCATAGGCTTAGTTTTGCCTCATAGTGTCGCAGGAGCACGAGGAATTCTTGTAATTCCGGGAGTCATTGACTCCAATTTTTTGGGTGTTCTCCAAGTTCAACTCTGGATGCACCTACCCCAAACCATTCATAAGGGAAACACGTTAACGCAACTGATTATGGTTCCTTGTAACTCGCCAGCAGACAGCCAGGGAAGGCTCAGGGACAGCTCAGAGTTCGGGTTGGAAGACCGCTCGAGCGCAGGTGGGGCAGTGCAAGGATACCAGGTCTTAGCGGCAGTGGAAACCAACATAGAATGGAAACAGCGACCAGTCATAGAGGTATTTTTGAATAAAAAACCGTTTACTGGGTTGCTGGACACCGGAGCTGATGTCAGCGTGGTCAGCCGAAGTCAGTGGCCGCAGGAGTGGGCTATCGAGCCGGTCTCCGATGTGTGGGGGGTAGGCGGCATCCAAGAAGCGTTTAGAAGCCAGGAGTGGGTGGAAGTCACGATCCCTGAGGCTGATGGCACAGTGGTCATCCGGCCACACTTTCTGGACATGCACGTCAACCTTTGGGGGCGAGACATTCTGCAGCAATACCATGCCACTCTTACCTTCGGGTAATGGCTCTGCCACTAAAATGGCTTACCAACATGCCTGTCTGGGTGGGGCAATGGCCGGTAGTATGGAAGAAATTAGTCGCCCTGAAACAGCTAGTAAAAGAACAGCTAGACGCAGGACATATAGAGCAGTCCACCAGTCCTTGGAATTCACCCATATTTGTCATCAAGAAAAAGTCAGGGAAGTGGCGACTCCTTCACGATCTCAGAGAGATCAATAAATGTATCCAGCCTATGAGTCCACTTCAATGCGGCATCCCGAATCCGAATATGACCCTGAGGGATGGGAGATCCTGGTCGTAGACCTTAAAGATTGCTTTTATACAATTTCCCTAGATCCTAGGGACAGGGAAAGGTTCACCTTTACAGTGCCAGTCATGAACCACAGAGAGCCTACGCCGCATTACGCATGGAAATATTTGCCACAGGGGATGCTCAACTCACCCACCCTGTGCCAAATTTATGTTCACAACGCACTGGCAAGGTTTTGAAACCTTTACCCCACAGCTTTAGTGTCATTTCATGGATGACATCTTGGTCGCAGCGCCACAGCTAGGCAGCAAAATGTTTAAAGACCTCCAGGCCACCCTGGGGGGAAAAGGGTTACTTATTGCCCCAGAGAAAGTTCAGAGAACCGAGCCGTTTTTATACTTGGGTCATCGGCTTCTCCATTCTTTCGCAGCACCAGTTTTGCCTCAAATCAACTTAAAGGATTCAGTCACCCTGGTAGAGTTACAGCAGGTTTTAGGAAACATTAATTGGACCAGACCATACTTCAGATTGGATACGGATCTTTTGAAGCCGCTCTTCTCACTGCTAACGTTAGGTAAGCAGCCGGCAGACCGGATACAAATTCCTCGAGAGGCACGCTTGACTCTCGAGAAGGTCAACCAAGTTCTCAGCCAGAGATGGGTAGACAGGATTACTCAGGGGCCATATGATCCGATCCTGAACTTGTACATCGTTCGGGCCAGATCCATGTTCACCGGAGCCCTAGGAGTGGACTCCGAGTAAGGAGCGAGTATCATGGAATGGGTGTATTTACCACACACCTCTTCCCGAAACATCGTTCCCCCGCAGGAACTGGTCTCCGCGGTGGTCTACCGAGGAAGGCTGAGAGCTAGGGACATCTCAGGGCACGATTTAGCAAAAATCGTGGTCCCATTCACAAAAGAGCAGGTTCAGCAGCTGATGCAGCTCGGTGACTCGCTTCCAATTGCCTTGGAGGGATTCACTGGATGCTTGGCATACCACTTGCCAAAAGATCCCAGACTCGTCTCGCTTCAAACGCAGACCGTCAGTTTGTGTGAATTGATGTCACTGGTCCCACTTCAAGGGGCTAGTACAGTTTTCACGGATGGGGGTCGTACATATGGTGTTTTAACTTGGCAGGAGGACCAAGCTTGGCGCATGCTTCTAACTCTTCCACAGAAGTCCACGCAGTGGGCAGAGTTGGCAGCGGTGAACCTCGCTTTACGCACCTTTGCCAAAGAATGCCTAAACATCATAACTGACAGCTGGTATGTTAGGAATTTGCTTCACAGTCTACCGAGAGCGTACATCACTCCCGCGATAGACAAAAATTTGCTGAGTCTGTTTCTCACGGCTCAATTTCACTTGCGAAACCGCACTGAAGTGATCTATATCGCCCACATCAGAAGTCACCAGGACTTGCCTGGTCCGATTTCCACGGGCAATAGCAGAGCGGATGCAGCCGCGAAGGAAATTCAGCAACGGTCAGTTTTGGGAGTCTTCACAACTCCGATTCAAAGCCATGCATTCTTTCACCAGAATGCCAAAGTGCTCGCAAGGCAGTTTAACCTGCCACTTTCTCAAGCCCAAGGCATAGTCCGTTCCTGTCAGCATTGTGCAAGGGCGGTGGGGGGGCCCTCGTGGGGAGTCAACCCACGAGGGACAGAGGCCAACCAGATGTGGCAAATGGACGTCACACATGTTCCGCAGTTTGGCAGATGGCAGTACATGCACGTCTGCATTGATACTTTTTGACAGTTTATTTGGGCAACGGCACAGAAGGGGGAGATGACTTCCCATGTGGAGCAGCATCTCCTTTCTTGCTTCACGGCCATGGGCAAACCGTGGCACGTGAAAACTGATAACGCCCCAGCCTACAGCTCCAGGCAGCTGGCCGACTTCATGGCCACCTGGGACATTAAACACACCTTTGGCGTTCCGTACAATCCGCAGGGGCAAGCGATTGTGGAATGGGTCAATCGGACACTTAAGTCCTACATTGACAAACAAACGGAAAGGGGGGAACCACCTGCCCTCCCCAAATCTCAGGGTCAGGCACAGCATTGTCTGAACAAGGTGTTGTTCACGTACAATCACCTTAATTTTTTTTGGATTGCACTCCGCAGGAGAAGCACTTCCGCCGCTCGGAAGCTCTCCCGCAGCTGATAGTGCATTACTGAGTGCCACCGGATCCCTCCTGGAAGGGCCCGGCGCCACTCGTAACCTGGGGAAGAGGGTATGCTGCAATTATGTCTCCTACAGGTGTCATCTGGATTCCAGCTCGGTGCATCAAACCCCACTTGGGCCCCATGGCGTGGACCCAGGCTGTTCCGAACCCGATCCCGGAGATGGAGAACCTCACCCTGACGGGGGGAGCCAAGTGGAGGAAGTGGCGACAGCAGATGACAGCGCCGAAGATCACCTGGGGGATGGCCAAAACCCTTTGCCAAGAAGCGGTGGACGCCATCTGTCACGAGGACAAGGAGCCGACACCGGAGAACATCTTGGTTGCAGCTTTTTCCCTGATTACAGCTAATTCCATGATGACCACCATCATCCTGATCCTCTCCCTACTTGCGGGGGGAGGCGTTCAGGCAGCTTTGCTGGAAGCCAACAACCTGATGCCAGGCGGAGATCTCTCTGCCCGGATGCATTACAATGTATGGGAAAGGTTGGCAACTCTCGTCAACCAGTCCGATTTTTGCCTAAGGCAGACCACCGCTTCTGCCTCAATCCTGAGCACATGTCTCATCCCGGTGTGCCATTCCCCAGAAACGCGCACCAGGAAAGGTGACTGGCTAGTGAAGCGGATATTTGGTCCGTTTTACAAGACTGGCTTTTCAACATATGCGCACTGGGGAACCCAAGTCACCAAAGTTTTGCCGGCTGATGCAGCCACTCTCTACGCTCCTCGAGTGGTGGTCAGCCCGAACTCTACTTGTGCCCGAATGGTTGGCTGTTCCGCAGCCGGCAGGCCTCAGCGCCGTTGCCTCGACCCTGGCAGCGGCAACTGGACTTGTGATAACCCAGAGACAATTAGCTCAATGTATGTACATGTTACCTTGCCTTCAGGATGGTTCTTTACATGCAATCAGTATACTTGGAACTACATTCCCACAAATGTATCAGATTCCACATGTTGTATCAGTCGCTTGACATTGTTGCTTCCCACTAGAGACGTGATTGCACCAAGCACGAATGTCCCTTCACGCATACGGCACACTCGTGCCACCCGGTTAGACCGCTCATGTGATAGCAACATTAGAGTTTTGAGTAAAGCTGAATACGTTTCGCTAGCAGTCAGCATACTTGACGTGCCAGGCTTAGCCATCGGCAACGCTCAGAGAATTGGTCAATTGGCTTGCGCTCTGGCAAAAGCCATCAACCACACCTCCTCGGCGATAGCGCTGCTCAACCAGGAGCAGACAGAGCTTCACCATGCCATACTGGATAATCGAGCAGCCATCGATTATCTCCTGTTGCTACATCATTTGGGTTGTGAGTCTGTCCACAGCATGTGTTGCTTTAATCTCACAGTCAACACGCATAAGGTACAGAGTCAACTCACAGACCTCCACACCTTGGTCAAAAACATCAAGGAGAATGCTACGTGGGGGTGGTGGGATTCGTTATGGTCGTGGTTCCCATGGGGTTGGCTACAGATGACGCTCAAGGTGATTGTGGGGGTGGTAATACTGGGCACAGCAGTGTGTTGTTTCGTGCAATGTATTCCCTCACTGATGTCGAGGTGTCCCCCATGGAGAGAACCCCGGAATGTCATCACGCCACATCAGCTGATGCCACTCCTGCACCGAGCCGTCTGTCAGGTCCAATCAAACAAGTAAAGGGGGAGTGCGGGTTCCGCTCACGGAATTGGCGTACTGTTCCTGACAGAAGCCATAACTTGGGAGATAACTCTCTGAGCCATTGGCTCCAAGGGGACAGAAATTGGGGAGCGGATTAATAGCCATAGATTGATTCTCCTATATCTGACCTGACAAACTGTCCGAGCAGGAAGAAGTTGAATGTCTAACCAATTAGTTAGGTAATAGGTAATATCGCACCCGCGGATTACCCCAAGCCCTAACGCCAACATCGGCCATGTTTACCCCTGGATAAGCTTGGAACAATGGAGTTCCCCTATCAGTGTTTGATTTAGTTAATTAACTTCCCCGGGAGAGGTTCCCAATTAACCCGTGTAAACATGCGATGTGATTTTCTGTCAGATGACGATTCTATCACACACCGCCTCGTATTTCTATATATGATGATGATTTTCCCTGAATAAATCACTGGTCTTTGCTCCATCTTGTCTCGCGTCTCCTTCTTGACCAGTCTCCTCCGGGACCCAACAGCCGCTTCGGGGCCCCAATCCAACAGTTGACTCTTCAGTACAAAGACTATGGGCTGTTACAGATGGAACACGCTCACACCCCATTTGCTAATTCGTGCTGAAACAGTCTCTTTAAAAACCTCTCTCCTCTTTTTTGAAAAACCAGTTGCAATTTTTTTTAAAAAAACTATTAAGATAATTTTAAGAAGTCCTTATTGGTACTGGCTCCCAATTTTATTTTTATTTTGAGTGCTAATTCAATACTAACTAAAAGCCCAAAGATTCAGATTTGAGACTTTCACCCAGACTTTAAATGGAAAATGCTAAACTTTTGTCTGCCTGGTTGTTGTGTATTGAGGCACAATTGCAAGTAGCCCAAGGAGTGCTCTTGCAAGAGGAAAATGGTGGTTTCCCGCCATCCTAATTAGAAGCCTAAAGTGGCACAAAACCCCTGCAAAAGGGCATGCTAGTTATGCTAACCCAAGCCCTGTCATTGGTTACAGTTTTGGATCCTGTTCCCCATTGGTTCCCTTAATATATTCCCTGCACTGATTGGTTAGTAACATTTGTCCGGCGGGTCGCTACCTTGTATCCAGTAGCCACCATCAAGGAGACACTACATAAGCCCCATGGATAAACGAGGGTGGGGCCAGACTGGATCTATACTTCCTACATCCTACAGGTAGCCTGGTAGCGCTAGGCCTGGGTCCCTCCATTATGCTACAATTCTCAGTAGCTAGTTTATTGCCCATTGCCGGGTAAGAGTCCGGAGGGACTGACTCCATTAGGATTGTATAGCCATCTCGGGATCCTGAACACCTTGTAAGCTAATCTCCACTGACTGTTATAAAAAAGCCTGTTACTGTTAGTTCATCATAATCCTGGACTCGTGCTTATAAGAGCCGGATCTAACATTGGTGATGAAGTTGGGATTGAAGAATGGTGAGATGGCTGACCAAGTTTCCCTTTGGCTGTGTCCATTCAACATCAACAAGCCTCACCTGTGGCTGTACTACGAAGTCCAGTTGGAAAGCTACTTCACAGTAAGGAAAGTTGAGCCGGCATTGTAGAAGGCAATGTTCTTGGCCCACTGTGGGCTAGAGGTTCTGGATGTTGTTGTGAAACTTCTGTCACCCGACGTGCTCCAGCAAATTTCCTTACCGGCCTTGTTACATACCTTGCACAAGCATTTTCAGTGCTAGTCGAATCTCAAGGGTAAAAAGTCGCCGGATCCCCCTATGGCTGTGGCCGTTTTTTCTGAAGCATCCGGCCATGTCTGCAAAGACTGCAATAGTTCACCAGAGGGAATGAGGGCACCGACGCCAGGGTTGGTAGTACCGTGCCGGGGATGTGGGAAACACCATCTTCACACAGAGTGTCCCTTTAAGAGCACCCAGTGCCACTGTTGTGGGAAAACAGGCCACATGGCCAAAGTCTGTAAGCAACATGTTGAAACTTCGCCGAAACTCCAGCCGAAACTCTAGTTCTGCATTGCCAAGGTGTTCACAAGCTACAGGGTCGGCGATGAGCAGCGAGACCTGAAGAGCGGGTACAGCGTAGACCTCCACATCGAAGGGGTACCTTTCCATCTACAGGTGGACTCCGGTTCCTTCCTCTCCATCGTGACCGACGAGGAATACCACCGCATTCTGCCTGACCTGCGCCCCAAGCTCAAAAGTCTTCCAGGCAAGTTAATGGACTTACGGAGTTGCAACGTTCCAGTACGGGGAATAGGGAACTTTGAAGTCCATTATAAATTTGTCTATGTGAGCCTATCCCTCGTTGTTGTAAAATCGGGTAGGATTAACATTCTGGGGTCCCATTGGTTTGGGGTCCTGGGCATTCACTTCACTCCCATGCCATCAGCCCCGGGAGTGGAGACAGGTGGGAGCCGCCAGAGCCGCCGCCGGAGCCGCCGCAGCTGCCTTCGCTCTCCGGGCCCGCCCGCCCGGAGAACAGAAAAGGACGCCGCCGACGCCGGCCCCTCGAGGAGCTCCCTGTCTCGCCCGGGAGCCCATGCCATCGGCCCCGGGAGTGGAGACAGGTGGGAGCCGCCGGAGCCGCCACCGGAGCCGCCGCAGCTGCCTTCGCTCTCCGGGCCCGCCCACCCGGAGAGCAGAAAAGGACGCCGCCGACGCCGGCCCCTCGAGGAACTCCCTGTCTCGCCCGGGAGCCCATGCCATCGGCCCCGGGAGTGGAGACAGGTGGGAGCCGCCGGAGCCGCCGCCGGAGCCGCCGCAGCTGCCTTCGCTCTCCGGGCCCGCCCGCACGGAGAGCAGAAAAGGACGCCGCCGATGCCGGCCCCTCGAGGAGCTCCCTGTCTCGCCCGGGAGCCAGCGCCATCGGCCCCAGGAGTGGGGACAGAAGCAGCAGGACTTGGTCGCCGCCTCCGGTCTCCCCTGCGGATGGGGCGGAGAGACCTCTGCAGCATCGGACACCGGGAACCACCACCACCACCGGCGTCCCAGGCTATGCCCTCGGCCAGGGCTTGAAAAGCCATGGAGGCGGCAGGACCTTCGTCACTGCCACTTTTCACTTTTGGACTTGTTGGGGCCGGAGAGAGATGTGTGAGATGTTATTGCATTACTGAGATGTTACTGTGTTACTGTACTCCATTATATTGTGTACTTTATTTTTTCCTGTATTGTATCATTGTTTGATATGTTGTGAGCCGCCCTGAGTCGGCGTATGCTGAGTGGGCGGCATACAAATCAAATAAATGAATGAATGAATGAAATGAATGGGAATCCAGTTGGGGGAGGGAGAATCTGTCTTGCGTATTGAGGATGAGCCCCAAGCATTGTTATTCTCTGGGTGGGTTGTCTCAAGGGCCCCCAGGAAGCGATTCCTCCACAGAAGAACTAAACGCGGTGCTTTCCTGACAAGCGCATGTTGCGCACAAGGACAGTGGACTTGCAAAAGAGACTGGTCAATCTGATGTGTTTGAATTGCAAGAACTTTTGCCGTCTGATGCCCTAGACTTTGAAAATCCTGACTTTTGGGACAAGCTGGTCATTATATCACTCACAATGTCCCTGAACTTTTCTGCAGCTTCCAAGTCTGATTCGTTACTGTCCATTGTTACTGTGTGGGTGGACATCAGGTGGCCACCTCCTCCTTACAATTTGGATGCTTTTGTGTATTACCTGGACCACGAAAAAACTCTCAGTACTAGGGGGTGCTTATATAGGCTTTGCAAGACAGTGGTTCCCTGTGGGTTGCGGACCAAACTACTTGAGCACTTGTTAAATGGGTCCCAGGATTTTCTCCACTCCCAAGATGTTATCCATAGCTATTTCTGGTGGCCAGGAATCGAACACACCATTGAGATTTGGGGGCTACAAAATGGTACTAGGAGCACATCAGGTACTGGAAGGTTTTCAGTTTCCCCAGTGGTGGGTGGGCTCTCCCTGTTCCTTGGGGTTGGAGGGGGGATTCGGGTTTCATAATCACCTCATATCATAGATTGGCACAAGAAGGAACGCCAAAGTGTGGGGTCGCAATTCCCAGGGAAAAGGGAGGAGTTGCGGGAGCACTCTCAGTCCCCAGGGAAGGAAGGGGATGAACATAGTTCTTGGGATCTCCGTATGCCAGGGGAAAGAGAGTTTTCCTCGGGGGGTACCGGAGAATGTTCATTAAGCCCATTATTGAAGGCATCTGCAGATGTTGGGCCAGGAGCGGTCTACTCCTTAGAGGCCTCAGTTGCAGCAGTTAGTCTACATGGGACACGAGCTAATAGTCCCTGGTTGTTTGCTAAGTCATGGAGCGAGTGTTTGGAACATGGGGATTCTTTGCATGCACCACATTTGGGGTCTCTCACAGCCAGCCTAGTTCAGGAAGGAAAGGAACTACACACCTCAACAAATTGGTTTGTTTCAGGTTGCACACATACACAATGCCCCCCCCCCCCGGATGCAAAGTCCCTTGATCACTCCGCGGAGCTCCAATAAAACCCTGGGACCGCAGGACACTGGCAAGGAAGGAATGGACAGGGTTCATGTGTATAAGATTAAACACTCCTCGGATGAGGATTTCATATCTTGAGTTTTACCGGGGGCCCTACTTGTCCAGCGGGTCACTACCTTGTATCCAGTAGCCACTGCCAGGGAGACACTATATAAGCCCCACGGAAAAACAAGGGTGGGGCTGGACCGGATCTATACTTCCTACATCCTACAGGTAGCCTGGTAGTGCTAAGCCTGGGTCCCTCCATTATGCTACAGTTCTTGGTAGCTAGTTTATTGTCCATTGTCGGGTAAGAGTCCGGAGGGACTGACTCCATTAGGATTGTATAGCCATCTCGGGATCTGGAACATCTTGTAAGGTAATCTCCACTGACTGTTATAATAAAGCCTGTTGCTGTTTGTTCATCGTTGTCCTGGACTTGTGCTTATAAGGGCTGGATCTAACACTGGTACAAACTGATCCCAAAATATAAAACACACTTTCAGACAGTAGGGAGAAGAAAGTCACAGGGGAAAGGCACTGGGCATCACAAGATGAACAAAACCTCATATGGATGACTGTGTAAATTCCAATAACATATGTGCAAAAGCTGATACTTTAAGGGAAACACATGTAGAAGATACCTTATTTGGGAATAAATCTGATTACATTTAATGGGGATTGTTTCAGATTAGAAATGCATAAGAATGTACTCTGTATCCCAAAATGTACTTGTAGCATTCCATCGGTTAAACATTCCATTCATTCAGTGAAAAAGGTCTATGTAATTTATTGCTTCTTTTCAGATGCATATTTTATGGCATTGATTTGGGGTTTACATATTCTCTAACTCACTCCTGTAAAGCAATTACATGTGGTTATTAAGGTCATGAGAATGTTTCTGACATAATGAAATGGCAGTTCTCTAAATTGCAGCCCAGGACCTTTTGTAACAAAAAGAGATATTCTATACAGATGAGAAAGGAGAAACAACCTTGGTTCCTAGTGCTTTTCAGTAGCATTTTTCATATTTAAAAAAGGAAATACAATAATAGTAAGCAGTAAGATGAGAATGACATTTGAGATTGCAGGAAAATTGCTCAGAGAATAAAGGACATACTGAGAAGTGAAAGGCCCATGATTCCCATTATGGGTCTATCATCATCGACTGCAACTCATATCCGAGAATGCATTTTTTTCCTGAAGCAGGAAAAATGTCACTGGTGTGAACTTGTTTAAGGTGGATCCCATCTTGCCATGAAGTGGCTGACACACTGTGATCAAGAGCCATCTCCCACGGCATACTTGAAACATGAGACACATGATTTAACTGCAATGGACTGCCACAGCCTTGAGGATATGGACTGTCATGACTGCAGTATGGGAGGGACCCCAGAATGGTAGCATTGGGGTCTCGGTTTTTGAGCCCCCCTGCAGGGCAACCCACGAAGGGACTGCACCCTGCCTCTGGGAGAACACTCTCACACCACAGTCTCTCATACTCTGATTTGGGGAAAGGCACCTCTCTACTTACTCTCCTAGGCAGAGTAAACGGTAGCTGGCTATTCAATGGCAAAAGTCCATGAAACAGCAGGATTATGACCATTTCTTGTTCTGCCTCTTCCCCAATACACTCACATCTGGGATGTTGGCCAAGCTGCTCTTCTGGCAAAGCTCCCAAATTTCAGATAAGCAGGAGACAGCAGATGAAAAACTTGTCTTTTGTAGTTTTATTCATCTATTCTAAAATACACTATAATACATTCTATAAAGAAATAAAAACAAGAAGATACAATCTACCTAAGCTATTAGAAGTGTGAGGCAAGGCCCCCCATACAGAGATCTGTCAGGGAGCCATAACCCTGAAGAGAAGTGACATAGGCTGTGCCCACTCTCCAAAGATGTTAGAGTCCGAGGTTTTTATAGACAGAAGATGTTCTCCTTATCTTTGTTTATTTTATTATTTATTTGGATTTATATGCCACCCTTTCACCCTAGGGTGACTCAGGGTGGCGTACCATAACATAGATAAAATACAAACCCCCATTAAAAATTCCATGAAAAACTATTTAAAACCATCCCAAATTTAAAAGAGACCCACCCCTCCCCACCCATCAGTAAAAGGGACATATAACTCAACAGAGTCAACAAACGGGAGTCAACACCCCGTCGGCCCCCCATACTTGCCCTGCCAGCCAGGTTTTCAACCCTTTCCTAAAGGGCAGCAATTCTGTCTGTAGCCATAAGTCTCCTGGCAGGAGGTTCCACAGGGTTGGGGCGGACATGGAGAAGACCCTCCTCCTTGTGCTAGAGAGGTGAGCCCCTCTAGCTGATGGAACACTGAGGGAGCCCCTCCGGTCCACTCTGGTAGGATGGGCAGACTCTCTTGGGGTGATGTGGTCTCTTAGGTAACCTGGCCCACTACCATGAAGGGCTTTAAAGGTCATTACCAGCACCTTGAATTGTACCCAGAGGCAAACTGGTAACCAGTGCAGCTCCCAAAGCAGAGGTGAGGCATGGATGTAGCACCCGCACCCCATCACTACCAGGGCCACTGCATTCTGGACCAGCTGCAGCCTCCGAATGGTCGTCAAGGGCAGCCCCATGTAGAGCGCATTACAATAATCTAGTCTGGAGGTGACCAGCGAATGTTTGACCATGAGCAAGGAATCCCTATCCAGGAGCTTGATAAGGATGCCCATATTTGGATGATACTCTCGGGGGCTCTCCCAACAAGTTTTGTGAGAGGTGTGCAGAGATAGGGCTTGGAGTGGTTTCCCTCCTCCGAAATTGATTTTTGAGACGGCCGAGAACCTGTCAGCTGATCAGGTTAGTCAGGCTCTGTGTCAAGATGGAGAAAGAATTAAACTCCTCCTTTCCTTGGAAAGCCCCTAATAAAGGATTTGTTAGCTGCATCACTTTGGCCTAGCTGACAGACCAAACCATTATCATAGACCTAACAGAACCAGTGAATAATGTCAGTGGTGTAACAAACCTTTATAAATGAGGTTTGCTTATTGAGATGTAAAGTCAATAATTTAACAGACCTTTATTTGAGGTCAGCTTATTGAAATCAGTGGTGTAGCAAGCCTTACTTATTGGATTGTGTGATGGAATTTTAAAAAAAAAAACATTTTAAGACCCCTTGCAAAAGGAAATCACTGACTTGTGAATATCATGACATGGACAAGGTGCACCTTCACAGCCAGTCCATCTGGCATGGCCTCTTCCGCCTCCATGACCATTGGGAATCTGAGTTCCTCCTCTACTCATTTTGCTATTGGGACCTATGGGTCTATAAACATTTACTAACACAATGGCAATACAATGCTTAGAGAAATATTCCCATAGCTGTGAAAGGAAATACTCCCACTAAATGACTTGTACACAACAAACTTACTGGATCTGTCCGTTGCATGGGAGATATATATGACTACTTAAGGATTTCAGAGCATTATTTGAAGCAAAGAAAGAAAGAATGAAAATAGGAGAAATTCCATACCCCCCCCCCCAGACATAACACAAACAAATAAAAATAAAGATTTCACCATAATGAATGAACCAAAAAAAAACACCACAAATAAATAAATACATTATTTGTAGGAGCTCTGGTATGCTGACATAACTTCAGATACATTAGTTTTTTGTACAACATGTTTTGTGGGAGGATTCTCCATAGCGTTCATATAGTAAATCTTATTTTTTTTTTTTAGTTTTTGGCAAACCTCTTCTCAACTCCTTGGCTGTGCATTCCTTAATCTGGCCCTGTTCAATTCCACTGATTTCGGATTGGAAACATTGGGGGGGGGGGGGGAGTGGGGAATACAGCTCTCAGATGCCTGCCGGGGGAGGGGGGGTTCTAGCAGTTATGGTCAGAAATAAGGAACATCTCACATCTCTGTCCTTATTTATTTATTTACCCTTGGCCCTTGCCTTTAAAGAGAAGACTTGCCTCTTGGGCGATTTAACCTCATGTCCATTGTGGAGAGCAAAGCAGTAAAGAATCCTAGCACCAAAAAAATTATGTTAGAAAGCTGACTGCCACTGCAAAGTTCTGGTACAATCAACCCTCACATAACAAAGTGTTCAGATAGCATCATTTTTGTTTAACAACACATCGTTATGCACCAAGTGTTCCCCCGCATAACAACGTTTTTAGTATCGTTGTCTAGACAACAACACTAAAATAACCGTAATGGGGGGAAGAGACCAAGAATATTAAAAAAAAGTTGTGGTATTTAGCACAGAAAGAGGGTGGATTGGGAATACCAAATATAGATACCTATTATAAGGTGTTCCAATTTAAAAATGTGGTGAAAATATTAATAAAAGAAGAGATGATATGGGAGGAAATGGAGATGAAGGAAGTGAAGCAGGTTGGCAAAGCAATTTTTTTGGATAAAATATTAACAAAAATTGAATTTAAAAATAGATTGATAAAAACAACATTGAATTTATGGAAGAAATTGAAAAGGAAGCTAGCACCAGATGTGTCCCCAATTACAGAAATGGAAGATTTGAAGAATTTTCCGTTGAAGTTGGATAGGAAGGTGAAGGATGTGTTTCTGAAAAATGATGTATTCCTGCTAAAAGATTGGATTCAGATATGTAAAAATAAAGAAAAAAGACTGAGAATTTATGAACAATTGAATTTGAACTGGTTTCAAGTTATTTTATTGAGTAAATGGAATAATAAATATTTTTTTGAGACCAGCTTAGTAAGAGAAAGGACAGATTTTGAAGAGTTGGTATTTAAAATGAGAAAAGGAGAGGTAGGAATCAAGGGCCTTGTTAGTAAATTGTATAAAATGTTAAATGGTGATGACGGATCACAGGAAACATTAAGAAAAAAATTGGGAAAAGATTAGAATCTTGGAGGAAAGCTGGAGGTATAAATGGAAAAGAAGAATTATGAGATCTATGTCTGTGAGAGTTATGGAGCATAACTACAAAATGTTGTGGAGGTGGTACCTGACACCGGTTAGGTTAAATCAGATGGATTGTACTAAAACAAAAATGTGCTGGAGATGTAAGACTCACGCTGGGACTTATGAACATATGTGGTGGAGTTGTGATGTGGTTAAAGCTTTTTGGCTTAAAATAGAAAATAAAATATCACAAATAATGGGTAGTAACTTTAAACTGTAGTCAGATACCACCTTATTGATGGAATTTGATAATCTGAATATGGAAGAACACAATATAGAACTATTAACAATAATAATGACAACTGCAAGACAATGTATTGCTAGAAATTGGAAGAATGATTCCACAGTGGATATAGAGGAATGGTATAGAGAAATGTGGCATCTTGCACTTAATGATAAGCTAACATGGGAATTGAAAATAAAAAGAGGTATGACAGATAAAAACAAATTTGGAATCATCTGGAAACCATTTCTGGTTTATACACTGTCTGAAGGTAAAGGTAGCAGACCAGCCCCAAGTCACATGAGTTTTTGGTTATAATATGTGATGCTGGGCAGCTCTGTAACTCCCAAGGCAATGTACATAGCACTGGGGTATTATCTTATGTTTAAATTTGTTTTTCTTTTTAAGATAGTGTATTTTTCACATTAAAATAGTTATGTCTAAACAAGAGGGTTTAAATAAGGTAAAATGAATATACACTATCTGTTATTACAGTATTTTTAGTATGTGATTTTATTTTAAATTTTTACTTGTAATTTGTATTTTTATGCTATCCTTTATTATGTATTGTTGTCTTTTTTTCTTTGTATATTACTTTTTCTTTTAAAAAAATTAATACAAATTAATTTAAAATAATAAAATAACCGTAATTATCTAGACAATGATGCTAAAAACGTTGTTATGCGGGAAAACTCCATAGAAACACGCATAACAACAAAAATCGTAAAACTGAGATCAGCTGTGTTCTCTGACTCCTGCCCCCTCTTTTTTACAAAAATGACGAAAGCTCAAATTCCTAGTTGAGACCATGCGGTGCATGGTGTTAAAGATATGAATATAGAGAGCCTCCCTTTGTTGTAACCTCCTATTCATGTCTATTCTTTCATACGATATAGGTCAAATTTGTTCCAAGGCAAGGAATCTAAATTTATTTTCTGTATGCCCTTGTTGAATGTAATGGTTAACCAGGGGGGCCTCGGTCACCTGACCACAAATTTTACTTCGGTGTTCCGATATCCTAGTTTTCAAAGATCTATTTGTGCAACCGATATATCTCTTTTGACAAGGACATTCCCATAAATAGACCACGTGTCTAGAACCACAATTTGTAAAAGATTTAAGCTTAAAAGGGTGGTTCTTGCCAGGGATAGGGACCTGTTTCGTTTCCCAACTGTAGCGACAGGCATCACATGAGTAACACTTAAAGTGACCCAGGGCTAATTTTTTACCATCAGGAACAAATTGCCTTGGAACAAATTTGAACGCAGCCGATCTCAGTTTTACATTACCTACTTTGTGAGGTCTGTTTTTAATTACAAATTATCGCACCGGCGCTTACCCCGCTAAATATATAGGGACTCGCTTTTAGTTACTCTTTGATGTCTGTATGCACCGGAGAAGCAAGATACAGAGGCTAGGATGTGCTATGAAATCAATAGGAGACAGCTAAATTGTCTATTAGTAAGCTAAGGGTAAGCGCAATATTGTGTGTATTTTCTATGGGCATAATTTTTGTTGCAGCAACAATCAAGTTAATCTGTAATTATATATGATAATATACATGTTGACTAGGCAACTACATGATTCTTTGTAATATTGATGTATATATTGATGCGTGCGTGTCTATGGTGTAATTTGCATGTATATATCTATATGGTAGCACATTTTATATTTTTGTTAATTTTTAATTTAGATTTCCTGAGGAAGGAACAGTAGTTCAGAAAAGTCAAAATAACCGGAATTGACTTCGAAAAATCAAGAATAACTCTTAAAAACATTGCTTCAGAGATCACCATGTTTTATTTAGTCCTTGTGTTCAACCCAGAGTGGAATTTTTTTGGTTACATTCAATGTACTACAATTGTGTTAAACCTAGAGTAGAATTTTTTTTGTTATATTCAATGGTATATTAGTATAAAATAAGACTGGACAAATATTGGATATCATAGTCTTTATTTCAAACAATTGATTTTTGCAAATGGTATACTATTTGCCATTACTGCCTCCAAAGTAGAACCAAGGGCAAACTTCAGCTAAAAGCTGTTTAGATGACCAAACGTTCAATGTCAGCACAATATTCATTTTGTTCCTCACCCAGTTGTTTAATCCTTTCTCTTCTGCTAGTATCTTTGACTCCATAGGTATAAAATGGCTTTGGAGGGGTGAATGTCATGCTCCCTCTTTTCGTAACTTTCCCATTCACTCTCAAAGATCAGAATCCTATTGAGGATTTACACTAGCAGGAGAACCTTTGCACAATTAGTTTTACTTTTCTGGGGAATCATAGAAGAAACTTATACAAAGCAGATTAGCATAAATGGCACTATACACAAAGAACGTTGCTCAAGTAGTTGTGTTTTTTACATACTGAACAAACATGCATTGAATAATTGATGTTTCCATAGTGTGCCGGGTTGCACTACTGCTTATGCTATGGGGCAATTCACTGTAAATGTCATATGATCTGGGATGTGGACATTTACACTGTATGATTGATTGGTCAACAGGATACTTGACCTAGGTTTTTAACGTCTGGAAATAAAGAAGAGAAAGTGTATACAGTAGATGATTTTTCCGCGGCTTGTATGAATCAGATAAAATGTAAGTCAGGTATAATAACTTCTTAGGAGGAGACTATATATGCTGGATTATACATTCGAATCTGAGAAATTGCAAGTGGATGATTAGGGACCATTTCGGTGGGAAGGTAAACAGCGTTTTGTGTGCTATGGTGTCTAGTCATGCCTGCCACATGACCATGGAAATATGTGCAGAAGCAACAGCGCTATCTCTTCAGCTATGAAACAGAGATGAACACTGAACCCTAGAGTTGGATATGACTAGCTTTCAAGTAAGTGTGACTTTTACCTTTATACATGCTGGCTAGCATGTAGTGAATGCATTTTCAAAAGCAGACTATTTTTAGAGGGACCTATTCATTATTGCTAGATGTTTACATCCATTTGCCTCTTCCAGTTTAAGTTCAACATCCATCATCCACCCTATCCTATAGTATGTTTGTGATGTTAATGACAGCTGAGAAAATAGCATTTGTCCTAGAGATCACTTCTATGAAAATGGGCATATTGAGAATGAAGAGTGTAGCAGGGACTGTGCAGTTATGCTGAATGCATTGTTGTTTTTTCTCAAGTGGCATTAAAATAGCAGAAAATGCAATAGTGTGGCACAGGTGATTAAGCAAGTAGCATTTTGCACACAGTTAGCCAAATTCCACAGACTCCATAAAAGGTCTCTTAACACTGTGGGATAGAGAACCAGCAAAGAGTTCTTTTTAAACACTGCTTCAATGCGCTTTCAAAGCTGTGGGAGCAGAAGCCTCTGATAAAGCCAGCCACACAAATTAGAAGTACAATAAGAACTGTTGATTTAAAAGCTACACTTCCCCCTTTCCCTCCCTTTTTTGCCCTAAGGATTTTTCTTAATAGAAAATTAGACAACCTTGATGTGAAGAATGTTCTCCATTCATCCCAATTAGCCGCCCACCTTTGAATATTCTAAGTTTGTTCTTGACAAATAAATTTCAGCCTATTTTCAAAGCATTCTGTATGTTTGCAGCTGAATGGAAACTTGCAAAATTAGTATTAAAAAAGCCAGCACTATTCTTGGAACAACCTTTGAGAAGCTATTGATATATATATATATTTCCAGATTAAACAAAATGTACTTTCACTAGACCCACAACTGTAGCCCTATGTGGCTGTTGGATCGGGGCCGTGGAGCGGCCGTTGAGTCCCGGAGGAGACTGGTCAAGTAACGACACGAGACAAGATGGAGCGAAGACCAGTAGTTTATTGAGGGAAAATCATCATCATATATAGGAATTCAAGGCAGCGTGTGATAGAATCGTCATCTGACAGAAAATCACATCACATGTTTACCCGAGTTAATTGGGAACCTCTCTCGGGGAAGTTAATTAACTAAGTTAAACACTGGCAGGAGAAGTCCATTGTTCCTAGCTTACCCAAGAGTAATTATGGCCACTATTGACGTTAGGGCTTGGGGTCATCCGCAGGTGCAATATTACCTATTACCTAACCGCTTAGTTAGACATTCAATTTCCTCCTGCTTGGACTGCCTGTCAGGTCAGATATGGGTGAATCAATCTTATGACTATTAATCCGCTCCCCAATTTCTGTCCCCTCAGAGCCCAGAGGCCTGGAGCATTCTCACATGACATGGCCTCTGTCAGGGACAGTATGCCAATTGTGCTCGCGGATACCATACTCCCCCTTTTCTTGTTAGATTGGACCTGACAGACGGCCCTGCACAGGAGTGGCATCAGCTGGCGTGGGGTGATGACATTCCGGGGTTCCTTCCATGGGGGACATCTCGATATCAGTGAGGGAATACATTGCACGAAACAACACACTGCTGTGCCCAGTATTACCACCCCCACAATCACCTTGAGTGTCGTCTGTAGCCATCCCCATGGGAACCACGACCATAACGAATTCCACCACCCCCATGTAGCATCTTCCTTGGTGTACTTGACCAAAGTATGGAGATCTGTGAGCTGACTCTGTACCTTATGCGAGTTGTCTGTGAGATTAAGGCAACACATGCCGTGGACAGACTCACAACCCAAATGATGTAGCAACAGGAGATAATCGATGGCTGCTCGATTATCCAGTATGGCATGGCGAAGCCCTGTCTGCTCCTGATTAAGCAGCGCTATCGCCGAGGAGGTGTGGTTGATGGCTTTTGCCAAAGCGCAAGCCAATTGACCAATTCTCCGAGCGTTGCCTATGGCTAAGCCTGGCACGCTGAATATACTGACTGCTGCCTGGTTTTTCAGAACTGTGGGTCTGAATCCAGACTGCTTTCTGTAGCAAGGCAAGATAATGAGATGTGTCATTGATCTCTCACTGTGACAGAACTGGTTTTTCTGCAACTACTGGTGTTGTGCAAATGTCTTTCTAGCACCTATGGGGAGGTGTAAAAACCATGGATATAACTTACAATGGCTGGAGATTATCGGCTACCGGGTGCTCAATCTTTCCAAGCAATGGGCCGGTGCAAACATGGGCCGGTCTGGCTTCCTTTGATGGAAGCTGGCCATTATTAACAATATACGACCCTATGTATACAGAAATTCAAGTGTCCCTTGCAAATCCCAACTGGAGCATTGTACAAGGCATGAATGAATAAAGAGAATAATAGCAATAAAAGACATTCCGCTGCTTTCCGAAGATGAGGCTTCCCTTTTTGGTGGGGTTTCATGTGTAACTTGAGTTTGGAAAAGTCTTGTTTTGTAGAAAAGCATGGTTCTTAACAGTAGCACTGAGTATGCAAAATGTTCATAGAAATGTCTTTGGAGATGTAAGTCATAAAGGAAGACGGACAGCTGATGACATCCAAGGCAGTGACTGGTGCCTTCCTTTGCAGTAGCTGAACTTGGCATCCGGGCCTGATTCTGGCCTCTGGGACCTGCATGGGGAAGAGACTTGTTTGGGAGATAAAAATTCTGAAAGAGTTAGTTAGTTTTTGCACTTATAGGATAGCAATTGCTGTGCAACTATGGGATGTTGTTCCCCCCCTTTCTGTTTGTTTGTCAATGTAGGACTTAAGCGTCCGATAGACCCGTTCCACAATCGCTTGCCCCTGCGGATTGTACGGAATGCCAAAGGTGTGCTTAATATCCCAGGTGGCCATGAAGGTGGCCAGCTGCCTGGAGCTATAAGCTGGGGCGTCATCGGACTTCATGTGCCGAGGTTCGCCCATGGCCGTGGGAAAGGAGATGCTGCTCCACATGGGGAGCCATTTGTCCCTTCTGTGCTGTTGCCCAAACAAACTGTGAGAAGGTATTAATGCAAACGTGCATGTACTGCCATTTGCCAAAATGTGGAGCATGTGTGAGTCCATCTGCCACACCTGGTTGGCCTCTGTCCCTCGTGGGTTGACCCCCCACGAGGGCCCCCCTACTGCCCCTGCACAATGCAGACAGGAACGGACTATGCCTTAATGGGAGAGTGGCAGGTTGAACTGCCTTGCAAGTGCTTTGGCATTCTGATGAAAGAATGCATGACTCTGAATTGGAGTTGTGAAGACTCCCAAAACTGACCATTGCTGAATTTCCTTTGCGGCCGCATCTGCTCTGCTGTTGCTCTCAGAAGTCGGACCAGGCAAGTCCTGGTGGCTTCTGACATGGGCTACATAGCTACATAGAGCGCTTTGGTGCGGTTCTGCAAGTGAAATTGAGTTGTGAGAAACAAACTTAGCAAATTTTTGTCTATCGCGGGAGTGATGTATGTCCCGGTAGACTGTGAAGCAAATTCCTAAGATACTGGCTGTCAGTAATTATGTTGAAGCGTTCTTTGGCAAAGGTGCGCAAAGTGAGGTTCACGGAAGCCAACTCTGCCCGCTTGTGGAAGAGTCAGGAGCGTGCACCAAGCTTGGTCCTCTTGCCAGGTAAGAACCTAATATGTGCGACCCCCATAAGTGAAAACTGTCCTAGCCCCTGGAAGGGGAACTAGTGACATTAATTCACACAAGGTGACTGTCTGCGTTTGAAGCGAGACGAGTCTGGGGTCTTATGGTAAACCTTGGCGCATGACGTGCCAGGCTTCCCTTGGGTAAATTTCTCATGAAGGCCCCCCTGCGCACATCCGCCCATGGTGTGCGTGCGCATATTTCCTGGAGCTATTCTTGTGCTCCTGTGAGAAGGGTGCCAGATGCTGGCTTAGCCTTTTGCCTGTGCTTAGACTAGCAGCAGAAAAAGGAAGGGGTGGCCTGAAAATGCCTGTATCTGATTGAAAGTGTGACCTGACTGTATTCTTAAAATGGTCCTAGGCAGTCCTGGCTAATGAGTGGCACTCTGCACATTCTCAGGAGCTCAGGGACTAATCCTCCCTTTGTGCTCTGGAGTTTGTGAAATGTGTCTGCTCAAATAGAGAGGGTGCTGTGGGCCAGGTGCCATACTTAAAATGACCGACTAAGACTTATTAAAAACAAGCCAACTATGACGTGCCAGCTGTAAGGAAACAATACACAAAAATGAAAAGACACACAAGTTAAACATTTCCAGCAGGGAGTTCCAATGGCGAAAGGAGGAAAGGAGGAAAGACAAGTCAGAAGTTAACACAATGAGAATGCAACAACTCTTATCATAACGAAATCAGATTAGGTCAGATAATTAAGACAACTGGCTGGGATCCTCCTGTTAAGGAATCCCTACCAGTAATTAACTCAGGAGTCTGTGAAAGGAAGCAATTTAAGACTGTAGAAAGAAATAAATTGGTTACTTTTAAGGCCTGGAGAGGAGTTTTGTTCCTGTAAAAAGGTAACGATTAAGCATTGCAGGCGCACCCCCCCAATAACGGACACAGACAACATTGAAAGTGGATAACAGCATCGGGCCACATTTATTGATTCAATGCCCTAGTCCGAATTATAAATTTGTATTGGTAAAACGACCAATCATAATTCATAAGGCAAGCAGGCCGAAGTAACACTGGTAAGGTACCACCCCAAAATTGCCAACGGCAATTGGTTACAATGTATCAATTTGTATCAATTTGTTTGTTGACAACAAACAAATTGTTGACCGTAGTCAATAACTAACTCATGACCCCACCCTCTGACGCGTATCCGTGAAATCACAGGGGTGATGCATGCTGGTTAGCAATCGTCATCACCCCGTCGCCTGGTTCGTCGTTGACCGGACAACGTTTAACTAATTTATTCCTGTCTAGTGTTGTCCAGTCAATTGCGAACCTGCCGGATACCTGTGGGTCATACTGTTTACCTTACCAGTGCTACCCGCCAATGTGACCAAAGTCAACGTTAGGAACATAGAAAGACCCCTATATCAAACCATAGCAACAGTGTGGGATGGGCAAAAAAGCCAGGACCCGGAAGCCAATATGGGTCCCAGCCAAAAATTCCCACCCGGCCCCGAAGCGACCAAAATATCACACTGTTAACTAGGGAGGGGGTGGAGGGGAAAAAACTTCTCCGCTCCGTCGCTGAGGTAAAATGGCAGCTCGGCTGCCTCGTGGCCACCCCTTTTATGAGGGAGCTGGCCACGCCCCTAACTACCCGGATTCTCTGTCCTGTGGGGGGGGGCCCGCAAAGGGCGCGGCGGCCATTTTGGCACCGCGCTTGCATTGCAGGCGCACCCCCCCAATAACGGACACAGACAACATTGAAAGTGGATAACAGCATCGGGCCACATTTATTGATTCAATGCCCTAGTCCGAATTATAAATTTGTATTGGTAAAACGACCAATCATAATTCATAAGGCAAGCAGGCCGAAGTAACACTGGTAAGGTACCACCCCAAAATTGCCAACGGCAATTGGTTACAATGTATCAATTTGTATCAATTTGTTTGTTGACAACAAACAAATTGTTGACCGTAGTCAATAACTAACTCATGACCCCACCCTCTGACGCGTATCCGTGAAATCACAGGGGTGATGCATGCTGGTTAGCAATCGTCATCACCCCGTCGCCTGGTTCGTCGTTGACCGGACAACGTTTAACTAATTTATTCCTGTCTAGTGTTGTCCAGTCAATTGCGAACCTGCCGGATACCTGTGGGTCATACTGTTTACCTTACCAGTGCTACCCGCCACACGGAGGGGCTTCAAAGAAGACCTGACGCCCCCACCCAGACCGTCAGCTCGGTCGACAGGCCTGCTCGCCAATCACCCAACAGGAGGTCCATACCTCCTCGCGACAGGTGGACCCCATCCCTTGCATACAAGTCATAATTTTGTAGGCTAACATCGGGGTGATGACTGACCCGTCCCCAAGCCCCGTTGGCAAGAAACCGCGCCACCACCCTGTTGACCGTGCGCCTAGCGCGGTCAAGGGCCAGGAGGTGAACGCCCCCTCTATAAGAAAGGCGCGGGATAATGTCCGACCAAACCAGGGTTGTGGCAGGCCAGACATAATGCAAGTAGGCGAGGTCCCCGCAATTCGCATGCTTGAGCGATAAGCCGGTGACCTGGCCCAAATCATTGCCCCCCAGGTGGATGATGAGAATGTCAGGCGGGTCAGCACTCAGGCCAGAAAAAAGGAAAGGCCGCAGCTCCCGCCATAACATCCCAGGCTTACCATGCCATGTGAGACTGGCGTGTTCACCCAGTCCCAGTCGGGGTCCCCACTCTGTCGCCGCAGCGTAACGCGCTGCCCTGTGCACATAGCTGTGGCCCACCAGCCATACTGTCACCGGTGTAATACAACACCCAGGGTCTGTAAGAAAATTGAGAAAAATTGAGAAAAAGACGGTAAGGTGACTGGATTGGTACTCATGGCGGGAGTGGGCGCACATAAAACTGAAAACATTGCGAGCCCCACCTCCCCATGCTGCGTATGTCAGCCCCAGAGTACCCAAAAGCAGCTGCTGTAGCGGCTGCACCAATACGGAATGAATGTGTGCCAAAACGGGCACCTGGTAGGCCCACCCTGGTGAGGGCTCTGGCTGTCACCTTCCAAAACTGAAATTTAGTAAGGGGAGACCCATCTTGGTGACAGAAAAACGGGCCGTGGTGCCTGCCACGCAGTGCCAGGAATTCCTGTAGGGCACCAACCGGACAGATGTCTGCCAAAGAACACCGTAGCAGTCTTACACCACTGCCTACGCCATGCTGATCTGTCTTAGAGGAGCGTATCCTCAACTGGGCCCAGTCTTTGGCAACATAGACATCCTCGAGTTCCAGTGCCCTACACTTGCATCCGCCTTATACAGCATCTCAAGCTCGCTGTCGCGGAGCGCTCCAAAAAGGCCACCGTTGTAGCCGCATGAAGTGGGCTGCCTCATTTCCAAAACAGAGGCCAGGCCAGCCCCGGGCCAATTGGGTAAAAACCCTGGGAAAATCTTGCATCCGCCTTACTCAGCATCTCAAGCTCGCCGATGCGGAGGGCTCCAAAAAGGCCACCGTTGTAGCCGCATAAAGTGGGCTGCCTCATTTATCAAAACTGAGGCCAGGCCAGCCCCGGGCCAATTGGGTAAAAACCCTGGGAAACTCTTGCATCCGCCTTACTCAGCATCTCAAGCTCGCCGACGCGGAGGGCTCCAAAAAGGCCACCGTTGTAGCCGCATGAAGTGGGCTGCCTCATCTATCAAAACAGAGGCCAGGCCAGCCCCGGGCCAACTGGGTCATAAACCCCCTGGGTAAATGGGGTGGCGGTCGCCCAGGAAACGCCCGGGCACGCGCACCCACCCCTCCCAACATGTCTCACCCGGAAGTCATTGGTGCTGTCCACACGACCTCCCACTTTGGCCCTAAAAGCCAACCCGACAGCTGAGATGCTATGGTGCGTGGTGCAAGGCCCTGGGGATACAGGTAAATCGTGAACCGCAGAACATGGGCTACTGGAAAAGGCCAGGTTCCTGGCAGTCGGAATCGGGTACATAATACTCTAAAGGAACTAAATGCGTGGTGATACGCCTTACTCATGCATGGCGCTAGTGACAGGCCAATCGCCCGGTTCACCTCTCCTTGCCAACGGTCCATCTCACATCCGGGAGTGGCGAGGGAAATTCCTCCGCATCCGGGGGCCGAGGCACGGAACCGGGAGATCTGCAGGCGGGACAAAGCAGCAGCAATATCATTATCAACCCTTGGGACATGCCTGGCCCTGAAGGGAACGTTGAGGCACAGGTTGCATAACACAAACCAACTAACTAGCTCCATAACCCCGGGCGATTTGGAATTCTGTGCAGTGACGATGCGGAAAACAGCCGCGTTGCCATGCCAAAGTTGCACAACCGAGTTGGCCCACCCCTTGCCCCATAGCATCAAAGCACCCAGGATAGGGAAACATTCCAGATACATGAGACCATGCAGGTGACCCTTGCCTGCCCAGGATGGTGGCCACCCACCATAGGCCCACTTCCAATTGAAGTACATCCCAGAAACCCAGGAATCCTGAGGCATCGGACTGCATCTAAAAGAAAGGGGGAGCCAGGAAATCAGACCCCAAAATGACACCCCGTTGAACTACCTCTGGATCTATGGCCAGACAAGCACGTCTGCCCCGATACCCCAGGTAAATCTGAGCCTGTGGTGGGGCCTGGATAATCCCGCCATAGCGTCGCACCAGCGCAGAGCAAATGCCCTGCCCGGTGCGATGACCCTGCCAGCGAAACTGGGGTGACCATGTAGCACCAGAAGTTCCCTCAGTGATGCCATGCACTCTGCCAGCAAGACCGCGACAAGGGCCACTAGCCTTGACACCTTATCCCGCTGCAACCTAGAATCCTGCGCTATCGTGTTGCTCTCCACCCCAGGAATACTAGCTGTGGAGATGGGCCCTCGGTCTTTTCGGGCGCTAAAGGGACACCAAGTTCCTCCATTAGCGTCTGAAATGTGTTGAGGAGACGTGTGTACGTGTCCCAGCCCCGTTCAGCCCCGAATAAAACCATCCAGGGAATGGGCTACAGACCGGGACCCTGACCTGCGGACAAAAGCGCAATCTAGGAAAATGGTGAAACGCTCGAATACCGAGCCCCAATGGAATAGTCAAAAGGCATGGCATCATTGAAATAATATGCTCCCCGAGACGGGGGTGCAGGGACAGTGCCACGACCCTGCCCGCATAGACCATTTTGTCAAAGCTGGCAGCAGCCACCTCCCCCCTCCCCTTAAGGGATAAAAGATTGGGGGCATCCTGAGGGGACCCGTTACCCATGAAAAGGATCCGGAACCCCTACCTAAAACCCTGAAGGAGATAACCCGCATCCCCTCCCTTCAGGTACCATGTGAGCCAACGCTCCAACATGTCCACCTCAAATGGGGAGGGAGCCCTTCGGTGAACTAGATCCATCTGCGGCAGTCTTGCAAGCCCCCTGTCTGCCCCACCCTCTGCCCCGCATCCGTCTATGCCTGGGACAGGCAGAGGCCGCATGGGGGCCAACACAGGTGGGACATTCCTGTCTGTATATACAAGTCCTCCCATTAGAGGAGCCATTGGACAAGAAAGTCCAGCACGGCAGGAAGGCTGGAACCCCCCGCCCCGCCCCATGGCAGGTGACCTATGCTGGGGCCGCCCGCTGAACCGCATGCCCACAATGGTATATCTCCCCGGGCACAGGGCGCGTGGGCGTAAAGTACAAAAGCCGCAGTCTGTGGCCTGGCTCATCCCGCCTAATCCCCAGGGTGTGGGGGAATCCGCCTACGGCATTCCTTGTCACAAGCCAACCACGCTGGGCCCGGAAAGTAAACCATCGCCCGGTAGATGTTGTCCAAATACAGGACCATCGGAATTGCCAGATCCGGCTGGGCCCTAAGGTACACCGCCATGCATATGATGCAGGCCGGCGACCATTTGGCCCACATACTTGGTGGCTTGCGACAACGTGCCTGCCACTATCCTTTTCATTCCGCCCCTCCATCTCTCCTTGGTGGGCACCTTGTTTAGGAGTGAGAAGATATCCACATACTCCCCCCGCCAAATTTACTCCCTGGCGGCCTGTGCCAAGTGGTCACTAGCAGTAAGGAATAGGGGCTTAGACCAACCCGGCCACCCCAAACATGCCCCTCAGGGTAGGGAACACCCCCCACCACGGGGCCCCGGGGATGTGTGTGGATGTACTCGCTTACACCGTATACTCACATGCTGCACCCCCGCGGGCCGCCCCCACCGGGGGTTCCGGCCCACTGGGGGCGTCGGAGCTCATGACCGACGTAGAGCTCATCACCGGGGCTTGACCCGCACCTGTCTGCTGGCTGGGGAGCTGCGAGGCAGTGGCCGAAACCGCGCCACGCGCCTGCAGCAGCTCAACCCTCCCTGTCGGCTGTTGTCCTCCTGCCGACAGCGCCTCGAAAGGAACCCCAAAAAGGGGGGGGGGGCGCCTGACTGGCCCGAGCCAACGACGCTTCAAGGGCCGCAAGGCGGGCCAGTAAGGCTTCCACGGTGACCTGGGGCCAAGGGCCGGCCGGCCCGCACGGTCCAGACGTGGGTACAGGTCCCTGTACCCCAGGACCCGAATATGGCCATTGGCCAATACCGAAGCCCGGCAGGGTCGGTGGAGAAACCTGCCAAGGCAGGGGGCCGCACCACCCCCCAAGGCTAGAGGGCCCCGTGGGAGGCGGCGACCCAAGAGCAGCAGGCCCAACCTGGTGGGCAGATGCAGGAGCGGTGTCCACCGCTCGCAGGCCGCGGGCCGGATCCCCTACCGCGCCCGCACTCTGTTCGCCCGCTCCGGGCCAAGAGGCAATAGACCCCATTCCGCCGATCCTGGCAGGGGCAAAGGCGGCTGCTGAGGAGGCGGCACCGCGGTCCTCCGACCTGGGTTGCGCCTCCTGACAGCGCGAGCCGCACTCGAAGCTGCCTTCTTCTTCGAAGGCATCTCCACCGAAGTAAAGGGAAGCCAAAAGGAAAAAATCGCCGCCAAAGGCTTCCCGGTAAGTTAAAGAGCGACGGAGACACAGGGGAAAAAACTTCTCCGCTCCGTCGCTGAGGTAAAATGGCAGCTCGGCTGCCTCGTGGCCACCCCTTTTATGAGGGAGCTGGCCACGCCCCTAACTACCCGGATTCTCTGTCCTGTGGGGGGGGCCCGCAAAGGGCGCGGCGGCCATTTTGGCGCCGCGCTTGCATTTTCTGAATATACAGAGCGCAAGAATGTTTGCGTGCTTTTTCCTGTGAAAGGGGTACAATGAGTGAGTTACTTTACACAGATTAAGGTCAAAATACCAGAACAGTATCTTTCTTAAGAGAATGAAGGAGAGTTAGAACGATTCTCAATCTGCTTGCCAGATGTGGGTAAGTGGGCCAGATGCAGCCCATGTTGCTCTGCCACTGCCTCCGCCAAGCCAAGAAGGGCTGCATGGCAAAGGAAGGGCAGGATGACTGCCCGGACCCCCAGAACTGCCTGAGGCTGCGGGACTTGGCCCCTGACTTTAAAAGGTTGAGAACCGAGGTTACAATACACACATGAAGGCAATGCAATTCTCTCATTCCTAGTGAGATATGTGACTTAAAGACGCTAAGGGACATTCAAACACCAGAGGACGAACAGGCATCAGCTGTGGCGGTCGGGCGGTGGAGTTCGGCTCCCGCCCTCCCTTCTCCAGGTCCTGCTTCCCCCGGAGAGGGATAAAAGACCGGCCGCAGCCCCGAAGACGCCGGGACGCGCTGCCTCGACCCTCTGGCCCCGACATCGCCAGAGGACGAACAGGCATCAGCTGTGGCGGTCGGGCGGTGCAGTTCGGCTCCCACCCTCCCTTCTCCGGGTCCTGCTTCCCCCGGAGAGGGATAAAAGACCGGCCGCAGCCCCGAAGACGCCCGGACGCGCTGCCTCGACCCTCTGGCCCCAACATCGCCAGAGGACGAACAGGCATCAGCTGTGGCGGTCGGGCGGTGGAGTTCGGCTCCCGCCCTCCCTTCTCCGGGTCCTGCTTCCCCTGGAGAGGGATAGAAGACCGGCCGCAGCCCCAAAGACGCCGGGACGCGCTGCCTCGACCCTCTGGCCCCGACATCGCCAGAGAACGAACAGGCATCAGCTGTGGCGGTCGGGCGGTGGAGTTCGCCTCCCGCCCTCCCTTCTCCGGGTTCTGCTTCCCCTGGAGAGGGATAGAAGACCGGCTGCAGCCCCAAAGATGCCGGGACACGCTGCCTCGACCCTCTGGCCCACAACATCGCCAGACAATGTACTTTGAGTGTTGGTTCATTGGACTGTTTCGTTTGATTGTGTCGGCTTATTGTCTTAAGTGTTATGTATCTATTTTTATTGTATCTTTCACTTTCCTGCTGCTGGCTGCATTACAGTCAGCATGCACCAATGTTAACCGCTTAGAGTTTTCAGATCGCGCTTCTGAAAAGAAAAATCTGTTTTCCTGAGTGGCATGGATTGCAAAACTGGTTTTCAAGAGTGGCTTAATCCTTTGACAAAGAAAAAGTCTCAAGGGAAGAAGGGGGGTCACTTTGCCCTATTGCAGGTTAGGATTCCCCACCCACCCACCCACTCTCCTGCTTTCGTTGGCTTTAAGCTGCTAAGCAGGCAAGGCAAAGAGGTTTTGCTCACCATGCTTTATTAAACCTTAAATAGTTCCTGCCCATGAACAGAGTGCAACTGTTTAACACATACTTCACAGTGACATTACCATGCAGTTACACACAAGGAACACTTTTGCAACCATACTGTTGTCATAGAGACAAGGCTTTTGCAATCATATACAGTTCTTGCAGTCATACATTCAGTGGTGCACCATGCATACACACATTTATTTACGCATTCGCACATTCCTCCCCTGATCTGCAGTGTTCTATCCTGCACATGAGAAGATGACTTATGCACAGCTGGCTATCACAACCATCTGGGTGCTTCTACTTAGGGGTGAGTTTCTCTGGGCTACTCCGAGGCAAGACAAGTAGGTACTGCCTGTGCCTTGGGAGAGCTTGGGGTACTATTGCTGGGATGGTTTCTCTGGCATAGCCAGGGCGATGGCTGCCTCCCTTCTAGCCTGGGCCAGATGCATGCCAGAGGGCCAGATTCCCGGATCTCGGTGCTGTCTCGCCCTCCAGTGCCAGAGTGGCCATTTGGTCTTAGGCTTATTCGGACAACCTTTTGAAGATCTGCCTGGTCTAGATTGGCATTCTCTTCTAAGGTGTCTCATTTTTCCACACTGGGAGCAGGCGCCTTGGGGTTTTGGCACTGCTCTGCGCCTGAGTGTGGCAATGGGTCTGCTCTGGAGCCCTGCGTGGCCAGGGGCCGTGCAGATTTCCATGAACAGTTGGCGCTGAGCAGCCCTGCCTGAACGTGTGTCTGCCTTCAGATAGGCTGAACACAGCAGCTGGGTGCTCGCTAATTGTGCCACTGGCAATTTCCCCGTGAATGGATCTTCCTCGCCCATGCGCTGAATGGAGTTCTTAATTGGCAGGGAACTTTTAACTGTCAGAGAAGCGCCAGGGCTTCTCATGCCATGAATTCCTTCAGTGACGTCTGCAGCTGTCACTGAAGGAAAGCTCCCTACACTGCCCTGCTTAAACTGAAATGACGGATAGGGAGCCGCTGGGGCTGATGGCTCTGACTGCGCTGGGGGTTTCTGGATCTCTATCTGGACTGGGTCTACCTCTGCTAAGAGTTTCCTACATTTGCTCCATGTGTGAATTACGCCATCTGGAGCTCTCAGGGGTTGCTGAATGCAGACTCCTATCTGATCCCAGAGCTGAAGGGTTAACATGCCTACTTCTGGGTAAAGCAGGCAGTGTTCCCTCAAGAACACCAAAAGCTGCGCTAGTTCTCCACTGTAAAAGCTTATCTGATATACCCTGGCCAGGGCCTTGAATTCCTCTACATGAATTCTTTGACTAGCGGACGGACGTTGCTGCTGAGGACAAGTCCCCATATTACCTGACGGTCCTTTGAAGTCTCCTTCTCAGGATGAGTCGACGCGTCTGAAGTTCAGGCAATAGGTTTTGCGTGACGAATCTCTGGCTAGAGCTTGGAGCGTGGGCTGCTGCCACGGGCCCTCGGTGGCCTCTGCGCTGTCAGGGGTTCACAGCCGACCCTGAGCGGAACACATTTTTCCGTGCTGCAACCGCCGCGATAGCCGGAGCAAGCTGTAGGATGCCTCTCTGAGATGCCTCGCAGCGTAGCTGTCTTCCCGATTGGATGTCTTTCCGACCAGGGCTACCGCACTGTCCTCCGGGGTGATCAGACACGGTTCTAGCATAGAACCGGACCGCGTAGATCGCTTACTCACGAGTAGGACCACGTCTTGGGGTCACCAGATGTTGGATCGGGGCCGTGGAGCGGCCATTGAGTCCCGGAGGAGACTGATCAAGTAACGACACGAGACAAGATGGAGTGAAGACCAGTGGTTTATTGAGGGAAAATCATCATCATATATAGGAATTCAAGGCAGCGTGTGATAGAATCGTCATCTGACAGAAAATCACATCACATGTTTACCCGGGTTAATTGGGAACCTCTCTCGGGGAAGTTAATTAACTAAGTTAAACACTGGCAGGAGAAGTCCATTGTTCCTAGCTTACCCAAGAGTAATTATGGCCACTATTGATGTTAGGGCTTGGGGTCATCCGTAGGTGCAATATTACCTATTACCTAACCACTTAGTTAGACATTCAATTTCCTCCTGCTTGGACTGCCTGTCAGGTCAGATATGGGTGAATCAATCTTATGACTATTAATCCGCTCCCCAATTTCTGTCCCCTCAGAGCCCAGAGGCCTGGAGCGTTCTCACATGACATGGCCTCTGTCAGGGACAGTATGCCAATTGTGCTCGCGGATACCACATGTGGCCATGATGAATACTGTACTTACATACTGTACTTACATGTAGAGGAAAGTTTACTACCTCTACTCTCTGAAATCACTTTTGTTGCTGTCCTACATGAGGTAGAAGAAGAAACCTTCATCTGGGGAGAGGCTCCATTGCTCCAAAACCAGAATCTGGAATCATGTAATAGTTTTCATGGGTTGAAATCTCAGCCCAAAAATGTTGAGCAATCTCCATCTGAAGGAACTCTCCACACAATCAGAAAAATGGGAAAACCCAGTGGTCCTGCATGTGTGGAAATGTGGCATGTATATAGTTTCCTTTGTAGAGTTAGCTCTCCACAGGTGAGAACTAAGGTGGTAGGGGTAAGGCTAGCCTACCCCACTGGTTAAGATTAAGACTTTTATTGAAGGCATGAATAGCCCGAGTATAGTAGAAATTACAATAGCAATACCAAATTGCACTTATATACCATCCCATAGTGTTTAGTGCACTCTATGGCCAGTCCACAAGTTAATTGGAATTTTGCCCCCAACTCTGGGTACTCATTTCACTGACCTCAGAAGGATGGAAAGCTGAGTCAACCTTGATCTCTGTTCAGGATCGAACTCACAACCTTTTGGTTGCAGTACAGCAGTTCAACCAACGTGCCATTAGGGCTACTGTTAAGTCTAAGATCAATGGTACTTCAACCTTTCTTGTTTCAAAAGAGCAAAATCTCATGCAGATTATATTCAATATTTTCTGGCAAATCCTTCCCTCAGATTCCCCACCATGGTTTAGCTTTAATCTGAAATTAACATAGCATTTGAAATTTTCTTAACGCACCATTATTATTTTGTTCTGTCCTGATAATCCCAACTGTAAGAAGAGTGGAAGCAGGGAAATGACATAAGTGGGTACTTTGATTATGCGTTTTCTCATATTGAAATTAGACATGTGGTAGACTCTTGAAGCCATATTAGAATCTTTTAAAAAATACTCTGTTACTTCACAGAAATGATAATAAGAGCTCAAGCTCACTTCATGTCACCTTGGCTGTATCTGCTTGATTCCATGCTGCTTTTTTTCAGCTCACAGAAGAGTTGGTGTCTGATCTATGAAACTAGAACAGTCCTAAAATGAAAGCCAATTTTGTCCAGGATTAAGCATTGCTACCCTTTCCCCTCCATGAATCAACACTATGAAAATACCTCATTTATTTTTCTTCCTGTGTGTCAATCCCATACTGTATAATAAAAACTGGTAGCTCTAAATTACTGTTTTTCATTCCATTGGGTTGGATGAAGCCTTTTCTTTTTATAATGATCTGTGGCAGGAAACAGCTGCTCTGAATCTTTGAGGCAGACCATCTTCTTTTATATAATATTTCTCTGTCTACCTTGGGGAGCTCTCCAATTTTTCCCAGTTGGGTATTCATATTTAGAAAACCTATCTTCAGTGTTGACTTTTTCTGCTCTCCTTTTCAACTTCCTGAAATTACTAAGCATCCCGCTCTATGCCAAAAGTAAGCCCTGCTGAATGCAAATGGATAGTAACCTGTTACTTAAATATGGAGCAAAGCGAAATTGCTTAAACACCCACTCCCACAAGCTCTTTGTTATGAGCCTGTTTTTGCAATGATTGCAAGGCAGTAAAATAGCTGATCCCCCAAAAGAAACACTGCCAAAGGGTGTGTGTGTGTGTGTGTGTGGGGAGAGACACTTCTGTGATTCATCATCTGCTCTCCATTCAGTCAAAAACAATACTTAAAGGGTCATTCAGAATAGCAGTGATAAATGTGTGATCCTCCAGATCAGGTGTGGCCAAACTTTTTGGACTGCAGGCCTGTCACGTGGTTCAGCGGGCCAATCATGTGGTTTCTCCCACTGGAAGTGGAAGTAAAATGTGTCCACGCATGTGTAAAATGTTGCCGTAAATGCCACGTCTGTTGTAAACACGTTTACAACAGACGCGAGTGCATTTATTTTAGCATTTTGCGCATGCACGGGTGTGTTTTACTTTGCTTCTGGGAGTGGCATGGGCAGTGTGGGCTGGATGATTTGGTATCATGGGCCAGATCCATCGTACAGGCCATAGTCTGGCTCCTCCTGCTACAGATATTGTTGGACTCTAAATCCCAATGGCCTCAACCAAGTGACCAATGATCAAAAACAATGAAAGTTTGTGTCTAGGTATCTGGAGGACTACACCTGTGTGTCCTGTTTCCCCCCCTCCCCATGAACAAACTAACCAGCACTGCTTTCAGTTTCCTACAGTATCAAGCATGTTTTACTTTGACTACTCATTTCTTACTCTGGAGAACAGTAATCATTCTCTACTCAGAGACAGTTGCACTAAGAGCTAAATCATTTAGAACAAAGTGCAAACCATGGGGGTAATAAACACATGTGTAAAATATCAGCCATGATAATTTGTTATCCAACCTACTTTACTCCCACCTTACCAAAAGCCATAGCCACTGGTCTGGATGTAAATTCCCTTCCTCAAGTGGGAGAATCCTGTGAATAGTGTTTCACTTGTGGACCATACCCACAGGCGATGTAAATTTTGTCAACACCTCCTTTCCCTGCAACCTCTGTGCACTGCAGAAAATCTGTTCTGGGTGGTTGGTGAACCCTCAGAACAATGTTAAGGGAAAAGCGTTAGGAGGACAGAAAGAAGTTGGGGGAAAATCTCCTCACCTTCCATTCTGTCATCCATTTGATTCCCAAACTTTCATGAAGAGATGGAACTCTTCTTTTCATGGAAGTGCCTTTTAAAAGCCAGACCAGCTATTGGTTTTCTAGTATTAATGCAGACAGATTGACTTTTCTTGAATTTATTTCTCAAATTTTGTTTCCATTTGCCATTTTCTCCCTTCATCTTTTTTTGAGTCGCCATAATACAAATAAGAATTTTATGGTACCTTATGTTTGACATAATCTTTTGTGGGCTGCAGCCCATTTCTAAATGCAATACTAAAGTGCATCAACTATCCAGATTACAAGAAGTAATAGAACTTCTCTGTCCTACTTTGTCAGGCCTCATCTAGAATCAAGTTGGTATGTGTCCAGAGGAGGACAACTAGAATGGTATTTTTTTTAATTTTAATTTTTAAATTTTTTTTAGAAATCAAGCCTATGAGGAATGGCTGTGGAAGAATGAGTATTATTTCATTTGACAGTCCATGTGTTGTAGCGGACAGAGTGTGAGACTAAGACTCAAGAGACCTGAGTTCAAATCCCCACTTGGCTATGTATGCTTGCTGGGATGTACCGATTGTTAAAAGAAAATACTCCTTAAACATTTTACATACGTTGAAAACCCAATTAGGATTACCATAAATGTTAAGCAATTTGGATAGCATGTAACAAAACATTACTTCGTTTATCTCCAACAAGGGAAAAGCAAAGTCACTACATTTCACAGCCATCCAGTTCGTTTTGCTCAGTAGAGTCCTAGACATCTGCCACACAGCCTCTGCACCACAGAGACCACTTTCAGTTAACTTTGAAACAGAAAGGATTTTGAATAGGATTGCCCACAGGTCCCTGATCAAATTTTGAGTATAATTCAGACCTTCTGTATACATCTTGCATGAGCCTCAAGTAATTTGTGCCTCAGATCCAAATCAATTTGTAGGTGTCTCATTGATTTACAATTTCTTTCTTTTCACATAGGTGTACATGAAGTTTGTGAGCAGGGCAAACTTTAGACTATTAACTTCTAGACAGCTAACTTGCATTCTAGACACCTTTAACCTTTGCCTTTTTCAGCAAGAAAAGAGTAAAATGCTTTGTGCCCCATGTAATTTGATTTGTGTTCTACTCATAAATCAGTTTGTAAATTTGCTTCACTCCCCATCATACCCAAATCTAATAAATTCTGCTTCAGTCCTGACCTCTCTCAAATAATTCTGAATTATGATAATTTAGTTAGTCAATCAGGATTTCTCTGAATCAAATGCACAGTCCTAGTTTTGGAGTAGCCAAATATACTGCTTGCTACAAGCATGTAGTTCATAAAGCTAAGATTTTCCTACTTTCATCAAAGAAGTTCTTTGGTTTATCATTTTGAGCTTCATAAGATGTTCTATCAGTGCAGCTAGACAAGTGTACTCAGAAGTAAATTTAATTAACTGTAATAGAGTTATTCCTAGATAAGAGGATAGGTTCTAGCCTTAATAAATAAGTTAAAAAGTTAGTAAGCAAATTTTATGTACATACCGAATAAATCAGCCCAATTTACAAGAAGCTTCATCAACATTCACTTTATGATTGTATGTAATAAATGAGAACCTTATCTTCAATCCAGGATTTTAAAATGAGGTGCCATAGATCAAATTTATTCATTACATTACAAATTTACTACAAACAGCACATTTCTCAAGTTAGTTACAGGGACAGGGACAATGCTATTAACATTAATGTTGTCTGAGGTCAAATTAGAATTGAAAAACTGGAGAAACTAATATGTTTTGCTTGATTTGGGTTGATATGCAAGAATGGATTCTTTGTAAAACCAAAATAATAATGACTTTATAAAGAGGACCAAGTCTGTCTTTTGTAAGGAGGTCTGTTGCATGTACTTAGAAATAAGCTGCTCCAAAAAATGAAGGGAACACCTAAACAACACAATGTAACCCCAAGTCAATCACACTTCTATGAAATCAAACTGTCCACCCTGGTAGCAACACCAATTGATAATCAATTCTACATGCTGTTGTGCAAATGGAAGAGACAATAGGTGGACATCAGAGGCAATTAGCAAGGCATCGCCAATAAAGGTGTGGTTCAGCAGGAGGTGACCACAGACCACTTCTTAGTTCCTTTGTTTTCTGGCTGATGGTTTGGTCACTGTTGAATGCTGGTGGTCCCTTCACTCTAGTGGTAGCATGAGACGGAGCCTACAACTCACACAAGTGGCTCAGGTAGTGCAGCTCATCCAGGATGGCACATCAATGTGAGCTGTGGCACAAACGTTTGCTGTGTCTGCCAGCGTAGTGTCCAGAGCATGGAGGCACTACCAGGAGACAGGCCAGTACATCAGGAGATGTGGAGGTGGCCATAGGAGGGCAACAACCCAGCAGCAGGATTGCTACTTCTGCCTTTGTGCAAGGAAGAACAGGTGGAGCACTGCCAGAGACCTGCAAAATGACTTCCAGCAGGCCACCAATGAGCATGTGTCTGCTCAAATGGTCAGGAACAGACTCCATGAGGGTGGTATGAGGGCCCAACAACCACAGGTGGGGGTTGTGCTCACAGCCCTCCACCATGCAAGATGTTTGGCATTTCCCAGAGAACACCAAGATTGGCAGGTTCATCACTGGCGCCCTGTGCTATTCACAGATGAAAGCAGGTTCACACTGAGCACATGTGACAGACGTGTCAGGGTCTGGAGACACCGTGGAGAACGTTATGCTGCCTGCAACATCCTCCAGCATGACCGGTTTGGCGGTGGGTCAGTAATGGTGTGGGGTGGCATTTCCCTGGAGGGCTGCACAGCCCTCTATGTGCTCGCCAGAGGTAGCCTGACTGCCATTAGGTACTGAGATAAGATCCTCAGACCCCTTATGAGATCATATGCTGGTGCAGTTGGCCCTGGGTTCCTCCTAATGCATGAAAATGCTAGACCTCATGTGGCTGGAGCGTGTCAGTGGTTCCTGCAAGATGAAGGCATTGATGCTATGGACTGGCCCACCCATTCCCCAGACCTGAGTCCGATTGAGCACATCTGGGACATAATGACTCACTCCATCTACCGACACCACGTTGCACCACAGACTGTCCAGGAGTTGGGGGTTGCTTTAGTCCAGCTGTGGGAGGAGATCCCTCAGGAGACCATCCGCCACCTCATCAGGAGCATGCCCAGGCACATGGAGGCCACACACACTACTGAGCCTCATTTTGACTTGATTTAAGGACATTACAACGCAGTTGGATCAACCCGTAGTGTTTTCTTCCACTGTCACTCTGAGTGTAACTCCAAATCCAGACCTCCATGGGTTGGTGAATTTGATTCTCATTGTTAAGTTTTGTGTGATTTTGTTGTCCGCACATTCGACTACAGTATGTGAACAACAATAGGAATACAGTATTTCAGTCATTCGGATTGTGGGGTGCCTTATTTTTGTGTGCCCTTTATATAGAGAGAGCTCAAAGGAGAACATATAGCAATGAGCCTCTGGAAGTATTACTATGGGAAAAGATGAATGGCACAAATAAAGACCTTTGTTAAGTTTACAGTCTCTTCCATTCTTACTTTTGGAGCATTTAAACCAGCATCTATATAATCTTGAGATTACCAAGCATCTCAAGATATGTCTTAAACAAAAGCAGGAATACATGTAGCCCATGGGTTACATGAGATCCCCCCAAGATCATTCTAACTGCCCCAAAGCCCTTCCAAAATGTATAAATAATTTCATAAAAATTAGGCAGCATAATATTGCTTCCATGACATAAGCTCATCATCTAAAACAAGATATGCCTCATCTTGATTTAGAAGAAAATCTGTGAGGTTTTCCCCATACTGGATTTGTTTTTTGATGATGCCCGATTTCATTGAGTGGGTTATCATGGCTCCTTGAGGGTTTTGGAGCACAAGGGATTGGCTCCTAGATTTTCCCCATCCCTTGCCTCATGGAAGCCATTTCTTGGAATAAAGGTGTTTCTTGGTTTATTTTCTTATAATTTTTATTAAATTAATATAAACAAAAATTTAACAATAAACAAACAAACAAACAATAAGCTTCATCTGCATCAAGTGTATAGATAGATAGATATAGATATAGATATAGATATAGATATAGATATAGATATATATAAACACACACACACATATAGATAGATAGATAGATAGATAGATATAGATATAGATATAGATATAGATATAGATATAGATATAAAGATAGATAGATATATCTCAAATAATTAACCGATGCAATTTTCTACTGCATTTTTCACAAATCTAATATAACCACTTTAGTGTTATATTTGAAATGGACAGAACATGTACTATGCTGGAGAACTAAAGCTAAGACATAGCAGCTGGAGGCAAAATATGGTGGTAGAGTGTTTGACAATAGTTGCGAAAAAATCTCAGCTGAAATGTGGTCATTATCCCTGGGTACTTTCTGTGTTTGATTAGGATGCATGTTGTTGTTGTTATCAAATTGAAGGAAGATTTAGCTAAACCTGGAATTTATTGTAATAAATGCATAGGCAATCATTCTGAAATAACAATTCTCTTAAACAACTTTCAGGTCCTTGAGTTATTTATATTGCTGCTTAATCCTAGAAATTTATTGACATTCTTTTTGCCTTCTCCATAATTTCAAGTACTGAGTAATTGTGTGTGTGCTTGTGTTATATGATGTCAAGTTGCATCTGATTTATAGCTACTCTAATATGGCTTTGAAAGTAAGTGAAATATTTAACAAGTCATTTTACCAGTTCCATCCATCCAATCACTGTTCGAAACTGATTAAGAATTTAAAACTAGATCTCCTGAGTCCTAATTCATCAGTTTGCCCACTGCACCATATGAGATACTTCACTGAGCCTTTAGTTCAGGGATTCTCAACCTGTGGCCCATGGGCCAGATGCAACCCTTGGCCCCATTTCATGTGACCCACCACCACCACACCAGGAAGTGCCATGTGGTGGAGGAAGAAGGGCAAAATGGCCATCCAGCCCTCAAAACTGACTGAGGGAGCGTGACCCGGCCTCTGGCTTAAAAAGGCTGTGAACTCCTGCTTTAGGTAAACAAATTAAGAAGAATCTGCACTATTCATCCTTTGTGGATCTATCCCTGGGAAAACAAGTTGAGGATATGAGTCATTTTAACAGGGTTGTGTTTATCAGGGTTGTATGGAAGGGTGAAAGACCACAGTGGCTTAGTGGTTAAGACACTGACCTTGATGACTGGAAGGTCAACAGATCAGCAGTTTGAGGCCTGAATGCTGCGCAATGGAGTGAGCTCCCGTCGTCAAAAGCAAGAAATGGCAAGTAGATAAATAGGTACCACTTCAGTGGGGAACATAACAGCATTCCATGCACTTTGGTGTCTAGACATGCTTGCCACATGACCACAGAAACATCTGCCGACTAAGACAGCACTGGCTCTTTGGCTGTAAAGGGAAATAAGCACCACCTCCTAGAGTCAGATATGACTGGCTTTTGAGCAAGGGCAACCTTTACCATTACTATGTAAGGATGCACATTTTCCCTCTGCCCAGCCCAGAAAAGTATGTACAGATTGTTGTACAACTTGCCTGAGCACTTTTTTGGTTACAGCTCAACCTGAACATTGTTTCTGTCTATGATGGTATTTATTTTCATATGAATGCAGAAATGCAAGAGATCATGACCTGAGATGCCATCCGATCTGAGGTCATGATAGACCTTAAATAATCAAAGAAAGATATGCAGGAAGATTTTTACTTTTACCTATGGGCAGCGGTGGGCTCCAAAAATTATTACTACCACACTGTGGGCATGATATGTTGGGTGTGGCCAGGGTGAAAGTCCTGTGTTGCACCCAAATTGGGGCTATTTTATTTCAAAACTTGGATGGGCGGGGCCAGCTGGAATTTCTGCTACTGGTTCTGGTGAACTGGTGCGAACCTGCTGATGCCCACCACTGCCTATGGGCATCTACTAGTAAAGGCACAAAGACTAGCAGTAAGAGCTGTTTTGCAACCTCACACCAATAAGGAAAAAGAACTAAAAAGGCAGTGAGGGGCAGAGGGAAATATTAATTCTGTTGTGTATTGAATGTAATTGTAACCACACGAATGAGCGAGTGTAACAAGCTATAACCACATGAATGAGTGAATGTAACAAGCTGTATCTTGCAATAGAAACAATGTAACAAACCACAATAGAACGCGAGCTAGTGACCACTAGGGGGAAATAGTGAGCGTTCAGCTCACATGGTACACATTCCTCAAATACCTTCAGCTGCGTGGGAAAGATTCCCACCCTCACCTCACCTGGACAAGAAGGGTGTGACTAAGGATGACGTCACATGGACAGTAGCCAATGCGCTATCAAGGAGCCACATTCAAATATATAGCCACTGCATAAAAGGAGCTGTTTGTCTGCCATTACCTCATGTTCGTGCTGTACTCCATGCAATAAAGATGCGTTAGGCTAGTTTACATCTGTTTAGTGTATGGGACCGAAGACAATGAAACAGCCGAAGGGTTGGCTTAACACAGGTTTATTGCATGATGATCCGGAGGAACATGTGGTAATGGCGGATGGGTAGCTCAATATATACAGCTGGCTATACATTTGAATGTGGCTCGTTGACAGTCTATTGGTTGCTGCCTGCGTGACGTCATAGAAGGTCACGCCCTTCTTGTCCAGGTGTTGAGGTGGCGGGAATCTTCCCGCGCTGCTGATCCAGGGTGAATCTGAGCCATGAGAGCTGGACGCTCGCTATTGCCATCTAGTGGTCACTAGCTCACGTCCTCTTATAGGGGTTACAGTGCTACAGCTGAAGGTTATAATGTTGCACACAGAAAGGTTACATTGTTACCACATGGCTAGGTACATTGTTAAAGGCACAGCTTTACAGAACACAACATCCCTCCCCCCTAGGATGAGACGAAGTCTCTCAGCCAAGATGGCTTATTGCAAGTGCGTTTGGGCCGTGATGTGGGCTGACCTGCCCTGGGGGCGCTACCGCTTCTTTGTTCCCTGGTCCCTTGTCCTGAAACGGGAGAGGGAGACTTGTTAGCTGCTTGCCGTGGTTTGGCGGCTTTAGGGGAAGGGAAAAACTCCATTGTGGGCAGACCGGGGGCACTCGGGGCTAACGAAAAGCCCCTCTTCTCGCTTGGACGGGTGGGGGACCACTCCGAAAAACTCCCCCGGCTCTGAAAATCAAATCCTAACTCAGTTGGGGTAACCGTATTTGTGGGGGAATCCCGCGAGATATGTATGGGGTCGGGTTCCTCCTCCTCCGAAAGATCCCGCAGGATATCTATGAGAACAGACTCCCTTTCCTCCCCCCTTGGTGGGGACCCGCGGCCCCCCTCTCCTCCCCCTTGGGCTGAACGGGTGGGGGAGAACCCTAACGTTGAGTTTTGTTCCTTTTGGTCTGCGCCCTGCTCATCGGGGACCCTGCGCCGGAGCTGGTCCGCGTGCCGCCTCCACAGTAAGCCTGTGCTGGTCTCCACGCGGTACGACACGGGGCCGGTTTGCTCCACGACAACGCCCGGTACCCAGGCTGGGCCCGCGCTGGCGTAGTTCCTGCAATGCACAGGGGCGCCTACGCTGAAACTCTTTGTGGCCTCTAGCCCGATGTTCCTTCCCTTGTCTTCTACTCTCGTGGGGTCTAGCCTAGTGAGGATGGTGGTCAGTTTCCTGCGCATTAAGAGCTCTGCGGGGGAGTATCCTGACGCCAACGGGGTCACCCTGTAACCTAGCAGAAACTGACACACTTGTAGGTTGAGATCCCCGGGGCCCATGCGCCGCAGCGCGTCCTTCGTGGTGCGGACGAGGCACTCTAGTTGGCCATTGGTGGCCGGATGGAAAGCGGCGGAGGTGATGTGCCGGATGGCGTTAATCTCCGTGAATGCCCTGAATTCAGCGGACGTGAAGCAACTAGCGTTATCGCTAATTAGGGTGTCGGGTATGCCGAACGTGGAAAAAATTCTCCGCAAATGCTTGATTGTCGCGGCCGAGGAGGTGCTCGTGACTGGGATGACCTCCAACCACTTGGAGAAGGCATCCACAACAAGGAGAAACAGAGTTCCTCGGAACGGGCCCGCGAAATCTATGTGTATCCGGGACCACGGCCCCTTAGCTGCGTCCCACTCCCTGTGGGGAAGACGGGCCTCCTCTGGTCTGGAGCATTGGCAACTCTCACAAGTGCCGACCATGTGCTCAATGTCAGCGTCTAACTGGGGCCACCAAAAATAACTACGGGCCAGCGCTTTGGAGCGCACAATTCCAGGGTGGCTGACGTGCAGCAGTTTGAGCACCCGCGGTCGTAGGGACGTGGGGATCACTACCCGCTGGCCCCACAGAAGGCACCCCCTCTCTAGGGACAACTCTAGTTTTTTCCGGAAGAATGGGTCGAATTCCGCTGCCGGGGAAGACGCAGGCCACCCTTTCTGCACCCATGAGCAAACCTTCGCCAAGGTATTGTCCTTGCCGGTCGCTTTGGCGATGTCAGCGGGCAATATTGGGGGTGAGTCTAGGACTATCATCAGTACCTGGTGGTCTGGCTCCTCCCCGCCCACGTGGCTGCTATCTTGGGGGAGGGGGGATCTCGACAGGGCGTCCGCATGGCTAATTTCCCTCCCGGGTCTGTACACCAACGCGTGCTGATACGCATTGAGGAAAATGGCCCACCTAAGCATCCTCGGGGACAGGATCTGTGGCGTGGGCTTATCTGCGGTAAAAATCCCTAGCAGGGGTTTGTGGTCAGTCACGATGGTGAAAGGGCGGCCATACAGAAAATCATGAAATTTTTTCGTCCCCGCAATTATTGCTAGCGCTTCCCTATCTGTCTGTGCGTAATTTCTCTCCGCTTGGGACAGGGACCTGGAGTAGAATGCTATCGGGGCCTCCCTTCCGTTTTCTAGCACGTGGCACAGCACCGCCCCCACCCCCACCGGGGATGCATCACAGATCAGGACCACCGGGCGTTTGGGGTTGAAATGGGTAAGTATGGCATCAGACGCCAGGAGATGTTTCAGCTCACTAAACCCCCTCTCTTGGTCGTCGCCCCACTTCCATGCCTCGTCCTTTTTAAGCAGTTTGTGTAGCGGTTCAGCCACTGCTGCCTTCCGGGGGAGGAAGGAGTGGTAAAAGTTAAGCAGCCCTAGGAACGACTGCAGCTTGGCCTTGGAGTTAGGGCGAGGGGCCTTCTTAATGGCGGCCACCTTAGATTTGGATGGTTTTATCCCCTTAGGAGTCACACGAAACCCTAGGAACTCGACCTCGGTCACGAAGAAGATGCATTTGTCTTTTCGCAGTCTCAACCCCGCCTTTTCGAATATTGCCAGAACCTTTCCCAGTCTCTTGGCCAATTCAGCCCGACTCCCCCCCCCCCCCCCGTTATCAACACGTCATCAAAATAAGGCAACACCCCCTCTAGCCCCTTCAGGACGCGTTCCACAAGTGACTGGAAAATTCCAGGCACCGAATTTACGCCGAATTGAAGGCGGGTCACCTGGAACGCCCCCTTATGAGTGACTATGGTCTGTGCAGCAGCTGCGGCAGGGGACACCGAAAGCTGCTGGTAGGCCTGTGCCAAGTCGAGCTTAGCGAAACACTTTCCCCCGTGCAACCTGGCAAGCAGATGGCTGACTACCGGCACCGCATACGCATTAGGGCGGATCGCCTTATTGATGGTGCACTTGTAATCAGCGCATATGCGGACCTCCCCATTGGCCTTTAGTGCTGTTACAATTGGAGTTTCCCACTCCGCAGAATCAACAGGAACAAGGATCCCCTGGCCCACCAATTTGTCCAGTTCCGCCTCTATTTTGTCCTTGAGTGCAAACGGCACCCGGCGCGGTTTGAGTCGTATTGGATGGACCTCCGGGTCTAGGTTGAATGTCACTGGGGGCCCCTTGAATTTCCCCAGTCCCTTTTTGAAAACTTCGGGGTGCGCGTCGCACACCTCCTGCACCGGGTCAGTCCCAACGGCATGCACCCCCCCAATAAACAAACCCAGGGGCTGAAACCATTGAGTTCCGAGGAGACTGCAATCCCCCCCTTTAAGCATGACTAGGGAGAGAGCCGCGGCGTGCTTCTTGAATTTGACCTGAAATTCTCCAACCCCCAACACTGGAATACTGTTTCCTTGCACGTCCCGTAGCGTGGACCTCAACGCTTTGAGCTTGGGTCGCATGTGGGGGGCAATTCTCAAAAACTCCCTCTGGGAAATAATTGAATATGAGGAACCCGAGTCAATTTCCATCCTAATGGGAACCCCTTGCACTAGTACCTCAACAAAGTAATGGGGGTGTCCCGCGGACACGCTGAATACTGGGGTGTCGTCCTCGCTGCCGTCGGAGATGCGGCCCACGCCGTCCCGCTTTCTCGTGGCCTGGGCGCCGTCTTTGGGTCTCGTCGGGCGGTCTTGTCCCGTCGAACGGTCTGCCGAGCTCCTCCGGGCCTCGCGCCTCTTTCTGCACACTTTGGCGATGTGCCCGCGGCGGCCGCAGTTGTGACACTCGTCCTTTCTGAACGGGCATTTGGCGCGGTCGTGGGCCGCTCCACAGCCGTCGCACCGCCGGCCCTCTTTCCGGACCCTCCGGACGTCCTCGTCGTCGCTGCTCTCTGCGGACGATTTCGAAGTTCGCCGGGCTGCGTGCACCGATGTCTCTGCCTTGCTCGTCTTCGGCCGCCAGTCCTGGAGCTCTTGCACCCCAGCCTTTGTGGCCTCCGCAGCCTGTGCCGCTTTCAGGACCTCCTGCAACGTGGGGGGTGGCTCTTGGTTCATTAGCGTGCGCTGAGTCTCGGCGTCGTTCAGGCCGCATAGCACGCAGTCCCTGAGGGTGATTTCAGCATTCTCCCATTTACACGGGCCGGCAGCCAGCCGCAGGGCCGCCACGAAGGCGGCAACCGTCTCCCCGGGCGCCTGGACTTGCCTCCAGAACGCGCTCCGAGCGGGAAACATCGCCGTCGAGGGCCGGAAATACTTGCGCAGCATCTGTAGGAGCTCTTTGGCCTTGAAATCGCTCACCCTCTTCGGTGCGATCAGGTCCACCAAGGTCCTTTTGGTTTCTTGTCCAAGCATCCTGGTGAAGATGGCCCTTTTCTTTGCCTCATCCGTGACTTCGGCTTCGACCAGTGCTCCCTGGAAGTCCATTTCGAAGATCTCCCAGTCTCCCGGTTTCCTGATCTCGAAACCGGCGCATGTCTTGGTCCCGTGGGCAGCCATATCCCACCTTCGTCGCCAATTTAGTGTATGGGACCGAAGACAATGAAACAGCCGAAGGGTTGGCTTAACACAGGTTTATTGCATGATGATCCGGAGGAACATGTGGTAATGGCGGATGGGTAGCTCAATATATACAGCTGGCTATACATTTGAATGTGGCTCATTGACAGTCTATTGGTTGCTGCCTGCGTGACGTCATAGAAGGTCACGCCCTTCTTGTCCAGGTGTTGAGGTGGCGGGAATCTTCCCGCGCTGCTGATCCAGGGTGAATCTGAGCCATGAGAGCTGGACGCTCGCTATTGCCATCTAGTGGTCACTAGCTCGCGTCCTCTTATAGGGGTTACAGTGCTACAGCTGAAGGTTATAATGTTGCACACAGAAAGGTTACATTGTTACCACATGGCTAGGTACATTGTTAAAGGCACAGCTTTACAGAACACAACAATCTGCTTCCATTGTCTTGATTCCCAAACACCAAATTGGTGACGAGGATGGGATATGGCTTCCCACAGGGACAAGGCACTTCCACAGCAACCGGTTTTCAACGTAAACCAGCCCGAGCGATGGGACTGGTTCGAAATGCACTTCAGGAGTATGGTAATGGTTGCCGGCATCACGGATGCGGGAAAGAAGAGGGGCCTTCTCATCACGATGCTCGGCTATCACGCAGTGCAAACGCTGATGGACCTGGTGGCACCAAGAGAAGTGGAGCAGGTTGCCATAGCCGACCTGTTGGTTGCACAGAGAGACCACTTCAAGCCGAAGGTGTCCTTCTTCTCTGCCAGGGCCACGTTCGCGAGGAGGGACCAAAAGCCGGGTGAGTCTGTGACCGAATATGCGGCGGCCCTCCGCTTGGTGGCAACCCCGTGCGAATGGTGGGAGTTCTTAGATATGGCCCTTAGAGACCAGCTGCTTTGCGGGATGCGAGATGGGGACGCCCAAAGGAAGCTTATGACCCGTGGCCACAACCTCACCTTCAAAGAGGTTCTGCAAGAGGCACAAACGACTGAGTCCACAAGGGCAGGGTTCAAGCTCCTCAAAGCGAAGCCACCACCAATTGAGGCGGCTGCATCAGCAGTCCAGGCGACCTGGAAGGTGCCCCCTGCCCCATGCTCGCCCACATCTTCAGAGGCCTCCGCCAGTGCAGGTGCAGGCTCCAGTGAAGATGAGGGGGTCGAGAAAGTCGGAAAGGGGCAGGGCGAGAAGAAAGGAAAGGGAGGCCGGTGTTGCGATGGCTGCGGAGCATCCCACAATCGGAGCAAGTGCCCATTCCAGAAGGCTGAGTGCCACAACTGCGGACGAAGGGGCCACATCGCCAGGGCGTGAAGGCAACGGCAAGACGAGAGCAAGAGCCCAGCAGAGCACTCCACGCGGAGACGGGATGGCATCGGCAGAGTCTACGATGGCGTCGATGGCCCAGAGGGGTACTATGTGTACCGAAGAGCATATGGGGGAGACGACCTGGCCGTTCACAGTGTGCACCCACGTTTTTATGTTGAGGTACTGTTGCAGGGGATCCCAGTTAGGATGGAAATAGACTCGGGGTCTGCCTACTCCATCATTTCCCATAGAGAGTTTTTGCGCATTCCCCCCAAGGCGCGACCCAGACTCAAGGAACTGAGGTCGAACTTAAGGGATGTACATGGGAATGGAATCCCAGTGTTGGGGGTGGGGGACTTTGAAATACAGTACAAGGGACTCAGAAGGAAACTCCCCCTAGTAGTTTTAAAGGAGGGGGTGCACAGAGAGACCTCCTGGGAACACAGTGGTTCAAACCCCTGGAGATTTTCATTGGAGGCGTCCATGCCATCGGGGGGTGGTGGTGGATGAAATTCAGGCAGTGTGCAACACACACCCCGAGGTATTCAAGAAGGGACTCGGGAAGTACAAGGGGCCCCCAGTTTCATTTGACCTAGACCCGGAGGTCCGCCCAATTAGGCTCAAGCCACGACGGGTTCCATTCCCCCTGAAGGACAAAATAGAGGCGGAACTTGACAAACTGGTGGGTCAGGGGATCTTAGTGTCTGTGGACTCTGCAGAGTGGGAGACTCCTATTGTTACAGCGCTAAAAGCAAATGGGGAGGTGCGGATTTGCGCTGACTACAAGTGTACAATCAACAAGGCAATCCGCCCTAATGCCTATCCGGTGCCAGTAGTTAGCCATCTGCTAGCTACTTTACATGGGGGGAAGTGTTTCGCCAAATTGGATCTGGCGCAGGCGTACCAGCAGCTATCAGTAACCCCAGCTACAGCTGCTGAGCAAACCATTGTAACTCACAAGGGGGCATTTAAGGTGACGCGCCTACAGTTCGGATTGAACTCGGCGCCGGGGATATTTCCGTCCCTTGTGTAACATCCTTTAAAGGGGCTACCCGGTGTTTAGCCATATTTTGATGATATTTTGATATCTGGGGGGAGCGAAGCAGAACTGGCCCAGAGATTAGATAAGGTCCTTACAGTGTTCGAATCCATGGGGTGGAGACTGCGGAGAGACAAATGTGTGTTCCTTGCAAAAGAAGTTGAGTTCCTGGGTTTTCGCATAAACCCTGAGGGAGTGAAACCCGTTGAGTCCAAAGTCTTGGCCATCGAAAACGCCCCTCGCCCCACCGCGAAACCGGAGCTGCAATCCTTCCTGGGACTGCTGAATTTTTACCATTCTTTCCTGCCCAGGAAAGCGTAGATTGCAGAGCCCCTGAATAAGCTGCTGAAGAAGGATGCGGTTTGGTGGTGGGGAGAGAACCAAGAGCGGGCTTTCAGGGAACTCAAGCAGCTCCTCTCCTCAGAGGCCATCCTGACCCATTTCGACCCAAAGAAGCCGGTAGTCTTAGTCTGCGACGCCTCACCAGTGGGGATGGGGGCGGTCCTTTGCCACGTGCTAGAGAGCGGGTGAGAAGCCCCAATTGCCTTCTATTTGAGATCATTGTCTAAGGCAGAACGCAATTACGCCCAAACAGATAGGGAGGCCCTTGCTATTGTGGCGGGCACAAAGAAGTTCCATGATTTTTTGTATGGTCGTCCATTCACCATTGTAACCGACCACAAGCCACTATTGGGTATTTTCACCTCATAAAAACATAAGAACAGCCTTGCTGAAACAGCCACAGCCCATCCAGTCCAGCATTCTGTCTCACACAGTGGCTCACCATTTCCTTCAGGGTATTCCCAAGGAGATGCCTTCCCCTGCTTAGGATTCCCTGGAAATGGCATTGAGAGATATCCTGCCTATCTCGCCAAACCAAAGGTTGTCCTTAGGTATCCATAATTATAGCCATTGATCTCCTTGTCCTCCATGAACTTGTCTAATCTTTTCTTAAAGCTGTCAAGACTGACAGCTGTCACCACTTCTTCTGGCAGGGAGTTCCATAGACCAGTGATCCTCTGGGTGAAAAAGTACTTTCTCTTATTTGTTTGAGAACTAGTACCCAAAAATTTCATCGAGCATCCCCTGGTTCTAGTGTTGTGCGATAGGGAAAACAGTTTTTCCTTATCTACTTTGTCCACACCGTGCATGATTTTATAAACTTCAATCAGGTCACCTCTTAGACGCCGTTGCTCAAGAGTGAAAAGGCCCAACCGTTGCAGCCTCAGATGGTAAGGAAGGTGTTCCAGTCCCCTAATCATTCTGGTTGCCCTCCTCTGCACTTTCTCCAACTCCATAATATCCTTCTGGAGGTATGGCGACCAGAACTGTACACAGTATTCCAGATGGGGCCTCACCATAGATTTCTAAAGAGGCAAAATGACACTTGCTGACTTATTTTCTATACCCTTCCTAATGATCCCTAGCATTGAGTTTGCTTTTTTCACTGCTGAGGCACACTGGGTTGACACCTTCATTGAGTTGTCCACCAGGACACCAAGGTCCCTTTCCTGGTTTGTCGCAGAGAGTTCAGACCCCATCAGTTTATAAATGTAATTGGGTTTTTTTGCCCCAACATGCATCACTCTGCACTTACTAGTGTTGAAGCTCATTTGCCACTGTTTTGGCCACTCACCCAGTGTCAAGAGATCCCTCTGGAGCTCCTCACAATCTCTCACAGTTTTCACTACCCTGTGTAATTTAGTGTCGTCAGCCAATTTGGCTACCTTGCTATTTACTCCTACCTCTAAATCATTTATGAAGAGGTTGAAAAGCAGGGGTCCCAGTATTGAACCTTGGGGGACCCCACTCTTTACTTCCCTCCACTTGGAGAAGTGTCCATTTAGTGCTACCCTCTGTTTCCTGTCCCTTAGTCAGTTGCGGATCCAGGACAAGACCTGTCCCTTTATTCCATGACTGGCAAGTTTATCCAAGAGCCTTTGGTGTGGGACCTTGTCAAAAGCCTTCTGAAAGTCCAGATAAACAACGTCAACTGGATCCCCCTTATCCACATACTTGTTGACACTCTCAAAAAATTCCAAAAGATTAGTGAGGCATGATTTGCCCTTGCAAAAGCCATGTTGGCTCTCCTTTAGCAGCGCCTTCTCTTCTATGTGCCTATTTATTCTATCTTTTAGGATGGTTTCCATCACTTTACCTGGGACACATGTCAAACTTGTTGTTGTTGTTCAGTCGCACAGTCGGTTCCGACCCTTTGCGACCCTATGGACCATTGTTCTCCAGGCACCTCTGTCCTCCACCATCCCCCTCAGCACTCCCAGTTCTGTGCCCATTGTGTCTACAATACCATCTAGCCATCTCATCTTTGGCCTCCCCCTTCTTCTTTTGCCCTCCACCTTTCCCAACATCAGGGCCTTCTCAAGTGAATCCTCCCTTCTCATTTGATGTCCAAAATACTTTAGCTTCGTCTTTACTATTAGCCCTTCCAATGAACAGTCAGTGTTGATTTCTTCTAAGATTGACCTATTTGTTCTCCTCGCTGTCCAGGGTACTCTCAAAACTCTCCTCCAACACCACATTTCAAAGGCATCTATTCTTCTGCGTTCAGCTTTCCTAATTGTCCAGCTCTCACATCCGTACATTACCACTGGGAATACCATTGCTTTGACTATTCTAATTTTTGTTTGCAATGTGATGTCTCTGCTTTTCACTATGTTCCCCAGGTTTCTCATGGCTTGTCTCCCAAGAATCAGTCGCCTTTTTATTTCATGGCTGCAATCCCCATCTGCCGTGATCTTTGATCCCAGGAAAGTAAAATCTGTCACTGCTTCTACTTCTTCCCCTTCTATTTTCCAGGAACTGATTGGGCCTGTTGCCATTACCTTGGTTTTCTTGATATTGAGTCTCAAACCAGCTTTTGCACTCTCCTCCTTCAGCCCAATCAAGAGGTTCTTTAGGTCTTCCTCACTTTCTGCCATTAGGGTGGTATCGTCTGCATATCTCAGATTGTTTATGTTTCTCCCAGCAATTTTAATCCCATATTGTGATTCCTCCATCCCTGCATTTCGCATTATGTGCTCTGTGTATAGATTGAATAAGCAGGGTGATAAAATGCAGCCTTGTCTTACTCCTTTTCCTATTCCAAACCACTCTGTCATTCTATGTTCTGTCCTAACTGTTGCTTCTTGGTTCATGTACAGATTTCTCAGGAGGCATATGATGTGCTCTGGTATTCCCATTACTTTAATTACTTGCCACATCTTGTTGTGGTCCACACAGTCAAATGCCTTAGTGTAATCAATGAGAGGAGGGTTTCAGATTTGTCAGGAACTGGAGAACATTTTGGGACAAGCCAAATCTGTTCAGGAGGGATGGGTTGCATTTGAACCATGATGGGACCAGATTGCTGGCACTCAACATCAAAAAGGCTGCAGAGCAGCTTTTAAACTGATAACTGGGGGAAAGCCGACAGGAGCTGGGCAGCATCCGGTTCGGGAAAGTGTGTACTTGAGTAGTGAGGAGGATGCAAAAATTACTGAGCAGAGAGAGGAGCTAGTCACTAGCATTCTAGCAGAAGGATGCAAGAGGCAGTACAACAATGCAACTGGACACAAAAGACTGTGTCAGAAAAGCATATATAAATGCTTGTATACAAATGCCAGAAGCCTCCGGAACAAAATAGGGGAGCTGGAATACTTAGCAATAGATAAGAATATTGATATTATTGGTATCACTGAAACCTGGTGGACGGATGATAACCAATGGGATACAGTTATCCCAGGCTACAAACTGTACAGGAAGGATAGGAAGGGGCAAACAGGAGGTGGTGTAGCCTTGTATGTCAAAGAAGTGATAAAATCGTATGAATTGGAATATCTAGGTGATTTAGAGTCACCATTAGAAGCTCTGTGGGTAAGAGTACTAGGCCACAAGGATGGTCTAACAGTAGGCATATACTATCGGCCTCCGACCCAAACTCTTGAGGGAGACTGGCAGTTGGAGAATGTTGTAAAGGAGGCATCCAAGAAGGGAAGCCTGGTTATAATGGGAGACTTCAATTACCCTCACATAGACTGGATGAACTGTTGTTCAGCACATGATAAAGAGATAAAGTTCCTAGATATGCTAAATGATTGTTCCCTGGGACAGATGGTTGAAGACCCAACTAGAGGTACAAGAATCCTTGACTTGATCCTGAGTAATACTCAGGATCTGGTGCAAGATGTTCATGTGACTGATCCAATAGGGAACAGTGACCACAACTCAATTATGTTTAACTTGATCATAGACCGCAAGTCACTGATAAAATCTAACACAGAGACCTTAAATTTTCAAAAAGGAAATTTCCCAAAGTTGAGGAAACTAGTAAAAAAGAAGCTGAAAGGGAAAATTGAGAGAGTCCAAACACTCCAAGAGGCATGGAGGCTGTTTACAAAAACAATAACAGAGGCTCAATTGGAATGCATACCCAAAAGGAAAAAGGGCACTGCCAGGTCCAAGAGGACTCCGATGTGGCTTACAGGAGCTGTTCGGGAAGTGATCAAGAGCAAGAAAAGCTCATTTAGAAGATGGAAGGCTTGTCCGAATGAGGACAGCAGGCAAAAACATAAATTCTGGCAGAACAAATGCAAGGCAACAATCAGGAAAGCAAAGCAAGACTTTGAGGAGCGTATAGCTAAAAATACTCAGAGAAATAACAAAGACTTCTTTAAGTACATTAGAAGTAAGAACCCAACTAGGAAGGCCATTGGACCATTAGATGACAATGGAAGGCAAGGGGTTATTAAAGAAGAAACAGAGATTGCAGAGAGACTCAATGAATTCTTTGCTTCAGTATTCACTGAAGAAGACAGAGGCCACATGCCCAAAACAGAGCCTATCTTCGTAGGGAGGGAAACCGAAGAATTAAGCCAGATAGAAATAACCAGGGAGGAGGTCCTTGCATGTCTTGTTAAACTAAACACTAACAAATCACCAGGACCAGATGGCATCCATCCACGAGTTCTCAGGGAACTTAAAGATGAAATTGCTGATCTCCTAGCCAAAATATATAATCTTTCCCTCAAATCAGGCTTTGTGCCTGATGACTGGAAGGTAGCGAATGTAACACCAATTTTCAAAAAAGGATCCAGGGGTGATCCAGGGAATTACCGACCTGTCAGTTTGACATGTGTCCCAGGTAAAGTGATGGAAACCATCCTAAAAGATAGAATTAATAGGCACATAGAAGAGAAGGCGCTGCTAAAGGAGAGCCAACATGGCTTTTGCAAGGGCAAATCATGCCTCACTAATCTGTTGGAATTTTTTGAGAGTGTCAACAAGCATGTGGATAAGGGGGATCCAGTTGACATTGTTTATCTGGACTTTCAGAAGGCTTTTGACAAGGTCCCACACCAAAGGCTCTTGAATAAACTTACCAGTCATGGAATAAAGGGACAGGTCTTGTCCTGGATCAGCAACTGGCTAAGGGACAGGAAACAGAGGGTAGCACTAAATGGACACTTCTCCAAGTGGAGGGAAGTAAAGAGTGGGGTCCCCCAAGGTTCAGCACTGGGACCCCTGCTTTTCAACCTCTTCATAAATGATCTAGAGGTAGGAGTAAAAAGCAAGGTAGCCAAATTTGCTGACGACACTAAATTATACAGGGTAGTGAAAACTGTGAGAGATTGTGAGGAGCTCCAGAGGGATCTCTCGACACTGTGGGAGTGGGCAAAACAGTGGCAAATGAGTTTCAACATTAGTAAGTGCAGAGTGATGCATGTTGGGGCAAAGAACCCCAATTACATTTATAAACTGATGGGGTCTGAACTCTCTGCGACAAACCAGGAAAGGGACCTTGGTGTCCTGGTGGACAACTCAATGAAGGTGTCAACCCAGTGTGCCTCGGCAGTGAAAAAAGCAAACTCAATGCTAGGGATCATTAGGAAGGGTATAGAAAATAAGTCAGCAAGTGTCATTTTGCCTCTTTATAAATCTATGGTGAGGCCCCATCTGGAATACTGTGTACAGTTCTGGTCGCCATACCTCCAGAAGGATATTATGGAGCTGGAAAAAGTGCAGAGGAGGGCAACCAGAATGATTAGGGGACTGGAACACCTTCCTTACCATCTGAGGCTGCAACGGTTGGGCCTCTTCACTCTTGAACGACGACGTCTAAGAGGTGACCTGATTGAAGTTTATAAAATCATGCACGGTGTGGACAAAGTAGATAAGGAAAAACTGTTTTCCCTATCGCATAACACTAGAACTAGGGGACACTCCATGAAACTTTTGGGTACTAGTTCTCAAACAAATAAGAGAAAGTACTTTTTCACCCAGAGGATTACTGGTCTATGGAACTCCCTGCCAGAAGAAGTGGTGACAGCTGTCAGTCTTGACAGCTTTAAGAAAGGATTAGACAAGTTCTTGGAGGACAAGGGTATCAATGGCTATAATTATGGATACCTAAGGACAACCTCCAGGTTGGAGAGATAGGCAGGATATCTCTCAATATCATTTCCAGGGAATCCTAAGCAGGCATCTGCTTGGGAATACCCTGAAGGAAATGGTGAGCCACTGTGTGAGACAGAATGCTGGACTGGATGGGCTGTGGCCTGTTCCAGCAAGGCTGTTCTTATGTTCTTATGTTCTTATGTTAAACAAAAGTAAACTTGTTTCTGGTATTCCTTTGTTTTCTCCATGATCCAACGTATGTTGGCAATGTGGTCTCTAGTCCCCCTGCCTCTTCTGAAACCGGCCTGCACCTCTGGTAGTTCTCTCTCCACATGTTGCTGAAGTCTGTCCTGTATTATCTTGAGCATCACCTTGCTGGCGTGTGGGATAGGTTACCAACTAATAGGTTGGTAATTTCCTGGATCACCCCTGGATCCTTTTTTGAAAATTGGTGTTACATTCACTACCTCAGAAAAGCCCACTCTGCAGATCCTTTCCCCAAGGATGCTTCTGTGGGCTATTTTCCTCAATGCATACAGGGGTTCATTAGTGTACCACCCCGGGAAAGACATAAGCCATGCTGACGCACTCTCAAGGTCTCCTCTTCCCCAGCTGGGAGACCCGAAATGCGAGATAGAGCAGGACAGCCAAGTCCTCCTTATAGAAGCCCTGGATGCACCCCCCCATACTTCCCGTGGAAATCGCTGCAGCCATGGCAAAGGATAAAACACTAGCCCTTGTTAGATCCTGGGTACAGAAGGGGTGGCCCATGGCTCCCCCCGCAGATGAGTTTGCTGCGTTTTTCAGGAAGAGGGTTGAGTTGTCCACAGAAAGGGGATGCCTCCTGTGGGGGGAGAGAGTGGTCATCCCAGAATCCTTGAGAGCAAGGGTACTACAGCTACTACACGTCAGCCATCCAGCAATCGTGCGCTCTAAGGCGCTGGCCCAAAGCTATTTCTGGTGGCCACAGCTAGATGCAGACATTGAGCACATGGTGAACACCTGCGAAAAATGCCAGAGCTCTTGCCCTGAGGAGTCCCGACTTCCACACAGAGAATGGGACACAGCCAAGGGACTGTGGTCTCGCCTCCACATAGACTTCGCAGGTCCATTCAGGGGTTCCCTTTTTCTACTGGTAGTAGACGCATACTCCAAGTGGTTGGAAGTGATTTCGATGTGCAGCACCTCATCAGCCGCAACCATAAAACAGCTGTGCAAGGTGATAAGTACCTTCGGGATACCTGACGTCATTGTGAGTGATAATGCTAGCACTTTCATGTCTTCAGAGTTCCAAGCGTTCTTGGAATCAAACACCATTCGGCACATAACCTCAGCCCCCTTTCACCCCGCAACTAACAGCCAGGTGGAACGCCTGGTGTGAACAATGAAAGAGAGGTTGCGGCGCATGGGACCGGGGGATCTGGACCTACAGCTCTGCCAGTTTTTGTTGGCATACAGGGTGATACCATTGGCGTCGGGATTTTCCCCCACTGAACTCCTCATGAAAAGGAAATTGCATTCGTTGTTAACCAGGTTGGATCCCACCAGGGTGGAGGATAGGGGAAGAAACCTTGAGCTCTGGTCCACGAAAAACTTCGAGATAGGTGAACCTGTACACTGTAGGAATTACGCAGCTACAGGGCCAGCCTGGGTGCCGGGAGTAGTCATTAACCAAACGGGACCAGTTTCATACTGTGTCGAGATCAACACGGGTCTCCTCTGGAGAAGGCACGCCGACCAACTAAGGCATTGAGTGATTGGGGGGCCAGACAGGGATGCCCAGCAGCAGAAGTCAACGTTAGGGTCCTCCCCCACCCGCTTATCCCAAGGGGGAGAAAATAAGGGGCAACAGTCCCAAACGGGGGGGGGGGAGAGAGCAGACTCAAATCCATATCCTTTTGATACACCAGTCCTTCCCAGCACCATGAAAGAGAGGAATGAGTTTGTCCCTGTTGCCCCTGAGTTAGATTTTGAGTTACCAAACCAGGTTTTTTTTTGGAGTGTTCCCCCACCTGTCCAAGCGAGGAGCGGGGGTTTTCTTTAGCCCCTAGTGCCCCCGGTTTGCCCACATCCGCATCAGAAACCAATCCCCCTCCTCCTGCTCAACCCATAGCTGCAAGTCCGCAGCAAGTCGCTAATGAGTCATCCTCTCCAATTGCAGGACAAGAGCCAGGAGGACACAGACGAGAGGGCACGGCCGAGTCAGGCATAACGGCCACATGCCCAAAACGCACATGTGGAAAACCATCTGGTTAAGGGACTTTGTCCCATCTTAGAGGGGAGGGATGTTGTGTATTGAATGTAATTGTAACCACACAAATGAGCGAGTGTAACAATCTGTAACCACATGAAAGAGCGAATGTAACAAGCTGTATCTTGCAATAGAAACAATGTAACAAACCACAATAGAATGCGAGCTAGTGACCACTAGGGGAAAATAGCGAGCATTCAGCTCACATGGTACACATTCCTCAAATACCTTCAGCTGCGCAAGAAAGATTCCTGCCCTCACCTCACCTGGACAAGAAGGGCATGACTAAGGATGACATCACATGGACAGTAGCCAATGCGCTATCGAGGAGCCACATTCAAATGTATAGCTACTACATAAAAGGAGCTGTTTGTCCGCCATTACCTCATGTTCGTGCTGTACTCCATGCAATAAAGATGTGTTAGGCTAGTTTACAGCTGCTTCCATTGTCTTGATTCCCAAACACTAAAAATTCTGATATGCAAATTCTGACCTAGCCACTCAAAGCCATACCTGTCAACCCGCGGCTCTGGAAAAACAGGACCTGCACACATTGCTTGTGCACAGGTCGCTTTCCATGCATGCGTGGAAGGGTTTTACCCCTTCCATGCATGCGCGAAAGCGCTACGCTGCTTGCGCAGCCCCTACACAAGCGGCGTAGCGCTTCTGCGCATGCGTGGAAGGTGTAAAACCCTTCCACGCATGCGCGGAAGCACTACGCCGCTTGCGTAGGGGCTGCACAAGTGGTGCAATGCTTCCGCACATGCGCAGAAAGCATTTTTCCCCACTGCCAAATGACGGGTTTTGGCAGCGCGGGGTGGGTTATGACGTCAATCAACGTCAAATTACGGGGTTTTCCCGGCCAAATCGTGATGGTTGACAGGTATGCTCAAAGCCCATGTAAGAAGAAACAAGGTATTCATAGCAATAGCAATTACACTTATATACAATCCTAGAGTGCAGGGATTCTCAGCCTGTGGCCCTCGGGTTGGATGCAGCCCATGGTACCATTTCATGTGGCCCACCACTGCCTCCAACACACTAGGAAGTGCCATGTGGTGGAGAAAGGGCTAAATGGCTGTCTAGCCCCTGAAGCTGTTTGAGGGAGCGTGACCCGACTCCCGACTTTAAATGGTTGAGAACTCCTACTATAGTACATAGTGAACTCTCTGGGCAGTTTACAAGGTAATTAGCATTTTGCCCCCAACATTCTGGGTACTCAATTTTACTGATCTCAGAAGGATGGAAGGTTGAGTCAACCTGGATCCATCCGGATCAAACTCACAATGTTCAGCAGTTTTGGCTACCATACTGCAGTTTAACCACTGCGCCACTATGAGCAGGCTGTTCTCCTCCATGGTTGAGCAGCAACTGCTTGTCCACTGGTAGGTCATCCCAAGTCATATAAGTACCTCTGGTTTCTTTCATTTGCATAAGTTTTCTGAAAATAGTACCCATCCTTGACTGTATGGACCAGGGCTTATGAATTTGAACTGGTCTCTTGGAACCTTCAGTATTATCAGATTCATAGCTCAAGCCAGGTCCTGGGCCTGGTTTTCTGGCACAGCACAAGCAAATTGTATTCCAACAGGGATGGGTAGTGCCAAAGCAGATAATTTGTATGTTTACTTTTTAATTGTTTAACTGTTTTGTTTAAAGCAGCAGTTCTGCCCTGTAAATGTTGCTGTACAGAAGGATGCATTTTAACAAAACAAATCAAGTTATTTAAACTGGAGTGAGGGACCTTTTGGCCCATCATGTACCCACAATTTAGAGACTGCTTTCAGAAGTTGATTTTTTTTCTCTATGCTACAATTATAGAAGTGTACAGTATAGTCAGGATCGATTTCTTGGTATTTCTTCAATTATGAAATTACTCTTAACTAATGCCTGCCTGCTTGCTTCCTTGCTGCTTTTTTTTTAAAAAAAAACCCCAACCTCTACATAATATTTCTGTAACACTGTGTGTTATAAAGAAACTGTTAGGGCAAAACATTTGAGCTTTGTTAGACTAGAGTTGCTTTCAATATGAAGATTTCTCCATGGCAACTGTCACACACCTCAGAAAACAGAAGTAAAATAAATATATTTGAGAAAATACAAATTCAGTGAACATTTTGGACAGATAAGTACTGACTCACTTGACTCATGGAACAAATGGGCAAGTAAAGAATTCATTGCTACTAGAAATGAGGCCAATTACCAAAATTATAGGTATTCATTATCCATTATGGCAAGATGATCAACCAATTATACTATTTAACCACTGATGCTCACCCCAGACTAATAGGTCCTCTTCAAAGTCTGCCATTTATGTTGTCAGATTATGATAATTCAGTTCTTCAAAAATCCTCCCATTTATGAATGTGAGATATCCATGATTTAAATTACCCAGAAATGGCCCAATATTGCCCCCATGTTGCCAACAGAAAAAAGGATGTCAACTTTGATATAGCCTAAAAAATTGACAACATCCCTGATAGCAGTCAAGATGGTCTACATCTGTGCTTCTCAACCTTTGGTTTTTGGACTTCAATTCCCAGAAGCCTAAGTCAATTCCTCAAAACACTGAGCAGCCTAAGTACTGGCTTAGGCTTCTGGGAATTGGAGTCCAAAAAGCAAAGATTGAGAAGCATGGTCTACATGATATCCTCTTGTGTTCACTACCATTCACATAGAGACACCAACCAAGAGAAAATTCCAAATTTAGACTCTTTTCCCCACCATTTCTCATCCAAACACAAGGGAATTGCCATGGCTTTTTCAAAAAGTGTAAAAACCCCTTTTAAATAATTGAAGGTGACTTTAAAAAAAAAAGAAATGAAGAGATATTTCAAGTAAAAAGCCAGCCTTCTTGCTGTGTAAAGCGAGTGCTGCTCTGGTTGAATTTATGTTTGTTAAAATCAAGAAGAGAGGATGTTCTGGATGCTATTAAGCAGTGCCTAACCTTTTAACATCAAAAAGCTTCTACTGAGCATGCTCAATATTATAACATTGCTGATTTTGTATATGCCCCATCTTCCTGTGCATCAGGTAAACATATTGTAGATTTAAAGATATGCTGGATCATGGACAGTAGAAAGTAAATAACCCAACACAAAGTTTTTTTAACTTTCTGCCTGCCAAGTTTGAGAAGCTATCTGCTTCAGGGAAAAATTTGTTCAATTGGTCAAAAAATGTTCAAGTTGTACTTATGCATGAAGGTGTATTATTTATGTTACTCGATCCTCCCAAAATGCCTTGGTCCTTAGAAATTGATTGCCTTCACCATAAGACTTTTTGCATTTTATTAATGTCAATAGAATCTAGTATCTATCCTAGTATCTCTAATAATTTAACTGTACAAGAACTGTTGGAAAAATTATTTAAACTATTTCATTGTAAGAACAAAAGGGCTACCAGTAAAATTTCAAGAGAATTTCATTGGGGGCGTGGCTAGGAGGGCCATGGGTTAGCACACGAATCTGTAGGCTCGCGCAACATAATGTGGTATAATATAAGAAAGCAACAATAAACTAACTTTAAAAGTGGCACAAAACTAGAATAAGCTCACCGGAAGAAGGCTTTTGATTTGCAGTCTGGAAGTCGAAGTTCAGGAAGCAGCCTGGGCCGGAGGAGCAGGTGGTGAAAGCCGTGGCTTCACTGGCTTGGCTGCGGCGAATGGGACTCGGAGAGTAAGATTCTCATTAAAAATAAATCACAAGATTCGGAGCTGTGGCTGGCGTGGATGTTGCGGTGAGTGGAGATTGAGCCGAGATTGCAATTCAAGGATCAAAAAGTAAGTGCTGAAACTGTGTAGAACTGAGAGCAAGGGAAGAAGACTGAAGGGCTAAAAGAGGGGTGGCTAATGGCGGCGAGAATCGAAACTTAAAGTTAAGAATGGAGTGGAACTAAGGGAAAGGACTTAGAAAGAAGAAGAAGAAGAAGGAGAATAGAGAAGAAGAAGGGGAAGTTTAGTGTATGGGACCAAAGACAATGAACAGCCGAAAGGTTGGCTTAACACAGGTTTATTGCATGATGATCCAGGGGAACATGAGGTAATGGCAGATGGGTAGCTCAATATATACAGTGGCTATACATTTGAATGTGGCTCCTCGACAGTCTATTGGTTACTGTCCGCATGACGTCACGGACGGTCACGCCCTTCTTGTCCAGGTGTAGGTGATGGCGGGAATCTTCCCGCGCTGTTGTTTGCTGGTGAGTCTGGGCCAGGAGAGCTTGAACGCTCGCTATTGCCACCAGGTGGTCATTAGCTCGCGTCCTATTGCAAGGGCTACAGTTAAGCAGCTGCTGGTTATAATGTTACACAAGCATGGTTACATTGGATACACGTGAATGGATACATTGTAAAAGGTACAGTACAGAACACAACATCCCTCCCCCCTAGGATGGGACGAAGTCCCTCAGCCAAGAAGGCTTATTGCACACGCGTTTGGGCCGCGATGTGGGCTGACCTGCCCCAGGGGCGCTACTGCTTCCTCGTTCCCTGGTCCCTTGTCCTGAAACGGGAGAGGGAGACTTGTTAGAGGCTTGCCGTGGTTTGGCGGTTTTGGGGGAAGGGAAAAACTCCATTGTGGGCAGACCGGAGACACTCGGGGCTAACGAAAAACCCCTCTTCTCGCTTGGACGGGTGGGGGACCACTCCGCAAAACTTCCCCGGTTCTGAAAATCAAAATCTAACTCTGTTGGGGTATCTGTATTAGTGGGGAGATACCGCGGGATATCTATGAGATCGGCTTCCCTTCTCTCTGCTGACCGATCCTGCAGGATATCTACGAGGACAGATTCCCTTTCCTCCCCCCTTGGTGGAGACCCATGGCCCCCCTTTCCTCCCCCTTGGGCTGAACGGGTGGGGGAGAACCCTAACGTTGAATCCTGTTTCTCGCGGTCCGTGCCCTGCTCGTCGGGGACCCTGCGCCGGAGCTGGTCTGCGTGCCGCCTCCAGAGTAGACCTGTGCTGGTCTCGATGCGGTACGAGACGGGGCCGGTCTGCTCTAAGATGATGCCCGGTACCCAGGCCGGACCCGCGCTGGCGTAATTCCTGCAATACACGGGGGCACCCACGTTGAAACTCTTTGTGTCCTCTATCCCAATGTTCTTCCCCTTGTCCTCTACTCTCGTGGGGTCTAGCCTAGTTAGTATGGTGGTCAGTTTCCTGCGCATTAGCAGCTCCGCGGGGGAGTATCCTGACACTAGGGGAGTCACTCTGTACCCTAGCAGAAACTGGCACACTTGATGGTTTAGGTCCCCGGGCCCCATGCACCGCAGCGCGTCCTTGGTGGTGCGCACAAGGCGCTCTACTTGGCCGTTTGTGGCAGGGTGAAAAGGAGCGGAGGTGATGTGCTGAATGGCGTTGATTTCTGTGAATGCCCTGAACTCAGAGGACGTGAAGCAACTTGTGTTGTCGCTTACGAGGGTGTCGGGTAAACCGAACGTGGAAAAAACCCTCCGCAAATGCTTTATGGTTGTGGCCGTGGACGTGCTTGTAACCGGAATGACCTCCAACCACTTGGAGAAGGCATCCACCACAAGGAGAAACAGCATTCCACGGAACGGGCCAGCAAAGTCTACATGAACTCGGGACCACGGCCCCTTCGCCGCGTCCCACTCCCTGTGAGGCAGGCGGGCTTCTTCTGGCCTGGAACTTTGGCAGGGCTCACAAGTGCCGACCATGTGCTCGATGTCGGCGTCTAGCTGGGGCCACCAGAAATAGCTCCGTGCCAGGGCTTTGGAGCGCACAATCCCAGGGTGACTGACGTGCAGGAGTTTGAGTACCCTCGGTCGTAAGGACACCGGGATCACTACTCGCTGGCCCCACAGAAGGCACCCCCTCTCAAGGGACAACTCTAACTTCTTTCGGAAAAATGGGTCGAACTCCGCTGCCGGGGAGGACACTGGCCACCCTTTCTGCACCCAGGAGCTAACCCTTGCTAAAATGTTGTCCTTGCCGGTCGCCTTGGCGATGTCGGCGGGCAGTATTGGGGGTGAGTCGAGGACCTCTATCATCAGCACCTGGTGGTCTGGCTCCTCCCCGCCCACGTGGCTGCTACCCTGGGGGAGAGGGGACCTCGATAGAGCGTCCGCATGGCTGATCTCCCTCCCGGGCCTGTACACTAACGCGTGCTGATACGCGTTGAGAAAAATGGCCCACCTAAGCATCCTTGGGGACAGGATCTGTGGCGTGGGCTTATCTGCGGTAAAAATGCCTAGCAGGGGCTTGTGATCGGTCACGATTGTGAAGGGGCGGCCGTACAGGAAGTCGTGGAACTTTTTGGTCCCCGCAATTATCGCTAACGCTTCCCTGTCTGTCTGGGCGTAGTTTCTCTCCGCTTGGGACAGGGACCTGGAATAGAATGCTATCGGAGCCTCCCTCCCGTTGTCCATCACATGGCACAGCACCGCCCCCACCCCCACCGGGGATGCGTCACAAATCAGGACCACTGGGCGCTTGGGGTTGAAATGGGTTAGGATGGCATCAGACGCCAGAAGCTGCTTTAGCTCACTAAATGCCCTCTCTTGCCGGTCGCCCCACTTCCATGCCTCGTCCTTTTTAAGCAATCTGTGCAACGGTTCGGCCACGGCTGCTTTCCGGAGAAGGAAGGAGTGATAAAAGTTCAGCAGCCCTAGGAACGACTGCAACTCGGGCTTGGAGGTGGGGCGAGGGGCTTGCTTGATGGCGGCTACCTTAGACTTGGACGGCCTTATTCCCTCGGGAGTGACACAGAACCCTAGGAATTCGACCTCGGTCGCGAAGAAGACGCATTTGTCTTTTCGCAGTCTCAGCCCCGCTTTTTCGAATATCGCCAGGACCTTGCCCAACCTCTTTGCCAATTCGGCCCGACTCCCCCCGGTTATCAATACGTCATCAAAATAAGGCAACACCCCCTCGAGCCCCTTCAGGAGGCGTTCCACGAGTGACTGGAAAATTCCAGGCGCCGAGTTTACGCCGAATTGAAGGCACGTCACCTGGAACGCCCCCTTATGGGTGACTATAGTTTGGGCAGCGGCGGCGGCTGGGGTCACCAAGAGCTGCTGGTAGGCTTGTGCTAAGTCGAGCTTAGCGAAACACTTTCCCCCATGTAACCTGGCCAGCAAATGGCTGACTACCGGCACCGGATACGCATTAGGGCGAATTGCCTTGTTGATGGTGCACTTGTAATCAGTGCATATGCGCACCTCCCCGTTGGCCTTTAGTGCTGTTACAATTGGAGTTTCCCACTCCACAGAATCAACAGGAACAAGAATCCCCTGGCTCACCAATTTGTCCAGTTCCGCCTCGATTTTGTCCTTGAGCGCAAATGGCACCCGGCGCGGTTTGAGTCTTATTGGGCGGACCTCAGGGTCTAGGTCGAAGGCTACTGGGGGTCCCTTAAATTTCCCAAGTCCCTTTTTGAAGACTTCGGGGTGCGCGTCGCACACCTCCTGAATCGGGTCAGTCCCAACGACAACGGCATGCACCCCCCCCAATGAACAAACCCAGGGGCTGGAACCATTGAGTCCCGAGGAGGCTGCAATTCCCCCCTTTAAGAACAACTAGGGGGAGAGTCGCGGCGTGTTTCTTGAATTGGACCTGAAATTTCCCAACCCCCAACACCGGAATGCAGTTCCCTTGCACGTCCCGTAGCGTGGACCTCAAAGCTTTGAGTTTGGGCCGCACGTGGGGGGCAATTTTCAGAAACTCCTTCTGGGGAATGATGGAATATGAGGAACCCGAGTCAATTTCCATCCTAATGGGGGCCCCTTGTACTAGTACCTCAACAAAGTAACGGTGGTGTCCCGCGGACACGCTGAACACCGGTGCGTCATCCTCGCTGTTGTCGGCGATGCGGCCCACACTGTCTCACTTCCTCGTGGCCTGGGTGCCATCCTTGGGTCTCGTCGCGCGGTCTCTCGAGCTCTTTCGGGCCTCGCGCCGTTTCCTGCAGACCTTGGCGATGTGCCCGCGGCGGCCGCAGTTGTGACACTCGGCCTTTCTGAAAGGGCATTTGGCACGGTCGTGGTTCGCCCTGCAGCCGTCGCAATGCCGGCCTTCTTTCCGGACCTTCCGGACGTCCTCGTCGTCGCTGCTCTCCGCGGACGACTTCGAAACTCGCCAGGCCGCGTGCACCGAAACATGCACCGAAGTCTCTGCCTTGCCCGTCTTTGGCCGCCAGTCCTGGAGCTCCTGGACCCTGGCCTTCATAGCTTCCGCGGCTTGTGCCTCCTTCAGGACCTCCTGCAATGTGGGGGGTGGCTCGCGGTTCATCAATGTGCGCTGAGTTTCGGCATCGCTCAGGCCGCACAGCACACAGTCTCTTAGTGTGATTTCTACGTTCTCCCATTTGCATGGGCCAGCCGCCAGTCGCAGGGCCGCTGCGAAGTCGGCGACCGTGTCCCCGGGCGCTTGGACTCGCCTCCAAAACGCGCTCTGAGCGGGGAACATCGCCGTCGAGGGCCGGAAGTACTCACGCAGCATGTGCATGAGCTCTTTCACCTTGAATTCACTCGCCCTCCTCAGCGCGATCAGATCCACCAAGACCCTCTTGGTGTCTGGCCCCAGCATCCGGGTGAAGATGGCCCTTTTCTTTGCCTCATCCGTGACTTCGGATTCCACCAGGGCTCCCTGGAAGTCCATCTCGAAGATGTCCCAGTCTGCCGGTCTCCTGATTTCGAAACCGGCGCATGTCTTGGTCCCGTGGGCAGCCATATCCCACCTTCGTCGCCAATTTAGTGTATGGGACCAAAGACAATGAACAGCCGAAAGGTTGGCTTAACACAGGTTTATTGCATGATGATCCAGGGGAACATGAGGTAATGGCGGATGGGTAGCTCAATATATACAGTGGCTATACATTTGAATGTGGCTCCTCGACAGTCTATTGGTTACTGTCCGTGTGACGTCACGGACGGTCACGCCCTTCTTGTCCAGGTGTAGGTGATGGCGGGAATCTTCCCGCGCTGTTGTTTGCTGGTGAGTCTGGGCCAGGAGAGCTTGAACGCTCGCTATTGCCACCAGGTGGTCATTAGCTCGCGTCCTATTGCAAGGGCTACAGTTAAGCAGCTGCTGGCTATAATGTTACACAAGCATGGTTACATTGGATACACGTGAATGGATACATTGTAAAAGGTACAGTACAGAACACAACAGGAAGAAGGTGATTAGAGCTAAAGGAGAACAGAAAGAGAGGGTGGATTTGCCTTGAGGGTGTTCAGAAGAGAAGAAAAAAAGAAGAAAGAGCTTTGTTTTTGGAGGGAGGAGGGGCACCCCATAAAGATTGAAGCTGCAGCCGGATTTTAATGGTGGCTTTTTATTGAGCTTTTTTTTGTGGAAGGAGTAGTTTTGAAAGACTGAGGACATAAGTTTTCTTCTTATGCAAGTTAGATTACAAGCATTCAAATATTTATATTTTATTTTCCCGTATTGGATTACAAGATTTTTTCTTTTTTCTTTTTTCCCTTCTCATTGGATATATAGTCGCTCTCTGCCTCACTGTGGATTATAAAAATCTTTATTTTTATTTTTTCATTGTTCTCATGGTGGCTTTAGAGAAAGTGTTATTTTTCTTTTCCCTCCTTTCTTTACCAATTTGGATACAAAGTGGTTGGACTTTTTTATCCTCAGCTTCAGTGGAGTTAGCTCTGTGCCTTTCTCAGCAGCCCTGCCTCCTCCCTTCTCTCTCCATTTTAAAATACATTGTTGCTGAATTGGAATATAATTCTATTTGCAGAAGAGTTTTTGTGATACACTTAAGTTAAGATATTTTTCTGGGTTGGAATTGGCTTCAATCAAGTTTTGGAGGATGTAGACTACATTTTTTTATTTTTCCTTGGATTACAATATTTGGATGGTATAAGATTTTGCAAGTGGAATAACAGCAGCCGGTGGATGATATTAAAGACCTCTACTTTTTATATTTTGGAGTTTATACAATTTTCAATCAGGCTTGTGGAATTGATTTCATTTTCTTCAGTTGGGAAATTTGGTCTGACTGAACTCTGGAACAGCCTCAGGGAGAGAGTTTTGAGGGATTGAAAAGGATTGCTGCATTGAAATTATTATTTGATATTACAATGGATAAAGTGACGAGGAGCAAGGGGAGGATGAGGAAGTGGTGAAACCAAAAAGGAAGGGTAAAGCAACAGTTGTGGATGTACCCCCATCGTCATCTTCACCATCACCTGAACCTGCATTTGACCAGACTCAAATAATGGTGGAACTTGGCAAATTATTTCAAAAATTTGAAAGGATGGAAGAAGCAAGAGTGAAGGATAAAAATGAAATGTTGGATAAATTGACCGGATCGATTACTGACCTTTCCAAAAAAATGATTTAAATATTCACAAGTTAGAGGGTAATGTTAAGTTGATGCAAAATGATATGAAAGCAATGAAAGGGGAAATGAAAGGGATACAGGAGGGGGTGAAAGAAAATAAAATGAAGATGGATGAGCAAGAAAAAAGGATTGATGTGATGGAAGAGATGATGAGAAAGCAGAATATTGTGATACGTTATATGATTCAAAGAATGCCAGATCAGTTAAGAGACAGAATTGTTAATTGGTTAAATAACTTGAAAATGGGGAAAGATTTTGTTAATGAGGACATTGTAAGTCTTTATAGAGTGGGACCGAGAAGGGGGGGAATGAACACAGGAGTGTTTTGGTTAAATTCACAAATTAGGGGGATAAATTGAAGGTGATGGCTTTCTTAAAACAAGCTGGTTCTGGTGTTCTGAAAATTGATGGAATTGATGTGGTGGTATACAATGATATTCCAATTAAGGAACGTGGTTGGAGATACAAAATGAAACCGGTAACAAAAATTTTGATTAAAAAAGGGATAAGATATAATTGGAGATTTCCACAACAGTTAAGATTTTTTCATGATAAAAAGATGCAGGTGATCAATGAAAGGACTGATGTGCTGGAGTATTTGACTTTACTTGACTTGGTCAGGGCGGGTTCAAATGAGTGGTTGGAGTTAAGGAAAGATCTAATGGTGTCAGGAGGGATAAGAACAGATTATGATGGAACAGATGAGGGAGATGCTGCAGGAGGAGAACAACCAGGTGGAGCAGAGGAAGAATTGTCATTGATAGTGGTGGAGGAGGAGTTAAGCAAAGGCTAGAAGGGAAGGGGAATGAAGGTGACAACCCTTAAAGGTGAAGAGGTATTCATAACAGATTTGTTTTTAAAATGTGGAATGTGCGCTTGAGCCTTAATTACCATGCTTATCTTACATGTCCCCCCCTCCCCTCTTTGGAAGTCAAAGGCGTTTTTTTCCTTCTTTTTTTTTTTTGAAGGAAAAAGTGGAGAGGTTGATTATGAGTGTTTTATGTTTTAAGTTTTGTTTCAATTATTTTAGGTTGATTGATAGCACGCCCAATGGAGAGCTCAGGAGGGAAAAAAGTGAGGGACAATTTAAATCATGAGAGTGATAAAAGTGTTAACATGGAATGTAAAAGGTACATGATCTCAGATTAAGAGGAGGAGGATAGAATCAGCTCTGAAGAGGGATAGACCGGATATAGTCTTTTTACAGGAAACACCAAAAATCTCAAGATACAAACAAAATCTTTTTAGGTTGGATGCAGCATTATGAAAAATCATATGGTACATCAAAATCAAGAGGAGTTGCAATCTTGATTTCGGCTAGATTGGGGCTTGAGATAACGAACAGTATACAGATCTGGAAGGGAGATTTTTGATAGTGAAAGGGAAAATAGACGATGAGGAAATAACGTTGGTGAATATATATGCCCCCAAATGATCATCAAGCAGAATTTTTCCACATGATTTCGGTAAAAGAAAAATCAACAAAGATGATTGTGGCTGGTGATTTTAATTTAGTAAGATCAAATTTGGACTGTACAAATATATTAAGAAGTGGAAAAGGGATTAAAGGGTGATTGTTGGATAATTGGATGGCTGCTCTAAGCTTGAAAGATTCTTGGAGATAAATTAAGGGTTTAGAAAGGGTATACTCCTATTTTTCGCAGGTTCATAATTCCTACTCTAGAATAGATTATATATTTGTATCTGAAAATTTGGTTAAAAACTTGGAGGAAATGGAAGTTGGAATATTTAAGGAGACGGATCATGCCAATGTGATATTGGATTTAAAATTACGGAAAGAGATTAGAACAAGGAGGATTTAGAAATACAATGCTAACCTTTTTAGAGACCAGAAGTGTAAAGAACAAATTATGAAGAGTTAGAGTGAAAACTGGCAATGGAATGACAACGGTGAGGTAGAATACAATATGGTCTGGGATACCATGAAGTTGATTTTTAGAGGGGAATGTATAAAGATGGCAAGTAATAGATATAAAAATTACATGTTAACACAGGACAAGCTTGAAAAGGAGATAAAGTTGTTACAGGAGGAGCATTCAAAAACAAAGAATAAAAAAGTTTTTGCTAATTTATTAAGATTAAAGACTGAATTGGTAGGTAAAGAAATAGAAAAGGTGGAAAGAGATTTGGTTTATTTAAAAAGGGAATACTTTGAATTTAGTAATAAAAATTCAAAATTATTAGCAAAAGCAGCAAAGGATAAAAGGGAAAAGAGGGAAATTGGAGTTTTGATTAATGAACAAGGGATAAGATGTAATAAAATAAAGGATAAATGTAAAATTGTGAAGGATTTTTATCAAGCTCTTTATGCAAGAAAATATATAGATGAGGAGAAACTTAAAAAGTAATTAGAAATGCAAATAACTAATGGAATAAAACAGGAGCATAGGGATAGAATGGAAAAATTAGTGACAGAGAAAGAGGTAAAAGAGATAATTGCTAGATTGAAGCTGAGAAAAGCCCCTGGAGAAGATGGGTTGCCCACGGATTTTTACAAGGAATTTGGAGATATCGTGGTACCAAAGTTGACAAAATTATATAACTACATATTAGATGGGGGGGCAAATTCTGACTTCATGGTATAGGACCGCAATTTTACTTTTGCCAAAACCTGGAAAGAATTTAGAGAAAGTAGAATCCTATAGACCCATCTCATTGATAAATCAAGATGCTAAGATCTTCACAGCAATACTTGCTAATCATTTGAATAATTTCATGGGGGAATACATAAATGCTGATCAAGTGGGGGTTTTGAAAGGAAGACACATGGCAGATTTGACCAGAAGAGTAGTGGATTTAGTTGATACAGTGAGTCAAACAAAAGAAAAAGTGGGATTTATATCTTTGGATATATTCAAGGCATTTGACTCTCTACAATGGATTTCAATTAAGGAAATAATTAAAAGCTATGGATTTGGTGTCAAATTTAGAAGGGTAATTGGCCAATTATATCAGCAAGGAATAGCCACTGTCAGAGTAAACGATGAGGTTGCAAACGAGGTAAAGTTGGAGGCAGGTACGAGACAGGGCTGTCCCTTATCTCCAATACTGTGCATCATGGCAATGGAGTTATTAGCAAAAGCTATAAGAGAGGAAGGAAAAATAGAGGGGATTATGGAAAATAAGATAAGTATGTATGCCGATGACACTTTGATAATTGTACCAGAGAAGGTAATGAACAGAATTAGGGAACAACTAAAGGAATTTGAGGATATTACTGGGCTGAAAATAAATTGGGATAAATCGGAAATGATGCTTTGCAATATGGATGAAAAAGATCAGAAGAAGATAAAGGATATAGTTAATATTCAGATTAAGAATAAACTGAAATATCTGGGAATAATTATATCAAACAATTTGGAAGAGTTTAAAAGACTGAACTATGATAGTTTGAAAAATGAAATTAAGAATAGGATACAAAGCTTTCAAAAGTTGAAATTGTCATGTTTCGGGAGAATTGCGCTAAAATGATGCTGTTACCCAGAATAAACTTTTTATTTGATGCATTAGCAATTCAATTGAAGGATAAGGAAATTAAGGAGTTTCAAAAACTGATTAATAACTTTTGTAATGGTGGAAAGAAATCCAGGTTACCAAAAAAGTTATGGTATTTACTGCAGAAAGAAGGAGGGTTGGGAATGCCGAATTTGATGGCATACTATCAGGCATTTCAAATCAAGAATGTCGTGAAGATCTTGGCAAGGGAAAAGGTAATATGGGAGGAAATTGAGATGAGGGACTACAGACATATGGGCAAAATGGTCTTTTTAGGGTGCAATTTGGGAAAGGTAGTGACTAAAAATACTATGATGAAAGGATTAATGAATGTATGGATGAGGGTGAAGAAGGATTTGGTTCCGAATGTCTCTCCAATATTGAAAATTTTAGACATGGCGAGTTTTCCAATTAATATAAATTAGGAGATAAAGGAGGTATTGAAGAAGAATGAGGTTATCCTGTCGAAAGACTGGTTTCGATATGCAGCGATGAGGCTAGTAGGATAAAATTGTTCGAGCAATTAAAAATCAATTGGTTTCAGAGATTGAGGATTATTAAATGGAACAGTAAATACATGAGTGACTATGATTTGGAAAGAGAAAAGACGGAATTTGAAGAGCTGATTCTAAAAGTCAGAAAGGGGGACAAAAATATTAAGGGACTAGTTAGTAAATTGTATAGAATACAAGGATGGTGATCCACAAGAGGATTTGAAATTAAGGTGGGAACAAGAATTGAATATAAAGATAGGAAAGGATATATGGAGAAATAAATGGAAAAAGAGGATTATGAGAACTATGTCGGTTAGAATAAAGTAACATAATTTTAAAATGTTGTGGAGATGGTATCTGACCCCAGTGAGGTTACACCAAATGGACAAAAAAAAAGATAAAATGTGTTGGAGATGCAAGGGCACTATTGGAACGTATGAACACATGTGGTCGAGTTGTAAAGTGGTTAAAGATTTTTGGAAAAGAATTGAAAAAGAAATTGGAGAAATATTGGGCAAGATGGTTAAATTGGGATCAGGTACCACTCTGTTAACAAATGTGGAAGGTATTAATTTAAACAAGGATGAGAAAGAGTTACTATAAATAATGATTACAACGGCTAGAGATTGTATTGCTAGACATTGGAAAAATGATGTAATTATACAAACTGAAGAGTGGTATAAAGAAATGTGGAATTTAGCATTGAATGACAAATTGACTTGGGAGATAAAGAAAAAGAGGGATAATTTGAAAGAAAACAGATTTTGGAATATTTGGAAACCTTTTGTGGATCACTGCCTTATGGGGGATGAAAGAAATAGACCTGTACCTGAGCAAAATGGATTTTGGGATTAAATTAATGAGATACTCTGAGTTCTCCAGGGCAATGTAAATAAACACAGGGTGATTTATTATCTACACTTATATTTTTGTATTTTTCTCTCTTTTTCTCCTATCCATAATGGCACTATATGACTTATTGGAAAATGAGTTTTAGAGATGGCAGTTAAGGTTAGAGAATAACCATTAAGTAATAAGTCAAGAGATTGTATTTATAATGATGGTTTTAAGGTATTAGGATAGGTGTGTATATTTTTTCTTCTTCTTTTAGTTGTTTTTGTATTTTGTATTTTAATTATTTTTAAGTATTATGTTGTATACTTTATTTGTTCTGTATTGTTTTGTATTTTATATGTATAAAAATTTAATAAAAATTAACAATAAAAATATATACAAGTTTCTTATCTGCTGACAAAAAAAGGTTGCTGTTGTCTGCATGGGAGGGTAAATTTCATGTCAGAAATTACTCTGGGTTAAAAGGATTTTTGCAGGAGAAACTCTGCTCAGGGGATGCCCTAATGAGGCTCCTTTCATGTCCCCAAGATCTTTTCCCACTGAAGTGGTCCATATTTATCTACTTGCAATTTCTTCCTTTTGAACCACTAGTTTGGCAGGAGCTGGGACAGTGACGGGTGCTCAAACCATCATGCAATGCCCAGGTCTCAAACTGCCGACTTGCCGGCCTTCTAGCTAACAAGGCAAGCTTCTTAACTACTGACCCACTGCAGTCCCTAGAAATCATCAAGTGTATGGATTCCACTAAAATTAATGGATTGAGCCACAGCAGTGCCAGACTGCATACCACATGCACATTTTTACTGTCCATTGCATTGCTACTGAGCATGTTGGTTGGGACTTCTGAGAGTTTAAATTTAAAAAGTAACTTTTCTGTAAATGTTAAATGCAGCAGGGTTGGCTTGTTTGTTTGGATGAGAAAACAACATAGTAAGCGAAGAAATACACATTGGGTTCTCTAAATTCACACAGAGAATAGTGTCATTCATATAGAGACACCAAGCAAACTTGCTTTTTGACAAGTTTGAATGGCAGTGAATACTATCAATGTTGTCAAAATTCAAGCTGTCCTTTGCTATGTAAAGCTTGGGACCTTTTTTCCTGCTTGCTGCATGGGTGTGATATTGTGTAGCAATATCGGTCCATTTCATGGTGTTTTGAACTATGGATACAGAAACACAATCTATACCTATAAGAAGGGGGTAGGTTGGTGCGGCCTAAGAATCCGATATAGAGCTGGCCACACTTACCTTTACACTGTCTGAGGGTCGCCACAAGGGTCTGTTCACCGAGAGTGAGGCACCCGCCCCACGAAAATGAACAAAAAAAACCCTACATTTCCCAGTGTCCTCCGCACAACCCATCAGCCAATCAGGCTGGGGAACACGAGCGCAGAGGAGGCCGGGAAAGCGGTGTGCATGAAATAAAATAAAAACACTTCACTCAGCGGGAGCGCAAGGCTGCCACAGGTGGACACAGCATTTCGCCGCCCTCGCTTCCCCAGCCCCGTCGGCCTCAAAGTATGTTTGGGGGAGCAGCAGGTAGCGCTTTATCAGGGGAGGCACTCTCCCTGGCAGATTGCTGGCTGCCGCCTTTGAATAACTCCCACCACTGTTTCGAGAGCTAACATGAAACAGCGGTGGGGGTAATAGAAAGGCAGCAGCCAGCCATCTGCCAGGGAGAGCACCTCCCCTAATGAAGTGCTCTCTGCTGCCTTTGTATTTTCCCTATTAACTGTTTTGAAGGCTGACAGCCTTTGAAACAGTTAATGGGGAAAACAACATTCTCTTCTTTCCCCCACCCAGCCCCACCCCAGGCAGGGAAAGGGAAAAAAACAATTCTGCCTCTCCCCTTCCCTGCCCCCCCACCCCCAGGCAGGGAAAGGGGGGGGGAACAATTCCACCTCCCCCTTCCCTCCCTACTCACCTGGGCTGCTTCTCTCTCTCTCTCTCTCACACACACACACACACAATACCAGCCCTCTCTCTCCCTCCCTCTCTCTTCCCCCTCTCTCTCTTTCCCCCTCTCTCTTCCCCCTCTCTTTCTTCCCCCCTCTCTCTGTGTGTGTTGTGTGTGTTTGTGATTGTGTTGTCTGTGTGGTTGTGTTGTGTTGTGTTTGTGTAGTGTGTGTGTGTGTGTGGTTGTATTGTGTGTGTGGTTGTGTTGTGTGTGCATATCCCTCAAAACCACCCCAACCACCAACACATAAAAAAACCTGCCAGGCTTGCCAGGCAAAAAATGCTAGTATCTCATATTCATAAACTTGAGGGTTTTTGAAGAAATGGATGGTGGTGGTGTTGACTTTTCTGTATGGACAATGCTGGACAAAGGAGCATAGAGAAGTACAAGCTCTCTGTCTGGGTGATCCCTGAGAAAACCTTATCCTTCACCATCTTTGCAAAACTGTACTTTCAACAGTGATGGTATGCAGCAAAAAGTGCAGCAGACACAGATATTAACATGGAGGCAACAACATTTCATATTGGTTTGCCTTGAATAATTTAAAGTAATAGAGTTCTTCAATGCAGTTGTCTCTGAGATATCTAAGCTTTTAGCGTGTAGGGTTTCAGACCATTGGTCATGATGCCTTAGGCTGATGAAGTTCAAAATATCTGGATGTCATCATGCTGACTAAAATGTTTGAAGTGGGTAACTAACATTTTGCATTTCTGGAAGCCATACTGCCACTGCATATGCAGGAGTAGAGCTGGATCCAGAAACATCCAAGGGATGAAGCTGGCACAGCAAAGGAGATTCTGTGTTAAAGTTAACTTTATTTTCAATGTTCTGAAAAGTATAGTGGCTTGACTGACATTTAATTAACTGACTGCTAGAGAAGTCAGAATGCCTAAAGCACAGCAGGTATAAATTGCCTATATTAGGACCATTAGCTACCACATTTGATCCCTTTTACAGTCATCACACCTGCTCTCTCTAGTGGAGGTTTTCAAATTATAGCTAATAGTTTTCCTCTGAGATAACTGGATGCTGGTCCTGGAAAATCGAGCTAAACTCAATTTGCTGTGTTCATAACAGCCATAAGTAGCTCTCTTCGTCAGAGTCACTATCCATGATTTGCTCTCCCTACCTGAAGTAGGAAGAATTAGCTGACAGGTGGTTGAGTTCATTCCAGGTCAAGGAAGCAAACAGAGCCAATCTGAGCAGTCTTTCATTTTTTTTTTTATTTTATTGGGGGGGGGGGGTTGCTCAGTTGACCACAAAGGCAACATAATGCAAAATCAAAACAAAAGAAATTTTCTTATCAAAGCTCACTGGCTAGCTGGCAGAACCTGTGATCTTGCAAGTTTTGCCTTCTTAGGTTTACATTGCAGGTCAGCTCTTGGTACCAAAACACGCACACATTATAATTTACTTTTCTGTAAGCCATAATCTCATCCCCCTAAAGAGCCCTCGGTGGTGTACATGTTTCTTCCACATCCTACAGGTCAGGAGAAGAGAGAGATTATCAGGGTCAAGGGAACCCAAAGTGGGTTTTGACTCAGTGGGACTAAAATCTGAACCTCCAAAATGCTAGCCCTGAGTCTTACAGGCAAGCAAAATGTATTTCAATTTATGTAAAAGAAAATGGAAAAGAAAAAACCTGACCCTTCCCTCCACCAAAAATAATTTTAAAAAATGCCCTCCCAATGCCGCATCACAAGATTTATTAAAACTGACAGCCCGGGCAGTAGTTAAACAAGCCAGCCTAGGGTGGCTATCTCCCCAGCTGCTCCCCCCACCCATGCACTAGCCAGGTCTTAAGACTCTTGCAATGAAATTGATGCAGGGGGATATTAAAGGGTTACATGAGGAGGAAAAGGAAATTAAGATGAAAGTGGATGTGCAGGAAAAAAGAATCGATGTTATGGAAGAGATGATGAGAAAACAGGATATTTTGATACGCAAAATGGTGGAACAAATGCCAGATAAGCTAAAAGATAGAATAATTGTTTGGTTAAATAGTTTGAATATGGGAAAAGTTTTTGTTCATGAGGATATTGCAAGTGTGTACAGAGTGGGACCGAGGAAGGGAAGGGTGGTATAGAGGAATGTGTTGGTTAAATTTGCAAACTGGGGAGACAAATTGAAGGTGATGGCCTTTTTAAAACAAGCTGGATCTGGCGCTTTAAAAATGGATGGAAATGATGTGGAAATATACAATGATATTTCAATGAAGGAACATGGTTGGAGTTATAAGATGAAGCCAGTAACAAGATTTCTGACGGGAAAAGGGATAAAATACAACTGGCGATATCCACAACAGTTGAGGTTCTTTCTGATTGATGCAGAGATGAATGCGTTGGAATATATGTGTATGAATGACTTGGTTAAGGCATCTTCAAGGGAATGGTTGGCATTGAGGAAGGCCTTGTTGGAATCTGGGGCGATAAAAAGGGATTACGGTGGAGCAAGGGAGGAGGCAATATTGGCAAATAGGTTAAATAAATTTATGGGCAATTATATAGAAGTAGACCAAGTTGGTTTCTTGAAAGGAAGACATATGGTGGATCTGACAAGAAGAACATTAGATTTATTGGATATAGTGAGGCAAACAAAGGAAAAAGTAGGTTTGATATCCTTGGATATATTTAAAGCATTTGATTCTTTGCAGTTTGTGGCAATAAAGGAAATAATTAAAAGTTATGGTTTTGGTGACAAATTTAGAAGAATAATTGATCAGTTATATCAACAAGGCATAGCTACTGTTAGAGTGAATGATGAGGTTACAGACGAGGTAAAATTAGAAGCAGGAACGAGACAGGGCTGCCCGTTATCTCCAATTTTGTTTATTATGGTCATGGAGTTGTTAGCTAAGGCTATCAGGGATGATAAAGGAATAGAAGGAGTCATGGGAACTAAGATAAGTTTGTATGCCGATGACACTCTGATAATTGCTAAGCATCCAGAGAGGGCTTTAGACAGGATTCAAACTCAATTTAAAAAATTTGAAGACATTACAGGCTTGAGGATAAACTGGGATAAATTGCAAATGATGTTATGTAATATAAGTAAGGAAGATCAGAAGAGGATGAAAGGGATAGGTAATATTCAAATTAAGGATAAACTGAAATATTTAGGGGTAAATATTTCATATAATTTTGAAGATTTGAAGAGATTGAATTACAATAATTTGAAAGTAGAAATTAAAGCTAGAATTAAGAATCTTCAAAAACTAAAATTGTCATGGTTTGGAAGAATAGCTATCACTAAAATGATGCTTTTGCCTAGGTTAAACTTTTTATTTGATGCTCTGGCAATTCAAATGAAAGAGAAGGAAATTAAGGAATTTCAAAAATTATTTAATGATTTTTGTAATGGTGGAAAGAGATCAAGATTGTCAAAAAAATGGTATTTATCTCAGAAAGAAGGTGGACTAGGGATGCCGAATTTGTTGTCTTACTATCGAGCGTTTCAAATCAAGAATGTGGTAAAGATTTTGGCTGAGGGAAAAGCTCTATGGGAAGACATTGAAATGAAAGATTATAAACACATAGGCAAAATCCTTTTTTTAGGGGTTAGTTTGGGAAAATTAATAACTAAAAATACTATGATGAAGGGACTGGTAAACACTTGGAAAAAAGTAAAGAAGGTTTTGGCTTCAAATACCTCACCAATCATAGAATTGGAAGATATAGCAGACTTTCCGGTAAAAATAAATAAAAGGATAAAAGAGATATTGGTAAAAAAAATGGTGTAACCCTTCTTAAAGATTGGATACAGACCTGTAAAGTTAATGATAGAAGAAATGATTTGTTTGCTGAAATGAACTTGAACTGGTTTCAGACTGTGATGGTAAATAAATGGAATGGTAAATACTGGAGAAAACCGGAATTGTATAGAGAAATGACAGAATTTGAGGTGTTGATTTCAAAATTAAGAAAAGGAGATGCAGCTATTAAGGGTGTAGTTAGTAAATTGTATAAAATGCTGAATATCGAGGGTGATCCACATGAGGCCTTAATGTCAAGTTGGGAACAGGAATTGAATATAAAGATTGAAAAAGATATATGGAAGCATAAATAGAAAAAGAGGATAATGAGAACGTTATCAGTTAGAATTAAGGAGCATAACTTTAAAATGTTGTGGAGGTGGTACCTGACCCCGGTGAGGTTGCATCAAATGGATAATAAAAAAAGATAAATTGTGTTGGAGATGTAAAAAGGAAATTGGAACATACGAACATATGTGGTGGAGTTGTACTGTGGTCAAAGAATTTTGGAGAAAGGTGGAGAAGGAGATTAAAGATATAATGGGTAAGAGAATTAAACTGGGGTCGGGTTCCACCATGTTAACAGATTTAGAAGGTTTTAACCTAAACAAGGATGAAAAAGAATTATTGGAAATAATTCTTACAACGGCTAGACAATGCATAGCTAGAAATTGGAAAAATGACATAAATATAAAGATAGAAGAGTGGTATAAGGAGATGTGGAATTTAGCATTGAATGATAAATTAACTTAGGAAATAAATAAGAAAAAGGGTATTATTAAAGAAAATAGATTTTGGAATATTTGGCATGCTTTTGTGGATCACTCTCTTAGAGGGGGAGAAGTAAGCAAACCTGTACCTGATCAAATTGCCTTCTGGATGGAAAGTATTAAGAATCTCTGATTTCTCTGGATATTGTAAATATCACGGGGTGAGCATGCTCATATAATTTTATATGGGTATGCATGTATGTAGGTTTGTATGTGTGTGTATATGTTGCCAGGTGCATGTATGCACTGGTGCACATATATGCAAACTGTAATGTTTTATTATAAATAATAAATTTGTGAAATAAAGGGTATATCATGCACATTACTTGAGATTTAAAGTTTAAATCACCAGCTATAAAGATTGTTTAATAATGCACTAATGTATTAGTTTAAAAAGATATTGGTGCCAGAAGGTAAAGTGATATATTGTGTATGTATTGGCAAAATGTACTTTCTATTGTCCTATATGTATATGTGTGTTATATTATTTGTTGTAATTTTGTTTGAAAACCAATAAAAATTAATTAAAAAAGGCTCTTGCAAAAGAATAAAAGCTCTGCCTGGAGGCAAAGTTTGGTTGGCAGGAGGTTCCACAAGGCTGAAGCAGACACAGAGAAGGCCCCACTTTTCGTGCTAGAGAGGCGAGCCTCTCTAGCAGATGGAACTGTCACGGAGTCCCTCCAGTCTGTTGTAGTGGGACAGGCAGATGTCCTTGGGGTGACGTGGTTTCTTAAGTACCCTGGTCCACTACCATATAGGACTTTAAAGGTCATTATCAGCACCTTGAATTGCACCTGGAGGCACACTGGCAACCAGTGCAGCTCCCGAAGCAGTGGTGAGGCACGGACATAATGCCCGCACCCCATCAACACCCGAGCAGCTGCATTCTGGACCAGTTGCAGCCTCTGAATGATCATCAAGGGCAGCCCCATGTAGAGCGCATTGCAATAGTCAAGTCTGGTGGTGACCAGAGTGTGCGTGAATGAGCAAGGAGTCCTGCTCCAGGAGCGGGTGTAACTGGTGAATCACACGAAGTTGTGCGAAAGCCCTCCTAGCCACGACTGCCATCTGCTCATTGAGCAGGAGTCGTGAGTACAGGAGGACCCCCAGATTATGCACTGGGTCTGTCTGAGACAAAAAAAGTCCCTTCCAGAAGCAAAGATTGTAGCTTCTGTGATAATGTGTGGGCCCTAATCCACAGCCACTCGGTCTTGCCAGGATTCAGTTGTAGCCCATTGTCCCTACAGACCCCTACAGCCTTCAGATACCTGGATAGGACTTCCACTGCATCACCAGGATCACTCACAGGCTGAGATGTACAACTGAGTATCACCTGCATATTGGTGATACTTCACCTCGTGGCAATGGATAAACTCCCCCAGCAGTTTCATGTAAATATTAAACAGGAGAGACTAAACACTGAATACTGTGGCACCACATATTGTAGGAGCCTAGGGCTAGACCTCTTGCTCTCCAACAACACCGATTGGGTCTGGCCCATCAGAAATGAGGAAAACCAGGGCCACACAGTGCCCTGGATCCCCAATCCTTGGAGCCGTTCCAGAAGGATACCATGGTCGATGGTATCAAAAGCTGCTGAGAGGTCAAGAAGACCAGGGATGCATCTATTCTCACCATCCTGCTCACGCCAGAGATCATCCAACAGTGCAACCAATGCAGTCTTAGTACCATATTCAGGCCTGAATCCTGACTGAAAAGGGCCCAGAATCCACTTATTTTTTTTATTTTTTTATATTCAAATTTATATGCCGCCCAATCAGGTAAACCCGACTCTGGGTGGCTCACAACAAGTTAAAACACACATAAAACAGTAAAACCAATTAAAACCCAACATATCCACCCACCTACCCCATTCCTCTTAAAACCCACATTTTAAAAAAAGAGCTGTGGATCAGGGCCCACTTCATCCAGAACAACCTAGAGCTATCATGCCACTGCCTTCTCCAAAACCTTCCCTAGAAAGGGAAGGTTAGATACAGGCTGAAAGTTAGCTAATACTGTTGAGTCGAGTGGTGGCTTCTTCAGGAGGGGTGGGGGCTCCAACGCATGTTTCAATGGTGCAGGACACCCTCCTGCAAAGAAGCATTAATTATCACCCCAACCCAACTGCCTGTCACTGCCTTGGTCATTTTAAGCAACCAAGCAGGGCATGGATCTAATAAACAGGCACTAGCGTGGACAAATCCAAGGAGCCTGTCCACTTCCTCAGGGATAACTGATCGAACCGATCCCAGATAACATGACAAGACTGTGGTTCAGCCAGCTCCAGACTCTCCGTATCCATGCTGGGAGTCTGGAGCTGGCTGGACCACAGTCTTGCCATGTTATCTGGGATCGGTTTCTCCAATACTTTCAATCACATCTTCATTAAAAGTTGCTGAATTCTGTCTGAGGTTATGTCAGATGAAGGACCTGTAACATTATGAAGACTATATTATAGTGTTTGGATGAGTTTGGATGGAGTAGCACTCATTTTGAGTTCATGCTGATTTTGCTTTCTTTCCAGTCATTTCAACCAGACAATCTTGTTATGTAAGTTTCATCATGCAAACACTTCAAAGTGCTTCAACAACTTTGTTTACAAGAACCTCATATAAAAATCAATATATACCTGAAATTCATCCAAAAGAACTATTTCTGGTTTGCCATCTAATTAGCCATAATTGTTAATACTCTTTTGTAGATCCAAAGCAATTTGAATTTATACCCTTTAGGTTACAAAATAATTTAATAACACATTCTATTTTGCACCAGTGATTAATTAATGAAAAGCTGTTGATCTGAGCATTTTAGTATGATGTTCACTGGGTGATTGGTTGGTCTATCTAGGCAATTTTATCATAATAAAATCTCAAGACATTTTCTTTGCAAAATAGGAGAGCAGCAACTTATTTCATTTCATTTTTCATTTTAATATTTATACTCCACCTTCCTCCCAAAAAGGACTCAAGGTGGCTATTTATAGATGTTTATATTAACCAATCCTGGCCACTTTGGAGTTAAACTAAAATTAAAAGGGAATCTAAACATTGAGGGGAATGTTTATTCTGTAGGATTAGCCTATTCTCAATCCACAAAACAGAATTTCCTCAGATATTTACAGCTCATAAATCACCTCATGTTTACATTGCAGGGAATAGTCATAAAATAAAATATACTGAATACATGTAGTTGAGAAACACATGGGAAACAGGTTTCTTCACCATTTGAGGAGCATACCTGTCAAATTTCGGGAAATTTCTGTCAAATAGGGGAAATTTCCCAGCCAAAATGGGAAACTGGACAGCTATGCTTATCCTGTGCTGGCCTCCAGTCTAACTCCAGTCTAATTGCAGTCTAACTAATATGGGATGACGGCGGGAAAGAGTGTAAAATACAGGGGTTTGACAGAGGTTTCCCGCAACTTGACAGGTATGTTGAGGAGAGTGGGAGCGACTGGACCGTTGTTCTGTTGCAGGAGACATTTTCCACCTTCGTCCCTGCCACAGAGCCCCCTAAGCTTCTCCCCTCAGCCGGTTGGAGGGGAGTGAGTGGGAGTGGCTGTTACCCATGACATGGGCCTTAAGCTGCCCGAGGATGTTGCATAGGAAGTTGAGTACTAGGCTTCGTCACTGACGTTGAGCCTGGATGCCGTCTCTTAGGCTCCCTCAGATGTTCAGCCACAATGTTTAATTGTATTTCAAGTTTTATGTAATTTACCATCTTTGGTTGTCTGTAAACCACTTTGGGTCACCAATAGGTGAGGGAAGCGGTATAAAAATATACTAAATAAATAAACATGTAACGTGGTGGTAAACATATAGTCTATTTGGCTCATAGTGGCTGAAGTCTATTTTATTTAGTGTAGTCAGTTGGGAGCCCATTTGAATCAGTGGACTCACCACATCCATACTGATTCAGTGGGCCTACTTTAGGTGCAACTCAAGAGAGAGAGATAATTTAATGAATCATGTACTTTCCAGTGAGTCCTGTGCATGAAAAATGTTTTGCTACACAACAATTGTAATAATCCTGAGTAGCTTGACATTCTTTTCAGACACCACGATTCACCCTTTTGGTGGCATCAAGGTGATGTCTCTAAGTGGTTCAAGAGGACATGTTACAATCTGTAATTATTTTTAATTTTAGGTTGCCAATTTAATATTCCAAGAGTGAAGGCTTGGAATGACTCCAAAAGTCTTATGAACTCTTGTCCATTGCAGAGGGTTATGGTAGAAATGTAAGAGCTATGCATAATAGTTTGAAAACGATTTGCAGAATAAATCTCAATCAGGCTTTCCCCAGTATTATCATGTCCCCCACCACCACCCTTCATCTGTTTCTGTGAGTTTTGCATAGTGAAGGAGAAAGAACATTCTCCAAATTAGCTTTTATTAAAGAACTAAGTTATGTTTCCCAATTGAATGATTGCCATCATTTTCTGTTCTATCCACAGAATGAAATCTTCTGAGAGAAATGTCTTTCAATAAATCTCTGAAACTACTGACAAGAAAAGTAGGGGGAGAAAGATGAGATAACGTCAAAATATTCTGAATTCAATTTTTCATTGTGGGTGTTTCCTTTCATTCTAATCATAAAACCCTAACATTCTGATGGCCAAAAAATCTTGTTGTAAAATATTGCATATGTAAGGGGAATCAGGCATGTGGTTTTCACAGTTTTCTAGTTGTTCATTACATGCCCAGGCATACTACTAAGAGTAGAGCCATATGACCCTAGTATGCCCAAGTGTGCAACAGACAATTTAAACTACATGATTGCAATAAGATTCTGGCTGTGGTCATATATAACATTTTTTAAAGTAAGTAAAGGTATAGGTTTCCCTTGCTCAAAAGCAAGTTGAATCCAACTCTAGGGTGCGATGCTCATCTCCATTTGTAGCCCAAAACCCAAGACTGTCTGCATTTGCAGATGTTTCTGTGGTCATGTGACAGACATGACTAGACACCGGAGTGCATGTAACACTGTTTGCCTTCCCACCAAAGTAGTCCCTATTTATCTACTTGCAATTTCTTGCTTCAAACTGCTAGGTTGGCAGGAGTATCATACAGTATCATACAGTATTTTCACAATTTTCCCTCAGTTGATGGGGGGAAATGACATTGACACAAGGTACTGCAAAAAAGGGGAAGAAGGGAGGGGGCTTAAATGAATATTCTGCACTAGGCCAATGTCTTAAAAGTGGTCCTGCTAGCTACCCAATATAATCTATTCTCAAAGACGAGAACAGAGATGGGGCCTGGTTTCCCTTCTGCCCTTTTGGAGACAACACAATTTGATCCATATCAGTTTCTATACCTGTATTTTTACATTTCCAGAAATTCAGGGCAAGGTGATGGTTTTCCTTGCTGTACTATGAGACTGCGGTGGCTCAGTGATTAAGAAGCTCACTTTGTTAGCTGGAAGGCTGGAAAGTCATTAGTTCAAGACCCAGGTACTGCACGATGGGATGATCTCCCATCTCTGTCCCAGCTCCTGCCAACATAGCAGTTCGAAAGCAGAAATTACAAGTAAATAAATACCGGTAGGTACCACTTCAGTGGGAAAAGATCTTGGGGACATGAAAGGAGCCTCATGTGGGTACCCCCTGAGTGGACTTCCTCCAGCAAAAATCTTTGCGTGCTTCTGACACAATCATTTCTATATTGCTTTCCTGTAATTTGAGCCCATTATGACATGTCAAGATGATCAAGAACAGATCCTGCCCCTCCTCTTTATGAACATTTTTCAAGTATTTGAAAAGTGTTATCATATCCCCTCTTAGTCTTCATTTCTTAACGCTAAATGTGACCAATTATTTCAGTCTTTTCTCATAGGGCTTGGTTTCCACTCCCCTGATCATCCTTGTTGCCCTCCTCTGAAGCTGCTCCAGTGTACAACATAATTGCTATGTACTGCTTGTTCAGGAAACCCACAGAGGGCCAAATGACTGAAGACCTAAAGTAAATGGAATAAAACTTGTTTTAGAAAGACCAAATTAATAAGATGGGAGTGCATTTTTTTCTTAAATCGAACATCAATATATTGTCTGCAGATATGACTGATGTAGATGATATTGAAATTATGACAATCATAGTTTAATCTTGCACAATCACATCTGTTTATATACCACCAAACAATACAATTTTTCATTCTCAAACACACAAAAAGTCCTGGGTGATTTTTAATTGCCATAGTACTTAGGGATAAAGAGAGACAGACATAAATGTAAGACAGTTGAAGATTGGGCTGAATGTATAGGTTTAAAATTAATACATAATCCAAAGGTGTCCCTGTCCTTTAATAGTGGTTGGTGGAGGAGAGTATATAACCCAGACAATATTTTTGTTAGTGTTCATATTGCTTGCCAAGCCAAGAAGAATGTTGTAAGACTGTTCCCATCGAACTAGTATATGTACGATAGAAACAGCTGTCAAGCCAGAGACTGTTGCATTTAAAAGAACATTCGGCTTTAAGAGATCACAGTGGGACAATTTTGCTCAAGATCTGGATAAAGAAGTGACAAAAGCAGACCCTCATCCAGAAAATTATAGAGATCTTGTTGAACTGGTGAAGATCATTTCTTGTACTGTAGATGCTTTCCAAGGGAATGCAGAACATCTTTTTTACCTGGATTGAATAATGATTCAAAGGCTTTTCTCAAGAAGTATGAACAACTTTTTGAAATTGATCCCTTCTCTGTGGAGATAATACAAATGGGTCATGAGCTTCTCCAAGCCATATCAACATCAAGAACAGTTAGAAGATGCAACCTCTTTGGAAATGTTGATATAAAATGGAATAGTCACCAAGCTTGGAAATTATTAAAAAAAACCTTCAGGGTGGTCCCACAGCCCCCTCAGTGGAACTGGGTAAAATCACACCTGAGCAAATTGTACATCAACTGTTATTAAACTACAAGAAGACCAGGAGAAATGAAATCCCAAAGGTATAAAGAGGAGAAAGACAATCTCGCTACACCTTTCACATATGGAGAACTGAGAACTGCTATCCAACAGATGAAGAACAATAAGGTTGCAAGCTTTGATGACATAAAGTCAGAACAAATAAAACATTTTAGATCCATAACCATTAATTGGATGCTAAAATTGATGAATATTTCATCAATTGGATAGGATGCTGATTACAAAGATTTGGAATAAAGTTAAAGTTGTGGACCTTCCAAAACCAGGAAAAGGACCAACTGATCCCAAGATATATTTTTTTACTTGTATCTTTCTTTTGCCATCTTTTCAAAGTCCTGGAGAGAATGATTATGATCAGAATGTATGATTTTGTTAACAGAATGATGATTAAAGAACAATCAGGCTTCAGACCCAGAAAATCATGCTCTGGTCAAATATTTAATTTAACCAAAGGATGGATATAAAAGGATGGGTATGAAAGGAGGCAGATAACAGGACTGGCTTTTACTGATCTCATAGCTGTGTATAATATAGTAAACCATAAGAAATTGATAAGAAAGGTTTACACAACTGCTAAGGATTATCGACTGATAGCTCATCCAGTGCTTAGTGTAGAACAGGCTGTTTTTTGTCACTCTGCAGAACAAGAGAGACATTGGAGAGTTCAGAAAAATGGCCTTCCTCAAGGAAGTGTATTGACTCCTGTGTCATATAACAACTATACCAATGACCAGCCGATCAATACAAGGACCTTCATGCATCCAGATTACACAGAAATCACTGCTCAGGGATCAATGTTTGAGGAAGTATGTTGGCATCTGTTCTTGAAGAACTAACTGCCTATTATGACAACAATCATGTGAAACCCAATCCAGAAAAAAACACAAATATGTCCATTTACTAAACAGGAAGGCAAGAAAAAAGCTGAACATAACCTGGAGAGGCAACAAATTAAACCACTTTGACAATTCAAAATACCTGGGAATAAAAATGGACCATGCCTTAACTTATAAACATCACTTCCAGGACATTAAGCAGAAGGTATACACCAGGAACAACCACATCCACAAACTGAGAAGGGAGAGGGAATGCCAATTAGCCCTTATTTTCTGGTCATTAAGGTAGCTCTCCTGTCGACATCCAGATTTGCAGGAGTCATGGTTACCTTAATAAGCTGCAAAGAAGGATGGTTGACAATTTCTTTCTCTCTCTCTCTCTGCTGATTTCTCCCTCTCCAATCTCTTTTCATTAACTAAGTCCCCTAACACAACGGCATCAAACATTAAAAAGAAAGACGAATAAACAAATGGAATAAGAAGAGAAGGGAGAAACACATAGGCCCAGGCACCAGGTTTGGAGAGGAGAGGGTTCAAATGGCAGCCAGTTCCCCTGGTGCCCTATGTCTCTCATTGTTACTGTAGCTGCTTAGAATGGTTTGAAACAGAATGGCTTTTAAAAAAAAAACCTTCACCATGGCTCAAGGGGTCACACTGCCTGTGGCAATGTGCATGAATTTGCTACCCAAAAGTAAATATCCTAGTAGCAAAGGGGGAAAATGGATTATGGAGAGAAAAATGCTCAGCTGATTCACACTGATTTGCACATCATGAAATCAACAAAAAATAATTTGAATCTCATTGTCCCAGTTCCAGCTCATCCGGAGCACTTCCCATATTATTTCCCAACATAATTGAGACAGATGTTCAGAAACATAGCAACCTACTCCCCTGAAAACAAAACTGATCCTTTCTGCTCTTTTCATGCAACAGATTTTACCAAAACACTTGTATTATTGCTACAGTGATGGACACCTAGAACTCTTCCACTTTGTACTATCTTGGTCTAACCTTCCTCCCTGCACTTGCCTCTCAAAGACCACTGAACACACTAAGACTGTGATGGTGAACCTTGGCACTCCAGATGTTCTTGGCAGCATGGGCCAGATGAATCACAGTAAATCCATTCATGTGGATTCACAGGGTGTTTGGGCTTCTGGGAATTGAAGTCCAAGAACATCTGGAGTTCCAAGGTTCACCATCACAGCACTAATATTTCTATCTCGACTGTTTCCAAAGGGGTTTTACAGTATTCTACTACTGTGCTTTCTTCAGGTGGCTTCTGCTCTCCTGGTGCACTGTGATAGCGTTACTGGTCCCCTGCTAATACCAGTGAGCTTTCTACATTAAAGATAATCAAGTACTGAATACTTACAATCAAACAACTAAAAGCTTCAAACTGGGAGGCTTCCGCCATAGACATCCACTGCAAATGGAAAATACTATAGGGCTAAACTGGAGCAAAGCAACACAAAAAATAAAACATGGGATTTGGGAAGATTTACCGTATTTATTCGAGTATAACGCGCACTCGTGTATAACGCGCACCCCTAATTTTCCATGAAAAAAACATTTATTGACAACGTAAACTGGTGTACCGGTAAGTCTCTTGAGTCGCGCGGCGCGGGAGCGCGGGTGGCTGGCGGTAGCTCCTCCCCCTTACCGTTCCGTCGGGTGCGTGCGGGTGAGTGGCGGCAGCGGGACCTGGGCGCCTGCCGCCGCCCGGGGAGGAGGGCCGTGGCGTGCTCCGTGCCTACCCGGCGCCGGCTCTTGAGTCGCGCGGCCCGGGAGCTCGGGTGGCTGGCGGTAGCGCCTCCCCCTTACCGTTCCGGCGGGTGCGTGCGGGTGAGTGGCGGCAGCGGGACCTGGGCGCCTGCCGCCGCCCGGGGAGGAGGGCCGTGGCGTGCTCTGTGCCTACCCGGCGCCGGCTCTTGAGTCGCGCAGCCCGGGAGCTCAGGTGGCTGGCGGTAGCGCCTCCCCCGGAGGGTTCCCTTCTCGTCCCGGCGGGTGCGTGCGGGTGAGTAAAAGAGGCTCGTTTATAACGCGCACCCAGTCCTCGTGTATAACGCGCACCCAAACTTTGAGTTCTTTTTTTGGTATAAAATTTTGCGCGTTATACACGAATAAATACGGTAAGTGTATAAGCAATAACAATTATGCATATATACCACCCCATAATGCTTAGAACACTGTCTGGGCAGTTCACAAGGTAATTAACATTTTACCTCTAACAAGCTGACCTCATAACAAGGAAAAGTTGAGTCAACCTTGTGCATGTCAGGATTGAACTTAGATCATGAGTAGAGTTTTGGCTGTGGAATTGCAGCTTTACCATTGCAACACAGAGGCTCGTGTAAAAGTGATACAAAGGGAGATAAGAATAGCATTATGTGGACGCCAGAGGCATTTCCATTATAATCAGTCATCAAAAAGGAATTGTGTGTGCGTGTTTTTTCTCTTGTGTCAGAGATTTCTCTGTGTTGAAACGATTTTAGCAGGGGATGGCCAAATGAGGCGCCTTTCATTTCCCCCATCGTGCCTCACCTCGTCCTTTTACTCGCTGAGCCACTGAGGAGCTGCTATTCAAAGGAACTTAAAGTGGCACAAATGATCCATTTGAAAGAGTTCTTAGATATTTAATACTGGGGTAGGTCTTATTTAGGGACTGCAGTGGCTCAAGTGGCTAAGACACTGGCTGGAAGGCAGGAGATCAGCAGTTCAATTTCCGAGCACTGCAGGATTTAATGAGCTCCCATCTTTGTCCCAGCTCCTGCCAACCTAGCAGTTCGAAAGCAAGAAATTCAGGATCGTAGCCAGAGGGGGGCCGGGGGGCGGGCAGAAACTCTCCTGAGATAACAGACTCCCCCGCCCAACCCACCCAGAGATGCCAATGCTCTTTATGTGTGTGTGACATTGTTGCCCCTCCTGGAAAATCCCACACACACACACACACACACACACACACACATCTAGAATCCTGGCTACAGCCCTGAAGAAATTGCAACTAAATAAATAGGGACCACTTCGGTGGGAAGGTAAGTAGCATTCCGTGCACTCTGGTGTCTAGTCATGCCTGCCACATGACCACGGAAACATCTGCAGAAGCAGACAGTGCTGGCTCTTCTGCTTTGAAACAGAGATGAGCACTGAACCCTAGAGTCAGATACAACTGGCTTTCAAGCAAGGGAAACTTTTACCTTTACCTTAGGTCTTCTTTAAAGGTCAGCCTTTAAACTGCTAAAATGAAGCCACCTTTCAGTGAATTTATTCCATAGTTCTTCTGCCTGACCTAGTGTGAGAAAGATTAACCAACATAAAGTTGCCATTGCCCAGGGTATGCCCAATTGTGGTTCAAAAAGTACCACATTTTTTCTAGGAGGCTTTTTCCGTGTTCTCCACAGAGCTAAGTGATCTCCCATTCTGAACATACTGTAGTTAGAGTGAGTAATAAAGTCAATGCCAGGAATCAGGTAACAGACTTAGCTGGAGCACACACACATCATGCTGGATTTATCTTGAGCCTGGGGTGAGGCAAAGACTTTTATCCGTTGAAGTACCAGATACAATGGATGCCTCCCTACTGAAGCTGGAGCTGCTTCTCTATACAAACATAAACAATACACACATCTAGGGTTGCCATATGTCACGGTTTTCCAGGATTTTCCCGGATTCTAGCTGTCCCGGCTGGTTCAAGAAAAAACATGTAAAAGTCATGGATTTTAAAATTTGAACAAAGGAAGCAAGATCACCCCTCACCAAGGGATTTTTGAAAAGAGTTAATTCATTGCCTCCCTGCCTTTCTTTCAATTATCCTGCTTGAAAGCAGTGAAGGCAAAACAGCACCCTGAGAGGCCCGCCAGGGAGAGCAGACACTTACAAGTGAGATAATTGAAAGAAAGGCATGGAGGCAGTAAAATATCTCTTTGCAAAAATCCCTTGGCTCACCTTGAAGTTTGGGGGACAAAAAGTCATCCTCAGCCCTTTTCCTCAAAAGCCAGGAGGGAGCAAGAAATACCCATATCTAAGAAGCCAAACCTCCACCATACACTGGGACGGGGGATTCCTTCTTCACATGACCGCAAAGGGTTAATTGCATTGGGTCGGTATTCTCTGTCTGCCCTGGACAAGGATTCTGCAGGGTGTTAGAGCTGCGGTCTTCCTGACAGCCCCGTCAATGCATGCACAGTTTGAAGAATGCAATGGCTGTCCCGGTTTGGCGGGAGAGAATTATGGCAACCCTACATACATTACACACATCCCACTACTCCCACCCATGCAGTGACCCCCCATGAGTTGCAATTCCTTCCTTTTAGCTTATTGTTCCCTGAATTTTTGTGTTTCCGGACTGCGTTTAATTCCATCTTCATTTGTTATGGCATATATCATGAATGGGTTCCATATTTCCCAAAATATGTTGTCTTTGATTAACCCTTTTTAAAAATTTATCTTCAATTGTTAGCTTCTCATTAAGTGCCAGTTACCAAACTTTCCCATACCATCTATCTTTATTAAACATAAACTCATTTTCCATTCTCTCTAGCAATTGTTACTGATAATAATATATGTAGTAACTCCTTTTTATTTTTTATCTAAATTAATATCCTCCACTTCTCCCAAAAATGCTATTTTTGTGTTTAATTTCACTGCAACTCCCATAATTTTCTTTATTTCCTTTTCCACTGCTTTGCATAGTTTATATGCATAACTGCAATACTACCACATATGTGAATAATATCACTCCTCTATCTCACATTTCCAGCAGTATCTTATACTGCCTGGTTTTATCTGATACTAGCATATTTTTGCCCGGCACTGTTGGGCTTTGAGTGTGTGTGTGTTTTGGTGGTAGGGGTTACACACACACAACACAAGTACACACACACACTCAATACACACACACACACAATACACACACACAACACAACCACACACACAGCACAACCACACACACAATACACACACACTGCACACACAACACAACCAAACACACACTCATTACACACACACACAACCAAACACACACACACACATAATGCACACACACATGCCGTAGCTCTGCGGGGATAGGAGGGGCTCCCCCTCCTCTCCCCAGAAGCTTCGGTGACCACACACACACACGCGCGCGCGCGCGCACACACACGCGCACACACACACACACACACACACACACACACACATACACACACACACACACAGTTGCTGAAGTTGGGGGGAGGGGATCTCCCTCCTCCCCCCCAATCCTCGGCAATGACCCCCAGAAGACCGTGCCATGGGGAAAGGGCCAGCCGGCAAAAGGTAAGTATGGTGAGGGTTAAGGGGGAAGGTGGTGGGGTGGATGGGTGGCATGGTTTATGGGGCCATGCCACACACACCCCCACTCCCTAACCCCCACCGCACTTACCTTTTGTCAGCTAGGTGTCCCCCCCCCGGCATTGCCTTCTGTGTTGGGAGGTGCACTGGCCTGTCCTTCATCCCTGCAGGCTCGAGGCCTCTATGCCCACAGGGACAAAGGATAGGCCGGTGTGCCTCCCAATGCAGAAGGCCCCGCAAGGGGGAAACACCCAGCCGGCAAAAGGTAAGTACAGTGGGGGTTAGGGAGTGGGGGGGGCAAGATGGTGGGGTGGGTGGGTGGCGGCATGGTTACCGGGGCCATGCTTCCCACCCCCACTCCCTAACCCCCACTGCACTTACCTTTTCATCTCCTGAAGAGAGGGGATTCGCTTCTCTCTTGGTTGGCTGGGGATGAAAGCTTCATCCCCAGCCAACCAAGAGAGAAGCTAACCCCCTCTGTGGAAGGGGTTTCCTTCTCTCCGGGAGGCAAAGGTGCTGCCTTCATCTCCTGGAGAGAGGGGATTCGCTTCTCTCTTGGTTGGTTGGGGCCGGATGCTTCATCCCCAGCCAACCAAGAGAGAAGCTAACCCCCTCTGTGGAAGGGGTTTCCTTCTCTCCGGGAGGCAAAGGTGCTGCCTTCATCTCCTGGAGAGAGGGGATTCGCTTCTCTCTTGGTTGGTTGGGGCCGGATGCTTCATCCCCAGCCAACCAAGAGAGAAGCTAACCCCCTCTGTGGAAGGGGTTTCCTTCTCTCCAGGAGGTGAAGGCGTGGCCTTTGTCTCCCAGAGAGAGCACAACGTTTCCCTGTTGCTCTGGAGGCCGGCGCCAGGCTTGCCATAGCTTCTGGGGGGAGGAGGGGCAGCCCTTTCTCTCCCCACGGCTTCGGTGAGGAAGCAGGGAAAGGCCACATCAGCCATTTTTTAGCACATGCCGCTTTCCTGGCCTCCTCCACGCTCACACCCTTCAGCCTCATTGGCTGAGTGGTGATGTGGCACGTTGGATGCTGGGCCTTGTAGTTTTTTTTCTTGCCACATTCGTGGGGCGGTTGCGATGCTCAGACGCCATAAAGGTAAGTGTAGGCGGCTCGGTTCAGGATGGTTCGGCCGGGTGCGGGCGTGCATGCCGGACACTAATGGTTAACGCACGATTTTATAGGTAAAGATAGTCTCAGTGGAGTCATATACCACCTCTACTCTTCTCAACTGCAGCTGCTACTCTACACCCCCCTTCACTGCCAAAAGAACAGAAAAAATGTTTCTATTACTGATGAACATCAATTTTCACATTTTGAAATCATTCAAGAAAAGATGGACTGAAGATATTTCAGAACTCAAGAGCATCATCCTTCTGTAGAGAGAGAAAATTCCTTGTTGCAGATGAGATTTCTGTGAAAAGAAGGTAAAGGTAAATGTGCTCAAAATCCAATCACATCCAATTGTAGGGTTCAGTGCTCATCTCTGTTTATGGCCAAAGAGCCAGTGCTTTCTGCATCTGCAGACATTTCCATGGACATGTGGCAGGCATGACTAGACACCAGAGTGCACAGAATGCTGTTAACCTTCTCACTGAAGTGGTACCTATTTATCTACTTGCAATTTCTTGCTTTCAAACTGCTAGGTTGGCAGGAACTGGGACAGAGGCAGGAGCTCACTCCAACATGCGGTACTTGGGTCTCAAACTCCTGACCTGTCAACCTTCCAATTGTCAAGTTCAGCATTTTAACCACTAAGCCACCACAGTCCCTATGAAAAGAAGGTAGCAAGAGTCAACTCTCTCTCTTAATTCTGTCTCCCTAAGTCTCCTCCAATGAGATGAGGAATCTCTTGGAAGTATATGGGAGGTGATGGAGATACCTGCAGAAGAATGGTAGAATTTTAAAACAAATCCCACCCATTTTATTTCATGGAAGCCTTTCCTAGATCCAGGAACTTTCCAGGAGTGGAAGAACACAACTGGGCATCCCGTGAGAAAAGAATGCCCCATGTTGTCACCAACAGTTACTCTGTGGATAATGGGTTCAGAGTCAAGGCCAACTGAAATGAACGGTTCAACAAGTAGTAGATGTTCCCAGTAGTTCGTATGAGACTTTGAAGTGTGCCTCATGAATCCTGTCCATAACAGTAGTTTCTTTTCAGTTTCTAGATTGGCAATTCATTTGCAAAATGCACTCACTTTCATTACTGGGCTGTTTTTCTCTCCACTCTTCCAGGTCTAGGGGTAATGCTCATACAAAAGTTTTCTGGTACTGTACATTTAAGGCATTGCTTTTCATGGTCACCTAGAAACAGATGTAAAATGGAGGAGCTATGCAGCACATTAAAGCAACTCTTGATTACCTACCACTGTCCTTCTTCTTAGTAAAGGTAAAGGTTTTCCTTGCTCGAAAGCCAGTCGTATCCGATTCTAGGGTTCAGTGCTCATCTCTGTTTCAAAGCCAAAGAGCCAGCACTGTCTGCTTCTGCAGACATTTCCGTGGTCATGTGGCATGCATGGAATGCATGGAATGCTGTTACCTTCCTACCAAAGTGTTCCTTATTTATCTACTTGCAATTTCTTGCTTTCGAACTGCTAGGTTGGTAGGCCTGGGACAAAGACAGGAGCTCATTCCATCCTGCAGTACTCGGGACTCAAACTGCTGACCTTCTGTCTCCCAGTCAGAGTCTTAGCCACTTGAGAAAAATTAATTCTACAATGTTTACTTACAAGTCCTCTTTAGCAAAGATTTCTAACAAATTCAGCTGCAAAGTTTATCGCCGTCATAAATTTTTACGGTGGCCGAGGGTTGCAAATGTCCAGTTGCACCTTGCGAGCTGAAATCAAACCCTCAGTCCTGCTCTGCCCTCCTGTTGTTTGGTGGCCCAGGCCAAGGCTTTCCGCTTGGCCCAGTTAAGCTATTATTGGGAAAGCGGTGATCCCGCTTCCTAGCAGGAATGGTGGTAGCTGATATTGTGGCAAAGCAACAGTCCCGTTATTTATAGCCACCTCCCAAATAACCACACAGACTCACAATGAGGGTCTGGCCCTAGGAAAGTGATGTAGCATAGAAAGTAACTTTTTATGCTTCAAAGATGGAATGTCCCATCTGATAAAATTTCCCAGGTCACTGAGAGTGAAAGTAAACTCCCTCTTGGATCACGGTAGCAATCCTTATCTCCCAGTTAAATGTTCCCTTTGAGGAAAGTGACTCCTCAAAGTTATGTTAGTGTGAATGTGCAGCCTTATTGTCTGCTTCAATAACTTTTATCTGCGAATACTCCCTTCTTCTTCAGCAAAGACACAACTCCAAGGCTTGTCTTTAGGTATTTTATTGAAGCGTAGTATTCATCCATAAAATGCAGGATAAACAAGCGAAGAACTAATCTATTCTACTCTACTTACAAACTAGTAAAATAAGAAAAGAGAAAATAGCTAATATCTATTAAGAGCTGGTAGATCATGGGCTTTAATAGCCCTCCTGCGAGACTTAGATTTTTCATGGTCTTGATTGAAAGTAACGAAGGCTCTCACCTACCTGGGAAAGGTCCCTTTCGAGGTTCAAAACCTCAGGTCTTAAATACCCTTTTTACTTCCTCACTCCTTCCTCTAGAATGTTAAAGATGTGAAATGACTTAATTTGTTATGACCATTGTCATGTTTATCCAAAATCTCAGGTGTTATTTGTCACCCTATTCTCATTTCCGGGATTCTCCTTTTTGATTGGCACCCCTAATCTCAATGACATCTCAATGTGCAGAGTGTGTATTGGAATGTTAATGACGTAAATGCTTTCTCTGCTAGAGTTAGCCTTTCTCAACCTTAAAAAGAATATAGAAACCATAGTGTAACTTAAATGAATATGAAGTAATTCTAAAAATAATAATGTCCATTGGGATTTTCATGACAATTGCTTGCAGTGTAATCTATTTTAATCATTTCCAGTTCATGCCTGCTGGCAAATTACTGATCAATCGGCTATTTACTGTCTGTTGGGTAACTTCTCTGAATTGTCCCAAAGGCAATATCATGGCAAGAGGAGGAGGGAAGGTTACCTTTTTACCCTCACATTTGAAATAGAAAAATAAGACTAGTTTGCTTATAAAACTACGGCCCCTGGGCCAGATCCAGCCCCCAATGCCAATTCATCCAGCCTGCGCCACCCTCGTCGCTCCCAGAAGTGGAAGTAAAATGTGTATGGCTGGATGAATTGGCGTCAGTCAGGGGCTGGGGCTGGTCCATGGACTGTAGTTTGGATACCCCTGGTTTAAGCAGAGAAAATGGCAGCTTAAAATCTATCTCTTCCTATTGCAAAACAGATTGCAAGATGCATTTTCTGTCCGCTTCCGGTGGGAGGAACCACATGACCGGCCCACGACCCAAAAGGTTTGGGCACCCCTGTTTTCATGGGGAAAAGGAATTGAAGGATATGAACTGGGCTGCTGATCTGGTCCATACCCAAATAACAGCAGCCAGATGAGTGTATTTTGAAAGTCCTGTTCAGTTTTTACCTAAGTACATGTCAGAAATTGTGTCTTTCTAGGTTTTTTTTAGGGTGTAAAGGAAGAATTCTAGGAAACAGAAAGGGGCATACAACTGATGTTGTGAGTTCAATCCTGATTGGCTCCAGTTTAAATCCTCCTTCCAAGGTTGTTAAAATGTGTACCCAGCATATTTGGGCAATAAATGCTAATTACCTTGTGAACTGCGCAGATTGGGGTAGTATATAAGTGCAATTGTCTTTGTCTTCTTCCTCTTTCCTCTTCAATTTCTTCACCTTTCACATATAAGAGGGCAACAAAATTTGGCATGGAGAGGGCAGGACTAGAATGTTCCCCTCAATGCATAAACATTTTACCCGGTTTTGAGCACCTGAATAGGGCAACAAACTCAATCAAAATCTGATATGGGTAGGGAAGTCTTCCTCCTTAGGCTACTCTTTCAAGACATAAATATATTATATATTTTTTAAAATGTGTGTTCTAAGAAGTGTCTGAGTCACAAATGAGGGGGCATATTGCATCCACATCTTCACATCACCCTCAAAATAAAAACTCCATAAAAAGGACTGATATGTTTTCCAGAGGACAGACTTCAAAGTGAAAAACCAAAAGGATGCCAATTAACTTCATTCATAAACATTATGGTGTCTCTTGCAATGTTAAATGCCACAGGCTGCCAATGTTTGTAATCCATGGGAATTAAAACAAAAAATCACAACCAATTAGGAAAATTGGGCATTCCTTGTTTGTGGTCTGCCATTCAGATTAAAAACAAAACATAAACATAATTAACTCCCTGAGCTTTCTGGGAGTGGCTAAAGTGTTGTACCATTTAGCTGCTCCAGGAGATATAGCTGTTATATTGGTAGAGGAAATAAAGTCTGTTCCATTTGCTCTAAGACTACCTCTGTCCTGATCATATCCTAGAGCAGTGATGGCTAACCTTGGCACTCCAGGTTTTCTTGAACTTCAATTCCCAGAAGCCCTGCTGATCAGGGCTTCTGGGAAATGAAGTTCAAGAACATCTGGAGTGCCAAGGTTCTCCATCACTGTCCTAGAGTATTTGCCACTCTGCCATTTTTGCTTCTCTCAACACCACCTGGGAAACACTCAGGTTACCCTATCTACCCCCATGACTAATTATATCTATAGGTAGAGTCCACTTTCTCCACTTGATTCCACTTTTATTCACAATTTTGAGTGCCATAGTCCAACAAATTAACTTTTCTAAGCCCTGATTTAGAATATTTACCTCAGCAATTGATGGTGAACACTTACTGAGCAACAACTCAAAAGCAGACACAGCATTCTTTCCAAAGGGTTTATCTAGGGTAAATTTCTGGCATTTAATTCATTTGTCAGGCACATTTGGTGAAGAAGTGCACTGAAGTTTTCCTGCTTCATTATTACCATAATGAAGAGACAGTGTTTTGCCTTCATTGGCAGTCAATCAATCTGTAATGAAGCACTTAAAAGAAATCAAGCAATAAAGATCAGGAGGAAATGACACTGCATTGAAAAAACAAGTTATTCTGCCTGTTGAAACAAACTATTACAGTTTTCTTTCAAACACTACATTTACTCTGACATACTTTTTAGGTAAAGGTAAAGGTTGCCCTTGCTTGAAAGCCAGTGGTATTCGACACTAAGGTTCAGTGCTTGTCTCTGCTTATAACTAAAAGATCCAGCGATGGCTGCGTCTGCATATGTTTCCATGGACATGTGGCAAACATGGCTAGACAATGGAGTGCACGGAACATACTTTTTACAAAGTGATTTATTTTACTTTATTTCAGCCAGCAGAGTCACATGTTTCTGACAACATTTAAATGCAGAGTTACTTTGCTTGCATAAGAGTTGCCACTGCACAAATTGCGATCTGCATTAAGAAAATCCATCTTTTGCTTGTGTTTCTACCCAACTTCCTTAACCATTCATCACAGAGCTTGGTTTCCAGATATTTTATCATCCTGGTTACACTCTTCTGATCATATTCCAATTTGTTGATATCTTCCTTAAGCAGTTGTGCTGAGAATGGGGCATGGTATTCCAGATAGTCTCTGACTGGAGCCAAATAGCATGGTGCAGTTACTTCCCTTAATCTGGTGTTCCCCAACCTTTGGTTTTTGGACTTCAATTTCCAGAAGCCTAAATCAATTTCCCAAAGCACTGATCAGCCAATATACTGACTTTGGCTTCTGGGAATTGAAGCCCCCTTATGGGACGTGGGCTCCACATTGGGAACCACTGCCTTAATCTAAACACTATACTTCTGATGATGCAGTCATATATTGCATTGCTATTTTTGTTGCTGCACTACACTGTTGACTCATTTTTAGCTTGTGACCTAAGATCCTTAGGTTGTTTCAGATGTACTCCTGTCAACCAGCTGCTACACATCTTATATTTAACTATCTGTTTTTCCTACATCCTAAACGTAGAATTGTATATTTTCCCCCTGTTGAAACTCATTTTGTTTGCCCAGTTCTCAAATCATTTTCAATCATCTCAAATCCTGGTTTTGCCTTCTGAACTCAAAGCTGTTCCTGCCAGGTTGGTGTCATGTGCAAAATTGGATGAGGATCCCTCCACACTCTGACTGAAGTCATGCATAAATGTGTTGAACAATCCTGGATCAAGAACAGACTCCTGTGACACCTCCAGTAGTCACTTCTCTCCAGAATGATAGAAACCCATTGGTTTTTTAAAAGTACTGACAGACTAACTGTGTAACAATCTGTTCTAGAACTCTTTCTGGTATCAGTGTCAAGCTGACAGGTCAGTAGTTGTCAGGGTTGATTTTCTTCCTTCTGGAAGATGGAGATGACATTTGCTTACCTTCATACTTCAGGTACCCTACCTGTTCTCCAAATATTCTCAAAGATTATAGAAAGAGGTTTTGAAAATTATTTTAATATTCTTGCATACAGTTTATCTGGCTCAAGTGATGTGAACGAATGTAAACTAGCTAGCTGTTATAATACCAACTCTTTATCTATATTAAGTAAAAAATTCCTTATCTTCCTTCCTTATTCAACCTGCACTTAAATTGAGCACTGGATATATTTTGGGGTGGGGTGGGGGGGACAGAAACAAGTAGATGTTTTTTCCTGCTCTTTTCCTATCTCCTCCACACAATAGGCCCACTATTCCCTTGTTCTTCCATTTGCTTTGAGCATTGCTGGGAAGAAAATACACCCTTTTTGTTGTTTTTAACCTATCTTGCAAGTCTGAGCTCATTTGGGGCTAAGACCGTAGTAACCTCCATTTCTACATGGAGTAGACTTTCCACACAACAGAAGCCCAATAAAGAATAGTGTGGTTTTATTTATCTGTAACCAAATATAATTATTACAGTGGAAAAGAAAAAAAATAAACAGGTAATGTGGTAACATCTTCAAATAGTTGAAGGGTTGTCATGTCAAAGATGAAGCAAACTTGTTTTTCCACTGTTGCAGAGGGTATAACTCAACACTGTGAATTCAAATGACTAGAAACAAAATTCTATCTAAATATTAGGAACAACTCCCAAAAAAAGTTGTTAAACTGGAGCAGACTATATCAGAAGGTGGACAATTCTTCACTGATGTTTGAGAAAAATGAGCATTAAAATGCAGCAGTGTATCACAGGAGTTACAGTCAACATATCTGATGGCACCAAGTTGAGGAAGATTGGTTAGTACTGGGTTTTGCTACAGTGGATATTGCATATTCATATTCATCCATATTTATTTATTTATTAAAATGCAGAGAGACTGTCTTTGAACCCCACCCACACTTTTGGAAGTGCATCCAGTTTACTTTGTAAATTGCAAATAGACTTTTCCATTCCCCTCTCCTGATTTCTTAACTGTGAAAGTTTGTCCTGATTTCCACCAACAGCCTCACCACATGGCTTACAGCAGGGGTGCTCAAACTATGGCCCACAGGCCAGTTCTGGCCCCCAAAGCCAATTCATCTGGCCTCCACTGCCCTCATCACTTCCGGAAGTAGAAGCAAAACGTGCCCATATGGGCATGTTTTACTTCCGCTTCCGGGAACAACAAGGGTGGCACGGGCTGGATGAATTGGCATTGGCGGCCAGATCTGGCCTGAAGGCTGTACCTCTGGTTTAAGCAGAGAAAACGGCAGCTTTAAAATCCTGTTGCAAAACAGATTGCAAGGTGCATTTTCTTCCGCTTCTGGTGGGAGGAACCACATGACTGGCCCACTCAACCACATGATCAGCCTGTGACCCAAAAAGTCCCCCCCCCCCCGGCTTACAGAATCCTTTGGCTGTGATGAAAAAGTGGGGGAAAAGAGGCCTGAGTTTTTGTAGCCCATTCCCTCATCGTACCTGTGATGACAACTGAGTTTTAGAATGGGATGTGTCAAAAAGTGACTCTTCTTAATAAAACATCCAATGTGAATGTTTTTCTCTTGTAGCTGCATAAGGAGAAAGAGTGCTTCCAACTGGGGATGTGGCCAGGGAATGAGCTGGATTTTATCTGCTGGCCCTCTCCGACTGCCCTGTCTCCATCACCAACCCAATTACCCTCCATGCATGGGATTGAGAACTCTGCAGGATGGATACCATACAAGCCCAGTTACTCCTTCTTCCACAACATACTATTTCTAATTGCTATTACCATCGTGCCGCTTTCTATTACCGTGCCCATATGTTCTACTTTGTTGCATGAAGGTCTGTTTGAATACATTCTTTGTTTAGAATGCTGCCCAGCCCAAATTCAAGTCCAACTCCCCTGAATAATCAACTCTTATTTTAATGATAGCAATACATAAGCAAGAACTGCAATAAAAACATTATGCTATTCCTGATTACTGAGCCTGTCCGCCAGCCATGCCATCCTCTATGCTCCTCCATTCTCTTCTCCTTTCCCCTACTTCTTTATTTTCCAACAGTCAGTCAGCATCCCATGATGCCATCACTGCAGTGGCTAAGAAGCTCTCCTTGTTAGCTGGAAGGTAGGCAAGTCGGCAGTTCGGATATGAGTACTGCAAGATCCGAGTACTATGTCCCAGCTCCTGCCAACCTAGCAGTTTAAAAGCAAGACATTGCAAGTAGATAAATAGGGACCACATTGGTGGGGAATGATCTTGGGGACATAAAAGGAGCCTCATTCTGGCATCCCTTGAGTGGAGTTCTTCCACCAAAAATCCTTTCTACCCAGAAAATACCTTTGTGTGCTTCTGACATGATTTTAAAAATCCCATGATCATTAACCATGCTTAGTCTACGCAGGGCAGTTTAAGAGGACTTTCCCCCACTTTTTAACTAATGGCTGTTTATTTACCTAATTTTTTAAAAAAATAAACTTTGGAATTTTCCCAAGTCTACCAATATAGGATAGGATTTAGGATAGGATTTTTATTTGTATACCGCCTTATTTGACCCAATGGGTGACTCAAGACGGTTCACAGGCATTTCAATATACAATATAACAAAAGATAAAAATACAGTATTACAAAACACAATAGAATACACAATATAGTATGGTACAAATTAGCAAAGTTACATAATTACATGTCAGAATAAATATATAATAATATAGCATACATAACGGAGCCCTGGCTCGACATGTCCAACGGAGATCAGGGCTCAATGTACATGACTAATCAACAGTAATCCAAGTCCTAAGTTCAATTACAAACTAACATATTGTGAACCATACACAGAATATCAAAAGGACAATGTCAATCAACAATGTACCAGGAAAAACAACAACATAAAGACACCCCAAGAAAACCCTGACCCAACCACACTAATGGCTGAGAGGGAATCCAACAAGTCCTCTTCTCCTTCACAACTCAGAAAAGTCCGAAGGAGAAAAGTCCTGCCTCCAGTCGGGAAGGCAATATGCTCTTCTTCCTGGTACCTTTTCAGGATTCTCCCAGATGGGGCAAAGATCTGCCTTTACTTTTATCTGGCTGTTCAAAAAGCAGTGTGGGACTTGTAAGGATTAATTTTACAAACTTCTCTTTCAAAAGCTACTTCTCTGTAAAATCATTTATGTTCAGAAACTCTCAGAAATCCTTTTGGAAAGACAGTGCTGTGTCTGTGTATGATAACTAAAGCTTCTAAGTGGGAGGATTTGATCATAGAAAATAAATTAAGTTGAAAGGGCCATAGTGTTGAACACTGCCTGCCACCTCACAAGATTAAAATGAGATTTAATTTTTAAAAATCATAACTGTGAGGATTTAAAAACATGGAAAATATCACTGTACTAACTAAATTTCATGCCAGAAATTACTCTGAGTTGAAAGGATTTTTGCTGGAGAAATTCTGCTCATGGGATGCCCGAATGAAGCTTCTTTCATGTCCCCAAGATCCTTTGTGCAGCACTTGGGTATCAAACCCTGACCTTCCAGTACAAGCTGAGATGAAGGGAATACCATACAGATGTGGGGAAGAACTGTCAATAACATAAGTAGAGAATCAAATACTGAAGATTAATTCCATCTGAAAGAACTCTTAGCTATGTAAATAATGCCATATACAGACTTCCCTTGACAATTGCAACACAAACAGAATGACCCAGAAATAGAATTGGGGCAATTCTGTACAGACAGGGAAAAATCAGTATGCTTATGACACACAACTCTACTTCTCCTTTATCTATCTATCCTTCTATTCTTCTATCTATCTATCTATCTATCTATCTATCTATCTATCCATCCGTCCGTCCGTCTGTCTGTCTGTCTATCTATCTATCTATCTATCTATCTATCTATCTATCTATCTATCTATCTATCTATCTATCTGTTATGTACTGAATGTTCTGTGATAAGTATCCCTTTAAGGGATTTGTATCTGTCAATTGTATCTACTGTAAGCAATCATTGTTTCATTGTATCAAGCTGTTAAAGAACAATGCTGCTCCTGCAATAGCAGTGTTGGACACAGGATACCCATTCACCTGCATACCTGAAGGGCAGGATACTACTGCCTCTACTGCATCGGGCAGGATACTACTGCCTCTACTGCATCTGGAGAAGATGGGCGTGGACTGTTACCCAGGCTATTCAAAATGTACTATAAATAAGGCTGTTGTTTCACCTGTACCTCATGTTCACTTGACTGCAATGCAATAAACCTGGTTTTAGCCCTTACTGCGGCTCCTGCTTGTCTTCTGTTGCAAGACACCAAATTGGCGACGAAGGTGGGATGGCGTCCTGACAAGTGAACATCGTGCCCTTCGACATCACAAAGCTTGAGAGATGGGAACTCTACGAGGAGCAGTTCCTCTACGCTTTGGATCTCGAGGGCATCAAGGAGGAATCCCAGCGGCGGGCATTCCTACTGGCCCAGTGCAGCTTAGAGACTTTGGAACTGGCAACCAACCTCCTGACGCCAAGACCGCTCATGGCCGTGCCCCTAGATCAGATCCTCGCCGAGTTGAGGAAGCACTTTCGGCCAAAAGTGTCCGTGTTTCTGGCAAGGTTGGCGTTCCAGCAGCGGTGACAGCGCGCCAGTGAGTCCGTGGCAGACTTCACGGCAGCCTTGCGGGTGGCTGCCGTGCCGTGCCGGTGGGGAGCATCCCTGAGCGAGGCGCTGAGGGACAGGCTCCTGCTGGGCCTGCGAGATGAGGGGGCCAGGAAAAACTACTGGCCAAAGACGAGAGCATCTCATTCGAGCATGTCCTGCGCATCGCCCAAGCCGCTGAGTCAGTGCAACAAGGCGAACGGGTGTGCCGGACCAGGACCGCCGTGGTTGGGGGGGCCCCGCCGGCGGTCCCAGTCCACAGCTGCTCCTCCCATGGAGAGCGAGGGGCCTCCAAGTCCTCCACATCCACCTCAGACTGCAACGAGGACGGGCAGCGGGTGCAGAGGAGACCAGAGAGGCAAGACCGCGCCAGAGAGAACCACCGCCGCGACGGATGCGGGGCATCCCACGACCGGAGCCGATGCCCATTCTGGAAAGTGGAGTGCCACAACTGCGGGCAGCGCGGGCACATCGCAAGGGTCTGCAAGTGGTGTCGAGACGACAGCAAGGGCCAGGCGGAACGGCCCCAATGCAAGGCAGATGGGGCCGGGCACATCTTCGACGACGAGCCCCAGGAGCACTGCGCATCTCAACGGGTTCCCGAGAGCCGTGACCAGGCGGTTCACAGTGTGCAGTTGCAGCTGCCCCAATTTTTTGTTGAGGTACTGGTTCAGGGGGTCCCAATAAGGGTGGAGATCGACTCGGGGTCGGCGTACTCCATTGTCTCCCACAGGGAATTTCTGCGTATTCCCCAGGAGTCATGCCCCAAGCTGAAGGCCTTTAAGACTATTTTGCGGGACGTTCAGGGCAAAAGTATACCAGTGTTGGGGGTGGGAGAGTTCAAGGTTCAGTTTAAGAGGCGCTCCGCGCAGTTGCCCCTGGTAGTTCTAAAGGAAGGGTCCTGCTGCCTCCTGGGGACACAGTGGTTCGGGCCCCTAGGAGTTTTCATTGGAGGCATACACGCTGTGCAGGCTGACCCGATCACAGAGGTGTGTAATGCACATCCTGCCATTTTTGAGAAGGGGCTAGGGAAGTTCAAAGGGCCCCCAGTTTCTTTCGAGTTGGACCCCGACATTCGACCCATCAGGATGAAGCCAAGAAGAGTGCCTTTCGCACTAAAGGACAAAATAGAGACTGAACTGGACAAATTGGTGGGTCAGGGGATTTTGGTGCCAGTGGATTCCGCCGAGTGGGAAACCCCCATTGTTACGGCGCTTAAGGCTAATGGGGAGGTTAGAATCTGCACTGACTACAAGTGCACAATTAACAAGGCAATCCGCCCAAATGCGTATCCAGTACCAGTGGTAAGCCACCTGCTTGCAACCCTGCATGGGGGGAGGTGTTTTGCCAAACTAGACTTGGCCCAGGCATACCAACAATTGTCGGTAACCCCAGCTACAGCTGCCGCTCAGACAATTGTGACCCATAAGGGAGCTTTTAAAGTGACGCACCTACAATTCGGCATAAATTCAGCTCCGGGGATCATTCAGTCCCTTGTATAAAGGTTGTTAAAAGGGCTCCCAGGTGTTTTCCCCTACTTTGATGACATTCTGATTACAGCGTGGGGAGCAGGAATTGGCCAAGAGGTTAGACCACGTGCTAACAGTGTTTGAAAAAGCGGGGCTCAGGCTGAGAAAGGATAAATGCGTATTTTTTGCTGAGGAAGTAGAGTTTCTGGCTTTTAGAATAACCCCTGAGGGCATTAAGCCAGCTGAATCCAAGGTAGCAGCAGTGAAGGATGCTCCTCGGCCCACCACCAAGCCCGAATTGCAGTCCTTCCTCAGACTCCTTAACTTCTATCACTCGTTCCTCCCAGGAAAGGCATCCATTGCGGAGCCATTGCATAGATTACTCAAGAAGGATGCGGCTTGGCGGTGGGGGGACAGTCAGGAACGGGCATTCCGGGGGCTCAAACAGCTTCTATCTTCCGAGGCTGTGTTGACCCACTTCGACCCAAAGAAACCCGTTGTGCTGGTCTGCGATGCCTCACCGGTGGGGGTGGGGGCAGTGTTCTGCCATGTGCTAGAGAGCGGGCGAGAGGCCCCAGTGGCATACTATTCGAGATCCCTGTCCAAAGCAGAGTGCAACTACGCGCAAACTGACAGGGAGGCCCTAGCGATCGTTGCAGGAACCAAGAAGTTCCACGACTTTCTCTATGGTAGGCCATTCAAAGTCATGACCAACCACAAGCCTCTCTTAGGAATCTTCACTACAGATAAGCCAACCCCGCAGATCTTGTCCCCAAGGATGTTGCGTTGGGCGATCTTCCTCAATGCGTACCAGTACGCGCTGACCTACCGCCCCGGCAAGGAGATTAGTCATGCTGATGCTCTTTCCAGGTCACCCCTCCCACAGGCAGGGGATTCCGAGTGCGAGGTAGAACAGGACCACCAGGTGCTCCTGATTGAGGCCCTAGAGTCAACCCCAATCCTGCCAGCTGAGATCGCCAAGGCTACGGCAAAAGATAAGTCGTTGACCCTAGTCAGTTCATGGGTACAGAAAGGCTGGCCGGCAAGCTCCCCTACGGAGGAATTCAGGATTTATGGTAGGCGGAGAAATGAGCTCTCCCTAGAAAGGGGCTGTTTACTCTGGGGGCAGCGGGTGGTAATCCCCGAAGTTCTGAGGTCCCGGGTGCTAAAGATGCTGCATATCAGCCACCCGGGGATCGTGCGCACCAAGGCGCTAGCTAGGAGTTACGTCTGGTGGCCCAAACTGGACATAGATATAGAACACATGGTTGGCACTTGCGAGAGCTGCCAGAGCACCCACCCCGAGGAGTCCCGACTTCCGCACAGAGAATGGAACACGGCCAGGGGTCCGTGGTCATGCTTACACGTGGATTTTGCGGGTCCTTTCAGAGTCACCCTTTTCCTCATAATAGTGGACTCCTACTCCAAGTGGTTGGAGGTAATCCCAATGGCTAGTACATCGTCAGCTGCAACGATTAAGCAATTACGCAAGGTATTCAGCTGCTTCGGTTTACCTGACATACTTGTGAGCGACAGCGCCACAACTTTCATGTCAGCGGAGTTCCAGGGTTTCATAGAGATTAATAAGATTCGCACATTACTGCGGCCCCATTTCACCCTGCTACAAATGGTCAAGCGGAACGGCTGGTACGAATAATGAAGGACGCACTGCGTAGGATGGGCCCCGGGGAGTTGAACCTGAAACTCTGCCAATTCCTGTTAAGGTACCGAGTAACCCCTTTAGCGTCAGGGCTCTCGCCCGCCGAGCTCCTCATGCGGAGGAAACCCGCCACGATCCTCTCAAGGCTAGACACAACCAGGGTGGAGGACACGGGTAGAAACATAGAAACAGGGGGCACCAAGAGTTTTGAGATCGGCCAGCCAGTACATTGCCAAAACTACGTGGCTGGCGGCCCGACTTGGGTACCTGGAATAGTGGTCGAACAGACGGGGCCAGTATCCTACAACGTCGAGACAGGCACAGGGCTCCTCTGGAGGAGGCACACCGACCAACTCAGAGGCAGAGTAGTGGAAAGGCAAGACGCTAGTAGCCAGAGGGAGCACTCAGCGTTAGGGTTCTCCCCCACCCGTCTATCCCAAGGGGGAGACACAAGCCACAGGGGGGAGGAAAATGATACAAACCCGCATTCTTCAGACATGCCGGGTAACAGGGACAATTTAGAAGAGAGGGTCTTCGAGGATTTGTTAGATTTTGAGTTAGGGGACAGGGGGAATTTTCGGAGTGGTCCCCCACCCATCCAAGTGAGGAGCGGGGTTTTTCTTTAGTCCCTGGAGCCCCCGGTCTCACATCCCTGGAGTTTACTCCCACACCTAGACCTCCCCAATCCCCAGCTTTAAACTCGCAGCCAACAGCTAACGAGTCACGTTCCTCCAATGCAGGAACCCCGGCCCAGGGTGCGGCCAACCCTCGTCCAAAGCGAACATGCGGAAAGCCTCGATGGCTGGAGGACTTTGTCCTCACCTAGGGGGGAGGGATGTTATGTACTGAATGTTCTGTGATAAGTATCCCTTTAAGGGATTTGTATCTGTCAATTGTATCTACTGTAAGCAATCATTGTTTCATTGTATCAAGCTGTTAAAGAACAATGCTGCTCCTGCAGTAGCAGTGTTGGACACAGGATACCCATTCACCTGCATACCTGAAGGGCAGGATACTACTGCCTCTACTGCATCGGGCAGGATACTACTGCCTCTACTGCATCGGGCAGGATACTACTGCCTCTACTGCATCTGGAGAAGATGGGCGTGGACTGTTACCCGGGCTATTCAAAATGTACTATAAATAAGGCTGTTGTTTCACCTGTACCTCATGTTCACTTGACTGCAATGCAATAAACCTGGTTTTAGCCCTTACTGTGGCTCCTGCTTGTCTTCTGTTGCAAGACACCAAACTATCTATCTATCTATTACTCACATTTCTGCCGCCGTCCCCTCTCCGAGGTGACTCCGGGTGGCTTACACATAAAACATAACAAATAAAAACTTACAAAAACATTAAAAATAACATTACAATTGGGTTATTTAATTTTTTTTAAATTAAAAAAAATAAAACTGCCCTCCCAATGCCACATCACAAGATTTACTAAAATTGACAGCCCGGGCAGTAATTAAGCAAGCCAGCCCAGGGTGGCTATCTTCCCAGCTGCTCCCCAAACCCACTGCACCAGCCAGGTCTTAAGACTCTTGCAAAAGGATAAAAGCTCTGCCTGGAGGTAAAGTTCAGTTGGCAAGAGATTCCATAGGGCCAGAGCAGACACAGAGAAAGCCCTCCTTCTTGTGCTAGAGAGGTGAGCCTCTCTAGCAGATGGAACTCTCAGGGAGCCCCTCTGGTCTATGTTAACTGTGTTTTCTGACAGGAGTGGAATGTATCTTTTCTCATGTATCTATTCTTATGCAAATAAGTGGATCGAAAAATGTGCACACACTGTTAGCCAATGGGCTTGTTGTATTATTGTTACTGTTACTGTTTATAGGAGTGGAATGTATTTTTTCTCATGTATCTATTCTTATGCAAATAAGTGGTTCAAAAAATGTGCACACTCTGTTAGCCAATGGGCTTGTTGTATTATTGTTACTGTTACTGTTTATAGTGTATATAAGTCTGAGTTTTACCCCATCCAAACTGTGTACAAACCCACTAATAAAGAGCTGAATTTCACTACTTCATTCGTCTGCTTCTTCATTCCTTGAACACGAAACTGACGATGAAGGTGGGATGGCATCCCCACACGGCAACAACATCGGCCCATTTGACCCAGCGCATCCAGAGAAATGGGCAACATATGAACGCCGGTTCCGCCACACAATGGCCTTGCAGAAGATCACCGACGGAAACCAGAAGCGTCCTGTTTCCTCACTCAGTGCAGTTCTGAAATGCTTGAGCTGGCAACCCACCTCATTCTCCCAAGGGACGTGAATGTGGTGCCACTCGCAGAAATTATGTCCACACTGAGGAGGCACCTGCAGCCAGAGGTCTCGATCTTCCCAGCCAGGGTGGCCTTCCACAGAAGAGAGCAGCAACCCAGTGAATCCATTGCAGACTACGCCACCGCGCTGCGCATTGCTGCCGCCCCGTGCAAGTGGGACAACATTGAAGAAGCACTCCGGGACCGTCTGCTGGCTGGCATGAGGAACAAAGATGCTCAATGTCACGTCATGATCAAAAAGACACTAACCTTCACGGATGTCCTGGAAGAGGCAGTAGCATCTGAGGCTGTACGGTCCAGGATAAAGCTTTTCTGGCATCGCCACTCCACCACCAGTGCCACTGACTCAGCTGTGCAAGCTCAGCAAAGTTCACCTTCATCCTCCTCAGCATCGCCTGGTTCCACCTCTTCATCGGAGTCCAGCGAAGCAGAGGAAAAAGTCCGAGTGGTCTGACGAAAGCATCAAAGTACCATGACAATCGGGAGAAGAAATTCCTTCACAAGTGTGATGGCTGTGGAGCCCGGCATGACCACAAGGAGTGCCCCTTCCGCACTGCAGAATTCCATGACTGTGGGCGAAGAGGGCACATTGCTAAGGTATGCCGACAGCGAAAGCAAAGACCTCCAGTGGCTGTGCCCAAGAAGAGTCATCACCACAAAACATCCATTGCCAAAGTGTCACCCAAGCCTGAGCCGTGCCAAATGGGTATCGTCAGTGAGCGTTTCTTCACAGACCTGAGCCTGCAGGACGTCCCCTTCAAGATGGAGGTGGATTCAAGTACTACCTTTTCCATAATCCCACAGCAGGAGTTTTTGAGAATTCCCCCTGCCTCTCGATCCAAGCTTAAATCCTTTAAAACTTCCCTCCAGGATGTGCACGGTTGCCAGATTCCGGTCCTGGGGGAGGGTAATTTCTTGGTTAAATTCAAAAACATTCGCACCTCTTTGCCTTTGGTTGTAGTTAAGCAGGGCACTAACTGTCTTATTGGGACCCAATGGTTTAGGCCCCTGGGAATCCGGCTTTCTGGCATCCATGCAATAGACTCTGACACAATCCGGGAGGTTTGTGCTACACATCCTGAGGGATTAAAAAAGGGTTTAGGTTTATACAAAGGACCCCCTGTTGACTTTGAGCTTGACCCAACCATCCGGACCATCTGGATGAAGCCACACCAGGTACCCTTTGCTTTAAAGGAGAAGATAGAAGCCAAGCTGGACAAACTGGTGGGGCAGGGCATCCTAGTGCCAGTGGGCTCTGCAGAGTGGGAGACACCAATTGGGACTGCTTTGAAAAGTAACAGGGAGGTCAGGATATGCGCTGACTACAAGTGTACCATCAATCAAGCTATTCGCCCGAACGCATATCCTGTGCCCGTGGTAAGCCACCTTCTTGCCTCCTTGCATGGAGGAAATTGCTTCGCAAAACTTGACCTTGCCCAGTCTTTCCAAAAAATAACTGTGTCTCCTGCTGCTGCCATAGCCCAGAGCATAGTAACACATAGGGGGGCATTTAAGGTAACTAGACTACAATTTGGGGTGAATGTGGCCCCTGGAATATTTCAATCTCTTGTAGAACATATTTTGAAAGGGTTGCCTGGTGTTCTGCAATATTTTGACAATGTCCTGATCACTGCTAAGGACACCGTCGAACTAGCGGCCAGGCTCGATCGAGTCCTCTCACATTTCGACAGGGCCGGTCTACGTGTCAGAAGAGAAAAATGTGTGTTTTTGGCACGGGAAGTGTAGTTCCTGGGGTACTGTATTACACCCTAAGGTATCATGCCCTCTGACTCCAAGGTGATGGCTGTGCAGAATGCACCCAGGCTGAAATGTAAAGCCGAATTGCAATCATTTCTAAGATTGTTAAACTTCTATCACACTTTTCTCCATCGCAAAGCCTCAGTTGCCGAACCATTACATTGGCTTCTTAAGAAACATACTGTTTGGCACTGGAGCCATTGCCAGGAGAAAGCGTTCCTAGAACTTAAAAGGCTGCTATCTTTGGATGCTGTATTAACTCATTTTGATCCTAACAAGGAAGTTGTACTTGTGTGTGATGCATCCCCTGTGGGGGTGGGAGCTGTGTTATGCCATGTACTAAGTGACGGGAGGGAAACCCCCATAGCATTCTATTCCCGTTCACTCTCAAAGCCTGAGAAAAATTATGCTCAGACAGACAGGGAGGCATTGCCATTCACGGCAGGCACTTAGAAATTCCACAATTACCTTTACTGAAGGCCTTTTACCATCGTAACTGACCACAAGTCCCTCCTTGGAATCTTTGTGAACGGGAAGCCCACACCTCAAATTCTGACCCCAAGGATGTTGCGTTGGGCAATTTTCCTAAATGCATACGATTTTACTTTGGTGCACAGGCCTGGCAAAGACATCAGCCACGCTGATGCCCTGTCACGTTCTCCACTGCCAGGGGTCGGGGAAGCAGATTGCGAGATTGAAAGCGACCACCAGGTCCTCATGATTGAGGCATTTGACTCACCCCCAGTCATCCCTTCAGATATAGCCAAAGCTACGGCAAAGGATGTAACATTGACTAAAGTAATGTCTTGGGAACAAAAAGGCTGGCCTGTCTCTCCTCTAGCTGAGGAATTCAGAACTTTCTACCGCAAGCGTTTAGAATTGACAGTGGAACGAGGTTGCCTTCTATGGGGCCAGCGGGTGGTCATTCCTGTCACTCTCAGGAAAAAGGTTTTACATTTACTTCACACAAGTCATCTGGGAATTGTACGTTCCAAAGCCATTGCCCATAGCTACTTTTAGTGGCCTCAACTGGACCAAGACATAGAGCAGATGGTCGGCACTTGTGCCAGCTGTCAATCCTCTCGCCCAGAGCAATCCCACCTTCCCTCTCGGGAATGGGTGAAGGGGATTTAGAGCTCCAGTTATGCCAGTTTCTTTTCACATATATGCTCACCCCCCTTGCCTCAGGGCTTTCCCTGCTGAATTGCTCTAGCGAAGGAAACTGTCATCCTTGCTGGACAGATTGGATCCCTCTAGGGTGGAAGACAAAAGCACAAATATAGTGATCCAACACCAGAAGGGTTTTTTCTCTGGGAGACCCTGTACATTGCCGCAATTATGCAGCTGGTGGTCCTACGTGGGTGCCTGGGTTTGTGATCGATCAGACTGGTCCTGTTTCTTACAGAATCGAAACAGCCACTGGTCTGATCTGGAGGAGGCATGCGGATCAATTGAGACCCAGAATACTGGAGCCACGGGATGAATACAGACACTCAATGTTAGGGTTGGCCCCCACCCATGTAAACCCAGGGGGCAGAGGTAATAGTAAGCAGCAAGCTAATTTAGACCAAGAGGTGTGTTCTAGGGACTGATTTCAAGGGGAAATTGTGGAATGCTCCCCTCCTCCGGCCATGTGTACCCCTACACTGTCCCAGTCTAGCACTCTGGATTTCTTTATTGATGATGACCAATTTTGTTTAGAGTCAGCCTCTACTCTTAATACACACAGGAGGGACCCTGAGTTTTCTTACTAATCCACAGAATTAGATATTGGTTTTGAGCGATCCCCTGCTCCTCCATCTGACAAACGGGGCTTTAATTTGGGTTTACAATCCTCCCCCTATAGTCAATCCTTCACTCCAGTCAGGTTGCCCATCCTACATGCCCCTGAGCCGGCTCAGCCAAGCGTCCGACCCAGAAGGGAAACTAGACCGCCATCCTGGTTAAAGGATTTTGTTTTTACCTAGGGGGGGAAGAATGTTATGTATGTTAATTGTGTTTTTTGACAGGAGTGGAATGTATTTTTTCTCATGTATCTATTCTTATGCAAATAAGTGGATAGAAAAATGTGCACACTCTTTTAGCCAATGGGCTTGTTGTATTATTGTTACTGTTACTGTTTATAGGAGCGGAATGTATCTTTTCTCATATATCTATTCTTATGCAAATAAGTGGATCGAAAAATGTGCACACTCTGTTAGACAATGGGCTTGTTGTATTATTGTTACTGTTTATAGTGTATATAAGTCCGAGTTTTGCCCCATTCAAACTGTGTTCAAACCCTACTAATAAAGAGCTGAATTTCACTACTTCATTAGTCTGCTTCTTCATTCCTTGAACATGAAAGGTCTGCTCTAGTGGGACAGACAGATGTCCTTGGGTGACAACGTCTCTTAAGTATCCTGGGCCATTACCATGTAGAGCTTTAAAGGTCATTACCAGCACCTTGAATTGCACCCGGAGGCACAACGGCAACCAGTGCAGCTCCCAAAGCAGTGGCACGGCATGGGCATACCGCCCGCACCCCATCACCACCCAAGCAGCCACATTCTGGACCAGTTGCAGCCTCCGAATGGTCATCAAGGGCAGCCTCTTGTAGAGTGTATTGCAATAGTCAAGTCTGGAGGAGACCAGAGCATGCATGACCATGAGCAAGGAGTCCCGGTCCAGGAGCGGGCATAACTGGCGAATAACATAAAGTTGTGCGAAAGCCCTCTTAGTCACGACTGCCACCTGCTCATTGAGCAGGAGTTGTGAGTCCAGGAGGACCCCCAGATTACACATTGGTCTGTCTGAGGCAAAAAAGCCCCATCCAGAAGCAAAGATGGTAACTCCTGTGATAATACATGGTCCCTAATCCACAGCCACTCAGTCTTGCCAGGATTCAGTTGAAGCCCATTGTCCCCTATCCAGACCCCTACAGCCTTCAGACAGTAGATGCAGCCCTTAAGTAGATTCAGAGTTATGGTGACCCTGTTTTCTGGGTATAAAGTAATCAGACGTGATTTACCATTCCCCTCTTCTGGGAGTACCCTGAGACTGTGCAGCTTGCCCAAGGCCACATGACCTGGTTCTTTCAGGGTGCACAATGACTAATTGCACTCCTAGCCTCCTAACAAAGCAGAGATAATCTGACTCTAATGGCTGATATGACAGAGAAAAAGAAGCAGGTTTAGAGTTCAAGGTTCTAACACTTTCCAACAACTTTTTTTAAAAAAATCTTAGCTGGGGTTGTATTTCTTATTGCAAGGTAGCAAAGGCACTTCAAATCAGAGTTGGATCTTAGTTTTTGGGTTATAGTTTCCAAAGTGCCCTGGACAGTAACCAGCATTCTTGGCATTATGGGAGTAGTACTCATCAGGATAGGATAATGTTGCACAGAATTATTAAAACAGCGGAGAGTATTATCGGTTGTTCATTCTCCACTTTAGAACAATTTTATACCATCAGGTGCCACAGAAAAGCATTAGATATATTAAGAAATCTATCGCATCCTGGTCACTTCTTCTTCGAGCTTCTGCCAGCGGGACGGAGATATAGAACAATGAAGGCAAAAATGAGCCGTCTCAAGAACAGTTTCTTCTCTAGAGCAATTTTGGCCCTAAATGGAAAGTCGGGATTCTGAAGTCATTTTATCTTATTTTAATTGTTATATTGTACTGTATTGTACTGTCTTAATTAGTGTTTTTGCAACTGTTTTTAAATTATGGGGTGTTCCTTATTTGAGTTGATATAGCAACCAAGAAATTTCATTGTTTCCTGCAAGGGGAAAATGACAATAAAGTTTAATTCTATTCTGGAAGTCCTAGTTTTAAAAAAAAATCTCAAAAACCTGCCTCAAAGTGTAGGCAAACATTATAATGTATAATTAAGCTAACTTTCTTGGTTTAGATTCCACCACCACCACCCCTTCAAAACAATATTATAGCTCTCATGGTTAACAAGTCCATAGATTGACATTCAGTTGTGCTTTTTAAAAAAATACAGATTTCCCCATATATTTATGACCCATGTGAGCTTTCCCAGCTGTCTGCAGCTGATGTATTGCCTCTGCAGAATGAATTTCAACCACTGCTGCTTCTTTAAAAAGGCTGCTTGTTTTGATTTTGAAGTTAAAAAGGAGAGGAAGAGAGGTTTGCCCTTTCCTATACATACCAGGACTGCTGTGGCTTAGTGGTTAAGTTGCTGAACTTCATGACTGGAAGGTTGGCAGTTCGAGACCCGAGTGCTGCACAATGGAATGAGCTTCCGTCTCTGTCCCAACTCGTGTCAACCTAGCAGTTTAAGCAAGAAATTGCACATAAATAGGTACCACTTCGGTGGGAAGGTAAACAGCATTCCATGCACTCCCGTGTCTTGTCATGCCTGTCACATGTCCACAGAAACGTTTGCAGATGCAGACAGCGCTAGCTCTTTGGCTACAAATGGAAATGAGCACTGAAGCCTAGAGTCAGATATGACTGGCTTTCAAGCAACAGCGACCTTTACCTATACATACCAGAAGCACAGTCCCCAGCTCAGAGAAACAAGAGCATTTGATTCAGTTCTCATCAATTTGGAATTCTACTGTGAAGGATGAGACACCCTTGTACTGTGTGTAAAAATCAGATGTCAATAGCTCCAGTGATGCACTGCAAAACAAATTTTTACTACCTACTCTGTGGGCTGGCCAAATCTGTGGGTGGGGCAAAATCTGTGGGTGTAGCCAAACATCCTGCATTATGGGCTATGGAGGTGGACGTGGCCAATCAAGTGGGTGTGGCTTGGGGGAATTTCCGCTACCGGTTCTGCAGACGAACCTGACAGAACCTGCTGCAGTGCATCACTGAATAGCTCACATTGCCAGTTCCATTTTATAATGCACTGTCTGGTCTGGCTATGTGGGATCAGTTTTAACTTGTACAGTCTGATCCGGTTCACAAGGCACTTGCACGTTCTCAACATCCCCCCCTCCACAAATTTGGGCAAGTATAATCTGTCATAGAAGTGACACAAGAATGGGCCTTCTAAGTCATCCGTTATTTAGTAATATGTCCTCTTATCTAAAAGAAATACTTATTTGGCCTGACAAAAAAAGTCAAATGCTTCCACACACCCGAATGTATTTTCCATGAACATATTTGCATTGTGGGGGAGGGCATGAAGAAAGGAAAGAACAAAGCTAGCAGAAGTTTTTTTATACTTTGAAAATCCACTATCATATTCCCAAAACTGATAGTGCTACATAACCCTAACACAATAGCCCATTGTTTATGCCCTTTACAGTTTCTTCTCTGATCCAGAAACATATAAACACCTACAAATATCTGCCAAAACAAAAAAGAATGTTTGAATCAGTCACTACTAAATCAGCCTGGAGCAATCTAGTCAGGTTTTTGAATATACATAGTATTTGCACACCACTATCAGCATTGTAGATTGCATGTAACACAGATAAGTGGCTCTTACTTATAGAGTGTGTGGACTGGTCTATTTCTGACATTTTCTAAAATTATTCCTTTTCTACCCACTGGTTTCAATTGAGTGAAATAATTATATTTGTTGAAACAAAACAGTTTGAAATCCATTCCTTTCAGACGGAAATAACAATTGGACATTTTGCCAGCACTATGGCATTGTAGGTTGAATCTTCCTTCCTCTGTTTCCTTTCACTCTCCTCACTCTCCTGTCCAGAAAGCCCCATGTCTTCAGCTGCTTTTGAATCTCAGCGTCTCGTAAAATTTGATCCCAAATGTTAAGGACAGGGGTTCCCAACCTTTTCAAGCCAGGGGCCGGGTCACGCTCTCTCAGTCATCTTCGAGGGCCAGACAGCCATTTTGCCCTGCCTGCACGACAGGGGTGGCCATTTTGTCCCAACAGCTTCAAAGGGGATGCTCATGAAATGGCACTGTGGCCCACATCCGGCCCATAGGCCTTAGGTTGGAAACCCCTGATTATAGACAACTTCTGCTTATTTTATCTGAATGGCTTTGCTGCCAGGTTCTGCCCCCCCCATCCCTGTGCATATGATATAGTTGCTTACTTCTAAGATAGCTATAATAGGTCTACTCCATAGCATGCAGTGCACTGATGTGTCTCCTGTTTAGCATGCTGCATTGTTTCCTTCGTCCAAAACTAATGAGCCTTTTAACATTTGAGTAAAGAATGAGATGTTTACATTAGATCCGTGCCCAAGGACAACCCAGAAATCCCTAGAAGAGAAAAAAAAAGGCACGTACTTAGCATGCTCGTGTGAACAAATCCTTCTGGCACTTTTTAGTTATTTCCCCTGGCCACTGGTCATTTTTACAAAAACACTTTAACTTGAAAATTGGCTGGCCATGACATTGAGAAGTGGTTCAGATCTCCTGAAATTTCTTATCTCTCTGCCTGTGTTGCAAAATACACCTGAACGTTATGCTAAGGATAGCCGGTGTGGTATAGTGGACAAAGATTCAGAAGAGCTGAGTTTGAATTCCTGCTTAGCCATGGAAACTCATGGGTGGGGAGTGCAGTAGTTCTAGCCGACTCTAGGGTTCAGTGTTCATCTCTGTACATAGCCAAAAAGCCAGCACTGTCTGTATTTTCAGACGTTTCCGTGTTCATGTGGCAGGCATGTCTCAATACCGGAGTGCACGGAACACTGTTTATATTCCCATCGAAGTGGTCCCTATTTATCTATTTGCAATTTCTTGCTTTCAGACTGTTAAGTTGGCAGGAGCTGGGATAGAGACGGGAGCTCACTCCATCGTGCAGTACTCGGGTCTCAAACTGCTGACCTGTCAACCTTCCAGTCATCACATTCAACATCTTAAGCACTAAGCCACCACAGTCCCCCTCCATCAAGCTAGAGTTGACTTATCATAACCGTAATAAGGCTTTCAACATAAATGAGATTGTCGTTCCGTGCACTCCGGTATCTAGTCATGCCTGCCACATGACTACGGAAACATCTGCAGAAGCAGACAGCGCTGGCTCTTTGGCTTTGAAACAGAGATGAGCACTGCACCCTAGAGTCGGATATGACTGGCTTTCGAGCAAGGGAAACCTTTACCTTTACCTTAAGGCATTGCTTAAATAGTACTGCATGACCAAATGAGCACCCATCTTTGTCCCAGCTCCTGCCAACCTAAACCTAGCAGTTTGAAAGCAAGAAATTGCAAGTAGATAAATAGGGACCACTTCGGTTAGAAGGTAAACAGCGTTCCATGCGCTCCGTTGTCTAGTCATGCCTGCCACATGACCACGGAAACGTCTGTAGAAGCAGACAACGCTGGCTCTTTGGCTATAAACAGAGATGAGCATTGAAGTCTAGAGTTGGATACAACTGGCTTTCGAGCAAGGGCAACCTTTACCTTTATCTAACAAGGCTTTTTTTAAAAAAAAATCAGAAGACATCCATATAGAAGAAAAGGTTGCCAAGGACTATTGCTCTCTCTCCACGGCTTCTCATTTGTGCTCTGACAACTTCTTTTGATGGTATTTTTAATGGAAAAGTCATTGCTTGTTTGTAGCAATTTTACATCATCTGACTTAGCGCAAGCACTACTTGAGGCAGTGAATAAGCATACAGTATAACATAGATACTATAATAAAACAAACATAAACCAGATTAAATGGGCATACTCTAGTAAAATGTATTAATTCAAGGAACAGTATTTCACAAAGAGAATTGGCTTTGAGAATGGGAATTGTACATTGGCTATATATTATCCATTTCTGTTGTATGGTATGTAACCACAGACTTGAAAACAGTCAGTATAAATAAGATAGAAACATTTAATAAAGCAAATGAATAAAGACCGAGAAATTGAGAAATAATCATCGTCATCATCATCATCATCATCATCATCATCATCATCATCATCATCATCATACATAGTGCCGAAATATATGCTAGTACAAAGGTTACTACATCAGAGACTGGATTTTAATGCTGGGAGAAGATTGTTTTTTTGTCAAATCTCTCAAAGTGGGAGTCACACCAGTCTTCTGACTAGGCTCTCCGGAAGGGGTCCTTGTCTGTTAGAGGGGCACAGCCAGACTTAACATCATTATCTTTCTTTTTAAAAAACATTAAATACAACAAAATAATACAAAATATAAAATGAACATACAAATCATAAAGTGAATATAACAACAAAACAGGAAAACAACAAAAGAGGAAAAAGAAGAATTGTATAACCTAATATATGCTCTCCAGCCACTGCCACTTCAATCCTTGGCTTGTCATGTCCCTAATGGCACTCCATAGCAGGGCAGATGTTGTAAGGCTTACAACATCCGCCCTGCCATGGATCACTGTTAAGGGACACACCAAGCCAAGCAGAGAAGACAAAGATTGAGGTGGCAGCAGCAAAAGCAGTGGCTGGAGTGAGGTCATGGGCTAGTTGAGTTGCAGCAACTCCAGGCCAGTAAGCAGGGAAGCGTCCTGTGGGGGAGTGGTGGGTGGCTTGTGATGGGCAGCAGCAGCATGGTGGAGTGGTGAGTGACAGTGTATAGGGGGGCTTGGGATGGTCCCATTGCCTCCACTGGCAGCGGTGGTGGAAGTGGTGGTGGGGGGGGACACCAGCGGCAACTATCTGGCCCACCAACAGTCTGAGGGGGTGTGATCTGACCCCAGGCTTAAAAAGGTTGAGACCCTTGCTCTATACCTTCAACCCGTTTTTAGTCTGTTGTTGTACCAATAGTGATCGGAGCCCTTGGAGCAATAGCTAAAGGACTCCCTAGATATTTGGAAATGTTGGACCTATCGGACTTGAACAACCTAACTCCCCAAAAAACAACTCTACTAGGAACTGCATATATACCCAGACGTTACCTTAACAGTTCTTACATCCTTGGTTAGGGCTTGAGCTATTAATTTTATCCCAGTCCTTAACTGTGAATCAAATGACATATTTATGTCCAATAATAAAGAAGAAGAAGAAGAACAACAACAACAACAATCCTGCCAAACTGCAGTTTATTGCATCCCAAAAGTATCAAAATAGCCCATAGCCACCCGATATTACTCTTTCTATTGCTGTACTGTTGTTTCTGTGGCTGTGCAAGGATTCAAGCCCAGGCTTCACTACTGCTCTATAATGTAAATAAACACTAAAGTTAATAGCTATGCTATATTAAATGTAAAGGGACTGCAGACGCAGACAGCACTGGCTCTTCGGCTTTCAAACAGAGATGAGCACTGAACGCTAGAGTCAGATACGACTGGCTTTCGAGCAAGGGAAACCTTTACCTTTACTGTAAATAAGAAGGGATCATTTTTAATTAACAGGGGAAGGAGCTGAGAGGTTGCTTGAGGTCAATATTCCATCTGGATGCTAAGATCAAGTCAAATGGCATCTTGCTCCTCCCTCCCACTGGCTGCAACTTGTTTACAGTTAAAGAGCCCTGGTGGCAGTGTGGTTCAGCTGTTGTATTACAGCCAAAAATTGCTGACATTGTAAGTTTGATCCTGACAGGACTCATGGTTGAGTCAGCCTTCCATCCTTCTGAGGTCAGTAAAATGAATACCCAGCAAGTTGGGAGCTAAAGTCCTAATTACCTTGTGAACCACTCAGAGAGTGCACTAAGCACTATGGGGTGGTATATAAGTGTGATTGTTATTGCTATTGTAATTGCTAGAATGGATCATCAGCCCACACTTAAAGGGCCAGTGTCGGTAGATGCTAATTTAACTATAGGGCTTTTCCCCACCCCCTTTCACCAAAGTATTTGAGGCCACTCCTTTCTTTCTTTCTTTCTGTTCTTTCCTTGCTATCTGCCATTCCTCTCCTATTTATTTTCTACTGTACTATCTGAAGATAGGCATGTGTAGCTCCATGCTATATAAAAGGAAATAACTAATGTAGGATTGGGGCCGTGAAGCGGCCCTTGGGGTTCTGGAGGAGACTGGTCAAAGGAACGACACGAGAAAGATGGAGCGAAAACCAGTGGTTTATTGAGGAAAAGACATCATCATTTATAGGAATTCAAGGCAGCGTGTGATACAATCGTCATCTGACAGAAAATCACATCACCCATTTGCTCGGGTTAATGGGGAATCTCTCTTGGGGAAGTTAATTAACTTGGGTAAACACTGACAGGAGAAATCCATTGTTCGGGGCTTATACCAGGGTAAATATGGCCTCTATTTGCACGAGAGCTTGGGCTGATCTGTGAGTCAGTAATTGCCTAATACGTAACGGAGGTTAGCGATTCGCTTCCCTCAGCAGAATCACCGGTCAGGTCAGATGTGGGTGAATCAACCCTATGATTATTAATCTGCCCCCCCCCCCCCAATTTCTGTGCCCGCAGAGCCCACGGGCCAGGAGCTTTCTCGACTGAAGTGGCCTCTGCAAGGGCCGTATTATGCCAATTATGCTAGCGGAATCCGCAAACTAAAGCATATATTTTACAGAAATGTTTTTTCTTTCTTTTAATCAAGAAGTTTCTAGATGGATCATTTTTTCCTTTTCCAAAGAAGAGAGTAAGATTGGGCAGATTTCTCCATACTTTTTTCTGCAGCAAAAATGGAATAACTAAAGTCCAAATCCATCCAACAGTCTGAGCATACATTTATCCTGGAAGTCATTTTCTCAGTTGATGGATGTGTCTCTCATGACTCAATAAACCGATCCTGGCAAGGAACATGTGACCACCCACATTACACTGGTGGAGGGCGTAGTTGAGTTTGATGAAGCTTTCATGCTTGTAACTTTTAATGAATCATGTGGGATTTTCACAGGCTTCATGTCTTACTGCAAGTCTTACTGCAGCATTGTAGTGTGACAATGATGGATGATAAAACCGAAGAGCTACTTTCAAGGTGCCTGAAATCTTTTTCTCCCCTTGTTTGGGAAACAGATTGATAGAGTGCTGCTGCATGTCTGAAGGTCCAACTCTAAATTCATGAGATGTGGTTTTCTGAGAGCATGAGAGCCAGAGCTCTTGAAAGGATCATTACAGCTCCAGTTCGGAATGCAGAGAACATTCCAGCCTTTAAGCCAAATGCAATTTTATCTACTTTTGAAACTGGTGGACTACTCAATTCACTTAAAGGCAATTAATTGAGCCTTACTCTTCAGTTTATCACACTGCACCTTACACTACAAGAGGTTATATTCCTCACCCATTTGATATTTAATAGGACTACTGTTCACTAAGAGAGGCATTCAATTATTTCATTGAGTCTCACAAAAAAGGTGGTTCAGATATATCCCCATTTTATAATAACTTTGTTTTTATCTTAGATAGTCATATTTTGCTCTTCCGTCCAGATGAGGTGACATATTAAATAAGTAAGTAGAGCAATAAAAACAAAACAAAATAGAAATAATATGTCAAAATAAAAACAAAAATATTAAGAACAGAAGCACTTCAGAGAGAACAATTATAAATCATTGCTGCTGTCAGAAAAATGTTTGAGTTAGTGTAGAATTTAAACACAACATCCAAAAGGGCTGGGAAAATATTTTAAATTGTTCTTCATCTGGTATCAAAATACATATGGTTGAATATCATCTGGAATGCCCTGAGAACAGCAGTAGGGGAGACTCAGAGAAGTGTTTCCATTAATAGAACCCCTAATTTTCCCAATAAGCACTGTAAGCTTGTACCATAATTAGGACATTATTCCTTTCTTCCAGTGGTGGGATTTTTACTACCCACTCTCTGGGCATGGTATGGTGGGCATGGCCAGGGGAAAGCCCTGCATTGCACCCGAATTAGGACTACTTTATTTCAAAACTTGGATGGGTGGAGCCAGTCGGAATTTCTGACACTGGTTCTGGCGAACTGGGGTGAACCTGCTGAATCCCACCACTGCTTTCTTCACTATGGTACTTAAGCATCAATTGGTTCTTTAGAAATGGGTCTCTTAATAACTGCAGCAATTCCTAGCTTTCTGTATGCATAAGTGAGTCAAATCACATAAAGCTTAGGAAAAGCTATACCCAAAATCTTCTTTGTGTTGATTCATAGGAAAAACAGATTAGCCTTTTCTCATAGATTATGGAAAATAGGTTCATAGTATATGCAGTGACTTCATTTAGAAAAGTTGTGGTGTTCACAGGACAAAATGAATAAAGAAAGGCATCGCAAAATCGAAGACCGGTACCTGCAGAATGCAGTTTGCTCAGAAAAACCCAATTTTTAACTAGTGATCGATGAATAACTGCAGTGTTTTAGCGCCTTCTTGTGTTGATCATGGGAAATTCTGGCCAATTTTTTTAAAAAAATCTTTGTTCACTCATCGATGAAAACACAGTGTGGCAGGATGTCCTTCTTTCAGTTATACATTTTGAAATTCAGCAGTGAGTGTTTCAGATGAGCATAAAACTGGTGATATGTGCTTACCTGGTCTTTTAAAAGCGATGTTGCTTCACCTAATCAAACAGTTCTTTTAAAACTCCTACAGACAGGCCACTAGTAATCATGTGTGATGTAATGCACGTTATTTAACACATAAGCATAAGACTGTGATCCAGAAACATATGTGTTTTCTCAAAAGTAAGCCCTTTTGGATTCAGTAGAATTTATTTTTTAAAAACACATACCTATGATGGCAGCCCTCATAAGGCTTCTCCATTACTTAGACTTAGATCAGTGGTTCCCAACATGGGGCACATGCCCCACAAGGGGGATTCAATTCCCAGAAGCCTAAGTCAGTACATTGGCTGTTCAGTGCTTTGGGGAATTGACTTGGGCTTCTGGGAATTGAAGTCTAAAAACCAAAGGTTGGGAAACACTGACTTAGAACTTCCCATGCTATGTAGTGTATGAGGCAGCAATGGTTTCAGTCTTGGGCAAGGAGGGTTGGGTGTCTTGCTTGCAATCCGACCCTGTGAAACTAATTCACTACAGAAACAGCAAGAAGAATCACTTTCTCCCAGAGCTCAGAGATGCTAATGTTTTTAAACACTGCAATTCTCATAAGCTTTCAGCTGGCTTGTTTTCAAGCTCTGACTTCCACTAATGGGTGGAAATCAGAGAGCAAGGCTCGGATGATCTCAGGAGTTTTGCTTTTTGTGTCCAGCTGTTACAAACCATCCAGCAGTCCTTTCAGTGTTTCAGGGCCAGCATCAGAGATTTCCGGGCCTGGTACGCGGGTCCCCCCCCACACACACACACATTTTGGCCATGCCCCTGTGGTTTTCTGGGCATGCGTGGTTTGTTTGTGCATGTGTACATCAGTGGTTCCCCGGAAGCGCCACACCCCTGTGGTTTTCTGCAAATGTGTGGTTTGTTTGTGCATGTGTACATCAGTGGTTCCTGGCGGCGGCGGGCCCCCGTCATCTCCAGGCCTTGGACAGGAGTCCTGATGGTCACACACACACACACACACACACACACACACACACACACACACACACACACACACACACACACACACACACACAAGGATGGCGGCCCTGCAGTGTTTTGCAGACTGACTGTTGCTCTTAAAGGTACATTACAGGCCACTCTTCAGGTGGACTTGAACTAATATTTGAGATGAGGAAAGCTTAAGCATCCCTCAGGCAGCAAAACTCCTGAAATTAAATGGAATGTCATTTTAAAAAAGAGCTGCTTTAACATTGCCTGTGTGGCTGATTCAGAAGAACTTGCTCTGGAGAGCACTTTATAGAAATTGCAAAGGTTACTGATTTGGGGACTGTTTCCGCCTCCCCTCTGTGGCTTGGTCAGTCATGGGGGGGGGGGGAGCCCAGCTGAACCCAGCTGATGACCATCAGGGTGGAGCCCTCAAAAGCTCCCACCGCTGCGCCCAGTGCCAGCGCCAGCGTCTCTGGCTCCCCTCCGTGGCTTGGCCGGTTGTGGGGGGTGGGAGCCCAGCTGATGTTGTCCTGTTGTGGCCAGTGTGGATGGATTTTCCCACTGTTGTGTTCTAAGGGTCTGACCTTCCACATGGAGTACAATGTATCTGAACCAATGTAACCTTGCCTATAGCAACAATGTAACCTCCAGCTGTATCATATGAACCCTGTAATAGGACGCGAGCTAATGACCACCAGCTGGCAGCAGCGAGCGTCCAAGCTCTCTTGGTCCGAACTCATCAAAGGCAACAGCGCGGGAAGCTTTCCCGCCACCACCTATACCTGGACAAGAAGGGCGTGACCCGAAATGACGTCACGCAGACAGTAGCCAATGGGCTACCATGGCACCACGTTCAAATGTACTACTACTGTATATAAAGAGCCATCGATCCGCCATTACCTCATGTTCCCTCTGTCCACGATGCAATAAACCTGAGTTAACCCAGCCCGAGGCTGTGTCCTGTGTCTTGGTTTACATACACTAAATTGGCGACGAAGGTGGGATAATGGATCCCCAAGGAGCAGCCAGGGCGCAGAGCGGGTTCAACATCACCAAACCGCAAGACTGGGAGCTGTTTGAGATGGACTTCCAGGCGGCGCTGGTGGAACTCAAAGTCAAGGAAGACGATGAGGAGAGGAAGAGGGCCATCCTCATCAGAATGCTCGGGATGGAAACCAAGCGGACGCTGGTGGGCATCATCGCTCCGAAGAAGGTGAGCGAATTTAAGGCGGACGACATCATGAAGCTGCTACGGGAGCGCTTCCGACCCTCGAGGGCGATGTTCCCCGCTCGGAGCGCGTTTTGGAGGCGAGTCCAAGCGCCGGACGAGTCGGTTGAGGCATTCGTGGCCGCTATGAGGGTAGCCGCCGTCCCCTGCAAATGGGACAACATCCTAGATATGGCCCTCAGGGACGGCGTGCTGTGTGGCCTGAAAGACAAGGAGGTGCAGCGTAGCCTGATGAACAAGGAGCCGCCACCCACGTTGGCAGAGGTCGTAGAGGCCGCGGAAGCCGCAGAGTCCACGAATGCTGGAGTGGACGAGATGCACCAGTGGCGCGAGTGGCGTCCCAGGGCCGGCAAAGCGGAAACTCCGGTGCACGGGAAACCCGGACAGTCGGTGCACGCAACTCGACGGGCCTCAAAGTCGTCCTCGGAAGGCAGCGATGGCGAGGAGGTCCAGAAGGTCCGAAAAGGGGGGCGCCGCTGCGATGGTTGCGGAGCGGCCCATGAGCGAGCGAGGTGCCCATTTAGGAAGGCCGAATGTTACACCTGCGGCCGTCGGGGGCACATTGCCAAGGCATGCAGAAAACGGAAGGAGGGCCGGAGGCAGTCACCAGACCGTTCGACCAGGCTGGACCGTCCAGCGGGGCCCAAAGATGGCGCCCAGACCACGAGGAAGCAGGACGGCGTGGGCCGCGTCTCGAACGGCAGCGAGGACGACGCCCCAGTATTCAGCGTGTCCGCGGGACAGTCCCATTACTTCGTTGAGGTACTAGTACAAGGGGCCCCTATCAGGATGGAAATTGACTCGGGGTCCTCCTATTCTATAATTCCCCAGAAAGAGTTTTTGAAAATCGACCCCCACGTGCGACCCAAACTTAAAACATTGAGGTCCACGCTACGAGATGTACAGGGGAACAGCATTCCGGTGTTGGGGGTCGGGAGATTCCGGGTTAATTTTAAGAGACATTCTGCGGAACTGCCCCTAGTTGTCCTCAAGGGGGGAAGTTGTAGCCTCCTGGGGACACAGTGGTTTCAGCCATTAGGCCTGTTCATAGGGGGAGTACATGCAGTGGGGGCGGATCCAATACAAGCGGTGTGCGATGCGCACCCCGCCGTTTTCAAAAAAGGACTTGGAAAGTTCAAGGGACCCCCTGTAGCCTTCGACCTAGACCCGGAGGTCCGCCCGATAAGACTCAAACCGCGCAGGGTGCCCTTCGCACTAAAGGACAAAATAGAGGCGGAACTGGACAAATTGGTGGGCCAGGGGATTCTTGTTCCTGTTGATTCCGCGGAGTGGGAAACTCCAATTGTAACAGCTCTGAAAGCCAACGGGGAGGTGCGCATTTGCGCTGATTATAAGTGTACAATTAACAAGGCGATTCGCCCTAATGCATATCCCGTGCCGGTGGTCAGCCACCTGTTGGCCAGGCTGAATGGGGGAAAGTGTTTCGCTAAGCTCGATCTGGCACAAGCCTATCAGCAACTCCCAGTAACCCCCGCCACGGCCGCGGCCCAAACGATAGTCACACATAAAGGGGCGTTCCAGGTGTCGCGTTTACAGTTCGGCGTGAACTCGGCACCCGGCCTTTTTCAGTCGCTTGTGGAACGCCTCCTGAAGGGGCTGGAGGGGGTGTTGCCTTATTTTGATGACGTGTTAATAACAGGGGGGAGCGAGGCCGAACTGGCAAAGAGATTGGATAAAGTGCTAACTGTGTTCGAGAAAGCGGGGCTGAGGCTGAGGAAGGACAAATATGTTTTTTTTGAAACTGAGGTCGAGTTCTTAGGGTTCCGGATTACACCCGAGGGTATTAAACCGTCCAAATCCAAAGTAGCAGCCATCAAGAAGGCCCCTCGCCCCACATCCAAGACCGAGCTACAGTCATTCCTGGGGCTCCTCAATTTTTACCATACATTCCTCCCGCGGAAAGCGTCCGTGGCCGAACCGCTCCATCGGTTGCTTAAAAAGGAGGAGACATGGATGTGGGGTGACGAGCACGAGAGGGCGTTCAACGAACTAAAGCAACTCTTAACATCGGACGCAATCCTTACGCATTTCGACCCCAAACGGCCGGTGGTCTTAGTCTGTGATGCATCACCGGTGGGGGTGGGGGCAGTGCTTTGCCACGTGTTGGATGACGGGCGGGAGGCCCCAGTTGCGTTTTATTCAAGGTCCCTGTCCCAAGCAGAGCGAAATTACGCACAAACCGACAGGGAGGCATTAGCAATAGTAGCGGGGACCAAAAAGTTTCACGATTTTCTGTATGGCCGCCCGTTCAAAATCGTGACGGATCACAAGCCCCTGTTAGGAATTTTCACGGCAAGCAAGCCCACTCCGCAGATCCTATCCCCGAGAATGCTGCGATGGGCTATTTTTCTCAACGCATACCAACACGTGTTGGAGTACCGGCCCGGAAAAGAGATCAGCCATGCTGATGCACTTTCGAGATCCCCTTTGCCCTTGTCGGACGACCAAAAGGCTAGAGTAGAAAGAGACCGCCAGGTGTTGCTTATTGAGGTCTTAGACGCACCCCCAATAGTGCCAGCCGACATTGCTAGGGCGACAGGCAAGGACAGGACGCTGGAGAAGGTCAGCTCATGGTTACAGAAGGGGTGGCCGGCATCGTCCCCAAGCACGGAATTCGACCCATTCTTTCGGAAAAAGTTGGAGTTGTCCCTAGAAAGGGGGTGCCTGCTGTGGGGCCAACGGGTGGTGGTCCCTACATCCATGTGGCCGAGGGTGCTCAAACTGCTGCACGTCAGCCACCCGGGCATCGTTCGTTCGAAAGCACTGGCCCGCAGTTACTTTTGGTGGCCACAGCTGGACGCGGACATTGAGCACATGGTCGGCACTTGTGATGCATGCCAGGGATCCCGACCAGAGGCGGCCCGCCTCCCGCATAGGGAATGGGACACAGCAAAGGGGCCGTGGTCCAGAGTGCACGTGGATTTCGCTGGCCCATTCCGAGGAACCATGTTTCTCCTAGTGGTGGATGCGTTCTCCAAGTGGCTGGAGGTGATCCCAGTTAAGAGCACGTCCTCCGCCACGACAATTAGCCAGCTACGGAGAGTCTTTTCCACGTTCGGTTTGCCCGACACTTTAGTCAGCGATAACGCGAGTTGCTTCACCTCCTCGGAGTTCGGGGCATTTATGGAGGCAAACGCCATTCGGCATGTCACATCCGCGCCGTTTCACCCGGCCACGAATGGCCAAGTGGAACGGTTGGTGCGTACAACGAAGGATGCGCTTCGGCGCATGGGCCCGGGGGACCTAAATCACCAAGTATGTCAGTTCTTATTAGCATATAGAGTGACCCCCTTAGCGTCAGGGTACTCGCCGGCAGAGCTCTTGATGCGGCGAAAACTGACCACGCTCCTGTCCAGGCTAGACCCGACGAGAGTCGAGGACAAAGGGAAAAACATAGGGTTGGCAGTCTCGAAAGGTTTCGCCGCCGGCGACCCTGTTCATTGCAGGAACTATGCCAGCGCTGGGCCAGCCTGGGTGCCAGGGACGGTTGTAGAACAGACGGGGCCAGTGTCGTACCGGGTCGAGACCCACACCGGCCTCCTCTGGAGGAGGCACGCAGACCAACTGAGGCACCGAGTAAGTGGGCCAGTCAGTGGGGACCAGCAACAGGATTCAGCGTTAGGGTTCTCCCCCACCCGCTTAACCCAAGGGGGAGACAGCAGCGGACAACAGTCCCAAGCAAGGGGGGAAGGAAGAAGCAGCGGCCCCGACTCATACCCTTTTGATAAACCAGTTCTAGCAGAGGCCGGGGAAGGGGGAGAAGAGTTCGCGACCGCTGCCCCCGAATGTAATTTTGATTTTGATTTTGCGAGCCGGGGGGGTTTTCAGGAGTGTTCCCCCACCCATCCAAGCGAGAAGAGGGGTTTTTCGTTTGCCCCCAGTGCCCCCGGTCCTTCCCTAAGAAAGAGCACACCTCCCAACAACGCCGCGGAGCCGCGGCAAGTCACTAACGAGTCTCCCCCTCAAATTACAGGACCGGAAACCAGGGGACAAAGAGAAGGTAGCAAACCCGGGGAAAGGCAGCCCGCATCGAGACCCCAGCGTGTTCGAAACAAGCCATCTTGGCTGAGAGACTTTGTCTCCTAAGGGGGGGGTGTTTTGAAGTGTGGGCTCGAGACGTTGTCTCGTCCTAGGGGGGAGGGGTGTTGTGTTCTAAGGGTCTGACCTTCCACATGGAGTACAATGTATCTGAACCAATGTAACCTTGCCTATAGCAACAATGTAACCTCCAGCTGTATCATATGAACCCTGTAATAGGACGCGAGCTAATGACCACCAGCTGGCAGCAGCGAGCGTCCAAGCTCTCTTGGTCCGAACTCATCAAAGGCAACAGCGCGGGAAGCTTTCCCGCCACCACCTATACCTGGACAAGAAGGGCGTGACCCGAAATGACGTCACGCAGACAGTAGCCAATGGGCTACCATGGCACCACGTTCAAATGTACTACTACTGTATATAAAGAGCCATCGATCCGCCATTACCTCATGTTCCCTCTGTCCACGATGCAATAAACCTGAGTTAACCCAGCCCGAGGCTGTGTCCTGTGTCTTGGTTTACATACACTAAACCCACCCTCCACCCTTGGTGAGAGCAGGGGTGGGAGAGAGAGACTGCCCCAGTTTGGTGTGATTGGCATCCCTTCAAGTTCATGCCATTGTCGGAAACACTGGACTTACCATTTCTTCTGCCCTTGGTGTGAGCAGGGGCAGGGAGAGAGACAGAGAGATGGAGCCCCCTCCTCCTGGTTTGGCAAACCAGGAGGTGTGGTAGCACCTGCGTCAGCCCTTGTGGGGGTTAAAAGAGCTCTTTCCCAGCCCGGCTCTGGCTGCGGGCAAGTTGAGCTTACTTGGGTTCCCAGTGGCACGTACTGTATAATTTGCTGCCACCATCTTGTCCAGCTCCTTCCCCGGCCTGGCATGTGCCACGGAGAAGTTGAGCTTTTTTTATTGTATACCTTGTACCTGGAGCTGTATTGTATATTTTTATTGTATTTGTTACACTGTGTTTTTCTGCATTTTTATATTGTTCATCATCATCATCATCATCATCATCATCATCATCATCATCATCATCATTATTATTATTATTATTATTATTATTATTATTATTATTATTATTATTATTATTATTATTATTATTATTATTATTATTATTATTATTATTATTATTATTTTCTCTTTCTTAATTGTATATTTTGTTTCTTTAATATGCTGTAATGCTGCCCTGAGTTGGCCTTTGTGCTGAGTAGGGCAGGGTACAAATTAAAAAGTATTATTATTATTATTATTATTATTATTATTATTATTATTATTATTATTATTATTATTATTATTATTATTATTATTATTATTATTATTATTATTATTATTATTAGCTTAGCAAAAAAGCAAGTATGGAGAGGCACAGTGGGGTGCCTAAAACTATGTAGGCTGTGTAGAACTTGAACAGATGCTTCTCCTTGTCTAACAGCTAAGAGGCACCTACTGTACCTGAACAGAAGGAGATCAGGGACAGAAAAGAAAGTACTTCTTTACACAGTACACAATTAAACTGTGGAATCCGCTGATTTTTAAAAAATGTAATGTTGGCTTCCTACTTGGACGACTTGAAAATGGGATTAGACAAATTCACAGAGATGAAGGCCATCAAAAGCTACGAATTGAGATCGCTGTATGCCACCCTCCAGTATCAGAGCTGGTTTGCCTCTATGTATAAGTGGCTAAAGGAACTGCAGTGGTTCAAGTGGTTAAGATGCCGAACTTGACGACTGGAAGGTCATCAGGTCATCAGTTTGAGACCTGAGTGTTGTATGATGGAGTGAGCTCTCGTGTCTCTGTCCTAGTTCCTGCCAACCTAGCAGTTCGAAAGCAAGAAATTGCAAGCAGATAAACAGGGACAGCTTCAGCGGGAAGGTAAACAGCATTCTGTGCACTCTGGTGGCTAGGCATGCCTGCCGCATATCCATGGAAATGTATGCAGATAATGTTGGCTCCTTAACAGTAAACAGAGATGAGCACTAAGCCCTAGAGTAGGATATAACTGGCTTTTGAGCAAGAGTGACTGTTACCTTTACTATAAGTGGCTGAGGAATACAAAATAGAGATTACTGGCAGAAGTCCCAAAGGCAGGTGGTTGGCCACTATGGGGGACTGGAGATAATGCCGGACTTAACAGGCCTTCCATCAGATCTGGCAAGGCTGTTTTAACTATCTTGTGTTCTTAAGTGGAAAAAAATTGTTACCTTCTCCTAATGTGTACAGAACCACAAAAAAAGTAACAGAGATAAGTCCCTGGCCCATCTAATCCAAAGGTTAAACCAGATGAAAAACTCAGATGGTATTTTTACCTTGAACTAGGTAGTTTATGCCAGGCAGAGTTATAAATGAAGCCTTTTCTTAACCTCCCAGTGACTAATCATAAAACAAAGCAAGCTAATTTCCAAAACAAAGAGGTCAACAATGGTATAGTAAGGTAAAGGCAAATGTTTCCCTTGCTCAAAAGCCAGTCATATCTGACTCTAGGGTGCAGTGCTCATCTCTGTTTCAAAGCCAAAGAGCCAGCTCTGTCTGCTTCTGCAGATGTTTCTGTGGTCATGTGGCAGGCATGACTAGACACTGGAGCACACAGAACGCTGTTACCTTCCTGTTATGTATGCATCTACAATGTTACTTTAAATATATGAATGTAACCAGTCCACAATCACAATGTATCTCAGCTGTTAAGGAACGCGAGCAAGCCGCCCATAGAGGGCAGCTGCGAGCGTTCAACCTCACATGGTTCACATTCCCCAAATCACAAACAGCCGCGGGAACTTCCCCGCATGATCAAGAACTACAGAAGAAGAACTACAGAAGAGAGGCGTGACCTGGGCGATGTCACGCCGGTAGCGGCCAATCAGCTACCGTGCAGCAAGATTCAAATGTATTGTGCTACTGTATATAATGAGATGTACCTCCGCCATTGCCACATGTTCATGCTGACCATCAATGAATAAACCTGTGTTAGTCCTTCCTGCGACTCCTTCTTTGTCTTCCGTGCAAGACACTAAATTGGCGACAAGGATGGGATCGATGGCGCATCCCAAGGTCAAGCCGTACCAGTTCGATGTCAGCGAGCCGGAACAATGGGAGCTCTACGAGTGCCAGTTTCAGCATGCCATGGAAGCTGCAGGCGTCGACGACGACGCGAAGATGCGCTCCCACTTCCTGGCTCAGGTGGGGCCGGCCACGCTGCGGATCCTGATGACCCTGGTGGCCCCCCGGAAGGTGGACGAGGTGCCCATCGACCGTATCCTGGAGAGACTGCGTGAGCACTTCCAGCCGCCCGTCTTGATTTTCCCAGCCCGGGTCGCGTTCCACAGGAGAGACCAGCGACCGGGCGAATCCGTGTCCACCTATGCGGCGGCCCTCAGGCTTGCAGCGGTGCATTGCCAATGGGACGACCTCGACCAGGCCCTCCGTGACCACATGCTGTGTGGTTTGAGGGACGAGGAGCTTCAGAGGAGGCTGATGACCCGCGACCACCGCCTCACGTTCAGTGAGGTACTGCGGGAGGCCCAAGCAGCCGAGGAGGCCAGGAGCAGGGTCAGACTGTTCAAGTCCCGAGGGGCCACGGCCGAGAGGGCCAAGTCTCCAGTACAGGCGGCCTGGCGGACATCAGCGAAGACGGCCTGGCGGGCCCCCAAGCCGCCCGCCGGCACACCGACGTCGTCCGAGGAGTCATCCACGACAGCGGACCCCTACTCCAGCGAGGACGACGACGTCCAGAGGATCAGGAAGCGAGGTGAGAAGTGGCAGACCCATGAGCGGCAGGACCGCCGCTGCGACGGTTGTGGGGCGGCCCACGACCGCACGAGGTGCCCGTTTCGAAAGGCCAAGTGTCACAACTGCGGCCGAAAAGGACACATCGCCCGAGTATGCAGGCGCGGGTGAGTCGAGGACAAGGGCAGTTCCAGCCATCCCCAGATGCAACAACGAAAGGCGACCGGCACCAGGAAGGTCTCAGCCAGCTACAGCGAGGAAGGCGTGAACCGCGTGGGCCTGGAGCACCGGCGGTTCTTCGTAGAGGTACTGTTGCAGGGGGTCCCAGTGAGGATGGAGATAGACTCCGGATCATCTTATTCCATCCTGTCCCAAAAAGAGTTTATGTGCATTCCCCCAGAGAAGCGGCCCAAACTGCGGGCTATGAGATCCAATCTACGGGACGTGCAGGGAAATGGGATCCCGGTGTTGGGGGTGGGGAACTTCAAGGTGAAGTTCAAGAACTACTCCGAGAAACTGCCCTTAGTAGTCCTCAAGGGGGGGAGGTGCTGCCTTTTGGGAACGCAGTGGTTTGCTCCCCTGGGGATCGAACTGTCCGGCATTAACGCCATCGAGACTGACCCAATGCGGGACGTGTGCGACCCACACCCGGACGTCTTCAAGAAGGGGCTCGGGAAATACAAGGGGCCTCCGGTTTCCTTTGAGCTGGACCCAGAAATCCGGTCCATCCGCCTCAAGCCAAGGAGAGTGCCCTTCGCCCTCAAGGACAAGATTGAGGCGGAACTGGACAAATTGGTGGGGCAGGGGATTTTGGTTCCAGTTGACTCGGCGGAGTGGGAAACGCCGATTGTTACAGCCCTCAAGTCAAATGGGGAGGTCAGGATTTGTGCGGACTATAAATGTACAATAAATAAGGCCATTCGGCCAAATGCATACCCGGTGCCCGTGGTCAGCCACTTGCTGGCCACGCTACATGGGGGGAGGTGTTTCGCCAAGCTAGATCTGGCCCAGGCGTACCAGCAGCTCTCTGTAACCCCGGCTGCTGCCGCCGCACAAACGATCGTAATGCACAAGGGGGCGTTTAAGGTAACGCGCCTTCAGTTTGGCGTGAATTCGGCCCCCGGAATTTTCCAGTCCCTCGTTGAACGCCTTTTAAAGGGGCTTCTGGCGTCCTCCCATACTTTGACGACGTGTTGATAACAGCGGGGAGCGAATTAGAGTTAGCCAAGAGGCTAGATGGCGTTCTCTCAGTGTTCGAGAGGGCAGGACTTCGATTGAGGAGGGACAAGTGCGTATTCTTCGCGAGGGAGGTAGAGTTTCTAGGGTTTAAGGTAACCCCGGACGGAATTAAACCCTCCGAGTCCAAGGTTGCGGCCGTGAGGGACGCCCCTCGCCCCACCGCGAAACCGGAGCTGCAGTCATTTCTAGGGCTCCTAAATTTCTATCACTCCTTCCTGCCTCGAAAGGCATCAGTCGCGGAGCCACTGCACGCGTTACTTAAGAAGGATGCGGTTTGGCGGTGGGGGGACAAGCAGGAGAGGGCATTCAAGGAGCTCAAGTCACTCCTATCTTCGGATGCTGTCCTGACCCACTTTGATCCGAAAAAGCCAGTGGTATTAGTCTGTGATGCGTCCCCGGTGGGGGTGGGGGCGGTCCTGTGCCACGTGTTGGAAAGCGGGAGGGAAGCCTCGGTAGCGTACTACTCAAGGTCCCTCTCGAAGGCAGAGCGCAATTACGCGCAAACAGATAGGGAGGCCCTAGCCATAATCGCGGGAACAAAGAAGTTCCACGATTTCCTATACGGCCGCGAGTTTACGGTGGTGACGGATCACAAGCCGCTTTTGGGGATTTTCACTACCGGCAAACCCACCCCGCAAATATTATCCCCCAGGATGTTGTGTTGGGCCATTTTCCTCAATGCCTACCAGTATGAGCTGGTCTACCGCCCAGGGAAGGAGATCTCCCATGCGGACGCCCTGTCCCGATCCCCCCTCCCTAGTTTAGGGGACCCTGCATGCGAGGTGGAACAGGAACACCAAGTCCTGCTGACTGAGTCTCTCAACTCACCCCCAATTGTTCCGGCCGACCTCGCCAAGGCCACGGCAGCCGACAAGATGCTGGCCCAAGTTAGTTCCTGGGTTAGGAAAGGGTGGCCCACTTCTCCCCCCGAGGAACAGTTCAAGCCATTTTGTAGGCGCAGAGTAGAGCTTTCCCTGGAAAGGGGCTGCTTACTCTGGGGCCAGCGGGTAGTCATCCCAGAGAAGCTGAGGGCCAAGGTGCTGAGGCTACTGCATACCAGCCACCCCGGGATCGTGCGCTCCAAGGCTCTGGCCAGGAGTTTCTTTTGGTGGCCCCAGACAGATGGGGACATAGAACGCTTAGTGGGCACATGCGAGAGCTGCCAGAGCTCTCGGCCCGAGGAGTCCCGGTTACCCCATAGGGAATGGGATACGGCCCGCGGGCCATGGTCCCGGATTCATGTCGACTTCGCTGGCCCCTTTCGCGGGTCCATGTTCCTACTGGTAGTCGACTAATACTCCAAGTGGTTGGAGGTAATTCCCATGAACAGCACTTCCTCTGCCGCAACCATTAAACAGTTGCGCAAGCTCTTTGCCTGCTTCGGCCTGCCAGACGTCCTTGTGAGCGATAACGCTAGTACCTTCACATCGGCAGAGTTCAAGACGTTTATGGAGAGGAACGCCGTCAGGCACATAACCGCTGCCCCGTTCCACCCCGCCACAAACGGTCAGGTAGAGCGCCAAGTGCGCACTACGAAAGACACACTGCGGCGCATGGGTCCCGGTGAGTTGAACCTGCATCTGTGCCAGTTCCTCATCTGCTACAGGACAACCCCCTTAGCTTCAGGTTTTTCCCCAGCCGAACTCCTCATGAGGAGGCGTCCGGTAACACTTTTTGACCGGATGGATCCGTCCAGGGTGGAGGATGAAGGGAGAAATATAAGCATAGGGGGAGAGAGCTCTAAAAGTTTTTCGATAGGGGACCCGGTTCACTGCAGGAACTACGCGGCCTCGGTGCCAGCGTGGGTACCAGGGACAATTGCCGAGCAAACGGGGCCGGTATCCTACAGGGTTGAGACTAGTTCAGGTCTACTCTGGAGAAGGCACGCCGACCAACTCAGAAGGTGGGTCACCGGTGAGGGGGAATCAACGTTAGGGTCCTCCCCCACCCGCATTACCCAAGGGGGAGACACGGCGGAACCCGCGGATACAAATACATATCCTGGGTTCCCGACCACAGAGGAGGATACTTTCAAAGAGAGGGATCAGTTTGACGATGATTATGAGTTGCAGTACCAGGGGGTGTAGCGGAGTGGTCCCCCACCCGTCCTAGCGAGAAGAGGGGTTTCAGTTCAGCCCCTGGTACTTCCAGTCCCCCTAGCCCTTTTGTTTTAGAGTATACCATAGCCCCAGCTCCCCGGAGACCAACACCCCCAAGACAGGCAACAGGGGCGAGTCTGCCCACCACAGTCTCTAGAACTCCCGGACAGGTAACGGGGGGTGGCGAGGCCACAAGGGCCTCTTCGTCGGTCCCGAGATTCGTACTGGGGGGGTCCCCAAACTCCTCAAGCGGTAGGCAGGGATTCACTTCCCAACTGTTCATTCCATTCCCGTCCCCCAATGCAAGGTTACCGCAGACGCCACACCGAGCCACTAATGAGTCCCCCCTTTCCATTGCAGGGCAGGATTCCGCAGAACCAGGAGCCTCCGGCTCCCCTGTGTTAAGTCAAGCGGCCGCACGCCCAAGGCGCACATGCGGCAAGCCACAATGGTTGAGGGACTTCGTCCCATCCTAGGGGGGAGGGATGTTATGTATGCATCTACAATGTTACTTTAAATATATGAATGTAACCAGTCCACAATCAAAATGTATCTCAGCTGTTAAGGAACGCGAGCAAGCCGCCCATAGAGGGTAGCTGCGAGCGTTCAACCTCACATGGTTCACATTCCCCAAATCACAAACAGCCGCGGGAACTTCCCCGCATGATCAAGAACTACAGAAGAAGAACTACAGAAGAGAGGCGTGACCTGTGCGATGTCACACCGGTAGCGGCCAATCAGCTACCGTGCAGCAAGATTCAAATGTATTGTGCTACTGTATATAATGAGATGTACCTCCGCCATTGCCATATGTTCATGCTGACCATCAATGAATAAACCTGTGTTAGTCCTTCCTACGACTCCTTCTTTGTCTTCCGTGCAAGACACTAAACTTCCCACCGAAGTGGTCCCTATTTATCTACTTGCAATTTCTTGCTTTCAAACTGCTAGGTAATCAAATATTTTTTTCATTCCCCCTTTAAATGCAGGACTGGCTTCTCATCTTGTTTGTCTCAAACTGTTTTGAAGAAATATCACTCCAATATAAAGGCAAGCAACTTCTTCAGGAACCCACAGGTCTAATGAAGGCCACCAACAAAGTGTCCTCTAGGCTCATACCTACATCACTCGACTCCCAAACCACAGTCATTGGTGGAGATGGCAGGAAGAAGTAGGCATTTAAGATTCACAGTATCATTCGAAATTTCATTATATTGAGTCAAAATCCACAAATTTCAGATAAGGACCTTTCCCAGATTCAGCAATTAATGGCATTTTTGAAATGTAGCTATATGAGATTCCAATGTCTGAATGCCCATGCTGTTGCAGGGATTTGGGGAGTTATAGTACACAGTGACTTCTTCAAGTTCTTTCCAGACTTATCTGGAGATGCCAAGGATTAAACCTGGGCCATCTACTTTCAGTACTGTATAATAATTTCGTGCCAGAAATCTGTATTTGCTTTATTACAGATACTGTTTTAGGGCATTCTATTATCTCACTCTGCTTGATTTTGTGTCTCCCAGGAATTCAAATGTTTGTGGGCTTTCCTTTCTTGGACTTACATCACACATAACCAGTTCTCAGGCACATGAGTAAATACTCATTTATAGCTCAAATAAATAATAAATGCCTTCTGATTTGCTACTGGCTTGTGATCAGGACGAACAAATTGCCATTTACTTGCACCCATAGTTTTCTTATGGGGACTGCAGTGGTTTAGTGGTTAAGATGCTGAATTTGATGCCTGGAAGGTCAGCAGGTCAGCAGTTCGAGACCTGAGTGCTGCTTGATGGAGTAAGCCCGCATCTCTGTCCCAGCTCCTGCCAACCTAGCAGCTGGAAAGCAAGTAGATAAATAGGTACCTTGTTGCAAATCCTGCCTTCTTGTGAGGTCTCACTGGATGGTTGCACTGTTAGTGGAAAGGAAGAGAGATCCCACTTCCTCTTCAACTAATTTACATCACAATGACACCCCTTGTCTTTCCATATTTGTATTTCTTAGCCCTGTGACTTTTAGATTACTAAAATGGTTACATTCTCTGCCCCTTTCTCCCATAATCCTTAAGGTAGGTGGACAGTTGGAAACTGAATTATTACAGTGCCATGGTAAAATGTGGTAGCTTGGTCTTGAACTGGCAGTTATTTTATAAAAGACCTGCTCTTACTGGAGATGAAAACTGTTGGGAAGAGAAATTCCTGCAAAACTGTGAAGTGGTGACCTGATGCTATTTGCGGGAGTGAGGGGCATTTTGCTTCTCCCACATAGACATAGATTTCCCCAGCACAAGCCCAACATGTTAAACAGAGAGAGAGATGGATGTGGCAATACAGTTGCCTGCAGTTTGGGACTGTCCTTGGAGGCATGGCTAGGTGCACAGTTGTGTTCAATGACTGCATTTCCAAATCACTGTTGCCAACCACTTCTGTACATTTCTACTCAGAACATTAGTTCCATGGGGCCCAAGAAACTGCATAAGTTGTCATTTGTTTTCTGCATTTCTGTTTCCACCACCATTCTTTATGTAGACAGCTGAACATCCCATTCATTTTCTGCCACTCACTAAACACCAACATTCACACAGAGAAACTGTTTGTTTGCATTTAAGATATTAATAGGCTGCCCTGCAGTTTGACAAAAATCCCAGAGCTGCTTGATAGTAACCATCAAAATGGTACCAATAATAAATACTACTTTTGGACAAATGTTTACATTTTAAAATCCCAGTTTAAAAACTGTTTAAACAGCAGCAGCAATAAAGCGGCCAGTAGTAAATCAACTAGCACAGATGATACATTAACAGCATTAAATCCATTTTAGATAATATAACTGGAAGGCTGTGCAAAAAGTTTTTCTCTGATAGTGAAAGGACATCAAGTTTGGCACTGGGTGAATTTGTAATTTTAGAAAGCAAGAGGATGAGGAAAAAGACCCCAAACAATGACTTTAGCACTCAAACAGGCAGATGATTTAGGGCAGTGATGGTGAACCTTGATACTCCAGATGTTCTTGGACTTCAATTACCAGAAACCCAAGTCAGCACTCCTGCTTACCAGGGCTTCTGGGAATTGAAGTTCCAGAACAGCTGGAGTGCCAAGATTTGCCATCACTGATGTAGGGTAACATAGAGGTAACAGGAAAGTAATACCCTCAGGTAACCTGTGTGCATCAATAGGGATTCAAACTAGCTTTGGCAACAGGTTTGTGTAAGTCAGTGGCTAGACTCCTGCTGATGTTTGCATAAGGATTGTGTAACTTGGTATAGTTAATTGACAATATGCCACAGTGCTTCTCGGCTATACAACTGGTTGCTGGAGTCTGCTGGACCATGCTCATGACCAAGACATATCCCAATATTTTGTTAATTAGCCATCCATAGCAAGTTATGCACCCTTACGTAAACACTAATAGGATTTTGGTCAGGGATTCCTAAACTTGGTATTCCAGATGTTCTTGTTGTACAAATCCCAGAAACCTTAGCAAAGCCATTAATCAGGGGTTCTGAGATTGTAATCCAACATAATGTGAGATCCTAAATTTAAAGAGATCTAGAATATGTTTTTGTGGACTCCTGCCTGCATTTGGTGGTCCATGGTCCACAAAACCTTATGCCAAATACAACTTGTTAGTTTTCCAGGGGACACAAGACTCTGTGTGAATTATGTTGCAATACAACAAATACACACACAAAAAACTACTCCTCTGAAAATTTCTGTATTTTGAACTTCTGTTTCCAAAAAAAAGTCCTAATTTGGTGACACAACAGATACATCCTCTGCCCAAATTATATAGGACTGTTATGCTTCTAGAATGCTGGTCAGTACGCAATGCTTAATACAAAATAGTCATCTCCTCTAGAGGGAGTTGCTTGACTAAGATATTAAAATGTGGCTTTTCAATGCACCATATACATGATGAGTGAGTGTGAGCTGCTCATTTGCTGTAAGTTATTTGGAATAGAAAATATGAGATCCTCATTGCGAATCTCTCTTTTAGTAGAGCCTGTGATCTTAAAAACTGATAAAATCAATTTCATACCTCTGAGTAGCATCCTACACTGCCTTCCATGGTCAGTAAAGATAAAGGTTTCCCTTGCTCGAAAGCCAAATGTATCTGACACTAGGGTGCAGTCCTCATCTTTGTTTCAAAGCTGAAGAGCCAGCATTGTCTGCTTCTGCAGACATTTCCGTGGTCATGTGGCAGGCATGACTAGACACTGGAGCGCACGGAACGCTGTTGCCTTCTCACCGAAGTGCCCCCTATTTTTCTACTTGCAATTTCTTGCTTTCAAACTGCTAGGTTGGCAGGAGCTAGGACAAAGACGGGAGCAAATTCTGTCCTGCAGTACCCGGGAATCGCACTGCTGACCTTCCGCCTCCCAGTCAGCATTTTAGCCACTTGAGCCACTGCAGTCAAGTATATAGGAAATAAGGATGTGTACTGCCTTCAGCCAAATCTATACCTATAAAAAGGTGCTTGGGCTGTGCATGTCCGGCATGCACGGCCACACCTGGCCCAACCATCCTGTACTGAGCTGGCCACACTTACCTTATGACCCTGCGAGCATTGCTGCAAGGGTCTGGAATCCGAGAGTGGGACAAATGCCCCACGAACCCGAGCAAAAAAACCCTATGGTTCCCAGCGTCCTCCGCACCACGCAACCCTCAGCCAATCAGGCTAAAAGGCGCGAGGGCGGAGGAGGTGGGGCAGCCGGTGCGTGCATAAAAAAACTGCTGATGCACTGCTAAGCCACTAACCACTTCCCTCCAGAAGACTCAGGCCAAGAATGGTTCTCCACAATTAGGGGAAGGGGAAAGGAAAAGAGTTTCAATATGTTATAAGGAAGATCTGTGGCGAGCACCAAAGGAAATAATGATAGCATTATAAACACACACACACACACACACACACACACACACACACAAAAGACTTCTGTAAACTCCAGTTAATGAAGGTCTCCAGGACTGTAGTTAAGTGACTAAAAATCAATTTTGAACCTGTGTTTATTCAAATTTATTTAAGGCCATATGGAATATGATTTGATGTTCACATCCCTGATGAAATCTTCTAATTTGCTTTATTTTCATAGCTGTATAATAATTGTCACATCTACATGGCTTTGCCAATCATTTCTTTTTAAACCAATTCTTAATTGTGGTGCATTTGCTTCTTGTCTTTCTCTTTCACTGAGAAGTCCAGTTTTAAGGCTACATAGATAGATTCACAAACACCTTCTGGTGTTGAAACATAATGTTGTAGCTCAGTAAATGAATCCCTAAATATATTAAGGAAAAATATACACTGATTCACCTAGATACACACACAAAATTGCTACAGTTTAACAACCAGTGTCAACTTTGATGTAAATGTTTTATTTTTTTAAGCACTAGCATAGGTGCCCATCTTCGACGGGTTTTATTGGGGAGGAGGCTCAACCCGTGGAGTGGCTTGGGGAGGTTTTTTTTTTTTTTTGCCTTTTGCCTTCCCCCACACTGTTTGTGATACCCCTTGGCTCTCAGTAAAGGAACCTGGGCAGACTCACCCTGGTGTGATGAAGAAGACGGGAGGGTAAGAATGAGGGAGGGAAGGAAAGAAGGAAGGGGAGAAGGATGGCTGGAGGTAGGGAATGAAGGATGAGTGCTAATTACCCAGCCTTGGCCGGGGCGGTGTTTGTTGTATGTTTAGGTTTTTTGGACCCTGATACACCCCAACATACAGAGTCTCTCTCACACACACACATATACACTCCCTATCTCTCTCTGTCTCTCACTCACACAGCATTGATGTACATTGAAAGTCTCTCGTTCTGGAATTTACCCATCAGTCATTCACTCTCAACCAATCACAGTCCAACATGAAAATCAGCTCTCTCCAATATTCTGTTTCCAGGCCTGGCTGTTAAACTGCAGTTTTTCTCCCATGACACCATGGGAGTTGTAGTTTCCATTCTTTTCCCCAATTTGTGGGGCTTACGCCTCACTCTTGGCCCCCAGACTCTCGTAACTCTGATCTCTGTTTCAAAAGGGAGGTGTGCAGGGAGAATTATGGGATAGGCTTGAGGGGTATGAGTATGCATGCCTGTCACGTACTTTTCATTCCTTCCTTATAGGTAAAGATGTAACAGCCCCTTGAGTGATGTTACTGGACTATAGCAATTTTCTGAAGGGTTTTTTTACTGTCTGTCTGTCTGTTGGTGTAGCATATTGCTGTAGAAATAACACTTCATGTCTCAAATTTTTTCCTTGCCTTTTTGTTTCTAACACTTCCACTATTCTGCTAAAACATACAGTACCTCAAAATGTTCATTCTTGAGGATTATAGCACAAGGCTGAAAGTGATATCTTATTTTTTTTATTTTTTTATTTTTTCATAAATTTTATTAATGAATAACAATAATTAATGATTTGATAAAACAGAAAAAATAACAACAGTAACAAAAATAACATTATCACAAAACATACAATCTTCACAAAACAAACTATACGATTCATGTAACTCATGTACTTTTTTGCTGTGTTATCACCATATTTCAATCAAGCCACCAGCAACAACAACAATCATTTTCAATAAAATTTACTATATATTATCCGAACTTAATACTATACATACTATTCAAATATAGCCTCATTTAAAGTAAATAAAAAAGTTGACAATCACCCGTTATATTTACATAGCTCCCAAAGATTGAGTTTGGTAATTCTTTTTCACTCTCTCTCATTTTTAATATTATACCTTTATTTTCAACTCCAAAATGAAAACGTACTCAGGCGCTGGAATATAACCATATCTCTTACTTATCGCATGATCAATGAAGCATTTCCAAATCTCGTGAAATTTATTTTCTTTTATTATGCCCTTTCGTTTATTTAACTCCCAAGTTAACTTGTCATTGACTGCCAATGTCCACATTTCTTTATACCAATATTCTATTTGTATTGTATTTTCATCTTTCCATTTCTTAGCAATGCATTGTCTTGCTGTTGTTAGCATAACTGCCAATAAGTCATTTCTATACTTATCCAATGTCAAATTATCAACTTCGGTTATTAATGCTATGCTCGCGTCTAATTTAATATCACTATCAAATATTTCATTTATTTCCTTATTAATTTTATCCCCAAAAGACTTCACTTTTGAGAAATTCCACCACATATGTAAATATGTTCCTGGAGTATCATTACATCTCCAACAATGATTGGGCTTTGAGCTGTCTATCTGATGTAATCTATTTGGAGTTAAGTACCATTTCCATATTTATTTATTTATTTATTTATTTATTTATATTTATTTTTCACGCTTATATACCGCCCACTCAGGTACAACCCAACTCAGGGCGGTTTACATAGCGGACAGTAAATACATAAAAGACAATGATAAAACAAATTTAAAAGTTAAAAGTTAAAAAACCCACCCCTAAAAGGTGCTCAAGAACTGAAGGGACCTTGGGGGAAGGCACACTTCTCTATACCAACCACCCAACGGTACCCCCATCCTCACCCGCACCCCAAACTTGGCCCGCCAGCCAGGTCTTTAGTTCCTTCCTAAAGGGCAACAACTCCGTCTGGAGACGCAGTTCCACAGGCAGGAGGTTCCAAAGGGCCGGTGCGGACACGGAGAAGGCCCTCTTCCTTGTGCCAGAGAGGCGAGCCCCCCTGGCTGATGGCACAATTAGAGAGCCCCTCCGGTCCGCTCTGGTTGGACCGACAGACGTCCTTAAGGTGATGCGGTCTCTAAGATACCCTGGCCCACTACCATGTAGGGCTTTAAAGGTCAAAACCAGCACCTTGAATTGCACCCAGAGACAAACTGGTAACCAGTGCAGCCCCCGAAGCAGTGGTGAGGCATGAGCATAACGTCCACACCCCATCACCACCCGGGCCGCGGCATTCTGGACCAGCTGCAGCCTCCGAATGGTCATCAAGTGCAGCCCCATGTAGAGTGCATTACAGTAGTCTAGTCTGGAGGTCACCAGAGCGTGAGTGACCATGAGCAAAGAGTCCCGGTCCAGGAGCGGGCGCAACTGGCGAATCACCCGAAGTTGGGCGAAGGCCCTCCTGGCCACAGCCACCACCTGTTCTTCTAGCAGCAGCCGCGAATCCAGGAAGACCCCCAAGTTGTGCACTGGGTTGGTCTGGGGCAAAACAGCCCCATCCAAAACCAAAGATGGTAGCTCCCGGGATAACGCAGGACCCCCTATCCATAGCCACTCAGTCTTGCTAGGATTCAGCTGTAGCCCATTTGCCCCCATCCAGACCCCAACAGCCTCCAGACTGCTGGAAAGGACTTTGACTGCATCACTGGGGTCCCCACGGGCCGAGATGTACAGCTGTGTATCATCCGCGTATATTAATTTATAGTTATGTTCTTTTACTCTTACTGATAGGGTACGCATTATTCTACTCTTCCATTTACTTTTCCAGATTTCATTACTAATTTTAATATTCAGATCCTGTTTCCATATGGATTTTAAGATTTCCTGTTGTTTTTCATCATTGTTCAATATCTTGTACAATTTGCTAACTATTCCATTATTTTTCCTGTTCTTAATTTGGATAGTATATCTTAAATGCTGTTATAGTTCTATTTAAATTTGTTACATCCAACTGTTTTTATACCATTTATTTACTTGAACAATTTGCAGCCAATTTAAACTCAATTGTTTAAATAATTCCGCTTTCTTTACGTTATCACTATAAACTTTCATCCAGTCATCCAAGTCTTTTACATTATTTTTAATAAATATTTCTTCTAATTTGCTATCTACCTGTAATGGGAATGTTCTTATGTCTCTTATCTCTATGATCGGCGAAATGACTGGAGCCAGTTTTTTCTTTAACACCCTCCATGTATCTATTAATTATTTTAACAATTTATTTGATATGCTAATTTTTTTATTTATTCTACCCAAAAAAATCTCGTTCACAATTTCTGAAATTTCCTGTGTTTCTATTTTTTCCCATATAAATTCTTTCCTCATTAGTATCTTACATATAAGGGACTGCAGTGGCTCAAGTAGGTAAGGCGCTGACTGGGAAGCAGAAGGTCAGCAGTTCGATTCCCGAGTACTGCAGGACGGAATGAGCTCCCGTCTTCATCCCAGCTCCTGCCAACCTAGCAGTTCGAAAGCAAGAAATTGCAAGTAGATATATAGGGAACACTTTGGTGGGAAGGTAACAGCATTCCGTGTGCTCCGGTGTCTAGTCATGCCTGCCACATGACCACGGAAACGTCTGCAGAAGCAGACAGCACTGGGCTCTTTGGCTGGAAACAGAGATGAGCACTGCACCCTAGCTTTCGAGCAAGGGAAACCTTTACTATCTTACATATGTTTCTTAATTTAAATGCATTGTCAAACTTTGAAAGATTTTTAAATTTTTCTCTTTAATTTGTATCTGCAAATTATCAAATAGAAAATTTATTTTGGGTAGTATTTTCATTTTGCACAGTGCGATTCTACCAAACCAAGATACATTTAATTTTTTATATCTTTGAATTTTCTCTTTCAACTCTTTTTCTAATTTGTCGTAGTTTAATTTCTTTAAGTCATCAAAACTATTTGCAACATTAATCCCTAAATATTTTATATCGTTCTTAATTTGTATTTTAAAGTTATCCTTATTTTTTTTCTTGTCCTCATTGCTTAAATTAAAAAATAAAGCTTCTGATTTATCCCAGTTAACTTCTAATCCCGTTACTTCTTGAAAATTTCTAAGATGAATTCCTAAGTGATATCAAACGGTGTCAAAACAGCCCTGCTTCCTAGAGTTTCCATACCAGGAAATATATAAAAGTATAAAATAGTGTAATTTTTGCTCTGATTTGCCCTAGTACTAGATTGCTCCATACTGATCCATGAACTCTGAGTGTCTTATGAGGTAATGTTTCATTATACATATATTTCATCTGGTCACTCTCCACTCATCCATGCCTTTACTCCACTTTCTATAACTCACATTTATGTATTTAAAACAACCAAAGTAAGAATTTTTAGTGGAGAGATAGCATTTTGGATCCAGGCCATATAAACTGGAATGGTTGTGTTGATGAATAATGGTGAGAGGAGCAATGAAGATCTAAAGCAGTTTCATGCTATATCTCCACCTTAGAAACCTAATGTTTAAATTGGAAACATCCAACAGAAACCAGCAAATAGGAGGACATGAACTGGAGAATCTGGAGAATATAGTTAAAAAGAGGAACATTTCTGAGCTCTGACTAGATTAGATTCTCCCCCCCCCCCCCCCCAATCTAACCCAAACATGTCTACTCTGGCTTGCAAGAACGAAAGGCAGGGTGGGGGGCAAATGGTGGAGTTAACTCAGGAAAGTGGAGGAAAACCTTCATGGCATGTGTCCAAAAAATGAAGTAGAAACTTCAACAACAGTATTCTTATCTAGTAGTCAAACATATTTAATATTAAAAGCATGTTACTTGAGAAAAATTCATTCAAAACTCAAAAATCATCCTGTGTGTTAAATCTGAAAAATACAGTACAGTAGTGTAATAAGCTTCAAAACGTCTCTTTCGTTGTTAAGAAATTAATAGTTGAAAACATGGACATTGAATAAAAATCATTCAAAACTCAAAAGCCATCCAATGTCTTGAATCTAGAGAATATAGTGCTATAACAAGCAAATCATAGTCATATAAATCCATGCTTTTGTTGAAATTTTGTTGTTCCCGCAAGGGGACAATGACAATAAAGATTTATCTATCTATCTATGCTTCTTCAAAATAATCCAAAGTAATCAAACCCTTGCGGTAAATTTGGATTTTCCAAAAGCATGTTCCTTCGTCAGGATTTCTATTTTACTCATGTCTGTAGCCTCTCCGCAATATTCTCTTACCATGTACTTCCTGAAAGTTAATTTCTGATTTAGCCACAAGAATGAAAATATTCATCTACATATGCATACAGTTCTGGTAGCATACCTAATTGAGTTTTAAAAAGAAGGTGAAAGTATATTGTCTAGGCCAGTGATGGGCAGTCTTGGCCCTCCAGCTGTTCTTGAACTTCAATTCCCAGAAGCCCAAGTCAACACACCAGCTGGTCAGGGTTTCTGGGAATTGAAGTTCAAGAACAGCTGGAGGGCCAAGACTGCCCATCACAGGTCTAGGCAATATACTAAACTGTGACTTGCATTGCAGCTAAAATCAAGTAAAATAAAATAAAGAGAACACCTGCTAGAATCTGATGACCTCAATCAGAGATCATCTCTGGGATTTGTTCTTCAAAAAGAAGCTCTCTACTGGAGCTTGAAATCAGAACAGCCTCAAGATCTGTTAAATTAAGAGAACCCCAGCACCTGCAGTCTCTTCAGTGGTGGTCTTGCATCTCTGAAATTCCCAAGGTAAATACAGATGACTTCTTCTTTAGTACCCTTTGAACAAGTTTCAGAATCTTCTTATTCCAATCTGCTTTTAATTAAAGTGCTGTGCTGAGTTTACTTTATTGTTTGTTCCAAATTTTTATTGCTGAAGTACTTTGCAAGATTTTATTTTCAACTGCTGCTGCTTAATTTTGTAATTATATCTAGTTCTGCTTCTATGAACAACTACTTCTCCTCCTCTTCCTCCTCCTCCTCCTCCTCCTTCTTCTGGGCCAGATGTGAAGCTGCCAAAATGAAAGAACCCCTTGGTGAGTTCATTCAAAGATTGTGGCATTTGAACCATCTTTTCCTCTTTTAGCTCCTCGTCTCATTCCTTCTATGTCTCCTCCATCAATTCCAGCTGTTCTTACCCTTTTTAATCACCTACAATTCTTTCCTCTCCTCTCAGTGACTACTATCTTTACTCTACCATCTTTCTTCCATTCTTCCTCAGGCCCCTCAGAGTTGTCCTGGTTCCAATCCACTGGGAAGCTAGAAGTCTCAAAGCCTGGACCTCCATCTGCAGGCAACAACAGGCCATCTCCTCCTCTTGGGTCTCCTCCACAATTCTCTACCTAGACTATCCTGGAAAGGGTTACACCATAGTCAGAAATGATATGGTGGCACACAAATACATATATTATTATTGATATAAATTAGGGTTGTGTGTATTACATTGCTGTAAGCTACTTATTTTTCTGGCTTCAGTAATGAGAGATAATATTTGAAGAACATTGGAAGGATCAGAATATCATCTTTTTGCAATGCCACCCCACTTCATAAGCATGTCTATTATGTATTCCTTCTTCTGTGTCTAGGTCAGACGTGAAACTGCCAAAACAAAGCCACTTTTGGGTGAGTTCATTCCACAGTTCCTTTCACCTGACATAGTGTGAGAAAGATTAGGCAACAACACGAGGTTGTTGTTGCCCAGAGTAAGCCCTATTGTGGTGCAAAAATACCACAATCTTCAAGGAGACTCTTTCTGTGTATTTATTTATTTGTTTGTTTGTTTATGGTTCAAATTTCTATGCCGCCCAATCAGGCGAACCCAACTCAGGGCGGCTCACAACAAGATTAAAACATACATATTAAAAACAATTAAAACCCCAACATACCCACCCACCTATTGATATAAATTAGGGTTGTGTGTATTACATTGCTGTAAGATAATGCCCTATATGCATTCCTAACCAGGCCCTTATGAAGTTTGGTGGTAGTAATTGAGGTTCCTCACCCTGATTCTGTATTCAGTCCTTCAAAATAGCTTTAATTTATGAATATGAAATATTGTGTCCACAATTTAAAATGCAAGAAAATGCTGGTGTTCTTTGCATTAGTGTGCCTGCAGTACTCAAAGAAAAACCTTACATAACAAAAGTCACTCAAATATTGACAACACCAATCTTAGCTGTCAAGATGACCTATAGCCCTGGTGGTGAACCTATGGCACACATGCCAAAAGTGGCATGGAGAGGCATTTCTTCTATCATGCATGCCATCAAGGGGAAGCCCAGCCCAGCCCAGCCGAAGCAGCTTCCCTACCACCCCTCTCCCTCTGCCAAAGGGGAGGCGAGAGGGAAGGCTCAAATCCCGGTTGGGCGGCTGTGGCTGGGCAAGGTAAAGTGGAGAGCACTTGTGGAGGGTGAGGAGCATCCATGGGGGTAGGTGCACACATAGTGTTGCCTGCACACCTCAAGCGGTGTGCATGCGCACACACCCACACAACTTCGCTGGAAGTGCACCGGTGACACCACATGGGTGTGTGGGCATCACGGTGCCTGCCCGCATGCCCCCTCCTCCTCCTCCTTGGGCACTTGTTCTATAAAAGGTTCAGCATCACTGACCTATAGGATCCTATCTTAGCTCTCTACTGTTCACAAACAGACAACAAGCAAGAAAAATTCCCAGAACCTACATTTCTTTTTCCATCAGTTAACCACATCTAAATCATACACAAAGCAATTGTTGTGGTTGTTTTTCAACCAGTAAAAACAGTATCCCGGAATCAATCAATGGTTAAAGTGGGGGAGATGTTTTAAAGTTACAACTTTTGAAGAGATCTTTTGGCTGGCTTTGTGCCAAATTTTGAGGAGGTTAAACAAGTATGTTTAGATCTTCTAATTTGTGCTTTTAAAAAAATTCCTACCCTGTATGTTTGTTTATCTTATTTCCCCAGCTCATAGCAAATTCAGTAGCTGCCCCCCCACCCCCAATGCCTACCATTGCTTCCTGGAAAGGAAATGACTGCTGCTATGTGCTTATTGTAGCTTTTGAAGCTGATCACTCCTGTCATGTAGAAGATACAAGGTCTTGAAGATGTTTGATTTACATAGGAAGTGTTTTATTTTTATTTTTTAAATAAACTCTGCTCGCCCACTGTGTACCGCTGGAGCTGCCACAGCTAACTACTGTCTGCTACTTCTTAGCTGGCAATGTGAATAATGTTTTGGCCATGGGTATCCTCAGGGCCAAAGCACTACGGGGGGGGGGGGGGGGGAAGGGTCAAAAATATTGGAAAAAGAGACTACTTTTTGAGCACCCCTCCCTGTAATGCCAGGACTTCCACTTCCACTTTTTATTTGTATGCCACATTTTCTCAGCCCAAAGGCAACTCAAAGCAGTGAACAAGTAAAAAAGCGATGCAATGAATGTCAACATAAAAAAACAAATAAATACAATATAGTACAGTTCAATGAAACAGCAAAATCAATACAATTCAATTCAAAACAGATACACAACAATACAATGAAATCTATACAATCAATATCAATATGACAATAATAATAATAAATAAAGATCCCCAGAAATACAGTGTACAAAAAAAAATTCAAACACTCACAATGCAGTGCAATAGCAATAGCAAAGTCTTAGCGCCCCTAACCAGCGGCCACCTTGCCTCCACCGAGGCTGAGTCCATGGGTGGTGGTGGCAGGTCCAGCCACCCGCCGCGGCATCAGCTTTCCCATGTTGGCCCAAAGTGGGGCCCAGGAGGGCAGGGAGGAGGGAAGGGAAAGGCGCCCCCCTCCCCGCAGCTGTGGCAGCAGTCCTCAGGTGGCAGTGGTCTTCAATAATAGTGAGAGACCAAAGCACTCATAAATTCAAAGTCAAAAGCTAAAAGTGGTATATATATAAAGAATTTAATATAAAGAAAGATTGCCTCTGGTTCTTTGTATTCTTCAGTAAATTTTTCATAAACAAAAATATGCAATGATAGTTGAAGCAAAAAATATTCTCTCTCTTTATTCTTTATAAAGTTGTTGGATTTACATATTGATTTTTGGTGAAGTTAACCACTTTAATTTTTTGAAAATACATTAAATTCTTTATATTTACCACTTTTAGGTTTTGACTTTGAATTTATGAGTAGTTTGGTCTCTCGCTATTTTTGATTACCACTACGCCACCTTGTTGACAATTCTATTGTTACTATGGCAGCAGTCTTCAGCATGGCCCGGCAGGCCACACGGCCCTTTATCCCTCCCCACCAAAGATGAGAAAGGATGCAGCAGTGACAACTCCGGCGTCTCCGGCACCTTTTAAACTCCCCGCCCGACAGGCCAAGGGAAGGGGCACTGGAACTACAGTGGCTTAGTGGTTAAGACACTGAACTTGATGACAGGCAGGTCAGCAGGTCAGCAGTTCAAAACCTGAGTGCTGCATGCTGGAATGAGCTCCTGTCTTTGTCCCAGCTCCTGCCAACCTAGCAGTTAAAAAGCAAGAGATTGCAAGTTGATAAATAGGTACCACTTCGGTGGGAAGGTAAACATGGTTCTGCGCACTCCAGTGTCTAGTCATGCCTGCCTCATGTCCATGGAAACATCTGCAGATGCAGACAGTGCTGGCTCTTTGGCTGTAAACAGAGATGAGCACTGAACCCTAGAGTCAGATACGACTGGCTTTCGAGCAAGGGCAACCTTTACCTTTACCTCCTGTAATACCTCCGCTCAAAGGACCTTCAGGATTAAGGTTTTCTTGATATACCTAGCTGAGGTGCACAGATGGCTAGCTGGCAGGCAGGAGTGGCAGGGAGAAAGGTATCACCACCACCACTGATACCTTGCTCTTCTCCCTCCCCCATTGTATTACAGTTGGTGGTGGTGGTCAGCATTAACAACAGCATTTCTGTTCTCAGCTCAGGTGGCAGAAGATCTTGTACCCCCTCTGGCTTGCCTGATGGGAAATGGTCTTTGTTTGAATAGGTGCTTCATGATTGGTTTGGTGTTCCCATCCACACTGTCATCTCCAGATCTGAGAGTAGCTTCTACTGCAGCTTAACTATCAATTGTGGCAAGCAACAGAGCTGGTTCTAACTGCTCCTTTAATTTCCAAATGCCCTGCATTAACACTGTACTGAAAATACTATGTGAAATTTAAATACAGGTTAAATTCAGCATCATATTGTAAAATACAAACAGCATATAATGATAAGCTGAGCTCCCTTGAAGATATCTGTTCATACTGCCCAAAGATACCAGATGCTGATCCCTACCAGTCAATCTCAGTTCTTCCCTACATGTGTTTTCCTTGTCTCATAGATAAGACATAGACAAGACATAGAAGAGAATCTGGATCCAAATCCTAACTAGAACTTGGGGGGAGCAATTCCAAGTAATATTATTATCTGTCAATTATTATCTAGTAACAAAGAATAGAACTCAGTTATATTTCAAAAGTAACAGAATAAATAGTTGCAGGAGTTTCTTTTTGGTCTAACAAGTAATGTTTTAATTGCTTTCAAAAGTTACTCTTCAATAAGAGAGATTTTGACAGAATGTTTTCAAATTTTTGCAATTCTCTTATCAATTTTAATCCAATTTGCTTTTCCAGTTGTATTTTTAAGGTACTATTTATTTATTTATTTATTAGATTTATATCCTGCCCTACTCAACAAAAATGTGACTCAGGGTGGCTACAATACATTCTACAATACATTCTACAATAGTAGAATGGGACATTAGAAGGAACTGATAAGCATTCTCCTCCATTTGGGGGGTTCATAAGGACAGCCAACCTAGCAGTTCGAAAGCAAGAAATTGCAAGTAGATAAATAGGGACCACTTTGGTAGGAAGGTAGCAGCGTTCCGTGTGCTCCAGTGTCTAGTCATGCCTGCCACGTGACCACGGAAATGTCTGCAGCAGCAGACAGCACTGGCTCTTCAGCTTTAAAACAGAGATGAGCACTGCACCCTAGAGTCGGATACGACTGGCTTTCGAGCAAGGGAAACCTTTACCTTTAAGGACAGCACATCCCATCACTTTTATTGACAAATCACATTTATGAATGGCTATAGCAGGAGTTCTCAATCTTTTTTAAGCCGGGGGCCAGGTCATGCTCCCCAGAGCCTGCCTCGCCACCCTGGCTGGAGGAGGGGAACAGACTGCAGCCCAACCACTGGCACCTGGGCGTCCAGAGCGCGCCTTCAAAAGTGCCCCAGCCATCGCCCCAGAGCCTGCCTCGCCACCCTGGCTGGAGGAGGGGAACGGACTGCAGCCCAACCACCGGCACCTGGGCGTCCAGAGTGCGCTTTCAAAAGCGCCCCAGCCATTGCCCCAGGAGCCAGCGGCCACAGACAGATAGTCAGACTAGTTTTATCTCCTTGTTCCACAGCCTTATTGGACTGTCTCCCTCGACCAGCCCCCAGTTTTGAAGGAGACGAGAGGCAGCGGTGCTGAGCGAACGGACGGATGTGGGAGCTCCGCAGCTGTCACTACTGGACTCCCCCCCCCTTTGGCCAGCCCCCGGCCTTGAGAGAGATGAGGTCTCTCTGGATGAGGTCTTTTGCCTTGTCTGGAGGGAAGGTGTCGGTCTGAGTCTAATTTTGTGTATGTTCTTTTTGGCTTTTTCTTAGGGTATTATCTGAAATCTTGATTGTGTGGTGTATTTGATATTTTTGGAATTTTTGCACTGTTGTATTTTGTATTCTTATTGTATTGCATTTCTATTGTATTGTATTACTGATGTGCTGTTAGCCGCCCTGAGTTGGCGTAAGCTGAGGAGGGCGGGATATAAATAAAAATCTATCTAGCTAGCTAGCTAGCTAGCTATTTTCGGGAGCTGGATGGCCATTTTGCCCTTCCTCCACCACATGGCACTTCCTGGTGTGGTGGAGGTGTGGTGGGCTCCATGGAATGGCACCGTGGGCCGCATCTAGCCTCTGTGCCACAGGTTGAGAATCCCTGTCCTATGGTCATTAATGAAAAGTAGGGATTGGGCTATTTGCTTGTTTCTGAGATGACTGCAAAGTACAGCAGAGAGTCCAGGGGCATTCATGGACTGGAGATGTCCACCTCAGGAATCCTTTATGTTAAATCCAGCAGCAGTTGGGCTAGAAATGTTAAATTGTAAATCCTGTGACATACCCAAAAGCAGGGAATTGAAGCTGTCAGTACCTTTCATTTTCATTTCATTTCAGGTTTTATTTGTATACTGCCTTATTCAAACCCAACGGGCGACTCAAGGCGGTTCCCAACAAATAAAAAGCACAATGAAATACAAAAGCAATGCAATGTAAAGATTGACAATAAAATATACCTTAGAAGGAGGATGTTTGGCTGGCACAGAAGGAGAGGGATAGTTTCACCTGCTGAAGAAATCCAAGACTTCTGCACATTCCAGTTGCTAAGATGCTGGGAAGCAGACTGTAAGAGCCACACTTTGGTTTTCTACCTGTAGCACAAAGTGCATGACTTCCATTAGCACAGAACACTACAGAGATTCTCAACCTGTGGCCCATGGCACCATTTCATGTGGGGGGAGGGGCAGCCCACCTCCTCCACCACACCAGGAAGTTCCATGTGGTGCAGGAAGGGGAAAATGGCTCTCCGGTCCCCGAAGCTGTCTGAAGGCATGTAACCCAGCCCCCGACTTTAAAAGGTTAAGAACTCCTGGAATACTATCTTGCTGTGGCTTGTTTAACTTATTATAAAAACATTACTAGGAGAGAGAAAGAGATAGCACAAAGGTATATGTCAGCATTCTTGTGATTAGATCCAAACTTCACTTTTAGGATGTCAGGGACATACCTGTCAACCCGTGGCTCTGGAAAAATGGGACCTGCGCACATTGCTTGTGCGCAGGTCGCTTTCCACGCATGCGTGGAAGGGTTTTACCCCTTCCACGCATGCGCGGAAGCGCTATGCCACTTGCGCAGCTCCCGCTCCGCTCCGCCCTCATCCCGAAGAATGTCCGAGCAGATGACGACCGGGCACCGCCATGACGGGGTGGTGGTAGCATATCTCTCTCTCTCTCTCTCTCTCTCTCTCTGCCCGGGCCTTTCAAAGCCGGCGGGGCTGACTGTTGGCGGAGGGCACCGACCGACCTTCCCTCTTTTGGCCTGCCATCCCCGCCCCCCCCATCTCAATCACACACACACCCTTTGCGGGCACCTGGCAGCCGTAGAGTTGCCCCAGCTGCTCCACGATCCACTCTTCCAGCACCAGCCTCTTCCACAGCTCCTTGCGGTCATACTTGATGGTCACTTTGCCCTGCAGGTGGCGCCTCAGCGACTGCGGCACCGGCACCGGCACCGGCACCGGCAAGGCCACCGAGTGGTCCTCCTCCTCCTCCTGGGATGCGCCTCCGCCCCCGCAAGGGCTCAGCCTCTGGAAGAAAACCCGGTGGTTGACTCTGCCGCCACCACCCACGGGAGCCGCCGTACCCCCGGCAGTGGGGTCAGGCTCGCTGCTCCCAGCCACCACCGACATGGTCCTGGCGCGGCGGGCAGGATGGGGGGCTTGGCCACTAGTAGGGCTGCCTGAGAAGCCGCCTCTCCTCCCCCTTCCTCTCCCAGGCAAAGGCGCGCTCCCCCCCTTTAGTGTATGGGACCAAAGACAATGAAACAGCCGAAGGGTTGGCTTAACACAGGTTTATTGCATGATGATCCGGGGGAACATGAGGTAATGGCGGTGATACATCTCATTATATACAGTAGCACTATACATTTGAATCTTGTAGCACGGTAGCTTATTGGCTGCTACCGGCGTGGCCTCGCCCAGGCACGCCTCTCTCCTGCAGTTGTTTTCCCTTCCTGATTAATGCGGGGAAGTTTCCCGCGGCTGTCCGTGATTGAGCAATGTGAACCATGTGAGACTGAATGCTCGCAGCTGCCCTCTATGGGTTGCTTGCTCGCGTTCCTTTACAGCTGAGATACATTGTAATTGGAGTGGTTACATTCTTGTCTTTACAGTAACATTGGCATGCATACATAACATCCCTCCCCCCTAGGATGGGACGAAGTCCCGCAACCAATGTGGCTTGCCGCACGTGCGCTTGGGGCATGCTGGCGCCTGACCTAGTACAGGGGAGCCTGTGATCCCTGGTTCCGTGGGGGCTTGTCCTGCAACGGAAAATGGGGATTCGTTAGTGGCTCTGTGGGGTGTCTGTGCCCGCTTTGCGCTGGGGGACGGGAATGGAATGAACAGCTGGGAAGTGAACCCTTGCCTGTTGCCTGCGGACCCCGGGGACCCTCCCATTATGAACCTCGGAACCGACGAGGATGCCCTTGTGGTCCCGCTACCTCCTGCTGTCCGTTCGGGGGATCTTGAGACTGTGGTGGGCGGATTCGCCTTCGCCTCCTGTCTTGGGGTTGTCGGTCTCCGGGGAGGTGGTGCTATGGTACACTCTAACTCGCAGGGGCTAGAGGGGCTGGAAGTACCAGGGGCTGAACTGAAACCCCTCTTTTCGCTAGGACGGGTGGGGGACCACTCCGCTAACTCCCCCTGGTACGGAAACTCAAAGTCTAAGTCTCTTGGGGGATCTGTATTTGGGGGAAGCTTCCTAGAGATATGTATGAGATCGGGGCCCTTTCCTTCCGCCGAAAAATCCCGCAGGATATCTATGAGGACAGATTCCCTTTCCTCCCCCCTTGGTGGGGACCCATGGCCCCCTTTTCCTCCCCCTTGGGCTAAACTGGTGGGGGAGTACCCTAACGCTGAATCATGGTTTCTTCCGTTCGCGTCCGGCTCTTTGGGAACCCTGCGCCTGAGCTGATCCGCGTGCCGCCTCCACAGGAGGCCTGTGCTGGTTTCCACGCGGTATGAAACGGGGCCGGTTTGTTCTATTACAACGCCCGGCACCCAGGCTGGCCCTGCGCTGGCATAGTTCCTGCAATGCACAGGGGTGCCTACGCTGAAGCTCTTTGTGGGTTCCATCCCTACGTTCCGCCCTTTGTCTTCTACCCTTGTGGGGTCTAGTCTGGAGATTACGGTGGCCAGCTTCCTGCGCATTAACAGCTCCGCGGGGGAGTACCCTGACGCCAATGGGGTGACCCTGTACCCTAGCAGGAATTGGCACACTTGTAGGTCGAGATCTCCGGGACCCATGCGCCGCAGCGCGTCCTTTGTGGTGCGCACGAGGCGCTCTACTTGGCCGTTGGTGGCCGGGTGGAACGGGGCGGAGGTGATGTGCCGAATGGCGTTGAGATCCATGAATGCCCTGAACTCAGTGGACGTGAAACAACTAGCGTTATCGCTAACGAGGGTATCGGGTAAACCGAACGTGGAAAAGACCCTCCGTAATTGCTTAATTGTTGTGGCCGAGGAAGTGCTCGAGACTGGGATGACCTCCAACCACTTGGAGAATGCATCCACTACAAGGAGGAAAAGCGCTCCCCTGAACGGGCCAGCAAAATCTACGTGTACCCGGGACCAGGGCCCCCTTGCTGCGTCCCATTCCCTATGTGGCAAACGAGCCTCTTCCGGCCTTGAGCTTTGGCACGCTTCGCAAGTGCCGACCATGTGCTCGATGTCGGCATCTAGCTGGGGCCACCAAAAGTAACTGCGGGCTAGTGCCTTGGAGCGGACGATCCCCGGGTGGCTGACGTGCAGCAGTTTAAGCACCCTCGGCCGGAGGGACGTGGGGATCACTACCCGCTGTCCCCACAAGAGGCAACCCCTCTCTAGGGACAACTCCAATCTTTTCTTGAAAAATGTGTCGTATTCCGCTGCTGGGGAAGACACGGGCCACCCTTTCTGCACCCAGGAGCTAACTGTCGCTAACGTTTTGTCCTTGCCGGTCGCTTTGGTGATGTCGGCCGGTACTACCGGGGGCGAGTCTAGGACCTCTATCATTAAGACCTGGTGGTCCCTCTCTTCCTCGCCCACGTGGCTGTAATCCTGGGGAAGGGGGGACCTCGACAGGGCGTCTGCGTGGCTGATCTCCTTCCCGGGCCGGTACACCAACGCGTGCTGATACGCGTTGAGAAAAATGGCCCACCTGAGCATTCTCGGGGACAGGATTTGTGGCGTGGGCTTATCTGCGGTGAAAATGCCTAGCAAGGGCTTATGGTCGGTCACTATGATGAAGGGGCGGCCATACACAAAATAATGAAATTTCTTGGTCCCCGCAATTATCGCTAGCGCTTCCCTGTCTGTCTGGGCGTAATTTCTCTCCGCTTGGGACAGGGACCTGGAGTAGAAGGCTATCGGGGCCTCCCTCCCGTTTTCCAGCACGTGGCATAACACTGCCCCCACCCCCACCGGGGATGCATCGCATATCAGGACCACCGGGCGTTTGGGATTGAAGTGGGTCAGTATGGCATCGGATGCCAGGAGTCGTTTTAGGTCGTTAAATGCCCTCTCATGGTCGTCGCCCCACTTCCATGCCTCGTCCTTTTTTAACAACTTGTGTAGCGGTTCCGCCACGGCTGCCTTCCGAGGAAGGAAGGAGTGGTAGAAGTTTAGCAGTCCGAGGAACGACTGCAGCTCGGGCTTGGAGGTGGGGCGAGGGGCCTTCTTGATGGCGGCCACCTTGGATTGGGACGGCCTTATTCCCTCAGGAGTCACACGGAACCCTAGGAACTCAACCTCAGTCGCGAAGAAGACGCATTTGTCTTTCCGCAATCTCAACCCCGCCTTTTCGAATATTGCCAGAACCTTTCCCAACCTTTTTGCCAATTCAGCCCGGCTCCCCCCCGTTATCAATACGTCATCAAAGTAGGGTAACACCCCCTCCAACCCCTTTAGGAGGCATTCCATGAGTGACTGGAAGATCCCGGGCGCCGAATTCACGCCGAACTGAAGGCGCGTCACCTGGAACGCCCCTTTGTGGGTGACTATGGTCTGTGCAGCAGCTGCAGCGGGGGTCACCGGGAGTTGCTGGTAGGCTTGTGCCAGGTCGAGCTTAGCGAAACACCTCCCCCCGTGTAACCTGGCCAGCAAGTGGCTGACTACCGGCACCGGATACGCATTAGGGCGAATCGCCTTATTGATGGTGCACTTGTAATCAGCGCATATGCGGACCGCCCCGTTGGCCTTTAGTGCTGTTACAATTGGAGTTTCCCACTCCACAGAATCGACAGGAACAAGAATCCCCTGACCCACCAATTTGTCCAGTTCCGCCTCTATCTTGTCCTTTAGTGCGAAAGGCACTCTGCGCGGTTTTAGTCTGATTGGTCGTATTTCAGGGTCCAGGTCGAAAGTCACTGGGGGGCCCTTGAATTTCCCGAGTCCCTTTTTGAAAACCTCGGGGTGCGCGTCGCACACGCCCTGTATTGGATCAGTCCCGGCGGCGTGTACTCCCACGGCGTGCACCCCCCCCCCCCAATGAACAAACCCAGGGGCTGGAACCATTGAGTCCCGAGGAGGCTGCAATTACCTCCCTTGAGGACGACTAGGGGGAGCGTCGCAGCGTGTTTTTTAAATTGGACCTGGAACTTCCCAACCCCCAACACTGGGATGCGGTTCCCCTGCACGTCCTTCAGCGTGGACCTCAACGCTTTGAGCTTAGGCCGCACGTGGGGGGCGATTTTCAGGAACTCTCCCTGGGAAATGATGGAGTATGAAGAACCCGAGTCCACCTCCATCCTAACAGGGGGCCCTTGTATTACTACCTCAACGAAGTATCGGGGGTGTCCCGCGGACACGCTGAACACCGGAGCGTCGTCCTCGCTGTCGTCCGAGATGCGCCCTATGCCGTCCTGCTTCCTCGTGGTCCGGGTGCCGTCCTTGGGCCTCGTGGTGCGGTCCTGCCTCGCCGAGCGGTCTGGCGAACTCCTCCTGGTCTCGCGCCGTTTTCTGCAGACCTTGGCGATGTGCCCACGCCGGCCGCAGTTGTGGCACTCGGCCTTCCTGAACGGGCATTTGGCGCGGGCGTGGGTGGCGCCGCAGCCGTTGCAACGCCGGCCTCCCTTCTGGACCTTCCGGACGTCCTCGTCGTCGCCGCTCTCCACGGACGAGTTTGAAGCTCGCCGGGCTGCGCGCACCGAGCTTTCTGCCTTGGCAGCTTTCGGCCGCCAGTCCTGGAGCTCTTGCACCCCGGCCGTCATGGCTTCCGCGGCCTGTGCCGCGTCTAGGACTTCTTGCAGCGTGGGGGAAGGCTCCTGTTTCATCAGCGCGCGCTGAGTCTCGGTGTCCCTCAGGCCGCACAGCAGGCAGTCCCTGAGGGTGACTTCTGGGTTCTCCCACTTACATGGGCCGGCGGCCAGTCGCAGGGCCGCTGCGAAATCGGCGACCGACTCCCCGGGCGCTTGGACTCGCCTCCAGAACGCGCTCCGAGCGGGGAACATAGCTATCATGGGCCGGAGGTGGTTGCGCAGCATCGTCAGGAGTTCTTTAGCTTTGAAGTCGCTCACTCTTCTTGGTGCGATCAGGTCCACCAAGGTCCTCTTGGTCTCATGCCCGAGCATCCTGACGAAGATGGCCCTCTTTTTGGCCTCGTCCGTAACTTCGAGCTCCACCAGCGCTCCATTGAAGTCTATCTCGAACAGCTCCAAGTCTCCCGGCTTCTTGATCTCGTAGCCAGCGCATGTCTTGGTCCCGTGGGCAGCCATGATCCCACCTTCGTCGCCAGTTTAGTGTATGGGACCAAAGACAATGAAACAGCCGAAGGGTTGGCTTAACACAGGTTTATTGCATGATGATCCGGGGGAACATGAGGTAATCGCGGTGATACATCTCATTATATACAGTAGCACTATACATTTGAATCTTGTAGCACGGTAGCTTATTGGCTGCTACCGGCGTGGCCTCGCCCAGGCACGCCTCTCTCCTGCAGTTGTTTTCCCTTCCTGATTAATGCGGGGAAGTTTCCCGCGGCTGTCCGTGATTGAGCAATGTGAACCATGTGAGACTGAACGCTCGCAGCTGCCCTCTATGGGTTGCTTGCTCGCGTTCCTTTACAGCTGAGATACATTGTAATTGGAGTGGTTACATTCTTGTCTTTACAGTAACATTGGCATGCATACATAACACCCCCCCCCCCCCCGCGGCAGCATGGAGCAGCTGGGGCAACTCTATAGCTGCCAGGTGCCCGCAAAGGGTGTGTGTGTGTGTTTGAGACGGGGGGTGGGGTGGCAGGCCAAGTGAGGGAGGGTCGGTCGGTGCCCTCTGCCAACAGTCAGCCCCACTGGCTCCGAAAGGCCCGGGCAGAGAGCGAGAGGGGTAAAACCCTTCCACGCATGCGCAGAAAGTGCTATGCTGCTTGCGTAGGGGCTGCACAAGTGGCGTAGCACTTCCGCGCATGCGCAGAAAGTGTTTTTTCCCCCACTGCCAAATTACGGGGCTTTGGCAGCGCAGGGCGGGTTATGACGTCAATTGACGTCAAATTACGGGGTTTTCCTGGCCAAATCGGGAAGGTTGACAGATATGGTCAGGGACTGCCTTCATTCCTCAACCCGCCCTTTTGTTTCTTTTTTCTTATTGGTAGTGTCAGCTTATAACAGCTATCTCCTGCTTCGCTTTTCCTGTGTCCTCTGGTCTGGAGTTGAGCAAATAAGTCTGCCACAAATAACATTGTGTCATAAATTTAACAGGCTTTCTTAAGAAGATCTGGAAATGCATGAATGCTAGAATGGCCACAGAGAAGGGACAGGTTAAAGTGTCTCCAAAAAGAGCACAGAGTAAGTTAAGTACCAACCAGATGTGCCTTTGTGCAAGCAGAGGTGGAGTCAGGGGATGGTAAAAATCCCTCAAGCTACCAGGAAGATTCTAGGAATTGAGCTTTCCAGAGTCCTCCACCCTTTTTAACTTAATAAGTAACTTTTGCTGTAACAACATGTATGATGTGAGGATACTGGTGTAGAAACCGGCAAACCACACCAGAATTTTTTGCCAAGAGAACCCTATGGACTAGAACAAAAGGCAAAACAAAAGAGGCAAGTTAGATGAAACAGGATGCTTAACACAGATCAAAAGAAGGGGAGAGATGGGAGAGGGGGAGGAGAAATACAGTGTTGCAAAGAACAATACTGCATAGGAACATGGAATGTGAGGTCGATGAACCAAGAAAAACTGGAAGTGGTGAAAAATGAGATGGAAATAATAAACATTGACATCTTGGGAATCAGCTAGCTAAAATGTACAGGGATGGGTGAATTCAACTCGGGAAACCATCACATCTACTACTGTGGGCAAGAAAACTTCAGAAAAAACGGAGCAGCCATAATTGTCAACAAAAGAGTGAGAAAAGCAGTAATGGGATACAATCTCAAAAATGATAGAATGATGTCAGTCAGAATACAAGGCAAACATTTTAATATCACTGTAATCCAAATATACGCACCAACCACGAGCGCAGATGAAGCCATAGTGGACCAGTTCTATGAGGACCTACAAGACCTCATAGAACAGACACCAAGAAATGATGTCCACATTATCTTGGGAGATTGGAATGGCAAAGTTGGAAATCAAAAAGTAGATGGAATAACAGGCAAGTTTGGTCTTGGAACGCAGAATGATGCAGGGCAAAGATTGATAGAGTTCTGTCAAGATAACACACTGGTCATAGCAAACACCCTCTTCCAGCAACACAAGAGGTGACTTTACACATGGACATCACCAGATGGCCAACATCGAAACCAGATTGATTACATACTCTGCAGCCAAAGATGGAGAACCTCCATACAGTCAGCAAAAACAAGACCTGGAGCAGACTGTGGCTCAGATCACAACCTACTAATAACAAAATTCAGACTTAGAATAAAGAAAATAGGGAAAACAATCAGGCCAGACAGATATGACCTAGACAACATCCCTAAGGAATACACGGTGGAGGTGAGGAACAGATTTAATGGTTTGGAATTGATAGACAGAGTTTGAAATGGTGACTGTTTTGTCTCTAAAGATAATATGGAATGAGATGTATCCGACTTGGTAAAGAGTTGATATAGTTTATTCTTCTTCACAAACGAAAGGCTGTATATATACAAAAATTCCTCTATGGATGATTTTTCATAATTCTTGATAACAAAAATAATTCCTCTATGGGTAAGTATAAATGATTCACTGATACAGCTATAATTTTCAAATTCGATACCAGTTATTTCGACTTTTCGAATAACTTTTTCTTCTTCAGGAAATCTGCACACAAAAATAATTGTACATAAACATAATGATTAGCATGACAAAGTGATGGAGAGGACTGTTACACATGAATACACGTTATATAAATAGTGCTGCTATGCATCTAATGTATGACTACAATGCTATATGAAAAGAGGCAAAAGCTTACCAATGTGTAAAAAGGTCTCTTAACGTTGCGTCCTCGCCTCCGTTCATTCTATTAGGTGCGTATGGATGTTGATAATGGATGTAAGGCAGCTGCCTTTATGCTTAGTGAAAAGTAACTCACATGTAACCAATGTTGTAAACTCCCGAAACCAACTACTGTAGCCGCAAAAACTTATAACCTAGAGTGTTACCTATAGAAACGCTGCAAGATCGGGCTTCTGATTTAATCCTTTTGGATACATAGTATCAAAGAAGTGAATAAAAAATGCTTCCCGCTGTCTTAATCTTTTGTTGATATCACACCTCTCAAATAGCCTTGGTCTGACCATTTCTAGCGCTACAAAACGGAAATCCCTATCAGAGTGGCGTTTTTTCCATATAGTGAGTTACTAATGGTGCATCTGTCACCTGGTGTCTAATTTTGGACCTGTGTTCCAAAATCCGCTGCCTCAGTGGCCATCTAGTAAGTCCCACATAACGCATCTGGCAGGGGCATTCCCACTTATAAATAACGCATCTGCTGGTACAACTGGTGAGGGATCTCAAAGTGAAAGTTAATTGCTTCTTTGGAATATAAATGTCTTTGGTTTCCCAGCAAAACTGACACACTATACATGAATGACACTTGAAGTGTCCTGTTGGAAAGATTTTATCATTAATAATGCCCCTGGCAGTATGGTCTGAACGTACGAGAATATTGCTAATAGATTTAGACCTTCTGAAGCCTATCATCGGTTTCTCGTTACAACCGGGGAGATCACTGACCAAATGCCAGTGTTTATAAATGATGTTCTTTATTTGATTGGCTGCTGGTGAAAACTCAAAGGAGCACCTAATGGAGTTACTCCCTCCCTGTTGTTTCCTATCTAGCAACTGCTTTCTGGGTGTGTCCCTTACTCTCTGGAGTGCTGTGTTAACCACGTGCATTGGAATGCCCCTGCCAGATGCGTTATGTGGGACTTACTAGTCGGCCACTGAGGCAGCGGATTTTGGAACACAGGTCCAAAATTAGACACCAGGTGACAGATGCACCATTAGTAACTCACTATATGGAAAAACGCCACTCTGATAGGGATTTCTGTTTTGTAGCGCTAGAAATGATCAGACCAAGGCTATTTGAGAGGTGTGATATCAACAAAAGATTAAGAAAGCGGGAAGCATTTTTTATTCACTTCTTTGATACTATGTATCCAAAAGGATTAAATCAGGAGCACGATCTTGCAGCGTTTCTATAGGTAACACTCTAGGTCATAAGTTTTTGCGGCTACAGTAGTTGGTTTCGGGAGTTTACAACATTGGTTACACGTGAGTTACTTTTCACTAAGCATAAAGGCAGCTGCCTTACATCCATTATCAACGTCCATACGCACCTAATAGAATGAGCGGAGGCGAGGACGCAACGTTAAGAGACCTTTTTACACATTGGTAAGCTTTTGCCTCTTTTCATATAGCATTGTAGTCATACATTAGATGTATAACAGCGCTATTTATATAACATGTATTCATGTGTAATAGTCCTCTCCATCACTTTGTCATGCTATTCATTATGTTTATGTACAATTATTTTTGTGTGCAGATTTCCTGAAGAAGAAAAAGTTATTCAAAAAGTCAAAATAACTGGTATCGACTTTGAAAATTATAGCTGTATCAGTGAATCATTTATACTTACCCATAGAGGAATTATTTTTGTTCTCAAGAATTATGAAAAATCATCCATAGAGGAATTTTTGTATACATACAGCCTTTCGTTTGTGAAGAAGAATAAACTATATCAATACTTTATCAAGTCGGATACATCTCATTCCATATTATCTTTAGAGACAAAACAGTCACCATTTCAAATGGTTTATTGCTATCTGTTGAGTACTACACCGTTTGCACCCATTACACCTTATTGATAGACAGAGTACCAGAAGAATTATGGACAGATGTGCGGGACATCATGCAGGAGGTAGCAAGGAAAACCATACCAAAATAGCAGAGGAAAGAAGGAATGCAAAAGGCAAATGAGAAAAGAAAAAATACAGTCACTTGAACACAGAATTTCAAAGAAAAGCAAGGAGAGACAAGGAAATCTGTTTAAATGAACAGTGCAAAGAAATAGAGGAAAACAACACAAGAGGCCGGACTAGAGATCTTTTCAAAAAAGTTGGGGAAATCAAGGGAACATTCAAAGAAAAAATGACCATGTTAAGGGACAAAGACGGCAAGGAGTTAGCTGATGCAGAAAAGATTAAGAAAAGATGGAAAGAATACACAGAGGAACTTTACAAAAAGGACCTTAACACCACTGATAATCACAATGATGAGAACATTGAACTTGAGCCAGACATCCTAGACAGTGAAGTCAGAAAGGCCCTAACAAGCACTGCAAACAACAAAGCTAGTGATGACGGTATCCCAGTTGAATTTTTCAAAGCTCTAAAAGATGACGGAATCAAATTACTGCATTCGATATGCCAGCAGATCTGGAAATCAAAACAGTGGCCAAAGGATTGGAAAACAACAGTATACGTTCCAATCCCAAAGAAGGGTAGTGCCAAAGAGTGTTCAAATTATCGAACAATTGTGCTCATCCCACACGCTAGCAAGGTGATGCTCAAGATAATACAGGATAGACTTCAGCAGCACGTGGAGAGAGAATTGCCAGAGGTGCAGGCGGGTTTCAGAAGAGGCAGGGGGACTAGAGACCACATTGCTAATATACGGTGAATCATGGAGAAAACAAAGGAATATCAGAACCAAGTATACCTCTGCTTTATTGACTACACCAAGGCCTTTGACTGCGTGGACCACAATAAAATGTGGCAAGTACTTAAAGAAATGGGAATACCAGAACACCTCATATGCCTCATGAGAAATCTGTACAAGAGTCAAGAAGCAACAGTTAGGACAGAACACGGAATGACACAATGGTTTGGAATAGGAAAAGGAGTAAGACAAGGCTGCATTTTATCACCCTACCTTTTCAACCTATACACAAAGCACATAATGTGCAATGCAGGGATGGAGGAATCACAATATGGGATAAAAATTGCTGGGAGAAACATCAACAATTTGAGATATGCAGACGATACCACCCTAATGGCAGAAAGTGAGGAAGATTTAAAGAAGCTACTGATTAGGTTGAAAGAAGAGAGTGCAAAAGCTGGCCTGAGACTTAACATCAAGAAAACCAAGATAATGGCAACAGGCCCTATCAGCACCTGGAAAGTAGACGGGGAAGAAGTAGAAGCAGTGACGGATTTTACTTTCTTGGGATCTAGGATCACTGCAGATGGTGTCTGCAGCCATGAAATAAAGAGGCGACTGATTCTAGGGAGACAAGCCATGAGAAACCTGGGGAACATAGTGAAAAGTAGAGACATCACCTTGCAAACAAAAATCCGTATAGTCAAAGCAATGGTATTCCCGGTGGTAATGTATGGATGCGAGAGCTGGATCATTAGGAAGGCTGAGCGCAGAAGAATAGACTCCTTTGATATGTGGTGTTGGAGGAGAGTTTTGAGAGTCCCCTGGACAGCAAGGAGAACAAATAAGTCAATCTTGAAAGAAATCAGTCCTGACTGCTCCTTAGAAGGTCAGATAGTAAAGATGAAGCTCAAGTACTTTGGACACCAAATGAGAAGAGAGGATTCACTTGAGAAAGCCTTGATGCTGGGAAAGGTGGAGGGCAAAAGAAAAAGGGGACGGCCAAGGATGAGATGGCTAGATGGCATTGTGGATGCAGCGGGCACCGAGCTGAGCGGGCTGAGGAGGATGGTGGAGGACAGGGGTGCCTGGAGATCAATGGTCCATAGGGTCGCAAAGGGTCGGAATCGACTGTGCGACTGAACAACAAAAAAAACTTTTGCTAGCTCTGTATGTTCACAGTATTTGGGGTAACTATAACTACAGTGAAAAAGGTTTATCTTGACCAGAGGTTCTCAACCTAAGGCCCAAGGCTGGATTCAGCCCATGGCACCATTTTATGTGCCCCCATCCAAGGGCATTTGAGAAACAAAATGGCCACCCCTTTGAAGCTGTTGGGACAAAATGGCCACCCCCGTTGTGGAGGCAGGGCAAAATGGCCATCTGGGCTTCAAAAGCTGACTAAGAGAGTGTGACCCGGCCCCCAGCTTGAAAAGGTTGGGAACCCCCAATCTTGACCCTTGAGAGCAAACTCTTTCCAGTTACAGAAAACTCCTGGGAATATAGCAATCAATGATAAAAAAGAGCAAATGTCCTATTAACTTCCACTGGATTAGAGTTCACAGAGTACTTTGAGGATCACTTGGCCCTTCATTCCTATTTTTCAGTCTGTAGTCATTGACATCAAATGGTATTTGCCTGCATAAAAATTGATTAGATCAAACAAGGGCCTTAAAACTTGGCTCTTGAATCTTAAATTATTTGGCTTAATAGCGACTTAGCATGCACTAACTGTGAAGAATGTTTAACTTTTCCCTTTGGAAAAAAATGAAATTATAGTGCTAGAATGCAAGCGCGGCGCCAAAATGGCCGCCGCGCTCTTTGCGGGCCCCCCCCCATAGGACGAAGACATCCGGGTAGTTAGGGGCGTGGCCAGCTCCCTTATAAAAGGGGTGGCCACGAGGCAGCCGCGCTGCCATTTTGCGAAGCGACGGAGCGGAGAAGTTTTTCCCTCTTACCTCCGTCGCTTTTACCCTTACCGGGAAGCCTTTTGGCTGCTGAATTCTCTCGTTTTCGGCTTTCCATCGAGTGGCTGAGATGCCCTCGAAGAAGAAGGCGGCGGCGAGAGCGGCTCGTGCGGTTCGGAGGCGCAATCCGGGTCGGAGGACCGCGGCTGCGCCTCCCCAGCAGCCGCCTTTGCCTGCATCCACCGGGACCGGTGGAATGGGGTCTATTCCCCCTTGGCCGGACAATGGGGCCCCGCGCACGGGTCCAGTGGGGGCTGCGGCCCTCGGCCCGCAAGCGGTGGGCACCGCTCCTGGTGTTGCTCATTCCGTGGGGCCTTCTCCCGTAGGGGTGCAGTTCGCTCCGGGGCCTTCCGGCATTGGGGGCATTGGGGGGTGGTCTGGCTCCCTTCCCTGGCAGGTTGCTACATCGGCCCTACCGGGCCCGGGTGTGGGGTCGTGGCCCTATTCGGGCCCCGGGGTACAGGGACCTGTACTCATGCCTGGAGTGGGCGGGCCGGCTGGCCCTTTGCCCCATGTCAGCGTGGAAGCCTTACTCGCCCGCGTTGCGGCCCTCGAGGCATCCCTGGCCCGGGCTAGCCACGCTGGGGCTCCCTTTGGGCTTCATTTTGATGCATCGTCTGCTGGGCAGCGGCAGGCGGCGGGACGGGTCGAGCTGCTTGAGGCGCGTGGCACGACCTCGGCCACTGCCTCGCAGCTCCCCAACCAACAGACCGGCGCGGGCCAGGCCCCATCAACGAGCTCTACGGCGGTCGTGAGCTCCGACGCCCCCAGTGGGCCGGAACCCCCGGTGGGGGCGGCCTATGGGGGTGCAGCGTGTGAGTATGCGGTTCAAACCAGTGCACCTACACACGTGGCCACATTGGGGGGGGCGTTTCAATGGCCTTGGCCTCGCGCGGGTGGTGCGGCGGTACAGCCGCTGACGCCCCACCCGGCGACGACAACTAACACTCAGGGCCCCGTGGGGGGGGGTGTCCTGCCCTGCGTGGAATGTTTTGGGGGTGGCTGGGTTAGTACAGGCCCCTTTTCACATGCCCGCAGCTCCTGCTGTGCCTGTGTCGGCCTTGCCGACGGCAGGGTATTCCTTACCACTTGGTGACCATTTGGCACAGACCACCAAAGAGAAGATCTGGCGGGGGGAGTACGTGGATATCTTCTCACTCCTCAACAGAGAGCCCACCAAGGAAGAGAGGGAGGGGCAGGATGAGAAGGATAAGGAGCAGGCACGTCGTCGCAAGCCACCACGTACGTGGGCCAACTGGTTGCCGGCCTACCTTATATACATGGCGGTGTACCTCAGGGCCCGGCCGGATTTGGCAATTCCGATGGTCCAATATTTGGACAACATCTATAGGGCGATGGTTGACTTTCCGGGCCCGTCGTGGTTGGCTTATGATGAGGAATTCCGTATGCGGATTCCCCTGCACCCCGAGATGAGGTGGGATGAGCCATGTCAGAGGCTATGGCTTTTGTACATGACGCCCACGCGCCACGCGCCCGGGGAGAGATACCATTGTGGACATGCGGTCCAGCGAGCGGCCCCAGCACAGGTTCCCCGCCAGGTGGCGGGGCAGGGGGTTCCAGCCCACCTGCTGTGCTGGACCTTCTCGGCTAATGGTTCCTGCAATAGGAAAAACTGCAAATACAGACGTGAGTGTCCCGCCTGTGGTGGCCCCCATGCGGCCTCTGCCTGTCCCAGGCCTGGAGGGACGCGGGGCAGAGGGAGGGGCGGGCACGGGGCTGGCAAGACTGCCGCAGATGGAGCTAGTTCACCGAAAGGCCCCCTCCCCAATTAATGTGGACATGTTGGAGCGTTGGCTCACATTGTACCCGAAAGGAGAGGATGCGGATTATCTCGTTCAGGGTTTTAGGCAGGGGTTCCGTATCCCTTTCATGAGGGATAGGTCCCCCCAGGATGCCCTCAATCTTTTATCCCTTAGGGGGAGGGAGGAGGTGGCTGCTGCCAGCATTATGAAGGAGGTTGTTGCGGGCAGGGTCGCTGGCCCTTTCCCTTCACCCCTGTTCCCCAATCTTAAGGTATCGCCCTTGGGCTTAGTGCCTAAAAAGTCACCGGGCGAGTTTCGCCTCATTCATCACTTGTCCTACCCAGCCGGACGCTCGGTCAATGATGCTATCCCTGATGACCTTTGCTCAGTCAGGTATACATCTTTTGACCACGCGCTGCGCATGGTGCGCTCATGTGGCCCGGGTGCGCTGCTGGCTAAGTGCGACATTAAGTCGGCTTTTCGCCTCTTGCCGGTGCACCCGGGCGACTTCGAGTTGCTGGGTTTTAAATTTAGGGGTGAATATTACTTTGATAAGGCCATGCCTTTTGGCTGTTCCATATCATGCTCGGCCTTCGAGCGTTTCAGCACATTCCTAGAGTGGGCTTTCGTCCGCAGGTCAGGGTCCCGGTCTGTAGCCCATTACCTGGATGACTTTTTATTCGGGGGTGAACGGGGCTGGGACACGTGTACACGTCTCCTCAACACATTTCAGACGCTAATGGAGGAACTCGGTGTCCCTTTAGCGCCCGAAAAGACCGAGGGCCCATCTACCCAGTTAGTCTTCCTGGGGGTGGAGATTGACACGGTAGCGCAGGCTTCTAGGTTACCACGGGATAAGGTGTCCAGAATAGTGGCCCTCATTTCGGACTTGCTGGCCAAGCGCAAGGCATCACTGAGGGAACTGCAGGTGCTCCATGGTCACCTCAATTTCGCTTGCAGGGTGGTCGCACCGGGCAGGGCATTTGCTAGGCGCCTGTGTGATGCCATGGCAGGATTATCCAGGCCCCACCATAGGGTCAGGCTTACCCGGGGTATAAGAGCAGACATGCTTGTCTGGCTACAGTTCCTGAGGGAGTTCAATGGGGTCTCATTTTGGAGGTCTGACCTCCTGGCTTCCCCCTGCTTTCAGATTCAGTCCGATGCCTCAGGATCCCTGGGTTATGGGATGTACTTCAATGGGAAGTGGGCCTATGGTGGGTGGCCACCGGCCTGGGCAGGCACGGATCGCCTGCGGGATCTCACATATCTCGAATTTTTCCCTGTTCTGGGTGCTTTGATGCTATGGGGCGAGGAGTGGGCCAACTCGGTTGTGCATTTCTGGTGTGACAATGCGGCTGTTGTCCACATTGTCAATGCACAAACTTCTAAATCGCCCAGGGTTATGGATCTAGTGCGCCAGTTTGTGTTGCGCAGCCTGCGCCTCAACGTTCTTTTCAGGGCCAGGCATGTCCCAGGGGTTAATAATGATATTGCTGACGCTTTGTCCCGCCTGCAGATCTCCCGGTTCCGTGCCTTGGCCCCGGATGCGGAGGAATTTCCCTCGCCACTCCCGGACGAGATATGGACCATTGGCAAGGAGAGGTGAACCGGGCGATTGGCCTGTCACTAGCGCCACGCACGCGTAAGGCGTATCACCACGCATTTAATTCTTTCAGAGCATTCTGTACCCAATTTCAACTGCCAGGAACCTGGCCGATCCCGGTAACCCATGTTCTGCGGTTCATGGTTTACCTGCACGCTCAGGGCCTTGCACCTCGCACCATAGCATCTAAGCTGTCAGCGTTGGCTTTTATGGCCAAAGTGGGAGGTCATGTGGACAGCACCACTGACTTCCGTGTGAGACATGTTTTGGAGGGGTGGGTGCGCGAGCGCGGGCGTTGCCCGGACGACCGCCACCCGATTTCCCCAGGGGTTCTTACCCAGTTGGCCCGGGGCTGGCCAGGCCTCTGTTTTGATAGATACGAGGCAGCCCTATTTCACGCAGCCACAACGGTGGCATTTTTTGGAGCGCTCCGCATCAGCGAGCTTGTGATGCTGTCTAAGGCGGATGCAAGTCGTAGGGCACTGGAACTCGAGGATGTATATGTTGCCAAAGACTGGGCTCAGTTGAGGATTCGCTCCTCTAAAGCCGATCAGCATGGCGTAGGCAGTAGTGTAAGACTGCTACGGTGTTCTTTGGCTGACATCTGTCCGGTTGGTGCCCTACAGGAGTTTCTTGCACTGCGTGGCATGCACCATGGCCCGTTTTTCTGTCACCATGATGGGTCTCCCCTTACTAAATTTCAATTTTGGAAGGTGACAGGCAAAGCGCTGGCCAGTGTGGGCCTCCCGGGCGCACGTTATGGCACCCATTCATTCCGAATAGGGGCGGCCTCCACTGCAGCTGCTTTTGGGTACTCCAGGGCTGACATACGCAGCATGGGAAGGTGGGGTTCGCAATGTTTTCAGTTTTATGTGCGCCCACTTCCGCCGTGAGTACCATTTCAGTCACCTTACCTTCTCTTCCTCGTTTTTCTTTACAGACCCTGGGTGTCGTATTACACCGGTGACAGTATGGCTGGTGGGCCATAGCTACGTGCACAGGGCAGCGCGTTACGCTGCAGCGACAGAGTGGGGACCCCGACTGGGACTGGGTGCATACGCAAGTCTCACGTGGCATGGTAAGCCCGGAATGTTATGGCGGGAGCTGCTGCCTTTCCTTTTTTCAGGCCGGAATGCTGACCCGCCTGACATTCTCATCATACACCTAGGGGGCAATGATTTGGGCCAGGTTACCGGCTTATCGCTCAAGCATGTGATTTGCGAGGACCTCGCCTACCTGCATTACGTCTGGCCCGCCACAACCCTGGTTTGGTCGGATATGGTCCCGCACCATGCCTACAGAGGAGGTTTCGACCTCCAGGCCCTTGACCGCGCTAGACGCATGGTGAATAGGGCAGTGGCGCGGTTCCTTGTCGACAGGGCTTGGGGGAGGGTCAGTCGTCACCCCGCTATTAGTCTACAAAATTATGACCTGTATGCAGGGGATGGGGTCCATCTGTCGCGAGGAGGTATGGACCTCCTGTTGGGTGATTGGCGAGCAGGCCTGTTGACCGAGCTGACGGTCTGGGGGGGGGGCGTCAGGCCTTCTTTGAAGCCCCTCCGTGTGGCGGGTAGCACTGGTAAGGTAAACATTTATGACCCACAGGTATCCGGCAGGTTCGCAATTGACTGGACAACACTAGACAGGCATAAATTGGTTAAACGTTGTCCGGTCAACGATGAACTAGGCGACGGGGTGATGGCTATAGCTAGACAGCATGCATCACCCCGTGATTTCATGGATACGCGTCAGAGGGTGGGGTCATTAGTTAGATATTGACTACGGTCAACAATTTGTTTGTTGTCAACAAACAAATTGATACAAATAGATACATTGTAACCAATTGCCGTTGGCAATTTTGGGTGGTACCTTACCAGTGTTACTTCGGCCTGCTTGCCTTAAGAATTATGATTGGTCGTTTTACCAATAGAAATTTATAATTCGGACTAGGGCATGAATCAATAAATGTGGCCCAATGCCGTTATCCACTTTCATTATTGTCTGAGTCCTTTATTGGGGGGTGCGCCTGCAATGTGATTTGGTGATATTCTGAAAAATTAACGCCTGGAGAGCTTAAAAAGGAGACCACCGGAGCCTCGCCACCATCGCTGCCTCTATGCTGCCTCTTCCCGGGGGCCCTTCCACTTGGCCCAGGAATGGGAGGCAGGTGCCCATTCGGAGGACCCAGGAAAGGACTGTGTTTTGCCTTCCGGGTTAGCCACCTGGACATTGACCATTGGTTCCGTTTGCAGTGCTGAGCTCTGGACTTTTTGGGGAGCGTGAGCTGGACTCTGAACTCTTGTTTATACTGGGTTATGTAACTTTATATAATTTAATATTTTTCATTATGATTAATATATTTTATGTTTTTTTATAGTTGTAGTATTATATTGTATGCTGTTGTACATGTTGTAATTTGCCGCCTAGAGTTGGCTTCAGCTGAAGCATGTCAAGCATGAGATAAGGTAAAGAAATGTAAGAGAATGGTTGTCCACTTCAGGTTTTATGGAAAAGAGGGTAATGTTATATAAAATTATTCTTTCAAAAACTGCACACATTAATCTGACATCTAGACAAATGTCCTCTTAGCTTATGCATTTCAGTGTCCAAGAATTCCACTGGTGATATACCATAGCCACTCTCTAAGCCTCATCTTTCTACAAAAAGGTTATAGCTCAGTGACCCACGCTTATTCCACACTGAAGCTGGAAATATAACAGAATATGTCCAGACAGAACAAATACCTTCTTTTTTTAAAAAAAATGTACAATGTCAAACGGGTAAATTGACTTCTTTCATTCAGGGAGACCACTGAATTGTGAGCATTCTCTAGCATCCTTAGAATAGCACAACCGCAAAAAGACCTGGCTACAGTTGGGACTAAAGTGGGTCAGTGGTTAAGGTGCTGAACTTGATGACTGGAAGGTCGGCAGTTCGAGACTCGAATGCTGCATGACAGGGTGAGCTCCCAATCTCTGTCCCAGCTCATGCCAATCTAGCAGTTCAAAAGCTAGAAATTGCAAGTAAATAAATAGATACCACTTTGGTGGGAAGGTAAAAAGCATTTTGTGCACTCTAGTGTCTAGTCATACCTGCAACATGACCACAACATCTGCAGAAGCAGACAGCACTGCCTCATTGGCCTAAATGGAGATGAGCACCAAACCCTAGAGTCAGACATGACTGACTTTCAAGCAAGAGCGACCTTTACCTTTACCTTACAGTATCGTTGTATTCATACAACGATTTTGATCTGTTCCATGGGGCTCATTGTTGTATGAAACGATTGCTATACGATACATGCATCGTATAGCGATTTTCCCTATGGGATGCATTGTAGAATGTTTCTGTTTTTGTTTTTTTGCTAAGTGATTTTTCCCACTGAAAAATTGTTGTACAATTTTTTCCATAGGGAAAACTAGCATTGGCTACCTGGCTTCACCAGTCGGGTTACTTGGGCCCTCTTCTTACCTCTGTCCATGTTTTTTGTCTGTGGCGGTGGCCACCCGCCCCCCCCCCCAGGCTGTGCGGGTGGGGTGAGAGCGTTCGGGCCCGTGCCAGGGTCTGTCGCACTGTGTTTTCTGGCTGGTCCTTCCTTCTCCGGTCTTAAGAACATAACATAAGAACAGCCTTGCTGGAACAGGCCACAGCCAATCCAGTCCAGCATTCTGTCTCACACAGTGGCTCACCATTTGTTTCAGGGTATTATTCCCAAGCAGATGCCTTCACCTGCTTAGGATTCCCTCGAAATGGCATTAAGAGATATCCTGCCTATCTCTCCAACCTGGAGGTTGTTCTTAGGTATTCATAATTATAGCCATTGATACCCTTGTCCTCCATGAACTTATCTAATCCTTTCTTAAAGCTGTCAAGACTGACAGCTGTCACCACTTCTTCTGGCAGGGAGTTCCATAGACCAGTGATCCTCTGGGTGAAAAAGTACTTTCTCTTATTTGTTTGAGAACTAGCACCCAAAAGTTTCATGGAGTGCCCCCTAGTTCTAGTGTTATGCAATAGGGAAAACAGTTTTTCCTTATCTACTTTGTCCACACCGTGCATGATTTTATAAACTTCAATCAGGTCACCTCTTAGACGCCGTCGTTCAAGAGTGAAGAAGCCCAACCATTGCAGCCTCAGATGGTAAGGAAGGTGTTCCAGTCCCCTAATCATTCACCCAGTCTATGTGAGGGTAATTTAAGTCCCCCATTATAACCAGGCTTCCCTTCTTGGATGCCTCCTTTACAACATTCTCCAACTGCCAGTCTCCCTCAGGAGTTTGGGTCGGAGACTGATAGTATATGCCTACTGTTAGACCATCCTTGTGGCCTGGTACTCTTACTCACAGAGCTTCTAATGGTGACTCCAAATCACCTAGATATTCCAATTCATACGATTTTATCACTTCTTTGACATACAAGGCTACACCACCTCCCATTTGCCCCTTCCTATCCTTCCTGTACAGTTTGTAGCCTGGGATAACTGTATCCCATTGGTTATCATCCATCCACCAGGTTTCAGTGATGCCAATAATATCAATATTCTTATCTATTGCTAAGTATTCCAGCTCCCCTATTTTGTTCCAGAGGCTTCTGGCATTTGTATACAAGCATTCATATATGCTTTCCTGATACAGTCTTTTGAGTCCAGTTGCATTGTTAGACTGCCTCTTGCATCCTTCTGCTAGAGTGCTGGTGACTAGCTCCTTGCTCTGCTCAGTAATTTTTGCATCCTCCTCACTACTCAAGTACACACTTTCCCGAACCGGATGCTGCCCAGCTCCTGTCGGCTTTCCCCCAGTTATCAGTTTAAAAGCTGCTCTGCAGCCTTTTTGATGTTGAGTGCCAGCAATCTGGTCCCATCATGGTTCAAGTGCAACCCATCCCTCCTGAACAGATTTGGCTTGTCCCAAAATGTTCTCCAGTTCCTGACAAATCTGAAGCCCTCCTCTTGACACCACTGCCTCATCCACACATTAAGGCTTCTAAGCTCTGCCTGCCTGGTAGGTCCTGCACAAGGAACAGGCAGCACTTCTGAAAATGCTACCTTGGAAGTCCGGGACTTCAATCTTCTTCCTAACAACCTGAATTTGGCTTCCAGGACAGACCGCTTGGCCTGTACCATGACCACTGGCTCCTTCCCAGTTCTCTCTAACAAGCTATCTAGATTTCTCGTGATGTCTGCAACTTTTGCACCTGGCATGCAAGTCACCATACGGTTATCATGTGCATCACAAATCCATCTATCTGTATTTCTAATTATTGAATCACCTAGTACAAGGAGCCTCTCTCCTGCAATCTGTTCATCTACATGCACCTCATCAACCATATTAAGGGAGAGGACTTCAGTTTGTTCCTGTTGTTTATCTTCCTGGATCTCATCAAGTGTGATGAAGGAGAGATCCTCAAGTGGAACCAGTTGTTCCTCTGTGTGTTCCTCATCAGGTGTGATGAGGGAAAGAGCCTCAAATTGATTCTGTAATTTCAGACTCTCAGAGTGATCCCCTACTCTCCTCCTCCTTTGAGTCACGTTCCTCCAAGCATCTCCCTCCTGAGTTAGTGAAGTGCCTTCTTCCTCAGAACTGTGCCCAGTCTCTTCTTTGTCCAAGATAGTCTGCTCCGATCTGTCCAAGAACAGCTCAAGCTCTTTAATTTAATTTAATTTAATTTAATTTGGGTGAAAAAGCTCTTTAATTTGTTGGTGGTTAGATATGCAGGCCTCTAGCTGCTGGACCTTCTCTTCTAGTAGTGCAACCAGCTTGCACTTGCTGCAAGTGTAGTCCTCCATGTGCTTTGGCAAGAACACAAACATGGCACAAGTACTGCAGGTAACTACAGCTGTTCCCTCAGAATCCATTTTAACAAGTGCAGTATTCTGGGCCTCAAAAGTGTACATGTTTATTACCTTTCTGTCTAGTAAGAATATATTCTTTCTTTGTTCTTAGTTTGAAATCTCATGCGCCGTTAAGCACGTGGGCCTCTAAAGCAGCTCTACTCCAACTGCAAGCACGCCCAAAACTTACCAGTGCTCACTTCCTTTGTTTGGCTCTCCTCAGCAGCAGCTCTGCTTAATAGCAAATACAGAATCAAAAGGTCTTCCTAGGCTCCTCTATTTTGCCAAGTCCGGAGGCCTTGGCGCCATCAGGGCCGCCGGTGCCACAGGTCGGGTTACTTGGGCCCTCTTCTTACATAAGAACATAAGAACATAAGAACAGCCTTGCTGGAACAGGCCACAGCCCATCCAGTCCAGCATTCTGTCTCACACAGTGGCTCACCATTTCCTTCAGGGTATTCCCAAGGAGATGCCTTCACCTGCTTAGGATTCCCTGGAAATGGCATTGAGAGATATCCTGCCTATCTCTCCAACCCGGAGGTTGTCCTTAGGTAGCCATAATTATAGCCATTGATACACTTGTCCTCCATGAACTTGTCTAATCCTTTCTTAAAGCTGTCAAGACTGACAGCTGTCACCACTTCTTCTGGCAGGGAGTTCCATAGACCAGTAATCCTCTGGGTGAAAAAGTACTTTCTCTTATTTGTTTGAGAACTAGTACCCAAAAGTTTCATGGAGTGTCCCCTAGTTCTAGTGTTGTGCGATAGGGAAAACAGTTTTTCCTTATCTATTTTGTCCACACCGTGCATGATTTTATAAACTTCAATCAGGTCACCTCTTAGACGCCGTCGTTCAAGAGTGAAAAGGCCCAATCGTTGCAGCCTCAGATGGTAAGGAAGGTGTTCCAGTCCCCTAATCATTCTGGTTGCCCTCCTCTGTACTTTCTCCAACTCCATAATATCCTTCTGGAGGTATGGCGACCAGAACTGTACACAGTATTCCAGATGGGGCCTCACCATAGATTTATAAAGAGGCAAAATGACACTTGCTGACTTATTTTCTAAACCCTTCCTAATGATCCCTAGCATTGAGTTTGCTTTTTTCACTGCTGAGGCACACTGGGTTGACACCTTCATTGAGTTGTCCACCAGGACACCAAGGTCCCTTTCCTGGTTTGTCGCAGAGAGTTCAGACCCCATCAGTTTATAAATGTAATTGGGGTTCTTTGCCCCAACATGCATCACTCTGCACTTACTAATGTTGAAACTCATTTGCCACTGTTTTGCCCACTCCCCCAGTGTCGAGAGATCCCTCTGGAGCTCCTCACAATCTCTGACAGTTTTCACTACCCTGTATAATTTAGTGTCGTCAGCAAATTTGGCTACCTTGCTTTTTACTCCTACCTCTAGATCATTTATGAAGAGGTTGAAAAGCAGGGGTCCCAGTACTGAACCTTGGGGGACCCCACTCTTTACTTCCCTCCACTTGGAGAAGTGTCCATTTAGTGCTACCCTCTGTTTCCTGTCCCTTAGCCAGTTGCTGATCCAGGACAAGACCTGTCCCTTTATTCCATGACTGGTAAGTTTATTCAAGAGCCTTTGGTGTGGGACCTTGTCAAAAGCCTTCTGAAAGTCCAGATAAACAATGTCAACTGGATCCCCCTTATCCACATGCTTGTTGACACTCTCAAAAAATTCCAACAGATTAGTGAGGCATGATTTGCCCTTGCAAAAGCCATGTTGGCTCTCCTTTAGCAGCGCCTTCTCTTCTATGTGCCTATTAATTCTATCTTTTAGGATGGTTTCCATCACTTTACCTGGGACACATGTCAAACTGACAGGCCGGTAATTTCCTGGATCACCCCTGGATCCTTTTTTGAAAATTGGTGTTACATTTGCTACCTTCCAGTCATCAGGCACAAAGCCTGATTTGAGGGAAATATTATATATTTTGGCTAGGATATCAGCAATTTCATCTTTAAGTTCCCTGAGAACTCGTGGATGGATGCCATCTGGTCCTGGGGATTTGTTAGTGTTTAGCTTAACAAGACATGCAAGGACCTCCTCCCTGGTTATTTCTATCTTGCTTAATTCTTCGGTTTCCCTCCCTACGAAGATAGGCTCTGTTTTGGGCATGTGGTCTCTGTCTTCTTCAGTGAATACTGAAGCAAAGAATTCATTGAGTCTCTCTGCAATCTCTGTTTCCTCTTTAATAACCCCTTGCCTTCCATTGTCATCTAATGGTCCAATGGCCTTCCTAGTTGGGTTCTTACTTCTAATGTACTTAAAGAAGTCTTTGTTATTCCTCTGAGTATTTTTAGCTATACGCTCCTCAAAGTCTTGCTTTGCTTTCCTGATTGTTGCCTTGCATTTGTTCTGCCAGAATTTATGTTTCTGCCTGCTGTCCTCATTTGGACAAGCCTTCCATCTTCTAAATGAGCTTTTCTTGCTCTTGATCACTTCCCGAACAGCTCCTGTAAGCCACATCGGAGTCCTCTTGGACCTGGCAGTGCCCTTTTTCCTTTTGGGTATGCATTCCAATTGGGCCTCTGTTATTGTTTTTGTAAACAACCTCCATGCCTCTTGGAGTGTTTGGACTCTCTCAATTTTCCCTTTCAGTTTCTTTTTTACTAGTTTCCTCATCTTTGGGAAATTTCCTTTTTGAAAATTTAAGGTCTCTGTGTTAGATTTTATCAGTGACTTGCAATCTATGATCAAGTTAAACATAATTGAGTTGTGGTCACTGTTCCCTATTGGATCAGTCACATTAACATCTTGCACCAGATCCTGAGTATTACTCAGGATCAAGTCGAGGATTCTTGTACCTCTAGTTGGGTCTTCAACCATCTGTCCCAGGGAACAATCATTGAGCATATCTAGGAACTTTATCTCTTTATCATGTGCTGAACAACAGTTCACCCAGTCTATGTGAGGGTAATTGAAGTCCCCCATTATAACCAGGCTTCCCTTCCTGGATGCCTCCTTTACAACATTCTCCAACTGCCAGTCTCCCTCAAGAGTTTGGGTCGGAGGCCGATAGTATATGCCTACTGTTAGACCATCCTTATGGCCTGGTACTCTTACCCACAGAGCTTCTAATGGTGACTCTAAATCACCTAGATATTCCAATTCATACGATTTTATCACTTCTTTGACATACAAGGCTACACCACCTCCTGTTTGCCCCTTCCTATCCTTCCTGTACAGTTTGTAGCCTGGGATAACTGTATCCCATTGGTTATCATCCGTCCACCAGGTTTCAGTGATACCAATAATATCAATATTTTTATCTATTGCTAAGTATTCCAGCTCCCCTATTTTGTTACGGAGGCTTCTGGCATTTGTATACAAGCATTTATATATGCTTTCCTGATACAGTCTTTTGAGTCCAGTTGCATTGTTAGACTGCCTCTTGCATCCTTCTGCTAGAGTGCTGGTGACTAGCTCCTTGCTCTGCTCAGTAATTTTTGCATCCTCCTCACTATTCAAGTACACACTTTCCCGAACCGGATGCTGCCCAGCTCCTGTCGGCTTTCCCCCAGTTATCAGTTTAAAAGCTGCTCTGCAGCCTTTTTGATGTTGAGTGCCAGCAATCTGGTCCCATCATGGTTTAAATGCAACCCATCCGTCCTGAACAGATTTGGCTTGTCCCAAAATGTTCTCCAGTTCCTGACAAATCTGAAGCCCTCCTCTCGACACCACCGCCTCATCCACGCATTGAGGCTTCTGAGCTCTGCCTGCCTGGTAGGTCCTGCGCGAGGGACAGGCAGCACTTCTGAAAATGCTACCTTGGAAGTCCGGGACTTCAATCTTCTTCCTAACAACCTAAATTTGGCTTCCAGGACAGACCGCTTGGCCTTCCCAACATCATTAGTACCAACGTGTACCATGACAACTGGCTCGTTCACAGTTCTCTCTAACAATCTATCTAGATTTCTTGTGATGTCTGCAACTTTTGCACCTGGCAGGCAAGTCACCATACGGTTATCATGTGCATCACAAATCCATTTCTCTGTATTTCTAATTATTGAATCGCCTAGTACAAGGAGCCTCTCTCCTGCAATCTGTTCATCTACATGCACCTCATCAACCATATTAAGGGAGAGAACCTCAGTTTGTTCCTGTTGTTCATCTTCCTGAATCTCATCAAGTGTGATGAAGGAGAGATCATCAGGTGGAACCAGTTGTTCCTCTGTGTGTTCCTCATCAGGTGTGATAAGGGAAAGAGCCTCAAATTTATTCTGTAATTTCAGACTCTCAGAGTGATCCCCTACTCTTCTCCTCCTTTGAGTCACATTCCTCCAACCATCTCCCTCCTGAGTTAGTGAAGGGCCTTCTCCCTCAGAACTGTGCCCTGTCTCTTCTTTGTCCAGCATAGTCTGTTCCGCTCTGTCCAAGAACAGCTCAAGCTCCTTAATTTGTTGATTGTTAGATATGCGGGCCTCTAGCTGCTGGACCTTCTCTTCCAGTAGTGCAACCAGCTTGCACTTGCTGCAAGTGTAGTTCTCCATATGTTTTGGCAAGAACACAAACATGGCACAAGTATTGCAGGTAACTACAACTGTTCCCTCAGAATCCATTTTAACAAGTGCAGTATTCCGGGCCTCAAAAATGTACACGTTTACTACCTTTCTACCTAGTAAGACTATATTCTTCCTTTGTTACTAGCTTGCAATCTCCTATGAGTCACAGTTCAGGGAAGGGCCTGGTGTGGCTCTGCCCCCCTGCTTCTGGAAGCTTCAAACTGCTTCCTCTGTTTGAACAGAGGTGGCTCTCAGCAGTTTAAATTATCAATTTAAATTAGTAGAGGCCTCTAAAGCAGCTCTACTCCAACTGCAAAACTTACCAGTGCTCACTTCCTTTGTTTGGCTCTCCTCAGCAGCAGCTCTGCTTAAGAGCACATGCAGAGTCAAAAGGGCTGACCCTGAAAGAGCTCAGAGTTTTTAAAGGCTAGTGTGGCTCCGCCCCTATGAGTCACAGTTCAGGGAAGGGCCTGGTGTGGCTCTGCCCCCCTGCTTCTGGAAGCTTCAAACTGCTTCCTCTGTTTGAACAGAGGTGGCTCTCAGCAGTTTAAATTATCAATTTAAATTAGTAGAGGCCTCTAAAGCAGCTCTACTCCAACTGCAAAACTTACCAGTGCTCACTTCCTTTGTTTGGCTCTCCTCAGCAGCAGCTCTGCTTAAGAGCACATGCAGAGTCAAAAGAGCACATGCAGAGTCAATACCTCCGTCCCCATTTTTTCATCAGTGGCGGTAGGGTGAGAGCATTCGGGCCTGTGCCAGGGGCTGTCATGCCACGTTTCCTGGCCGGTCCTCCCGTCTCTGGTCTTCCTAGGTGCCTCAAATTTGTCCGGTCTGGAGGCCTTCACCTAGAGTTGCCATAATTCTCTCTCACAAAACCGGGACAGAATAACAAAATAGCCTTTTTTAAAAACAAACATAATATAATGATAGCTTTTTTTCCACCTTGAATCCAGGACAATCCCGGTTTTCTGGGACATATGGCAACCCTACCTTTGTGTCATCAGGGCCACCGGTGCCGCCACGGCTTGCTGTTTGCTGGCGCACCTTGTCCTGCTCCTGGTGATGAGGAAGAAAAGGGGCCAGACCGTTCCCTCAGCCCAGGCTCTGTCTGCCTTGGTAAGGCAGGGCCCTGAGCTGTAGTGCACATCCGTCGACCGTTGGTTGATGTTATCACATGTGCTGGCTGTCCCGCCTCCTCCGCGCTCAGGCCATCCTGCCTAATTAGCTGTGGCATGCCATGCAGAATGCTGGGACATTGAGGTTTTTTTGTTGGCATTTGTGGGGCACTGGACCCACTCTCGTTCTCTGGACCCTTGTGGTGATGATGTCAGGGAAGTAAGGTAAGTGTGAGCGGCGCATTACGGGATAGGCTGGATGGATGTGGAAATGCATTCTTCACACGCACGGCCATATACCTTTCTTATAGGTATATATTGTTATGTGGGATGCCATTTCCCCCCAAAGCCTAATTGTTATGCGATTCCATTGCTATATGGGGCGATTGTTGTATGAGGTTCCGCTGTACTTCAAAATCCGCCTCCCAGCTCATAAGGAGTCCCAAATTCCCCAATATTATTGGGCAAGGAAGAATTTATTTTGCACATATTCAGAGGTGCAAATTAAAAAGAAGTATTTTATGAGGAAGCTGTACATGTTCCTTCTTGTTCATTATTTAGAAGCACTGTTTGCAATATAACATAATCTACTGGAACATGTAACACTCTATATAATTTGTGTGTTTGTATTATCACATGCAGTCTTGTTATTTTCCTCCTCCACTCAAAAGAAACTTTCTGCCACATTGTCATAATTCTCACAAGAATGTTGTAGATTTAAGGTGCTATTTTTAGTATTCAGGAGCCTGTATGTCTTTACAGGTCAGAGATTTCCAATGTTAGTAATTGGATTTTTAATTAGTCCTTTCACGTTTCTAATTTTGGAACTTCCAACAAATAGCCAGTTGTTATACAGGCAATATGACAGAAGAAACTGAGTAATAATTATGAACTTTTCTGGCCTTTCTCCACTAGAATCATGGTTCACTTCCTACTGTCATTTCTGATCCTTGGCAAAATATATATACAGTATATAAATCAGTTCAGGGTGTTCAGCCAATTTAGGAACTTGGCTGAATAATCACAGCCCTTTAATTGTTGGGAATGAGCAACATGTATTGTGTGGGACTGTTTTTTCCTATGTCATCAAAAAGGGACTAACTTCATTTGATTACAGGTGAAAAACATTTTTTTTAAAAAGAAAGGGTTGGCAGGAGCTAGGACAGAGATGGGAGCTCACTCCTTCATGCAGTACTCGGGTCTCAAACTCCAACCTTCCAGTCTTCAAGCTCAGTGTCTTAACCACTAAACAGGCACAGATTGTTTCAACTTGAAAGTTCTTAAAATATCACAAATGTGAAATTGCTTGTCATCTAATTAAAATATGTAAAATGTGCCTAAGAAGAGCCTCCATCCCAGAGTACTGGAGATAAAACAATGTAGCACCAATGTTTGAAAAGGGATTGGGAAAGGCAGATAATCCTTCCAGGCAATTATATAGCATTTCTTCTGGCAATGTGACAGTAGACATGCATTTATAGGCTTGACAACTTGTTACCAGAGTAGGGAGAGTGTCCATTCAACTTTTGGAGCGACTCAATTCATGAGTCACTTCTAACACACACATACCAACTGCTTCCTTCATTCTGGTTGGCTAGTCTTAACTTCACTGGACATGAGTCTGAAATTTCTGTCTGGTAGGACATAAGGTCAGTCCTCCTTTTTTGAGTGCTAGGACTGTGGCTGAGAATGTGGGGAGCAATAACGTAGAGTCTTCCTCAGGCTGCACAACATTCCTTTGCTTTAGTGCTGAACTGCCACCACCCCCACTACCAATGGTTCCTCATCACACTGCAGAGAAATGACAGGGAGGGTTCTGCCTTATTGTATAAATCAGGGGTGTCCAAACTACAGCCCAGGGGCTGGATCCAGCCCCCGAAGCCAATTCATCCAGCCCGTGAAGCCCTCATTGCTACCGGAAGCTTCCGGGAGTGATGAGGGCTTCACAGGCTTGATGAATTGGCTTTGGGGGGGGGGGCAGATCCAGCCCCCGGGCCATAATGACCAGCCCCCTGAACCATGTGACCGGCCTGCAGCCCAAAACGTTTGGGCAATCCTGGTATAAGTTATAGCGGTGAAGTTGCAGAGGTGATGCTCATTAATTTTGGTGTGACATTGGGAAAAGGAGTTTAGTAGTAGTTTTCAAAGACAGAAGCAAAATTTAAAATGGCCTAACATGTTGAGCAAAAAAAACCCAACATGAGTTTCAACAAAGATTGTAAAAATTATAAAGTTTCACATTTACACAGAGAAAACAGATATACCATTGTCGTGTCAGTTGGCTTGGCAGCAGCATGCATAAAAATAATCATAGGATCTTATAGATCTCAAACGAAACACAAAACAATGCTGTCATGTGGCAATAAAAAGCTTAATGCAGTTTATTGGAGGTTTTTAAACTGAGATTGAATGGCTAGCAATCAAAGATGATTTACATATGATTTTTTTTTTTGCTTCAAGAAGGTATTGGCTTCAGTGACCTTTGAGCTCTACAGCTTCTTCCACCTGTATTGTTCTATGATTCTGGATAATAGGTTCTATGGCCGTGATAGCCAACCTTGGCACTCCAGCTGTTCTTGGACTTCAATTATCAGAAGTTCATGTCAGCACTCTTGCTGATCCGGGCTTCTGGGAATTGGACTTCAAGAGTGCCAAAGTTCACCATCACTGATCTATGGCATTGAAGGGCATTTGCTACAAGTAAAATGGAGGCAGGATTCATGATGTGGGGCTGGGGAGGTTTAGAATGAGCCACTCTTATTATTTGCACATTGATGTTGGGTATTTGCCAAAAAAAAACAGAACAACTCCATATCTGTAACTTGCACTGCATAAGATTTTAACAAGCTGTACATTCTTCAACCAGAAAGGCCCAGCTCTACTGCTCACTCCATGCAGAGAGGCCCACAGGGGAGGTGAGTAAAAGGATCCTGCCCCTCCCTCCCCATCCAAAGACCTGGGCCTAGAGAGGAAGAAAAAGGAATCAGAAAGGCCCAGCTCTACTGCTCATTCCATGCAGAGAGGCCCACAGGGGAGGTGAGTAAAGGATCCTGCCCCTCCCTCCCCATCCAAAGACCTGAGCCTGGAGAGGAAGAAAAAGGAATCAGCAAGGCCCAGCTCTACTGCTCACTCCATGCAGAGAGGCCCACAGGGGAGGTAAGTAAAAGGATCCTGCCCCTCCCTCCCCATCCAAAGACCTGAGCCTGGAGAGGAAGAAAAAGGAATCAGCAAGGCCCAGCTCTACTGCCCATTTGCCATCCAGAGAGGCCCAAGGGGGAGGTGAGTAAAGGATCTTGCCCTCCCTCCCCATCCAAAGACCTGGGGCCAGAGAGAAGGACACTTCCGGAGACCCCCGACCACCCCCAGGAGATACCATCCACAACCACCATCACAGCGAGGTCCGAGCCGGCGCCTTTGACCGACTCCATGCAGCCGAAGAGAGGCAAGAGCTGCTGTGTGCATGCAAAGGATAAGTAATCGAACTGAAATAATATAGTTGACTAAACATAGATGGCTTATGGCAACTGACATAGTGACTGTACAAGAAACTGACTTACATAGAGACTTGATATAGTGGACTTTTTCTTTCTTTCTTTCCCTTTCATTAATTAGTTCAACTTTTACTTTGATACTATGTGATAAACTGTGATATTGTGCATGATAATACTTTGTTTTAAAACTGTTTAAACTGTGATAACATGTGTGATGGGAAAAGACTGGCGTAGAGACCGGCAAGGCACGCCACAAAGTTTGCCAAGAGAACCCTATGGACCAAAACAAAAGGCAAAACAAGGGGATGCTCAGCACAGCAGATCTGAAAAGGGGGAGGGATACGAAAGGAGGAGGAGAAATACAGTGTTGCAGGGAACAATACTGCATAGGGACATGGAATGTGAGGTCTATGAATCAAGGAAAACTGGAAGTGGTAAAAAACGAGATGGAAAGAATAAGCATTGACATCTTGGGCATCAGTGAGCTCAAATGGACAGGGATGGGCGAATTCAGCTCTGGAAACCATCATATCTACTACTGCGGGCAAGAAAACCTTAGAAGAAATGGAGTAGCCATAATTGTCAATAAAAGAGTGAGAAAAGCAGTAATGGGATACAATCTCAAAAATGACAGAATGATGTCAGTCAGATTTCAAGGCAAACCTTTCAATGTCACTGTGATCCAAATATACGCACCAACCACTGGTGCAGATGAAGCCACAATGGACCAGTTCTATGAGGACTTACAACACCTCATAGAACAGACACCAAGAAATGATGTCCAAATTATATTAGGAGACTGGAATGCCAAAGTAGGAAATCAAAAAGTGGAGGGAATAACAGGCAAATTTGGTCTTGGAACACAGAATGAAGCAGGGCAAAGATTGATAGAGTTCTGCCAAGAGAACGCACTGGTCATAGCAAACACTCTCTTCCAACAACACAAGAGGCGACTTTACACATGGACATCACCAGATGGCCAACACCGAAACCAGATTGACTACATACTCTGCAGCCAAAGATGGAGAACCTCCATACAGTCAGCAAAAACAAGACCTGGAGCAGACTGTGGCTCAGATCACAACCTACTGATCGCAAAATTCAGGCTTAGACTAAAGAAAATAGGGAAAACACGGAGACCAGAAAGATATCACCTAGACAGCATCCCTAAAGAATACACGGTGGAGGTGATGAACAGATTTAATGGCTTAGACTCGGTAGACAGAGTACCAGAAGAATTATGGACGGAGATGAGGGACATCATGCAGGAAGCAGCAAAGAAAACCATACCAAAAGAAAAGAAGAGTAAGAAAGCAAAGTGGTTGTCTGATGAGGCTCTTAAAATAGCAGAGGAAAGAAGGAACACAAAAGTCAAAGGAGAAAGGAAAAACTACAACCATTTGAACACAGAATTTCAAAGAAAAGCAAGGAGAGATAAGGAAAACTACATAAAAGAACAGTGCAGAGAAATGGAGGAAGACAACAAAAGAGGCAGAACCAGAGATCTTTTCAAAAAAATTGGGGAAATCAAGGGAACATTTAAAGCAAAAATGACCATGATAAGGGACAAAGACGGAAAGGAGCTAGCTGATGCAGAAGAAATTAAGAAAAGATGGAAAGAGTACACAGAGGAACTTTACAAAAAGGACCTCAACACTCCTGATAATCACAATGATGAAGAAATTGAACTTGAGCCAGACATCCTGGAGAGTGAAGTCATAAAGGCCCTAAAGAGCACTGCAAACAACAAAGCTAGTGGAGATGATGGTATCCCAGTTGAATTTTTCAAAGCGCTAAAAGATGATGGCGTCAAATTACTGCATTCAATATGCCAGCAGATTTGGAAAACAAAACAGTGGCCACAGGATTGGAAAAGATCAGTATACGTCCCAATCCCAAAAAAGGGCAATGCCAAAGAATGTTCAAATTATCGAACAATCGCGCTCATCCCACATGCCAGCAAGGTGATGCTCAAGATAATACAGGACAGACTTCAGCAGCATGTGGAGAGAGAATTACCAGAGGTGCAGGCTGGTTTCAGAAGAGGCAGGGGGACTAGAGACCACATCGCCAACATACGCTGGATCATGGAGAAAACAAAGGAATACCAGAAACAAGTTTATTTTTGTTTTATTGACTACACTAAGGCATTTGACTGTGTGGACCACAACAAGATGTGGCAAGTAATTAAAGAGATGGGAATACCAGAGCACCTCATATGCCTCCTGAGAAATCTGTACATGAACCAAGAAGCAACAGTTAGGACAGAACATGGAATAACAGAGTGGTTTGGAATAGGAAAAGGAGTAAGACAAGGCTGCATTTTGTCACCATGCTTATTCAACCTATACACAGAGCACATAATGCGCAGTGCAGGGATGGAGGAATCACAATATGGGATTAAAATCGCTGGGAGAAACATCAATAATCTGAGATATGCAGACGATACCACCCTAATGGCAGAAAGTGAGGAAGACCTAAAGAATCTCTTGATTGGGCTGAAGGAGGAGAGTGCAAAAGCTGGCTTGAGACTCAATATCAAGAAAACCAAGATAATGGCAACAGGCCCCATCAGTTCCTGGAAAATAGACGGGGAAGAAGTAGAAGCAGTGACAGATTTTACTTTCTTAGGATCAAAGATCACTGCAGATGGGGATTGCAGCCATGAAATAAAAAGGCGACTGATTCTTGGGAGACAAGCGATGAGAAACCTGGGGAACATAGTGAAAAGCAGAGACATTACATTGCAAACAAAAATTAGAATAGTCAAAGCAATGGTTTTCCCAGTAGTAATGTATGGATGTGAGAGCTGGACAATTAGGAAGGCTGAACGCAGAAGAATAGATGCCTTTGAAATGTGGTGTTGGAGGAGGGTTTTGAGAGTCCCCTGGACAGCGAGGAGAACAAATAGGTCAATCTTAGAAGAAATTAACCATGACTGCTCATTGGAAGGTCAAATAGTAAAGATGAAGCTAAAATACTTTGGACATCAAATGAGAAGGGAGGATTCACTTGAGAAGGCATTGATGTTGGGAAAGGTGGAGGGCAAAAGAAGAAGGGGGAGGCCAAGGATGAGATGGCTAGATGGTATTATAGACACAATGGGCACAGAGCTGGGAGGGCTGAGGGGGATGGTAGACGACAGAGGCGCCTGGAGGAAAATGGTCCATGGGGTCGCAAAGGGTCAGAGTCGACTGTGCGACTGAAGAACAACAAAAACATTCTTCATTATCAATTCTGCCATCTTATGTGACTACTCCAGTGATATTTTCCTTATGCCACCTTTGACAGATATGTCACGCAGGGCTCAAGTGAGGGTTGTCTATTTCCTCGTGAATTTTAGCAGCTGATGCTACCTAGTTCCAGTTATGAACATTCATCTTCTCTCTTGATTCACAGTGACTTGTCTGTTTTGCTCCTTTCCTAGGTTTTGCCATAGACTTGAGCCTTTTGATGTGTGTCCATTTTATTGGTGTTTTTTTCATGTGCATTGTCTTGAACAACTTGCAAAACCAAGGCACATAGACATTTTCCAAGCAAGAAAACAAATAACCAAACCAACAGCGGATTTGTTGGTAATGATGATCAGGGACCTGCTGGTGTTGAGCTTAGTAGGACAGACTACCCTGGTTTGTATCTTATGATGTTTTCCTGTACAACAGAAAGATTAAATAAATTAGAAGACTCCATCCCTCCCCCTCCATGCTGATGATTGCTTAAACTCACACATTAACAATAATTCATTTGACATACTATTGGATTTGTCCACTTATCTCTCAAGGAGCCCCAGACATCCTGCCTGCCTGCCTGCCCGTCTCCATTCAACATTAAAATCTCTCAAGGTGGTTTCCAAAAATAATATAACCCCCACACTCACTCTCTCTCTCTCACACACACACACACACACACACACACACTCACACAACACAACGCAACACAACACAACACAATAGAACACCTTGGATCTGTGCTATTTTATTCATCTGCCAGCAATGATGGGTAGCCTTGTATGGCAGTTGGTCTCAGACCAATAGAGTCTAACTGTAGGTAAGAGCCAATGCTATTTAGAAACCACACACCTAGACATCTGATTTGAAGAGTGCCCTATGATAATATTGTTGAGATTCCCTGGGGGATGACGTCATCTATACCTATAAAATGGTGCGTTAACCGTTGGAATGTGACAAAGGATGTTGCACCAGGCCCCACTAGCCCCGCCCGAGCCTTCGTGCACTTGCCCAAACGGGGTTTGCAGGTAACTGTCGGGTTGAAATTTTTGGCCTGGGGGCAGGAGCCCCCCGGACGCAAACAAAAAAAGGGAACTTCAATTCCCAACGTTCCTTGCGCCACACCGCGCCAGAGCCAATCAGGCTGAATGGCATGGCAAAAGGAACGTTCAGAAACGCGCCGCGGCCAATCAAAAAAGCCGCAGAAAAAAACCGCTCCAGTAACCAAACACACGCAGCCAAAACTACAAGCCCCAGCATCCTGCGCACCATGAGCGCGCAGAACGATGAGGCAGCCGGCATGAGAAAAGTAAAAGAATTCTAAAAAACCGCCGCCGCTGCACTTCATTCCCACGGGCCACCCAGCATGGCCCGTGAAAACAAAAGGCACCCCCACCACCGCTGCGCTTCGTTCCCACGGGCCACCCAGCATGGCCCATGGAAATGAAAGGCACCCCCGCCGCCACTACGCTTTGTTCCCACGGGCCACCCTGCATGGCCCGTGGAAACGAAAGGCACCCCCGCTGCCGCTGCGCTTCATTCCCACGGGCCACCCAGCATGGCCTGTGAAAACGAAAGGTACCCCCGCCGCCACTGCACTTCGTTCCCACGGGCCACCCTGCATGGCCCGTGAAAACGAAAGGCACCCCCACTGCCGCTGTGGTTCGTTCCCACAGGCCACCCAGCATGGCCCATGAAAATGAAAGGCCCCCACCTAAAAAAGGTAAAGGTAAAGGTTTCCCTTGCTCGAAAGCCAGTTGTATCCGACTCTAGGGTGCAGTGCTCATCTCTGTTTCTAAGCCGAAGAGCCAACGCTGTCTTCTTCTGCAGACGTTTCCGTGGTCATGTGGCAGGCATGACTAGACACCGGAGCACACGGAACGCTGTTACCTTCCCACCTAAAAAAGTAAGCACAAAAACACAAACCAAAAACACTCAAAAACACAAATCGAAAATAGAAAAAGCAAACACAAAAACAGCCAAAAACAAACAATAAAAAACACAGAACCCCCCCCAAAAAAAAACTCACCCCCCCCCAAAAAAAACTGAGAGCCTACCAAGAGACGTCTTGACTTCATGACGACCGGAACTCAAATGAGCAAAGAAAGGAAACACTTACCGGAAGCACCCAGAGGACAGAAGAGAAGAATTGTAGAGAGGAAGCAAAGCTCACCACCCCCACCCAGAGGCCACAAGAGAAAAAACATTCAAAAATATTTAAAAATAAAAGATTAATTCCCAAACAAATCAAATAAGTTAGCAACTAATCTCAAAAAATACCAAAAAAACAACAACCAGAAATCACTTTTCACTCAAAAAACCCAAAACACCAAAACAAAAAAATTAAAAATGCGTAAAAATAAAGATTTTTAAAAACAAAATTAAATTTTAAATTAAAAAAATAATTTAAATCAAATAAATTAAAATAAAATTTGCATAAACCAAAATTAAATTTTAAATTTTAAAAAATAATTTAAAATAAAAAAATTAAAATAAAATTTGCATAAACAAAAAACAAAAACCTTCAAAAACCAATTTAAAGAGCCCGGCACTAAGGAAGCCGGCGCACAAAAAATAAAAATAAAACTCACACTGGGAGCGCAAGTCTGCCACAGGCGGACGCAGCGCCTCGAAGCCACAAAACCACAAAACCTTTCAACACCATTTAAAACAGCCCAGCACCATTTGTACAAGAAAAAAACGGAACCCTTTACTATCCAACACAATTTAAAACAGCCCGGCACCGCCGGGCAAAATATGCTAGTTTTTTGTTAATTACCTGTGTCAATTTTTTATCAACTTCGAGGAGTCTGTTCCCCAGAAGAAACTTCACCCAGCATCCCAGAGACAGCGAGTTGTGTAGAGGTAACAGAGTTACTCCCACACACCTTTCACACCGCCAAGGCTAAAGGTTCCCTAGAAGCAAGATAAGGGTGTTTTTCATATGGGAAAGTAGCATTCCATCCCAGGGGTCTTTGTAGCTCAATTTTCCCTGCGTAGTTTGTCTCAGATCGCCATTTCTCTGCGAACCTATGAGCCGGAATTATCCGGACCAAGCCTTCCTCTGCCAAGCCTTGAGGAAGCCACCCTTTCGGTACACAAGGCAAATCTGGGGCCTCTGCCCATGCCGCTGGCTAAACCTCTAGCAAAGGGGGAGTGGAGCCTACCAACAGGTGGAAGTGACCTCGATAAATATAATAAAAGGAAGAATTTTGTGTTGACAGCTGACTTCATGTTTTCTGAGAAGGTGTCTGCTAGAATTGTGCAGCTATTCTATCGATTCCTCCTGGATTTCTGGGAAGAAATAGGTGACAAGTTGCAGTAGGAAGTCATGCATGGTTGTCAAATGGAAAATGACATTGTCTAGCTAGACACCCATAAAATTCCATAGGTGAGACAAAGATAAGGCATTATGCTTAAGAAAACTAAATAGATGGTGGAGACACAGTTCACACAGAAGCCCCACCTTGACATCCCTCAGCTTGGCAATCACTCAGGAAGTCTCTGAAGGTGCATCTGAGTGAGTTTGGTTGAACACGTTTACAGAATTCCCATATTTCAGAGTTCTACCTTATCAGGATTACAAGTCATGGGAGCAGTGTAAGCACATTCAGCAAGGAAGATTTATGAGCTGATCTGCAGCCTCTCATGCTAAGCATAAGAAAACTAGGTAAAGGTCGCTCTTGCTAAAAAAAAAAAACCAGTTGTATCTGATTGGAGGGTTTAGTGCTCCTCTCCATTTACAGCCAAAGAGTCAGCACTGTCTGTGTCTGCAGATGTTTCTGTGGGCATGTGGCAGGCATGACTAAACACTGGAGTGCACAGAATGCTATTTACTTTCCCACCAAAATGGTACCTATTTATCCACTTGCAATTTCTTGCTTTCAAACTGCTAGGTTGGCAGCAGCTGGGACAGAGACGGGTGCTCATTCCATCATGCAGCACTCGAGAATCGAACTGCTGACCTGCCAACCTTCCAGTCAGCAAGTTCAGTGTCTTAACCACTAAGCCACCACAGTCCCAAGAAGAAGAAGAAAAGAAGAAAACTAGAGAAGCTTCCAAACGGTACACTGTGCAGCTATAATCCACTCTTTACCTATAAAATGGTGGATGGGCCGTGTGTGTCCGGCATGCATGGCCATACGCATCCCGACTATCCCGTAATGAGCTGGCCACACTTACCTTTTGACCCTGCAAGCACTGCCGTAAGGGTCTGGAAGCCGAGAGTGGAGCCAACACCCCACAAACCCGAACAAAAAAACCCTACACTTCCCAGCGTCCTCTGTGCCACCCCACCCCTCACCCAATCAGACTGAAGGACGAGAGTGTGGAGGAGGTGGGACAGCCTGCGTACGCATTTAAAAACGGCTGATGCATGATTGCCTTCCATGGGGGTGGGGGCGAAAGCTTTCGGCCCCCACCAACTGAGGGAAGCGAGCCACTTCCCTCTGGGAGACAAAGGCGGAACAGTGCTCCATTCTACCTTCGCCTCCCGGAGGTAAACAATCGCCTTCCACGGGGGGGGGGGAGAGTTTTTGGCCTCTGCCAACTGAGGGAAGCGAGCCACTTCCCTCTGGGAGGAGGTGCCAGGCAGGGATCTGCCAGGGTAGGCTCCTCCCCTGATGGATTTCTGCCTCTCACCCTTGCCATTCTCCTTCCACTGTTTCGAAAACAGCCCTCGAAACAACGGAGGGAGAATGTCAAGGGCGAGAGACAGGAATCCATCAGGAGAGGAGCCTAACCTGGCAGAATCCTGCCTGGCGCCCTTGCTGTGTCTTTGGCTGTCCCCTTCTTCCTTAGCCACACACCCCAAAATCACTCCAACACCTAAAAAACCCCATGACCTGCCCGGCAAGGCCGGGCAAAAAATACTAGTCTATTTTATAAGAGAGAAAACATATGGTCTCTTTTCACAGGAAATGATACTACGAGGTATGGCAAAATGTTCTTGTGATGCTACCTCCATTTGGTCAGATGAAGACTTTATTCCATTTTGTAACAAAAGACCTGCATTCAAACCCCAGCTTGGCCTGGGAAACTTGTGTGTGTGTGTGTCTGTCTGTCTCTGTCTCTGTGTGTAACATTGGCAAGCCAATTCTTGAACATCTCAAACCCTGAAACTCATGTTACAACCATTGTAATTCAGAAATGAATTGACAGCATCTAACTATAATATTCTGTGATACACCTTGAAAAGCTGTGTAATACAAAGACTACGTAGGTGCAACTTCCCAATGAAGTTTTGTCACAGGAGAAGGATAATTGTAAATTGTCCCATGGAGGTCTTTTCTGGCCCTAAAAGATCATATCAATTTACTACTACTCAAGTTTGTTTTGCAGACATTGTATGCTGAGTCCTCCTCTTCCTCCACTTTCAGGAATGACCTGGTTACTTGTAAATACAGTAATGAGAAGCCTACTAACTTATCACTGAACTGCATTAAAACAAAAAAGGTAAAGACTTCATTGTATTCATCATTGTTGAAATATAACAAAATATTACTTTCAAAAAATTTGAGATGGTTTAATAGCATGACTGTTTTGCCACAAAGAACAAAAGAGAGTGTTAGTGTTTGTATCTTATAAGAAAGCTGTAGAGATTGTGCAGGATAGTACGCACCCCGGAAATGATCTCTTTCAGCTTCTGCCTTCTATATAGGTATAGGGTCATAATGACCAGGACCAGCCACTTGAGAAATAGTTTCTACCCAAAAGCGGTTCTGGTTTTAAATGCAGCGAAATGCAGTTTATGAGGGAGTTTCTGTATTTTAGTTTTTAGAGTTTTAGAGTTTTTCAGGGGTTAAATGTGTATATGTGGGGTGGGATTATGTCAATAATTTTGTACAGTTGTATTTTGTTAGGTTTTGTAAAGTCAATAAGTAGATCTTCAATCTCGTTGTTCTGTACAGGACAATGACAATAAAGATTTATTGTATTGTATAGCATCGTATCATTACCTCCCATCTAGACCAGCCTTCTGGCCTACAAGAAAGCAAAACAAAACAAAAAAGAAGAAAGCAATATTATTACAGGAAGAAGAAACCCAGGAACCATAGCAAAAAAGAAAATAAACACTAAAGCATGTGAGTAAATGAACAAAAAATGATAAACATGGACAGAGATGTGGAATAACAGTTCAGTAAAACGAGCCAAAAGCTTTTAAAAGTTCAACATGAGCCTCTAAGCTGCTAGGTCACACCTGCATAGGACTTTTGAAAGGAATGTTGATGTCATTAGCAAATTAATTACCAGTGCTTGTAAGAAAAACTCCTGATATAGCAGTTTGTGGCAGCACCACAATAAGTCTACTAAGTTCTATCTTGTTATATTGCATGTCAATAGTGATACATGAAATCAGTATTTTCCTTTTTGTCCTTGCATAATTAATAAATCTATTAGGCAATTTTCACCCAATAACAAGCAACATTAAAAGCCTTTGGAGCAGCTAACATCAAATGTTCCATGGTATGTATAGCGGGGCATAGATTACACTGACATTGGTGTGAAGTTGTCTGTCCTCTGCACTTGCACAGAATTGTGTCTGTGCAATAGCCCTACTTTCTTACATTTGCTTTAGTTCTTCCAGTTCTACTCTGCAGCCCAGAGATTCTCAACCTGTGGCCCATGGGCTGAATGTGACCCACAGCACCATTTCATGTGGGCCCCTCACTGCCTCTACCACACCAAGAAGTGCTAAGTGGTGGAGGAAGGGCAAAATGGCCATCCGGCCCCCAAAGCTGTCTGAGGAGCATGACCTAGCCCATGGCTTTAAAAGTATGATAACTCCTGCTGTAGCCTGTTAACTGACTTCTATGTGTTACTGCAGACTAGACTTTCCTGGTAATTCTTGTTAATCTGCTATGCTGCAAGAAAATGATACATTTCACATTAATGTCAGAGTGTTCACCTCTTAAATGACCAATCTGTTATGATTCCTGTTATTAACCCGCTGTTCTAATAGCTGTAACACTTATATACTACCCCATAGTGCTTAGTGCCATGATGGCAAACCTTGGCACTCCAGATGTTCTTGGACTTCAATTCCCAGAAGCCCAAGTACCCTGTGAATCCACACAAATGGGTTTACTGTGATTCATCAAGCCCGCGCTGCCCTCGTCACTCCTGGAAGCAGAAATAAAACGCGCCGTATGGTTCGCCATCACGGGCTTAGTGCACTCTCTGGGCAGTTCACAAGGTAATTAGCATTTTGCCCCAATACACCAGGTACTCATTTTATTGACCTCAAAAGGCTGGAAAATAATATTTGAAGGGGGGTCCTTCTGTCATGCAAGTGCTTTTAAACCCACAGACTATCTATGGTAGATTTCTTCTGGATAGAGGGTTGGGCCAAGATATTTTTGGCCTCACTCTCTGGCAGGGACAAGATGCTTCCCCGTTTTCCCCATAAAACCCAGCAAGCCTGACAACTAATTCTTGCTTTAGTATTAGTGATGATAAGACAACACTTGCTACTTGACTTACAAAAACCTGGTTGTCTTGGGAGTGTAGGATAGGCTGCTCAAAATGACTAGTTTGCTTGTATTTTTGTTCTTATTGTGATTACTTTCCTTTAAAAGAAAAGTGAATATTGCAATCCTCTCTACATGGGGTACCCTTGAGAATAGTATGGAAACTTCAGCAGGTGTAAAATGTGGTAGCCAGACTGATTGTTGGTATTGGACCCTTCCACCATATCACTCCAGACCTGACTTGACTGCATTGGCTAGTCATGGTGTTCCATGCCAGATTCAAGGTGTTGATAATCTTTACCTATAAGGAAGGACATTAACCGTTGGAATGTAACAAAGGCTCCTGCACCCGGCCCAACCATCAATTACCAAGCTGCCTGCACTTACCTTACCCCCACCTCACCATTGCCACAAGGGTCCGGAGGTCACCAGTGGGGCAGTTGCCCCACGAATGCGACCAAAAAAACCTACGAGTTCCAGAGTCCTCTGCGCCACGCAACCCCTCAGCCAACCAGGCTGAGGGATGCGAGCACAGAGGAGGCAGGGAACGCGCGGTGCGCCGACTTTAAAAAAAAGCACCGGGAGGGAAAGACTTTGAAAGACCCAGCTGGAGCCAGGAAAAGGTAAGTGCAGTCGGTGGGAGTTAGGGAGTGGGGGGGAGGCATGGCCCCGGTAACCACGCTCCGCTCCCTAACCCCCACTGACCGCACTTACCTTTTGCCGGCTCTGGATTGGTCTTTGAAAGTCTTTCCCTCTCAGTGCAGCCTTCTGCGTAGGGAGAAGCACCAGCCTCTCCTTCGTCCCTGCTGGTGACATGGCCTCGACGCACGCATGGACAAAGGATAGGCCGGAGCGCTTCCTGGCCTACCAGAGAGAAGGACTCGCTTCTCCTTGGGTTGGCTGGGAATGAAAGTTCCATTCCTAGCCAACCCAGAGAGAAGCTAAGCCCCTCCATGATGAGGATTCCTTCTCTTCAGGAGGCAAAGGTGCTGCCTTTGCCTCCTGAAGAGAAGGAATCGCTTCTCTCTGGGTTGGCTCAGAACAAAAGTTTCATTCCCAGCCAACCCAGAGAGAACTCTCTCTCTCTCTCTCTCTCTCTCTCTCACACACACACACACACACACACACACACGGGAAACACTACCCACCCACCCACCCACCCACTGCGGGACAACCCTCCCCCCGCCCCACCCACCCACCAACATGCACGCACACACACAATGTGGGAAACACTACGCACCCACCCACCATGGGACAGCCCTCCCCACCACCACCACCCACCAATACACACACAAAACAAACCTTCCTTCCCAACATACCTGCAAGCAGCCTCAGCAAGTAGCCTCCGCCCTCTTCGCCTATCTCCTCTGTCTGGCTGTCTCTCTATCTGTTATGTACTGAATGAATGTTGCAAGGTTCCCTTTAACTGAATGTATCCAATTGTATCTAATCAGAGACACATTGTAGCAAGCTGTATAAGGATGCGAGCTAAGTGGCCACAGGTGGCAGTAGCGAGCATCCGGCTCACATGGTACAGATTCCCCGAATACCTGAAGAGCGGGAAACCTTCCTGCCACACCACACCTGGAGAAGATGGGCATGATGATCTATGATGTCACGCGGACAGTAGCCAATGAGCTACCACCCGGGATATTCAAATGTCCAGTGTACTATAAATAGAGCTGTTTGTCTGCCATTACCTCATGTTCACCCTGACCATCATGCAATAAAGTTGTGTTTAGCCCTACTGCGGCTCCTTCTATTGTCTTCTGTGCAAGACACCAAACTATCTAACTCACTAACCCCCTCTGGTGGTCTACTCTATCTGTCTCTCTCTCTCTCTCTCTCTCTCTCTCTCTCACACACACACACACACACACACACACACACACAGACTGCTTCTCTCTCTCTTTCTCTCTCTCTCTCTCACACACACACACGACACTCCTGCCTTGCCAGGAATTTTTAATGTGTGTGTGGTGGTTGGAGTGGTATTGTATTGGGGGGGGGGGTGTTGTGCACACCCAAAAACACCCCTAACCACCAACACACACATTAAAAATGCCAGGCTGCCCGGGCACAAATATGTTAATAATCTATAAAGCTCTTAACAGCTTGGGACCACATTATCTGAGGGAACACCTTTCCTGTTCCACCAAAATACTTAAACTTCAGGTGGTCACCGTTAAAGATGCAAGAAAGATTGTTGAAAAATTTCTTGTTCCACAAGGCCATATACCTTTAATTTGTCGATTATGGAAAGTTAGGATTGATTGCACCCAGATAGACTGTCATTTTTTTATAGGAGGGAATATGGAATATTTGTTTTATTGATTTTGTTGATGATGTTGCTGATGCCTGTGAGGTTTGTTTTATTATTTTATATAAAACAGAGATGAGCACTGAACCCTAGAATCAGATACGACTGGCTTTCAGGCAAAGGCGACCCATATATATGGTTTATTGAATGTTTATTATGTGATTTTAAACTTTTGTATATCGCCCAGAGTGCTTCTAACAGATGGGTGGGGTATAAATAAAATAAAATAATTAAAGAATGCTGTTACCATTGAAACCAACCTGTGACATGCGGTCATATCTTTAAATGGAAAATCAAAATGTTTATGGTCCACCGTGTGAGGAGTTTCACAGCACGATCGCTGTGGCTCATTGGCACACCATGGTCATAAATCGTGGGTGATCGTTCTCCTTACCTCATCTGTTTTTACGCCGTAACTTAGAGGCCCCAGTTTGGGCCTCTGACTCAAGGCTTTTGGCCCTCCCCACTATGCCCAGGGATGGCACGCAGTCATTCAGCTAGCACGCAGCTTTCTTCCAATTAGCAAGGTGAGCACGAGGCAGACATGCTGATATTTAGCCAATTAAGTAACTTTATGTTATCGCAGGTAACCAATAAGAATAGATTGCATACTCTTCTCTGGAATGTCTTTGTCTGTTATTCCTAATAAACTCCGACCGGGCGATCTTGCCCTATTGCCTCTTCATGAATCAAGCCTCCGCTGTCTCCTTGATCCCAAAACACAACACCACCGAATCTGGCTAGATTTATTTATATTGTCACTTTCTTTCTTTTTTTTCTTTGAAAGAGATGTTTAACCAGTAGCCTGTGGTTTTATCTAGTTCCTGGTAGTTTTCCTTATCAAATTTTGAGGACGTTTTAATAGTTTCACATGTAAAGAAAGCAGTACAGCTGGTTGTGTATCTCATATGCTTTTCATGATTTTGCTATCTAACAGGAAAAGTATGATGCCACACAAGCAAATCAAATATCTAGAAGAAGGGTGCCCAAACTTTTCAGGCCATGGGCCAGTCATGTGGTTCAGTAGGCTGGTCACATGGTTCAGCAGGCCAGTCACGTGGTTCCTCCCACTGGAAGCAGAAATAAAACGTGCCTTGCAATCTGTTTTGCAACAGATATGTTTTGCAACAAGATGAGATAGATTTCAATCTCGTTGTTCTGTGCAGGATAATGACAATAAAGATTTATCTATCTATCTATTAGGCTGCCATTTTATCTGCTTAAACCAATGCCAATTCATCTGATGTATGGGTGCATTTTACTTCCACTTCCAGGAGTGACAAGGGTGGCATGGGCTGGATGAATTGGCATTGGAGGTCGGATCCGGCCCATGGGCTGTAGTTTGGGCACCCTGATCTAGAAGTAATGCACTCAATTAACCCACAGGGGCTACATATTTTCTCTACCTTCCACATACATGATGGGAATTTTTGTGATAACAGTCCACACTTCTTAAAAATCTCCTTCACAAGAAGCAAAACCAAATGCCATGATTTTTGTAAAGCTCCTAATGCAGTAGCAAGCCTAGTATAAAGTGTGTCTCTACCTAAGAGTTTAATACCATTACAGCTGTGATGAAAAGTTTGCAAGATACTAGAGCACTACAGTGGTGATATGAGGCACCTTGGATTTCCCAATTCTCAACCATAATTTCAAGACAGTTATCTAAATAATTGTAATGAATGTGTGTTTTTTACAATATTTTTATTTTATCTCTAAAATGTTGATCAAAAGAATCTAATCTAATTTTTTATTCTTTTTGTGAGCTACTAAATTTGATTAATCAAGACATCATTCAGTGAGGTAAGGCCTTCAGCCTAGCAAGTACAGTATTTTCCCAGCTGCCAGCTGCAACACATTAACAGCTCCAGCTGCATTAAAAAAATGTTGTACTGCATTACATTTCCTTCCCCCTTTTTTGGCTTGTTTTCTTCTTTGCTATTCAAAAGATACAGAGTGAACAACTCAGCCTGCTGTTATGTCTTGTATCTAATTGTGGGCATAAAAAAATTTACTACCACAATGGGGGGTGGGCTAACTATGGGTGTGGTCAACTTTGTGAGCGTGGCCAAATCTGTGGGTGTAGCCAAATCTGGCCATGTGACTTGCTGGGGGTGGCCATGTGACTGGATGGGCGATCTAGTCATGCCCTGCCACATGGCCATGAAAAAGTTTTCAAACTCAGACAGCAGTGGCTCTTTGGCTGTAAAGGGAGATGAGCACTGCACCCTAGAATCAGATACGACTGTTTTTTTGAGCAAGGGAGACCTTTACCTTTACTTACTAACCACTTGTAACTAATGAGGGCCAAACTTCACAGCAAATTTGAATACCAATCAGGGATCTTCTGTTATTAGGTAAAGGTAAAGGTTGCCCTTGCTCAAAAGACAGTCATATCCAAATCTAGGGTTTAGTGCTCATCTCTGTTTACAGCCAAATAGTCTGCATTTGCATACATTTTTGTGGTCATGTGGCAGGCATGACTAGACACCAGAGTGCACGGAATGCTGTTTACCTTCCCACTGAAGTGGTACCTATTTATCTACTTGCAATTTCTTGCTTTCGAACTGCTAGGTTGGCAGGAGCTGGGACTGAGATGGGAATACTCGGGTCTCAAACTGCTGACCTGCTGATCTTCCAGGCATCAAGTTCAGTGGCTTAACCACTTGAGCCACTGCAGTTATTACTGGTTGTAAAAAGCCACACTGATTTGTAAACTTATCTGTTATGCAGTGGTTAAACTGCTGTACTGCAACCAAAAGGTTGCACGTTTGATTCTGACCAGGGCTCAAGGTTGACTCAGCCTTCCGTCCTTCTGAGGTCAGTAAAAGGAGTACCCAGCATGTTGGGGGCAAAGTGCTAATTAACTTGTGAACCGCCCAGAGAGTGCACTAAGCACTATGGGGCAATATACAAGTGTAAGTGAATGGGAAAATTGAATGATTGCAGGTGACAGTTTGTTATGAAAGGATAATTTGCAAAGTGGAATGACTGTGCGTGAGAGAGGGAGCATAGAATGACTGTGAAAATGTAGTCGTTTATGCTTTAGAGGCTGAGGGGACCACCTAGCCCCACCTATTTTACCATCACTTTCTTCACATGATCATCAATGGGTCTGAAACAGAAATATTCCCCTTCAAATTGAGATTTTATATTTGTACAAGAACCCAACTTTTCCACAGTTGTTGCTGCAGAGGAGAAACCTTCTCCTGTTCAGACTCATCAGTGATTAAGAAGAGGCACATAAACATTAAACATTAAAGGAGGATATGGCTGAGGAACTCGATCTCCAGTATGTCACTAGGAAGACCCTGAATAGGCTGAGGGTAGGAGTGCCTAAATGTAAGATCAACATACTCAAGTAGGGGCTGCTGACAGACAACAACACTCTGTGAGAATGTGGAAAGATACAGAATTCAGTTCATTTGCTGGTCTGGCAATTAATTCTAGAAACATGTACCACTAAAGATTTAATTTTGGCCAACGACAAAGCAAGAAAGTGGGTTCATTTTGACAGTTCATAGTCTGAACTGAACACAAAAGAAGAAACAACAAGGAAGAATAAAACTAGAACCTCTCCTCAAAGACCTGGTACACAGTGATGTTGTCTCTGGTCATTCTGGTATTTTTGTTGCTGACGTAAACAGATCATCCTGGTATTTGTGTCCACACATTAAGAGCATGTTTGTTGCTGAGTGTACTGGGACACACTGGGTTGTTGTGGTATGACTACACACACACACACACTGTTCAGATTTCTCACTCCTTGCACAGATTGTCCACCCTCTTTGCCTTCCATCAACGTGGATCATTTACACTGTTCAATCCTTCTTAAAGAATCCACTGCGTCCACACAGTGCAAGGCTGAACATGTCAACAGAGTCAAAGCATGACCCAAAAAAACCCCTTGTTTTCTAAATTTTATTTAAATTGTTTTCACACCACCACTTGGGTGGTAGTGTTTTACTTTTGCTGTGATTTTTCCAGTGTTAAATCTGCTTGTGTGAACTCAAGTACCAAATTAATACATGCTAGTCCCATGATGGAGAACTTTGGCACTTCAGGTGTTCTTGGACTTCAAAAGCCCAAGTCTCTGTGAATCCACACGAAGGGATTTAAGAATACCTGGAGGCTCAGCATCACTGTGTTAATCTATACTTTCTGCGGTTGTACGTCACTTGACGACCTTTTCTAATGGATGCTTTCCTGCTAGTCAGTCTCTACCCATCCAAAGCCTGACTGACAGTTAGCATAGAAAGTTCTGGAATCAGGACTTTAATGTATGTGAGCCTCATACATTAAAGTAAGGGGCATATCACTAACATTTTGTTGGCTCATCTTGCTTTGAGAATGTTACATTCATTTGCTATCATGTCATGCTGTTATCATGTCATGTTGTTACAGTGGAGATGAACTGCATATGTGCACTGAATGCTATAAATACCTCAATGCTGGTAATAAGCATTATATTGAAAACTTACCTTTATTATATTCTTATGTGCCCTTCTATTTTTTCCTAAACATATCTCATGTATTGCTTTTCTGAATTAGGATATTTTAAATTATTTTTGTCTTTTCTTTTTTTCACTTTTTCTTAAAAAATATAAAAATCTTCTCCACATCAAAGCTTGGCTATTAAGTAGAGGATTATGGTACTAAATCCAACCATGACCTCTTGACTACCTACTAAGAAGATTCTGGGTTAAAGTGTATATGGAAAAAGTACAACTTTGGAGGGCCAGTGTGGGGATGACTCTATAGATGTTTAGCTTTCTGAAGAGCTCAGTCAAATCATAGTTAGATTGCTGTGCTGGGAGCTGAGGTTTCAGGCAGGTTGTGACATCAGTACCAAAGCTTATTCCACCTGAGTCTCACACTCAGGGGAAAATGGAATGTAGCAAACCCCCAGGACCATGAAAACATATGCAGATACAAAGTGCATAGGTCAGTTTAGAAAAATATGGTACTGAGCTCCACATGGCCATGTCTGGTGTAAATCCAGGACAATTTCAGCCCTGCATTGAGTGGACATCAAGATGTCCATTCAATGGAAAGTTGAGCAGGGAAAGTTGAGCAAATGCTGCGTAGAAGCAGGCTTAGTGTTGAAATCATGAGATTTTCCAAATACCCGAACAGGGGTATTGTCTTAACAAATAACTCCCTCAGATGCAGATAACATACCTAGATGTGTTTTTTTTCCTATTGCATATATTAAAACAATGAGAAGCAGGGTGCAGTTCACTACAAACAAGAGGTGACTGTATCTCCGCTTCAGACTTTGTCATGAGTGCATGCCTCTTCCTTTTTCCTTTATGCAGACTTTCTGAAAAGGTTTATTGCCTGGCAATCCTTCAGCCAAACTTCACATTCTGTTTTCTGTTGCCCAACTGCAAGCGGAGCTATTGCAGTTTGCATGTTTGTGTTTCCTTTATGTTCATTCTTTCTTCAAATGGCCTTTTGAGTTTAATGTTGCTGGAAACTGCAACAACACCCTTGTAAAGATTCTTAATCTGAAATTATTTGTATTGAATTGATGCTCCATGTTACAGATCTTTTTAACTGATTGTGATACATGGACAGACAAAATAAAAAGGCCAGGGTATGTAAAGCCATGCAGATATTTATTATTCCGATTACTACACTCAGCCAAAAGGCCAAGAAGTGATATTATTACAAGTTCATTTTGCCTGACTTTGGAGTTTAATTTAATTTAATAAATTTATATACCACCCTATCCAATGGACTCTGGGCAATGTATACAAGTGAAAACCAATATAAAACAATTTTAAAACCCTTAAAACATAGCAATACCACCACCACCCCAATTGTGCCATTTACTATCCAAAAACAAATATAAAATCTACAAAACCTTAACATTAAAAAATTAATTACAGGAGGGGGAGCCTCAGATGAGCCAAAAAAGGGAGCTTGTTGACAAATCCTGGCCCCCAGACCCATTTTTTCAACCATGTCTTCAATTCTTTCCTAAATGGTAGCAATTGGGCCTGGAGACATAGTTCTACTGGGAGGAAGTTCCATAGTGTGGGGGCGACATCCGAGAAGGCCCTTTTCCTTGTGTTGGAGAGGCAAGTTGCTTGTGTTACACACATAGAGAGACTCGTCACTCATAAACTGAGCAGGTACAAATTACAGATATGCACTGTCTCTTACAAACATACATATGGATCAAGGGGTATAGAATTCTGCATTTCTGGGTGACAGCTGTACCTTTTCCTTGTTGGGATAGTGCTGTCACTGTGAAAGTTTGAAAGAGTGGTTTCCTGCTCCCTTTTTTGCATTTTTCTGTGGTGGAGTTGGGCAAATAATTCTGCCAGAAATAATGCTGATGTAGCTTTCTACAACCCAAGTGAATACAGTACTTTCTTTTCCCTTGGAGATCCAGAACTACAGGCATGGGCTCACAAAAGGATATGGTTGGAGAGTTTCAAAATGTGCCTAGGGTAATCTATGTACCAGACAAAGAGAAATGCTATCTGTTATATCATATAGCTGAGGAAAAAACAGAACCACCTTTTCTGTTTTGGAAAATAGCATGCTCCTATTTTAAAGTGAGCTCTTTAATTAATTGATTGAATGAATTGGTTTCTAAAGCACAAATGCTTGACTGATAATAATAATAATAATAATAATAATAATAATAATAATAATAATAATAATAATAATAATAATAATAATAATAATAATAATAATAATAATAATAATTTCATGTCAGAAATTATTCTAGGTTGAAATGATTTTTGTGGAAGAAACTCCACTTAGGGAATGCCCAAATGAGGCTTCTTTCACATCCCCAAGAGCTGGGACAGAGATGGGTGCTCAATCCATCATGCAGTACCCAGGTCTCAAACTGCCGAATTACCAACCTTCCAGCTAACAAGGCGAGCTTCTTAACCACTGGGCCACCACTGCCCCTTGCTTGACTGGGGTAGACCTCACAAAGAAATGTTATTGAATAGTGCTTCATAATGCCACAATCCCACTTCCGCCTCAATGTATTTTACCTACACCTAGAGCATTTTACAACTTGGTTCCCCTCCCCCCAAAAATAATAATTGTTGTTGTTATGCATCATCAAGTTATCTCAATTAATGAGAGAGCTCCAAAATGTCCTGTCCTGAACAGCCTTGTTCAGCTCTTGCAAACTCAATCCTGTGCTTCCTTTAAGGCCGTGGTTACCAACATGGGGCACATACCCCCAGAGGGGGGCAATTTGATATTTAAGGGAGGGGCAATTCAAGAATGAATTACTAATAGTGGATGGCCTTTTAGGCTTTCTCCACATGAATAGGAATTCACTTTTTGAATAATAAGAATTATATGTCACTTTAGTGGTGGTGGTGGTGGTTAGGATTTTAGAGCTGCATAGGTGGGGCATGGCCAAAGAAAGTTTGGGAACCACTGCTTAAAGGAATCATTCCATCTCATATTTGGTCTTCCTCTTTCCGTGCTATTTTCTACTTTTCCTTGCATCACTGTCTTATCCAGAGAATCTTGCCCAAAGTAGGACTGCCTCAACTTTATTATTATTTTACTCTAGAGACAGTTTAGGCTTGTTCATCTTTTTGTCATTCCAGGGTATCCACAAAACTCTCCTTCAGCACCATATTTCAAATGAATCAGGTGTTTTTCTGTCAGCTTTCTTTACTGTCTAGCTTTCATGCTCAAACATAGTGCTAGGAAGCACAATAGTGTGAATAATCTTTGTCTTAGTCTCCAGGGAAACATACTTACATTTGATGATCATTTCTAATTCCTTCGTTGCTACTGCTCCAAACCTCATTCTTCTTCTGATTTTTTGGCTGCAGTATCCATTTGGGTTGATGACTGAACAACACTTTTGTATCTCAATTTCTTCATTATCTGCATTTAAGTTTGATAGTTCTTCTGTAGTAATACTTTTTTGTTTTCTCAATGTTCATTTTCAGTCCTGCTTTGGCACTTTCTTCTTTCACTTCCATTAAAAGTCTTTTATAAAGTCATTGGTGTTTTTTGCTACTATGATGGTGTTGTCTTCCTACCTTATTGTTGTTTCTTCCTTCAATTTTCATTCCTCTTTTTCCATCTGAATCTGAAAACCAGTCCTACCTAATCATTGTTGCACTGTGTCGGCTAGGAAAGTTAAAAAAAGAAATCCCTTCCTTTTTCTCTATAGTACTGATCAAAAAACTGCTCGGAACTGGGATTTTGACTGGAGCTACAGAGAAAAAGAAAGTAAATTACTTATCAGTGCAACAGTGATTAGGCAGAAGGGAAAACATAATTACACATTCTCTGTCCTTCTACAGAGGAGCAGGAGAAGTATTTCATTTCAAAATCTGATATGTTGAGAGGGTGCATTTCCAGTGTACACAGGTGCTTAGAACTGCATATATTGGAACATGCCAAAAAAGCTGAACTCCCTGAAAGAGGTTCAAAATGCACATTGGGAATGACTAAGAGTGCTCTGGCATCCAACATATCTGGATGTTGTGGGGGAGCCTGCCCCAAAATGCCCTGGAAAGTGGACTTAATGCCTATCTAGACAGGCTGTCAGTTAAAATCCAATCAAAGCACATGAAGAATTATACATTCCTCAAGGCAGCCAGATGGCAGCATGCTCAAACAACTAAAGGGAATAAATGTGTGCCAAACAGGCTAATTTGCATTTTATTCATTCATTCATTCATTCATTCATTCATTCATTTACTTACTTACTTACTTACTTACTTACTTACCTACCTACCTACCATTCCATTCTGTTTAAATGCCATCCATCTGTGTGGTCTACCCTCTCTGGGCATTTTAATTGATTAAACATTTCTAAATACAATGGTTATGTATCGTACTATGCTTTTTTTTGTTAACAAAAATCAGTTTAACTAAAGTAATTTGATTTTGAAATTGATAATTCTGTACACTCTTGAACCTTCAAGTAATTATTTTGTTTTTGTTAAAATGTAAAGGAGGTACTGTGCCAGGGTGGCTCTCTCAAAACATGACATGACTCTCCACACAGTAGATAGTCCAAACTGTTCTGTGCAATTAAAAAAAATAGGAGGCTGTAGTGGAGGGTTAAGGGACTGTGGTTGCTTAGTGGTTATAACACTGAACTTGATGACTGGAAGATTATCAGGTGAGCAGTTCAAGTGAGCTCCTGTCTCTGTCCCAGTTCCTGCCAATCTAGCAGCTCGAAAGGAAGAAATTGCAAGTAGATAAACAGGTACCATTTTGGTGGGAAGGTAAACAGCATGGTGATGTTTCAGTTTGATACACACTGTGACCCACAATCATATTTTTATGCATCATGGTATTATAACTGTAATAATTCTGGGGGAGAGGAAGGTACAAGAAATCAGTGGTGGGCATCAGCAGGTTCGCACCAGTTCACCAGAACTGGTAGCAGAAATTCTGGCTGGCCCTGCCCATCCAAGTTTTGAAATAAAGTAGTCCTAATTCGGGTGCAATGCAGGGCTTTCCCACTGGCCACATCCACAGTATGGTAGTAATTTTTTTGGAGCCTACCACTTCAAGTAATGTAAATAAAATAACACTGGACCAAGCCAAAGATCCATCTAGTTCATTATTCTTCATATTCCTAATGCATATTTAACAACTCTAGTTCTATATTCAGTTTTGGTCACCACTGTGGTTAATCAGAATATGGCCTTTTAAAAAGAAATGCTATCATGTCTTCTATTGAGGCTATGAAATTAAAATAGCTATAAGAAAAACTGGATCTGGTCAGCAAGTACCCTTGTTGCTTCAAAATGTAGGAATGTTTTTTTCAATATAGTACTAGCAGTAGCGATAAGATAATTATTTATTTGTTTGTTTGTTTGTTTCCCACCCATCTAGGATAATCTCCCACTGAGTAAATTTAGAAAGAGTAAGAAATATTATGTTGATGAAAAAGAGGAGATAACAGTGTGTGGAAATCATCTTGGCTGCCAAGAAATTGGCTACGTGCAGTAGTTCTGATACTATCTTGGAGCACATTCTTAAGCAGCTGCACATTTTTGAGGGGCCAAAGCAGAAGCAACAAAAACCACAGTTCAACAAGAGTGCACATGTTCTGCCCCAAGATAATCCTTTTTTTTATCTCCCACCAAGAATTCAGAGTGACACTCCCTGGCACTCTGGACTGCACCAGCCAGAGCATCCCTATAAGAGGCCACTGCTAATTGCCTAAATGTGGAGCTGAAAGGTAATCACATAAGCATTTATCCCTTTCCTTTGGCAGTTTCCCTGCCAAACCACCAGATGTCCGGCTGGCTTCACAACCCATGCAAGAATGGGCATGTGACAGCGTGCATGCCAAAGAGCCAATACCCTCCCATGCCATTTTTAGGCATGGTATATAAATGGCAATGATGGTCTCATAGATGTCTTCTTGTTGATTAAAACTCCTCCTTTCTTTACCAATGTATCTGTGTTTCTTGTGCTTGCAAATCCTGGAAAAATCTTTAATCATCTCAAGAATAATGGCTAGTGTAGTTTGTGTATGATTTGTTGCTTTTGGATAGTTAATACCTTCCATTTGTGTAGATGTAACATACACAGTTTTTTGTCTTTTTGTTTTGTTTTCTCTCTGCTACAGATATGCTTATTTGCTCCAAATACTTGAGGATTTTTATTTTATTTATTATTTATTCAATTGTCACTTATTCAAGATGTGAAAGGCCAGTTGCTGTGTTAAACAAATCAGATTACATTGACAACATCTGAATGTGGTGCCTTACAGAAAATGGTGAGCGTTTACAGCAAAGACTTAATTGCGATTACATAATTAATGCAATAACAATTGGACACAACATTCCTCCCCACCCCCTAGCAAAGAACCCACTCTCCATACCTTTGGGATGGACCACAGGTCCATTTAGGGCGCTGAACACTTGTAGGACTTAGGGCAGTGGGTACAGGAGGACCAGGGTCTATGGAACTCACTGGTCGACCTAGGCAAGCTAGGAGTTTTGTGTGGCTTACGTGAAGCAGGGTTTGGGGGGGGGGGGCTTACTAGAAGCAGGAATTGAAACCAATAGCCGTGGTGCACGTTCCAGACTCAAATTAGCTGTAGAGTCTGCCAACTCTGGAGGAGTTCTCAGCAAAGGGGGCACCATGGCAGTCGATAAGAAGTCAGTGGAGGGTTTCACTCTGGCATTACCTCGTAATGGTGCCGAAACTGTACCCATAGAACGAGGGACATTTTCTACCACAGACCCGATGGAAGGTGTTTGACTCAGGAGGGGAATGAGCACTAGCGACTGGCTCAGAGATATGAGGAATATGAGGGGGCTGGCTGAATAGATCCAGATCACGATCGAAAACGGGAACGGGAAGGTCCAACTCCCCCAGGGAAGGATCATCTTGATGTGACCACATTTCAGCTAAGCCTGCAAGAACATTTTGCCCACCATGTGGGGATGTATCTGACCCTACCCCCTCCCCTCTGGGGAACTGGTCGCATACGGGCCACCTACCCTAGCCTTGAATTCCTGGTTGAGGCTGGGCCACCAGCAATGACTACTGGTGAGCGCCTTTGAGTGGACGATGCCAGCACATGAAGCCTGCACTGCATGTAAAACCTTGACCCGTAATGCAGATGGAATTACCAGTTTGTTTTCTCAGAATAAACATTCACACACACACACACACACACTGCAAGTTTATTACATTCCCGGTGATAACCCTTGAGTTCCCTAGAATCTGGCGGTGGCGGCCATCCAACCTGAACCCAAAAGAAAACCCTCAGCACAATGGGGGTCATTATTTGATACAGACATAATATCAAACTTGGCTTGCAACGTAGTGATTATTAGGGTCTTCCACAGTTCTGAGATTTCTGGCTCCACACTGGACATTGGAAAGAGTTTATCAAGTTCAGTCTTTGCACAATCTCTGCGTACAACATGTGCTTGGTGGCTCTTCATGTTAATCATTTTGACTGTGTGACCCAACCCAACATTCACAGCCCCCCATTAACCCCAAACCCAACCTGACTGGGGTCAACCTGAAGCATACCGATGCCTGACAAGACAATTCCTAGGGGCCCAAACCACTGCATACCCATAAGGTTATTTTTACCCAGCTTGACCACAGCAAGAGGGAGTTTTGCAGTGAAGCCTTTGAATCGCACATCAAAGGAGCCCATGCCTAGCACATGGATGTGGCAACCCTGCACATCTCTCAACGAGACCAGCAGAGCCCACAACTTGGTCCGCAGGCGGAATCTGGAAAAACTCATGCTGGGCAAGGATCAAGTATGATGATCCCAAGTCGATCTCCATGTGGCAGCGATGACCCTGGAGACTGACGTCCATGAAGAACTGGCCCGTGACTGCATGAACACTGGAACCGGAACCTCTACCTTGACTGTCGTTGATTTTGGAGACCTGAAGCTTAGAAATTCGGGTGCACCTTTCCTTGATGATCCCTGTCTTGGGAGGGCCTCTCGGCACGCTAATGGCCATCCTGGTTTCACAACTTCTGAGCAGTGCTGAGTGTGGAGACGTCTTCTCCCTCAGCCCAGGCATGATGCAATGTTGCCCCAGGACGATACAGCCTGCCTGCCTTGGACTTTGCCGATGTCGTCCTCCTCCGTGGTGCTGCTTGAAGAGGCTGGCGCACCGAACGGACCATGGCAACAGCTCGTCGATCCCCTCTGGACCGGCGCAGCGGATCTCACCTGGAGCTGCTCTCCTCCGACCTTTCCGAGTGTCTGTCTTAGACACGTTGAAACTCCCGAACGGCATTGCAATAGCAGGAGATCCCATCCTCGTCACCATTGTTGAGTCCGAAGGTAATTAGCAACAGGACAGCAAGTTCAGGGTTAAACATTAGTGATTTATTATCAGCTCAGTTAAGGCTTGTTCGGACTGGAGAATAAGGGGATGAGGTAGCAACTTATATACAGGCAGAACTGCAGTTACAGTGATACATTTGCCTGGGCTTTTGCTAATGTGGGAAACCTTTGTTAAACCAATCAGATTACATTGACAACACCCTGAGTTGGCCTAGGCTGAGTGGGCGGTACAGAAATTGAATTAATAAATAAAATAAATAAATAAATGTGGCACCTTACAGAAAGGACACACGTTTACAGCAAAGACTTAATTGCCATTTCATAATTAAAGCAATAACAGTTGGACACAACAGGGGGGATCTGTCTAGTCCCATGATGGCGAACCTTGGCACTCCAGATGTTCTTGGACTTCAATTCCAAGAAGCCCAAGCCCCCGTGAATCCACATGAAGGGATTTACTGTAATTCATCTGGCCCGCACCACTCTCGTCACTCCGGGAAGCGGAGGTAAAACATGCCCGTATGGGCACATTTCATTTCCGCTTCTGGGAGCGATAAGGGCAACGCAGGCAGGATGAATCGCAGTAAACCCCTTTGTGTGGATTCGCAGGGAGCTTGGGCTTCTGGGAACTGAAGTCCAAGAACATCTGGAGTGCCAAGGTTCGCCATCACGGGCCTAGGTGGAACCTTGGTGTTGTGGCCCATCACGGCCAACAGGAGCGGCAGGGAGCCACCGCGGATGGTCCCGAGGGAGGGCTCGCCACAAAGGCATTTCAGGCCACCCGCTTCTCCTTGCTCTCTCTCCTCCTCCACCACCTCCTCCTTCTTCAAGTGCTGTATTCCGAATACAGTACAGTATTGGCTATCCCAGTGATGGGCAGTCTTGGCCCTCCAGCTGTTCTTGAACTTCAATTCCCAGAGGCCCTGATCAGCAGGCGTGCTGATTTGGACTTCTGGGAATTGAAGTTCAAGAACAGCTGGAGGGCCAAGACTGCCCATCACTGGGCTATCCTCACGACGATGGGAATCGAACGCAGCGGCCTTCCATTTTTCCTTCTGCATCACAGCGTGACACCTGTATAACCGATCCCGTCCCGCGAGTCACTTTCTGGTCCAGAGCCCCTTTTGGCACATGACAAAATCCTCCTCAGCCCCAGGCCAGGATCGAAGCTGCTGCCCTCCATCCAGGGCTGTAGCCAGGATGCTAGATGGAAGGGGGGGGGGGTGTTTCAGGAAGGGCAACAATGTCACACACATATAACATTGGCATTCCATGGTGGGGGTGGGGGGCTGTTAGCTCAGGAGGGTTTTCGCCCCCTGCCCCCCATATGGCCTTGCCTCCATCAAGGCGGATTCAAGTGGTACATATTGGGGAGCGTCACCTGTGGACTTCGCCACCCAAAGCCGCTAGTCCTCAGGGTGGTCGGTGGGTTAGTTAACCGCCGACTGAGGTTCGATTGGCGTTAAGTCTCTGGCAGTATGATCTTCTCTTATTATAGCAGGATAGCCAAGGTTCGCCATCAGGACGTCTTTTTTCCCCCCACCTCCCCTAGGAACTACAAAACCCAATCGGCTGCCCGTGGCTTGGCTCTCGTCGGTGGCTTCGCTTGCCTCGCCTTGCTGCCTCGGCTCCCGGCATCCCACACCGCCGGGGCTGTACCCCCGCCGCCGCCGCCGCCGCCGCCGCCGCCACGCGCCGCTCACCTGGCAGGCCAGGGCTCCGCAGCAGCCCACCGGAACACGTGGCTCTGCGCCTGGCTCTCCCCGCCGCCTGCCCGACAGCTCTCTTCCCCGCTTTCAGCCGCCCTTACTTACCCTCTGCCTCCCCCTGGCAGTCGGTTGGCGTCTTCCTCGGGCAGAAAGGAGAGAGGGGTGGGGGAGAGACCAACTGTGCGCTGGAGGGGGGGGGGGCGGCTTGAAATGAGTCACGCCTGGGAGAAGCAGGGAAACTCCAGCTCCTCTGTCGGGGCCAGCACGAATGGCAAGGCGCATGCGCGTCTTCCTGAGCCTCAGCTCGTTCTCTTTCGCTCCCCACCCTCCTCCTTCCCTTGCTTTCCCTTCTCCCTCCCTTCTCTCTCTCTCTCTTTCCCTGCTGGCTGGGTGCTGAAGTTGGGCGGATGGCAGCAAACCAGCTCCGCTAGGGACCCGCGGCACCACCAGCCTTTCCCCCAGGATCGCTCTGTGCAAAGCACGCACGTCCAGGCGGGGTGGGTAAGGCAGATCCTTCTCTATATCTATCTGTGTCTGTCTGTCTGTCTGTCTGTCTATTAACACCACCACCCCATCTTTCCTTTCTCCTTCGCTCCTTTCCCTCCCCTCCAACCTCAGCCCTTGGTGGCACCAAAATGTCTGCTTTGGATAGAGACCCGATGCATGGGAAAGCTGTGGATCGGTGTGGCTCTCTCCGGATCGCCTGGCTACAGGGGCGGGGGGGAGGACGGGGGTCCCCGCCGAGCCAGAGAGAGGGGAGGGAAGGAGGGGAGGGACCGCCTTCTCCTGCTGCCACGAGGAGGGCCAAAGGGGGCCAACCAACCAAAGCGGGGGAGGGGGGGCGCCCGAGGTGCACACTCGGCGGTACGGTGGGTTTGGCACAAGGTGGTGGGGGGTTGAGAAAGGGGGGCCATGTTGTTTCTCTCCAGTGATGCAGAAGGGGGGTGGGGAAAGAGAGGGGGGCTTGCGAGCGGCGTCTTCCCCTTCCCCCGCCGGACCTACCGCGGCCACCCCGCCGAGCGCGCGTGTGGGGTTGAGGCGGCCAAGGGTTCCGAACGGACTAGACCGGGCAGGAAAGCAGAATAAGAGGCTCGGGAAGCCCCAGCGGGGAGGATGGCGGCGCAGGGAGAAAAAGGAGGAAAAGCTCAGCTGAGGGAGGAGGAAAAGCGAATAGGAGAGAGAGAGAGAGATGCTTGGGGGGGGGGGGGCGAGACGATGGAGGAAGAGGAAGAGGAGAAGGAGCTCCTGCCCTGGGCCACCGGTCCCGTCCCATCCCCTCCCTTTTCAGGTGCGGAAGAGATTTGCCCCCGAGAGGTTCTCGAGTGTGCCTTTTTCTCTTGAAGGAGGGCGGGCGCCCCCCCTCAGAGCCGGTGCGCCAAGAGGGGGGGGACCTCATTTCCCCACTTTCCAATCCTCCTCGCCCTTTCTCGTGTGTGTATGTGTGTGTGTGAGAGAGAGGGAGGGGGTGTCTTCCCTCCCTCTCAGAACAAAAGAGCGCCTCAGGGAAGCCTGGCTTTCAAAAGGGAGTCAGGGACTCGCCCGCAGCCTGCTCTGGTCGCTCTTGAGGTGTGTGACATGGGGGAGACCCTCGCCCCTCCCTTCCCATCACACCTCAAGAGCGCCCGGCGGGGAGCGCCCCCTCCTTCCACAGACAGACAGATAGTCAGTCAGTCAGTCAGTCACAGAAGGCATTTCCCGCCAGTGTGTCCCTTCCCCCTCGCTGCCCGCTTCAGGGACTCTGCGGCATGGCCCTTGGAGGGGCGGGGGGAGCGAGGCTTGAATGCCCCCCCTCCACACACACACTGACACACACACAGACACACACTTGCTTTGAAAATGTCGGCAACTGAAGGAAGGGCAGACACAGACAGACAGACAAACAAGAGGAGTGGGGGGGGGGGGGCACCGGCGGCAGAAAAAGGCAGCCCCGTGTCTGAGGGGAAGCGGGGGAAGCCGAGTCCAGCCCCCCGCCAGGTAGAGTTTAAAACAACCACCACCGGCTGCCAATCATTGTGAGTGACAGCTGGCGGTCAGGGAGGCCACGCGAGCGCGGGTTTCCTCTCCTCGGCGGGGTTTTCTCTCAGAAACTGCTGACTCGGGTCGGGTGTGGGAAGGAGAAGCGAGCAGATGTGGATGGAGAGGGGATCTTCCTTTCCAAATCGCTCCGCTCTTCCCGTCCTTCCTCCTCCAGGAAACAGGGGAGACTGATGGTGATGGATCAACACTCTTGTCTGTTTACACGTTGTCTGCTGCTGGGGCTCCTCGTGTTGCTCCCTCGGCATCTGCTTCCCCCCGTGGCAGATTGAGGCAGACAAGGGAGTTAGTCACACTGGCATTTTTATGCTGTTTTAAAGGCGAACGCGACACTGCAACAGGGATTTTTCATAAATCGCAGACTACCCACTTCTTTATTTTGCGTTAGGGCAGACATTTAAATTAATGGGCCAGGAGGAGTGTCTCCACCAGGGTAGTGAGGAGCAGTGCCCCTCCCGATATACTTGCTAATCCCGGGTTTTTAAATGTGGTGTTGGAGGAGAGTTTTGAGAGTCCCCTGGACAGGGAAGAGAACAAACAGGTCAATTTTAGAAGAAATCAACCCTGACTGCTCCTTAGAAAGTCAAATAGTAAAGCTGAAGTACTTTGGATATCAAATGAGAAGAGAGGATTCACTTGAGAAAGCCTTGATGCTGGGAAAGGTAGAGGCAAAAGAAGAAGTGGGCGGCCAAGGATGAGATGGCTAGATGGTATTGTAGACACAATGGGCACAGGGCTGGGTGGGTTGGGGAGGATGGTGGAGGACAGGGGTGCCTGGCAGGCAATGGTCCATGGGGTCGCAAAGGGTCGGAATCGACTGTGCAACTGAACAACAACAACTTGTTTTCAATATGTGTAGCCAAATTATTGTCCCGCAATATAATGCTCTTCGCTACTCCTTTGCTCCTTTCATCTAGTTTTTTCTGGAGCTGCCCCAGTCAATATCCTACCTGCCCAGAACGTGTGTGTATTAAAATCTATATTGCTGTTTGCTTTATTTGATTATATAATTTCAAGTAGCTATCATACCTTCACTTGCTTGAATTAAGGAGAAAAGTATTGATACAATGTTACAGTTGTAGCAAAATTTAGCCCCTACCCCCAGTTTGATCATGAGCTACTTATGGATTAGTAGAGCATTCTCTGTTGCCTGAGCCATGTATTGCTTTCTGCTGCCTAATCATTTATTTATTTCATAGCATTGTCCTTTATGCTTACTTACTCAAAAGTAGGTCCCTTTTGAATTTAATGAAAATTATTTCCAAATAATAAGTTTCTCCTTCTGAACAGTGGTTTCTTCTATTGTAAAAACTGCCAATTTTTTAAAAAGGTTTGCAATTAAGACTAACTGGAAATTATATCCAAAGCCCAAGAATCCTTAATGTTTTTGCAAGTATGACTGGGAAGGCTGAGGTAATTCAGCTGTAATGTCTATGTTCCAAGGTACTCTAATCTTATTTCATATGCAGTAGGGCCAGGTCTTAGCTTTCAAAATGGAATCCGGGTTCAATCTTAGTAAGGTCAGTCTCAGACTAAGCTTCTCTCACAATACTATGTGCCTCTGGGAACAATGAAAATTTAAACAAAATTGTTTTCCTATCTGGCATTCTAAGTGACTTGATCTGTTCTCAAAATCTTGTGTACTTTGTTGCTGAATGTGTCAAGTGATGTACTGAAGTAGCTATCATTATACCTGGGCCAGTGTGGTGGATATGGAAGTTTTCACATCATGAATGTATAGGCTAGTCTTATTTCTGACAGAAGTAATGTGCAGTAGAGCAGCTTGGCATTTGATATCTTAGTGGCTGGACATAGACTATGAAACCCCTTTCCGAGGGAAGCAAGGTTAACACTCTTCTTTACGTCTTTCCAACAGTGGACAATAGGCTGGTCTCCCCCCCCCCCCCCCAAAGGCAAGCCTTTAGCAGTTCAAGATAGATGACTATGAGAAAGATTTATAATCTGATGAATGCTATCCCCCCCATTTTAATCTTGTTTGTTTAAAATTGCTTTTTAATTTTTTCAAAAAATCTTTTAAAAATTGTAGATTTTTTCCCTCATTCTATTGTGAGCTGCCTCGGGTTCCAGTTAAGATGAAGTATTAATCAATCAATGGGAATAAAATTAGATGTGATTTCATGCCAATTTAAGATTTTTTTATTATTGACATTTTTAATCACACACCAATTTTTGCTACAAATCTGCTACAAATCTGCAAAAAAATTCACTCTGCACTGAGTAACAAATAACTGGAGGATTTGACTTGGAGCCATTTGCTTTTAAGAGGGTTCGATAAGTCTATTAAAAACAGCCTCTGATTCTGGTTATATAATTACAAATACCTACATTTTATATATAGTAAAACACAACATACATGGTGTTGGTGGTATTGGTGCTAGTGGAGGGGTGTTGCATCACTTAGGCATTTTGTTGGATTTCCTGTGGAAGCAAAAGATTAGCTTCTCCTCATATTAAAATACAAAGTATCAGAGCTACAAAAGATGTTGCTGCTTCTAAATACCAAAGATGTTACAAGCAAGAGCTGTGGAGGAAAGTAAATGCCTGTTCTATATCTTGCCCATTTATTTGCTCCGAGCTTGCAAAGGCCAGCATTGGAGCATAACTGCTGTTCCATCTTACTTACTGGAATTTTAGGCTCAGGAGGTTATAAGCCAGTGATTCATCCTCTTTGCTCATAAACTGCTTGGTATGTTCTCCTCCAGTTTTGGCCAATCAAGGTGGCTTCCTCTAGGCTCTGCTGGAATTTTGACAGGAAGAGCTGAGTGGTTGGTCTATCAACAAAGAAGCCAAATCATTTCCATAAAAGTATCTTGGTGCATTCTGCCCCTTGTGTTTGGAGAATGCATTTGAAGAAAAAGGAAGACGGGTGGAAGAAGACCTCCATTTCTGCAAGGAAAACTATGTGTAAGGAAGATACAGAAACTTTGTCTTTGATACACCTGAACTTCTTGCTCTGCTTAGCCCCCAGGAACCTGCCTTCTAAATTGGACTGTTCTTTAACACACTTAAAGGCAAACCAGCACTGCGACTCCCCACTCTCCCTTCTATTTTTTTCCTCTGCATCTCAGTACTGTTTCTTTTCCACTTGCTGAAGGTGATGCCTTTTATCAAGGATTCCCTTGGTGGTCCCTTAGCTGCACTGCCTGGATTGTTTGGTTAAAGCAAGGGTGACCAAACTTTTTGGGCTACAGGCTGGTCATGTGGTTGAGCAGGCCAGTCATGTGTTTCCTCCCACTGGAAATGGAAATAAAACACAAAACACTACTGTAAATGTGTTTATGACAGCAGTGGGTGCATTTATTTGCCATCGGCCGGGGGGCTCGGCTCTCTGGTACAAGGAGGAGAGCCTTCTCTGTGTCCGCATCGGCCCTTTGGAACCTCCTGCCTGTGGAACTGCGTCTCCAGACAGAGTTGTTGCCCTTTAGAAAAGAACTAAAAACCTGGCTGGCGGGCCAAGTTTGGGGTGCAGGTGGGGGGGTGGCTTCCGTTGTGTGGTTAATATAGGGGAGGATGCCTGCCCCACGGTTTCTTCAGTTCCTGCACCCCTCTCTTTTTAGGGGTGCGTTCTTATTGCTGGTTTTTAATCTGTTTTATTTGTTTTTATCTGTTTTTACCCACTGTTGTGAACCGCCCAGAGTCGGCTTTGGCTGAGTGGGCGGTATAAAAATTTAACAATAAATAAAAATAAATAAATAAATTTATGGTAGCGTTTTGTGCATGCGCATTTAACTTCCGGTTCCAGGAGCAATGTGGGCTGGATTATTAGGCACTGTAGACCAGATCTGGCCCACAGTCTATAGTTTGGAAACCCCTGGGTTAAAGTATTTCTGAAGGCATTTCTTGTACATTTGGTATTAGTGGTTTCCATATCTTTTCTATCATATTTCCTGCATCTGTAACAGATATGGAATTTTATAGATATTGCGTAGATATTTCTCACTGTCAGCTACAGCTGCTGCCCAGTAGCTGCCAGTTTATTTTGCAGGTCTTTAAGTACAAACAAACAATAGCAAAGGGGAATGTGTTTGTGGTATAACCCATCCAATCCTTCAAACTGGGAAATCACTATTCATGAAAAATGTTATATTTGCACAGATTGTTCAGGATAAATAGAGAAACAAACAAAAATGTTATGATACTTTCAAGATTTGTGTGGATGGGAAAATGGGGAAAGGAATGACAGGTAATAGTAGCCATTCTTTGGTTGCTGCAGTAATGCTTTGTCAGCTTCAGCCAAGTGATCAACTGAAGTTTATCTGTACTTTCAAAATGGCAGAATGCAGTAATGATTTGAAATGACTTTAGTGAAAGTGAAAGAAGTGCCAAGGCAAGATTGCAGCTGAATCTTAAGAAGTCAAAAATCTTGACTACAGAAGAACTATATGGTATTAATGTTGATAATGAAGGAATTAGATAAGATTATCAATTGTAAGGATGTGTTGCTGGAGACCTAAGACCAAGATCATTCGCACTATTGTATTCTTAATCAACATATACAAGTCTGAAAATTAGACAGGAAAGAAAGCTTACAGAAAAAAGTGATTTGTTTGAAATTTGGTGCTGGAGGAGTGCTTTGCAAATTTTCTGGAAAGTTGACCAAGTGATCCCTAAAGCAAAGCAACCCTGAACTAACTCTGGAGGCAAGCAAAATAAAATGGAGGCTATCCTGCTGTGAGTATACCATGAGAAGGCAGGATCCTTTGGTAAAGACAATCATGCTAGGAAACTTTGAAGGCAGAAGGGAAAGAGGAAAGCCAAATGTGAGATGGGTTGATTTCCAAAATCAGGGGTTCTCAACCTTTTAAAGCTGGGGGCCGGGTCACGCTCCCTCAGACAGCTTCAGGGGCCAGACGGCCATTTTGCCCTGGCTGCCATGCATGGCACTTCCAGGTATGGAGGAGGCAGGGGGGGCACATTAAATGGTGTTGTCGGCCGTAACCTGCCCCCGAGCCGTTCATAGGGTTGCCTTACATTGGAGGTTAATTGATGGCACATAACAACAACTTCATGTCTCACTCCTGTATTCACTTTTTCTAAACTAAAAAGATCCAAATCTTGTAATCTTTCCTTACAGGCCAACTACTGCCAGTTGATCAGCTATTTACTTATTTTTGTTGCCATTTTCTGTACCCCTTCCAGCAGAAAGTTATGTTTTTTGAGAGGTAGCAACTGGAACTGTACACTGTATCCCAAAACCAATTTGCACCGCAGAACTAAAAAACATTGTTTCATATTGGCAACTCTATTAGCAATTTTTTTCTCAATGAAATCTGTCATGGAGTTTGCTTTTTCACCATAAATGCACGCTACTAGAACCGTTCTTCATTAGGCATGCTGGTTTTGATTTCGACAATGTGTATGTGAATTTTTACCCCAGTTACTTGTTAAAATTGAATTACTTATGCTACTGCAGTGTGATAAAGTGGCTATAGCAATGGCATTACCCTATTGTAGCCTGATTTTAAATCATCTTAGCATGCTGGAAGCACTCAGATTAATTGTTATGTCTCAGGCTAACATGTCTCACACATCTTACGTGGAACTGAGAAGGCAAGCCCTGTACATCACTTTGAACATCTCAAAGAAAGGCTAAACTAAAAATGCCAGTGCTTACAGTCCTGTATATCAAATTGCTCTATCTGTACAAATGAATTCCCCCTCCCCATGGGCTGTTCCTTTGGCTTTGACAGTAGCAATCTATGCAGCAATCAACAAATGAAACAATGTGCAAAAAAGGAAAAATGCAGCAACTCGAAGATGCTAGGAAAAGCTGTTTTGTAGCAAATATTTGATTGAAGAGCCACCTATAGCCCCAATTATATTCACCGGCTGATTATTAAAGCTTCTCAGCATTCAGGGTTTTGCTTGGGAGCTATTGGAAATAAGGATATAAACATTTAGAGTCAACATTAACTTCTAGCTAACTGCAAATTTGGCAGGGGTGGCCAAGCTGGCATTGGTAATATTTGGAAGAAGAGAGACCCTGCAATAGTCACTGGCTGGATTTGATTGTTCATGTCCATTATACCAAACCATGACTGCCTGCTCTGCACTATACAGTAGAAACCACAGCCAATGCTAGATACGTATACACATAATTGTGTTATTATTGTTCCTTCTTCTTCATTGTCTAGGTCAGACTTTAAACTGCCAAAACGAAGCCACCTTTGGGTGAATTCATTCTGTAGTTTCTTTCGCCTGACCTAGTGTGAGAAAGATTAGCCAGCACAACAAACAATTGTAAAATAGGACTAAATGGATGTTTAGGAAGACTATTGTGAAATCTGAGCAACTGGAGAAGAGCTCTTGACAACCTCTGTAGTTAGCAGAAACCTAACAAATCACACAGTATACAAAAAATGCACAGCAAGTAACAATATTTTTTGTAATGTATTACATTTTAAGGTAGCAAAAGTATGGTTGTTCCTTTTGCAAAATAATGTGACAGCTGGTAACACTGTAGCTTGCTATATAAAAAGCAAATGCTGAAATTCTGTTCTAAAGTTATGCAAGTGACGTAACTTTTAGATGTGGATTCTTGTAAGTAAAGAAATTTATGTGGCCATTATCTGTTGTACACCGAGTTCAGTGGATTGACATGCAATGGATAATATCTATGGAGACTTTTTAACTTATGGTAATTTGCTTCAAAGGTTGCATTGTTTGCATAACTGTGAGAAGATATTTCAGTCAAAGTTTATTTTCTCTCTCACTATTTTTGGAAAGAAAATGTTCAGGAGCATGTTGAAAGGATTTCTTCAAAATTTTGTCTGTTCTCTTACTTTTAGCTTTTGTTTTCCAACAAAAAAGAACTAAAAGGGAACTGAGTGTGGAAAACTGAGGAATGGAATCCTGTTAATAATTATGTCGGGCTTGTATAACTTGCTGTAGCTAATCAAAGATAATTGATGAGGTACCAGAATACATCTCAGTAATGCAGTTGAGTGTATAATCATTTGCACATTTCTTCACATCTGGGCCACAAAGAATTGGAGGTATTTTTTTTTAAAAAAAGAAATATCTACACTCACAAGAAAGCCAGACTAACAAATTGGAACCTAACTAGTAAACACAGCATGCTGGAGACCTGGTTAACTTCCCATTTTTGCTGCCTGATTATGAAAACAGAAGAGTTCTTGCACTTTCCCCAAGCCACATGGCTGGTGGCCGAGAAGCACTTCCCACCACCACCACACACATACACACATGCGGATTCCCCATGCCCGGTGGGCATGGAACGGCCCGCGCAGAGGCCACTTCGGGAGAACGCTCCTTGAGCCGTGGGCTCTGCGGGCAGAGAAATTAAGGGGGGTGGATAAATGATAGGGTTTGATTCACCCAATTCCTTGACCTGGCCAGCGGATCTGCTGAGAGAGCAGATATCTAACTCTGTTACCCATTAGAGTAATCACTCATCTCCGGGTCTCAGTCTAATCTCAGGCACAAATAGAAGCCATGTTTACCCCTGCCTAATCCTTGGACAATGGTGCTTCCCATGTCAATGTTTGTCTCAGTTAATTAACTTCCCCCAGAGAGATTCCCAATTAACCCGAGTAAACAGGTGATGTGATTTCTGTGAGATGACGGTCTTGCCACCGTTGCGCTTTTCCCTCTATATATGGTGAAGTTTTCCCTCAATAAATGACTGATCTGATCTCCCTCCATACTGCCTCGTATCGTTTCTTGATCAGTCTCCTCCGGGACCTACGGCCCTCAGCGGCCCCGATTCCTACACACACATACCCACCTTTTTTCTTTGGACATAACCATGAAGCCAACAACAATTTTTAGGAACCAAACAGGAGGAACCTGTCCTGTAGTTTCTACTACAATGGTCAGTTCAGCTTGTTGTCTTTAGATGCCAGTGGCAATTGAGTGCATTTAGATTTTTAAAAATAAATCTCAAATCCTTTGTGACCCAGACTCTTACCATTTGTAAGGTCTCTACATTTACCATTTCTTTTCACCCATCCTTTAGCCCACTGTATCGCAAATTATGGTCCACGGAACACTGGTGGACTTCAAATCCCATAAGCCTAAATCAGTACATTGGCTGATCAGTGCTTTGGGGGAATTGATTTAGGCTTCTGGGAACTGAAGTCCAAAAACCAAAGATTGGGAACCACTGCTTTAGCCCATTGTCCTAACTAGAACAGATTAATCTAAGAAATCTTTTTTTCTAATACATCTCTTACTTGCTCCATCGTCTCCAACCAGTCTTTTAGTCTAATAACATTTTTCTTCCACAATAAATCCTCTAAACTCCATTTCAAGTTTTCTAGGAATTTTTAAAATTCTACTAATTGATGGAAAGGGGATGTTATTGGAATATTTTTTCTATATTTGTTCCAAAATTGTAACATTTCTAAGAAAAGTGTTTTTTAATTTTTTTAACAATACTCATTACTTTGTTTAAAAAGAATATTCTTGCATTTTCTTCCAATATCTTGAATTTCTAGTTTTGATCATATTATATAACTAAGTTGAGATATATTATTTACCATGTATCTCATTTGATTAGACATATCGTATAGCTTTATATTATGGAGAACTAGCCTCCTAAGTTTTGAGGCTTATAATACCTTGGGGGGTGGGGGTGGCGTGTTAATTCATTCTCAGAATTTATTAATCACGTTTTTTCATTCTTTCAACTCTTCTTCTAATAACTTTACCAGTAGCATCATAAACAAAAATATCATTTTAGCTATAATGTCCATTTTACCTAGTAATTCTGACAAACCATAATAATTTAATCCTTTTATATGCAATCAGATATCTTTAATATCTTGTTTACTTTTATCAAAAAAATCTTTTTTTAATCTTGCAAATATTTTGTTATATTTTTGCCTAAAATTTTTATAACTACATATTTTAAAACTAGCTTTTCTCATAATCATCTCTTTTTCTACTTAATTACAGTTAAAGAACATCATCTCTGATTCACTTCATTTTATACATGTCAGTTATTTCCCAAAACAATTCAAGTGTAATTTAACTCTATAGGTTCAGATGGGTACTCAATGATTAATAGTGTATCACCTGCAAATAAACTAACATCAACCTTATCCTTATAACCTACTAGCATATTTTGCCCGGCGGTGCCGGGCTTTTTAAAATTGTGTTGGATAGTAAAGGGTTTCATTTTGTTTCTTGAACCAATGGTGTTGGGCTGTTTTAAATGGTGTTGTAAGATTTTGTGATCTTGTGGCTTTGTGGCCCTGCGTCCGCCTGCGGCGGACTTGCGCTCCCAGTGGGGTTTTTTTTTGGGGGTTGGTTTTTTTGTTTGTTTGTTTTTGCGTGCTGGCTTCCTCAGTGCCGGACTTTTTAAATTGGTTTTTGAACGTTTTTGTTTTATGTTTATGCAAATTTTATTTTAATTTAATTAATTTAATTTAATTTAATATTATTTAGTTTATAATTTAATTTTGGTTTTTAAAATGTTTATTTTTACGCTTTTTATTTTTTTGTTTTGTTTTTTTGGAGTGAAAAGTGATTTCTGGTTTTTTTGGTAATTTTTGAGATTAGTGTGTTTATTTTTGAATGTTTTTATAACTTATTTGATTAATTTTGGAATTAATCTTATTAGTTTTAATATTTTTGAATGTTTTTTCTCTTTTGGCCTCTGGGTGGGGGTGGTGAGCTTTTCTGCTTCTCTATAATTGTTGCCTCTCTACAATTGTTCTCTTCTGTCCTCTGGGTGTCGCTTCCGGTAAGTTTTCTCTTTCTTTTCTCATTTGAGTTCTGGTCCTCATAGATGGAAGACGTCTTTTGGTAAGTTCTCTAGGGGTTTTTTTTTTGGGGGGGTGGGATTTTTTTGGGAGGGTGTGTCTGTGTGTTTTTTCTTGTTTCTTTTTGACTGTTTTTGTGTTTCATTTTTGGATTTTTGTGTGTTTTTGAATGTTTTTGGTTTGTGTTTTTGTGTTTATTTTTTCAGGGGGGGGTGGCTTTCTTTCCTGCGGGCCATGCTGGCTGGCCCGTGGGAAGGAAGGGCAATGGCGGGGAGGCTTTCTTTCCCACGGGCCATGCTGGCTGGCCTGTGGGAAGGAAGGGCAATGGGGGGTTTCCTTTTTTCCCCACGGGCCATACTGGCTGGCCCGTGTGGAAGAAGGGAAGTTGTGGGGGGGTCTTGTATTTTTTGCGTGCCGGCTGGCCCTTCGAACGGAAGGGCAGCGGCGGCGGGGGGTTTTCTTTTTTTCCCCACGGGCCATGCTGGCTAGCCCGTGGGGAAGAAGGGCAGTTGCGGGGTGTTGTTGTTTTTTTACTTGTGTTTTTCGCGCGCCGGCTGGCCCTTCGAATGGAAGGGCAGCGGCGGCGGGGGGTTTATCTTTTTCCCCATGGGCCATGCTGGCTGGCCCGTGGGGAAGAATGGCAGCGGCGGTGGGTTTTTTTTTTTACTTTCATTTTTTGCACGCCGGCCGCCTCAGCGTTCTGCGCGCTAATGGCACGCAGGACGATGGGGCTTGTAGTTTTGGGTGTGCGTTTTTGCTTACTGCAGCGGTTTTTCCCTTGCGGCTTTTTTTGATTGGCCGCGGCATGTTTCCGAACGTTCCTTTTGCCGCGCCGCTCAGCCTGATTGGCTCTGGCGCGGTGCGGCGCCAAGGAACGTTGGGAATTGAAGTTCCCTTTTTTTGTTTGTGACTGGGGGGCTCCTGCCCCCGGGTCGAAAATTTCAACCCAACAGTTACCTGCAAACCGGGTTCGGGCGAGTGAACCGAGGCCCATTACAGGCTAGTGGGGCCTGGTGCAACATCCTTTGTCACATTCCAACGGTTAACGCACCATTTTATAGGTATAGACTAGCTTAGTGCCTGGCTTTACCCAGGTGTCGTTGGGGGGTGGGACACACCCTTATCTCCTGGGTGTTTGGTGGCGGTGGCTGTGCATCTGGTCCTCCGGGGTGGCCATGTCCGTGACAGGGGTGGTTGGGCTAGTTTTGGTCCCGCCCCAGGTCCGCTGTGGCATTTCCCAGCGGTGCCGCAGATGGCCTCACCGCCTCGCCCGTGTCTTTCCCTTCTCATGTGGGGCATCTACCCAGGCACTGGTGGCAGGGTGGTCATCATGGCCCAGGCCGTGGGGGCCCAGGCTGTGGGGGCCTATCCATCCCAGGTGCCAGAGCTGACGGCTGGTGGTGATGCTGTGCCTGCCATCGCCCGGGTGTCTTTGAGGGGATCACACCCTTACCACCTGGGGTGTCGGCAGCAGCTGTGGGTCCGGGCCTCCATGGTTGCCACAGCAGTGCCGGGGTTGGCCAGGCTGGTTTTTAATCTGCCCTGGCTCCACTGTGGCATTTCCTGGTGCCTCAGCGGATGGACTTGCCGCCTCGCCTGTGTCGTTCCCTTCCGGCATCCTTCTCATTGGGGGGTGTCTACCCGTGTGCCGTTGCCAGGGTGGTCATGGTGGCCCAGGCAACGGGGGCCTCTCCACCCTGGGCACAGTAGCCAATGGGTGGTGGCGATGGCCTGGCCACAGTGGCTCCATGATGTTCGAGTTCCCCATGGCTACTTGCTGTGTGTGCAGCAGCTGTTTGTTTGCTGGCCGCACGGCCATTGACCTGCCCATTATGCGCATGGGCCGACCTTAATCACATACCTGTCAACCATCCCGATTTGGCTGGGAAATCCCCATAATTTGACGTCGATTGATGTCATAACCCGCCCCCCGCTGCCAAAACCCCATAATTTGGCAGTGGGGGGAAAAAGCTTTCCACACATGCACGGAAGCACTACGCCACTTGCGCAGCCCCTACGCAAGCATCGTAGCGTAGGGGCTGCGCAAGCGGCGTAGCACTTCCACGCATGCGTGGAATGCGACCTGCACACAAGCGATGTGCGCAGGTCCCATTTTTCCGGAGCCGCGAGTTGACAGTTATGCTTCATCACCTAACACACATTTGGTTCCTGTTCTTCCTTGTGTGTTTAATCTGGCTTTGAACAGAACTGTCTCAAGATGCTAGTCAGATTTGCCCAGTGAACATGTTTTGCCTGGTAAACAATGTGGCCTCTCCCTTTCTGCTCACATTAAAACATCACCTGTCTCAGTAGAGTCAAGAGATTTTAGCTCAATTCAGTGTTCTTAGTCACCATATTTTTTAAAAAAATATATTGACCTATTTTAACATTTTATTGTCACCCAGTTACAGAGTTCCCTGTCCAAATCAAGTTAGTCAGACAGAGATTGTTGCATGTTCAGAGCTCTCAAAGACTAGACATGGAAGCAGTTCTTCTCAAAATTTAATTATGTTTTGAGGGACAAGCTAGGAAGAACATCATTTCTGAAATTAACAAACATGTGGATGGCTTTTCAAAAAGTAAATAAGCAGTTTAAAAACAAGCTTTGGACAGTGGGGTGGCTTTAACCTTTTCCTGCTGTGGTAGCCCCAATCTCAACTGGCTCTTCCCCATCTGCTTGTTGTGATGGGAGAAATGTACCAGTGAAAGTGAAAATTTTGTCTCTGTGGAAATTGTTCTTTGAAAACAAATATCAGGTGCTAAGAAGAGAGGGGCAGGGGAATGATCTTGACCAAAACTACAATAAGTTAAAAATATTACTGTGGTCCTGCCCTGTACTGGGTCCAGGACATGAATGTTCCACACATTTAATGGCATCCTGTGTATGTCAACCATTTGCTGTTTGTGAATAGATCAGCAAGGATCTTTCTTTCTTGCCATAATTAGAGGGGGTGTCTCTCTCCTCCATTCATGAGCCCCTGATGAGTCTGGGCATGAGAGAGGCATGGCCTGTGTTGCTCCAAATACATCTGGGTGTCCTACTGTCTCCTCCAGCTGAACAGATTTTGCAGGTGATCGAAACAAATACAAAGCCTTGGCAAAGCTGCTTACCAGAGGTGAACAAAATGAGCACGTATGCCCCAACCCATCCTCATTTCTGGGATTGAAAATAAATAAATAAATTCTAGTACAGTACTTATCTCTAAAGATGGATTAAGTCAGCCATTGCTCATGCTGCGTATTATACTTTGTGCAAGAATGTGGAAATGCAAATATGCTGAATTTTTAACAACTGTGACAAAAAATGGCCAGCTTACTTTAACATTAATCAACATATATACTCATGAATGAAACAACTAATGTCCCTGGAATCCCTAAACTTTAATACTATCTTCTTTTCAAAATAACCAACAGATCATTATCTTTAATCACTAGCATCCTACAGGCAATCTGTATTTTACCATTTTACAGGCAATCTGATTTCGAACACACGCTTACCATGTACATTACATAAGCAAAGTTTATGTCACTCAGCTGATATACTTCAAGAGCTGAGTGTGTTTGAAATGATCATTTGTACCTCTTTGGATTCCTCTACTCATCAAATATTTCAAGTTTAAGAACTTTTGGCTATTTGAATAACTTTTGAGTATTGTATACACAGCAAGTTAAATTAACACATGTATTTTATTTACTGAATCTAACTGATTTTTATTTTAAAAAATTTTTTGCTAAGCTATCAATTACTGCAGTGGCTCAAGTCGCTAAGACGCTGACTGGGAAGCGGAAGGTCAGCAGTTCGATTCCCGAGTACTGCAGGACGGAAATGAGCTCCCGTCTTCATCCTAGCTCCTGCCAACCTAGCAGTTCGAAAGCAAGAAATTGCAAGTAGATAAATAGGGACCACTTCGGTGGGAAGGTAACAGCGTTCCGTGTCTAGTCATTCCTGCCACATGACCACGGAAACGTCTGCAGAAGCAGACAGCGCTGGCTCTTCGGCTTAGAAACAGAGATGAGCACTGCACCCTAGAGTCGGATACGACTGGCTTTCGAGCAAGGGAAACCTTTACCTTTTACCTTTATCAATTTTTAGGAAATTGAATTTTTTTCCAAAGGGAAAAAACTACTACTACAATTTGGAAGAGGCCTTACTTGATTTACTACCATTTAGGTAGTTTCTTTGCAGATCATTTCTTTCCCCCTCCCCTCATAAGCTAATATCCAGGCCTAGTTCCTGTGCTGCCAGTTTTGAGGAATTACAGTCCTGATTTGGGAACATCATGCAACAAGTTGCCTTCTAAAAGTCTCTAAAATTATCTCTATTAGTGCAAGGGCAGACACTTCACGAACTTTGTGCTCATATGAGAGAGGGGTGTCCTAGAGCCTAGGCTGCTACAAAAGGCAAACAAACCTCAAGGATTCGAAATAGAGGTCACGATGCAGTTCTTAACACACTACTGTTATGCCTCTGTGTTTTGAACTCTCCCAGCAGAGGATCTCAAAGCACAGTACATTCTCTTCTGGCCTCAGATCTGCTCTGGTGTTTCCAAGAAAGAAAATAAGAAAGAAAGAAACGTGGTAGTCTTGGAATGAGAAATTTCAGGCTGCAATTCCTTTGTTGTTGTTGGTTACATACAATGATGGGCGCAATAATGTTTGGGCAGGAAGGTAAGGAAGAGAAGCATAGACTGAATGGAACATTTAATGGTGAATGTCTTTGAGATAATGTTATCTTCTGAACTCAAGAACATTTTTTGAGTGTACATTTTTCTTTAAGAATAATCAGAGGCTACATACTGCCTTTTATTCCCTTTTATTCCCCAGCATGTTTGTTGTTGTTGTTCAGTCGCACAGTCAAGTATGATCTTTTGCGACCCCATGGATCACCACACGCCAGGCTCCTCTGTCATCTGCCATCCTCCATAGTCCGCCCAGATCTACACTGACCATGTCAATAATGCCATCTAGCCATCTCATCCTCTGCTGATCTCTTCTCCTTTTGACTTTGATTTTTCCTAGTATCAGGGTCTTCTCCAGTGAGTCCTCTCTTCTTATTTGGTGGCCAAAGTACTTGAGCTTCAGCTTCAGTATTTGTCCTTCCAAGGAGCAGTCAGGATTTATTTTCTTTAGGATTGACTGATTTGATCTCTTTGCAGTCTGGTGCGTGCTAGTATTATTATTATTATTATTATTATTATTATTATTATTATTATTATTATTATTATTATTATTATTATTATTATTATTATTATTATTATTATTATTATTATTATTATTATTATTATTATTATTGTTGTTGTTGTTGTTGTTGTTGTTGTTGTTGTTGTTGTTGTTGTTGTTGTTGTTATTGTTCAACTTGTATGCTGCCCCACTTGCAATGGGACTCTGGGTGGCTAACAAAGAAGCAGAGTATCACAAATTACAGTTACAAAATATCACATTTAAAGGGCAATACACGTTTCAAAGCAATACACAAGGAGAAAAAATAGTGTGCAGCCTCTGATTATTCTTGTGGTATATTGGGCAATCGGGCTTTGTCCCACCCCTCCCTCGCCTCTGGCACCCTGGGGCGCCAATAGCAATATATAGGATCCCCCCCCAACCCCCAAATAGGTGCCCCCACCACTCCCTGACCAGCGCCTTCCCATGGTGCCCTGCACACCCTTGTTTGCAGTCCAGGGGACTCTCAAGAGTCTCCTCCAACACCACAGTTCAAAGGTGTCTATTCTTCTGCGCTCAGCCTTCCTTATGGTCCGGCTCTCACAGCCATACCTTTCACCCCCATCAACCAGCATGTTACACCCCCCCCCCCCCAAAAAAAAATGCAAGCAGATATTGAGCTGATGCTGATTTGACCTATTGTGAATAGGTTCTCTAAGCATGGTTTTCCTTTGCCTCTGTTAAGTCCCATTGCATGTCACAAGCACTAGCATGCGAGTAAATGTTGCCCAGTTTAGTATTTATTCCCATGTTAGTGCTTAGAACACATGTTTCTAAGTTATTCCTTGGGGAAATCAGTTGTTTGATTTGGTTTCTGGAATGAGAGAAAACTGACTACATTGTGTTGCAACTATTTGCAAAACGACTTCTTGTTATCAAGAAGTCCAGTAAACTGTTGTTTTGTTCGCCCATTCCATAGAATGATTTCAAAGCTTTGCAATCCTTTCGAAGTGATGCTTACATGCATTGGGACAAAATGACTCTGCATGTTTTTGGGCAATTTTCAAATCTCTTTCTTGATTTTCTCTTTTGGGTGCCATAGTAGATGGCCTGTAGCTAGAGGTGGACAGTATATTTGTGTTTCTTCATTTATCCCTGGCCCTGTTAAAAGCTATTGCTATTGGTCATGGTATCTTTGCATGTCAGTTAGCTGAGAAGAGATTGGCAAGTACTGTTTTGATTCTGCTGATGAGTGGATCAGGAAAAAAAATTGGGAATATATTTCCCTCACTTAGTCTTTGGCAGCTAGGATGCCTCACATTCCCAGCTTGTCTCATGCTGTCCAACAGCTAGGTGAGTTGTGATGGGTGGGTATGAGCATGCTGGTATGGGGATTGTGAGGGTAATCTTCCAACATACCTGGAGGACATCAGGTCAGGGTAGAATGGTCCACAGCAACAATATAAAAGGGGAGCATAGGCAATGGTCATTGATGTAGGAAAAGAGGGGAAAATTCAAACTCTTGTCTTCAGATGTGAAATGCTGGAGAGTCTAAGAATGAAATTTTGCTTTGTTGAGTTTCTTGGTTTTAGCCCCATCAGACCAATTATCCAGTTTATCATGATAATTATGAACGCTCCTACTAACCTCAAAAGTATTGGCAGTCCTTCCTGTTTTTCATTGTATACTAATTTGATGAGTACCCTCTCTATTCCAGAGGCCAAGTCATTAATAAAAATGATGAGCAAGCCCTAGCCTGGAATTGTTCCTTTGGGACCATGCATCACATCTCTTAATAATTGCTTGATAAATACTCTATTGAAAGTTTCTTTTTAAGAAAAGTTTGTCATCACATTATGAACACACCTGATGGTAGCATCCTCCTCCACATTCTCTGATAATTATTGTGTTTATGAACATTTTGTTTTGTTTATAAGGATGCTGTAGAAAGAAGGAGGACTATGCACAGTCTTGCACATCATCAAGCTGCTGGAAGGGTATAATTAGCCCAAGCAAGGACAAAGCTAGATGAAATTTCAACTGTGTGGTTAGGTGGGTATTTTTTTTGCGGGTCCCCCCACCCCATTCTCTGCTGTACTGGGGCCTGTTCATAATCAGTTTCTTTATATGGAGGGGCATAATATTCCAGTTGGTTTAAAATTGTTTCAGGCCAGATATCTCAATCCCATTCTATATGGCATACAACTGGTCCCTTTTTCTCCTTTTATTCCCTTGGAAGTAGTCCAATCAAGATTTGGGAAGATATTTCTCAAATACCCACTGGGTCTCTAATAGATAAAGGTAAAGCCTTTGTTCAAAAGCCAGTTGTATCCGACTCTAGGGTTTGGTGGTCATCTCCATTTATAGCCAAAGAGCCAGCGCTCTCTGTGTCTGCAGATGTTTCCATGGTCATGTGGCAGTCATGACTAGATACCGGAGTGCACGGAATGCTGTTTAACTTCCCACTGAAGTGGTACCTATTTATCTACTTGGATGAAGTTAATTTTCTTCCCAATAGGCTTTGCCCCTTTAATATCACAAGACAATTATCAGTCAGTTTGGAAGAAAGTGCTATTGGCCAAACAGACAATACGGCATCTCTATGGAAGGCCTTATCCAAATATGTTATGATACACTAGATGAGCCCTTAGAAAATGTATTACAGATGTTGAAAGGCAACATGATTTCAATGCAACCTCAAACAACATTTCAGTTGATACAGCATTGCTGCCTTTTAAAACACTCTAATTATTTTTCTTAGTTGTAATATGAAAATATTGTAGAGCTTTTACTCTTGTCTGATTTAAATGCTCTGTCATCAGAGCATTTTAAAAAGAGAACTTTTAAAAAAATTTAAAAACCAGAAACTATCTTGAAATTCAGAAAACTTTTACTGAACAATGTTTAAAATTATTTCCTGTGTGTTCCGAGGTAAAGCCTCTCATTGCTTTCAGAGCAGAATATACAGTAAGTATGTTGTCTAATGTGGTGTTTTTTTGCGTAGCTGCACTTAAAATTTGGGAAGGAAGGGTTGTAGTAAGTTTCTAATTTGTAATTAATTTCAGCTAATAGCAACAACTTTTAAAGAGGGAACATGAGCAGTACTAGTTATGCCAATAAAAAAAATTCTAGTTATTTTATTGATATGATTTTAGGATAATGTATGTTATTAGAATAGTATATATTATGTTTTATGTACTTATGATTACTTGGTTGGTAGATATTGGTTATTGACAATAATAAATTTTATCTACCTTTTTGGAATGTGAATGCTTTCAGTTTGTAGTGGAAAACATGCAGGGGTGATACTGAAGGTGGCATGAGAGTGGACAAGGGTCCACATGTATTGTGTGTGTATATTACATGAGAGTACAGTATATGTTTGCTATGCAAAATCCACCAGTGCTGGGTGGGGAATGTGAATCAACTGGCAAAAGATAATTAACAGTGGAGATGAAAGAGAGACATGAAAGAAAGGCAAAGAAGATAGCACTAATGACAATGACAGTAGGAAGTGAGTTTTGGAGTCACATAACAAACCACAGTATACAGATGTGCAAAGAGGTCACTGAAAACAGAGCCAATTCAGATTTTTTGATTTTAACGCTAGATTGACAACAGCTCACTTAAAGCAAAAAGAGACTTTGAATCAATCTGCAGCAGATCTGAATCTGAATTATTTAAATGCTTAGTGATGCTTCACTCTCATTGAACTATTCAATCCACTGTAGAATACCATTTTTGCTGGCGTATAAGACCCACTCCTCCCTTAAAATACCCTGGGAAAATGAAGTGTGTCTTGTACTGTATATAGTGGCCTATAGTGGGCTATTTTGGTAATAACAGGGTGCATCTTATGCTCTGATGCGTGTTATGCAAGCAAATATGGTAATTGTTGTTGTAGTAGAATAATTAGATAATGTTAAATGTCTGAGTCTATTACATAAATATTAAGATTTAATCATTCAAGTGTTGAAGCAAAGAGTTTTTCTCTCAGGATAGAGTTAATTGTGCTGAGGCCAGAGTATTTGACAATCTTTATAACTGTGACATCTTGTAAATGCATTCTTTTTATGTCCCTAACAGACCTTGTCAAAGAGGGTCTTCTAGGGCAAGTAGGCTGTTAGGTTGGTGTTGTGTATGTAACTTAAAGAGTGCTTTAAACAGTTTGTAATTATTATTGTGAGATCAGGGTGATCCTCCATTTTGTCTTCTTCATGGTGCTCAGCTATCATTGGACTTGCATTCCCGCTCTTTCTAACGAGAAGCGCGAAGTCTCCTCAGTCTCCAATCACCCCATGATCACCCCACTTCTCTCCCAACCAATCCTGTTGTTTTCTGCCCAAATGTATTCATTGTATATCTTAACCTATAAAACCAAGTGTTCACCGTTGGAATTGGCTATACGTTGCTATGCGTCGCCCTACTGACCCGCACCCTCCCTTCGAGAGCACGGCCGAATTGCCTACGCAGGTCAACGAAGGATTTAAAAATCCGGCATGGGGGCCTCAGCCCCACTAACGGCAAGAAACGCAAAGAACATCACTTCCCGAAAGTCCTTGCGCCGCGCCGCGCCAGAGCCAATCAGGCTGAGAGGCTCTCGCACGGAGCAGCGTTCGGACATGCGCCGCAGCCAATCAAAAGAAAAGCATTTCAAAAAAACGCAGCACAAACACAAAGCACCAACACTTTACTACAAGCCCCAGCGTCCTGCGCGCAATGAGCGAGCAGAACGATGAGGCAGCCGGCGCGCGAAAACAAAAATAAGAAAAAGCCGACGCTGCAGCCATTCAAAACCACGGGCGAGCCAGCATGGCCCATGGGGGAAGAAAATTAAAAAACCCGCCGCCGCTACTCTTCCGTTCGAAGGGTCAGCGGCGCGCGAAAAACAAGTGAGGCGCCCGGCGCACAAAAAATAAAAGTTAAAAAAAGCCCACCGCCGCAGCCATTGTTCCCCATGGGTGACACAGCAAGGCCCGTGGGGGAAAAAACCCCCCTAACATGGCCCTTCCGTTCGAAGGGCCAGCCGGCGCGCGAAAAATACGAGTTAAAAAAAAAACCCCGGCCGCCGCTGCCCTTCTGTTCGATGGGCCAGCCGGAGAGACAAAAATTAAAGCAACCCACCCACCCACCAACCCCCCGCAACTGCCCTTCTTCCCAACGGGCCAGCCAGCATGGCCCATGGGGAAAAAAGCCTCCCCGCAATTGGCCTTCCTTCCCACGGGCCATCCAGCATGGCCCATGGGGAAAAAAGCCTCCCCGCAATTGGCCTTCCTTCCCACAGGCCATCCAGCATGGCCCATGGGGGAAAAAGCCTCCCCGCAATTGGCCTTCCTACCCACGGGCCATCCAGCATGGCCCATGGGGGAAAAAGCCTCCCCGCAATTGGCCTTCCTTCCCACGGGCCATCCAGCATGGCCCATGGGGGGGAAAGGCTCCCCGCAATTGGCCTTCCTTCCCACGGGCCATCCAGCATGGCCCATGGGGAAAAAAGCCTCACCGCAATTGGCCTTCCTTCCCACAGGCCATCCAGCATGGCCCATGGGGAAAAAGCCTCCCCGCAATTGGCCTTCCTTCCCACGGGCCATCCAGCATGGCCCATGGGGAAAAAAGCCTCCCCGCAATTGGCCTTCCTTCCCACGGGCCATCCAGCATGGCCCATGGGGAAAAAGCCTCCCCGCAATTGGCCTTCCTTCCCACGGGCCATCCAGCATGGCCAGTGAGAAAGAAAGCCACCCCCACACACACACTTGAAAAAACATTCAAAAACACACCAAAACCCAAAAAATAAACACACACACAGCCAAAAATAAACAAGAAAAACACACACATACACCCCCCCCAAAAAAACCACCCCCAAACCCCCCCCCAAAAAAACCCCCCACAGAACTTACAAAAAGACGTCTTCCTTCTCTGAGAACCGGAACTCAAATGAGAAAGAGGAAACTTACCAGAAGCGACACCAAGAGGACAGAAGGTAACAAATGTAATGAGAGGCACAAAAGCTCACCACCCCCACCCAGTGGCCAAAACAGAAACAACAATCAAAATTATTGAACTAATAAGAATAATTCTAAATTTAATCAAATAAATTATACAAACATTAAAAAAAACACTAATCTCAAAAATTACCAAAACAAAACCCCTTTTCACTCTGAAAACCCAAAACAAAAAAAATTTAAAAAAACATTTTAAAAAAATAAATTTTAAACTAAATAATATTACATTAAATTAGATTAAATTAAATTTAATTTTTTTTTCAATAAACATTAAAAAAATACAAAAAAATATTTACTGGAAGCCAGAAAAACACAAAACCTTACACCACCATTTAAAACAGCCCATCACCATTAGTTCAAGAAAAAAAGCAAACCCTTTAGTATCCAACACAATTTTTAAAAGCCCGGCAACGCCGGGCAAACTATGCTAGTTGTATATAAAGCGCAGCTGTACCATTGCTGTTCATGTTAAGTTTGCTTACAATAAAGTTGTGTTTGGCCTTGTTATGCTGGCTGCTTCTCTTCAGTTCCTGAACATCAAATTGGCGACGAGGATAAGATATGGCATCCTACAAATCTTTGATCCATTCAATGTGGCCACGCCAGAGAGATGGAATCTTTATGAACGGCAGTTTCGGCACGCAATGACGGTTGAAGGCATCACCGATGAGGGCCAGAAGAGGTCCTGCTTCCTCTCCAAGTGCAGCCTGGCCACTCTCGAACTTGCCATTCATCTGTTGATGCCCCGGGACATCGATGCAGTTCCCCTCATGGACATCCTTGCGGCTCTCTGGAACCACTTCCAGCCGAAGGTGTCCATCTTCCTGGCCCAGGTGGCATTCCACAGGCGTGACCAATGTCCCAGAGAATCCATCGCAGACAACAAAACCACACTGAGGTTGGCTGCCACCCCATGCCAGTGGGACAACTTGGAAGAGGTGCTCCATGACCACCTACTCGCTGGCCTGAGGGATGAGGAGACACAATGCCGGCTCATGACCAGAGACATCCTCACTTTCAAGTTGGTCCTGAGAGAGGCGCTGGCGTCCAAGGCAGCGCGGTCCGGCATCAAATCCTTCAAGCATCAGCCTGTCTCCTCCGGGGGTTTGGAGTCCGCCATGCAGGCCCACCGCTGCTCATCGCCCTGCTCCTCTTCATCTACTGCATCGCCGGCGTCCACATCTATGTCAGGTTCCGGGTCCAGCAACGAGGAAGGCAAAGTCCGGAAGGTTCAGAAAAGGAAGGCAGACAAGCACACCGTCGAGAGAGCCCAGCGGAGGTGCGATGGCTGCATAGGAAGACACGACCACTGAAAGTGTCCCTTCAAGAATGCTGACTGCCACCACTGTGGAAAAAGGGGCCACATTGCAAAAGTCTGCTGGCAGCGCCAGAAGCAGTCTCCGGACCAGTTTGACTGACCAAGGCGAAAGGGAGAGTCCATCTCTAAGATTACTGCTGCGGAGCCACTTGTCAGCCATGTGTCCAGTGTGTCCCATTGTTTCTTTGCAGAGGTCCAGCTGCAGGGCATTCTGGTCAAGATGGAGATGGATTCGGGTACTTCCTATTCTATCTTGCCCCAGGAGTTCCTGCGAATCCCCCCTAATTCACGCTCGCAGTTGTGGGTATTCAAGACATCCCTCCGAGACGTGCAGGGTTGCCAGATCCCAGTTCTGGAGGTAGGGAATTTTGCAGTTAAATTCAAATGAATTGCAATGAGACTCCCTCTTATAGTGGTCAAACAAGGCACAAACTGTTTGCTTGGGTGCAATGGTTTGAACCACTAGGTACAGTAAAACCTCACATAAAGAACACCTTGCCCTCACTTAGAGACTAACTCTCTTAAAGAGCATAACAACTAACAAGAGCTTAACAACTAAAACCAACCAAAACCTCGCTTAACAACTAAAATGGGGTTCACAATCTCCCTGCCAGAAGTCACAATTGGTCAATTACCAATTACCAATCTTGTCCTTCAGTGAAAACGGCACACGGCGAGGCTTGAGATGAATATGCTGCACAGCCGGGACAAGGTTGAAAGAAATGGGGGGAGGGGGGGCCTACATAATTTCCAAATCCCCTTCTGAACACTGTTGAGTGAGGGTTACAAATGTCCTGCACAGGGTCAGAATGGACGGCGTTGATGAGGGACAGTCTAATACAGTGATACCTCATACAACGTCCAAACTTGGTTCCACAAGTTTGGACTTTATACAGATTTGGACTTTGTATGAGTCATGCAAAATCCTAGCCGTGATGCCTCATACAACGTCCAAATCCTTGCTACGATGCCTCGTACAACGTCATTTCCATAGAGATACATTGTACTGTAACAGCACAGAATTCAGGGCATAGTCAAGGAAACAAGACAGGGAACTGACAGAACTTTAAGAAATCATTGTCTAAAGGCTAAATACATTACAAAAACATGTCAAACAACCCTGATTCTCCAAGAACCTGAAGAATGCTGCAAAAATCCCAGGAATGCTTCTAAAAATTCTGATGAAAAAATTAAAAAAAATCCAAAATCACGCTCAAAACCACTCCTAACCACTCTTCACCTTGTGCAAAACCCACAAGAGCAATGCACGCATGTGTCCTGCCTTTTATACTGCCCAGGCACAATGCAACCTGGGAAAACCCCAATGCCTTATACAAAGTCACAGCGACTTTGTATAAGGCAACCTTTTTCAAGGAATTAGGCGATGTTGTATGAATTCGATGTTGTACAAAGCAGACTTTGTATGAGGTATTACTGTACCGCCTTTCTTAGGCCAATGGCCAACTCAAGGCTGTTTACATAAGATAAGAATGACAGCGCACAAATATCAAATACAATACAAAATTTCACAATTCAATACACATATACTCAATCATAAACAGTAAAAATTCAGTAACAATAAAATACAATGTAGCCCCATAAACAAAGGCAGCAGCAATACAATAATGCAATATAGTTTGAAAACATTTCAAAGAGCAGGAGAGAAAACCTCATCCTAAGAGTCCCACCAAGTCCAATAAACAGGGCCGGGAGGGACGCAGCAAACGTAGCTGCTGCTGCTGCTGCTGCTTTGGAGCACCCTGAAGCCTCAGGGGCTCCCTTTATCCTCCTCCCACCAGTGGGGAAGGTGGGAGGGTTGCGGCAAACGTGGCGGCCGCTGCTTCTTCAGAGCACTCGAGGGCTCCCTTTATCATCCTCCTGTCGGTGGGAAGGACGGGAAGGGCGCGGCAAACACAGTGGCCTCTGTTTCTTCAGAGCACTCCGAGGCCTTGGGGGCTCCCTTTATTCTTCTCCCGCCGGTGGGGAGGGCAGGAGGGGTGTGGCAAACGTGGAGACCGCTGCTTCTTCGGAGCACCCTGAAGCCTCAGGGGCTCCCTTTATCCTCCTCCCTCCAGCAGACGCCCCTTTCCTTTTACCCATTTCTTTTGCTGTTGTAGAATGTTGTTTTTGCCTGAGGACAATGGAGAAAATTTATATGGAGGATTAGTCCAAACATTAGACAGAATAAGGCAATAGCCCTAGTGTAAGATGGTGGAGGTGGGGTGGGAGCAACTGCCCCCTGGCAATTTCTTCTGGAACACACTTGTCATTCCCTTCACAGGTACCACCTGACCTGTTCTATACTGATTGGGGATGTGGTGGAAAATATTATCTTGATGTTAGTGCTGAAATAAGATATAACCATAGTTCCTTTTGGCTTCTTATGTCTATAGTGGTTACCATCACACTGGCTTTTGCTCCCAGCGATGGAATGTCTCTGCTCAGCATTGCTTCCAAAGGGTAATATTTAAAAACAAACTAGTCTTCAGAAAATGCAACCCTATGGTTTAATACCATTATGTCAACAAAGCAAGTGGAGTTTTATTGTTTTTTTAAATAGTGCACTGAGATGCATCTCTCTGTAGCAGATATGAAGAAAGTATCTTGAAAATTAATAGGTTGATTACCTAAACTTTACCAGATGATTTACATACTACTTGATAAAGCGTTTAAAAACCTCATTCCTAGTTATAGTGAGGAAATACTCCCTTCTTTGACCACTGGGCAATTCTTTTCCCTGGGTCATGTCTGAAGGTGGCTGGACAGCTCAGTCAGCTGGAACACCAGAAGCTGGGATTTTAATTTCCCAGTGGACAATCAGCCTGTGTGGTCTTCAGTAAATTACATTATCCCAGAGTTCTCCCAGAAAAAAAGGAAAGGGAAGCCACATCATCATCATCATCATCATCATCATCATCATCATCATCATCATCATCATCATCATCATCATCATCAACCATTTGGTTCACAGACAAAGACTGGAATAAAATTAACAGTTCAAGCCCTAACCAAGGACCTAAGAGCTGTTAAGGTAACGTCTGAGTATATATACAGTCCCAGTAGAGTTGTTTTTTTGGAGAGTTAGGATGTTCAAATCAGGGGGGGAAATGCAGCACATATCCAACAATAGCAAATGCCGGCTTTGTAATGAAAAAAATGAAACAGTAGATCATCTGATCAGTGGATGCATATTTTCCAAATATCTAAGGAGTCCTTTAGGTACTGCTCCAAGGGCTCCATTCACTATGAAAACAACAACAGATTTCTTCTGCCATAGATGCTTGACTTTACAAATCATGATATGTGATTTTCTCCAGTTGTTTGTCTTCAATTCGTGCATCTCCTGGTATAGCAGTGTCAATAAACCAGACGTTCTTCTTTTCCACAACAGTTATATCAGGTGTGTTGTGAGGCAGATGTATATCTGTTTGAATTTTAAAGTCCCACAGGATCTTGACTCTCATTTTCTAAAACTTTCTCTACTTGATGTTCCCAATGATTTTTGCGGCATTCAAATCCAAACTCTTGGCCAAGTTTCCAAAGGATATTTTTTGCAACCCTGTTATGACGATGCAAATAATCAGTCTGTGAAATTTTGCTGCATCCACTGATCAGATGATCTACTGTTTCATTTTTTTCATTACAAAGCCGGCATTTGCTATTGTTGGATATGTGCTGCATTTTTTTTTCTTCATGACATTTGTTGGCAAAACTTTTCTGAGCTACCAAGATAAATCCTTCCATGTCCTTCTTCAAAACTCCTGCTCGTAACCATCCCTATGGTAGTTTTGGGTCAGCCTTGCCTTCTTCTTGTTGTTGTTCAGTCGCACAGTCGATTCCGACCCTTTGCGACCCCATGGACCATTTTCCTCCAGGCACCTCTATCCTCCACCATTCTCCTCAGCCCACCAAGCTCTGTGCCCATTGTGTCCACAATACCATCTATCCATCTCATCTTTCGATGCCCCCTTCTTCTCTTTCCCTCCACCTTTCCCAGCATCAAAGCCTTCTCAAGTGAGTCCTCCCTTCTCATTTGATGTCCAAAGTACTTTAGCTTCATCTTCACTATTTGTCCCTCCAATGAACAGTCAGGGTTGATTTCTTCCAGTATTGACCTATTTGTTCTCTTTGCTGTCCAGGGGACTCTCAGGACTCTCCTCCGACACCACATCTCAAAGGCATCTATTCTTCTGTGCTCAGCCTTCCTAATGGTCCAGCTCTCACACCCATACATTACCACTGGGAATACCATTGCTTTGACTATGCGAATTTTTGTTTTCAAGGTGATGTCTCTGCTTTTCACTATATTCCCCAGCTTTCTCATTGCTTGTCTCCCCATAATCAGTCGTCTTTTTATTTCATGGCAACAGTCGCCATCTGCAGTGATCTTAGATCCCAGGAAAGTAAAACCTGTAACTGCTTCTACTTCTTCCCCATCTATTTTCCAGGGACTGATGGGACCTGTTGCCATTATCTTGGTTTTCTTGATATTGAGTCTCAAGCCAGCTTTTGCACTCTCCTCCTTCAGTCCAATCAAGAGGTTCTTTAGGTCTTCCTCACTTTCTGCCATTAGGGTGGTATCGTCTGCATATCTCAAATTGTTGGTGTTTCTCCCAGCAATTTTGATCCCATATTGTGATTCCTCCGTCCCTGCATTGCACATTATGTGCTCTGTGTATAGATTGAATAAGCAGGATGATAAAATGCAGCCTTGTCTTACTCCTTTTCCTATTCCAAACCACTCTGTCATTCCGTGTTCTGTCCTAACTGTTGCTTCTTGGTTCGTGTACAGATTTCTCATGAGGCATATGAGGTGTTCTGGTATTCCCATCTCTTTAATTACTTGCCACATTTTGTTGTGGTCCACACAGTCAAAAGCCTTGGTGTAGTCAATAAAACAAAAGTAGACTTGTTTCTGGTATTCTTTTGTTTTCTCCATGATCCAACGTATGTTGGCAATGTGGTCTCTAATCCCCGTGCCTCTTCTGAAACCGGCCTGCACCTCTGGTAGTTCTCTCTCCACATGTTGTTGAAGTCTATCCTGTATTATCTTGAGCATCACCTTGCTGGCATGTGGGATGAGCGTAATTGTTCGGTAATTTGAGCATTCTTTGGCATTGCCTTTTTTGGGGATTGGAACGTACACTTATCTTTTCCAATCCTGTGGCCACTGTTTTGTTTTCCAAATTTGCTGGCATATTGAATGCAGTAGTTTGATTCCATCATCTTTTAGGGCTTTGAAAAATTCAATTGGGATACCATCATTTCCACTAGCTTTATTGTTTGCAGTGCTTTTTAGGGCCTTTCTGACTTCACTCTCCAGAATGTCTGGTTCAAGTTCAAATTTCTCATTATTGTTATTATCAGAAGTGTTGAAGTCCTTTTTGTAGAGTTCCTCTGTGTACTCTTGCCATCTTTTTTTGATCTCTTCTGCTTCAGCTAACTCTTTCCCATCTTTGTCCCTTATCATGTTCATTTTTGCTTTAAATGTTCCCTCGATTTCCCCAATTTTTTTGAAAAGATCTCTAGTCCTGCCTCTTTTGTTGTTTTCCTCCATTTCTTTGCACTGTTTGTTCAGGTATTTTTCCTTATCTCTCCTTGCTTTTCTTTGAAATTCTGTATTCAGGTGGTTGTATTTTTTCCTTTCTCCTTGGACTTTTGCATTCCTTCTTTCCTCTGCTATTTTAAAAGCCTCATCAGACAACCACTTTGCTTTCTTACGCTTCTTTTCTTTTGGTATGGTTTCTCTTGCTGCCTCCTGCATGATGTCCCACGTCTCTGTCCATAATTCTTCTGGTACTCTGTCTATCAGGTACAGGACATTAAATCTGTTCATGACCTCCACCATGTATTCTTTAGGGATGTTGTGTAGGTCATATCTGTCTGGTCTAATTGTTTTCCCCATTTTCTTTAGTCTAAGCCTGAATTTTGCAATCAGTAGGTTGTGATCTGAGCCACAGTCTGCTCCAGGTCTTGTTTTTGCTGACTGAATGGAGGTTCTCCATCTTTGACTGCAGAGTATGTAATCAATCTGATTTCGATGCTGGCCATCTGGTGATGTCCATGTGTAAAGTCGCCTCTTGTGTTGCTGGAAGAGGGTGTTTGCTATGATTAGTGCATTCTCTTGGCAGAACTCTATCAATCTTTGCCCTGCTTCATTCTGTGTTCCAAGACCAAACTTGCCTGTTATTCCATTTACTTTTTGATTTCCTACTTTGGCATTCCAATCTCCTACGATAATGTGGACATCATTTCTTGGTGTCTGTTCTATGAGGTGTTGTAGGTCCTCATAGAACTGGTCAACTCTGGCTTCATCTGCACTAGTGGTTGGTGCCTAGACTTGGATTACAGTGATATTGAAAGGTTTGCCTTGGATTCTGACTGACATCATTCTATCATTTTTGATGTTGAATCCCATTACTGCTTTCCTCACTCTTTTGTTGACAATTATGGCTACTCCATTTTTTCTGAGGTTTTCTTGCCCACAGTAGTAGATATGATGGTTTCCAGAGCTGAATTCACCCATCCCTGTCCATTTTAATTCACTGATGCCCAGGATGTCAGAGCTTATTCTTTCCATCTCATTTTTAACTACTTCCAGTTTTCCTTGATTCATAGACCTCACATTCCATGTCCCTATGCAGTATTGTTCCCTGAAACACTGTATTTGTCGTTCCCCTTTCGTATCCCTCCCCCTTTTCAAAACCGCTGTGCTGAGCATCCCCTTGTTTTGCCTTTTGTTTTGGTCCATAGGGTTCTCTTGGCAAACTTTGTGGCATGCCTTGCCGGTCTCTACGCCAGTCTTTTCCCATCACACATGTTATCACAGTTTAAACAGTTTTAAAACAAAGTATTATCATGCACAATATCACAGTTTATCACATAGTATCAAAGTAAAAGTTGAACTAATTAAAGAAAGAGGAAGGAAGGAAGGAAGGAAGGAAGAAAAAGTCCACTATATCAAGTCTCTATGTAAGTCAGTTTCTTGTACAGTCAATATGTCAGTTGCCATAAGCCATCTATGTTTAGTCAACTATATTTTTTCAGTTCGATTACTTATCCTTTGCATGCACGCAGCAGCTCTTGCCTCCCTTCGGCCGCATGGAGTTGGTCAAAGGCGCCGGCTCGGGTCTCGCTGTGATGGTGGTTGTGGATGGTATCTCCTGGGGGTGGTCGGGGATCTCCTGAGGTGTCCTTGTCTCTGGCCCCAGGTCTTTGGATGGGGAGGGAGGGGCAAGATCCTTTACTCACCTCCCCCCTGGGCCTCTCTGGATGGCAAATGGGCCATGTTTTTCAAATATTTACCATGCATTGGCTTGTTTTTCCAGTTAGCAGCTCAACTATCTATCCTTTCCTTTCTGTATTCAGCTTTCTTCTTCATTGTTTTTAAAAGTTCTTTGTTCACTTCCTGAAGTATAGGCTCTTCACTTTTCTTAATGTAGTCATTCAAGTCACCGCCATCACCGTTGTTGTTGTTGCTGTTGTCATCGTCATCGTCGTCGTTGTCATTATTATTATTATTATTATTATTATTATTATTATTATTATTATTATTATTATTATTATTATTATTATTATTATTGAGTTTGGTGTCTGTCAAGAACACACAGTGAGGAATCAAATTACTGACCAGCTACCTAAACCACTGAGCCATCCAGCAGTTCACCCTGGGTAACTTGTTTCTAGGAAGTGCTGGAAGGGGTTACCATAAGGTTAAATTGAGTTGGCAATACATAATAATTACTATTTTACATATGCTGACCTAATTAAACCGAAAATATAATGACAAAATTATTCCTACATTGTACCACTCTTGGTTGTATCTGAGGTAACATCTGTTCCAGTGCTCTCCCTTATTATATATTCATTTATTTAGAATATTTATATCCCAGTATCAATCTTAAGATCTCACGGTAGGGTATAATTTAAATAATTTTAGCATATAACATCATTATTTTTGAAATCACCAAATACTTCATCTCTGGTCTAAAATTTAGCCTAGTAAAAATATGACAAGGAAACTAGAAGAACATGGGTTGAAAAATCTTGCTTTCTCCATACTGTAGCACAAGGAGTTTCTTGACTGTCATGGCAAAGATTACACAAGTGGAGTCTGGAAAGTGCCGTGTATCTTTGCCACATGTGAAGAAGATTCCTTCTTCCTCCGCTGTTATCCAACCCATAATTTATATGGAAATACTTCCCATCTTGTTTGTGTTATACACTTTCAAATGTCATAAAAAGAAGTCACTGTCTAGCAACTCAATAGATAGGAATCCTCTAAAACTTACAAAACAATTTGTTCCTAAAGCTTCGAGTAGTGCCAGTCACTGAACTTCAGCACTATAAATCTAATACAGAAAAAAATTATGCTGGGAAAGCTATTAATAATCGAGTCTGTATATTAATAGATGTCCAGTGGGATTTGGCTGCTGTGCAGAAAGTTGCTTGGTGCTAAGGAAGCTCAAAGTCCCTAGAATTTCTAAAGAAGCCTGAAATGAACTGACATGTACTTTTCCAAATTTGTAGCATCCATAGAAATGTTGAAATAAGCCCTTCCTTTGGCAATCTGAACTTGCATAGGATGTGCTAAATCCTTTTTCCAAATCTCATTATTCTCACTGAACATTCCCGAAATTTCAAGAGATGCTAAGAAAAGGTTTTAATCTGCAGAAAACTTCCCAAATTTTGTCATAAATTTCACTTCAGGTTTATTTATTTATTCATTTATTATTGCATTTTTATACCACCCATTTGGGATATTCCCCACATACAAATAACAAAATAACATAATAAGACAAACAACAAAACAAAATAAAAACCACTGAATAAGTACATCCTAAAATAAAATAAAAGGTTTGGGCTCTCAGTTGGATCTTTATATTTTCTAGAAAAGTCAGGAACATTTTAATAGATTACAGGCATCTTCTCCAGTGTATAGCAATAAAAAATACGAGTCTTCAACACATATACACCAGGACTTATAGCCACTTCTGATATGTTTGTTCATTTGATTTCTTTTGTTTGTTTGCTTGTCTGCTTGCCTTGTAGTTTGTGCGGCATTTGGTAGATCCCTGCAGGCAGATAATTGGCCCACCATCCAACAAAGGTTGCTTACCCTACTTGTAGATTAATTTTTTTAAAATAGACATGGCACCTACCATATATACTCGAGTATAAGCAGACCCAAATATAAGCCGAGGTACCTAATTTTGACCTGAAAACCCAGGAAAATAGACTGACCCAAGTATAAGCTGAGGGTGGGAAATGGAGAAGCTGCTAGTGAGTTTCAATAATCAAAATACATGAAAATATGGTCAAATTAATTAAATTGTTGGCACATCTCAATCTGGCACAGTCTTGGGACCCTTGTGGTCATTGACCCAAGTATAAGCCGGGCCCTCTTTTCGGAGCTCATTTTTGGGGCTAAAAAACTCAACTTATACTTGAGTATATATGGTATTCATATCCACAAGTGTCAAATTATACATTAAAATCTCATTGTTAGAAGTTCAAATCCAGGAGTGTTCAAAGACATGATTCAAACACATTTTTGTGGCTGAGCGACTAGACTTGCAAATGCAACTGCCTGTGTTTAACTCCCAGTGGCCAACCACAAAATAAAGCAAGGCAATTTGCAAACTACAAGGTGTGAAAAGCTCATTCTGTAGCTTTTGAACTTTCTCATTACTTTATGCATTAATGACAGGTTTCTATAGCTCTAAGCTATAGGGTGGCATTTAAAAATATGGTTTAAGAAAAATACATCCTCTAGTTGCAGGACTGCTAGAGCAAGAAATAGAATTAGTACCAGATATCTGCCGTGTGTGTGTGTGTGTGTGTGTGTGTGTGTGTGTGTGTGTGTGTGTGTGTGTGTGTGTGTGTGTGTGTGTGTGTGTGTGTGTTCTCACTGTACTCTTTAGCCTTAAGAATGCTCAGCTGGGATTCATGTTGCTTTAAATTTGCTTTAGCGTAGTTAGGTGTGATATAATTATTTCTAACTGTGATATACTTTTTACAAGTAAGCATATGCCATGTTTCATTATGAATCCTGGTGTCCATATTTTTGATGGTTTAGTCTTTATTAAGGAAATGAATTGTACTACAACACAGAGAGTAAACAGCAAGTGCTTGTGATTTCTTGAAACAGATTATTCTGAAATGAGGCATATCTTTTTTCAAAAAGAAAGAAATGATTATCCATTTGTATTGCTTCTCTTCCTATAACCACAGTTTACAGCAAATATGTGGGTGCAGTCAAAAACACCAGTACTGCATTTCCTTCTCTCCTGTACCCCATGACTTCCAGTACTATAAAACAGTGGTGGCAAACCTTTGGCACGCATGCTCCAGCACAGAGTTTGCTCCGCCCCTCTGCCCAGCAGCCCAATGGGAGTGCTTCCTCCCTTCCCCCAGCACAGAGTTCACCCCGCCCCTCTGTTTGGACACTCAGTTTCTAAAAGGTTTGCCATCACTGCTATAAGACATGTCACGTAGCATAACTGCACTGCAAGCTTCCCAACCCACTTCTCTTCATTGGCTACTTCTGGAGTTAGGAAAGGGCCCTGCACCATGATGTCACATCCCATTTTTGATACAGTACTTCCAAAGGGAATGGAAGAACAGAGGTGAGCTGATGTCGTTTGTGATTCTGTTTTATTTGGTGGGAAGGAAGGGTTGTTCTCCTGACCTTAGTCAAAGTTAGTGAGTTTTAACTTGCAATGTTTTCCACAAGAAAATATTTTCTCTTCACTTACTATGAAAAAAATTCCCCTTGCAATTTTCAATAAGATTTGATGGACAGGGTCATCCCAATATATTGTTCTACTTGAGATGTTTCATCTCAGGCAGAACAATGCCTTGGAATAGCCCTGTCCTTCATGACAGTAATAAAGCAATGATTTTAAAAAAATCTAATGATTTTCCTTTTATGACACTTAAAAGCTGCATCCTTAGACAGCCACTTCCCTCTACCTAACAGTCGGGTTGGCCCTGCATGCTTTCAATGTCTGGATAAAATGAAAGCCACCTGGAGTATAAGGAGGTTCTCTTTTTCTACTGTGGTTTCCTCCACACATTTATTTTACCTACTCTCCGAATGTTTCAGTTGGTTCTAGTCATGGTCTAGGAGGCAGAGTGCATTTTGCAAACATGCTTTTGTCTCAGCAAAACCCTTCCTTTAAAGTGGTTTTTCATACCATATTATGAAAGGAAGTGAAACTCTTTCTACAGAGAATAGATTTGGAGAGAAGAAGGAATATATTGCTCTCGTTGGAAGCAACTGAGTTGATTTTGTGCATGGTCAACATACCTGCCAAATATCCCATATTGGCCAGGAAATTACTGTATTTACCCCTTTCCCACCACCTGCATTTCCCCATAAATCTCCCATATTATTATATTATTATTTTTATTTTTTATTTTTATTATATAAAACCAAGGTGTCATGGAGTATGTTCCTCATAACAGAGCCAGGGAGGAGGGGTGTTGGGCTTCCCCAGGGGGGGGAGGAAGCACCCCCTAAACACTCCCCTTAGCACCACTGCTGCCCCTCATGGGGAGCAAGGAGAAAGCAAGCCTCAGCTGCAGTGGAAGAGATGAATACTGTAATTTTAAGTCCCTCTCCCCACTCGCTCCCACATCATTTCATAATATGGTGATTTTTCATGGAACTGATTTTTACACTTATATCAGTTAATTGTCTACTGTCTTAGCCTTGTGTACCTCAATTTATTTTTTTAAAAAACTCTGTGTTTAAGGCAGGACCATTGAAATATCCTCTTTATGTTGTATGCAAATATACTTGAAGCCAATTGGCTCATTGTCTCTTCCCTTTAACACCCTCTTTCCCAGGAGAGAGAAGAGACAATGAGCCAATCGGCTTCAAGTATATTTGCATACAACATAAAGAGGATATTTCTGTGGTCCTGTCTTAAACACAGATTTTTTTAAAAATGAAATTGAGGTACACAAGGCTAAGACAGTAGACAATTAACCGATATAAGTGTAAAAAACAGTTCCATGAAAAATCACCATATTATGAAATGATGTGGGAGCAAGTGGGGAGAGGGACTTAAAATTATAGTATTTATCTCTTCCACTGGAGCTGAGTCTTGCCTTTTCCTTGCTCCCCACGAGGGGAAGCAGTGGTGCTAAGGGGAGCATCTAGGGGGTGCTTCCTCCTCCCCCAGGGGAGCCCAACACCACTCCTCACTGGCTCTGGTGGCTCCTCTTCTTCTAGGCTCTTGGATGTGCCTGGATTGTGGGGAGGAGGGGGTGTGGCCTGGTGAGGAGGGAGCATGCCCAAAATTTCCCTTATTTTCAAATCCAAAACTTGATAGGTATGATGGTCAACTAAGTTGGAGAGAATAGGGTTGAGGATGCACATGTATTACAGTGTAAGATGAAGATAGTTGCAGTCAGTGTGCAGCCAGTGTTAGGCAGAGCTCTACTCTCTCTCTCTCTCTCTCTCTCTCTCTCTCTCATTTGTTGAGGTTTGGAAACTTGTACCCTGCTTAGTATCTCTTTCCTTTATACAGTATTTTAAAAATGATACACAAGCTGATATACTCCCGCAGCTAGTTGTAGGAAAATCTGTGAAGTAATTGACATTCTTATCATAGCCTGTTCTGAAGTATATGGAGAAAACATTCTAAAAAGCCTTGCCTACTGATCTTGAGAGTCCTATTTGTCAAATTTAAGTAGATTCACTTTTTTCCCCTTTCACTGTTAGATGAACTTCTTAATCACTTTCTCTATAATAACACTGTTAGGGGATTGCAAATTTGCTAATACTCAAGGTAAGATTAGAGAACTGGGAATTGCATAGATCTGACAAAATGTAATATTTATGTGCTGAAATTTAAATGTGTCCAGGGTGTTTTAAGGACAAAGGTTTGAGTTTGGATAGACTGTTCTTAATGTGGAATATGAGCTTACTCAGAAATGGTATAATAAAGAGAAACATGTTAGAGTTAGGCATTGAAGTTACATCATTGCAAAGCTGCCTTGGAATGACATCATTTTCTTATAGAGATTACTAAAGCAGAAAACATATTACAGTTTTTTAAAAAGATATAGAAAGAAATTTCAGCATTACGAAGGAAACTTTAATCTCAAATACATTTCTGGAACACTTTTTTTTTTTAAAGTCTGAGGGACACTGAATTTATAATAGCAGGGAATCATTATATCTCAGTACTGAACAATTAAAATAATTAAAGCTGCAATACCCACGTATCTGTTAAGGTGTTAATGTTATCATATAAGGCCCTTTACAGTTTGGGACCTTGGTATCTTTCGGAGCATCTCTCCCTCAAAACAATTCCCCGCACCAGCTGGTCATCATAGTCGGTGCAGCTCCAGGTGCTGACCCTGAGGATGGCTCGAAAGTCTTTAACTAGAAATAGAGCCATCTCGGTGGCGGCACCAACACTGTGGAACACTCTACCAGTAGAGCTGCACCAGGCCCTGTCACTGGCTATCTTTAAAAAGCAATTAAAATTCTCTTCTTCAAGGAGGCTTTTCAGGGTGTTGTCCCTTTACCGATAAATTTTTCAGTCAGGTTGAGTCCCTAATCCCTCAGATGCCAATTACTTCATTGTATTTTATTTTGTGATGTATTTGTTGTTTGTTTGTTTTGATTTGCTGTGTGTTCTGTTGTTATTTCTTATCTGTTTGTTTACCGGCCAGAGTGGGATACCCAAATGGGTGGTACGTATAGAAATACAATAAATACAAGTACAAATCTTGGAATATTGCTTGCACCAGCCCCTGAAAAGCAACACTTTGCTAGAAGCCCCTTGCTCTGTTTTGGAGAAATGGGCCCAATAATTCAGGGCCATAGCCACGATTCTAGATTTTATTATATTTTGTTTTGGGGGTGTGTGAATTTTTTTTCAGGCTGTGTGACTTCTAGCAGAACCAGAACCATTTTGAAATGAAGAAATTCATTTCTAAGTTACAAAAGTTGTTTTTCAAAGTAAGTTAACTGAAGATCCACACCCTTTCTTATCTGAATGCTAACAAATGTTCTAAAAACAGCATAAGGAGACAGAGGCTTGGCCATTTGTTTACAAGTTAACCCCTTTGGAAGAGCTAAGGCCAAGCCTGATGTGAAATAGATAAGTTGAAACTATGTAAACTGGCTTAAATACATTGCTTCATATGATTGGTCCACGTATTTATCTGTTTGAAAGTTGGACATGTGCTTTTAGTTATTAGTTTGCATATGTTTAATATTCTAGTATTTCTTCTTAAGAAGTTCATATATTTAGTGTGTGCAACGTTAATCATACTTTTGGGAATACAATAATGGGAGGAGCCATTGTGTATGTTGTTTGTAACAGTGTGAGTTGTTTGTTCATCAGTATATAAGATGTTCACTGGCATACAGTAAGGGTTCCTCTTCATAGAGAAGGCACCATTTTGCATGCAAGATACCAATAAATTGGTTTATATTTTCTTCTCCAAGCAACACTCTGACTACTTTTTCTTATTCCTGAATTAAGTAATTTTTTTTTAATTGAATTTTTCAAAGACATACAAAAAAGAAAAGAAAACAATGACTAACAATACAATACATAAACAAATCCATAGTATCATCCTAACAAACATTACTAAATGTTAGCACATGACAATATCTAAACTAATTATTTACTATATAACCACAAAATATTAAGGAAAAAAAAACCATTGTTTCAAAATCCAAAATAATAAGAACTTTCTGTGCTACCATTAATCTTTAGATGAATAATAAACACCCTGTGAATATATACAATGCCCGGAGAGTTTATTTGCTACTCAGCTCCAAAAACTTCTTTGTGATGGTACTGGTCCTGAACTATCATTTGCCGTACAAGAATGGTCCACAAATGGTTTCCATATATTCCAAAATCTATTCTCTTTTAAGTTATCCCTTTTCACTTTAATCTCCCATGTCAGTTTATCATTCAATGCTAAACTCCACATTTCTTTATACCACTCTCCAATCTGTATTTCTATGTCATTTTTCCAGTTTCTAGCTATACATTGTCTGCCTGTTGTCAATACAATTTCCAATAATTCCTTTTCATCTTTGTTTAAACCCAAACCTTCCACATTCGTTAAAAGAATGATATTTGACACCAGCTTAACACTTCTACCCATTATTACACCAAACTCAGCTTCTATTCTCCCCCAGAAATCCCTTATTTTTTTACAACTCCACCACATATGTTCGTATGTTCCATCAAATTCTCTACATCTCCAACATAACTTATCTCTTTTATTATCCATCTGGTTAAGTCTTAATGGCGTCAAGTACCATTGCCACAACATTTTAAAATTATGTTCTTTAATTCTCACAGACATTGTTCTCATAATCCTCTTTTTCCATTTGTTTTTCCACTCCAACTCCCCAATTGTTATATTCAAACTTTGTTCCCACTTCCGTCTCAAATCCTCATGTGGGTCTACCCCTCTATTCAGTATATTGTAAAGCTTACTCACAAGACCTTTTATACTATTTTCCCCTTTTCTAATTCTCCATACCAACTCCTCAAATTCTGTATGTATTCTATCTAGCCCTACTTCTTTTCCATATTTTTTGTTCCAATTTTCCACCTTCAACCTCTGAAACCAATTCAAATTTAATATCTCAAATATTTTTTTCCGCTCAACAAGAGACTCACATATTTTTAACCAATCCTTCAATAAGAGCATCCCTTTTTTATCCAATATTTCCATTTTTTCCTTATCTAACTTTATTGGGAAACACATCATATCAGTCAGTTCTAAAACTGGAGAGAGATTTGGGACCATATCCTTTTTTACCTTCTTCCACACCTCCACGAGACCTCTCATCATAGTATTATTTGGTCTTCTCACCTTATCCTTTATTCCTAAAAAAATCAAATTTCCAATATTTCTATATTCTTTCATCTCCAATTGCTCCCTTTATGAAATTACAAGGACTTAAGGCAGAAGTAATGGGTAAGGATATTGATAAAGTTAAACGGGATTTGATTTACCTAAAAAGAGAATATTTTGAATTTAGTAATAAGAATTCAAAATTATTAGCAAGAGCAGCCAAGGTTAAAAGGGAAAAAAGAGAAATTGGTGTACTGGTTGATAAGCAAGGCTTAAGATGTAATAAGAATAGGGATAAATGTAAAATTGTCAGGGAATTTTATCAGGTACTATATGCAAAAAAGGAAGTAGATTTGGAAAAGCTTAAAAAGATATTGGAGAAACAGTTAGGGAGTGGGATAAAACAAGAGCATAGGGAGAAAATGGAGGAAAAGATATCTGATAAAGAGGTTAAGGAGGTAATAAGCAGATTGAAGATAGGGAAAGCCCCTGGGGACGATGGATTATCGACAGAGTTTTATAAAGAATTTAAGGAGGTGGTGGTCCCGAAATTGGTGAAGTTATATAATTATATACTAGATGGAGGATCAATTCCAACTTCATGGTATAATACTACAATTGTTCTTCTGCCAAAACCTGGTAAGAATTTGGAAAGAGTGGATTCGTACAGACCAATTTCACTTATAAATCAAGATGCGAAAATCTTTACAGCAATATTGGCTAACCGTCTAAATAGTTTTATGGGAGAATATATAAATGTTGATCAAGTAGGGTTTTTAAAAGGACGACATATGGCGGATTTGACTAGAAGGGTATTAGATTTAATAGATAATGTAAATCAAACAAAGGAAAAGGTGGGACTATTATCATTGGATATCTTCAAGGCATTTGACTCATTGCAGTGGTCCTCAATCAAGGAAATAGTTAAAAAATATGGATTTGGGGATAAATTTAATAGGGTTATAGATTTACTATATCAAAAAGGAAATGCTAGGGTTAGAGTAAATGAGGAGCTTACGGATGTGGTAAATTTAGAAGCTGGTACGAGGCAGGGCTGTCCATTATCTCCTATTCTGTTTATTATGGCAATGGAAATCTTAGCTAAAAGTATAAGGGAGGATTTAAATATAGAAGGGATCATGGGTAATAAAGTGAGTATGTACGCAGATGATACATTGCTTATGGTAAAGCACCCGGAGTTAGTAATGGACAGGATTAAAGATCATTTACAGATATTTCAGGATATAACTGGGTTAAAGATAAACTGGGATAAATCAGAATTGATGTTGTGTAATTTGAAACCAAGTGAGATGGGTAGGACAGTGTTGACACTTAATATACAAATTAAGGATAAGTTGAAATACTTGGGGATAATTATTTCAAACAAATTAGAAGAACTTAAACGATTGAACTATGACAGCTTGAAAGTAGAATTTAAGAACAAAATACAAGAGCTTCAGAAGTTAAAGCTGTCATGGTTCGGAAGGATTGCTATGTGTAAAATGATATTGTTGCCAAAGCTTAACTTTTTATTTGATACACTAGCGATCCATTTGAAAGAGAAAGAAATTAATGAGTTTCAAAAGATGTTCAATGGTTTTTGTAATGGAGGTAAAAAATCTAGGCTTCCAAAGAAGTTATGGTATTTGTCTCAAAAAAAGGGGGGTTTGGGATTGCCAAACTTGCTAGCATATTACCGGGCTTTTCAAGTTAAGAATGTTGTGAAGATTTTGGCAAGAGAAAAAACAATTTGGAATTAAGTATTTATAAAGGCTTGTCATTATTAAAAATTTGTAGTGACAGAGGGGCAACAATGTCACACACATATATATAGCATTGGCATCCCAGGCTGCAGTGATGCACTGCAGCAGGTTCTGTCAGGAACTGCAGAACCGGTAGCGGAAATTCCCCCAGACCATGCTCACTTGGTTGGCCATGCCCACCTCCATAGCCCATAATGCAGGATGTTTGGTCACACCTACAGATTTGGCCCCACCCACAGATTTGGCCAGCTCACAAGTAGGTAGTAAAAATTTTTGCGGTACATCGCTGCCAGGCTGGGTTTGGGGGGCGGGGGCTGTTTGTTAGCTCAGGAGGGTTTTCACACACACCTGGCCCCGCTGACCACAGTCCTGATTATGAGCAGTGTGGGGATTGTTCTGGGAAACCTGGGAGACTGCTTCTGGTGCAAGGCTGTATCTGGTGCTGCTTCTCAGTGCAAGGAGGAAGTGGTTGGATATCCTGCATGATCCCCCACTTCCAATCCACATTCACAAATGAGGGAATAGATTGTGATATTTACTCTTAACATGTTGAAAGGCAGACAGGAACAATCATCATGTACGCTGGCTACCCATTTTAAATGTGTCAAGTGTGTGCATTTAATAGAGCACTCTTGGGAATTGTGACAGGCTTGCTTCAATTTGATATAATCTTTTCCCTCTGAAAGCTTTGAACCTGGAAAATAATAATAGAGATAATGACAACATATTCAGTATTCCTGCAAAGTCGTTGGCTTCAAAGGGATGCAGAATCATGGGGTATTTATTTCAAAAGTTAAATTTGTTGCTTTTTTTAAAAAAGAAAGATAGCAAGGAAGAATGTCCTTGAATTTGTCAGTGACTATGAATCATAAACCGGATGTGTCAAGTGAATATTTATTCATTATTTTAATTTATATCCCATTGTTTTTCCTTGCAATAATGTGCAAATGTGCATGGGGACCATAAATATTTTGGTCACAAGTATGTTGAGCTGGCATGCGCGTGTGCACGCGTGCATGTGTGTGTGTGTCTCACACACACATGCAGAGAGAGAGAGAGACTGAAAGAATGTGTGAGTTAGAGAGAAAGAGTAAGTGAGAGGTTTTATTGGCCTATTTAAATGGAACTTTGGAAATAATAACATGCAGAACAGAGTGAATCAAATGATTGATAAAAGCTGAAGAAATGCAGTAGGTGCACATATATCAACTGAACTGAGGAGCTCCTTAGCAAATGCCTCTTGTAGACTCTTACCTCTGCTGATTGGCACCTGCAGGTATACCTTGTAGTGGTGGGTGGAGCAGCTGCCATTTGAATTTCCAATTCCACCTGGAGGCATCCAATTTAATGCAATTCTGGTTAATTTGTAGGAAATTGAAATGGCACGTCAATGAATGAATTCCTCATTGAGGAGATCTTTGGCTAGTTTTGGCTTGATGGGCCTTGCTGGAACCCTAGTGTACCAGAGGACAGCACCACTGGGCACAAGCAGTTCTTGGAGATCGGGAGCAGGCTGGCTGGAGAATTCTGGGACCTACAGGCCAAAGGTTTTGTTTCTTCTGAGATCTGTGCCTGAGTGGGGCAAATCTTTTATTTCCATTAAATATTGATCGATAGATACATTAAGAGTATGGTTGCCTTTGAAATACTACGTACATCTAATTGGAGATGGATAGTATATGTCCATTGTCCAGGACTTTTGCTGGTTGCTCTGTTTCTATTCCATTGGACTGAACTTAAACATAGATACAAATTGTGGTTGGTATGCTATACATCTTTGCAGTTGGCAGGAGACAATACACAAATTTGAAAATTTCTCTAGAACGCACAAAAACATGCTTCAGTCAGTGGACCCTTGCATTTCAAAATGTGTCCAATTGGAAAAAATGTGCAATAAACTGTAACATTTAGGAAAATACACACAAAATACATGGATGTTTCCCCATAGAAAAAAATGAAACATGGCAGTTTATTTCTTTGTTCTTTTTATGGATCATAAGGTCTTGATGAATTAATGATGTCTTATTCAACTGTATTACACAAAAAAATCCCTCGTATCATGTCAGAAACATTGCAGAAAGGGTGTTCCGAGTGAAACAAAGATTGGCACACAATATATGTTCAGCATTTAAAGAGGGAACAATATGCATGGTTTGAAGAAAATGCAAGACTATTCTTTCTTCATAGCTCTAGCTCTTAGAATTACATGTAGAAGTAAGAAGAAATAGCTTCTTCACATCTGAAGTCATTGGAAAGTTTTTAATTCTACTTGTCCCCCCCCCCCCTCTCACCACATAACAGCAGATATATTCGTCTTAGAATACTTTTTCTGTCATAATATTTTCAACACATTTTGATTTTGTAAATATACACAGCATTCATAATCTAAAGCAGTGTTTCCCAACCTTTGGTTTGTTTGTTAAAGATCAATCAATCAATCTTTATTACAGCCCTAGACCTGCATAGTACAGCAAAAAGAACAGAAGTTAAGATAAGGGTACTTCAAGTATATTTTTAAAAGGAGCGTTTCTGCTCAGAGTTAAGGAGTAGTAAAATTAGCATTTCTCTTCCGATTGTATAAATCTTTCGCCCATCCTTTGGGTTTTTTTGGACTTCAATTCCCAGAAGCCTCAGTCAATTCCCCAAAACACTGATCATCCAATGTACTGACTTAGGCTTCTGGGAAATGAAGTCCCCCTGTGGAGCATGGGCCCCATGTTGGGAACCACTGATCTAAAGCATTTATATTACTTAAGGTTTTTTTCATCACTAGCCAATATATAGGCTTGTTTTTGTCACGAGTGCTATTCGAGGACCAAGCAAAGTACTATTTGGAGAAGAGTGTGATGACCTGCATGGCATGAAGAAGTAAAATGAGTAGCCTGTGTTTAAATATATGGCTTCTGCCAGGCAGCTTTGTTGGTGATATTTGAATTGTCCTTTTTAAAGAAAGCCCTGATCAAAGCCACTTTAGAGTGAGGCTAGGGAAGCATTCCAGCTATACGATGCTGACATACTCCATTTTGTCACCTGGAAGCATGATGGTTATAAACAGAATAGGGATGAGTTGTACAAGCAATTGACTGAAGCAAAAGCACAGGGTCTTTTTTGCTGCTGCTGCTGCTGCTGCTGCTGCTGCTGCTGCTGTTGTTGTTATGCTAAGAGACATCATCTCCTACCACTCACTCACTCTTTAATTAGTCTTTCTCTTTTCATGTGAATGAAGCCTTGTCAGGTAAATACATGTCAAAAAAGCATAGATAATAAGAGAGAAAGTCAAACTGATTTTAACATGGAAAAATTATCGCTTAGGCCCAGAGGATCATTTGATATTATATGAAGTATACATGATCTAGTTGTTACAGTGCTGGACTGTGGGCTTGAGGGAGATCCAGGTTCCAGTCCTAATGGGGGCAAGAAACGCATTGGCTTACTTAGAGCCTCTCACATTTTTAGCTTGACCTCCTTTATAGGGCTGCTGTGAGGATGAAGTGGGGAGAAAACCTTCTATTGACCTCACCATGAGCTGATTATAATCGGGTTACAAATTTAGATACATTTACTGGCTGAAATCTTGTGTATTATAAGCAAACTCATCAAGTTTCCACCCATTCCTCACCAGTAAATAAAGATTCCCCCCTCTGCGATTCTCAGGAGTGTGTGCACACCCACTGAGCCAGCATGAGCATGCCTCTGAGAATCAAGGTTCAAGTTTTAGAAGCTTCTACATAGAAAGCTATACATTTCAGGAAAAGGTTATGAAGAATTTCATTTCTACCCTGTATTTTTTGAGGTCACCATAACATTGCAAGGTGTTCAACAGAGCTGTATTTGTTTAGTTGTAGATTTCATCATTATTCTGTAGCGTCTTTGGCTGGCCACACTTCCTGATCACCTCAAGGATGTGGCTTTAATGGAAATTTGAGAAGGTAGCAGGGAGAGGCTTCTGGTTACTACAGAAGTTATTGTATAGTTCAGAAGTGGCCAACTTTGGTGCTCCAACTGTTCTTAGACTTCAATTTCCAGAAGCCCTGATCAGTAGGTGTACTGACTTGGGCTTCCGGTAATTGAAGTCCAAGAACAGCTGGAGCACCAATGTCGGCCACCCCGGTATAATTTCAGAAAAGACATGTACAGTACCTGCATTTGTCAGCCACATCATAATTGAAATAATGGCAAGAATCCTGAGCCTCACCCGTGAGAAATTCTCTGATACCTCTTCTCCTTTGAAATTCTTTTCAGGGATTCCCCACTTCCATGGAGATAGCTGTGTTACTCTGCTTCAGCAAAACCCACAAAAGGACCTAATAAGTTTTATTTGACATGTGACGTCTTGGATTGCTGCCCACTTTTTACATGGAGAGAATGAAGCCTCAGTAGACAGATGTTTATAGAGTGGTGGAAAGGAGAGATTATGAAATGCAATAGAGTAAACCAACTCTTTCCGCCACCTTGAATATGTTATTCTATTTGACTGTGCTTGAAAGTACCTGTCACCCATGAATGATCCTTAACACACCATTTATATCCCTATCAGTCATCCACAAGGATCGCCAATGGCATTCTGGGCCAGTGATATGTCGGACCTCTTATATTTCTATTACAGTCCGTCTTCTCTCCTCCTCACCACTGTGTAAATATCTGTCTGCAGTGGTTGCATTCCATACAACTGTAGAAATGGGATACAGTCGCTGAAAAGCTTATACCAAATAAAATGTACTAGTTTTAAAGGTGACACAGAACTCATTGTTTTTGAAGGTAATGTCTATTCAATTGATTGCAAACAACTCAAACCCTCATGGGGAAAAAATCATTACAGGGCTAGTATAGGTATTCAGCCTAAGCATAGGTTCTCTGGTTGACCTGCTTATTTCCAGCTGCATTAGTTATACCGATAAACTATCCATAACCTATAATGGCCAAAATCCTGTTGTACAGTATAAAATAAGCAAATTCATACATTTTCATCCATTCCTTGCTGGTAAATAAAGAACCACCACCATGATTCTCAGGTTCCTGTGAGAGTGCAGGACTCGAATTACAGGAAGCCAGATAGAGGCTGAACATCAGGAAAAACTTCTTAACTGTTAGAGCAGTATGATACTGGAACCAATTACCTGAAGAGATGGTGAGCCCTGTAACATTGAAGGCATTCAAGATAAAGCTGGATAACCATATGTCAGACCTGCTTTGAGTTAGATTTCTGCATTGTGCAGGGGATTGGACTTGATGGTCTCATAGACCCCTTCCAACTCATTTATTCTACAATTCTATGCCCCTGAAATTACTACTGAGAGTCTTTTTTTACTGTCAAAGAATGGACCAAAGTTTAACAAATATGTTTATGTTATTCAACAACATCTCCAGTTAGTTGCTAATAAACATCATGTACTTGTTTTTGTGTAAAGAAACTATAATTCTGCTGAACCACCTAAAGCATTAAAGGAAACTCAAGCTAAAGGAAAACATAAAAAAAAACATTGGTCCAGAGTGTCCTACGGTCGGTCTCTCATAATCAAACAATGCCACTCCAGCAAGCTTGATTTACAAAACTTTTTTCATGAGAGAGTAAAACCTTCGGGAAATTGAAAGATCAGTAAGGGCACAGCACTAGTTTCTCCTATTTCCCTGGACATGGACACAACACTCCTCTCCTTCATATCTTTGTTGTTGTTGTTCAATCGCATAGTCAAGTGGACCATTGTATGCCCGGCTCCTCTATCTTCCACCATCCTCCTCAGCCCACTCACGTCTGCGCCCATTGCATTGACAATGGCATCTATCCACCTCATCCTCTGGCGCCCCCTTCTCTTTTTTTCTTCTATCTTTCCCAACATCAAGGCCTTCTCTAGTGAGTCCTCTCTTCTCATTTGATGGCCAAAATACTTGAGCTTCATCTTCAGTATTTGTCCCTCCAATGAGCAGTCAGGGTTGATTTCCTTCAGGATAGACTGATTTATTCCCCTCGCAGTCCAGGGGACTCTCAAGAGTCTCCTCCAGCACCACAATTCAAAGGTATCTATTCTTCTGCATTCAGCCTTCCTTATGATCCAGCTTTCACAGCCGTACTTTACTACTGGGAATGCCATGCAGACTTTTGTAGACAGGGTGATGTCTCTACTCTTTATTATGCTACTTAAGTTTCTCATTGCTTGCCTCCCAAGAAGTAAATGTCTCTTTATTTCATGGCTGCAATCTCCATCTGCAGTGATCTTGGTCCCAGGAAAATAAAGTCTATTACTATTCGATGTCTTCCCTTTCTATTTGCCAGGGAGTGATGGGGTCATGTCTAGTCATGCCTGCCATGATCTTGGTTGCCATGATCTTGGTTGTTGTTTTTTTTTTATGTTGTGTTTCAGACCAGCTTTTTTTTACTTTCCTCTTTCATACCTACCAAAGGGCATAAAGAAGAGGTTGTGAGACTCTCCAGAGGTCTAGATTGTATATGCCCATTCCTGGACTTTGAAGGGCTGCATCTACTCTTCACATCTCCAATGTTTTTTCCTTACAAATACATATAGATAAAGCCCTTGAGCCTTTTAATGGACAACATTTCTTTTTTAAAAAATTAAGAGGGCACAAGAGGACTTTTTCAGCTTCTCACTCCAGTTTCAATGTGTGTGGGGAAGTGTTAGGGTACTCCAGGGGTGTTCCATTCATGGCGCAGAGGAAAGGAAGTATGTTATAAGCATCTGTGGTAGATAAAAAACAACAACACTAAAAAGTATGACTTTTGGAGGTCTTGGGGAAAGGGATGAACCATTCAAAATGACAGCAAGTAAAGGTAAAGGTTGCCCTTGCTTAAAAGCCAGTCATATCCAACTCTAGGGTTCAGTGCTCATCTCTGTTTATAGCCAAAGAGACAGCGCTGTCTGTGTTTGCAGACATTTCAGTGGACGTGTAGCAGGCATGACTAGACATAGAACCCTCTTACCTTTCTCACCAAAGTGGTACCTATTTATTTAACTATCGGCCTGTATCCAACCTTCCCTTTTTGGAGAAGGTTCTGGAGAAGGCAGTGGCACGGCAGTTACAGGAGGTCCTGGATGAAGCAGATTATCTGGACCCTTTTCAGTCAAGATTCAGGCCCGGATATGGTACTGAGACTGCATTGGTCGCACACTGTTGGATGATCTCTGGCGAGAGCGGGACAAGGGTCATCCCTCCATCCTTGCTCTTCTTGACCTCTCAGCAGCCTTCAATACCATTGACCACGGTATCCTTGTGGAACAGCTACAAGGATTGGGGATCCAGGGCACAGTGTGGTCCTGATTTTCTTCATTTCTGAAGGTCCGGACCCAGTCGGTGTGGTTGGAGAGTGAGAGGTCCAGCCCTAGGCCCCTCCAATATGGGGTTCCTCAGGGCTCGGTGCTCTCACATCTCCTATTTAATATCTACATGAAGCCTCTGGGGGAGATCATCTGTTCCCAAGGGGTGAGGCATCATCAATATGCAGATGATACCCAGGTATACATTTCTGCCCCTGGTGATCCAAGCGATGCAGTTGAAGTCCTATCCAGGTGTCTGGAGGCTGTTAGGGTATGGATGGGGGACAACAGGGTATAACTGAATCCCGGCAAGACTGAGTGGCTGTGGGTCAGGGGCCCTGCATTATCTCTGGAGCTACCATCTTTGGTTCTGGATGGGGCTATTTTGCCCCAGACAGACTGGGTACGTAACTTGGGGGTCCTCCTGGACTCATGACTCCTGCTCAAAGAGCAGGTGACAGTCGTGGCCAGGAGGGCTTTTGCACAGCTTCGTGTTATATGCCAGTTGCACCTGCTCCTAGATAGGGACTCCTTGCTCATGGTCACGCACGCTCTAGTAACCTCCAGACTTGACTATTGCAATGCGCTCTACATGGGGCTGCCCTTGATGACTATTCAGAGGCTGCAATTGGTCCAGAATGCAGCTGCTCCGGTGGTGATGGGGTGTGGGCGGTATGCCCACACCTCACCACTGCTTCGGGAGCTACACTGGTTGCCAGTGTGCCTCCAGGTGCAATTCATGGTGCTGGTAATTACCTTTAAAGCCCTACATGGTAGTGGGCCAGGATACATAACAGACCACATCACCCCAAGAACATCTGACTGTCCCACCAGAGCAGACCAGAGGGGCTCTCTCATTGTTCCATCTGACCTAAGGAACCTCCTGCCAATTGAGTTGCGTCTCCAGACAGAGTTGCTGCCCTTCAGGAAAGGATTAAAAACCTGGCTGGCAGGGCAGGTGTGGGACACCAGCAACATGGTAACCCCGGCCTGCTGGCTAATTTAGTAGAACACACACTCTCTCTATCTTTTAATCTTTTTAAACTTTTGTCAGTAGTTTTTAATGGGTTTCTATTGCTTTTTAAACTCTGATTGGTTTGTTTTCTGTGAGCTGCCCAGAGTCTTCAGAGTTGGGCGGCAATACAAATTAGAAAATAAATAAATAACTAATCTTCATCCAATTTCTTGCTTTCAAACTGCTAGGTTGGCAAGTTCTGGAACAGATGATGGGGAGTCACTCTGTCATGTGGCACTCAGGTCTCAAACTGCTGACCTTCCAGTCATGCTCAGTGTCTTAATCACTATGTCACCACAGTCATTGGTAAAGGTAAAGGTCGCCCTTGCTCGAAAGCCAGCCGTATACAACTGTAGGGTTCAGTGCTCATCTCCATCTTTTGTAAATTCTTTTAAAAAATTAATTTCACTTGGCCATGTCCATCCATTCACCTAATCACACTCACATAGTAGGTAGGGTTGCCATATGTCCCTGTTTTCCAGGATTTTGCCGGATACAAGCTGGTTCAAGAAAAAACATGTAAAAGTCCCAGATTTTTAAATTTGAACAACGGAAGCAAGATCACCCCTCACCAAGGGATTTTTGCAAAGAGTTAACTCACTGTCTCCCTGCCTTGCTTTCAATTATCCTGCTTGAAAGCAGTGAAGGCAAAACAGCACCCTGAGAAGCCCGCCGGGGAGAGGAGACACTTGCAAGCGAGATAATTGAAAGAAAGGCATGGAGGCAGTGAAATAACTCTTTGCAAAAATCCCTTGGCTCACCTTGAAGTTTGGGGGACAAGGATTCGTCCTCAGCCCTTTTCCTTGAAAGCTGGGAGGTAGCAAGAAATACCCATATCTAAGAAGCCAAACCTCCACCATACACTGGGACAGAGGATTCCTTCTTCATGTGACCGCAAAGGGTTAATTGCATTGGGTTGGTATTCCCTGTCTGCCCTGGACAGGGATTCTGCGGGGTCTTAGAGCTGCGGTCTTCCTGCCAGCCTCGTCCAACGCATGCACAGTTTGAAGAATGCAATGGCTGTCCCGGTTTGGCAGGAGATAATTATGGCAACCCGAATAGTAAGCCATGCCCACAGTACTCAGTGCAGTACTCAGGTACAAAGCCTTAATATCTTGGAAGGCATTTTTTTTGAGACAGTTTCTGAGGTTTCTTTCTTTTTTCTTTTTTTTTAGATCTCCGAAAACTGGAGGACAACTTTGTTTGCAGAATTGCTACTAGAATTTCTCCGCCATTCTGGGATGAGAGGTGGCAGCCTCCTTGCCACTGTTACCACAGCACCCTAAAGTGACATCAGGTGAAGACCCACTGTGACAAAAGCAAAATGGTGGTCTGGCTGCCAACAGTTGTTGTTGCTCCTACTCATTCTGGCCATGCAAACAGAAAACCAAACAAACACCCAAATGTATTTGGCAAAAACAGTATAGCTGTGCTACAGTCGCTGCTAACTATGAGCCCCAACTTTGAGAACGTGCTGGATAATCTCCTTCTCCTGAAGGAATTGAGAGAATCTGCCACCCCCATTTCTCTTCCCTACTAAACTTGGAGAATTTTCAAAGATCATTTGCACATAGCAATGCTCATATACACACTTTAGATCACAGCAGACATTGTTGAGCTTGTTAGAACAAGTAGGACAGCACTGTTAAACTGCTTTGAGTTTGTTGGAGGATGAAAGGAGCATGAATGCAATATACAAATGTAACCACACTAGATATGGGTGCAGGGCATGAGAAGATAGGACTAGGAGGTGTTTCTAAAGTCTCAGAGCAAGTAGTGTTGGAGGAAGAGAATATCTGGGTTATTTATTTGTTTGTTTGTGAATGGTGGTTTTAATGCCTGTGCATCCATTTCCTCCTCATTATCACTAGGGCTATTTAGTTTAATGTAAAGGTGTTCATGTGTTGTATACATAATACTTATTTAAGAGGTAGTGTAAGAAATTCATTTTATCTCACTCTCATACACAGGCACATACAACACACACTCTGGGACCCGCGGCTTGAAACATAACAAGAATACCACCCCCACAATGATAACACATATATCTACTGCATCATCTCAGCTTTAGGGCCTGACATCTGAAGGAAATCAAAATGTGCAATCCTATTTGAGAGTAAGTTGGACTACTGTTGCTGATCCAGTAGGCCAAATGCAGGTGATAGAGTATAAAGTAAAGGTCTCCCTTGCTCGAAAGCCAGTCATATCCAACTCTCGGCTGTGGTACTCATCTTTATTTATTTTTATTATTACATTTCTATACTGCCTATTTGGGTGGTATCCCACTCTGGGTGGTGTACAAGCAAATATCAAACAACATGACAGAACACCCAACAAACCAGAAGAGACAACCTGAAGGACGCCTTTGTTCTTCATGTTCCTTTCCAAAGATTAAAGAACTATTTTAAGTCCTCATGGTTCAGTGGTTTATAATTTATACATTTTAGAAACCACGGTACCATGAAGACTTATAATAGGTCTTTAATCTTTGGAAAGGAACATGAAATGAAGAACAATGATGTCCTTCAAGTTGCCTGTTCTAATTTGTTGGGTGTTCTGTCATGTTGTTTGATATTTGCTTGTACACCGCCCAGAGTGGAATGTAGTAGTAGTAGCAGTAGTAGCAGTAGTAGCAGTAGTAGCAGTAGTAGCAGTAGTAGTAATAATAATAATAATAATAATAATAATAATAATAATAATAATAATAATAATAATAATAATAATAATAATAATAATAATAATAATAATAATAATAATAATAATAATAATATGAGCACCATTCTATTTTTTTTACAGCCAAAGAGCGCTGTCTGCAGACATTTCTGTGGTCATTGGCAGACTTGACTAGATGCAGGAGCACACCTTCCTATTTATCTACTTGCAATTTCTTGTTTTCGAACTGCTAGGTTGGCAAGAGCTGGGACAGGGACAGGAGCTCTCTCCATCATGCAGAATTGGGTCTTGAACTACTGACCTTCTGGTCATCAAGTTCAGCGTCTTAACCACTAAGCTGCTGTAGCGTTCTGTAAATACAGAACTATTACCATCCTGGATTCATGAAATGGAAATGCACAGAAAAATAGATAACATAACAGATATTTTCTACTTATGGTTGGTGAGCTAACTCATCAACTTATAATTTGTTATATTTCCCTGATTATAGGGCCATGCATATTTCTATGAGACACACAGAGTTGTACTGCAGCCGGTTCTATCTGGTTCTATAGAACCGGTAGCAGAACCAGCTGGCCATGCCCACCTCCCTCCCACACCATACCTGTCAACCTTCCCAGATTGGCTGGGATTTCACGGTTTTCGGCGCCGAATTGCGCCATTTCCCGCCCATACCTGTCAAGTTTTGGATTTGAAAATAAGGGAAATTTTGGCCACACACCTCTGTGGGCAAGGCCAAATCTGTGGGCGTGGCCAAATATAGCCATGTGACTTGCTGGGCTCTAGTCATGCCTGCCACATGACCATACCTGTCAAGTTTTGGATTTGGAAATAAGGGAAATTTCCCAGCAAATATGGGATACTTGATAGCTAGATAGCTAAGCTTATCCTGTGCTGCCCTCCAATGGTGGCAATAGGGCATTGCAGCCTAATTAATAAGGGATGACGGCGGGAAAGAGGATAAAATAAGGGGTTTTCCCGGCCAATAAGGGATACTTGACAGCTATGCACATGACCATGAAAATGTCTGCAAACACAGACAGCACTGGCTCTTTGGCTGTAAATGGAGATGAGCACTGCACCCTAGAGTTGAATATGACTGGCAGATTTTACTTTCTTAGGATCAAAGATCTCTGCAGATGGTGATTGCAGCCATGAAATAAAAAGGCGACTGATGCTTGGGAAACAAGGTATGAGAAACCTGGGGAACATAGTTAAAAGTAGAGGCATCACCTTGCAAACAAAAAATTGCATAGTCAAAGCAATGGTATTCCCGGTAGTAATGTATGGGTGTGAGAGCTGGGCCATTAGGAAAGCTGAGCGCAGAAAAATAGATGCCTTTGAAATGTGGTGTTAGAAATAGGTCAATCCTAGAAGAAATCCTATTCAACCTATACACAGAGCACATAATGCACAGTGCAGGGATGGAGGAATCACAATATGGGATTAAAATCGCTGGGAGAAACATCAACAATCTGAGATATGCAGACGATACCACCCTAATGGCAGAAAGTGAGGAAGACCTAAAGAATCTCTTGATTGGGCTGAAGGAGGAGAGTGCAAAAGCTGGCTTGAGACTCGATATCAAGAAAACCAAGATAATGGCAACAGGCCCTGTCAGTTCCTGGAAAATAGATGGGGAAGAAGTAGAAGCAGTGACAGATTTTACTTTCTTAGGATCAAAGATCACTGCAGATGGGGATTGTAGCCATGAAATAAAAAGGCGACTGATTCTTGGGAGACAAGCCATGAGAAACCTGGGGAACATAGTGAAAAGCAGAGACATCACACTGAAAATAAAAATTAGAATAGTCAAAGCAATGGTTTTCCCAGTAGTAATGTACGGATGTGAGAGCTGGACAATTAGGAAGGCTGAACGCAGAAGAATAGATGCCTTTGAAATGTGGTGTTGGAGGAGGGTTTTGAGGGTACCCTGGACAGCGAGGAGAACAAATAGGTCAATCTTAGAAGAAATTAACCCTGATTGCTCACTGGAAGGTCAAATAGTAAAGATGAAGCTAAAATACTTTGGACATCAAATGAAAAGGGAGGATTCACTTGAGAAGGCATTGATGTTGGGAAAGGTGGAAGGCAAAAGAAGAAGGGGGAGGCCAAGGATGAGATGGCTAGATGGTATTACAGACACTATGGGCACAGAGCTGGGAGGGCTGAGGGGCATGGTGGAGGACAGAGGCGCCTGGAGAACGATGGTCCATAGGGTCGCAAAGGGTCGGAACCGACTGTGCGACTGAACAACAAAAGAAGAAATCAACCATGACTGCTCGTTAAAGGTCAAATAGTAAAAATGACGCTAAAGTACTTTGGACATCAAATGAGAAGAGAGGATTCACTTGAGAAAGCCTTGATACTGGGAAAGGTGGAGGACAAAAGAAGGGGGTGGCCAAAAATAAGATGGCTACATGGTATTGTAGATGCAATGGGCACAAAGCTGTGTGGGCCAAAGAACCCTTTCCCCATTTTTGGGGGGACTTTTGTTTTGTTTTCTTTCTTGTTTACTCAGTGGCTTAAATGACTAAGATGCTGACTGGGAGGCAGAAGGTCAGCAGTTCGATTCCCGAGTACTGCAGGACGGAATGAGCTCCCGTCTTTGTCCCAGCTCCTGCCATCCTAGCAGTTCGATAAATAGGGACTACTTTGGTGGGAGGGCAACAGCGTTCCATGCACTCTGGTGTCTAGTCATGCCTGCCACATGACCACGGAAATGTCTGCAGATGCAGACAATGCTGGCTCTTCGGCTTTGAAACAGAGATGAGCACTGAACCTTAGAGTCGGATACGATTGGCTTTTGAGCAAGGGCGACCCTTTACCTTTACCTAACTCAGATCCCCTTACATAACCGTGCAAGCACACTGGATCTATGAGCTCTGATAATTCTCCCCGTGTATTTTGGATCTGCTCTCTTGTACAAAAAGCAGCTTCTTGCTCTAAAAATTGGCTGCTGTAGGAATCTATGACTGAGATGGCGAACCTTGGCACTCTAGATACGACTGGCTTTCGAGCAAGGGAAAACTTTACCTTTAGCATATAGTGATCAAGCACCATCACCCACCACCCACCCTTCCCAAGTTAACTCTAGAACAGAAACGGAAACCCCCCCTCTCTCTCATATAGTGATCAAGAACTCTAGAAATGGAAGCCTCCAGCCAGGAGGCAGGGAAGAAACAGCTCAATAAAACATGAGAGTGAAAGAGAAGTCTCTCTCTGCCCCCAGACCAAGAGCTGATTTGCCCCTGCATATATGAAATATCGCTCACTTCTAGAGTAGACACCTCCCAGCATGGTGGCTCTGAACAGCTCAGCAGCAAAAACGAAGCCTCCATATTGGCCATGTGGCAGGAGGAAAATGAAAGAGAAACTCAGAAGCCCCTCCCCTTTCTCTCCCCTTCCACAAGCGAAAAGCCTGCCACACAGCGACCTCTGGTGGCTGAAAAAAATACTGCAGCTTCGCCTGTGAGGGCTCCGGTCAGGATATTTTTTTAAAAAATAAGGGAAAATACGGGGAAATTAATAAAACAGGAGGGGGCAGGAAGAGGGGTAAAAATAAAGGGTTTCCTCGGAAAAACAGGACAGTTGACAGGTATGCCTGCCCCGCGCTGCCGAAACCCCGGAATTTGGCAGCAGGGGAAAGGAGGTACTGCGCAGCCCTTCTGCGCAGGTCGGCTTCTACGCATGCATAGAAGGCTACACCACTTGCATAGAAGGCTACGCATGCGTAGAAGGGGGCTATGCAAGCGTAAAACCCTTTTACGCATGCGTAGAAGCTGAACTGCGCAGAACCGTTCTGCGCAGATCCTGGATTGGCCAGATCCCCAGTCGACAGGTATGCACCACACCCACCTCATCCTCATCCTCCCCTGCCCCCCGGCACTCCAGGCATTGCCAGGGACTCAGAGGAGGAGGAGGAGGAAGTGCGTGCCCACCTCCTGCCGCTGCCACTTACCCAGAGTGGCGTGGCTGGGGGAACTCACCATGCCAGGCATGCTTCCTTCTATGTACTTCCTGCCCGCCTCCTTGGCAAGGCACGTTGGGGCGTTGCTGAAGGTGCGCAGGAAGTACGTAGAAGGAAGTGCACCCAGCATGGTGAGTCTCCCCCAGCCACGCCACTCCGGGCAAGCGGCAGCAGCAGCGGGTGGGCGCGTGCTTCCTCCTCCTCCTCCTCCTAGCACAGGATGTACGGAGGCTGGTGGCATCTTCAGCTCCTTGTCATGGCCTGCCTGAACTGCACCTTCCGGTGAGTCTCCTCTCTATCTCTGGGGGGGGGGGGAGGAATGGAGGGGGAGGCAGACGCAGAGAAGCCCCGAGCTGGGATGCATGGAGGAGGATGCCCCACAGGTAAGGTGAGTGCCATAGGGGGGACAACTAGCCAACATGTGGGGTGGTCTCGGTGCAGCCCAGCCAGGCGTGTCCACACATCTCCCACCACCGTGGCCTGCATCTCCAAGGCAGCAAGTGAGGAGCATTGCCTGCAAGTGGAGGGGCCGGGCTGGCTCACTCACTCGCTCACCCCTTTTTTTATGCTCCACAGCGAAAGCCTGTCTTTGGCTCCCTGCTTCTCTCAGTGCTGCTGAGGGCTGCTCAAAGCTGAGAGGAGGAAGGAAGGAGAGCTGGGTCTTCCCTGCCATTGCTCTCCTTCCTTCTTCCTCTGAGTGAGTGAGCCCGCCAGCCAGCCCGACCCCTCCGCTTGCAGGCAATGCATAGAGAAATCCCTGGGTTTCTTTCTTTTATTTTTATTTTTTGGGGGAGTGGGGGTGGGGGGGAATGAGGCCATGCTCACACAGTTGGCCACAGCCACGACCACAGTTGGTCACGCCCACAGAGTGGGTAGTAAGAAAAAATGCAGTGCATCACTGGAGACACAGAGAGTAGGTATGCATGATATTTGCATGAGCATTCCTGGTTCTATCAAGGCTCTATCCCAAGACAATGTACCACGAGTACAGGGATTATTTCCTGCTAATTACTTCTGTGGCTAGTGTACAGAGTGTGGTAATTAATTCTTCCTAAATATGACAGCAGGCTTTTGTAGAGCTTTAGAGTCTTACACAAGTTATGGTGACTCAAGCCTCTTGGGGTAGCTTGTGGTTTAATTATAAAAGACCATGGGACTTTATTGGACAATTGTTGTTTTTTTGAAAGTTTTATTCTCATTTGGTTTGCTTTAATGCTACCTATAGTTGGTTCAGCAAAATTACTGCTTCTCTAAGCAAAATCAAAAACCTTATGTTTATTTGTAACTAACTGGGGATATTGTTGGAATAAATGATATGTAGAGTTAGGTTTGTCAGCTAGATTAAGGTACTTAATTGTTTAAGTGTTAATTTACCTTAAACAAATAGCTGATTTGGGTCTTTAGCTCTTATTCATTCATTTATTCATTCATTCATTCATTCATTCATTCGACTTGTGTCCCACCCATCTGGGCTGCCCTCCCACTTTGGGCAGCTCACAATGTTAAAAAAGCAGAACAAACACCATAAAACCATAGGGGGAAAACCCTACCCACCCAGTCCATTCAGCACCAAGGACCACTAGCCCAGGTGGCCATGAAGGGAGGGGTCTCCTATTTAAACTTCAAGAAGCTTCCAAAGGCCTCCATGAAAAGAAAAGTTTTTAATTGCTTCTTAAGGGACCCTAAAGAGTCAATTAAACGCAGCTCCCCGGGAAGAGCATTCCAGTTAGCCCAGGCTGCCACTGAGAAAACCCTCCAATTGATAATGGACTTTCTAGCAAGCATGGGAGTAGGTACCTGGAGTTGAGGTGTAAGAGAAGAACGGGTGAAGTAGGCGCTCTGCATATCTAAGGTAATAACTACACATTTACCCCACAATTTACATCAGACTTGGTACAAATCCTCCACTTAAGAGAATTAAGTAACCCAAAAGCAAGTGCACATTGCCAATTAGCACCTCAATAGCACCTTAAAGCAGCTTCTCTACCTCTGCCCTGCAAATTGTTGTCTGGATAACTACAGTGAATTACCAGGAAAAACCCAATTTTAGTTTGTCTAAAATTTCTTTTCTTTTAGTTTTTGCATGTTCATTTTGAAGCTGTTTAATTTCTTTCTCTATTTCCATATATTTTTCCTTATCTTGTTTATTTTTAATACTAGTTATTTTTATACTCTCTCCTCTAAAAACCAACTTTATGACATCCCATTTATTTTATTTACTTCAATTTTTATGCCGCCCACTCAGGTAAAAACCCGACTCAGGGCGGCGTACAACAGTTAAAAACATATAAAAACATGTTAAAACACCATCATCCTCCCATCCATCCACCCTCATTACTCCCACCCCATGTAAAACTAAACTAAAAGCTAAGAGGAAGGGGGGGGGGGAATGCAAAGACACAGAAGGAGGGCACAACTGGACTAGTTGGGGATGAGCCAGCAGGTTGTGGCCATATTCCCATTAGGGCCCCACACCTGCCCTGCCAGCCAGGTCTTCAAACCTTTCCTGAAAGGCAGCAATTCTGTCTGTAGCCTCAATTCTGTTGGCAGGAGGTTATATAGGCCTGGAACGGACATGGAGAAGGCCGTCCTCCGTGTGCCAGAGAGGTGAGCCCCTCTAGCTGAAGGCACAACTCCTCTGGTCTGCTCTGGTTGGACAGGCAGACACTCTTGGGACAATGCAGTCTCTCAGGTAACCTGGCCCACTGCCATCTGGGCTTTAAAGGTCAAAACCAGCACCTTGAATTGCACCCGGAGGCAAACTGGCAACCAGTGCAGCTCCTGGAGTAGTGGGGAGGCACGGGCATAATGCCCACACCCCATCACCACCTGGGCAGCCGCATTCTGCACCAGCTGTAGCCTTCGAATGGTCATCAAGGGCAGCCCCATGTAAAGTGCATTGCAGTAATCTAATCTGGAGGTGACCAGAGCATGACTGACAATGAGCAAGGAGTCCCATTCCAGGAATGGGCGCAACTGGTGAATTACTCTAAGTTGAGCAAAAACCCTCCTGGCCACGGCCGCCACCTGCTCTTCCAGCAGCAGTCGTGAGTCCAAGAAGACCCCCAAGTTGTGCACTTGAACTGCCCCATCCAAGACCACAGATGGTAACTCTCTGGATAACCCCGGACCCCCAACCCATAGCCACTCAGTGTTGCTAGGGTTCAGCTGAAGCCCGTTGCCCCCCATCCAGACCCCAACGGCCTCCAGGCATTTGGACAAGACTTTGACCGCATCACTGGGGTCCCCATGGGCCGAGATGTACACCTGGGTGTCATCCACGTACTGATGGTACCGCACTCCATGGGAACGGATGATCTTACCTGGCGGCTTCATGTAGATGTTAAATAGGAGAGGAGAGAGCACCGAGCCCTGTGGCACCCCACATTTAAGGGGCCTAGGACTGGATTTTTCCCTCTCCAACCACACCAACTGGGTACGGCCCTCCAGAAATGAGGAAAACCAGGACAATACTGTGCCCTGGATCCCCAATCCTTTGAGCCGTTCCAGAAGGATACCATGGTCGACGGTATAGAAAGGCTGCTGAGAGATCACGGAGAGCAAGGATGGTTGGATGACCGCCATCCCGCTCTCGCCTGAGATCATCCACCAGTGTGACTAATGCCATCTCTGTACCATGTACGGGCCTGAACCCTGTTTTGCCATTGTCATTCCAACTCCAGATTTCTTCCCAATTTTTCTTAATTTGTTCTTTAATTTCCTTATTTTTAAATAATTTTGGATCATATCTCCTACCACCTCTTTATCGATTTTCTAATTTTATTTGTAATTCTACTACCACCTTTGCATGATCCGATTCTTTAAAAATTCCAACCCTCATATCAGTGAATTAACAGGGAAAACCCAATTTCATAACCTGAACCTGCAGCAGACCAAGTTACATTTTCCTTGCTGTGTAGCTCATACCCATCAAGTGTGCCTCCAGAAAATACGGGACCTGCGCAGAACCCTTCTGTGCATGCGCAGAAGGGTTCTGTGCATACGTGCATGTGCAGTAACTACTTTCCCCACCGGTCAAATTACGGGATGGCGGCAGAAAAGTGGAGGAAGCGGCACGGAAATATGGAAAATCCCGGTCAATCCGGGATACTTGACAGGTATGGTGTAGCTGACCGTAATAAAAGAAATTAAATATAGTCTTAGGTGCAAATCATATTAAATTCCATAAAGCTTATTTTTATATAAATACATATATTTTCAGTTGATGTTTTTCTCTTGTTGCTGAATTTTATGCATTTTTTTGGTATCAGGTTGCATATGCTTCTTAAATAGGAAGGTGAGTGGGTGGCATATAAGCATTAAAATTAAATGAAATTTAAATTTCAAGAATACAACTAGCTACTCCTGTCTCTAAAATATCAGCTCACCCACCCTGTGAACACAGTTCAATCTGAAGACCTAATAGGAATTGTCAGTAGTAGAGTGGATGAAATCCAGTAAAGTTACATTAAATAAGAAGCTGTAGACATTTTTCAAGAGTTAACAGTATCAGATTCTTCCCTTAACTTTTGGTCCTAGAGAAATTGTTGGGGGGGGGGGGGGGTTGCAGCAACACTGGGCATGAAAAAAGTCTTTAATTTCCAAAAATTGCACTGGTGGTAAAATCATCCTGGTGACTGTATTTTAAAAAAAAGACTTCCCCACCATGTAAATGTCAGCATGGGTTGTGTTTGAATACAGATATTGCATGCAGAATATTTATAATATTAGTATGTTGATGTTTGGATGGATGTGGGATTGAATGCATAGAATGAATACTGGAATGATTGATAAGAGTGAATAAGTGGCTGTTTCTATGGTGGTTGTGAAGATTGCCAGGGAGGGAATGTGAAACTCATTGAAGTGCAGTTGTGAGTAGGGACATTCCCTGGTTGGTTGTACCTCCCCATCCCACAGCCCCTAATAGGATCCCCAGGACCAAGGAGATCCCAAGGGAGCCTTTGGAATCTTTTAATTCCCAAAGAACAAGCACAGCTGATAATGTGATCAATTCCATGTTACCTTTATGCCACTGGATATGTGTAGTGATGCACTAGCACTGCAAAATTTTTTACTACCTACTCTGTGGGCTGGCCAAATCTGTGGGTTGGGCCAAATCTGTGGGTGTGGCCAAACATCCTGCATTATGGGCTATGGAGGTGGACATGGCCAACCAAGTGGGTGTGGCCTGGGGGGATTTTCGCTACCGTTTCTGCAGAACCTGCTGCAGTGCATCAATGGATACATACATTATCACATTTATGCTGAAACAAAGAAAACACATAGTTTCAACTGGTTTTAATCCCCCCCACCCCCCGCAAGAAACAAGAATTGTAGGGGAATTCTTTGTTAAAGATAGGCAGCTTTTCTCCAGGTCTATAGCTCCCTTCCTTCTTTGACTGAATTTTTATAGCTAAACCATTTCAACTAGCTTATGACCATGCCAACTTTAACCTACTTGCAATATTTAGTGGCCATCATTTTCTACATCAATATTATTTTCTATCCCGGGATAACAAGAAAGGATGGCATTATCAAGAATCTGCCAGACCAGAATGCAAGCCTTTTAGACTCTATTTCATGTGTTTCCAGAGCTACTTTCATAAGTAAATTGTGGAGTTTAGCAACAATACAGTCTGGACACTAGGTCTAATTTGTTGAACTCAAAGAAAAACTCTATTTTCAATTACATTCTCTCTTTGCACAAAGAATAGAAAAGCAGCCTTAGTCAATCTGTTGTTAATGCCTCCAGCACTACAAGCTGCTATAAAAACTGTATGATGCAAGACTAGTTTTGATTCCCTGATGTTTGGGATGATCCCTGTTATCAGTAGAGAACCCATCCTATTTTTCCTTCTTCTTCCCCTTTTAGATTGTAAATTCTCTGGAGTAGTTTAGTTTTAGAATGTAGATTTTTCTGAAACAGCCACCCAATGGAATCCCATTTTATAACTGAGAGAGAGCAATCCTGCTGGAACATAGAACATGGTATTTTGTTTCACAGAACTCAGAAACACTACTTTCTTTTGGATTGCAGGTCACAGAATCCCCCAGCCAAAATGGGTAATTGTGGGACTTAGTGGTTAAGGCGCTGAACTTGACAAATGGAAGGTCGGCAGGTTGAGACCCGAGTGCTACACGGCAGAGTGAGCTGCTGTCTATGTCCCAGCTCCCGTCAACCTAGCAGTTCAAAAGCAATAAATTGCAAGTAGATAAATAGGTACTGCTTCGGGGTCTAGTCATACCTACTACATGACCACAGAAACGTCTGCAGATGCAGACAGCACTGGCTCTTTGACTGTAAATGAGCATAGGACCCGGGGTGCACAGAAATAGCCTCCAGGAAGATTGTGGTATTTTTGAACCACAGTCAGGTGTACCCTGGTAATGGCAACCTGGTGTTGTCAGCTAATCTTTCTCACACTAGGTCAGGCAAAAGGAACGGCTGAATGAACTCACCAAAGGGTGCCTTCATTTTGGCAATTTCACATCTGGCCTAGACAAGGAAAAAGAAGAAGCAGCACTGGACCCTAGAGTTTGATATGACTGGCTTTCAAGTAATGGGGACCTTTTTAATAACCAAGAAAGACAACATTTCCAAGCTCTGGTCACGTCTCTGTCATGCTCAGTAAACCCTGATCTTAGTGGGGTTCCAAAGTGGGTTTGAACTACTGGAACTGAATCAGAAAGAACACAAATACATTTCCATTTCCTTCGTTTTTCTCTTTGTGTCTGCATTTTCTAGTTTCTGGGGCACTGAAGGAGCTGAAATGAGAAAAAGGCAACAGTCACAAAATGAAGGAACATCCGATGTGTCTCAAGCGCCGGGAAACCAAAGGCCCAACAACACATGTTGCTTCTGTTGGTGTTGTTGTTGCAGCTGTTCATGGTATGTCCCTCAATCAATGAAATAAATAAATAAATATGTTTGACCCCATTATCAGGCACAGGTAACAACGGACAGTCAAAAGCTATCAGCCAGGCATAAAGCAGGTGTGGTGTGGTGTGGTGGTGGGATCTTTCACTTGTAATAAGTTCTCAGATTGGGTTCTCATTTGTTTTTGTAGAAGTCTAGAAGCTTCTCTGCAAAGTTATGTTCATGCTTTGTCCTTTTGAAATAAATCAAAGAACTGTTATTTGGCACTTGTGGGAAGGTGAGTTGGAATCCTCCCCCTCCAGACCTCAGTAAACCAATCCTGTGTAGATTTGACCTTCTATGACCTTCCTATTATTACATGTTTATATGGAAACAAAAATGCAGAAAGAAAGAAAAGTAAAATCTAACCAAGAAAAAAAATATCTGTGACAGGAACAGGGAGAGAATTTGGAGAAGGTCAGTGTTTGATGAATGAAAAATAGATATGTCCACAACTCTCCTGTATTTTGATTTCTGATACATTGATGAATAACCTGCAGAATGTATTTACAGTGTGGGCACATTCAGATTCCATTTAGATCCTTCAACTGGCAGAGACATGTCATTTTAACAGGGATTAAGCCAGGAAATTATTTTATTTTATGTTTATTTTATGTTTTTAAAATAACCTCAAATAATCATGTGATCTTTCTATCCTAGGCTTGTCTATCCCAAAAACATGTCAAGTTTAAATATACCAAGATTAATATGCACATGTATATCAGTTATGCTTTGGACTGGCTGGTAGATTTTGGGAGTTATAATGATGAAATGTAACTTTTCCCATTTCTGCCATGTACTTGTAATTATACTCTGTAGGTAGACATATGTTTGCCTTTTCTGTAAAACCCAAATCCCCAGATTCCTTTATACTCCATTGCAGGAATGAGAAAAAAGAGTGACACATATATTTCACAGAAGGCAGGTCTGTATAGGGCCCTGGTGGCACAGTGGTTGAACTGCAGACAAAATGTTGTGAGTTCCATTCTGATGGGGGAGATTAAGGTTGACTCAGCCTTCCCGCCTTCTGAAGTCAGTAAAATGAGGACCCAGCGTGTTGGAGGCAAATTGCTAATTAACTAGTGAACCGCCCAGAGAGTGCACTAAGTGCTAATGGGTGGTATAGAAGGGTAATTGCTATTGCTATTTATCTACAGTACTTCTAGTTTAGAACTCCTATACGACTAGCCTGTTCCATTTTATTTAATTCTTGACCACCAATAGGATAATTGTGTATATTAAAAATGAGCAGAAGACGCGTAGGTCTGATTAATCACAACTGTATGATTTAACCTCCACAGATCAAACGATTTTGTATTGAGCACCATCTCCATGTAGTTCTGCCAGTTCTCAACACTCCAGAAAACTGCTTTGCAAGAATGCTTTGCAAGATTGCTTGGCCAGTGGGGTGGAGCATAGCAGAGCACTTGTGTGATTACACTTCTAGCAGTTGCTCAGCAATTGCGATTGCTTGCCACATATGAGACCGATCTTTTGGCAGCTTGGGGTTGAGTTGGAATGTAACTTCCCAAAACTGAGAGCCAGCATGCCTGCTGAGCATGCTGACTATGGGATTCTGACCATTGCCATTCAAACAGTCACCGTCTGTGCTACACAGATGGATGGTTGTGAGAAGTACGCTGAAGCAGTCACTTTCCTGGAGGCAAAACTCTCTATAATCGCCCAAGTCATATTTAAATAGAGGATAGAGTGAAATGTGACTCTCAGCCACAATGTACAAATAGCAGCTTGTCTTCAAAAATCAATTGCCAGGGAGCAGGGCCACCATCAGAAATTTCTGAGCCCCATACTGAGCAATCCTATTGCGCCCCCCCCCCAACACACACACACAGAGAGAGAGAGAGTGAGAGAGTAATGTCTCACAGTGATGTCACAGTTATGGCCAGCGACGGCAGGGGCCCTGTCAGTTCCGGGCCCTATACAGCAGTACTGGTAGCACTGCCCTGGTGGTGGCCCTGCCAGGGAGTATAAATTCAAACTACTAAACTACATCACCTTATGCTGCCCGGCAATTGAACTTTAAAGGCATGCTGCTATTTGTGTACAGTAATACCTCATACAAAGTCCACTTCGTACAACATCGAACTCATACAACATCACCTAATTCCTTGAAAAAAGTTGCCTCATACAAAGTCATGTGACTTTGTATGAGGCATTGGGGGTTTTCCCAGGTTGCATTGTGCCTGTGCAGTATAAAAGGCAGGACACATGTGCATTGCTCTTGTGGGTTTTGCACAAGGCAAAGAGTGTTTAGGAGTGGTTTTGAGCACGATTTTGAATTTTTTTGAATTTTTTCGTCAGAATTTTTAGAAGCATTCCTTGGATTTTTGCAGCATTCTTCAGGTTCTTGGACAGTCAGGGTTGTTTGACATGTTTTTGTAATGTATTTAGCCTTTAGACAATGATTTCTTAAAGTTCTGTCAGTTTCCTGTCTGTCTCCTTGACTTTGCCCTGAAGTCTGTGCTGTTACAGTACAACATATCTCTATGGAAATGACGTTGTATGAGGCATCGCGACAAGGATTTGGACGTTGTATGAGGCATCGTGGCTAGGATTTTGCATGACTCATACAAAGTCCAAATCCGTATAAAGTCCAAACGTGTGGAACCAAGTTTGGACATTGTATGAGGTATCACTGTATCTTAAGATAGAGAACCATGGGAGGGATTCTGTAAGTCAGAATCGATATACCATTCTCTTACTCTTACTCCTACTTCTACTCCTTTTATTGTATTCTTTATTGCTCAGCATTATTGGAGCAGGGGTCAGACCAAAGAGTCGAGCCTAAAAATTAAGAGTCAACTCCTAAAAGTTTGCGGGTAAAGTGGCTTGTTTATGAAATTACTGATTTTTTTTTAATTTCAGGAAGCAAATTGGCAGCCATTGGCAACTGCTTTAAAATACAGCGGTACCTCATACAACAGTTTTAATCCATTCCATGGGGGTCGTTGTTGTATGAAACAATTGCTATATAATACATGCATCGTATAGCGATTTTCCTTATGGGATGCATCGTGCAACGTTTTGTTTTGTTTTGTTTTGTTTTGTGCTAAGTGGTTTTGCCCTTTGAAAAATTGTTGTATGATTTTTTTCCATAGGGAAAATTGTCATGCAGGACGCCATTTCCCTCCAAAACCTAATTGTTATGCAATTTCATTGCTATACAGGATGGTTGTTATATGAGGTTCCACTGTACAGTAGTTGGAATAGTAGCTGTATTAGTCTGTGTTTCAAGCATATCGGAGAATAAACAAAACAAAAACGATGTAGCACTTTGAAGACTAACCGTTATATTTTAATGTTAGCTTTCATGGATCATGTCTGAAGAAGTGGACTTGATCCATGAAAGCTAACATTAAAATATAAGTTAGTCTTCAAAGTGCTACAACGTTTTTGTTTTCTTTTGTTTATTCTCTGATATTCTTTAAATTAGTAACCAAAGATTTTAGAACAACTCCAGGTGCTGACATTAGTATCCAGAGGCATACCTGATCTTGCTTCCATATTCTTTTCTATGAGCTTCCCATAGAGCAGATTCAGTAGAGTTATGGCCACCAAAATCTGCCACAGGCAAGAAAATCGCCAACAGGCATGCTAGACTTGATTGAAGATTTGTTTTAAACAGCATTCTGTTCACATGGAACAGGAGATGAGCTTGGAAAACTTATTTGTTTGGACCAAAATCTCCCAACCAGCTTAATTACTGGGTTTTGTCAGTGCGAAGTCCAGTATGCCCACATCTCAGGCCTATAGGAAGCTCTAGTCTCTGATAAGCAGGTCAGAAGTGCAACATCTCTTCCAAGGTTGTATGAATTTGTCCTGAGCTGTATGAAAAACAGGTAGGGAAACTGGTGTTTGTGAAATCACTTTACCCTCATCATCTATGCGGAATAGTTTACAAGGTAAATGTGCAAATGAATAGCAAGTACACACTTCTGTTGTGGTACCTTGCTAAAAGAGCATAATGCGTTTCACAGGATTGCTCTTTAAGCGAGTTGCTCTTTAAGCAAAACACTTGGGAAAAGTGCCACCACTGCCATTGTAAGTGACCGATTGTGACTTCTGGCAGAGGGGATTGTGATCCCTGATTTAGTTGTTAAGAGAGTTTTGGGTTGTTTTTAGTTGTTAACCGAGGGCAACCATTCAGAGAAAATTCTGAACCAGGATAGCTTTGGAAATATTATTTCTACAAGGCTCAAGGTTTTGCAAGAGACATTTATTTAAGCATATGAGTACTAACAATTACTGGATTTTGTTTTGAATTTTCTTCTGCTGTTATATTTTTTTGAAAAAACCTCTTTGGAAATTCTTCTTCTTCTGAGTGTTACATTTTTTGACATTTTTTGAGATTTATACCTGCAAGCAAAGGAAAATTAATTAGTTAATTGTTTTCAATTACAAGATAATTAAAAATACTTTTTGAACTGTTAACCAAGTCTATTGAATATTAGTGTGCCAACAGTGTTTCATCACAAACAGTTTTCTGCATCCCTCATAGTTACACCGTTTGGCCCCTCTTTTCCCTCCTTGTAATGGATGCTGTGACAGACGAGGAATCAGGAAATCTGAGTTAAGTCCTTGCATAGCCATGGAAACTCGTTTGTGTGCGTAAAGGGTAAAACCACTCCTTAAATATCTCCCTTACCTTGAAAGCCCCATTAGGATCACTATAATTTAGTTCTGACTTGACAGCAAACAACACATTAACTTAGTAGAATTATATTTCTTTTTCTACTTTGAAAAAGCAAGCTTAATTTATTTATATTAATAATACTTCTCTGGGAAACTTTTAAACATACAGTTGTTCTCAGAAATGCTTTAAAAATGATGTTTTACTTGGCAGGACTCCAGAATAGCACAGTGCCCATATACTAGCTTGTAAATCTTCAATGTCTACAGAACATATTTCAGTCATTCTCAGCAATTATGTGTACTTGCAAGGGGAGGTGCTGTTTGTTGACACTGATAATGTATAGTTATACAAAATTCTAGTAGGGATTGACACACACTCTATGTCATGAAGTTACAGCAGCCTGCCTTAAAAATAAGAACATTAATGAAGTTAGATTCAATTTAGTAGTGGAAATGCCATTGCCAGTAATTCTTAGAATTAGATTGGACAAAAGTATGGAAAAAGAATGTAAGTCAAAACAGATTGGATGGCCGGACCACTTTCTCTTCCATCTTTTAACATTTAAGATTGATGACTTTTAAAAAGCAGTGTTTTTAAAGTCACAGTAGATAGGACTGATGCAACATGCGGAGCTCTTCAGACTGTAAATCAAAATATGGAAAGTCTGGTCCTAAAATCTGTATGATTTACTGTAGCACATCTCAATTACAGCAACTGGGACAGTTGCAGCATTTTACCCTGCATTCTTTGGAAACTGTCTAATATATGCCAACTGTGTTCAACTATAGGGATATTACTGTACTGTGCAAAATTCCTGAGTTTCTCCAGTTGCCTTCCTTCCTTCCATTTCACATTCATATCTCATTTTTTTCTCCAGTGAAATCAAAACACTTTACATGGGCCTCTTTCCTGGTTTATCCTTCCAACAACCCTGTACAGTAGGGTCAGGCTAATAGAAAACAACAAGCTCAAGAGCACTCAGTGGGGACTTGAAACTAATCACACCAACCATAGTCTAGCAGTCTAACCACTTCAACACACTAACCTCATAAATAAGAAATGTTATCCTTTCTAACAAATTACCCCTGTGAATGCTGATGGGATATATTTACCAATTAACACCTCTATTTTCCCTGCTCAGTCCTTAAATGACACCAAGGAGGACACTTGTTCAAATTGAGACCCTAAAGGAGAAAAAATAGCCATCCTAGTTCCTAGGCCAGTGAATGTGAACCTTGGCACTCCAGCTGTTCTTGAATGTCAATCCCCAAAAGTCCATGTGTATGCACATTAAATCCATTCATGTGGATTCACAGGGACCTGGGCTTCTGGGAATTGAAGTCCAAGAACAGCTGGAGTGCCAAAGTTCGCCATCATGGTTCTAGGCAGTGGCAAGGGGAAGCACCATTCTCTGACATCAATCCTAAAAGTAATGCCATGTAATCTGATAACACATTGCCTTGGCACAACAGTAGGGGATCAGGTAGGAAATGTCAATTAAGTACAATAATGGGAATCTGTAGTTCCACATGAGATTATAGAAATATTGATGTATCTATCCAATACCCAATCAGTACACGGGAGTTAAACAGAGCCTTAATTTGTTGTATGCCACCCAGTGTGGGAGAATATCCCAGATAGGTGGGATATAAATGTCATAAACAAACAAACATTATATGAACAGGAAATAATTTTGTTGGATTTAGCTGGCTTGACGAAAGTCCCTTTTGTCACCTCTCAAGACTTGCTATGAGAAAAATAAATATTACCTCAAGAATTGGGATGTTTGTGACACTAATGGGTGTCACGGAGAAATAAAACAAAAGTGTTTTGAAATGGGAATGGCTAAGAATGTGTACAATTGGAAGAAATTACACCGAAATATGTTTTAATCAATGATGGGGAAATGTGTCAGTTAGGTAAAACGATTAAACTAAATAGGCACATTAAGAAAAAATGTGTAAATAAAATGTACACAAGTATCCATTTTTCTGAATGGTATCTGTGTTGGTCTGTGTTTCGGGCATATCAGAAAACAAAAACACTGCAGCACTTGAAAGACTAACTGATATATTTTTATTGTGAGCTTTTGTGGATCAAGTCCACTTCATCAGACACAGGAGTGAGACTTCAAGGCATGAACTTATATACACCAGATACAGAGGCACAGAGTCAGTGGTGGGAGTCAAAAAAATATACTGCCTACTCTGTGGGCATGGTATGGTGGACGTGGCCAGGGGGAAAGCCCTGCATTGCACCCAAATTGGGCGGGGTCAGCCGGAATTTCTGCTACAGGTTCTGGTGAACTGGTGTGAACCTGCTGAATCCTACCACTGCATAGAGTGATTAATCAGAATGACAGATAAGCATACAAATCAATACAGCTTCCCATAGCTGGCAGTACTAGATGATCTCTGGTTGTTATTCGAATTAGCTCTAAATGCCCCCTTTTCATTTTTAAACAAGTATCCATGTGAAAGGAAAGAGTTTCACAACCCAATATGGAAGGAGGACAGGAAGAAAATGCAGGTTGGGTTGGGTTAGGAGAGGAATAGCACCACCACTTATTCCTGTGACACTACACCCATCAGTGGTGAGGGAGGGAGACTCCTAGTTGGAATTTAGCTCTGTCATGATACCCTGCCGTTCTAAGACATTTAGAGGGAGGACTGGAGCCAGCGGTTGCCAGAAAGGCACTCTTATGCCGTAACTCTCACAGTGAAATGTAAAGTGGGAAAAAGAAAAGATGCCATGGGCAGTTGTGAGTTATGTATTCCTCCAGTACTGAAATCCTCTACTCCTATTTTTGCACACCATAAATAAGACAGCATAAAATGAGACACTGTTTTGAAAGATGGAAAAAAGACATTCGGAGGCAAGAGTTTGCCAGAACATGGTGTGCACACTGGCATTGAAAGTTAATGGCCATATTTAAGACTGTTTGCTAGACAATACTATGGTTGATTAGCTAAATTCATCTGCAGTGACAATTATGCTACCATGCCATGTTGTACTTGACCTTTGCACCATGTTGCTTGAACCTTTTTGAAAGCATCAATCATCTTTAAGGCTGCATCTGTCTGATGGGAGATCCTCTGATATCATTTTTATTTTGGACTTTATTTGAATTGGAATGAGCATTAAGACTTCTATTTATATAGCAGCTGAGAGTTAAACATCCACACCTTTGTTTAGTGGGCAGGAAATTTAGAACCACAACAGAAGCCTATTTGGCAGGAGAAAAGCTTTCTGATTGAAAGAACCTACAATTCTTCTATCTTTTAAATCACTTCAATAATAGGCAACATGATACCGTATAACACTGCAAGAATCCTTAACCGGCAATAGAGATCATGTAATAGAAGTATCTAGACTCGTGGTTCCTAATGTGGGGCACACGCCACACAGGGGAGCAATTTGAGAATGGGTTATTAACAGTGAATGGCCTTTTAGGCTTACTCCACATGAACAGTTCACTTTTTGAATAATAAGAATTATATGTCAGGGGCGGGGCGAGATCAGGATTTTAGAGAAACTTGGGTGGGGCATAGCAAAAAAAGGTTGGAAACCACTGATCTAGACTAAACAAAAATGTGATTTTATAAAAAGACAAATATCTCCATTGAAACAAGCAAATCACTTCATTGAAACATATTATTACAGTGAATGTTTACAAGTAATGCTAAGCCTCTTGAAATCTAACTGACATCCATCTGCACAGTATAAAAATGCATGTGATGCAGTTGTCACGGAGACTACACCACTTACAGACTCAAATAGAGTTACAGTACAAGGGAATGATCCTCTCCATGTCAAAAATTTCCCTGTCTGTGGAAAGCTATATCTAATTACCCATATGGGATGGGAGGATGCAGACAAATCTAGGGTACATAGTATTTGGCATAACTCAATGATCAAGGGTGAGACTTCCTACCCCACTGCAAATTACTTGATTTGCCCTCAATATTATCAACACATAGGCATGAAGACATCTAGGCAGTGTCTTGATAGAAGTAAAGAGAGTGGTCAGTGATATAAACGAACATGTAGATTTAGACAATAAAAAAAGTTGAATATTGTCTACAGGAGATCTTAATGTCATTTAGACCAGGGGTTCGTTACCAACCTATGGCTCATGGCAGGGCAGGCGTCAGAGGTTTCCAGGCCTGGTATGTGACCCCCCCACACACACATTTTGGCCACACCCCTGTGGTTTCCTGCGCATGCATGGTTTGTTTGTGCATGCACACATCAGTGGTTTCCCCCTGCCACCGGGCCCCCGTCATCTCCGGGCCCGGGACGGGAGTCCTGATGGTCCCCCCGTGATGGCAGCACTGGCCCATGGGCCGGACTCAGCCCACAACACCATCTCATCTGGCCCGTCACTACCTCCGCTGCACCTGATAGTGGAAGTGGGCAAGTTTACGTCAGCCGTAAAATGCACCCATGTGAGCGCAAAGGCGCCCACAGCTGTCATAAATGCGGACGTAGGCACATTTACAACAGCTGTAAATGCACCTGCTTCTGCTTCCAGGGGGCATGGTCCAGCCTGCTCAGCTGTCTGGGGGTGTGGTCAGGCCCACAACGTAAAAAGGTTGGCCACCCCTGGTTTAGACTATCTTGACGGCTGCCATCGGTGTTGTCAGCATTCAGGCTAGCCTTTGCTATGTAATACTTGGCATCACTTTTCCTGCTGGCAATGCATTTCCTTGCTTTTTGAATTGTGGATACAGGAGAGCAATATCCCACGTCCAGAATTTGGAGGTTTTTTTTAAAAAAAATGAATTAGATCTCTGGTAGATAAGCTGTAGCTAATGGAATGTGTACTGCCTGCCCCTCCAGAGGGCCAAATGTAACTCAGCAATACCCCTGGTAGGAGACTCTTGGATACCCAAAGACTAAGTTTTTGTTACACAGCTCAAAAAGTTATATGGTCAAGAGAGCAATTTTGCCATGTTTCAGAAGGCCCCAGTACCACTGGCACCCCTTCAAAAACACCCCAGAATGTTTTAATTGTCTATTGTTGTTACATGCCACCAGGTTATCTTTGATCTATGGCAGTGATGGAGAACCTTGGCACTCCAGATGTTCTTGGACTTCAATTACCAGAAGCCCAAATCAACACTCCTGCTGATCAGGGCTTCTGAGAATTGAAGTTCAAGAATATCTGGAGTGCCAAGGTCCACCTTCACTGATTTATGAAATCCCTATGAATGAGAAATCTCCAAAATGTCCTGTCCTCAACAGGCAAGCTCAGCTCCTGCAAACTCAATCCTGTGGCCTTAAGGCATCAGCCCCTCTCATATTTGGTCTTCCTCTTTTTCTGCTCCTTGCCATATTTCCCAGCATTATTATCTTTCCCAGATAACCATTTCCTAGTAGGGCAGCCTCAGCTTCATCATTTTTGTCTCCAGAGACAGTTCAGGCATGATTTGCTCTAACACCCACTAGTCTGTCTTTCTGACAGTCCAGGGTACCCACAAAGCTCTCCTCCAGCACCACATTTCAAAAGAGTCAACTTTTCCCCTGTCAGCTTTCTTTACTGCACAACCTTTACACCCGTACATAGTGATTAGGAACCGAAGCATTAGGATGGTCTTGGTCTTGGTCTCCAAGAACACATTCCTACATTTGATGATATTTTCTAATTCCTTCATTGCTACCCTTTCAAGTTTCAATCTCCTTCTGATTTCTTGGCTGCAGTCCCCATTTGGATCGATAGTTGAAACAAGATACACTATGCAAATTCTTTTACTGTTTCAGATTGTTCTTTGTCAATATTAAAGGTGTATAGTTCCTCTGTAGTCATAATTTTGTCTACTTGATATTCAACAGCAGTCCTGTTTTGGCACTTTCTGCTTTCTCTTTGATCAGAAGTTGTTTCAAGACATAGCTGTTTTCTGCCGATGAGATGGTGTCATCTGCATGTCTTAAATTACTGAAGCTTTTCGTACCAATTTTCACTCCTCTTTCATCTGAATCTAGTCTGGCTTTGTAGGATATATTATATGGAATGTGTAGGAATATGTCCTTGGAGACCAAGACACATGCTTGTCTACCTGAAACTACCTTGAAAGACAGAACAGAAGTGGCAGAAGGTGCAAATTGTGATTGTGAAACTGGTAGCAGGGTAGATTTGATCATGCTTTCCTCGATGCTGGTGTGCTATCCTCGATGCTGGTTTGCAATTTAAGTTTTGGTATGAAACTTTAACCTATGTCCCAGCTCCTGCCACCCTAGCCGTTCGAAAGCAAGAAATTGCAACTAGATAAATAGGCACCACTTTGGTGGGAAGGTAAACAGCATTCCATGCACTCTGGTGTTGAGGCATGCCTGCCATGTGTCCACAGAAACATCTGCAGACACAGATAGCACTGGCTCCTTGGCTGTAAACAGAGATGAGCACTAAACCTTAGAGTTGAATATGACTGGCTTTCGAGCAAGGGCAACCTAGAATGCTATGGAATGCTTTTTTACCCCCATATCTTTCAGGCTTCATCTTTATATGCTTTCTGCAAGCTATCACCCCAGACTGAACTTCTGAAATTCTTTTATGCACTCCAGTATCCAACTGATATTTGTGATGTTACCTCAGGTACTTCTTCCTTTTCAGAATCCAGCTTGATATCAGTCATTTCCTGGCCCATAAAAGTTAAACGCCTTTGTTGCAACACCTTGACTATCTTCTTGCTTGCATGAGAAATTAGAACAATTGTTCTGTTCTCTCTGAACTTCTTGGCATTTCCTTTCTTAGGGAATGTATGTTGAATGTTGCCAGCCTGTGATTTTACTGTATTTTTTGGATATTCTTGTTAAGATTTTGACAGATTAAGTCTCTAGGCTTGAAATTGTTCTACTGGAATTCCATCTACAGTACCCTTGATGATTTATTTATTCTTGGTGCTTTCAGGGCAGCTTTGACTTTACTTTCTAGAACTGCAGGTTCTTCATCATTGGATTCTTCAAAGGAATCTTCATCCTTTTTTTTCTTCTGTATAGTTCTTCAATATCCAGTTCTCACATTCTCTTTATTTTCTCCTGGTTAGATAGTGATCTACAAGTGCAGGGGTTCCTAACCTAAGGCCCACAGCACCATTCCATGTGGCTTCCCAACCCTCCAAGGGCATTCAAGAAACAAAATGTCTGCCCCTTTGAAGCTGTTGGGACAAAATGACCCCCCCCCTCCCCCAAATCATGCAGGCAGGCCAAAATGGCTGTCCGGTCCTCGAAGCTGACTGAGAAAGCGTGACCCAGCCCCCGTTTTGAAAAGGTTGTGAAGCCCCGTACTAGAGACACAAAGGGGATTTTTCTATTTTTAGTAATTTCTTCAAGGGAAACATTGTAGCGAGGGTGGTCACAGGAACATGCTAGTTAAGAGGACACAGGACAGGCCAAGCATGAGAAGAGTGCAGTAAATCTATTAGCTACAGAAGCATCTAAAGTGTTTGAGTATCTAAGCCATATGAGAGTGTGAGGCAAATGCAATGTTGGCAATGTTTTCTTTCTTCTGCTGGTCTTTTCCATTCTCTTTCTCTTCCCCTCTTCTTCTTTGTGTTGAGGGAGACACGAGGTTCTTGCTCCGGAACTTCTAGCGGCCTCCACCAGCGATATTTGGTGTTCTTGTAATGTTTCTTTGATGTTATCTCTCCACCTCCCTCTGGGTCTGCCTCATGGTCTTTGTCCCACTCCTCTTTTCACATATGTCTTGTAAGGTAGGGAATTCCAGGACATTCTCCCCAAATGGGCAAATCATTTTATTTGTTGTCTCTGTATGTAGTTTAAGATTGGTTATATTCTAATTATTTACCTTATAATCTCATTCCTGATTTAATCCCTTCTAGTCACTCCAGCAGCTTCCCTCAGACATCTCATTTCAGTGGTGACCAACTTTCATTTATGTTTTGTTGTAAGCATCCATGTTTGGCACTGGTAACATAAGGTGGAAATGAATATGCTTCATATGAGGTGTTTCTTTGTGTCCCCCTCCACACACACAATTAATTTCCTCCTGATGATATTCAATGAGGTGGAACTGATGTACTGTATTTCAAGATTCAAAGCTGGCATTGACCTATTGTCCAATGAAGATATGACCAGATTGAAGGGGAATCAGGAGAGATCTTTTGGAGTAGCGGCTTCCTCACGCCTCCTTTTCTGTCAGGATTTCAATGTTGAAGACAGACCAGCAACTAAGGTGCAAACAGGGATTGGTGATGGTAGGTCCAAGGCAGAGTTGAGAAGTTACCATATATACTCGAGTATAAGACAAGTTTTTTTGCCCCAAAAATGAGCCTCCAAAAGGGGACACTACTTATTCTTGGGTCAATGACCATGAGGGTCCCAAGACCACGTCAGATTGAGACTTTGATGTTCTGGTAGAAATATGAAGCAGCCAGCATAACAGGGCCAAAGAACTTTATTAGGCAGTCAGAACATGGGGAGCAATGGCACAGCACTGCTAAATATATACAATCAGGAATGGATACATTCGGGTGGGAAACAACAGGATTGGACAGGAGAGATGTGGGGGGACTAGAAGGTCATTGGACCGGAGTGAAAACTGTACATGACTACATGGTTTAGGCGGGAACGCAGTCCCGCGATATTTCAAGACCAAGAAGAAGGAGACAAAATGGAGGGTCGTAATGATCCCAATTATATTACAAACGTTACAGTAATAATTATATTCAAACACAACAGAGACACGCCAACATTTTAATTAATTTTACCATAGTTTCATGTACTGTATTTTGATTATTGAAACTCACTAGCTGTTAAATTTCCTACCCTCGGCTGATATTCATTCGGGTCAATCTATTTTCCTGGGTTTTCAGGTCAAAATTAGGTGCCTCAGCTTATATTTGGTTCAGCTTATACTCGAGTATATACAGTACCTTTTTAAAGGTACCAGTAGACACTACCCCTCTCCCCATACCCATCAAGCACTGCTCCGGAAAATACGGGAACTGCTCCGGCCCAGGTGCGCATGCACAGGAAAAACTCCATTGCGCATGCACAGAACCCCTTCAAGAGAATCAATAACCATTTCTACATCTGTCACCACACAAACCATTTATTTCCTCCCTGTAGCAAAAGCTACACTAGTCTATAGCTGGGGCAACTCTTTAGAGATGGCCAAATGTCACAGCTATTATGACAACCACAGCTGAATAGGTAAGTTTGTGGAATGACTGGTAACCTTAGCACCAGAGTTTGTTATTATGTCACCTTCATCTCTCCTTGACTAAGAAGGCTCCACATTAATTTCCATGGTATAAATGTGGGCAAGCTATCCAAATATTCCTTTTTTAGTGTATGGGAACCAAGACACCGGAACAGCCGAAGAGCTGGTTTAACACAACTTTATTGCATACTGGTCAGAGGGAACATGCGGTAATGGCGGACGAACAGGTCAATATATACAGTGGCTATACATTCGAATGTGGCTCCTTGACAGTCTATTGGCTACTGTCCGCGTGACGTCATTGCAGGTTACGCCCTTCTTGTCCAGGTGAAGGTGGTGGCGGGAATCTTCCCGCGCTGTTGTTCTTAGGTGAGTCTGGACCATTGAGCTGGACGCTCGCTATTGCCATCTAGTGGTCACTAGCTCGCGTCCTATTAGGGTTACAGTGATGCAGCTGAAGGTTACAATGTTACACGTAGAAAGGTTATATTGGATACACATGGATAGGTACATTGCTTAAAGGCACAGTCTTTGAGAACACAACATCCCTCCCCCCTAGGATGAGACGAAGTCTCTCAACCAAGATGGCTTATTGCACACGCGTTTGGGCCGCGATGTGGGCTGGCCCACCCGGGGGGCGCTACCGCTTCCTTGCTCCCTGGTCCCTTGTCCTGTAACGGGAGAGGGAGACTCGTTAGTGGCTTGCTGTGGTTTTGCCGCTTTAGGGGAAGGGAAAAACTCCATTGTGGGCAGACCGGGGGCACTAGGGGCTAATGTAAAACCCCTCTTCTCGCTTGGATGGGTGGGGGACCACTCCGAAACCGCCCCCCCCGGTTCTGTAACTCAAAATCAAACTCTGCTGGGGGATCCCGCGGGGTATCTATGAGGACAAATTCCTTCTCCTCCCCCCTCGGTGGGGACCCTTGACCCCCCTCTCCTCCCCCTTGGGCTAAACGGGTGGGGGAGAACCCTAACGCTGAATTCTTGTCTGTGCTTTCGGCGCCCTGCCTTCCTGGGACCCGGCTCCGGAGCTGATCCGCGTGCCGCCACCAAAGTAGACCCGTGCTGGTCTCCACGCGATATGATACGGGGCCGGTCTGCTCCACGACAACCCCCGGTACCCAGGCTGGCCCCGCGCTGGCGTAGTTCCTGTAATGCACCAGGGCGCCCACGCTGAAACTTTTTGTGGCCTCTAGCCCGATGTTCCTCCCCTTGTCTTCTACTCTCGTGGGGTCTAGCCTAGTGAGGATGGTGGTCAGTTTCCTGCGCATTCAAAGCTCCGCGGGGGAATATCCTGACGCCAACGGGGTCACCCTGTACCCTAGCAGAAACTGACACACTTGCAAGTTGAGATCCCCGGGGCCCATGCGCCGCAGCGCGTCCTTTGTGGTGCGTACAAGGCGCTCCACTTGGCCATTGGTGGCCGGGTGAAAGGGGGCAGAGGTGATGTGCCGGATGGCGTTGATCTCAGTGAATGCCCTGAACTCAGCGGACGTGAAACAACTAGCGTTATCGCTAATTAGGGTGTCGGGTATGCCGAACGTAGAAAAAACCCTCCGCAAATGCTTTATTGTCGTGGCCGAGGAGGTGCTCGTGACAGGAATGACCTCCAACCACTTGGAGAAAGCGTCCACGACAAGAAGAATCAGGGTTCCTCGGAACGGGCCCACGAAATCTATGTGCACCCGGGACCACGGCCCCTTAGCCGCGTCCCACTCCCTGTGGGGAAGGCGGGCCTCCTCTGGTCTGGAGCAATGGCAACTCTCGCAAGTGCCGACCATGTGCTCGATGTCGGCGTCTAACTGGGGCCACCAGAAGTAGCTCCGGGCCAGCGCTTTGGAGCGCACAATTCCAGGGTGGCTGACGTGCAGCAGTTTAAGCACCCGCGGCCGAAGGGATGTAGGGATCACCACCCGCTGCCCCCACAAGAGACACCCCCTCTCTAGGGACAGCTCCAGCTTTTTCCTGAAAAATGGGGCGAATTCCTCCGCTGGGGACGACGCTGGCCACCCTTTCTGTACCCAGGAGCTAACCGCCACCAACGTCCTGTCCTTGCCTGTCGCTTTAGCGATGTTGGCGGGTACTATGGGGGGCGAATCCAAGACCTCTATCATGAGCACCTGGCGGTCTCGCTCCTCCTTGCCCTCGTGGCTGTGTGTCTGAGGAAGGGGGGACCTCGACAGGGCGTCCGCATGGCTGATCTCTTTCCCGGGCCGGTACACCAACGCGTGCTGGTAGGCGTTGAGAAAAATGGCCCACCTAAGCATCCTCGGGGACAGGATCTGTGGCGTGGGCTTATCTGCGGTAAAAATGCCTAGTAGAGGCTTGTGGTCAGTCACGATGGTGAAGGGGCGGCCATACAGAAAATCGTGAAATTTTTTGGTCCCTGCAATTATCGCTAGCGCTTCCCTGTCTGTCTGGGCGTAATTTCTCTCCGCTTGGGACAGAGACCTGGAGTAAAACGCTATTGGGGCCTCCCTCCCGTTTTCCAGCACGTGGCATAAAACTGCCCCCACCCCCACCGGGGATGCATCACAGATCAGTACCACCGGCCGTTTGGGGTCGAAATGGGTCAGAATGGCGTCAGACGCCAGGAGTTGTTTCAGTTCAGTGAATGCCCTCTCCTGGTCGTCGCCCCACTTCCATGCTGCGTCTTTCTTGAGCAACTTATGAAGCGGTTCAGCCACCGCCGCCTTCTGGGGAAGAAAGGAGTGGTAGAAATTCAAGAGCCCTAGGAACGACTGCAACTCAGGCTTGGAGGTGGGGCGAGGGGCTTTCTTGATGGCGGCCACCTTGGATTTGGACGGTTTGATCCCCTCAGGTGTTACTCGGAACCCTAAGAATTCAACCTCATTCGCGAAGAAGACGCATTTGTCTTTTCGCAACCTCAACCCCGCCTGTTCAAATGCCGCCAGAACCTTGTCCAGCCTTTCGGCCAACTCGACCTCGCTCCCCCCCGTTATCAATACGTCATCAAAATATGGCAAAACCCCGTCCAGCCCTTTTAAGAGGCGTTCCACGAGCGACTGGAAAATTCCAGGCGCCGAGTTCACGCCGAATTGTAGGCGTGTTACCTGGAACGCCCCCTTATGCGTGACTATGGTCTGTGCAGCAGCTGCAGCAGGGGTTACCAAGAGTTGCTGATAGGCTTGCGCCAGGTCAAGCTTAGCGAAACACTTCCCCCCATGTAACCTGGCTAGCAAATGGCTGACCACCGGCACCGGATACGCATTAGGGCGAATTGCCTTATTGATGGTGCACTTATAGTCGGCGCAAATGCGAACCTCCCCATTGGCCTTCAACGCCGTGACAATTGGAGTTTCCCACTCCGCAGAATCAACAGGAACAAGAATCCCCTGGCCCACCAATTTGTCCAGTTCTGCCTCTATTTTGTCCTTTAGTGCAAAAGGCACTCTGCGCGGTTTGAGTCTTATTGGGCGGACCTCCGGGTCCAGGTTGAAAGCTACTGGGGGTCCCTTGAACTTCCCAAGTCCCTTTTTGAAGACTTCGGGGTGCGCGTCGCACACCTTCTGTATTGGGTCAGTCCCAACGGCATGCACCCCCCCCCCCAATGAACAGACCCAGGGGCTGAAACCATTGAGTCCCGAGGAGGCTGCAATTCCCCCCTTTTAGGACGACTAGGGGGAGCTCCGCGGCGTGCTGCTTATATTGGACCTGGAATTTCCCAACCCCCAACACCGGGATACTGTTCCCTTGCACGTCCCGAAGCATGGACCTCAACGCTTTGAGCTTGGGCAAATTCTCAAAAACTCCACCTGGGAAATGATTGAATATGAGGAGCCCGAGTCAATCTCCATCCTAACAGGGGCCCCTTACACCAGTACCTCAACAAAGTAACTGGGGTGTCCCATGGCCACGCTGAAAACTGGGGCGGCGGCGTCGCTGTCGTCGGAGATGCGGCCCACGCCGTCCTGCTTCCTCGTGGGCCGGGCGCCATCCTTTGGTCTTGTCGAGCGGTCCGGTCTCGTCGAACGGTCTGGCGAGCTCCTCCGGTCCTCGCGCCGTCGTCTGCAGACTTTGGCGATGTGCCCGCGGCGGCCACAGTTGTGGCACTCGACCTTCCTAAACGGGCACTTCGCGCGGTCGTGGGCCGCTCCGCAGCCGTCGCAACGTCGGCCACCCTTCCGGACCTTCCGGACGTCTTCCTTGTCGCTGCTCTCTGCGGAAGATTTCGACGCTCGCCGGGCCGCGTGCACCGAGCCTGCCGCTTGGTCGGCCTGTGGGAGTCTGCCCTGGAGCTCTTTCACTCCGGCCCTCGTGGCTTCCGCGGCCTGTGCTGCCTTCACGACCTCATGCAGTGTCGGGGGCGGCTCCTGGTTCATCAGCTTCCGCTGAACTTCCTCGTCCCGCAGGCCACACAGCATGCGGTCCCTGAGGGTGATTTCCAGGTTCTCCCATTTGCATGGGCCGGCGGCCAGCCGCAGGGCCGCTGCGAAAGCGGCGACCGACTCGCCCGGCACTTGGACTCTCCTCCAGAAGGCGTCCCGAGCTGGAAACATCGACACCGAGGGCTGGAAATGGTCACGCATCGCCTTCAGGAGCTCCTTGGCCTTCAACTCGCCCACCTTCTTCGGTGCGATGAGGTCGACCAGCACCCTCTTGCCGGCGTGCCCGAGCATTCTGGTGAGGATGGCTCTCTTCTTTCCCTCGTCCGTGACCTCGAACTCCACCAGTGCGCCTTGGAAATCCATTTCGAAGAGTTCCCAATCTTCCGGTTTGTTGACGTCGAAACCGGTGTATGTCTTGGCCCCGTGGGAAGCCATAATCCCATCCTCGTTGCCAATTTAGTGTATGGGAACCAAGACACCGGAACAGCCGAAGAGCTGGCTTAACACAACTTTATTGCATACTGGTCAGAGGGAACATGCGGTAATGGCGGACGAACAGGTCAATATATACAGTGGCTATACATTCGAATGTGGCTCCTTGACAGTCTATTGGCTACTGTCCGCGTGACGTCATTGCAGGTCACGCCCTTCTTGTCCAGGTGAAGGTGGTGGCGGGAATCTTCCCGCGCTGTTGTTCTTAGGTGAGTCTGGACCATTGAGCTGGACGCTCGCTATTGCCATCTAGTGGTCACTAGCTCGCGTCCTATTAGGGTTACAGTGATGCAGCTGAAGGTTACAATGTTACACATAGAAAGGTTATATTGGATACACATGGATAGGTACATTGCTTAAAGGCACAGTCTTTGAGAACACAACACCTTTGTTGACTAGTTTGTTAAGTCTAGGAATCAAATTGTGAGACAGACAGACATGTATATACATATGCATGCCACTGACCCCCACAAGTGACAGTGGAGCCTGCCATCTGGTCCGCTTCCTGAATGTTATGGCTCACTGCGCTGATTCCTTTTCTGATTGTGCCCTTCATTAATTGTATCACCCCGCTCATAGATATAAACAGCTAATAGAGCTATAAAAAGACACATGATCCATGTCTTTGTCATTATTTTTATGGTGAATTTGCGAGATGTCTGACAGCTATACACATATTTCTAAAGGCCTACATATTTTTAAAAGGTCTGTATTTTTAACACACACACACAAACCTTGAAATCCATCACTGCGAGAAACCAGATTTCCCTTCTTTCATTTCTCAAAAGCAGCTGTCATTATTAACTTTGACAGTGTCATATTATTTATGAAGATGGTTTGTATATTATTAGATATAACTGGAGAGATTTATTCTTCCAGAGAGCTAGAAGCTGTTGGAAGACAGGCTTATACAGGGTATGTGTTCATTCCCTCTGCTGCTTCTTATATCAGGATTTGAATATTTGCAATTCAAAAATGGCAGATACAAAAAAAAATGTGAGAAGCAAAGCCTTATGCATTAAGAAGGGGCTGAACTAGATAACTCACTGAGTGGTTTCCAATCCTTTACCTTCAGGAGTTCTCAACCTTTTTAAGCCAGGGGCTGGGTCACGCTCCCTCAGACAACTTTGGGAGCCGGATGGCCATTTTGCCCTTCCTCCACCACATGGTACTTCCTAGTTTGGTGGAGACGGTGGTGGGATGGCCACATGAAATGGTGCTGTGGGCCACATCTGGCCCACAGGCCTCAGGTTGAGAATCCCTGCTCTACTTCAATGATTTCATGTTTCTCTTAAACCAAGGCTAGGGAACTAGTGGCCAGCATGTAGATGCAGCAACTCTCTTTATACCAAATTAGTTTTTTCTGCTGTTATCTGTGATAGTAATTTTACAAAGCCAATATTTATTAAATCACTCTGCAGAGAACTATGTTGGGGATTTTGTTGGTATTTTGCATGCTGAGACATAGAACTAGATATGCCATGCATGTTTTCATTGATGTAGATTTTACGATTGACTAAAAACTATTTTATTTTGCTCATGGAAGATGGACATGAAAAGAATATTCAGCAAATTCTACATTATTGTCTGGATACCATAAAAAACCTCAGCAGCTCAGCAAAGAATTTTACTGCACTAAGAAACTCCTCATGTTTTGAGAGCAAGACAAAGAGCTTTCCCTCCATGAGTTCTCTGTAATTAGTGTAAACTATCTCTGGTCTCCTCCTCTTTTCTAAGCAAGGCATACACACACATATGTATACACACATACAACAAGTGCAGAACAACTGGCTGATTTTTAATATAAAGATGCCAATAACCCATCTGTGGTGATTCAGTGGCTTAAATGAAGTAGAAGTATTCCACTCTGGGACATAAAATCCACACAGTTAAGTGCAAAAGGAGGAGAATTTGATGCAGCAATAGGAACCCTAGGAAATTTTTTGCCATCCTTGCAAGTGAGGAGAAGAATGTGGTAATTCCTTATCCTGTCTGTGAGGGTGATACAAGTAAAGATTTGCAACCCTAATAGAATATTACAGGATGGGGTATAGATATCATTGCTCTCTCCCATTTAGACCACTCCCATCCTCGCCCTACTTTCCCTAGGACAGTGGTGGCGAACCTATGACATTTGTGCCAGAGGTGGCACTCGGTGCCCTCTCTGTGGGCACCCATGCAGTCACCCCAGAACAGAATTTGCCCTGCCCCTCTGCCCAGCAGCCCAATGGGAGCACTTCCTCCCTCCCCCAACACAGAGTTCACCCCACCCCTCCGCCCAGCAACCCAATGGGAGCATTTCCTTCCTCCCCTGTTGCTGTGTTGGCACTTTACGATAAATATGTGGGTTTTGAGTTGCAGTTTGGGCACTCAGTCTCTAAAAGGTTCACCATCACTGCTCAAGGAGAAGCGCAATATCATCGCCTCACCATTTAACAGGAAGAAAAGCAACTGGCTGCCATCTTAGTCCTTTGGGACATATGCATCAGGATTGCCTCATGATCAATTCTGAGGTAGTGGGATAGTGGGGAAAAACTGTTATGGGGTCTATTGAACCCATGCCCACAAAAGGACAGACTGACTGATCTCCAAAAAACAAACAACAAACAAACAAACCCCGAAATCAAATAAGCTCTACAGTACTCTTATTCATATTATTCCATGTAACAATTATTGTGGTTTTAAATTCTGCTCATCTAGGAATATGTGCACACATCAGTCTTCAAAACGTAAGAGAGATATTTGTCAAAAATTCCCACATTGTCTCGATTGCAATGGAAGGATGGGGAAAAAATCAGCTTTACATCTTACTTCAGTGATACTCTGCTATATAACAATTTAGGATGGCAGAAGGAAAGGAGGGGAAGCAAAAGTGTGCTTTCTGCTTTTAAACCTGAACCTCAAAACACAATGGTGTGTATTTATTTATTTATTTATAAATAGCACCACCCAGAGCAGCTAACAAGAAAGCTCTTTAAAACCAAAGAAGCAATCTCAACACGATACAATGCATAATATAATAGATAAAAACAGTAGAATACATACAAAGTCTTAAAACATCTAAAACCCTCCCATCCCTTCCTAACCCCTTCAGAGAAAAATAAAAAAGATAAAAACCATACAAAAAAGAGCATAAAAACAGCCAAACACAAGATTCTGACACTCACAGCCGTAACCTAAGGCAGCTAAACCAGCCAGCAGGCCTGGGCCATTCCATATGTCGGATCCCACACCCGCTGGCATAGCCAGGTCTTGATTGTCTTTCTAAAGGGGAGCAGTTCTGTCTGGAGGTGCAATTCCAATGGTAAGAAGTTCCCAGTTTTTCATAACTAGATATCAAAATATGACAAATTACACAACAAATTTAAAATGGGTGGAAGGAATGGAAGATAGTGGAAGAGCCTCTTGGAGCACTGGTTGAACTATGGAATATGAAAGCTACAGCCACCCTAGACGTAATCATGCCACTACGGCCTCTCTGAGCCCGTAGGGCTAGGTCATCCCTGTGGTTCATGGAAGAGCTGCAGGAGCTCAAACGGGCTAAGAGACACCGAGAGTGCCACTGGAGGAAGACCCGGAGTGAGTCTGACTGGACACTGGCTAGAGCCACTATTAAGGCCTACCTGGTGGCGATAGAGGTGGTGAAGTGGCAATACTTCACCACCCTTATTGCATCTGCGGATAGTCGCCCAGCCACCCTTTTCCGAGTGACTAGGTCTCTCCTCGGTAGGGGGGGTCTCAGTTGATGACATCACTGACTACCTGATGCATAAAAAATTTTCATTTCAAGTTTAATTTCTATACTGCTTTACTCACCCAGCAGGTAACTCAAAGCGGTCTACATAATAACATAAGATAGTACAATAACACAAGTTAACATAACACAATAAATCAACAATACAATAATAAATCAATAATGTCATCAAGTTACAAGATTACAAGTCAGGAAAAAAAAATATAAGTAAAGGGGGAAAAATGCAAATAAGTTACACTAGAACTCTCCACAATATGGCAATTCCTACAATGTTAAAGATACAAAATTACAAAATCTAATACAGATCTTGACACAATACAAATTATCATTTAAATACCAACTAGTACCCTCGGCTACTACAAGTCCAAGACGGAGCCCAAAAAACGTCTCAGCTGAAAAGAAAGGGGGTGTCCTGCCACATGGTAACTGTACTCAGGGAACAGCTGTGCTCCCACCCACCCCTGATCAAGGCGAGTCAGGGTGGGGAGCCGGCGGTGTTGCAGCGGCTCGGCAGTGGCGGCGGCTCTTGTAGACCCGCAGCGGGAACTCGGGGCAGCTGCGGCATGCTCCCACCCACCCCTGACCAAGGCGAGTCAGGGTGGGGAGCCGGCGGTGTTCACTCGGATTCACTTGGGGCTGAACCCTGGCATAGTTGGGGAGAGTCAGGAGGGGACCAGTGCACAGTCTTGTCATGTTATCTTGGAACATTTCGATCCAGTTGTCCCAGATGATGTGGACAGGCTCCTTGGGGCTGTTGTGCCACCCCCTGCCCTCTGGACCCCTCTCCTGCTGGGCTGGTGAAAGCCTCAAAGGCAGTGACAGGTAGCTGGGTTGGGGCAATAATTAATTCATCGTTATGGGAGGGGGTGTTTCCTGCATCACTAAAACATGCCTTGGTGCGCCCCTTCCTAAAAAAGCCCTCTCTCGACCCAGCAATTCCAGCTAACTACAGACCGGTCTCCAGAGCCTCCCCTTTTTAGGGAAGGTTCTGGAGAAGGTGGTGGCACGTCACCTACAGGGTGTCCTGGATGAAGCAGATTATCTGGACCCCTTTCAATCAGGGTTCAGACCCGGGCATGGTACTGAGACGGCATTGGTCGCACTGTTGGATGATCTCTGGTGGGAGCGAGATGGAGGTCACCCAACCATTCTCGCTCTACTTGACCTCTCAGTGGCATTCGATACCATCGACCACGGTATCCTTCTGGAATGGCTCCAAAGATTGGGGATCCAGGGCACTGTGTGGTCCTGGTTTTCCTCATTTCTGACGGGCCATACCCAGTTGGTGTGGTTGGAGAGTGAGACGTCCAGCCCTAGGCCCCTCCAATATGGGGTGACTCAGGGCTCGGTACTGTCTCCTCTCCTATTTAATACTACATGAAACCACTGGGTGAGATCATCTGTTCCCATGGGGCGCGGTACCATCGGTATGCAGATGACACTCAAGTGTACATCTCGTCTCGTGGTGATCCCAGTGATGCTGTCAAAGTCCTGTCTGAGTGTCTGAAAGCTGTTGGGGTCTGGATGAGGGACAATGGATTACAACTGAACCCTGACAAGACTAAGTAGCTTTGGGTTAGGGGCCCGGTATTATCTTGGGAGTTACCATCCTTCAATCTGAACGGGACATCTTTGCCCCAGACAGACCCAGTACACAATTTGGGGGTCCTCCTGGACTCTCGACTGCTGCTTGAAGACCAGGTGGTGGCTGTGGCAAGGAGGGCCTTTGCCCAACTTCAGGTGATTCACCAGTTGCGTCCACTCCTGGACTGGGACTCCTTACTCATGGTCACTCATGCACTGATCACCTCTAGACTAGATTACTGTAATGCGCTCTTCATGGGGCTGCCCTTGACGACCATTCGGAGGCTGCAATTGGTCCAGAATGTGGCTGCCCGGGTGGTGTTGGGGTGTGGGCGTTATGCTCGGGCCTTGCCACTGCTTCGGGAGCTGCACTGGTTGCCAATTTGCCTCCGGGTGCAATTCAAGATGCTGGTCTTTACCTTTAAAGCCCTACATGGTAGTGGGCTAGGATACCTGAGAGACCGCATCATCCTGAGATTGTCTGCCTGACCAACTAGGGTGGACCAGAGGGGCTCTCTAATTGTGCCATCAGCTAGAGGGGCCCGCCTCTCTAGCAGAAGAAGGAGGGCCTTCTCTGTGTCTGCCCCGGCTCTTTGGAATCTCCTGCCAGTGGATCTGAGGCAACAGACAGAATTGCTGCCCTTCAGGAAAGAACTGAAAACCTGGCTGGTGGGGTAGGTGAGGAGGGGTTGGTGGAGAAATAACTCCTGTCTGCTGGCTGCTTAAATAAGAGCCATCCTTCCTTCTTTAACATGTGCAGGTGGGTCTTTTAACAGGGTTTTAAGGGAGTTACTGTTTTAAATGGTTTTTTTTATTAAGGGGGGTTGTAGTGTAAGCCGCTCAGAGTCTTTGTGATTGGGGCGGCTTTAGAAATTCGAACAAATAAATAAATTAAAATTTCTGAATTCTTTTGCAGATGCCTATTAAACCACCAGACAACTGAAATGCACATCCAAAAAATTCGCAATGACTAGTAGTAGCACTGCAGATTTTTCTATTAACAATAACAATTGTGTTGTTGTCAACCTCTGGTTTGACTTAATTGTGGTCTTTCTTATGGTTTTCTAGGTAGATAGTACTCGGAAGTGCTTTCCCATTCCCTTCTTTTGGGGGAAGCTCTGGGACTGTGCAGTTTGGTCAAGGCTATATAACATGACTCTTCTTTTAGGACACACAGTGGAGAATCCAGGTACCCAAACGACACCCTCCAAGACTAGGTTGGAAACTTCGACCACCAACATTGTGCTCCTCCTCCATTGTTTAGGAAGGGATTAAACTATGTTAATGTAAAGAACAGCATGTAAAGAAAAATTATTTAGAATCCATGACTGAGGTGAGGTGAGCTCCAGCAAAAATGCCCCACATAGGGCCTGTATTCAAGGCATTAAAGAGCCGTTACCTGGGAAGTGTTTCTGCTCAGACTGAGAAAGACACGTGCACAAAAGAGAGGGAGAACCAAAAGAGTCAAAATCATGTTTAGATTTCTTTCAGAGCAACACTTCAGTTTCCTATTTCTCAAAAATAAATAAAATGAGCCACAGCTTACACCAGAGGTATCCAAACTATGAGACCCCCAATGCCAATTCATATGGCCCGTGAAGCCCTTGTCGCTTCTGGAAGCCGAGTGTCCATATGAGTGAGTTTTACTTCTGCTTCCAGGAGTGCCCATATGAGTGCGTTTAACTTCCGCTTCCAAGAGCAATGAGGGCTTCACGGGCTAGATGAATTGGCATTGGGGGCCACATCCGGGGCCCGGGCTGTAGTGACCAGCTCCCTAAACCACGTGACCGGCCCATGGCCCAAAAAGTTTGGGCACCCCGGTTTACACAAATGGATATCAAGATATGACAAATTACACAACAAACTTAAACTCAGCATCAGGACCTGTCGTACTTCTGTGCCCCCATTCCATGAGGCCATATCCTTCTAAGTATAAAAGTAGCGTATTAAACATTAACATTACACCACAAAAAGAGTGAAACAATCCTTCAAAGAGACTTCTAATGTAATGAAGGTAGGCCTTAGTATGAGCCTGCCCTGAATTTCTCTTCTTGGAGGGTGTTTATTTCCTCAGCTGATGACTAAATGAGATAACCGCCCAGAGTCCATTGGATAGGGCGGTATATAAATCTAAAATAAATAAATAAATAAAATAACTTTTTCTATAGCAAGAGCTCAATTGTGGAATTTCTCCTCACCTCCAGAAGGAAGTTCAAGCTGTTCTCACACCTCCTGAATTTCTGCTGGGCAACCAAAACTATAATATTCCAAAAGGTGTTTGGGTCTGAGCAGGAGAAGTGATTAATTTGGCAATATTGTGATGGGGCTCATTTATTAAGCCGCTTCACGATATGGGCAGGATCCATTTTCATATTCCAGTCAAACTTGACTGTTCAAAAGTATCCCACACTAGCTGCTAGTGTAGCTGCACATCAGTTCCTAATACATGGCCTTCACCAAATATACATAGTACAACCTTTATGCAGTCTCAGCTCAGGACGTCTATGAATAGCATATAAACAAAGAATAATCACTTGTAGGTGACAATTCTCAGGCATGAATTAGGACTATTATGTTTTGAGCCTACATAAATCACTTTCCAGTTGAACAGAATCAGCAGCTTGGGTGTGGCACTGCTCACTTGCTTCTCCTATTCCAATATTTACTTGTCAAATATACAGTGATTGTGACTCAGAAACAGTTTTCAGGGAGCTGTTTTGAAATTGGATAATCAGTAAGGGAAATAATAATATTATTCATCTTTTCTGTCTGATAAGAACTGCTAGAGTTTGACATTTTTTCTTTCTTTCTGAAGGCATCACTCATGATAGCTTGTAGGACTTCATGCTGAAATTTAAATTAGATGTGTGTCTCTGCTTGCCTAGAGAGAGACCTAGTCCTTAAGAAATGTTCAATATGAAATTAAGTTAACTAGTGATTGGGATTTTTTTTAAACTTTTAATCCCGGAATCACCTAAGAAGAACCCGTGCTGTCTAGGGTTGTCATCCAAAAGGAAAGGAAAAAGAAGACCTGTCCTAAACTTTCCCAAAAATCCATGCATTCTAAGCAGAGACTACTTCAGTGGGAATGTAAACAGAGTTCTGTGCACTCCAGTGTTTAGTCATGCCTGCCACATGTCCACGGAAGACAGTACTGGCTCTTTGGCTATAAACAGAGATGAGCACTGAACCCAGGAATTGGATACAACTGGCCTTCAAGCAAGGGCGACCTTTACCTAAGCAGAGATGGCAAAAATTGCATCAGCAATACTGGCTGGAAGCTATCATTTCCAAGCTCTGAAAAGACTATAGCTACCATATTTTCCGGCATATAAGACGACTGGGCATATAAGACGACCCCCAACTTTTCCAGTTAAAATATAGAGTTTGGAATATACTTGCCGTATAAGACTACCTATCTTCCAATGCACACCAAATAAAAATTAACCCACACTCAACCCGAAGACGCGCAGCCCTCCGAGTCGAATGGGCAGGTTCTGGTGGAGAGCCAATCCACGCTCACGTTCTCCTCCTGGAGGTACAGGAAGATCTGTGCAGCTTGCTTCCCCTTGCTTCATACTCCCCGCACAGAGCAGGGACTTGGCAGCGGCACCCCCCACCATATGCGCCGGACATATGAAGCAAGGGGAAACAAGCTGCAGATAAGTACCTGTCCTATAAGACGACCCCCGACTTTGGCACAGATTTTTTGGGGTTAAAAAGTAGTCTTATACGCCAGAAAATACAGTAGTTACAATGTTTGCTCTTTTATGAGCAGTGTGATTTGCTGCAAACAACAGGCTTGATCTGAAGGCAAATGATGTGGCAACCTTGCTGAACCTGTGTATCCTTGGTCTCATAATAACCTCAATAGGAATGGGAATGCAACAACCCTGAGTTGTGCAGAAAGATGAAGGCATAATGCACAGACACATAAGCTTTACCAGTTGATTTCTTCACATCACAGACTGATAATAAGAGAAAATGTACCTTTGGGGGGGCTACAACTGGACATGCTGGGGTGTTATGGAGGGTGTAATCCAGAAAAGGAACTATCCTTATCTCTGAGAATGAATTAGGCCATTCCCCCATCTACACCCACACCCTTCCCAGGCAGCAATAAGTACAGTTGTACAGCTCATCTGAAGTTTTTGGAAACATTCTTTGGCTGTGACGGCAGCTGGGAGATCCTAGAAGCCATCTCATGAGAAATTAAATTCTGCAAGCTTGGTGTTACTCATTGAAGTTTGCGTACTTGTTCTTAAAATTGCCTACTATCCTGACAAAATTAAATATATAAAAAACAACATCCACCATTTTGGGATTAAGAAAGTTGGGTTCCAAAGAGCATCAGGTTTTGATTGTTAAATTAGTAAAACTTATCATCCTGCCTCCCACCCCCAGTGGAAAGAAGTAACTTTTAGGCTGGTTTATTAATTCATGGAATAATTTCCTACCGCAGAGTTTATCTTCCAGCCATGAATCAATCCAAACCAGTTTAAAATGTCAGTTACACTAGGAACAGCTGTCTGGAATCTCTAAATTGAAATGTGCTCTCTCCGGCCCCACTAGAAATAATACCTTTATTTTCCAGGGCTGCCTTCTTTCTTGAAGTCAAATAGATATGGAATCTTTCAGTTAAAAAGCAGCAGAGTGGCTTCTTAAGACAGAAGGCAAAGAAGATAAAAGAGCTTTCACTCTCTTTGAGAAATCTGACAGAATGCAAATACTCCTTCATATGGAGGCTCTCCACTGATGTGATTAAAGGTGTTGCATACAGTATGCATCTATTGTCTTTTTGTTCTTTCTCATTTTCTTTACCCCATTACCTTTCTTTCCTCGTCCGTCCCCCCTTTCATGGGGTTCCATTTATTCTTATTTCTCCTCAGTTTTGTGTCTCCTGCTATGGACAGATGCACACCTCAATTTGTGTTTCCTACTGTTTTGTGACTCCCCAGGCTCAAAAACTAGTCAAATCTGACTCTAGGGTTCAGTGCTCATTTCTGTTTACAGCCAAAGAGCCAGCGCTGTCTGCATCTGCAGATGTTTCCATGGACATGTGCATACCTGTCAAGTTTTAAATTTGAAAATAAGGGAAATTTTGGTCACACCCCTCTGTGGGCATGGCCAAATATAGCCATGTGACTTGCTGGGCTCTAGTCATGCCTGCCACATGGACATGAAAATGTCTGCAAACACAGACAGCACTGGCTCTTTGGCTGTAAATGGAGATGAGCACTGCACCCTAGAGTTGGATACGACTGGCAGATTTTACTTTCTTAGGAACAAAGATCGCTGCAGATGGTGATTGCAGCCGTGAAATAAAAAGGCAACTGATGCTTGGGAAACAAGCTATGAGAAACCTGGAGAACATAGTTAAAAGTAGAGGCATCACCTGGCAAACAAAAAATTGCATAGTCAAAGCAATGGTATTCCTGGTGGTAATGTATGGGTGTGAGAGCTGGACCATTAGGAAAGCTGAGCGCAGAAAAATAGATGCCTTTGAAATGTGGTGTTAGAAATAGGTCAATCCTAGAAGAAATCAACCACGACTGCTCATTAAAGGTCAAATAGTAAAGATGACGCTAAAGTACTTTGGACATCAAATGAGAAGAGAGGATTCACTTGAGAAAGCCTTGATGCTGGGAAAGGTGGAGGACAAAAGAAGGGGGTGCCAAAAATAAGATGGCTAGATGGTATTGTAGACGCAATGGGCAAAAAGCTGTGTGGGCCAAAGAACCCTTTTCCCATCTTCTTGGGGGACTTTTGTTTTGTTTTCTTTCTTGTTTACTCATTTTTAATTTAAAAAAATTCCTGGGAAGCAAAGAGCAGAATAGTAAACCAGCCCCCTAAGGTGAACTAGCCCTGCATGTGGCTAGAACCCCCCCCCCCCCCCAAATTAGGGTGGAGGAGCAAGGGATTAATTCCCCCAAATTAACCAATCTATTTGTTCCTCACTGCAACCAGTTGAAGCACCAACACCTGAGAATGTTGGATCCAGTTTAAGGAAGGGAATTAGAAAAGTAAAAAGCAACCTCTGTAGTTTCCAAGCCTCCCAGCAGCTGAGGAGTTAATCTCCATACATGAAATATCGCTCACCATGGTGGCTCTGACCAGCAGCAGCAAAAATGAAGCCTCCATGACCATGTGGTAGGGAAATGAAAGAGAAACTACAGAAGGCCCCCACCACCTTCTCCCTCTCCTTCCACAAGCGAAAAGCCACAGCGACCTCTGGTGGCAGGAAAAACATAATGCAGCTTCGCCTGTGAGGGATCCGGTCAGGATTTCTTTTTTAAAAATAAGGGATATTACGGGGAAATTAATAAAACAGGAGGGGGCGGGAAGAGGGGTAAAAATAAGGGGTTTTCCTGGGGAAAATGGGATACTTGACAGGTATGCATGTGGCAGGCATGACTCAACACCAGAGTGCACGGAATACTGTTTACCTTCCCACTGAAGTGGTCCGTTTTTTATCTACTTGCAATTTCTTGCTTTTGAACTGCTAGGTTTGGCAGAAGCTGAGACAGAGATAGTAGCTCACTCCGGCATGCAGTACCTGGGAATGAAACTGAGACCTTCCAGTCAGCGAGTTCAGCATCTTAACAACATGAGCTACCACACAGCCCTGTCTCTAGTGGGGTGCTAATTTTCCCCATTGTAAATTCCCAATTGCAGTTAGAGAGATCAAATGCAATGGGAATCCACCTATCACACATGAATAGTCATTGCTACTTGAACTTCATGCCAACCTTGGCATGAGCCACAGCTTATTGGCTCAGGTGTTAGATTAGGGCCAGCAGCAGCCTCAGTTTCCACCATTCTCCCTGAGATGCTAGATCATGTAGCAGCCCCACGAATCACTGCCCCTTAAGATCCAACCAGTGACAGTTGCTGCCTGACCAGGCCTTCTAAGGCCAGGCCATGAAATATGTCTGCAATACTGATCTGAAAGCTGCCCTGATGCAACTTGAGGTCAATCTGCATTCTGTTTTGGTCGAAAGCAAGAGCTTTCCAGTGCTCAGGCTTCAGTACATAAGCTGTTTTCTCTCTCTCAAATAGATGGTAATTAACATTGACTGTATATATTGTATACATGCACATGTGCATGTGTGTTTGGCATGTGTGTCTGTGTGTAGAGCAAGAGGGAGATTGAAAGCAAAGAGAAAAGACAAAGTCTCACAGCCATAGCTGTCAAGGCTGCCGTATTGGCCGGGAAACTCCCGTATTTTACCCTCTTTCCTGCCGTCCTCCCGTATTAGTTAGACTGCAATGCCCTAATGCCACCACTGGAGGGCTGCACAGGATAAGCATAGCTGTCAAGTATCCCATTTTGGCCGGGAAATTTCTTTTTCCCCAAATCTAAAACTTGACAGGTATGCTCACAGCACCTTTAAAACAGATTCATTTCAGTGTGGTCTTCCACAGATTACAACCCATCTCCTCTAACACATGTCTACCTGCAAATCAAGTTTATCAGAGGGTGTTATACAGTATATTCCCAATAGCCTGTTTGCTGCATTCTAAGTGCATATTTACTTGTCTCTTATGATTTAAAAATGGATTTTAGTTCATAATCTGGAATGTATATACTGTATGTGCAGGGCAAGGCCATGTGTCTCTCCATATGTTGTTGAACTGAACTGCCCATGACTCCTCACCCCTGGTTGTACTTGCTAAGAGTGATGGGAGCTGCACTCCAGATATATTCCCTAACCCTGCCCTGAAATGACTAAAATCAGCTGCACAGCAGTAAATCCATTTCCCTGCCAACTATGATCCAGCAGGAATGGTGGGTAGCTTCTAGTTTTGTAGTTGTATTTCTCCTTGTCATCACTACATTTTGTATCCTATCCTTCCTCAATTCAGCTCAAGTATCACATGTCATCTTCACCACTGGTTTCATTTTTCCAACAGTGCCAAAATCATGTTAATGCAGTGTATAGAAATCTCTTGAGCCCAACAGGGATAAGAACTCATGCCTGCTCCATGGTCACCTCTGACCCTTATGGATAAGTCTGTCAGGTCCATATTCAGTGCACTGTTTGCTGAATCACACTAACTCTCCTCATCAATAGGCCACCCTCGCTTAAATGCCAGTTGTATCCAACTCTAGGGTTCGGTGCTCATCTTCGTGTATAGCCAAAGAGCCAGCACTGTCTGCATCTGCATACGTTTCTGTGGACCTGCGTCAGGCATGACTAAACTCTGGAGTGCACAGAATGCTGTTTATCATCATCAATGCACAGTGCTTTATCCATCTGGAAATATACAAATGTATGTGTGTGGGTTTGTGATTTTTTTCCCCTGCCCATTTTTCTGCATTTCGGAAGCCTTCAAGAAAAAAGGGACATACATAAATAGGACCCTCCCCCCTCCCTGCATATAGTTCTGCTCTCCTCCTGGAGTCATTGTTCTGCTGCATTACTGAATCACTGCTGAATCACAGTTAGTGACCAACAACCAATAAGCACAATGGCATAAATAACAGTCCCTGTAAGACAGAAGTGGGACTCATAGGAGTCATGCTTGGAGAAGGAAAATTTTAGCACACCCTGTTTAGTGCTCAGCATATCATTAATGTTACACCAGCATTTTCATACTCCTAAGAACACATTCTACTTTTCTAATATGCATTCCACTGAGTTCATATTAATGAATAATTCAGTGCAAGCCCAAGACGTATTGGTTCATGAAGCACACTTGTAGACCCAAAATCAAGCTATTCTTCAGCAATTGATATTTCAGTCATAAATTAGTCAAAAACCCTCTGCCCGTTCATAAAATACCAGCAGTCAATTGACATACTTAATGGCAGGTCTGGCCAGTAGTCCTGAGCCAACCTAGAAAGCTTTCATTTCATAATATTTTTTAGGTTTCTTGAAAAGAAACATCCATTTTCAGCAGTGTTTTTCAGGGATACACAAACAGGGTGTATATCAATGTAAGTGTGTACAGTTGATCCTATTTGCGTTGTTTCTACAGATCATTGAAGGTCAGGGCTGGAGTCCATGGCTTCTTTTATTGGGTTTAAAACAGAACAAGAACAAGTCTGCAGTCCAGTTAATTATGTGGGTGAAGGAAAATATTGGAAATGTATAGGAAATGAATAGGAGAGACGAGGCGGCCGACCACATTCTCTTTCTTATTTGCTTCCCTTTATACCCCATCTGGTGTTGAGGGAGATGCAAGGTTCTTGTTCTGGCACTTTGAGTGGCCTCTGCCAGTCTTATCTGGTGTTTTTGTAATATTTCTTTGATGTTCTCTCTACCTTCCTCTGGGTCTGCCTCATGGTTTTTGTCCTGCTCCTCTTTCCACATATGCCTTGTAAGGTATGGAATTCCAAGACATTCTCTCTGAATGGACAAACCATTTTATTTATTGTCTCTGTATGTAGTGCAAGATTGGTTCCATTCCAATTATTTCCCATATAACCTCAGTAGCATGGGGACCCGCCTTCGGCCAGGTGGGGTTTGGGGAGGGGTATTGGGCGACCTACAGGAGTGCGTGTCTTCAGGAGCTCCTCCATCATAGCTGCAGTCAGGCTGGTTGTGTCGGACCACCAGTCCAGCCATTGCCATGCCTGGTGTGGTGTGGGCTGCCGCGGGGGCTGCTGAGGCCCCCACTGGCCAGAGCACCCCAGCACGCAGCACACACCGCCCATTGATGCAGTGAGAATGAGGGAGGGAAGGAAGGGGGTTAGGATGACGGGAGGGAAGTAAGTAGGGCGGGAAGGAAAGAAAGAAGGGGAGAATGATGGAAGGAGGTGGTGATGGAAGGAGGGACAAAGGGAGAGAAAGGAAGGAAGGAGGGAAGGGAGTGAGGGAAGCAGTGACAGAAGAAAGTGGTGAGAGCCATAAAGGAAGGACGGGGCAAGGGAGGGAAGGAATGAGGGAATGGGCGAAGGTAGGACGATGGGATGGGAAGAAGGTTGTAATGAAGGAAGGGAGTTAGGTGGGAGGAATTTTGGAGGGAAGGGAGGAGGGAGTGAAGTAAGGAAGTAAGGGGGAATGGAGAAAAGAGGGAAAGATGGAAGGAGGGACTTGGGTTGGTCACTTGCCCTGCCACCTGTTCGGCCCATGGCGATGCTCCTCTCTGTGTTTGATCCGGCGCGTTGTCATCGTCATGGGCAGGGGGGCTGCCGGGCCGGTGCCGTCTGTGTCTGCGCAGACCTTCTTTGGTGGGTGCAGGTTCTGTCACCTGCACAGTTGGTGCCTCTGCGGGTCCACGCCGGAAGGCAGCTGCTGGTGTGTGGCATGCATGGTGAGGGCTCCTGTTCTGCATGTGGCTTTTTGGGGGGCATGTGCAGACTGTTCAGTACGTGGAATTCCTTTTTTTCCTGTGTGCGCATCTCAACGGCAACGGCACATCGACCTCCCCCCCCCGTTTGTGTGTGTGCAGTTATTTTTGGCCTCCAGACCCTCATGGGGCTGATCTCCGGTACAAAAGGTAGGTGTGCACGGAGGATTACGGGATATGCTTCAGGGGTGTGGGTACGCCTGCCGGACACATACCTTACATCCCTTCCTAATAGGTTAAGATTCCTGATTTTATCCCTTCTAGTCACTCCAACAACCTTCCTCACATCACACATCTAATTTCCACGGTGACCAACTTCTGCTTATGTTTTGTTGTAAGTGTCCTTGTTTGGCACTGGTAACATAAGGTGGGAACAAATATGCTTTGTATGAGGTGTTTGTTTGTGGTGATTGGCATTGCCTTGTGTTGCAAGAGCAGAGCTAATTGTCCCAATATTTGGTTTGCCTTACTGCACCATATGTTAATCTCTCCATCCTTTTTGCCATTTGGTCTGGCCAAACAGGCCTGGTGAAGTTGTGACAGGCCCAGCATGCCAGCAACAGATAATCCATTGCTAAAAAAACTACAAAAGAGATGTTGACCACATTGAAACTCTTTATATTTCCTATCCATGTCTTAAAGTGAGTGTGCTGAGTTGGAATCTCTATGAATTGCTTCAGAGTGTGGCCATAACTGCAGTTATGCTGAGACATTGTTCTACACTGTGTCACCACTAAGGCTGCATAACCACTTGCAGGACAAAACACAACAACTAGTCCAAGCTGTGCTGCATTTGTCAAATAAAATTGGTCTTTCTGCAGTCACAAGATGTACAGGAGCTTTTTTCCAGCAGAATGAAATCGTTACAATAGTCCATGGCATACCTGTCAAGTATCCCGTATTGGCCGGGATTTCCCGTAATTCAGCGCCGCTTTTTCTACTTTCCCACCTGGAGCCACCGCCATTCCATAATTTGCCAGTGGGGGAAAGTAGTTACTGCACATCCACTTCTGTGCAGACCCTTCTAAGCACGTGTAGAAGGCTTCTACGCATGAGTAGAAAGCTTCTTCGCATGGGAGCCACATATTTAGACCTTCTCCTTCTTCCAGGATTGCCCCAGTCTTGGACATGGCCAAAAATGAGCAAAATGTGGAGGAAAGATCAAAGATGGAAGTGACCACATAACCACTTCTGACTGTGTTTTGGGCTTTGTTTTGGGTGCATGGGGTTCTATGCATACACAGAAGGGTTCTGCGCAGAAGGGGATGCGCAAAAGCCTTCTGCACATGCATAGAAGGGACCTGTGCAGAAACCTTCTGCGCAGAAGCCTTCTGTACATGCGTAGAAGCCTTTTGCGCATGTGTAGAAGGGTTCTGTGCAGAAGCCTTCTGCGCAGGTCCTGTATTGTCTGGAGCCATGCTTGACAGGTATAGTCCAAAGATTGATGAAAGTGCTATCTACAGGTCACATCTAACCTCCAAGTATTTTGGAGGCTCAGATTCAAACAGAATCCCCTGATGAACCCTCTCCCTAGAAAAGAAATCTAGCAAGGGGAAAAGTTTTTTTCCCTTTTGCTCCTAGAAGCAATGCACCCCATGCACCCAAAACACAGTCAGAGGTGGGTATGTGGTCACTTCCAGCTTTGATCTTTCCTCCAAGTTTTGCTCATTTTTGGCCATGTCCAAGAATAGGGCAATCCTGGAGGAAGGAGAAGGTCTAAATATGTGGCTCCCATGCCTCTCATCCTTTCCCACTCCTTCTATGGTGCAAGGTTTCATTTCCCTTCTCTTAAGACTGTGGTGGCTTAGTGGTTAAGATGCTGAACTTGATGACTGGAAGGTCAGCAGGTCAGCAGGTCAAGCCCTGAGTGCTGCATGATGGAGTGAGCTCCCGTCTCTGTCCCAGCTTCTGCCAACCTATCAGTTCGAAAGAAAGAAATTGCATGTAGATAAATAGGTACCGCTTTGGTGGGAAGGTAAACAATATTCCATGCACTCTGGTGTTTCGCCATGCCTGCCACATGTCCACAGAAATGTCTGCAGACACAGAAAACACTGGCTCTTTGGCAATAAATGGAGAGAAGCACTGAATTCTAGAGTTGGATACAACTGGCTTTCGAGCAAGGGAAGCCTTTACCTTTAAAGTACATTAATGTTTTCTGCTGGCTCTAGTCAAAGGGCTAGGAAACCCCACAGAGAGGAAAGAAATGTTTGAATTTAGGATGAGTTCTGTCTTGGCAAGGCATCTGATGGTTTATGAGGAAGACCAAAAGAGTTAAAAGTAGACACTTTTGTTTCCCACATTTTAATCAATGCATTCACCACAAACTCACTCTTACGTTGCAAATTGTCTTTCTGTTCTATGGTCATAGAAATCAAATATAAGAATCCAATCAACAAATATTTGAAAGCTAAGATATTGTTTTAGGAAGGAAAAGAACCTTTGTCTCTCCAAAAAGTTTTGTAGACTAAAGAAACAGGTCTAGGGGGCAAAAAGATTCCTATTGTTTTTGGCAACTAGTAATTGGAAGGAGAGTTTCCCCCCACTGTAAAGCAAACACATTTTATTGGTATGAAGTTATTATTAGAGAGTACCATTTATCACAGTGGGTTTGTATGAAATTCACAGCCAAGGAATCCGCACACCTTAATATATATTTTTTAAAGGGGATCCCTGGAGCCTGGAGACTCAAGTTTTATTCATTTACAATGATTCATGGCTTGGTTTAACTCTCAGGACTATACTATCAATCATCATCTGACATGCTTCTGGTATTGCTAGGGCATTCTGTTGTGCATATAATTTCTCTCTCTCTCTCTCTCTCTCTGTTGATAATAATTGGACTCGTTAATGGTATAAAGTGAATATTAATGATTCCAGCTGAAATAAATTGAGATTGAACACAGTTTAGACTTGTGATGGTAAACTGTGGAGTCAGCGTCAAACAACCCAATATGTTATTGCAGAGAATTTGACAAATGCTTACTAGTTTGCTAGGACTGAGTTGGAAGGTTTTCTGGCCAATCAAAAGTAAGGTTAGACCTGAAGAACAGTATCATGGGCCACTGGTCAGCCTCTGTCTTCTAAAGACAATTAGCCATACTACCCTTCTTCTTTTGGGGTAGTTGAGTTCAAGACAGGGTCAACCATGGTGATCACCATAAGTCCCTGCTTGGTACCATATCACTCCCAACACTTTAAGTCTACCCCAGCCCAGCAGTTCTCCAGGTAGTGTAAAGGCAAAAATCCACAAAGTTAGGCACTGGGAGACAATATGCCTCCCTCAGATAATTAACACTGACACCACACCCACTGCAAAATACTAGAAATCCCAGTAGCAAATTCTGTACAACAACCCTCTGAGCCAAAAATCTAGGCAGCTTCCTGAAAAAATAATTGTTTTTTTATTTTTAAAAAGAAAGAAAGTAAAAGGGTTAAATGATGCAAAAGACAAAACAAATTTTACCTAGTTAGAGTGTTGGGAATAACTTTATATTATAGTATACTAGCAGAGGTTGCCCGGCATTGCCGGGCTGTTTTAAATGGTGTTAGGAAGTTTTTGTTGTTGTTGTTAATGTTTGTAAAGAAGAGGTTAGTCTATAATTTAAATTTTTATACAATTTTTTTGGATGGCCTGTTATAAACTGTGATGAGTTTTGCTTGGCGTTTTGGTTTTGTGGATGAAAAAAAGAATAAAGGATGATATACTTTTTCCAAAAAAATTATTTAACCCAATATTTTTAGTATGTATTTTTTTAAATTATTGTACCGTAGGTAATAATTTTTAAAAAATGTGAAAGTACATGTTTTTCACAATAAATGTTTTTAAACTGCGTATTGATGTTTTTGTTTTTTATTTGAGTAAAAATTCAGCACAGGATTTTTGAATAGTTTTTATTTTATTTTATTGACATCTGTTTTTGATTTGTGTAAAATTGTGATTTTGTGTTATTTGTTTTTACTTGTTTTTACTCTTGGGGCCTTTTGTGTGGGGCTGTTGTGTCTTTTTGAATTTTTGTTTACTATTGTGGGCAGCAAGTGGTGCTGGTAGGGGTTATCTTGTATTTTGACTGTTTTTTCTCTTGTGGCCTCTGGGTGGAGCTTCTTCCAGTAAATAGTCTCTTTCTTTATTCATTTCTTTTCCAGTCGTTGTGGTGTGAGGTCGTGTGGTGGTGAGTTGGCTGTTTTTCTTTATTTGGGGTGGTGGTGGTGGTTGGATTTTGTGGTGTTTGGCTTGGGGCTGGGTGTGTTTGGAAATGTTTGTTGTTGTTTACTTTGTATTGTTTTTGGTGTTATTTTTGTTTGTTTTTGTGTATTTGTGAATGTTTATGATTGTTTGTTTTTGTGTTTTTTTGTGTCCTATGGGGGGATCCCCTCTCTGCCATCTCCCCTGGCTCTGGAAGGCTTGGGGGACAGACCCCTTTTGTCCCCCCAAACCTTCCAGACTCATGGGACCCAGGAGAGGGGATCGAATCCAGGCTACCCTCTGATATTAAAAAGGAAATCTCAATTGTGGTTTCCCCTTTAATATCAGGGGGGGTTGTGATCCCCCTCTCCGCTGGCTTCCTTGGGTTTGGGAGGGTTGGGTGGAGAAAAGGGGTCTGTCTCCCCAACCCTTCCGGACCCAGGAGAGCCATCGGAGAGGGGGATTTCCCCCCCCGCAAACTCCATTTTTAAAGAGAAGTAACCGCTTGGTTTCTTCTCTTTAATATGGGGGGTGTGTGGAGGGGAATTCCCTCTCTGCCAGGTCCCCTGGGGTCAGGAGGGTTGGGGAGACAGACTCCTTTGGTCTCCCCAACCCTCTCAACCCCAGGGGAGCCAGTAGAGAGGGGGAGCACAACACCCCCCTCCCAGTGATATTAAAGGGGAAACTCCGATTAGGAGCTTCAGGCGCCTTTGGGGAGGGGGGCTTTGGTTCCCGCGGCTTGGCGGACTTGCTCTCCCGGTGTTTTTTTTTTTTTTTGCGCCGGCTTCCTCAGCGTTCTGCATGCTCATGGCGCGCAGGACACTGGGGCTTGTAGTTATGGGTTTGTGCTTTGTGTTTGTGCTGCGTTTTTTTAAAACGGTTTTCTTTTGATTGGCTGCGGCGCGTTTCCGAACATTCCTTGCACCGTGCCATGCGAGAGCCTCTCAGCCTGATTGGCTCTGGTGTGGCGCGGTGCAAGGAATGTTGGGAAATGAAGTTGTTTCCCTTTTGTCGCGTTTGTGGGGCTGTTGCCCCACTGCCTGTTTTCTCAATCCTTTGTTGACCTGTGGACCCAGATCGGCCGTGTGCACGAAGGGTGAGTGCAGGCAAGTAGGGCGAGGCATAGCAACCTATAGCAAGTTCCAACAGTTAACCCTTGGTTTTATAGGTTAAGATTAGTTTTGCAGTAACAGCTTTAAGTTTTCTACACTCTTCTAAAAGGGAGCCTCTGGGTCAACAGGGTCCAGTACATGGCTGCCTGGCAGAAGCTGGTACAACATTCTATTGTCTGTTTGAAGCCTTCTTTCTAATCTCTTAGCCTCCTGAAGGCCTCCTGAAAGGGCCTGTTTATGCTTAACCAGAGGCCCCTAAAAGCATGGGTGACATGTAGAATGTAAAGGGTTAGGTCAAGCTGACCTTGCCTCATTGGCGCCGGAGGATAAAGTGTATTCCTTGCTCCACATGTTTATGTTATGCGTTCTTACCTATGCTCCAAATGATTAATTATTATGTCTTTTGCTATAGCATGCTCTGTAGTTTTTTGTGCAAGCCACGTGATTGCCTTATGTACATGTGGCTTTAGAATCTTAGGAATAAATATGAGCAGTAGGTCCTTTGTTGGACCAGTCTGCCTCTTGCACCTACATCTTATTGGGTGTGTGTGAACATCACTGCATTAGAGAAAAGGTTTCCCAAAATAATAGAACAAATTACAGAAGCAGAATTATGAACATGACGGAGACAGCCCTACTTATTCTGCTCAATGACCTTTTGAGAGAGGCAGACAGGGACAGTATGATTCTGTTAGTCCTTGATCTCTCAACGGCCTTCGATACTAATCACCAAGGTATTATTCTCCACAGGGTAGTTGTTGTATATAAGGATTTATTGTGTTTAAATGTAAAGCCGCGCCAAAACCGGGAACCTGGAAGCGTGCCATTTCCAAAGGCGCCAATGTCAAAGCGGGAAAAGACTGAACTCTGTATGTCCTCCAGAAGCTCGCCTAAATGTAATTGTCCAAACACTATATATATATATTGGCCACCCCTGTACATACTCCCCAGTCCCGAACCTGAGCTGAATAAAGATCACTGATTTTAACCCAATCCTGTTGGTTAGAATACTTCTTTGCCCAGACTCAACAGTAGTGGAGTTAGGGTTTGAGGGCTCAGCTTAGCCCTGGTTCCCTGGATAATGTCTGGATAATGTAGTATGATTCCTAACTAGTCCACATGATTTTAGTCTGGTATTAGTTTGTTGTTATTTTCTTTTCTTTTTTTTTAATCTTTTTATTAAATTTTTGACAAACATACAAAAAAAGAAAAACAATAACAGTACAATATAATAATAAAACAAAAACAACATCAATACAATGTTAGCTCAAGTTCATAAGAGCTAGCACATAATAGTACTTAAACTAATTATTTACCATATAACCCCCAATATTAAATACCACATTGTAAATTATTACTATGATCATAACAATAAAAGCTTTCAGTGCTACCACTATTTTTATTTTTTAATAATTACACATCACCTTGTGAGTATATACAATGCCCGGAGAGTTTAGTATCTGTTTCAACTCCAAAAACCTCTTTGAGATGGTACAGGTCCTGAGCTATCATTTGCCATAAGAGAATGATCCACAAACGGTTTCCAAATACTCCAGAACCTATTCTCTTTTAATTTATCTCATTTTACTTTGATCTCCCATGTCAATTTGTCGTTCAATGCTAAGCTCCACATTTCTTTATACCACTCTCCAATCTGTATATCTACATCGTTTTTCCAATTTCTAGCTATGCATTGTCTACCTGTAGTTAATACAATTTCCAATAATTCTTTTTCCTCCTTATTCAAACCCAAACCTTCCACATTTGTTAAAAGAATGGTACCTGACGCCAACTTAACTCTTTTGCCCATTATTTCACCAAACTCCCCTTCTATTCTTCCCCAAAAATCCCTTATTTTTTTACAACTCCACCACATGTGTTCATATGTTCCATCCGTTTCTTTGCATCTCCAACATAACTTGTCCCTTTTATTATCCATCTGATAAAGTCTTAGTGGTGTCAAGTACCATTGCCACAACATTTTAAAATTGTGTTCCTTAATTCTTACAGACATTGTTCTCATAATCCTCTTTTTCCATTTATTCCTCCATTCAACCTCCCCTATTTTTATATTCAAATTTTGTTCCCACTTCCGATTCAAATCTTCCTGTGGATCTTTACCCTTATTCAGTATAGTGTAAAGTTTGCTTACCAGACCCTTAATGCTCTTTTCCCCTTTTCTGATCTTTATTACCAATTCTTCAAATTCAGTCTTTGTTCTATCTATTCCTACTTCTCTTCTATATTTTTTATTCCAATTATCCACCTTTAATTTCTGAAACCAATCCAATTTTAACTTTTCAAATATTTTTTTCTCTTGGTTTCATCATCGCAAACTTTTAACCAGTCCTTCAGTAAGAACATCTCATTTTTATCCAATATTTCCTTTTTTCCCTTATCTAATTTTATTGGAAAACACACCATATCAATCAATTCCAAGATTGGAGAGAGATTTGGGACCACATCTTTCTTTACCTTTTTCCACACCTCCATGAGCCCTCTCATCATAGTATTATTTGACTTTTTCGGCTTGTCCTTTATTCCCAAGAAGATCATATTACCAATATTTCTATAATCTTTCATCTCCAATTCCTCCCAAATTGCCTTTTCTCTTGCCAAGATCTTCACAACATTCTTGATTTGGAATGCTCGATAGTATGCTAACAAATTTGGCATGCCCAAACCCCCTTCTTTCTGAGATAAGTACCAGAGCTTCTTTGAGAGTCTAGATTTTTTTACCTCCATTACAGAAACTATTAAACATCTTTTGAAACTCATTAATTTCCTTCTCCTTCAAGTGGATCGCTAATGCATCAAATAAAAAATTAATCTTTGGCAGCAATATCATTTTGCAAATTGCAATCCTTCCGAACCATGACAGCTTCAACTTCTGAAACTCTTGTATTTTACTCTTAAATTCGGCTTTCAAACTGTCATAGTTCAAACGTTTAAGTTCTTCCAATTTATTTGAAATAATTATCCCCAAATATTTCAGCTTTTCTTTAATTTGTATATTAAGTGTCCCCACTATCCTTCCCATCTCACCTACCCCCATATTACACAGCATCAGTTCTGATTTATCCCAATTTATCATTAATCCGGTTATAGCTTCAAATACCTGTAGGTGATCTTTAATCCTATCCATTATCAACTCCGGATGTTTCACCATAAGCAGTGTATCATCCGCGTACATGCTCACTTTATTACCCATTATCCCTTCTATATTTAAATCATCCCTTATATTTTTGGCTAATATCTCCATTGCCATGATAAACAGGATAGGAGATAGTGGAGATCCCTGCCTGGTACCAGCCTCAAGCTTTACCACATCAGTAACCTCTTCATTTACTCTGATCCTAGCATTCCCTTTTTGATATAATAAATCAATTACCCTTCTAAATCTATCCCCAAACCCATAATTTTTAACTATTTCCTTAATTGAAGACCATTGTAATGAATCAAATGCCTTAAAAATATCTAATGATAATAAGCCCACCTTTTCCTTCGTTTGATTAACATTATCAATTAAATCTAATACCCTTCTAGTCAAATCCGCCATTTGCCGACCTTTTAAAAACCCAACTTGATCGACATTTATGTATTCCCCCATAAAACTGTTTAGACGATTAGCCAATATTGCTGTGAAGATTTTGGCATCCTGATTTATAAGAGAGATTGGTCTGTACGATTCTACTCTTTCCAAGTTCTTACCAGGCTTTGGCAGTAGAACGATTGTAGTGTTATACCATGAAGTCGGGATTGGTCCTCCATCTAAAATATAGTTATATAGCTTCACTAATTTTGGAACCACCGCTTCTTTAAATTCTTTATAAAACTCTGTCGATAATCCATCATCCCCCGGAGCTTTCCCCATTTTCAACCCGCTAATTACCTCATTTACCTCTTTATCAGTGATCCTTTCCTCCATTTTCTCTCTATGTTCTTGTTTTATTCCATTCCCTAACTGTCTCTCCAGTATCTTTTTGAGCCTCTCCAAATCTACCTCCTTTTTTGCATATAATGCTTGATAAAATTCCCTCACAATTTTACATTTATCTCTGTTCTTATTACACCTTAAACCTTGTTTATTAACCAATACCCCAATTTCTCTTTTTTCCCTTTTGGCCTTAGCTGCTCTTGCTAGTAGTTTTGAACTTCTGTTGCTAAATTCAAAGTATTCTCTGTTTAAATAGATCAAGTCTCGTTTCACTTTGTCAATATCTTTACCCATTAATTCTGCTTTAAGTCTTTGCAATTTCGTAAGGATTTTTTTAATCTATATTTTTTGTGTGATCCTCCTGTAACTGCTTTATTTCTCTTTCTTTTTCTATCTGTTCTACCTTATGTCTTTTATATTTTAAACTCGCCAACTTTATGCTTTCCCCTCTGAAAACCGACTTCATGGTATCCCATACAACATTGAAATTAACCTCGTTATTATCGTTCCACTGCCAACTTTCTTTCCACCTTTCCATAATCTGCTCTTTACATTTTTGATCTTTAAATAAATTAGGATCATACCTCCAACTTCTTCCACTTCGGGTATCTTTTTGTAATTTCAATTCCAAAAGTACTTTAGCATGATCTGATTCCTTAATGATCCCAATTTCCATTCCTTCTATATCTTTAATCAAGTTTTGCGTAAGAAAGACATAATCTATTCTCGAGTAGGTCCCATGGACATGTGAAAAAAGGAATATGCCCTTTCAGAGCCCTTAAACTCTCTCCAAGAATCCTTCAAACCCATCGCATCCATCCATTTATCCAACACCTTCCCTTTCAAGCCAGTTCCACTTCTTGCTATGTTCGTGCAATCTAACCCCGACCTTATCAAGTTAAAATCTCCCGCCACAATAGTTTTTGCAACATTCTCTAATTCCACTATTTTTCGAACTTTTTCTAGAAAATCCGCTTGATGATCATTTGGGGCATAAATATTTACCAACATGATTTCCTCATCCTCTATTTTTCCTCTTACAATCAAATATCTACCCTCTTGATGAGCAATACTTTTTGTAATCTCAAATCCTGATTTTTTAGAAATCATGATTGCCACCCCTCTCGCTTTTGAAGTTCCAAACGCCATCTCATAATGTTGAATCCATCCCAAAAAAAATATCGGGTCTATCTTTCTTCAACGCCAGTTCCAACCTCCGTCTCTTAAGAACAGAACCTGTACCCTTCACATTCCATGATAATATTTTAATATTTCCCATAACCTATCTCCTTTCTAAACTCTGAACTCTCCATCGGGCGTGCCACCACCAACCCCTTACCCCCATACCACAAAAAACTACATATAACACACACTATCTCTCTCCCCACCTTCTTCAAAAAAATGCCGCCTTTGACAACCAAAGAGGGGAGAGGGGGGACATGTAAGATGTGCCTTCCTACCAGTGCTACGCGCTACTCACCCTTCTATATCAATTAAATGCTTTAAATTTTAATAATCTAATTCTCATTGCTCCTTACTTGTCTCCTCCTCCACCATGATCAGCGACAGCTCCTCCTCCTCTTCCCTTCGCTGCGGTGTTCCACCTGTTGCCCCACCGACCTCCGACCTCTCATACTCCCTCCCCAAGGCTCCCGATTCCATCAATTCCTTCTTGAGATTTATCCACTCTTCCGAGTCTATTTTTACCAGCTCCAACAAGCTCAAATACTCCAATGGATTAGCCCCTTCATCAATTACTTGCATTCTTTTGTCATAATAAAAGCGCAGTTGCTGTGGGAATCTCCAATTATACCTTATATTTTTACTCATCAGCAATTTAGTTACAGGCCTCATCTTATATCTCCACGTTCTTTCTTTCAATGAAATATCATTATAAACTTCTACATCAGAACCATCAAATTTCAAAGCATCAGGACCAGCTCGTTTCAGAAAGGCCATTACTCTTAACTTATCAGCCCAATTTGCAAATTTTACCAAAACATTTCTTTGAACCACCCTCCCTCTTCTTGGGCCCACCCTAAATACACTTACAAAATCTTCCTGAACAAATTCTTTTCCCATATTCAAACCATTTAACCACTGAACCACTCTTTCTCTTAACAAATCCGGTGTCCGTTCCACCACCTGACGGATCACAATATTCTGCTTTCTCATCATATATTCCACAGCATCGATCCTTCTCTCTTGCTCATCCAATTTCAGCTTATTCTCCTGCACCACCTCCTGAGTCGCTTTTATTTCCTTTTTTATGGCAATTACCTCACTTTGAACCAATTTCACATTTCCCTCTATTTTTTTTCAAACTTAAATCCACCTTTTTTGAAAAATCTGCAACAGATGATACCACCTTATCTTGCTTTTTCATCATTTCATTTCTATCTTTCACCCTTGATTCCTCATTCTTCTCCAATTTCTGAAACAGCTTGCCAATTTCCACCATAATTTGAGTTTGATCATAGGGCTCTGGGGGCCGAGATGAAGACTGAGGGGCTTCTTCCATTGGTGCTTTTTCCTTCCTCTTAGACTTCATGACTGGCTCTTCCTCTTTTGCTTTCCCTCTTGTGCTTTTATCCATAGTAATACACAATAAAAGAGTCCAATGTTGCAGAACGTTGTGAAAATTAGTCAATCAGACAGAACCTGTAACACTGCAACCACTGGTACCACGAATCCAAGCAAGACGGACAAAACTTGTAGGGGGGAAGAAATCCAACGAAGAGTTAGATCGTCATCATCATACTCCCAGTAAACAGCAAAAAAAGAAAAGAGAAAAAGAAAATAGTAATCCACATCAGATCCGTTTCCCCAAGGCAAGCGGTCCAACTGATCGTCTTCCGAACCACAAAAGTAAAGGCTCCAAGGAAACAGTCACCCAGAGCTTCTCATTTGAGTCCAAGCCGCCAAAAAGGGAGGGGGGAATGAGAAGAAAGAAAAAAGCCCAAAATCCAAGCAGGAAGGAAAAAAGATGTGAGAAGCAATGTGTTCAAAATGGAAACTGATATTTGTAATCCACACGGTGAAGGAACAAAAAGAAAACCAATTAAGCCTTCTCTTGAGGCGGACAAATCAAAGCGCCATTTTCCAGTGGTTACATTAACTTCAGGGTGGAAACCCCCCTTCTTCCTCTGTGGAACAGCAGACTTTCCCCACACGCTTTAAACTGGAAAACACACTGCAGCCTTCAAATGCTAGAGCCCAGACAAGAACTTCTTAAGCCACTTTATTGTTGCCAGAACACGCCGCGGTTCTCCTGGGGCGCAAGGAAACCATAGACCAAAGCACAATCACTTTCGTTTTCCAGGACCGCCGCCATTAAAGGAACAGCCGCTTGATTTCAATTAATTCCACCCACTTCCGAGTCCAGGCTCTTCTAAGCAAAGTCCCCAGTTAACTTTAACTTTAACTTTTCTGTATATCCTTTCATGCACTTACATACGATTGTTTTCTTGCCAATTCCACTGCTGACACAAATCTCCGCTGTCTCGTTGGTCCCGTTCTCGGCTTCTCAGCAGGAAAAGCCGCAACTGCCATCGCGAGCCTCGCCCGCCCAGAAAAGCCTCCCGAACTTCGACCGTCCGACCACAAAACTTTCCAAAATTTTCCAGGAAGGCAAGCAGGAGCCTTATCAACAGAAATTACCACTTTAAAATTTTCCCATTTTGCTCAATCACATTGATTACCACTTTAATAAGCGTGAGCGTCCGGATCAAGATGTTACTCGTCGGCCATCTTAGCCACGCCCCCCATTGCCTAGCTTTATTATTTTCTGGTGTGCTCTTTCTTTCTTTCTTATCTGTTTGTTTATTCCTTTCCCTCCTAATTATACTTTTACACCACCCTATTGGCCTAGGTCACTCAAAGCAGCTAAACATCCATGAATAAAATAAATATACAAAGCATCATCATAAAGCCTGCTAAAACACGTTGTCATGATGTGTTTTAGCAGGCTTTATGATGATGCTTTGTATATTCATTTTATTCATGGATGTTTAGCTGCTTTGAGTGACCTAGGCCAATAGGGTGATGTAAAAGTATAATTAGGAGGGAAAGGAATAAACAAACAGATAAGAAAAAAGAAAGAGCACACCAGAAAATAATAAAGCTAGGCACTCTAATGCATTTTGGTGCAGAGCTAGGCAAAGAGTACCACTTTTCTTGGCACAACATCAAAGAACTGCAAAACAGACCTGGCGAGGCCTCCTCCTCCTAAGAGATAGGTTTGCACTCCACCTTCTGTGAGATAAAACCAAACAATAATCTAACTATCTCCATTGTATACTTAAATGGAATATTCAATTTAACACATTGAATACACTTGTTTATAGACGAATGGCCTTTTGGCTTCTTCCTTTCTCAGAGCCATAATCTCTTATCCCACTTATATGTCTTCAAAGTCAATGGGTTTTGAAGTCAAATGATAAGTCTGAGGTTTTAGCCTCTTCTCAGACCTTCTTTGGGTCCTGACAAGATGTCAGTTGAATGACTTAAATATTATTTTTCTTTTCTTTTCAGGGTGCACACACTACTGGCTTTTGACTTGCACCTTCTAATTTCTATGCTCTGTGCCTTATCCTCATTTTTTTCACATATTACCCTAACATGTACTGGAATCTCCAGCACTTGTGATTTGAAAGATAAATGTCTGCCATTCCATAAACCTATTCAGTCAGTGACTTATTTATTTATTTATTTTTATTCGTATTTGTATTGCTGCCCCCTCGTCAGGGCGACTCTGGGCGACTAACAAACAAAACACAAACAAGCAACACTAATACCACTCAAAATTATTTTAAAATCATCAGTCTTAAAAACCCACCCCCACCCCCTCCCACCCCCACCCTATCATTTAAAAGATGGGAGAATGTTCGCTTATATAAACCAGTGGGCAGGGGGTCACCTCCCCATCAGCACCCCACACCTGCCCTGCCAGCCAGGTTTTAAGCTCTTTCCTAAAGGGCAGCAATTCAGTCTGTAACCGTAACTCTGTAAGCAGGAGGTTTCATAGGGCCGGTGTGGACACAGAGAAGACCCTCCTTCTTGTGCTAGAGAGACGAGCCCCTCTAGCAGACGGTACAATTAGAGAGCCCCTCCGGTCTGCTCTGGTTGGACGGACAGACATTCTTGGGGCAATGCGGTCTCAGGTATCCTGGCCCACTACTATGTAGGGCTTTAAAGGTCAAAAACAGCACCTTGAATTGCACCCTGAGGCAAACTGGCAACCAGTGCAGCTCCCGGAGCAGTGGCGAAGCACGGGCATGCATTAGGTCAGGAATTCTCAACCTGTGGCTTGCATGCTGAAAGCAGACCACTGCACCATTTCATGTGGCCTTCTACTGCCTCCACCACACCAGGAAGTGCCAAGTGGCGGAGGAAGGGCAAAATGGCCATCCAGCCCCCAAAGATGTCTGAGGGAGCATGACTAGGCCCCCAGCTTACAAAGTTTGCACACTCCTGCATTAGGTTAAATGGGTGTTGATGATGTGGGCATGATCCCTTAATGGCTCCATGCACCCAGGCGGGACCCGAAAGCTTTCTGCAGGAATCTGGCATTGTGAGGGTTCCAGTCCAGAGAGCTGTAGGACACAATTTAGATGGCCACAGTTACCCAACTCTCTTCAGATCTTTGTGTTCAACGCAAGTTAAGTCCAGGATGCGTAGTGGTATATATGCATCCCTACATCTACTCCACTTATTTGGCTGTACATGGAGCAGGCAAAAGGTCATATGGTCTCTCAAAAACTACAAAATATAGAATTCTGTAGATCCTGCTGGTATTTTCTAGCAATAGGAACAACCACCATAAGAATCAAGAATGTTTCACTGAAGGCCCATGCTGGATGGCTGTTTATAACTGCAAATCAGGGAGCTTAATCCAAAGGACGCAACTAGTCCTCCTGTTTTGCAAAAAAACAAACACTTTCTTACAGGGAGGAGAGGGACCTAAAAGACCACTTAATGGGGTGAGGTGCATAGTGGCATGTTAGCTTAATGCACACCCTACAACCCGGGGCATCTGTGTGTCAACATTAAAATAAATAAATGGAATTCCCCATGGAGACCAGTGTTTGTGTGCTAAATGATCGACAATAACTTTCTGAAAGAAGTAAAGATCAAGTTTGGTTGGAGCACTGCTAAAACTGAATTGATAAAAGATATTGCAAGAAATAATTATTTTACCATGTATAAGGGTATAAGGTATCATCATCCACTGTTCTGGTTTAAAGCATGACACTGTACTTTAATCATGTTTATTCCCCCTTTAACACAGATTTAGACAAGTGAATTGATAATCCAAATATTTTTATAATGACATGCTTTTTTTTACAACTCACCCCTTTTATACAAAGAGTTCTAAAAATATTTCAATATAGATCAGGAGTTCTCAACCTTTTAAAGCTGGGTCATGCTCCCTCAGACAACTTCGGCAGCCGGACAGCCATTTTGCCCTTTCTCTACTACATCACACTTCCGGGTGTGGTGGAGGCGGTGGGGAGCCACATAAAATGTTGCCACTGGCTGCAGGTTGAGAATTTCTGATCTAGATGTTCCATGTATTTTTGTGTCCAAAATTTTATAATATAAGCAAATTACAAATGCTAACATTTCAAGGGTTGATACTGGAGATGAATTCTGATTCTTGTTTTATTCCGTGTTGAAAAAGGGTGAAGTCTGAAATTAAGAAAATCATTTATGATAGATATTCAAAGATGAACTTGCCTTTGCTGACCAAAAAGTTACCATGAATATGCAAGTGTCACGTTAAACTTCAGCGTTCTTGCTGTTTATGTGATGTATTTATTATTTTCAATTAATTTTCTCTAGACAAAATAAAGTGTTGTACTACATTACAGCCTCACTGTTAGGAATGAAGACAGAGGAGACAGTTCAGGAAGGCCAACACACACTACCAAAATGGAGAGCATCCAGGTCGTAGAAGAATGGTAAGTTAACAACTAACCTTCTACTATTACTATTCTTAAACTTGAGAGCAGGTCTCACTGTGCTGAATGGGACCTTCTCCTGAGTATCTGGGCAGATACTAGCCACTGCGCTGAAACTGTCACCTGAAATTTAGTTTCAATCTGTGGGTTTTTGACCACTTCACATGACATGTAACAGTCTTTGTTTGGAAGTCTGCACAGTGCCTGTTAATATGGGTATGTTGCAAATAATAAAAATTAAATACAATTCCTCCTGTTTGTCTGATGTAAAATGTTTCTGGGGGGTGGGGGGACCATCACTGATCTTTCTTCCTAGTTTTCAGACCCCCTTTTCCTTAATGTTCAAACTTCAGTACAGTGCCATCTTGTGGGTTAAAAAAATGTGTTTGTATAACACAGCATCCACTAGTTTCAAAGAGTTGCTACTACTGGCAGTTGTCTGTTGGCAAAGAAGACTGATATTTCTGGTCTGTGTAATTTAGGAAAATGTTTTAACAATCTGCTATTTTGTTCATATAAGTAGTTTATAATATGCTTTGTATTTTAGTAATTTCAGCACATGCTCACCTCTATCTAACTTAAGGCCTCATGGGAGGGGATGAATTTCTCACTGCAGTGGTTCCCAACATGGGGCACATGCCCCATAGGAGGATGTCAATTCCCAGAAGCCTAAATCAGCAGATTAACTGATCAGTGGTTTCGGGAATTGTCATGTCCGGCCCTTAGCAAAAATAGTCCAGGCAACGATGAACAGAACAACAACAAGGGTTTATTGTAAAGTCCTTCTGGTTACTTCTTACAAGGCTTCCGGACATAAGATGGCTACATAAGTCCCATGTAATCGGTCCCTCTGGATTCTGCCGTAGGAAGGCAATGCACTAAGCTACAACCAGTGGATGTGCGTGTAGAGGAGACCCCAGGCTAGCCATCTGTGGCTTAACCTGCCTTGGTTATGGGTAGTATAGATCACGGAATTCTAATTATCATAATGAGTGCGCTCTGAAGGGGAGATTGCTCCTAATTCTGATGGCGAGAAAGTGCTATTTTGTCTTTGCAAGGCATTGATTGAGCAACTTGCAATTCTGCCTGAATACACAACAGGAATTGACTTAGGCTTCTGGGAATTGAAGTCCAGAAACGAAAGGTTGGGAAACACTGCTGTAGAGAATGTACAAGATAGTTCCCCAGAAGAACCAGTATCTCCTAGAAGACCATAAGAGGAGCCGTCATGAATCTTTCTTGTTTGGCATCCTATTTCCATATAGTGGTCTCACAAATGCCCATAGGAAGCAAGGGGAAAACACATGTGGGTGATTGTTCCCTCTTGCTTTTATTTCCAATAAATGCTGTTTCAGAGCCATTGTGTTGTAGTGAATAAAGTGTTGGTCTGTGATTCATGAGACCTAGGTTCAAATCTCTGCTAAGCCATGAAAATTCATGGGGGAGTGCCAATTTAAAACAACCCCTTGAACATCTTACAATCCTTGAAAATCCTATTCTTCCACAGGTAGCCATCATAACTAGTAATCCCCTATAGGTGGTGAACCTATTGCACATGTGCCAGAAGTTGAACTCAGACCCCTCTCTGTCGGCATGCACAGAGTTTGTCCCACCCCTCTGCCCAGCAGCCCAATGGGAGCACTTCCTCCCTCTCCCGCACAGAGTTTGTCCCACCCCTCTGCCCAGCAGTCCAATGGGAGTGCTTCCTCCTTTTCCCCAGCACAGAGTTCACTCGGCCCAGCAGCCCAATGGGAACGCTTCCTTCCTCCCCCCAGAACACAGTTTGCCCCACTCCTCTGTTTGGGCACTCGGTCTCTAAAAGAAGTTCTGTAATTCTACTATAAAGTGACTGTAATTGGTAGTTTACATTAGATTCCATCATTTTTATGCACTATACGTAAGTCTATGTAAACACTTTGAGTGAATGAGACCCCCACCTTCACCTTTGCGTGCCTGTCATAGAAATGGGAGTAGACTGGTGCATCTCCCTTATTATCTGTGGAGGACAGAGGTTGTCATGAGGTACAAATGGGGCTAGTGACCCTTTTAAATTTAATACTTCAAGCAGAGCAAAATACAGAGTTAGGCATTGGGGGCTTCCTTGTCAAACCACCCTCTCCTTTTCCTGGTGGCATCTAGTATTTCTGCATAAACCCAGTACTAATTGAGCATTGTTCAGGTCAGTGGCAGCAAACAAAGAGAACCTTAGCAACTCTGATGATAAAGAAGAAAAGAAATATATGAATTCTCATTAGTATTTTGCTTAGTCTCATTAGTATGATTTTTGGCTACCCTACAAGCTCTTTTGCCACATGCTCTTGCTAAAAGAATTTTAATATGAGTCCAAACGTCCTCAGATACAAGAAGCTGGATAAGACTTCATTTCGGGAGAGAATCGGTTATTAGACTTGAAAAATCTCATCTAAGAAGAACTAGCAATAAGATAGATTTTGATACTTGCCAATTTATATTGGTGGGCTATGTCAATAACAGATAAAATCCCATGAAAAACAAGGAGCTAAATTAGCTAATACTATATCTGTCTCATTTTATTAGCTAATTTAGCTCCTCCCTGTGGGACTTTATGTTAATTACAAGTTTTTTTTATTATTATTGGATACAAATTAACTATTTGGTTCACAGTTGAGGACTGGAATAAAATTAACAGTTCAAGCCCTAAAACAAGGCCCTAAGAACTGTTAAAGTAACGTCTGAGTATATATGCAGTTCCCAGTACAATTGTTTTTTGGAGAGCTGGTTCAAGTCCGATAAGGACTATGACAATGATTATGATGATCATCATCATCATCATTTGTCTAATAAAAATGAAATCCTCCTGTCTCCAGTGCCATTTCAGTATCTTTAGTATTCTCTGGATACATTGCTTTGCTCTAGTGAAGAGGCAGAAACTGTGTTTAAATATTAAAAAACAAGCTGGAAGCCATAACATGCATCAGAAGTTTCTAGTTCTTTCGTAGGCTACAATTACTCAATTAAATTCTATGGCTGATTTACATGATTGTTGCACTGCCAGCAGCGTGAGCTGCTGAATAACTACATTTCAGCAACATGGAAACATCCATTGCAGCACTTGAGCTGACAGCCAAATACACACTAAATCAGGGATTCACAACCTGTGGGCCAGATGTGGCACATGGTGCCATTTCATGTGGGCCCCCACTGCCTCCGCCATACCAGGACGTGCCATGTGGTGGAGGAAGGGCAAAATGGCTGTTTGGCCCTCGAAGCTGTCTGAGGGAGCGTGATCCAGCCCCTGGCTTTAAAAGGTTGAGAACTTCTGCACTAAATGCAGGTTCCATATTTACTGTTGGGGGACAAAGAGTTCTCCTTTGTAAATTGCTCCTAATGGTTTGTTTTGTGTGGTTATTTGAATCTTTTCATAACATACAAATTAAAAAACCTCAGGTCCATCTGTTTTAGTCAGGCCTACACAGTCCTTTACTAATTGCTAATTTGATACAGAAACAATAAAGTTTAAAAACCAGGAGGCATTTGTGGGTGTGGGTGTACAAGTAATTATCTCACAGTTTAGTCTATTCTGGGGATGGGCTGGTTCACTCCTCTTTCCAGTTACTATGCATGTAAGTGCCAGTGCAAATCAATCTGTCTCCATAATGTCCCTATCCACACTTTTTGGGCTACCTTTCTTTGGTGGAAATGATCATTCCCTTTCAGTTTGGTTCCAATGTGTGTAATCGCTAGGTTTGTACCAAAAGGGCTATCCCTTTGCTGAAGCCCCTTAACAATCTTCTGAAATGAATAGTTGGGTTTGTTTGTTACCTCTTGCTTTTAGAAAGCAAGAGAAAGGAAATTTTGCATTTCTTTTTAATCATTGCTAATGCATCACCAAAGCTTCAAAAAACATTGCCGATATGTTGTGTTGCTTTGCAACAGTTGAAAAGAAATACAAAACATCCCTTCCTCTCCAAAGGTTAGTGACAAGGAAGATTTAAAGGGAAGGCTTTCCATTTTATAAAATTGTTAAGTGGCTTTCTCTTCCATGCTTTGCCTAAGCTGCCCTAATGATCTCGAGAAATGGGAATCTTTCACCTGAAAGGGATACAAGACTTAGTTATGCTAAACAGGGTTGCTTGAGGTACAGTATGGATGATCCTTGCATGTGGATGTAGCATATCAGATTTCAAACTAACCACGTTTACCACCATCTTGACCAGTGCTTCTCAACCTTTGGCTTTTGGACTTCAATTCCCAGAAGCCTAAGTCAGTTTCCCAAAGCATTGATCAGCCAATGGACTGACTTAGGCTTCTGGGAATTGAAGTCCAAAAGCCAAAGGTTGAGAAACACTGATCTAGACAGATCCAGGATGAGATTCTTCCACCATCTAGTAGCACCTTGTGATTCTTTTGTGTGTGTGTGTGTGTGTGTGTGTGCAGTTTTGGCATTTTGTGACATAATTTTTCAAATGGCAATATGATTCCAAGGAATATGTCAATGAGTAGGATAAGATGAGCCCCGACGCCGAGATGCTCCCGCTGACAACCGCCAGCCCCGACATCACTGGTGGAAGCGGCAACAGCTGTGAGGCCGGGTGGTTGAGAGTCACTCCCGCCGTCCTTCCCTGAGCCCTGCCTGCTTGGGAAGGATAAAAGGCCAACCGCAGCCCTGACGCCGAGATGCTCCCGCCAACAACCGCCAGCCCCAACATCACTAGGGAAGCAGCGACAGCTGTGTGGCCAGGCGGTCGAGAGTCGCTCCTGCCCTCCTCCTCTCCCCTCTGGGAATTGCTTCCAACTAGAACTCTGGAAACTGTTGAAATGTCAGCACTTCTGTTTTTCTTTTGGACTGCCTGGGGTTGGGGATGATTGTATTCTGTTTTGTACTGTGTTTGTGCAATTTTGTATTTTTGCCTTTTGTCCTATTGTATTTTTGGATATGGTATTTTTGAATGCTGTGCCTTTTTATTATCTGTAAGCCGCTTTGGGTCGGCCATTGGGTCGAGGAAAGTAGGGGTATAAATAAAAAATATTAAAAAAATATATTAAATATTAATATCCCCAAGATTTTTAAATGAAGATTTTTAAATGAAGTCCGTCACAAGGACTATACTGATTATGACTGATTCAGAATCACCACTCGAAGAAGTTAGAGATGAACAAACCTTATAGTTTCCAGAGGGTGTAAATCTGTATGTACTCATTTGAGAGTGAGAACCAATGAGCTCACTAGTCTCTCTTTTGAGTGGACATGCATAGCACTTTCTCTGGATCTGCAGGAGTAGCCAAAACAGCAACCAACCAGCATCTGCAAATATTCTTTGAAATAATCTCTTTTTGGTGGGGATTCTAATTATTGATTTGTTTTGCAGCCAAAATCCTACTCCAGAGGAAATTCTGTCTTGGGCTCAAAATTTTGACAAGATGATGAAAACACCAGCCGGTAGGAATATTTTCAGAGAATTTCTTCGAACAGAATATAGTGAAGAGAACTTGCTGTTCTGGCTAGCATGTGAAGACCTGAAGAAGGAACAAAACAAAGAGGTTATTGAAGAAAAAGCAAGACTTATCTATGAAGATTACATTTCTATACTTTCACCAAAAGAGGTAGTGTTCTCAATCCCTTTCAAATGACTTTTCAAGAGTTAGTAGCAATTCAGCATATTATAGGTAGGGGAAGGTTTGGCAGAGGTCTCTAGGAGTTTTAGTCTTTGGTTCTGGATTTCAGTTTCCAAATTCCTGAGCATTAACCATGCAGGCTAGGGCTTCTGGGAGTTGAATTTCAAAACTTGTGGAGGACCACAGATAGACAACTATTGCTTTAGAGCAGCTTCTTTAAGTTTTTTTATTTTTATTTATTTATTAGTCATATTTATATATGCCGCCCACTCAGGTAGAACCCGACTCAGGGTGGCATTACAACAAGTTCTAAAACAGATAAAAACACTTTAAAAAACCCATATCCCACACACTTTAAAAGACCCACCCATCCCACGCACTTTAAAAAAGAAGAGAGAGTTCTTAGTTGTTTATATAAGCCAGCAGGCAGGGGCCGTGTTCCCACTAGGGCCCCACACCTGCCCTGCCAGCCAGGTCTTCAATCCTTTCCTGGAGGGCAGCAATTCTCTTTCAAGTCTTAGTTCTGTTGGCAGGAGGTTCCTGAGGGTTGGTGCGGACACAGAGAAGGCCCTCCTTCGGGTGCTGGATAGATGTGCACCCCTAGTTGATGGCACCATCAGAGAGCCCCTCCGGTTCACTCTGGTTGGACGGGCAGACACTCTTGGGACGATGCGGTCTCTAAGGTATCCTGGCCCACTGCCATATAGGGCTTTAAAGGTCAAAACCAGCGCCTTGAATTGCACGCGGAGACAAACTGGTAACCAGTGCAGCTCCCGAAGTAGCGGTGAGGCGCGGGCATATCATCTGCACCCCATCACCACCCGGGCTGCCGCATTCTGGACCAGCTGCAGCCTCCGAATGGTCGTCAAGGGCAGCCCCATGTAGAGCGCATTACATTAATCTAATTGGGAAGTGACCAGAGCGTGAGTGACCATAAGCAAGGAGTCCCGATACAGGAGCATGCGCAACTGGCGAATCACCCGAAGTTGGGCAAAAGCCCTCCTGGCCACAGCCACTACCTGTTCTTCTAGCAGCAGCCGCGAGTCCAGAAGGACCCCCAGATTGCGCACCGGGTCTGTCTGGGGCAAAACAGCCCCATCCAGTACCAAAGATGGTAGCTCCCTGGATAACACGGGCCCCCTTATCCATAGCCACTCTGTCTTGCTGGGATTCAGCCGAAGCCCATTTGCCCCCATCCAGACTCCAACGGCTTCCAGGCATCTGGATAGGATTTTAATGGCATCACCATGGGCCGAGATGTACAACTGAGTGTCATCCGCATACTGATGGTACCGCACCCCGTGGGAACAAATGATCTCACCCAGTGGCTTCATGTAGATGTTAAATAGGAGAGGAGAGAACACCGAACCTTGAGGCACCCCATTGGTATTATACAGATATGTCAGACTACAGCTACCATTATTCTAGCCAGCTGTGGGAAGACTGTAAGAGGCAAGAGGGGGACAGCTGAACTTAGTGACAGAGGACATACTTTGCCTGTAGAAGGTCTCAGGATCAATCTGTGGGATCTTCAGACAGAGACATATCTATTCCAGGTATATCAGGGGGGAAAACATAAAATAAAAAACACAAAAAGCCCTCATTGCTCCTGGAAGCGGAAGTGAAACATGTATGGGTGCATTTTGCTTCTGCTTCCAGGAGCAGTGAGGGCTTCACGAGCAAGATGGATTGTCATCAGGGGCTGGATCTGGCCCCTGGGCCATAATGACCAACTCCCTGAACCACATGACCAGCCCGCGGCCCAAAATGTTTGGGCACTCCTGCCCTAAGACCAAAGGAGGCTACTGACCCATGCCATCTGGCCTTCCAATTACATAATGCCACAGTGAAAAGAAGGTATGAGGGAAGTATCACAGATGTCGACTTTGGTACAAACCAAAAGAAGACATAGACCTTTGTCTTGATCCGCTCTCTTTGTCTTTGACAAAGACGCCCTAACAAAACGGGTTTCTCTCCTGAAATAACTTTAGGACGAGGAACAAGGGTTAGATTACAGTGATGGGCAGTCTTGGCCCTCCAGCTGTTCTTGAACTTCAATTCCCAGAAACCCTGACCAGCTGGTGTGTTGACTTGGGCTTCTGGGAATTGGTGTTCAAGAACAGCTGGAGGGCCAAGAATGCCCATCACTGGGTTAGAAGCTGCACATAGATAACAAGGTTCGTTCATACAAATGTTTTAACACAATTAGAGAAGACATTTTAATTGGTTTCTGAACATAAACAGGATTTGGGAAGCACAAAGTTTGAACAATCATCTCCAGATCCCTTCCACTCTTAATAGGCACAGAGACATCCATGAATTTGAACTATGCAATAGACTTGAACTGCAAGTCTGGAACCTAAACTTAGCTGAAAAGTAATATATGTGAGAAATAATTAAATCTGCCATGTTCATGCTTCCACAAGTGAAAAGCCTCCATTATTCAGGCACTGTTTTTCTTTTCTTACTTTTGAATTGCATAGATTTTAAGAGGCAAAAGATTTTAAGAGGCATTTCTTCATTATTAGTAATGCAACTTCCACAAATGTCAGAAGGTTTCTGAATAACATTTATAGGCAGGGCTCCTCTGAGAACAGTAATACTTGATCCCAAGTACAATCAGCCCCATTTAGGTAATATAGTTTGATAATATTATTTTTATTGAAAAGGCTTACAACGTAAAACAACAAAATAACATTAACCACATACCACAAAAACAATACTACTTAAATCATTGAACAACCATCACCCCACCCCTCCCCTCCCCACAGTGCTGTAAAAGATGTAAGAAGACAATTATGCTTGTCATCAAATCTATTGCTCATTTACCTTCACAAAATTTACACTCATCCTGGGTAGGTTTGACCCCCGTTCTTACTTGTCAGCCCATATGTAACATAAGGTTTCCATATTTCCCAGAATGTATTCTTTTTTATCTCTCCCTTCTTTAGTTTCATTTCCAACGTTAGCTTGTCGTTCAATGCTAACCTCTAAACATATTTATACCATCTTTATTTGTTTATTACAAATTTATTTTTCCACTCTGATGCTATTATTTGTTTTGCTACCGACAGTAATATGACCAACAGCTCTTTATTTTTATTCTCTAATTTGGTATCCTCGACTTCTCCTAATAAAATAATTTTAGGCTTAACTCGATAACGGTTTCCAGAATTTTTTCCAGTTCTTTCTAAGGTAAGGGATTAATTGCTATCTCTTTCTCTTCTTTTTAGGTCAGTTTAGACTCACGGGTGCGAGAAGTGATCAACAGAAATTTGTTGGATCCCACTCCTCATATGTATGAAGACGCACAACTTCAGATCTACACATTAATGCACAGAGACTCTTTCCCTAGGTTTTTGAACTCTCAGATATACAAGTCTCTTGTTGAAAGTGCTGAAGGCTCTGCTTCTGAAACTTAGGTCTAATCTTGGGGTTTGAAGTCTTGATTTAGCTTTTTTGGTGGGGCGGGAAGAGGAAGGACTATTAGGATGAAGACAGCCGTAACATTTGTAAAAGCGGTGGAGGTACACTGGAAGCACCCCTCACTGCATTCAGTCCAAAATGTACCTTTCCTCCCCCAGGGGTCATGGTCTGGTCAAAACTGGTTCTGTACTTTCGAGACAGAGGCTGGGCTGTGCACGGTGCTGATTTTTTGAGCCTGCCTTTCCCCATGATGTCATCAAGAAACCTCCCCCTGCAGTATCTGGAGCATTGTTGCACTTTAGGAAAAGTTTCCTTTTTAAAAACGAATACAGTGATGTATGAACAAAGAAATGCATGCATGTTCGTGCGGCCCCTTTTAAGGCAGCCAACCTGAAGCAGTGGGAGACGGGACAGAAGAGGTCTGACAGCTGAGTGTAAGCGCTGGGACACGTAGCGGTCATTTGAGTTGCAAGGTTGAGAGGAAGCTGGCCTCATTCTGCAATAGAGGCATGTGCTGTGAAACTCTTTTTTTCTTGTTACATCTGTCTTCACCTTAGTAGTTTAATAACATCTGGAGCTGAGTTCCTGGAGAACTACAGTTTAGCACTACTCAGGCTACTGTGAAGAAAATAAATACAAGCAATGGTCTTTGTCTACATGGCCCTCTGTGCTTGAGTTTGGAAGGGAGGAACGTAGATTTGCCAAATCACATTTGTTTCACACAATTTTCACATCTGCAGTTAAGGCTGCACTTGCTTTATCAAGAGTTTCCTTGTGTATCTTCACACTGCATGTGCAAAGCAAACCTGCTTCACTTACCACTTCGTTGTTGCAATATTTAACCCAACAACATAAATTATATCTATATTTAAAGAACATTTTGTGCAATATGATCTTACAGTATACACAGATATACATTGGAGTGAACCGGAAATAAAATAGATTTTTTTAAAAAGCAAACACTGATGGTAATTAGCCCTAAAGTGTGGCAACATTATTTCAAATGCTTTATGGAGAAACATTCATTGCTGTGTAAGCTGGACAGCCTTTCTGGATATGACAGAGAGAGATGGAGTCTGTGTTTTTAATCATCATTTAGTTAAAATTCAATGCAGGGGTTTCCTCTGGTTGTCGACTGCCAAAACTGTGGCATTTTTGTTACAGAGTTTGAAATGTCAAAACAAACAACAACAAAGCACAAACTACATGAAGGGGTCTGTGTGGCGTGACACAATCTATGTGCCAACCTTGTTTTTAATTGTTATTAAGAGCAGATAATCAATGTACATTTCAGCTATCAGATACTGTAATGGATTTATTAAAGACTGGCTATCCGGTTTTCTAACACTGTTGTGTAATGTTATGTAATTCAGCAAAAGATTTTAAAGGGGGTTAAAGACAAAAGAATATCCATACATATACATAATCAAAACTGATATTTTATTTTTTATTTAAAATGCCTACATGTAGCATTTCAGTCCAAATTGAGGACTAGCATTTGTCTGTGAGTTAACATTTCTGGCATATGAAAGGGAATGTTTGAGTGTTTTCTCAACACACTGAAACAATACTTGTATTTTAAAAGAAAAGCAGCAGAAGACAGATTATCTTCTGGTTGTCCTAAATTCTGAAAGTCTTATTGTGGGCCAAGAAAAGAAGTTGCTGAGATTTAGCTGATGTTAAACTCAAACATATTATAATGCCAATGAGTGTTCTCTTCCTTCCTTCCTTCCTTCTCCTTTAAGACTTTGTTCTAATCACTAGAATGAAAAATGGAATGTGAGCCACATTGAACTCACTTCTTTATAGCTAACTTTCTCACAAACTGTTGTGGAATGAAAGTGGGTTTAGGGCAGATGAATTATCCTTTTGTGGCTCTTCCACTCACAGGTGTGCAGTTGAGCAGTTCCTTAGAGATTATACACTTTGCTGCTAGTTTAGGTTGGTTTTTTTAATCTAGCTGCTTAACTAAGAAAAAGGTCACAGTTTCAATCTTTTTTGACCTAAAGAATAAATATTTAATTCAGGGGTGGCCAAACTTTTCAGGCTGCAGGCTGGTCACATGGTTGAGCAATGTGGTTCTTCCCACCAGAAATGGAAGTAAAACACATACACACATGCACAAAACACTGCAGTAAATTCACCCGTGGGTGCATTTATGGCAGCGTTTTGTGCATGTGCGGGCGTATTTGACTTCTGCTTCCAGGAGTGGCGAGGGTAGTGTGGGCTGGATTATTAGTGCTGCAGGCTGGATCCGGCCCACAGGGTATAGTTTGGGAACCCCTGATCTAATTCCTAAATACTATCCTTGTTCACACCTGCTCCTAACAGTACTAAATGTGGACTTTTACTTGGATGTCCTTTTAGGGAGAGGCCACAGAACAGATGCTTGTAGAAGAGTTTCTTGCTACCAAACAAACTCAACTCTATTTTTGGAGAGATTGCGATTGCCTCATTTTTTGCCCTTACATCAAACCAGTTGATGTGAGAGAGGTTAACTTATTTATTTATTTTTTTAAAAACCACACACATATACACAAAACATTGCTGTGGTGTTCACTGAGAAGCTGGTTCTCAAACATTAGCCCTTTCTCTGGAAATGATTCCTTAAGCATGATTCCTAAGCTCACCAGTATATGGCCATGAGGGTGCGCTGTACACTTAAAGGAAATTTGTGTTGGAGCAGTGTTCAGTAACTTGTCTTATAAAGGCTGTGCAGCAGTGACCACGAAGACTGTGTACTTAAATAACTATTTGTTCATACAGAATAACTGTTGGAAATGGGTCATCTGATCCCAGTCCTCAATATCTGCCCAAATGCCTCGCCCGCCCGCCCCCCCCCCCCCCCCCCCCAGTGTCAGCACAATATTAGAATCTCTTGCATTGTACTATACTGAAATCTGTATATTAACTATTTTTCTTAGCTGGTGATCAGTACATTCCTTTGTTTTGAGAAGGATTCATTCGTTCATTTGTTCTTTCATTCTTTCTCTTTTCTTTCTCTCTCTCTTTCACTACCTTTTCATATTTAATTTATTGAACACATGTCAAAGGGCAGACATGGGGATATTTCACTTTTCATTTTACTTATTATACTTGAAATCTGTATGGTTGGTGTTTTTTTTAGAAGGGAGGGAAGAAGTGAAGAATTTAGCTAACTGTTTCATAAGCTCTTTTGGTTTTTGTAATTTATATAGAATTCAGGAGATAATGACTTTAAAGGGCTATTCTTTATTCCCTATGCAACTCTTTTAAACTGTTGTGGTGTCTGACAAAAAAAGGGTTTTAAAAAAGAAGAAAGTGAGAAAATCCTGCAAAGCAGGAAACATAAAAGGTCTGTTTACACTGGCGTTGCTGACTATCCTATCATACTCAGCACTTTTAAATATTGATGTTTATGAAATTGTAGTTTAAAATGCAAGACAAATTATTTATAAAGGACATTCTTTTAATAAATACCTGTTTTGTCTGTAAAAAATGTTATTGTGTTACATACTTTATTCATGCTGGATAATTATTTACCACTATGAATAAATGTTAATGATATATTGATAGAATAATACATTTGAAGATGTTTACAAAAACAGATTTCCCCCTCCCTAAAGGAGGGGGTAGGGGGAAACGTCAGCAAAGAATTACCTCCTCCTACTGTGAAATTCTCATATTGGAAAAAACCCCTTAAGATTCATTTTTCCTACCCATAACTTAATAACTGTGGTATTGTGTGTCTATCACACCACAGTGAAGTTCATATTTCCTATGGTACTCTGCATATATAATACTTTGTCTGTATATATTTAAATGGTGTAGATTCAGGTTTGTTACAGTGTTTGAGACACAATTATCTCTGGTGCAACACAACTAGGTACTATGTAATTAGAGCATATTGCATGTATACAGCTTTCAGTATTCAGACTTCATATTTTTGATGTTACTATTTGATATGGTGACCTGTTAACCAGAAGCTATCTTTATAAGATACCTTTATTAAGGCAAATGAGTTGTCAGTTTGACAGAATATCTTTTATGGCAAAACTTAATTAAAATCTTGCTATAGGGGACTCAAATAAAGGCCTGAATTCTAGCATAGGACTTCCTTTTATCTGTATTTTGAAGAGAAATTTTAGTATTTAAACAATTTCAGAAATGTGATAGTGTGTTATTGCAATGAGATTATGTTAACCTTTTAGTCTAAGTACTTGTTCATAAGGGATTTATAGATTGACCGTACAACACTATATATTTGGCATGTTCTTCCTATGAATGAATGTATACATAGGATGTATGTCTTGTGCCATGGGGGAGGCGCAGGAAGAAAGACAAAAGAGAAACAATTTCACAAGTTGGTAATTTCAGATATCAAGGACTAAAAAAAAACCACTAACCAGAATTGTTTAATGTCAGTTTTGCATACCTCAAACAAATCTGTTTTCTGGCATTGTTATTGACAGTGTTTTAGACCATGACATAATCTCAGTGCTCTCAGTATATTTCCAAAATGTGAGAAGCTAATGATTAAACTTCTAAAAAAAATATTATTGTGCATGCAAAGAAATGCCTAGCTCTAGTTATTACATACATGCTAAAATAGATTACAAATGTATTTACTTCTTGTTTTTGGATTTTCATGAGACCACACATATACAAAATAAATATAACTCTTTTTATTTTAAAAAAAATCAATGTGACTAAATTATATATACAATCTGGTCATACAGACACCCACACACATTTATCCTGTTCATCGAAGTTCTATATGTGCTTCCAATTCCATCATTCTTTTTGATGAATGTCCATTAAAGATGCTCTCAGATAAGGGCAGGGAACCTCTTGAAGCCAAAGGCCCAAATTCAATCCCCAAGTAGTTATTTGGGGTGGGTGTGGGGAATAGTCATAGGAAGTAGTAACAAAGGCAGAGGTATGGAGCCAAGCATGACCCACCAATTTTAGCTCAAAATTCTTACTGTCAGTAAATAAGTTTTTTTGGAAATATCAAAAAAGGTCATGCGATCATTTAATAGGGGCCATTTTTCTTCTTCTTCTGTGTCTAGGCCAGACATGAAACTGCCAAAGTGAAGGCACCTTTCGGTGAATTCATTCTGCATTTATTTTTGCCTGACCTAGTGTGAGAAAGATTAGCTGGCAACACAAGGTTGCCGTTGCCAGGGTATGCCCGATTGTGGTTCAAAAATATCTCAACCTTCCAGGAGACTCTTTCTGTGTACCCTGTGTTGGGCCGTGATTTTATTGGCTTACTAAATAGTTACAACCTTTCAAGTTGTACAGAGCTCCTCATCAGGTGAAGATGACATAAGACATGGGATAAAGAAAACAGTTCAAAAATTGGCTCAAGAAACCCCTTGGCTCATGAAACCAGACTGGTAACATCATGGAATGGAATTCAAACTACATGAAGCAAAGATGATAAAGCCCACACGTCAGCAAAATATGGGACGGTTCAGAACACTTTTTCCTGATTTTGTTTCTCTGCTCCAACCATACTAAAGTGTGTGGTCTCACTTCAGGCAAGGAAGCCAACCTTTTTTTCTGCAGAAAACCCACAAATGTGTTTCTTTATCACCTCTGCCACTTGTGGAATTTGCCCTCTGCTTTGTGTTAGGGATATCCCTTCTGACCCAAGTTTTAAAATAAAGTCCTAATTGACAGGTTTATACCAGTTTTTTATGTGCAATTAAAGAGTTATGAAGAATGTGAAAACTTGATTATTATTATTATTTTTAAAAGATTTAGCAAGAGGCATTTCAGCTTTTTAGAATAAGGGGTTGGAGGACTCTATACCAGCTGGTGTTATGATGGGTATGGTCAGCTGGAGGACCCAAAGGGTACAGACTAGGGTCCCCACTTGGCCAAATTTGGCCTCCAGTTCCTCATGCCTACTTTAAGAACTGTGGTTTCAAAGATAAATGTAACCCCATTATGCATTTGGGGTCAGAAGACTGGATCCAAAGATGCCATTGTTACCGGAAAATGTTTCTGCTCCTTCCAGAGAACATCTACCACAATTCTTTCTATGAGATGCAGCTTCCCTCCTCACCATTTCTGGTATTTGAAAGGATCCCCAGCTTGTAGAATTTGCTCATCTGTGCTACTTCATTTCCTTTTTCTTCCCTTACAATGAAAGAAGTGATGGAGCTATGTAAATGAACAGAGGGCAGGAGTGGACAGCATTTTGTTTTCTGTTTATTTATTTATTTATTTATATTCATATTTATATAGCCGCCCAACTCACAAAGACTCTGGGTGGCATACAATCTTAAAATTTTGAATGTCATGTTCTTCCAGATATATTCCAGTTAAAGTGAGGGGTGTATGTGAAATGAAAATATTGACAGTTAAACATCTCTTAGCTACCTTGTTAATGCAGTACTTGCAGATGGACCAGAGCAGTAAAGGAGGCCACTTTTAGACTGCATGTTTGTATGAGCAGTTTCCAGAGGTTCAAAGCAAAGAAATCACACTTATATACCACCCCATAGCACTTAATGTACTCTCTGGGCAGTTCACAAGTTAATTAGCTCCTCCCCAACATGCTGGGTACTCATTTTACCGACCTTGGAAGGATGGAAGGCTGAGTCAACCTTGAGCCCTGGTCAGGATGGAACTCACAACTTTTTAGTTGCAGTATAGCAGTTTAACCACTGTGCCACCAGGGCTCCTAGTTTCAGCCATCTTATAGTCCGTGCGCTCCGGTGTCTAGTCATGCCTGCCACATGACCATGGAAATGTCTGCAGAAGCAGACAGCACTAGCTCTTCGGCTTAGAAACAGAGATGAGCACTGCACCCTAGAGTCGGATACGACTGGCTTTCGAGCAAGGGAAACCTTTTATAGTCAAAAAACATGTATATTTAAGGCGGAACCATTCATAATTAGTGGGACTGATATTGGTAGCTGTTCCACTATTTAAGGGAGCTTAGAGATACTATTCTTAGAGATTGAGACTTTATTCAGTCGGTGATTCTAATTATTTACAACAACAACAATTGCATGTCTTCAAATCGATTCCAATTTATAATGACTCTTTCAAGGGTTTATCATTCCCTTCTGGGGATTTCTTTGGCACCATGTAGCTTGAATAAGGCAACACAGGTTGCCCCCCCCCCCCAAAAAAAAAAGGTGGGGGAGGTTCAGTGAGGAATCTAACTCCCAACTTCTGGCATCCTAACTCACTGAGCTATCCGGAGAGCTATTTACAGGTAGGGACATAAATTCACACAAAATAAACTTATAGTTGTGCAAACCTAGGCCTCATACTGTGTGGACAAAATACATGTAACTTGTGGATGTGAGAATTTAATAGATAATGACTATATAGAAACTTTGTTCTTCATATTTCATTGTAAATTTTTAAAAGGTGGCTATGGACATACTCAGTGTGGATTAATGGATAGAGGAGACCTTGTTTCAAATCCCTGCTGAACTATTTGTGTGCTGTCATGCCAATTCTATTTTACAAAGACCCTTTCCATGGTTAGCTAGGTAGAGTACTCAGAAGTGGTTTTCCATTGTATTCTTCTGGGGATGCCCTGGGACTGTGCAGCTTGTCCACAGGCTGACTTTTTGACCAGGAGAAAAGGTGGGAAATCAGATTCCAAAAATCGGCAGCTCAATATATAAATCACTGAGCTAGCCAGCCAGCTGGAATTGCTAAAACCCCACACTAAATATCATGCTTATCTCACCTTGAAAGCTTTATTGGGGTTGCTTTAAGTTGATTCTGACTTAACAACACACAATTTGAACATAAAAAATGATCAAGTGTGAATCTGGCTTTGAGTTCTGACTTGCAATGATAATAGAGTTTCAGATTCAATCTGAGCACTTCACCAAACATCATGATTTTATTGGAACTGATGTGGTGCCAGTTGCATCATAAAACACATATTTGCTTCATTTTTCTTATGAAATCTGGTTTACTAAGTCCAATTATTCAGATGCAAGGATAGTCATCCTAGGTTGATAAGTAGTAGTAAGGCAGGAATGTAAACAGAAGGAAAAACAATTCTCCCAAATGCAGAAAATAAATTTGCAGATGTTGTATATGTTCGAAAGCAAGAAATTACAAGTAGATATATAGGTACAACTTAGGTGGGAAGGTAGACAGCATTCTGTGCACTCCGGTGTCTAAGTAATGCCTGCCATGTGTCCACAGAAACGTCTTTGGCTAAAAACAAAGATGAGCACTGGACCCTAGAGTCGGATACAACTGGCTTTTGAGGAAGGACGACCTTTACCTTTATCTATGCAAGGTCAGAACAGGAGTGACTCACAAAGCTGCTGCATTGCAAACAACTGGTTTAAGACCTGTGTGCTGTGATGCCATTTGCCGCATCAGTTGATGATGATGCTCCTCCAGCCATGTCAACAGGAATTTCTGAGCCACCAACTCAAGGGGATTCATGGGCACATTTTTCACCACTGTGCATGCTGCCAAGTCCTTGATGGGCAGGGAGGCATCAAATGCACCCATGGGTCCTGACATAAGTGTCCAAGTTGAACTTCCAGTTACTTCATCTTCCCCATGCAAGTCTCTAGAGCTGTGGTCCCCAACATGGTCAGTACATTGGCTGATCAGTGCTTTGGGGAATTGACTTAGGCTTCTGGGAATTGAAGTCCAAAAACCATAGGTTGGCAAACACTGCTCTAGAGGCTCAAAACTATCCTCATCTCTGTCTGTGTTGTATGGAGAGAGAGAAAAACGGCATTTGCTGCAGGGCCATAGCCAGGATTCTAAATTGGGGTGGGCAAATATTTTTTCAGGGTGGGCAACATAGCCTCTTTTCAATGCATTCTTATGGAAAACCCCATTTTGCCAGGGTGGTAAAACTGCTAACTCAGGGTGAGCCAAGCACACCCTGGCCACCCCCTGATTTGCTGCCTGGCCTGCACCTCCTCAACCATCACGGCAATGTAGAAGCTGAAGTCATCAAGGCAAGCCCTGCTGGTGGCTGCTGTCACCTCCTCTTGAGTTATGGCATCACACAGCCAACTGAAACTTGAGGCTTGAAGCACTTCCTTGGATGGCTCCTGCTGAGGTCACTCCAGTACCTTAACCTAAACTTTGCTGTCCTCTTCCATCTTCTCCTTAGTCTCCGTTATCCACTGACACCAGTCCTTTCCTGCTAATAACCTTTATGCCTTCTGCCATATCTAAAACTGGAAAGACCTTTCCCCCAATTAAAAATGGACTTCTTCCTTGCCCTTACTTTTCAACTACAGTGGACTCTTGCTTAACAAATGGCTCGCTTAACACAAAATTTGCATAACAAAAGGAAATCCATAGAAAATAGTGGCTTGGTTAACAATTTTTTTCTGGGTTAATTGGGAAACTATGTTTCAATTAACAAATTTTGGTTTTCAATGCATTCCTATGGTAAATTGCATTCAATGCATTCTTATGGGAAATTTGCTTTACACATTTTTCACAGTACAAAAGGTCCCGGAGAACGCATTAAATTTGTTAAACGAGGGTCCACTGTAGTTGGATTACTGTATATGCCTTTAGGACAAACTACACAGGAAGAGGTAATCCAAGAATCATGAGGCAAAAAGGACCTTTTCTCTCCTAAAGGTAAAGGTCTCCCTTCCTCAAAAGCCAGTCATATCAGACTCTAGGGTTCAGTGCTCATCTCTGTTTCATAGCCGAAGAGTCAGCACTGTCTGCATCTGCAGACGTTTCCATTGACATATGGCAGGCATGCCTAGACAGCAGAGTGCACGGAATGCTGTTTACCTTCCCACCGAAGTGGTCCTTATTTATCTACTTGTAATTTCTTGCTTTCGAACTGCTAGGTTGGCAGGATCTGGGACAGAGACGGGAGCTCACTCCTTCGTGCAGTACTCTGGACTGCAGCCCTCTTCTTTAGATACATAGAACACAGCCTCAATAGATCAATATTTATACAGTGATGGAGAGGTGAGAAAATGAAAAGTAATGGAAATGCAAGAGCTATTGTATGCTAATGATCAAGTTCACCAATAAAACCTGAGAACAATTTTTAGAGACCTAAACGGTGATTGTATCATGCCTCCCTTTTCATTCAGATAGCCAACTACAGTAAACTAGAGTTGCAGGAAGAGTTCGAGGGCCACAAAGTTTCAGTTGCAGAACTTTCACAGAACTCCAAGAGGACCCTTGCTCTAAACTGTCCTAATGGGTTGGACAATTGAAAAGTTGAAGGTGGTAACAGCTACCAGGCAGCAGCAGTAGATGAAGGTGACACTGGCAGAGGAGGCAACAGAAAACCCCTGCTGAACTTACCAAAAAACACTATGATGAGACATACTAAAATAAAACAAGAGATAGTGCTGAAAGTTGAAGTTCACAGGTCAGAAAGGACTCCATCAGCTTCAGAGAATGAACGAAGGACAGTTATGAACATCTCTGCCACTAATGAGGCAACTAAACTGAAGCCAAAAGGATGCGTAGTGGCTTGTGCACAGGAGTGAAAAGAACGTCCAATGCGGTACAAAACATACAATTGGAACATGGTATATGAGAAAAATGAATCAAGGCAGACACTGCAATGCTTGATGTCAGTAAAATAAAGTGCACTGGAATTGGATATTTACAGTCAAACAACAGAAAGTGTTCAACTCTGGAAATGACTAAGTTAGAAGAATATCAAGGAAAGATGTAACACTTTTTTAAAAAAAAAATGATGATGATGAAACCGAAGCTATCATGCTTTGGGCACATCATGTGAAGGCAGGATTCCCTGGAAAAGACAATAAAGTTGGAAAAGTTGAAGGCACTGGAAAAAGAAGTCCACCAGATAAGAGATAGATTGACTCCAGAAAGAAAGCCACAGACCTGAATTTACAAGACCTAAGAAGGGCTGCTGAGGACAGAATGTTTTGAAGATTGCTGATTCACATGGTCACCATAAATCAGAAGTAACTTGATCACACATGATAACAAATAAACTTGTGATTCCCAAGGATTGCCAATGACCATTATTGCTCACAGGTATTTTGCATTTTCATCAAGTTTTATCTTCTCTCCTCCTCAGCATTTTATAAATGTCCATCTACTGAGGCTACACTTCATGTATCGGGGGCGGGGGGGGGGAGGCTGTACTGTAATTCATGAAATCTTATGCCAAATAAAACTTGTCAGGCTTAAAAGTGGCAGGGAAAATATTTTTTCAACCTGACATGTTGCAATGAACTGTCAAGTTGGAACTCCTTATAGCAATCTTGGTAGAGTTTTCAAGTTAAATGACTTATTTTACCATTGCCACACACACCACTTTGAGTTTCCATGGCTCAATGGGAATTCAAAACCAGGTCTCCTGAGCCCAACTCTGTCACTTTATCCACTTCTTAGGATGTAGTAAAATATATAAATTGCACTTTATTTCAACTTTAAGGCCCAACATTTTGCACTTCGGACAACCATACACAGAATTATGTAAACACTGCCACTTACAGAAGTATTCTTCCAATTTCCCAGTGTAAGTTGCACAGTGCACAATTATTTCTATTATGGATAATGTACCAACCTGTATTATATATACTGTATTTTCTGGTGTATAAGACTACTTTTTAACCCCGAAAAATCTGTGCCAAAGTCGGGGGTCGTCTTATAGGACAGGTACTTAACTGCAGCTTGTTTCCCCTTGCTTCATATGTCCGGCGCATATGGTGGGGGGTGCCGCGGCCGAGTCCCTGCTCTGTGCAGGGAGTATGAAGCAAGGGGAAGCAAGCTGCACACATCTTCCTGTACCTCGAGGAGGAGAATGTGAGCATGGATTGGCTCTCCACCAGAACCTGCCCATTCGACTCGGAGGGCTGCGCGTCTTCGGGTTGAGTGTGGGTTAATTTTTATTTGGTGTGCATTGGAAGAGAGGTAGTCTTATACGGCAAGTATATTCCAAACTCTATATTTTAACTGGAAAAGTTGGGGGTCGTCTTATATGCCCAGTCGTCTTATACGCTGGAAAATACAGTATATAGTATGTATATCATAGATGTTATAATTAGGAATCTCTTTGCACTTATTAGGCTTGTAACCAGCTTCATATAGTGAAAAAATGACATTTTCAAAAGAGGAACTCTATATACAGAATTGCATACACAGCTGTGGAGGAAGGTCAGATACAATGAAAACAGTTGGAAGTCTCCTTGCACCGCTATCCCAATCTGATGGCGCCTCTTCTGCAGATCCAGCGGGTAAGACCAGAAGTAATGAATCTCAGGAAAGTAGGCTTCAGCTCCACATTAGGAATCATTTCCTGACAGTGTGAGAGTTAAACACTGGAGTGGAGCCCCGTCCCAATATTGCAGGAAGAAGGTGTGTCAACAATTACACAATTACTGTCGGTGATGCTTGTGTAATTGTATGACTCTATGATTTTTCACAACAGTCTCAGTTGTCTACCTAGCAATCATGAAACTCCAGGGAGCCACACTTCACCAGTTTTCCCCCTATATGGCCGAAGTAAGGTCCCACCCTTCTCGGGTATTTTGGGAAGGAGAGAGATCCCTATAGCACAGAGGTGCCCAAACTATGGCCCAGAAGCCGGATCTGGCCCCTGATGCCAATTCATCTGGCCCACAGAGCCCTCGTCGCTCCTGGGAGTGGAATTAAAACACGCCTGTAAAACGCTGGCTCTGTGGCTGTAAATGGAGATGAGTTGGATACGATTGGCTTTCAATCAAGGGGGACCTTTACCTAAAGATATGACTAGTACTGTATAGCATTTCATAAAAAGCATACATTAAAAACATGGGTGCCCAAACTTTTCAGGCCACAGGCCAGTCACATGATTCAGCGTGCCAGTCATGTGGTTCCTCACACTGGAAGCAGAAGAAAAACACTATTTTGAAACAGGATGAGATAGATTTTAGGCTGCCATTTTTCTCTGCTTAAACCAGGGGTGTCCAAACTATGGCTCATGGGCCAGATCCGTCCCCCGACACCAATTCATCTGGCCCACACTGTCCTCATGGCTCCTGGAAGCATTTTACTTCCACTCCTGGGAATGATGAGGGCTCCAAGGGCTGGACGAATTGGCATTGGGGGCCAGATCCGGCCTCCAGGCGGTAGTGACCGCCCCCCTGAACCATGTGATCAGCCAGTGTCCCAAAAACTTTGGGCACCCCACTATAGCAAGACCCAAGCAGCGGAACAGGTGTCCTACCATAAACACACCAGCAGGGGTCGCTCACCAAAGAGAGAAAGAGCAAGAGAGCAGCACCAGAGCCACTACCTCCTGTCAAAACCCTTCAGCTTGAACGAAACAAAGCGACTAAGAACTAATAATAAGCAACTAAGAGAGAAAACATTTCCGGTTCCTCATTTAACATTCAAGATAGAATCATAGAATAATTGAGTTTGTAGGTCATCAAAGCAGATATGACAGATGGTTGTCCAATTCTCTCTGTTGAATGCTTCCAGTGTTGGAGCTCTCACTACCTCTCAAGGTAGTTGGTTCCACTGTCTAACCATTAAGAGGTTTTTGCTAATATTCCACCTACATAATGCGAAATGCAGGAATGGAGGAATCACAATATGGGATCAAAATTGCTGGGAGAAACATCAACAATTTGAGATATGCAGACGACAACACCCTAATGGCAGAAAGTGAGGAAGACCTAAAGAATCTCTTGATTGGGTTGAAGGAAGAGAGTGCAAAAGCTGGCTTGAGACTCAATATCAAGAAAACCAAGATAATGGCAACAGGCATTAGTTCCTGGAAAATAATGGCAACAGTTCCTGGAAAATAGATGGGGGAGAAGTAGAAGCAGTGACAGATTTTACTTTCTTAGGATCTAAAATCACTGCAGATGGTGACTGCAGCCATGAAATAAAAAGGAGATTGGTTTTGGGGAGACAAGCTATGAGAAACCTGGGGAACATAGTGAAAAGTAGAGACAGCACCTTGGAAACAAAAATTCGTATAGTCAAAGCAATGGTATTCCCGGTAGTAATGTATGGGTGTGAGAGCTGGACCGTTAGGAAAGCTGAGTGCAGAAGAATAGATGCCTTTGAGATGTGGTGTTGGAGGAGTTTTGAGAGTCCCCTGGACAGTGAGAACAAATAGGTCAATCTTAGAAGAAATCAACCCTGACTGCTCCTTAGAAGGTCAAATAGTAAAGATGAAGCTAAAGTACTTTGGACATCAAATGAGAAGGGAGGATTCACTTGAGAAAGCCTTGATCCTGGGAAAGGTGGAGGGCAAAAGAAGGGGGCGACCAAAGATGAGATGGCTAGATGGTATTGTAGACGCAATGGGCACAAAGCTGGGCGGGTTGAAGAGGATGGTGGAGGACAGAGGTGCCTGGAAGGCGGTGGTCCATTGGTCACGAAGGGTCAGAATTGACTGTGTGACTGAACGACAACAGCTTCCCCATTTGCAGTGTTTGTTCGAATACATCTGGAGAGCCTTGGGTGAGAAGATGCTGTACAGAGAAAGATTCATACTTTAGAAGTAATTTTATATCCTTCCAGATGTGGTTGAATTGTGCCTCCTATCATCCTTTGCCTTTGGTCATGATGGCTAAAGCTGAGGTGCATTGTGGTCCATTATCATCAGCCATAGTGTGATAACACATGAGAAGTGGCTTTATTGTGTCATTATTATTATTTTGTTGTTTGTTGTATTATGTTGCTGTTGTTTATTTGCCTGTACACGCTCCCAAAGTAGGAAATATCCAAGATGGGCACTATAAAAATGTAATAGGAGTCTTCCTTGTTCGAAAGCCAGTCATCTCCGATTCTAGGGTTCAGTGCTCACCTCCACTTACAGCCAAAGAGCTGGACATGTGGTAGGCGTGACTAAAAGAAATGTAATAAATGAATGAGTGAATGAATGTAATCTAACGGCTGTATTTTAACGTTAGCTTTTGTGGATCATGGCCACTTCATAAGAGTAGACCTGACAAAGTAGATTTGATCCATGAAAGCTAAAATTAAAATAGTTTTTCTAGGATGCCACATTTTTTTATTTTTGTTTTGCGTACTCTCTGATATGCTTGAAACACAGACTAATACGGCTACCATTTCAAAAATTTCACCAGGTTAATGTTTCTCAAAAGTGATATTTCCTTGTTTGAGATCTGCCTAGCTAGAACAATTTAGCTGTTTACCCTTGTTGGGAGAAGGTGAAAAAGAATTAACAGCCATGTTGCTCTGGGCTGTGCCTTGAAAACTATTTTATACTAACTGATAAATTTTCCTCAATTAATTTCAATATTTGTCTATATTGGCATATCACACAGCATGTAGTAATAACAGTGTGAGTAGGATGAGAGTAGTGTACAATATGAGAAGTATCCAGTTAGCACTACCAGTATGTTGATTGTTTTATAAGACTGTCAAATTCCAGAAGAATACAGATGTGACAGAACTTATGCTTCTCTAGCATAGACTTGAAGAGTCCAGGGTTAACTCTAGACCACAATGAGGCAGCTGACATGACTGAAACACAAACACGGCTACCATTTCAAATATAAATATAACAAAACAAAAACCGCTTTTAGTGTCTTGCACGGAAGACAAAGAAGGAGCCGCAGTGGGGGCTAAAACACAGGTTTATTTCATGATGGTCAGGATGAACATGTGGTAATGGCGGAGGTACAGCTCATTTTATACTGCAGTAAATACATTTGAATATTGTTGCACGGTAGCTCATTGGCTGCTACCGGCGTGACGTCATTCTGAGTCACGCCCATCTTCTCCAGGTGATCCTCGCGCGGGAAAGGTTCCCGCGGCTGCCGGTGATTTGGGGAATGTGAACCATGTGAGCTGATCGCTCGCAGCTGCCCTCTATGGGCAGCTTACTCGCGTTCCTTAAACAGCTGGGTTACATTGTAATTGTTGTCAGGTTACATTCATACATCCTTAAAGTAATACTGTTACATACACAACACCGCTGTAGCACTTTTAAGACTGTTATATTTTAATATTAGCTTTCGTGGCTCAATTCCACTTCGTCAGACATGGGAGTGAGGCTTCATGGCATCAATTTATACAGATCAGGTAAAGAGGTATAGAGTGATTGGTTAGTATAACAGATAAGTATACAGATTAATATGGCTTTATAGAACTGGCAATGTGTTGTGTTCTAAGGGTTTTACCTTCCACATGGATTACAATGTATCTGAGCCAATGTAACCTTGCCGATAGCAACAATGTAACCTTCAGCTGTATCATATAAAACCTGTAAGAGGACGCGAGCCAATGACCACCAGCTGGCAGTGGCGAGCGTCCAAGCTCTCTTGGTCCGAACTCATCAAAGGCAACAGCGCGGGAAGCTTTCCCGCCACCACCTACACCTGGACAAGAAGGGCGTGACTCGCGATGACGTCACGCAGGCAGTAGCCAATGGGCTACCATGGCACCACGTTCAAATGTATTACTCCCGTATATAAAGAGCTATCGATCCGCCATTACCCCATGTTCCCTCTGTCCACGATGCAATAAACCTGAGTTAACCCAGCCCGAGGCTGTGTCCAGTGTCTTGGTTTTCATACACTAAATTGGCGACGAAGGTGGGATAATGGATCCCCAAGGAGCAGCCAGGGCACAGAGCGGGTTCAACATCACCAAGCCGCAAGACTGGGAGCTGTTTGAGATGGACTTCCATGCGGCGCTGGTGGAGCTCAAAGTCAAGGAAGACGATGAGGAGACGAAGAGGGCCATCCTCACCAGAATGCTCGGGATGGACACCAAGCGGACGCTGGTGGGCATCATCACCCCGAAGAAGGTGAGCGAATTTAAGGCGGACGACATCATGAAGCTGCTACGGGAGCGCTTCCGACCCGCGAGGGCGATGTTTCCCGCTCGGAGCGCGTTTTGGAGGCGAGTCCAAGCGCCGGACGAGTCGGTTGAGGCATTCGTGGCCGCCATGAGGGCAGCCGCCGTCCCCTGTAAATGGGGCAATATCCAAGAAATGGCCCTCAGGGACGGCGTGCTGTGCGGCCTGAAAGACAAGGAGGTGCAGCGCAGTTTGATGAACAAGGAGCCGCCACCCACGCTGGCAGAGGTCGTTGAGGCCGCAGAAGCCGCAGAGTCCACGAATGCCGGAGTGGACGAGATGCACCAGTGGCGTGAGTGGCGTCCCAGAGCCGGCAAAGCGGAGAAACCGGTGCACGCGACTCGACGGGCCTCAAAATCGTCCTCGGAAGGCAGCGACGGCGAAGAAGTCCAGAAGGTCCGAAAGGGGGGGCGCCGCTGCGATGGCTGCGGAGCGGCCCACGAGCGCGCGAGGTGCCCATTTAGGAAGGCCGAATGTTACACCTGCGGCCGGCGGGGGCACATCGCCAGGGCATGCAGAAAACGGAAGGAGGGCCGGAGGCAGTCATCAGACCGTTCGACCAGGCCGGACCGTCCAGCGAGGCCCAAAGATGGCGTCCAGACCACGAAGAAGCAGGACGGCGTGGGCCGCGTCTCGGACGGCAGCGAGGACGACGCCCCAGTGCTCAGCGTGTCCGCGGGACAGTCCCATTACTTCGTTGAGGTACAAGTACAAGGGGCCCCTATCAGGATGGAAATTGACTCGGGGTCCTCCTATTCTATAATTCCCCAGAGGGAGTTTTTGAAAATCGACCCCCACGTGCGGCCCAAACTTAAAGCATTGAGGTCCACGCTACGTGATGTACAGGGAAACAGCATTCCGGTGTTGGGGGTCGGGAAATTTCAGGTTAAGTTTAGGAGACATTCTGCGGAACTGCCCCTAGTTGTCCTCAAGGGGGGAAGTTGTAGCCTCCTAGGGACACAGTGGTTTCAGCCCTTGGGCCTGTTCATAGGGGGAGTACATTCAGTGGGGGCGGACCCAATACAAGCGGTGTGCGATGCGCACCCCGCCGTCTTTAAAAAAGGACTTGGGAAATTCAACGGACCCCCTGTAGCCTTCGACCTAGACCCGGAGGTCCGCCCGATAAGACTCAAACCGCGCAGGGTGCCTTTCGCACTAAAGGACAAAATAGAGGCGGAACTGGACAAATTGGTGGGCCAGGGGATTCTTATTCCTGTTGATTCCGCGGAGTGGGAAACTCCAATTGTAACAGCTCTGAAGGCTAACGGGGAGGTGCGCATTTGCGCTGATTATAAGTGTACAATTAACAAGGCGATTCGCCCTAATGCATATCCGGTGCCAGTGGTCAGCCACCTTTTGGCCAGGCTAAATGGGGGAAAGTGTTTCGCTAAGCTCGACCTGGCACAAGCCTATCAGCAACTCCCCGTAACTCCCGCCACGGCCGCGGCACAAACGATAGTCACACATAAAGGAGCGTTCCAGGTGTCGCGTTTACAGTTCGGCGTGAACTCGGCACCCGGCCTTTTTCAGTCGCTTGTGGAACGCCTCCTGAAGGGGCTGGAGGGGGTGTTGCCTTATTTTGATGACGTATTGATAACAGGGGGGAGTGAGGCCGAACTAGCAAGGAGATTGGATAAAGTGCTAACTGTGTTCGAGAAAGCGGGGCTGAGACTGAGGAAGGACAAATGTGTTTTTTTCGAGACCGAGGTCGAGTTTTTAGGGTTTCGGATCACACCCGAGGGTATTAAGCCGTCCAAATCCAAAGTAGCAGCCATCAAGAAGGCCCCTCGCCCCACATCCAAAACCGAACTACAGTCATTCCTGGGGCTCCTCAATTTTTACCATACATTCCTCCCGCGGAAAGCCTCCGTGGCCGAACCGCTTCATCGGTTACTTAAAAAGGAGGAGACATGGATGTGGGGTGACGAGCACGAGAGGGCGTTCAACGAACTCAAGCAACTTCTAACATCGGACGCAATCCTTACGCACTTCGACCCCAAACGGCCGGTGGTCTTAGTCTGTGATGCATCACCGGTGGGGGTGGGGGCGGTGCTTTGCCACGTGTTGGATGACGGTCGGGAGGCCCCAGTTGCGTTTTATTCAAGGTCCCTGTCCCAAGCAGAGCGAAATTACGCACAAACCGACAGGGAGGCATTAGCAATAGTAGCGGGGACCAAAAAGTTTCACGATTTTCTGTATGGCCGCCCGTTCAAAATCGTGACGGATCACAAGCCCCTGTTAGGGATTTTCACGGCAGGCAAGCCCACGCCGCAGATACTATCCCCGAGAATGTTGCGATGGGCCATTTTTCTTAACGCATACCAACACGAGTTGGAGTACCGGCCCGGAAAGGAGATCAGCCATGCTGATGCACTTTCGAGATCCCCTTTGCCCTTGTCGGACGACCAAAAAGCCAGATTAGGGAGAGACCGCCAGGTGTTGCTAATCGAGGTCTTAGACGAACCCCCAATAGTACCAGCCGATATAGCTAGGGCGACAGGCAAGGACAGAACGCTGGAGAAAGTCAGCTCATGGGTGCAGAAAGGGTGGCCAGCATCGTCCCCAAGCAAGGAATTCGACCCATTCTTTCGGAAGAAGCTAGAGTTGTCCCTAGAAAGGGGGTGCCTGTTGTGGGGCCAACGGGTGGTGGTCCCAACACCCATGCGGCCGAGGGTGCTCAAACTGCTGCACGTCAGCCACCCGGGCATCGTTCGCTCCAAAGCGCTGGCCCGCAGCTACTTTTGGTGGCCACAGCTGGACGAGGACATTGAGCACATGGTCGGCACTTGTGAGGCATGCCAGGGGTCCCGACCAGAGGCGGCCCGCCTCCCGCACAGGGAATGGGACACAGCAAGGGGGCCATGGTCCAGAGTGCACGTAGATTTCGCTGGCCCTTTCCGAGGAACCATGTTTCTCCTGGTGGTGGATGCATTCTCAAAGTGGCTGGAGGTCATCCCGGTAAAGAGCACGTCCTCCGCCACTACAATTAGCCAACTACGGAGAGTCTTTTCAACGTTCGGCTTACCCGACACTTTAGTCAGCGATAACGCGAGTTGTTTCACCTCCTCAGAGTTCGGGGCATTCATGGAGGCAAACGCCATTCGGCATGTCACATCCGCGCCGTTTCACCCGGCCACGAATGGCCAAGTGGAACGGTTGGTGCGTACAACAAAGGAGGCGCTTCGGCGCATGGGCCCCGGGGACCTAAATCACCAAGTATGTCAGTTCTTACTAGCGTATAGGGTGACCCCCTTAGCGTCGGGTTACTCGCCGGCAGAGCTATTGATGCGGCGAAAACTGACTACGCTCCTGTCCAGGCTAGACCCCACAAGAATTGAGGATAAAGGGAAGAACGTAGGGTTGGCAGTCTCGAAAGGTTTCGCCGCCGGCGACCCTGTTCATTGCAGGAACTATGCCAGCGCAGGGCCAGCCTGGGTGCCGGGGACAGTTGTAGAACAGACGGGGCCAGTCTCGTACCGGGTCGAAACCCACACCGGTCTCCTCTGGAGGAGGCACGCAGACCAGCTGAGGCACCGAGTAAGTGGGCCAGTCAGTGAGGATCAGCAACAAGATTCAGCGTTAGGGCTCTCCCCCAACCGCTTCACCCAAGGGGGAGACAGCAGCGGACAACAGTCCCAAGCAAGGGGGGAAGGAAGAAGCAGCGGCCCCGACTCATATCCTTTTGATAAACCAGTCCTATCAGAGGCCCGGGAAGGGGGAGAGGAGTTCGCGACCGCTGCCCCCGAATGGAATTTAGATTTTGATTTAGCGAGCCGGGGGGGTTTTCAGGAGTGTTCCCCCACCCATCCAAGCGAGAAGAGGGGTTTTTCGTTAGCCCCCAGTGCCCCCGGTTCCTCCCTAAGAAAGAGCACACCTCCCAACAACGCCGCGGAGCCGCGGCAAGTCACTAACGAGTCTCCCTCTCAAATTACAGGACAGGAAACCGGGGGACAAAGAGAAGGTAGCAAACCCGGGGAAAGGCAGCCCGCATCGAGACCCCAGCGTGTTCGAAACAAGCCATCTTGGCTGAGAGATTTTGTCTCCTAGGGGGGGGGAGTGTTTAGAAGTATGGGCGCGAGACGTTGTCTCGTCCTAGGGGGGAGGGGTGTTGTGTTCTAAGGGTTTTACCTTCCACATGGATTACAATGTATCTGAGCCAATGTAACCTTGCCGATAGCAACAATGTAACCTTCAGCTGTATCATATAAAACCTGTAAGAGGACGCGAGCCAATGACCACCAGCTGGCAGTGGCGAGTGTCCAAGCTCTCTTGGTCCGAACTCATCAAAGGCAACAGCGCGGGAAGCTTTCCCGCCACCACCTACACCTGGACAAGAAGGGCGTGACTCGCGATGACGTCACGCAGGCAGTAGCCAATGGGCTACCATGGCACCACGTTCAAATGTATTACTCCCGTATATAAAGAGCTATCGATCCGCCATTACCCCATGTTCCCTCTGTCCACGATGCAATAAACCTGAGTTAACCCAGCCCGAGGCTGTGTCCAGTGTCTTGGTTTTCATACACTAAACAATGGCAGATGATCTATGGTTGTTATTCAGATTAGTTGTAAACCCCCCTCTTTTTCAATTGCAAATAGTAATAATAAATTTCGTGTCATAAATTACTCTGGGTTGAAAGGATTTTTGCTGGAGAAACTCTTTTCTGGGGACGCTCAAATTAGGCTCTTTTCACGTCCCCAAGATCCGTGTGCAGCACTCGGGTCTCGAAACACGACCTTCCAGTCTCCATGCTTAGTGTCTTAACAACTAAGACACCACAGTGCTGCTATTGCAAATAGTAAAGATTTCCCTTCTTGCTTGAAAGCCAGTCATATCCGACTCTAGGCTTTGTTGCTCATCTCCATTTATAGCCAAAGAGCCAGTGCTGTCTACAGTCTGCTTCTGCAGACGTTTCCATGGTCATGTGGCAGGCATGACTAGACACCGGAGCGCACAGAATGCTGTTTACCTTCCCACCAAAGTGGTCCCCATTTATCTACTTGCAATGTCTTGCTTTCGAACTGCTAGGTTGGCAGGAGCTGGGACAAAGATGGGAGCTCATTCCGTCCTGCAGTCCTCGGGAATCTAATTGCTGACCTGCCGCCTTCCAGTAAGGGTCTTAGCCACTTGAGCCACTGCAGTCCATACCTGTCAAGTTTCGGGAAATTTCTGTCAAATAAGGGAAATTTCCCAGCCAAAACATGAACCTGGACAGCTATGCTTCTCCTGTGCTGGCCTCCAGTCTAACTCCAGTCTAATTGCAATCTAACTAATCCGGGATGACGGCGGAAAAGAGTGTAAAATACGGGGTTTTTAAAGAAATTTCCCGAAATTGACAGGTATGCTGCAGTCCCGTTGCAAATAGTGGGAAGATACAAAACAAACAGTCCTGGCATTGAACATTTGCTAATGAGTGTAACCTACACAGCATCTATTACAAATAACAGTACTATTCCAAAAATATATTAATATAGTCTGTAGTTCTGTTCGTGGTCGCCAAATGGTAACCCGAAGTGTTGAGACGAGAGCCTGCTCGTCTTTCCTCTTCACCTCTCTAGGATTGGAGGAGGGAGAGGGACACGACACGACGAACTTAGTGCTTGGAGGGGGGAGTTATAGAGTGTTTCCGGAAGTGACGTACCTCGTGGCCGGAAACGGAGGTTCCCCTTCCCCGCAGCTGCAAGCCATCAGCGCTTGACCGCTTGTCCTCCTCCTCGGCATGTGGGCTCGCCTGGCGCGCTGGCGGGGCCTGAGCGCCTCTTTCTCCTGCCGGGGGCGCCGGTTCCGCAGCCGGCCTGCCCTGCTGCCGGAGCTCTTCGCCATGCCGGCCCTTCAGCGGCTGCTGGACCTGCGGCAACAGGAAGGGGCCCCGCCGGAGCTGGCGGCGCGGATCCGCCTCCTGCGGGGCAAAGAGCAGGAGCTGCGCCAGACGGAGCGCTTGGCGCGCGAAGGTGAGACAGACAGCAGCAGCAGCAGCGGTTCCCTCCCCTCCCACACCCGCCCTGCGTGCCTTTCCACACGTGCACGCAGAACACTGCCTTGCTCCAGCCTCCTGGGGCAGCCGATGGGGCGTAAAGGCAGCCGTAAAGGCAGCCGATCTCTTCCCTAGTGCCAGGGGTCTTGCCCAGAGTGGGTTACACTGCCCAGAGTGGGATACCACCCAAATGGGCTGTATAGAAATGCAATCAATCAAACAATCAATCAAACAATCAATCAATCTCTACCTATCTATCTACCTACCTACCTGCCTACCTATCTACAGGTGATACTCGGAAAATTAGAATATCATGCAAATGTCCATTCATTTCACTTAAAAGGTGAAACAAATATATGAGATAGACTCACTACATACAAAGCAAGAGATGTCATGCTTAATTCGTTATAATTGTGATTATCATGCCATACATGAGATTATGTGATGATTATGGGGTACATGAGATTGGAGGGGTTGGGGTTTTCATAAATTGTAAGCCATAAGCATCAATATTATAACAAGGTAAGGCTTGAACTATCTCACTTTGCATACAATGAGTCTATCTCATATACAGTGATACCTCATACAACGTCCAAACTTGGTTCCACAAGTTTGGACTTTATACGGATTTGGACTTTGTATGAGGCATGCAAAATCCTAGCCGCAATGCCTCATACAACATCCAAATCCTTGCCGCGATGCCTCGTACAACGTCGTTTCCATAGAGATGCATTGTACTGTAACAGCACAGACTGCAGGGCAAAGTCAAGGAAACAGACAGGAAACTGACAGAACTTTAAGAAATCATTGTCTAAAGGCTAAATACATTACAAAAACATGTCAAACAATTCTGATTGTCCAAGAACCTGAAGAATGCTGCAAAAATCCCAGGAATGCTTCTAAAAATTCTGATGAAAAAATCCAAAAAAATCCACAATCGCACTCAAAACCACTCCTAAACACTCTTTGCCTCGTGCAAAACCCACAAGAGCAATGCACGCATGTGTCCTGCCTTTTATACTGCCCAGGCACAATGCAACCTGGGAAAAACCCAATGCCTCATACAAAGTCAAGAGACTTTGTATGAGGTAACTTTTTTCAAGAAATTAGGCGGTGTATGAATTCGATGTTGTACGAAGCGGACTTTGTATGAGGTATTACTGTATTTGTTTCACCGTTTAAGTTGCATTATTGAACTGAATGATCATTTGCACAATATTCTAATTTTCCAAGTTTCACCTGTATCTATCTATCTATCTATCTAATCTATCTATCTATCTATCTAATCCAATCTAATCTAATCTAATCTAATCTAATCTAATCTAATCTATCTATCTATGCCCTGCATCTCAAGCAAATTTCTGTAACTCCTTTTCTGAGCCAGATCAGAGTAATAATAGCAGAGGAAGCTGTGCTTATTAACGATGCACTATGGGTTGTTGTGGTGGCTCAAGTGGTTAACATGTTGAACTCGAATTTTTGGAGTTCGATTCCCGGGTACTGGTTGCCGGAGTCAGCTCCCATCTCTTGCCCCAGTTCCTGCCAACCTAGCAAGTAGAAAAAGCAAGAATTTGCAAGTAGATAAATAGGGACCACTTCGGTGGGGAGGTAAACAGCGCTCCGTGCACTCCGGTGTCGAGTCATGCCTGCCACATCTCCACGGAAAGATCTGCAGACACAGAGAGCGTTGGCTCTTTGGCTATAAACATAGATGAGAACTGAACCCTATAGTCAGATACGACTGGCTTTCGAGCAAGGCCGGCCTTTACCTTAGAATGGGTTGTTGACAGTAGCGTTTACCTGTGAGTATCTAAAGCTTGCTTGACAGCACACAATTATTATTTAAAGGTAGGTTTGAGAGGGGCAAGTGTCCTCTCTATCGTGTGGACACCCACCAGTGCGAACACAAAAGTGAATTTACATCTGCTCAGCGCCTGTTTTTCTGACTTTTAGGAAAATTCTTCATTTGTGTCTCGATCAAACCTTGAACTGCCAAAATGAAGCCACTTTCTTGGATTTGTCATCAGCAAAACTTAAGTCCTCATTGGTGCATCTTTCTGGCAGTAATTGATACATCAGTAAATGAGCCAGATTATGTATCTCAACATCCACACAGCACGTGTTGTTGTCTGCCAGCAGCCCCCACTTGAGCATGTTGGTCTTGAATTTAGGCACTTCAACCCTCAGACTATTCAGGGTCCTCCAAGTAATGGAGGGGTGGTCGGAGGGGTGGTCGGAGGGGAGGTCGTGTTCCTCAGCTATATCCTTCTTTAATGTTGTTCCTTGTTCAGTGAGCTGCTTCCTCCACCTTCTAATTCAGTTTGCTCTTGTGTACCCTTAATAATAATAATAATAATAATAATAATAATAATAATAATAATAATAATAATAATAATAATAATAGTAAATAGTTTATTTGTACCCCGCTCTTCTAGTGCACACACCACTCAGAGCAGCTTCCAACAGTAAATGATAAACAATATACAATACAATATAATAAGAATACAATACATATAAGCATAATATCATACATAAGATTACAACTGGGGGGGAAAAATCGCATAAAAATAACACATACATTATAAAAATTACAGAATTAACCTCAACCACCCAGCAGCCACAAAGGCGCCCAATGGTTCAAACAAACATGAGGGCAGCTGCGTCGGTGGCCATGGTTCCCACCTGTCACTCCCCTCGTGGAGAACGAGGCCCAGAAAGGCCAAAAGACAAAGGTCCTCAAATAAGCGACTTTGGTCCCCCGGGCAATGGTGTGGTTGCGGGGCGAGTGTGGGCCTCTCTGCGGCAGCGGCGGCGGCTCTTTCCACCCCTCCAGCCAGGCATGGCTCGGAGGGGGTGGCGGCGGCGGGCGCAGGTGAGCTCATTCCCCGACTGATGGTGCGGCTGCGGGGTGAGCGTGGGCCTCTCTGCGGCGGCGGCTCTTTTCACCCCTCCAGCCAGGCGTGGCTCGGAGGCGGTGGTGGCAGGCACAGGTGAGCTCGTTCCCTGAGCAATGGTGCAGCTGTGGGGCAAGCATGGGCCTCTGCGGCGGCTGCAGCTATTTTTACCCCTCCGGCCAGGCATGGCTCGGAGGGGACGGCGGCGGGCACAGGTGAGCTCGTTCCCCAAGCGATGGTGCGGCTGCGGGCGAGTGTGGTCCTCTTGACATGTAGCTCTTCTTGGATCTGAGTTGGCGGACTTGAGGCTCATAACTGTTCAGAGGATGTCGAGAGTCATTTACTTGCTTAGTTCTTAGTTTTTGGAATGGTAGCATTGTTACACACACACACACACACACACACACACACACACACACACACACACACACACACACATATTGTGGCACCTTAAAGACCAACTGTTGTATTTTGACGTTACCTTTCGTGGATCAAGAAAAAATGGACTTGATCCATGAAAGCTAACATCAAAATACAGCACTTAGTCTTTAAGGTTCCACAATGTTTGGGGTCCTTTTGTTTACTCTCTAATATGTTCTTCTTATAAGTATGAAATAGGGAATAGTTGAGTTGGAGTGAGAAATTTCAGTCTTTGGCCTCACAGAAGCTGCAATGCAGTGTTTGATATGTGAAGTGGAAGGGTGGTAGGTACCCTTAAGCCCCAGGCAGCGGTGGTTTAGTGGTTAAAATACTCAGCTTGACAACTGGAAGGTGGGCAGGTCAGCAGTTTGAGACCTGAGTGCTGCACAATGGAGCGAGCTCCCATCTTTGTCCCAGCTCCTGCCAACCTAGCAGTTCGAGAAGAAATTGCAAGTAGATAAATAGGTACTACTTGTGGTGGGGAAAATAGGCGGTGGGGAAAAGAGGTGAGGGAGAGCAGCAGCAGCACGTGAGAGAGGAAGGTTCCCTCTGGAAACCGGCGCTCTTATCTCCCCGAGAGAAGGAAGGAGTGGCGGCCAGGCAGGCGGGCAAGCAAGTGCAAGCAGGTGGCGGAGCCGTGTGGCGGGAGCTCTCTCTGGGCGGGAAAAGTCGTGCCCGGGCGACGCCTTTTGCCATGCTTTTACTCCTATGGGATACTTGACTGAGGAACAAAAAGAGAGAAGAGCGAAGTTGTGGGGAGCAGGGGGGGGGGGTTGGCATGAGGAAGAGAAACCACAATGGAAGGGCTTCTGTCTCCAATGAGGACTAAGTGTTCGAAGCAGTTTGCACACTGTCATCCTTCCAGCATCCCTGTGGTGTTGTGTAACTGAGCTTTGAATTTTTTTTTAAAAAAAGCCCTGAATTGAATGACACTCTTCTACAAACTGTCAGAAAGACATAGTCCCTCAGTTTCACTTCCTTCATTTAGAATATGTCAATAACGAATCTTTAAAAGGTTGTCATAAGGGTTACAATAATAACGTATGGGAATCCCTTTACCCTAATTAAAGTATTCTACAAAAGCACTATAACAACATTGTGCCTTCATATCAGGAGTGCAGTGGCTAGCACACAGAACAAGAAGAATCTAGCAATGTTCATAGCACCCCCGACAACAGTACCAGTAGTTTCATTCTAGGGTCCAAGTCTCACTTCTCCTGAGCCCGGACACCACCATCCCCAGCCGAGCCGGGAAAGAGGAGGAAGACCAGCCGGGCGGGGGGAGGCCAGCCATTTGCCTCGCCGCGAGCTCTCCCAAGCCCGGACGCCACCAGCCCCAGCCGGGGGGTGAAGAGGAGGAAGACAGGCCGGGCAGGGAGAGGGCAGCCATTTGCCCCGCCGCGAGCCCTCCCGAGCCTGGACACCACCATCCCCAGCCAGCCTCCAGGCACCAACCGAGCACCGAAGGAGAGGACCAATTAGCAGAAGGGAAGAAGGCAGAGGAGGAAAACCAGAGGGCGAGACTCAGAGCCCCATGCAAAGGATAAGTAGCTGATATGCAGAAATGTAGATGACTTAATATAGAAACTCACATAAAGACTTTATACTGACTTAATATAGCAACTCACATAGAGACTTTATACTGACTTAATATAGCATAGAGACTGTATTTAAAGTGTGATAATATGCATGATAATATGTTGCTTAAAATGTTCTAAACTTTTAAAACTGTGATAAACTGTACGAGGGGGGAAATGGCGTAGAAACTGGCAAACCATGCCATAAAGCTTGCCAAGAGAACCCTATTGACCAAAACAAAAGGCAAAACAAAGGAGCAGGTTAGATGATACAGGATGCTTAGCACCACAGAGTGGAGGAAGGGGAGGGACAGGAAAGGGGGAGGAGAAATGCAATGTTGCAAGGAACAATACTGCATAGGGACATGGAATGTGAGATCAATGAACCAAGGTAAACTGGAAGTGGTAAAAAAATGAGATGGAAAGAATAAGCATTGACATATTGGGCATCAGTGAGCTAAAATGGACAGGGATGGGTGAATTCAGCTCTGGAAACCATCATATGTACTACTGTGGACAAGAAAACCTTAGAAGAAATGATGTAGCCATAATTGTCAATAAAAGAATGAGAAAAGCAGTAATGGGATACAATCTCAAAAATGACAGAATGATGTCAGTCAGATTTCAAGGCAAACCTTTCAATGTCACTGTGATTCAAATGTACGCACCAACCACTGGTGCAGATGAAGCCACAATGGACCAGTTCTATGAGGACCTAGAACACCTCTTAGAACAGACACCAAGAAATGATGTCCAAATTATATTAGGAGACTGGAATGCCTAAGTAGGAAATCAAAAAGTGGAGGGAATAACAGGCAAGTTTGGCCTTGGAACACAGAATGAAGCAGGGCAAAGACTGATAGAGTTCTGCCAAGAGAACGCACTGGTCATAGCAAACACTCTCTTCCAGCAACACAAGAGGCGACTTTACACATGGACATCACCAGATGGCCAACACCGAAACCAAATTGACTACATACTCTGCAGCCAAAGATGGAGAACCTCCATACAGTCAGCAAAAACAAAACCTTGAGCAGACTGTGGATCAGATCACAACCTACTGATTGCAAAATTCAGGTTAAGACTAAAGAAAATAGGGAAAACAAGGAGACCAGACAGATATCACCTAGACAGCATCCCTAAAGAATACACGTTGGAGGTGATGAACAGATATAATGGCCTAGACTCAATAGACAGAGTGCCAGAAGAATTATGGACAGAGATGAGGGACATTATGCAGGAAGCAGCAAAGAAAATCATACCAAAAGAAAAGAAGCGTAAGAAAGCAAAATGATTGTCTGATGAGGCTCTTAAAATAGCAGAGGAAAGAAGGAATGCAAAAGTCAACAGAGAAAGGAAAAAATACAATCATTTGAACACAGAATTTCAAAGAAAAGCAAGGAGAGATAAGGAAAACTACCTAAAAGAACAGTGCAAAGAAATGGAGGAAAACAACAAAAAAGGCAGGACAAGAGATCTCTTCAGAAAAATCGGGGAAATAAAAGGAACATTTAAAGCAAAAATGACCATGATAAGAGACAAAGATGGAAAAGAGCTAGCTGATGCAGAAGAGATTAAGAAAAGATGGAACGAGTACACAGAGGAATTATACAAAAAGGACCTCAACACTCCTGATAATCACAATGATGAAAAAATTGAACTTGAGCCAGACATCCTGGAGAGCGAAGTAATAAAGGCCCTAAAGAGCACTGCAAACAACAAAGCTAGTGGAGATGATGGTATCCCAGTGGAATTTTTCAAAGCTCTAAAAGATGATGGCGTCAAATTACTGCGTTCAATATGCCAGCAAATTTGGAAAACAAAACAGTGGCCACAGGATTAGAAAAGATCAGTATACGTCCCAATCCCAAAAAAGGGCAATGCCAAAGAATGTTCAAATTATCGAACAATCGCGCTCATCCCACATGCCAGCAAGGTGATGCTCAAGATAATACAAGATCGACTTCAGCAGCATGTGGAGAGAGAATTACCAGAGGTGCAGGCTGGTTTCAGAAGAGGCAGGGGGACTAGAGACCACATTGCCAACATACGTTGGATCATGGAGAAAACAAAGGAATACCAGAAACAAGTTTACTTTTGTTTTATTGACTACACTAAGACATTTGACTGTGTGGACCACAACAAGATGTGGCAAGTAATTAAAGAGATGGGAATACCAGAACACCTCATATGCCTCCTGAGAAATCTGTACATGAACCAAGAAGCAACAGTTAGGACAGAACACGGAATGACTGAGTGGTTTGGAATAGGAAAAGGAGTAAGACAAGGCTGCATTTTATCACCCTGCTTATTCAATCTATACACAGAGCACATAATGCGCAATGCAGGGATGGAGGAATCACAATATGGGATCAAAATTGCTGGGAGAAACATCAACAATCTGAGATATGCAGACGACACCACCCTAATGGCAGAAAGTGAGGAAGACCTAAAGAATCTCTTGATTGGGCTGAAGGAGGAGAGTGCAAAAGCTGGCTTGAGACTCAATATCAAGAAAACCAAGATAATGGCAACAGGCCCTGTCAGTTCCTGGAAAATAGATGGGGAAGAAGTAGAAGCAGTGACAGATTTTACTTTCTTAGGATCAAAGATCACTGCAGATGGAGATTGCAGCCATGAAATAAAAAGGCGACTGATTCTTGGGAGACAAGCCATGAGAAACCTGGGAAACATAGTGAAAAGCAGAGACATTACATTGCAAACAAAAATTAGAATAGTCAAAGCAATGGTATTCCCAGTGGTAATGTACGGATGCGAGAGCTGAACAATTAGGAAAGCTGAACGCAGAAGAATAGATGCCTTTGAAATGTGGTGTTGGAGGAGAGTTTTGAGAGTAACCTGGACAGCGAGGAGAACAAATAAGTCAATCTTAGAAGAAATCAACCCTGACTGCTCATTGGAAGGTCAAATAGTAAAGACGAAGCTAAAGTACTTTGGACATCAAATGAGAAGGGAGGATTCACTTGAGAAGGCCTTGATGTTGGGAAAGGTGGAGGGCAAAAGAAGGGGGAGGCCAAAGATGAGATGGCTAGATGGTATTGTAGACACAATGGGCACAGAACTGGGAGTGCTGAGGGGGATGGTGGAGGACAGAGGCGCCTGGAGAACAATGGTCCACAGGGTCGCAAAGGGTCGGAATCGACTGTGCGATTGAACAACAACAAAATAGGTATCGCAGTAGTTCTCAACCTTTTAAAGCTGGGTCCAGGTCATGCTCCCTCAGACAGCTTCGGGGGCCGGATGGACATTTTGCACTTCCTCCACCACATGGCACTTCCTGGTGTGGGAGCCACATGAAATGATGCCATGGGCTGCATCCAGCCCACGGGCCGCAGGTTGAGAATCCCTGAGGTACTGCCTTGGCATGAAAGGTAACATGCGCCTTGGCATCCGGCCATGCCTGGTACATGGCCATGGAAACGTCTGCAGATGCAGACAGCACTGCCTCTTTGGCTGTAAACAGAGATGACCACTGCCTCCTAGAGTTGGACACGACTAGCTTTTAAGCAAGGGAGACCTTTGCCATTAAGCCTACTGATCCAGACCAAAAGTCTCTTTAATCTTTTACTGGCTTCTGAGAGCCTCAACAGCAAAACGCATGGATGATGGGCACAGGTACTCTCCAGGAAATAAGGATGGCAAAACTAGCTTCACTTACTATCTTCACTAAATGGGCACGTTTGCCATGCTGTGTTCCAAGGAGGAAAATGCATGCATTGTGGCTCAGCCAGGCTGTATGCTATAAGAAAAAGTGAGAAGACACAAAATTGATAATCTGCTTTGTACCATTCGTCCTGGGAGAAAGTTTCTGCTGGATCACAGTAGAGAATAGCAGTCTGATTAAGAAAATGACAGAATTGTTTAGGTCCATGGTATCTGAAATATTATGTTCTCCCATACGAGCCTTCTCAGGCTTCTGCCCAAAAGCCCCTTCTTTTGTTCCTATTTTTATCTTAGATATATAACCAGTGAGGATGCAGTGGTTGTTTCCTGATTCATGCAACCAGGTGTGTGTCCAGGAACACAACATCAGCAGAATTTGCCACCACAACTTACCTAACTTATTCTTTCACAAGCATAAATCTTTCCCTTGCTCGAAAGCCAGTCGTATCTGACTCTAGAGTTCAGTGCTCATCTCTGTTTCAAAGCTGAAGAGCCAGCGCTGTCTGCTTCTGCAGACGTTTCCGTGGTCATGTGGCAGGCATGACTAGACACCAGAGCGCACGGAACGCTGTTTACCTTCCCACCGAAGTGGTCCCTATTTATCTATTTGCAATTTCTTGCTTTCGAACTGCTAGGTTGGCAAGAGCAGGGACAAAGACGGGAGCTCATTCCGTCCTGCAGTTTTCGGGATTCAAACTGCTGACCTTCCACCTCCCAGTCAGTGTCTTAGCCACTTGAGCCACTTCAGTCACAAGCATAACTTGGCTATAATCCTGAAAGCAGAGTCTGTGTTATGCTTACGTTTTTATATGCCTAGAAAAATGAGGCATTTTTTTTATAATAGTGCACTATACCATTCCTAGATGAAAATGAAGATATGCAGAAGCTTGCAGAAATGGAAGTAGCTTCATATCATGAGGAGATAGCAGAACTGAAACATCAGGTATGCTGCTTTGAATGATATGCATACCTATCATTGTTGAAGCACAGGGTTTTAATTCAAGTCTAACCATACTTTGGTCCTACTGTTGCCAATTAGGGAATGTAAGATTGCATTTTGCACTTTTCCTTCCCCACCTTTTGAAAACCTATACCTGTGATGGTGAACCTTGGCACTCCAGATGTTCTTGGACTTCAATTCCCAGAATCCCCCGGAATGGGTTTACTGCGATTCATCCGGCCCATGCTGCCTTCGTCGCTCCTGGAAGCGGAAGTAAAACGCGCCCTTACTTCCAGGAGCGACGAGGGCGGCACGGGCCGGATGAATCGCAGTAAACCCATTCCTGTGGATTCATGGGGGCTTCTGGGAATTGAAGTCCAAAGTACATCTAGAGTGCCAAGGTTCACCATCATGGACCTATACTGATTCTCTTTTATTTACAGATTCATTTGACTTATTTTGTGCCATATGTAGTTTGGGAAAAGTGAAATTAATTGTTTGATTCATTCTTGGTTGTAAAACCACAAGAGGGCCTTTTGGAGCAAAGCCAATGAGTTGGTAATCTATACCTATAAATCCAAGCGTTAACCGTTGGAACTTGACAAAGGATTCCACACCCAGCCATACTATCCCGTACCGAGCCTTCGTGCACCTGCCCAAAATGGGTCCGGAAGTCAACAAATATTGTAGAAATGCGCCAATGGGACAAGAGCCCCACAAACTCAAACAAAGAAAAAGAACTTCAATACCCAACGTTCTTTGCGCCGCGCCGCGCCACAGCCAATCAGGTTGAGAGGCGCGAGCAAAAAGAATGTTGGAAAACGCGCTGCAGCCAATCAAAAATAAGCTTCAGAAAAAAACCGCTGCACAAACTACGAGTCCCAGAGTCCTCTGTGCTGTGCAACCCCTCAGCCATTCAGGCTGAGAGAAGCGAGCGCAGAGGAGGCTGGCAAAGTGCGGCACACCGACTTTAAAAAAACTGCTGGGAGGGAAAGACTTTTAAAGACCCAGCCGGAGCCAGGAGATAAGCGCGGTAGCAGTGGTTAGGGAATGGGGGGCGAGGCATGGCCCCGGTAACCACGCTGCCCACCTGCCCCACCTCCTAGCCCCCCTTCCTAACCCCCACCGACCGTGCTTACCTCCTGGCTCCGGCTGGGTCTTTAAAAGTTTCCCTCCCGGTGCGGCCTTCTACGTCTCGCCCTCGCTTCTCTCTGGGTTGGCTGGGGATGAAAGTTCCTTTCCCAGCCAATGGAGAGAGAAGGAACGCCTCTCCATGATGTGGATTCCTTCTCTCTGGGAGGCAAAGGTGCCTTTGCCTTCCGAAGAGAAGGAAACGCTGCTCTCTGGGTTGGCTGGAATCGAAGTTCCTTTCCCAGCCAACCGGGAGAGAAGGAACGCCTCTCCGTGATGTGAATTCCTTCTCTCCGGGAGGCAAAGGTGCCTTTGCCTTCCGAAGAGAAGGAATCGCTTCTCTCTGGGCTGGCTGGAACCGAAGTTCCTTTCCCAGCCAACCGGGAGAGAAGGAACGCCTCTCCGTGATGTGAATTCCTTCTCTCCGGGAGGCAAAGGTGCCTTTGCCTTCCAAAGAGAAGGAATCACTTCTCTCTGGGTTGGCTGGAGACGAAAGTTCCTTTCCCAGCCAACCCAAAGAAAACTCTCTCTCTCTCTCTCTCAAACACACACACAGACACGAAACACTACCCCCCCCCCCCCCACACACACACACACTGCGGAACAACCCCCTAACAACAAACCTTCCCTCCAGTCCAAACATACCTGCACCAATCGCAGCATCAGCAAATAGCCTCCACCCTCCGTCTCCTCTGTCTGAGTCTGTCTCCTCCCCTGTCCCTCACTCTATCTAACTCACTAACGCCCTCTGGTGGTCTACTCTGTCAGCCTCTCTTCCTCTCACTCTCTCACACACACTGCTTCTCTCTCTCTCTCTCTCTCTCTCACACACACACACACACACACACACACACACACACACACACATACAACACACACACACATACAACACTCCTGCCTTGCCAGGAATTTTTAATGTGTGTGTTGGTCGTTGGAGTGGTATTGTATGGGTGGTGGTGGTTGTGCACACCCAAAACCACCCATAACCACCAACACACACATTAAAAATGCCCAACACACTTTAAAATAGCCTGGCAACGCCGGCAAACTCTGCTAGGTTTTTTTTTTTAAAAAAATACAAAATGTAAAACAACTGGTATGATGGGAACTTGAATGAGGTATTGAATTCATGTCACTAACAGGCTGCCATGAAACTGACATAGAAATTGATAAAATTGTCAGTAGTAGTGTGAAAAGGGTGGGTTAGAAGACCCACGTGATAAGTTTTTTTTAAATCTGGTTTATGCTTCAGCACATACAAATCACTGACTAAACTCCTTTTGGTGTCATTGTACACCACATAAAGCATATGATGTCAGCAGCAGGAGAAGTAATTTTTTGGAAATCAAAAATTTCTAACATCTGCCCCAAAGATCATATGCTACTGTATAATCTCTTTTATCATCAGCAAAGTGTGAACTTAAGGTCAAAGTCTTTACTAAAAATAACTGCTGCAGGTGAATTTATTTAATATTAGCCTAGTTCATACCCGTCAAGCATGGCTCCAGAAAATACGGGAAATTACTGTGCATGCGCAGTCACGCATGCTCAGTAACCCATTTGCGCATGCGCAGAACCCCTTTGCGATGGGCGCGCATTCACAGTAACCTCTTTCCCCGTCGTTCAAAATACGTGATGGTGGCGGGAAAGCGGAGGAACGAGCACTAAAATACGGGAAAGTCACGGCCAATACGGGATACTTGACAGGTATGGCCTAATTCAGTGTTGGCGAACCTATGGCACGTGTGCCAGAGGTGGCACTCGGAGCCCTCTCTGTGGGCTCCTGTGCAGTCACCCCAGCACAGAGTTGCCATCCCCTCTGCCCAGCAGCCCAATGGGAACCCTTCCCCCTCCCTCAGCAAAGTTCGCCCACCCCTTTACCCAGCAGTCTAATGGGAGTGTTTCCTTCCTCCCCTGTTGCGGAGTTGGTACTTTGCGATAAATAAGTAGGTTTTGGGTTGCAGTTTGAGTATTTGGTTTCTAAAAGGTTCACCATCTCTGGCCTAGTTTTAGGAAACAGTAATGGAAGTACGTCAAACAATTATATTAAATATTTGCTTGTTTGTATACATTGGTGTGTGAATTGTTCCTGCATGGTTTGTAATAGGATATAGTTAACTGAATGATGTTTTATTTGGATAAAAGGAATCTTTTTTGTGTATTTGCAGATAGCATCACTTTTGCTTCCTGCAGAGAAAACCGATGAAAGTGATCTAATTCTGGAAGTGAGTGCTGGTGTTGGTGGGCAAGAAGCAATGCTCTTCACTGCAGAGATGTTTGATATGTACCAACGGTACGCTGCATATAAAAACTGGCGTTTTGAAGTCCTCGAATATGCTTCCACTGATATAGGTAAAATTGATCCCCATCTTTGTTAGGTATGTTAAGAGCTAGTTTAGAGGGAAATGTTGTTAGATTTTTCCCCTTGCAGATACTGTATAGTGAAAATTGCACACAGTGATATGTGCATGTTTAAATTTTAGTGTACACATGTCTAGGAAACCGTCATCTATCCATGTTTCCAAGATATATATCTGAGGTTTAACAAACTGTCTATACTGGCTGTGACAGCTGCATAATGTGTTTGGTGTAGGGACAGTGGTGTTTATCTTGAGCATTATGATAAGTGGCACTCTCCTGCAATTAAGCTTTTTTGAAAATCTACCAAAATTTTTTTATAAAGCTTTGTTGTTCAGTGATGAATTACTTATGTGTACTGTGTGGTAGTTAGGTTCCTAGTCATTTCCTAGTAACACTATGCTTGATCCAGGATCTTAAACCATTAAAAGACAAGTGCTTAAGCCATTACCAAATGTAAAATGATACAGGTTGTTGTTGTTATGTGCCATCAAGTCATCTCTGAATTATAGTGACCCTTTGAATGAGAAATCTCCAAAATGTCTTTTCCTCAATAATTGCAGATTTAAGCCTGTGGCTTCCTTTAGGGCAAGGATCTCTAACCTGTGGCCTGCAGGCTATATACAGCCCCCAAACTCTTTTTATGCAGCCCTCCATCCTACTTGTTTACTGATAAGGCGTTGTCCCTCAGACCAGGGGTCCCCAACTTTTTTGCACCACAGACCAGTTTCATGCTAAACAATTTTTCCACAGACTGGTAAGTGGTGGTGGTTGGATTGGACGGTGGAAGCCCCTACATGTAATAAGAGCAGTGGCAAGGAGGAGGGGCCTAGCCACCTGCCAGCCACACCATTCAACTCAGGCAGCGAGGTATCATACTGCACACAGGTGGAGGGTGGTGCCCTGCCATAGTTGAGCAACGTGGAGGAGGGGCCCGGCCACCATCTTATCTGCTGTGTCTGAAGCTCGTTCTCGCGCTCCATTCACCAGGCAGACCCAATGGAGCATGTTGAGGGCACAAGGCTGCCATCGGGGCTCCCAGCGCTACATACCCCTGTGGCCTAGTACTGATCCATGGCCCGGTGGTTGGGGACCCCTTTCTCAGACCATACTGCTCTTCCTGCCTTAAGCAGCACCATCTACTGCTGTTTTCCTCTCCTTTTCTTAAAAACCCCCCATAATCACAACATTGTTTCTTCTGGTCTCCGTGGTGGCTTCTGCCAGCCCCATCTTGGTCTTATCCTCCATACTAGAATTTTGGCCATTTTGGGTACTTTGTTAGCCAACAGAGCTCAGGTACCTATAACATTCAGCTTTTTCACTCTCCCTCCCCATGCATTACTATATAGAAGGCTACACAGTGGTACCTCGGGAAAAAGTCCGATTCGGATAAAGTTGCGGTTTTCATGCACACGTGATGCATCGCATAAAGTCCAAAACCACTAAAGAATGGACGTTATCTGAGGTATTTGGTATAGGAACCTCAGATAAAGTCCATTTTTGGATGTTATCCGATGCATTGCCCATTTGATTCGGATAAAGTCCAAAATCGGATAAAGTCGAAACTTGTGGAACAGAGTTTGGACTTTATCCGAGGTTCTACTGTATATTTGTGTAAGGAAGATAAAGCAACTGTGTGGATGGGTAGAGGAGATCTCTGGCCTGCTTTTGTAAAAATAAAGGTGGGAAAGGAGAGTAAAACGGCTGGTATTTTTTCCAAAAAGGATACAAAGTATTTTGCATTTGTAGAGGTTCCACCCATCAAGGCAAGTGGAATTCCAGATCTAATGCACTGATTACCATAAGCATGGGAAGGAAATCAGTATACTGTATTACAAAATCCATTTGAAGAAGCACAAAAAGGTGCAGGTAACTTTTTTTCCAGGTGATTTGCAAGCCAGTGATAATCTCGGAGACATTTTACAAAGAACAAGCCTTGAAAAACGAAGCTTCATTTAAAAGTTTTATTCATTTTGTTTGATTTCTATACCACCCATTTAACTGATCGGTTACTTTGGGTGGTTAACAAGAAAATGAAAAACAAAAATATATAGGCTAACAACATAGCATAAAAGAGCTGGACATCATACTTGAAATCTCACCTGGTGGGAAATGCCACATCGACTCACACAATTTGCATTTGTGTTGTTAGCTATAGCCTGAGGTTTCTTCACCCACTTATCAGTGTTTCAGAATTAATTTCCATTGAAAAAGGACTGACTGTCAAACAAGTGTTGCTTGTTTGTTTAACTTACGTCCTGCCCAATTGGTACATGACAAGGCAAGACATTCTCCATTGCCTCATGCAGTTTGCAACCTATGTCCAACCAATCACTGTCCTTTTACCATCTTACAGATTGCCATGTACTATATTCCCATTCTTATGTCTGAGGAAGTAGTCTTGGTTCACGAAAGCTCACATTAAAATATAGCAATGAGTCTTGTAGATGCCACAACCCTTTTGTCTTCTTTATCTGTTTTATTTTTATTTTCTGTCTAATGTGTTTGATCAGATCAATCTATTCTTTATTTTCTTTACAGTTTAAAGTTTTATTATAAAGCTTTATGCTCTAATTGTGCCAACCATTGATTGTAAAAAAACAAGTTTTTGGGGACCTTAAAACCAGTGTGTTTTGTAGTAAGTATTATTTGGCATAAACTGTTATAAACTGCAGCCAATTTCACCATTGGTTACACTTAATTCCACTTGATATGTATAACATGCATTTGGTTATTTGGCCACTATAACTTGCTATTGTATTTGGGATTTATCCAAGCACAGATATAATTGTGTAGATTGTGGTAATAAATTGCCTCTAATTAATAAGTTTCCATTCATATTCATGGTTGTTTGCCAATCAGCTTCCTTTGGACCAGTATACAGTAAAACCTAGCATAAAGAGCGCCTCGCTTAGAGACTAACTCGCTTAAAGAGCAGAATTTTCTCTAAATGGTTACCTTGCTTAACAACTTAAACCATCCAAAAACTCGCTTAACAACTAAATCAGGTTCACAATCCCCCCCCCCCCCCAGATATCACAATTGGTCACTTACAATGGTGTTTCACTTAATGAGCAAACTCGCTTAAAGAGCAGTCCAGTGGAACGCATTATGGTCTTTCAGCGAGGTACCACTGTACATAATTGTTCATAAAAAGAGTGCTATGTGGCGGGTATATAAGTGTGATTGCTTTGATTTTTATTTTTATTATTATGTTTGTTTTGTATTTAAAAAACAATTAGGAGCCAAAACAGTTTAAAACACAAAATTAAAACATTAAGAAACATTATAAAATTTATATAGCTGAAAAAGTTAAGTAATCTAAATCTAGACAATCACAGTAACAATACGTCAATAAGTAATCCCTGTTGGTTTTTACTACTATCTGATTTTGTTCATTTTTAAAAAATGTTTAAGGTGGCTTGAGACTTGGTTCTGCCAGTATAGCAGGCTTCGAAGCATTCAAGCAAATGAAGTATGAAGGAGGAGTACATCGTGTACAGAGAGTACCTAAAACAGAGAAGCAAGGTCGCATTCATACCAGCACAATGACAGCAGCAATATTACCACAACCAAAAGAGGTATGATATTGTTAACCAAAAGTACCTGATCAAACATACATATCTTGATATATACCCTTTTGGTACGCTGAGCATGTTTGGGAAAGAAGGGCTGATTGTTTCAGATGACAGTGTTGTGAAATATGAAACATCTTACACTAAAAAAGTGTGAAGTAATTTGTTGAAATAACTTTGTATCTTATCTGTTTTGCAAAATTTGCAAAAACTCCAGCAAACCATGGCTCTTTCTAATTGCAGATTGACCTGACAATTAATGCTAAAGATTTACATATTGAAACCAAACGAGCCAGTGGAGCTGGTGGTCAGCATGTAAACAAAACTGAGAGTGCCATACGAATAGTCCACATTCCCACAGGTAGGTTGCGCATTGTTTCCGCATTGATGGAATGTTTTCTTCTACATTGTTTCCTTGTTAGATCTGAAAACTAAACTGAGCACTGCTCAATAATATCACAAATGATTTACATTACAATGTCCTAGGTGCCAATAGCTCACTTCAAAGGATTTTGCCAGCTCTCCCACCTAAAGAACTTAATTCAGTCTAGACAGCTGAGTCTTTGGCAAAGTGTATCCTGCACTTCGACATTATAGCCTCCAAGGCCAATTTTGTGATCCTATAGAGCAGAGGTAGCCAACCTTTTTTACGGGCCTGACCACGCCCCAGACAGCTGAGCAGGCTGGACCATGCCTCCTGGAAGCGGAATTGGGCACATTTACAGCTGTCGTAAATGCACCCACTTCCGTGTTTAAGACAGCTGCTGGTGCGCATGCGAAGGCACGTTTTACGGCTGACCGGGTAATCCGGGTGCGGCAGAGGTGGCAATGGGCTGGATGGGACGGCATTGCGGGCCGGGGCCAGCATGCTGGTGGTAAATTGGGAACCCCTGCTATAGAGCCCCCCTCCACTAGCACTGATACATATACTTGCACAAAGATATTTTTTCTTTAATCAGTTAATCTTCAATGATGCTGATGCTACCAACCATTGATAATTTACCAAGCATTTATTTATTTATTTATTTATTAGCCACATTTGTATTGCCGCCCACTCGGCAAGTACAACAATTACATCATGAACTACATAAATCCCACTAGAGAACTATAAAAAACTTAAAACCAGTAAAAAAACCACAATAAAAAATACAATAAAAAATTAGCCCGACAACTAAAAAGAGTGAGGGAGTGATATTACTATATCAGCCCGCAGGTGGGGGTCACTGCATTCCCAGTGCCCCACACCTGCTTTGCCAGCCAGGTTTTTAGTCCTTTCCTGAAGGGCAGCAACTCCGTTTGGAGTCGTAGCTCAATTTTCCATTGGTGGGACACATTCTGGGGCTTGCAAGGGATCAGACATTTGAGCAGGCCGGATGCAATGGTGGTGCGTTTGCATATGGACAGGCACATTTGTGCATGTGCAGATGCTTCCATTTCCAGGGTCGCCACCATGGGCTGGATGGAATGGCATTGGGGTCCAGATCCGGCCTGCAGGCCGTAGGTTGCGAACCCGTGGTATAGAGGTTCCAATGGCTGGTTGTTAGCAAGAAGATGGGAGGAATACATGGGGTAGAAATGTGGAAGAAATTTTCCCCAACTCCCCGCTAACTCTTGTTCAACCCAGCATTTCTGCTGGACACTTTGAGGAACAAGGAAAATTCCTCTCTTCGGAAAATTGCCGAAATCCTTTATAACATTAAGCTTTACTCACTCAAATGTATAGTATGAGTAGTTTGTTGTAAGAGAACTACTTCATTGGAGAATGATAATACCTTTGTACACTTTGTATGCTTAATACTCACATTTCTGTGTACAGAACTAATAGTGCTGACCTATACCTGTCTACATGGTAGTAAGTAACATTGAATCAGATGTGGTTTGTTCCCAGGATTTATACTTATGAATGTATAGTCCTATGCCAGGGAATAAGGTCCACAAGTAGTATTCTAATGTAAACTTGAGTTAAATCTAGTGTGTTTGTTAGAGCTCAGTTGGGGTTTATATCCACCCCTTAACTCTGTTCATTTTATTTTGCTTGCATCCACATTTCATCCTGCTTTGTAGGAGTGGTATCTGAATGTCAACAAGAAAGATCTCAGATCAAAAATAAAGAAATAGCTATGCAAGTCCTTCGTGCTAGGCTATATAATCTCAAATTTGAAGAGGAATCACAGAAGAGACAAGCTTCCAGAAAGATTCAGGTAATATATAGTTAATTCTTCAGCTCTATATTCTTTGTATCTGCAGACTGAGCACTATTTATAACGTGGCAACTCTCTGCAGACTACATAGTGAAAAGGTATGAGCAGATATAATTGGATGGGAGGATGAGATAAAATGAAGTGATACACAAGGTGGCACTTGAAACAAGTGCAGTACAAAAGTTGAGAGTAATGGACCAGTTCTTAGGGACCTAGGTGCAAATTCCCAGTCATCCGTGAAACTGAGTAAATGAACTTACTCCAGCTACAAGGGGCCATTCAACAATTACGTGATCATTTTTTTTTGGGGGGGGAAATTGACCACCTCCCCCCCCATGTAATCTGACCGTAATTTTCGCTTCGACCCACCCCTTTAATATTTTAGAGCTTTTCACTATTAAATTTTTAGAGCTTTTCACTATTGGTGAAATAGAAATAGACTGCACAAGCAATTCAATAATCTCAAATAGGATCAAAATTCCCAAAGATCATTTTTAAACCTACAAAAGCGCCATGTTTCGAAACCACAACAGCTCCGAATGGATTACATAATCTTTTCTTAACATCCCCCCCCCCGCTCCCACGTAATTTTTCGTAATTCAGATGGCAGACCCCTCCCCCCTTCGAGGATCACGTAATTGTTGAATGGCTCCCGATCTGTCAGCATGACCTATTTTATAGATATAGGTTGTAAGGACAGAGTGGAGAACAGAAGTATGCATACCACCTTCAACTCATCAGAGGAGTTGTATCCGACTCTAGGGTTCAGTGCTCATCTCTGTTTATAGGCAAAGAGCCAGGGCTGTCTGTATCTGCAGACGTTTGCGTGGTCATGCAGCAGGCATGCCTAGACACCGGAGTGCACAGATCGCTGTTTACCTTCCCACCGAAGTGGTCCCTATTTATCTACTTGCAATTTCTTGCTTTCGAACAGCTAGTTTGGCAGGAGCTGGGACAAATAGCATCTGTAGATGAATAATATTGATAGGAATTGTGAGGGAGGAAAAAAGGTTGTTAAAAAGTGGAGTGATATGTAATTGCTTAATGATGATATGAAATGTAAAAGCAGAAGCACTTGGTTCATCTGTTGCTGTGCTGACTTCGTGGGGAGCTATACCATTCCACTGATATGCTACATCTGTAATTTTGGGGAGTATTTTCTGAGACCCTTGAAATGTTTGATCTCTTTTTGATCGTGCTAATTTCCAAGGAACAAAAGAACATTGGGTTTTTTCCTCCCTCTTTTACCAAGGTGCCTTTCAGTGGCCAGTGAGCATTCATTTGTATTTCCCTTCCCAGTAGTTATAGTAGTAGAAAGAAGTTACCCTTGAGTTTTTCTGAAGGGAAGATACTGTAAAATGTGCAACATGTGTTCTATGTTTATAGCAAATTATTTTTAACAATAAATATAATGAATAGACCTATAAACCTTACCTATCAGATTTACTCTCTGTCAGTGTCCTTTAACTTTAACTATATACTGTAGCCTGAAAGCTCTTCAGAATGGGGGCTTGTTTTCTGTGTATTAATCTTGTAAAGGAATATACAGTATATGCTGACGTTATGTATTCTGTCTTCGTGAAAAGTAATCAATAATTCTTGAAAAGGAGAAAATATATTGCTTGAAAGTTCAGCTTGCATATTTTTATGTGTAGATAAGGTGCTGATCAAATTTTTCTCCTTAGATTGGTAGCAAAGGAAGGTCTGAGAAAATCAGAACGTATAACTTTCCCCAGGATCGAGTTACTGACCACAGAATAAGCAGAACAGTGCACCACATTGAAACATTTATGTTGGGAGAAGAACTACTAGATGAAATGATACAAGTGCTCAGACAATATGCTGATTATGAGACTCTAGTGGAAGTCATTTCAGCAAATGATTCATCAAAGGGAAAATGATGTTATTGTCAACCACAAGTTTTGGAAATGCCTCCAGACTAGTTTGCTGCGAATGCGTTTGCTTGGGCTCTTCTGATTAGAAGTGCCTCTCCGATTATGATAGAACTAATTTAGATTTCTGAAACTGCTGCTTAGGTTATATAATTTATTGGGAGAGAAAATGGCTGCTTCAGGCAAAAGATATTAAACAACATTTCACTTGGAGTGATTCTAGTCTTGTTTCCATTCTGTTGGTGCTGTACTTCTCAAAGTGAATGGATGAATTTCAATTCACAATTAAAAACAGATTTCATATAAAATTTGTCATTTGTGACTGAAAGAGCTGCTTTGCTCCACAGGAGACTGAAAGATCTCCCTGGCAGAAGTCAGTGGAAGGAATTTAACTTGTGCATTTAAAGTCCAAAATGAACCTACTTTTTTTACCCTCTCCTTCCATGTTCCTTACTGGCTCCTCCGATCTACATGGTCCGAAGGGTTTTTAGCCCTACAGAGCAGAAGGGCAGTGAGCACAACAGGTAAAAGAAATCAGCTCATAGTCACCTCCCAAGCACATAGAATTATGCCAGTAAGCAGAATGGGAGCAAAGTCCAAATTAATCACACTCAGTGCAGTAACAAAACTAGTGTGGTGTTATCACACTGTTGAACATTTAATCTGAAACCTGGAAATAATTTTTTCATTTCTCTGGATTTTCAAAGTCAAATATATTTATAAATAGAGTTTATGTGTTGTAACACTCTCATAGGTAACATCTGTGTTCATAGCATTGAAGGTGTTAATGACTCCTTTTTGTGCTTTGTTAAAGAAAGGTTTATTTCAAAGTCTTAAGTGTAGAATCCTGACTAGTTATATACAGGTATGCCAAGCTGGTGACTAAAGAGAACAGTGTTGCATAGCTCATACATTTATCTCAACAGTTTCATGTTTCACAGTGCACTACTTTTCATGATAGGTTACTGTGCAATCTATTTCTTTCACAAATCTTGCTTGTCCATTGGCATGTATATTCGTTGGCTGAAATCCTATTGATTTGTTATGAAGGCAGATGGTATAATATCCACATGCTTCTTTCTGACAGTTATTGAATCATTGCTGTGTTTCTCAGGCCACTGACTTGGTACAGGTTTGAGAATATCACTAAATGACCTCCCCCACCCCCAGCTAGATTATATTCATTTCCCGGAAGCCTAAATCAATTCCCCAAACCACTGATCGGCCAATGTACGGATTTAGGCTTCTGGGAATGGGAGTCCACCAATGTTCCGCAGAACATAGTTTGGGAAATGCTGGATTATATGCTACTTTTGTTACACATTGCATTTTTCAGTGCAGTCAGCAGTTTGATTTCTGGTCCACCCTGTTTGTTCAATTGCATGTACCGTATCATATTTGCAATAACCATGTAGAGATTGGAGAGCTTTGTTGCCAAACTCTAAAGACATTTTGTTTGTTTTAGTGCACACTAGTAACTAGAATGGACTGGGGTAGCTTAGTGGTCAAGATGTTGAACTTGACGACTGGAAGGTCAGCAGGTCAGCAGTTCGAGACCCGAGTGCTGCATGATGGAGTGAGCTTCTGTCTCTGTCCCAGCTCCTGCCAGCCTAGCAGTTCAAAAGCAAGAAATTGCAAATAGATAAATAGGTACCGCTTTGGTGAGAAATGTAACAGCATTCCATGCTCCGGCATCTAGTCATGCCTGCCAGATGTACAGAGAAATGTCTGCAGATATAGACAGTGCTGGCTCTTTGGCTATAAAATGGAGATGAGCACCAAACTCTAGAGTCAGATACGATTGGCTTTTGAGCAAGGGAGACCTCTACCTTGTGACTAGAATACTATCATATTTCCACAGTGGCTCAAGTGGCTAAGACGCTGACTGGGAGGCGGAAGGTCAGCAGTTCGATTCCCAAGTACAGTACTGCAGGACAGAATGAACTCCCGTCTTTGTCCCAGCTCCTGCCAACCTAGCAGTTTGAAAAGAAGACATAGCAAGTAGATAAATAGGGACCACTTCGGTGGGAAGGTAACAGCGTTCCATGCACAAAAAGGTCTATACAAAAAGGTCTAGCCATGCCTGCCACATGACCACGGAAATGTCTGCAGAAGCAGACAGCGCTGGCTCTTCAGCTTTGAAACAGAGATTAGCACTGCACCCTAGAGTCGGATACGACTGGCTTTTGACCAAGGGAAACCTTTATCTTTAAGTCCAAAATTGCACAACTGGTATGTGCAGTGATTCTGGCTGGCTGTCATGCAGTCAAGCATATGCACGTCCCACAGTTGGTCGCACAGCTTCATGAAAATGAGAAAATTATGAAAACTACTTGCATAGTTTCCTTTATCCATTTAGTATTTTTGCATACGTTGGATCATGGAGAAAACAAAGGAATACCAGAAACAAGTTTACTTTTGCTTTATTGACTACACTAAGGCATTTGATTGTGTGGATCACAACAAGATGTGGCAAGTGATTAAAGAGATGGGAATACCAGAGCATCTCATATACCTCCTGAGAAATCTGTACAGGAACCAAGAAGCAACAGTTAGGACAGAACACGGAATGACAGAGTGGTTTGGAATAGGAAAAGGAGTAAGACAAGGCTGCATTTTGTCACCCTGCTTATTCAACTTATACACAGAGCACATAATGCGCAACGCAGGGATGGAGGAATCACAATATGGGATCAAAATTGCTGGGAGAAACATCAACAATCTGAGATATGCAGACAACACCACCTTAATGGCAGAAAGTGAGGAAGACCTAAAGAATCTCTTGATCGGTTTGAAGGAAGAGAGTGCAAAAGCTGGCTTGAGACTCAATATCAAGAAAACCAAGATAATGGCAACAGGCCCGATCAGTTCCTGGAAAATAGATGGGGAAGAAGTAGAAGCAGTGACAGATTTTACATTCTTAGGATCCAAGATCACTGCAGATGGAGATTGCAGCCATGAAATAAAAAGGCGACTGATTCTTGGGAGACAAGCCATGAGAAACCTGGGGAACATAGTGAAAAGCAGAGACATCACCTTGAAAACAAAAATTAGAATAGTCAAAGCAATGGTATTCCCAGTGGTAATGTACGGATGTGAGAGCTGGACAATTAGGAAAGCTGAACGCAGAAGAATAGATGCCTTTGAAATGTGGTGCTGGAGGAGAGTTTTGAGGGTACCCTGGACAGCGAGGAGAACAAATAGGTCAATCTTAGAAGAAATCAACACTGACTGCTCATTGGAAGGTCAAATAGTAAAGATGAGGCTAAAGTACTTTGGGCATCAAATGAGAAGGGAGGATTCACTTGAGAAGGCCGTGATGTTGGGAAAGGTGGAGGGCAAAAGAAGAAGGGGGAGGCCAATGATGAGATGGATAGATGGTATTGTAGACACAATGGGCACAGAACTGGGAGGACTGAGGGGGGTGGTGGAGGACAGAGGTGTCTGGAGAACGATGGTCCATAGGGTCGCAAAGGGTCGGAATCGACTGTGCGACTGAACAACAACAACAAATTTTTGCAATAAGACTCTGGCTAGTGTCTCTCTTAAGATGAAGGTCTATTGGCAGTCCTGAAGCAGAGTAAAAAGTCTTAGCATTTTTAATTCCCATTTTACGTAAACCAGTTCTCAAAAGGAGTCAGTCATAAGAGCAAGCGGGGACTGAAAGTGCAGAAGGTAAAACCTGGTCATTACCTTAACGGTTGCTATTAATGATCATATAAGCTCATACACCTACTCATCTCTCAATGCAGTATGTGGCATCAGCAAACTGCGGACCCCTGCTACATTTTACATAGGACCAGTGGTGGGCACCAAAAAAATTTACTACCACACAGTGGGCGGAGCTAACTCAGTGGGCGGAGCTGACTCAGTGGGCAGAGCTAACTCAGTGGGTGGGGCCATGCGACTGGGAGGGCATCTCCTAATTGATGTTTTAAGTATAAAAAAAGATATACAAAAAGGTAGTTAACTTTATGTATTTAATACTTAATACTTTAACAATAACAAGAGGTACACAAAACTAGATTTTGTTACAAGAGTTTTACAATATGGATGAAAAACTATAGAACTGCTGCATACAGAATTACACAAGAATTGGACAATATGAATTAAAAATCTGACCAAAAATAAAACTTATTTTAGGTAATCCCAAATTGCTGCTTGATTGGCATTCTCCTCACTTTCACTTTTATTCTGTCTAAATTGAGCATCATCAGCTGTGTGATGTTTTCGCAACCATTTTGTAACTGTAGGAATAGGGTCCGTCTTTTACAGGTAGGCCATTCATGCTAATTGTCATAATGTTTGTTATATTAGAAACAGTAAGGCGATTCCTCTTCTCAGAACAAATGAAGTTCATTTTTGAAAAACCCCTTTCTGCTTCTGCTGAATTTACAGCAATTGTTTTGACAATATTTTAGCTTTTTTAATACTGTCAGGAGTTGCATAATTATTTTTATCTTTTAAAACATTTTCAACAAAATCCCGGTAATCATTAATATTAATGTCATAATTAAAAATGTCACTAAATTCAAGCAACTGTTCTTCAGCTTCTTTCCATGGAACTAATACATCTACAATGTCTCAGTGTTGTGGATCCAAATATTTGAGAAGATCTAGCTTGTTCCTGTCTTCCAATTTGCTTCCTGTGGAGAAATTCTAGCCAGAAGGTGGCTACAGAAAAGGAGATCAGGTCAGAGATTGACCAAGCACTTGTTGAGAATCCAGCTCAACAAGGGTGCAAGCATAAAGTCAAAAGAAACTGAAACAGCAGTCAGAGTTAAAGGTGCGCAAGAAAGAGAAGCGAAGTGCTCCGGCACCGGGGAGCAAGTTTTTATTGAAAAATACACAGGTTCCACAGGATGTATTACGACAGCATACACAGGATGTATACGCAAGCATAGGTGCAGTGGTATTCAGCCAATAATATGACATTCTCTATAGCATAACCATATATGGCATGACCTATATCTCTTACTAGTACATGCGCAGTAGCTTATATCCTGCCAGACTAGGCCAAAGCCTATTCTCTGTGGCGGTACCCTTGCAAAAGCTGTTACCTGTATATTCAGCAGTAGCTACGATCTAACTTCAGCTGTAAAATGGCTAATACCAAAAGCATTTATATGAAGATTACATAGAGGCGCTTTTCTGCATCAAACCAGAATTCCTGCACAAGGCAGAATCTCTGCAGAGGCAGGAAGCGCTTATTGATGCAGGAAGTAGCTAACCGCAGTTCTTGTTGTGGTAACCACAATTGCCAGCTATATGCCACACAGTCAATGTTTTAAGCTAAAAGTTTTAAGCTAAAAGTATAATGAACTCCCACATTTCCACTTCTTAAATTTATTATTTTCTGCGGGACATCGTTTGCCAATTATACACACGCTGGAATTCAATCTCGCTATCAGATTCTGAGTTAACATCTTCATATTCCACGTTATTTGTTGGCAAACAATATACATATTCCCCATCATCATAGTTCTCCTCTGCCACACGGGGAACGGCTCGATAATTACCCTGACAGATCTCATTCTGATAGCGAGCTTGATAGATTTGGTTTTGAGTAAACCCTGTGGATCTTCCTGATGCATGAAAACAGTTTTTACTCACAGCCATAAGATTTGGTACACATTGAATACAACAACATAACATAATGCAACTTACTATAAAAACACCTATGGCAATTAGTACTTGTCTTAACCACCTTGCTCCCGGCAAGCAGGACCATAATGCATCCTACCATGCTGGCAAAGCATTCTGTAAAACAGCACATATTCTGAACTGCTCACAACCTGAGGCTTCCTTTCTATTCAGTAGATACATCATTATGACATTATTAGTCACAATCTCCTACAGATCCTGAAGTTCTTTCTCAATCTGGCCTAAAACCAATCAGGGTCAAAATTTATCTAAACAATATCTGGCTTTCAAATCAATTGACTATCTATGTCAGGTGATGAAAGATGAGTATCTTCATCCATAGTAGAAAACATTTTTAACACCATAAAGTTGCAAGAGGGAGTCAAGAGGCCCACCTACAGGGCAACCAGCTCCTCTAAGAAACATGAACATGCCATGTTTGATGACCAGTGCCACGTTATTACAACCCTCTCCACAAGAGATTGCACCATGGAACTAGACATGAAACATGTCTGACATATCGAATAACACCATTGCAATATAACAAACTCAGTTACATATATAGGGTTACAGTGAAAAAACTCTTCCAGGCATTTTCATAATTGTATTACAAGTACAGCAAAGTCCCAAAATACATTTCAGTAAAAGATCAAAAACACATAGTTAAAGCAGTCTGTTGTGGGGGGGAGGAAGAAGGCTGGTCGCCCCCCCCTTTCCAAGAGACTACATTTTGGCTGTTTGCCAGCCAGCTTTTCAAGAGCGACTCCTTGAATGTGTGAGGGTCTCCTCCTCTCGGATAAGACCCCTCCCATCAGGATCCTCCCTTTTACCCTCCTCCTTAGGGTTTACCCCCAATGACCTTCCAACAAGAAGACATGTCAATCACACACCAGGTTCCATCCCCTCTTCCCCAAGTCTGCCATGTGGCCATGACTCCCAGGTGTCACCATCTTGCAGAGGCATCTCCCCCCCCCCTCTTTTTCAGGAGGCAGGAAACATGGAATGAGCAGGACCTTCATTCCACGACACCCCCCTCATTAGGGTGACAAAAACCATGATCTTCTTGTAAAATCATGCTTTTTGTCATAGTTCACTGTATGCATTTTTAAAACAGGCAAGCACATTTCCTTTCTTCCTTACAAGAAAGTTTCTCTAACAATTCTAGCAAACAAACTACACATATCATTTTAACATTTCCTACCAGAACGCATGTAGACAATTTTAAAGAGGTTTTCAGGTTTTATAATGCAAACAAGGCCAATTCATTTTTGGAGTCCAAACAAACTTTTTAGTCCAAATTAAAATGTCCAAATTAAGAGTCCAAATGTTGATTGGAGATCTCTTCAGATTAGAATTTAAACACCATCTTCTCTCCAGCACAGTTCTTGGTCACAAAACAACCAGGCAGCCCTCCGCCCTCCAAACAAGCACATCTTTCAGCTTTTCAGCTACTCACTCAGTCCTTCACTCTCCAGGCACATCCATCTGTATTTCAGCAGGTAGAAAATGCAAGAACCCAAAAGAACAGCTTCTCCAGAATTTGCAAGTAACTTAGCCAAAAACTGGAGTATATCTTCTCCCACCTTGTATTTTGGCAGAAACCTGCCATCCATAGAGGAAGGATCCATGCCACGTTTTCTCTGGGCTTCTTTCAGTTGCAGTATTTGAATCTTAACCAAGTGAAAAACTGTCATGTTGGATTTGCGAGACGACCCCTTTCTGATTTTGGGTTTTCTGCTCTCCCCCTCTGGCTCATCCTTCCAATTCCTGCCCCCAAGTGAGGAATCAAGCTTATCACTCGGCTTCTCCTGCTTGGTCCTCTTCTCCACCTTTCGTGATGGGGGGCACTTCAGGGATGAGCCAAGGTCCTCTGTGCTGCCCTCAGAACCCTCTCTGCCTGCCATTCTGCATGCAGTAATAGCTTCTATCTGCGATGAGGTGGCAGGGAGGGAAGGAGTATTTGCAACTATTGAGGCACTGCTGATGATTGGAAATGTAATAGCAGCCTCCAAGTCCAGAACAGCCGCAGTTAAAGCAACAGAGAACGGGGTAACAGTACTTGATTGCTGCAAAGCAGGATAAAACGTTCCACCTTCATCAGGGGGTTTCGGAGGCAATTGTGGCCCATATGGCGGGGGTGCTGTTGGGGATAGAGGATCTCCAGTAGCAGGTGGCAGTATTTGTGGCATGGAGGTGGTCAGGCTTTGGGCCAAAAAAATGTTCTTCGGTTGTTTATTATTCAGATCAGGAGGATCTGGTGGGGTGGCATATGGTGGTGGTGCCGTAGGATCAGAGTCCCGTTTTAAGTCCGGTCTTTGTAACGGACATGGCAGCAGAATCTGCGGCAGAGGCACTGTCACTACTTGATCCAACAAAATATTTTTCGGGGTGAGACTTTGCAAGCAGATTCGTACTTTGCACCACAGGAGTTGTACGGTTACACTGACTCTGGGGTGGCTTTGAAATTGAGTCCCAATTTTGTCCCACACTTGTAACTTTAAAGTCCCGTTTTCTGGGACCCATGGACAAAAATCGTAAATTGCCTTAACGAGTTGCTCTATTTCATTGATTGATACTGCATGTCCATTTTTCTGCAGGAGGTGTTTAAGATCCTGACAATACTTTTGTTGCAGAGAAGAGAGACCACTGCCCATGTTGTCTTGTCTTGTCTAAGTACTCTAACTTGACTGTGTCACTCACCCGGGATCCTTACACGGATGACGAGGGACGTCCTGGACCTAGCCGGTCGTGGGTGAGGACTGTGGGGCCGCAGCGCTGAAGTCGTGAGCGTGGTCGAAGTGAAGGGAGATTGTAATCTGGATCCGGTAGATTACAATCTGATTTGCCTCACACGGGGCACCAGATGTGGAGAAATTCTAGCCAGAAGGTGGCTACAGAAAAGGAGATCAGGTCAGAGATTGACCAAGCACTTGTTGAGAATCCAGCTCAACAAGGGTGCAAGCATAAAGTCAAAAGAAACTGAAACAGCAGTCAGAGTTAAAGGTGCGCAAGAAAGAGAAGCGAAGTGCTCCGGCACCGGGGAGCAAGTTTTTATTGAAAAATACACAGGTTCCACAGGATGTATTACGACAGCATACACAGGATGTATACGCAAGCATAGGTGCAGTGGTATTCAGCCAATAATATGACATTCTCTATAGCATAACCATATATGGCATGACCTATATCTCTTACTAGTACATGCGCAGTAGCTTATATCCTGCCAGACTAGGCCAAAGCCTATTCTCTGTGGCGGTACCCTTGCAAAAGCTGTTACCTGTATATTCAGCAGTAGCTACGATCTAACTTCAGCTGTAAAATGGCTAATACCAAAAGCATTTATATGAAGATTACATAGAGGCGCTTTTCTGCATCAAACCAGAATTCCTGCACAAGGCAGAATCTCTGCAGAGGCAGGAAGCGCTTATTGATGCAGGAAGTAGCTAACCGCAGTTCTTGTTGTGGTAACCACAATTGCCAGCTATATGCCACACAGTCAATGTTTTAAGCTAAAAGTTTTAAGCTAAAAGTATAATGAACTCCCACAGCTTCCTGTTTTTAAATGTTCACAGTCCATTAGTCTCTTCTTCAACTTAGTGATGATGCTTTCTAAAAGTCTTTCGCGAGGAAGTCCAACAAATCGTTGATTTTTTACAAATGTTATATTTTTGAAAGTTTCTGAGGTAATCAATCCATCTACTTTTTTTTCGTATGCGCCCTTGTCCTTTCTAAGCATTTCAAATGATGTAATTGATCTTCCCACACGTTTTTCAGCCTTTAGGATGTCTACATCCCTTGCTTGCAATGCTTCAGAAGAGATATTTCCTTTAGAATATCTATCATCAAGGCCAAATCAGTCAAAAAATAAATATTTTCCAGACGGCCAGCCACACCTGAGTAAATTTCATGTGAATGAAAATATTGATGCAGGACTGGATAAGCAACCCACACAGCTAGGGTTGATCTTAAACTACAGGCAGCCCATCTTGGTCCAAGAACTCTACCAATTTTTAGAATTTCGATGCCAAGCTCTTCTGATATGTTTGTTAGTTCAATTTGTTTTTTATTTGACTGATGGAAAATTGTATATATCTTATCGAGGAAAATTTTAAAGTGATTTAATTGCTTTTATTTCTTTTATCGAATCATCTAAAACAAGTTGGAGGCGATGGTTTAAGCAGTGCCATATTATGATGTTGGGAAACTCTTTGGCTATTCTAGTGCTCACTCCAGATTTTCTCCCGAGCATAATGCTGGCACCATCAGAGCAAAATCCTATTAAGTTTTTCTCCAAGTATTTCTTGGAAAACCCAACATTTTTTAAACTTGCCATAACTGAAGAGAATATTGTCTCTGCATCTTGTTTTTGTAATTCTACTAGCTCAACAAAAATTGTTGGCGAGGTAACTGAACCCTCAACTTTTAAGAAAACTATTACAACAGGTTTGGAAGATATCGTTGAGGCTTCATCAATAATCAAACAGATTTTTAGATTCTTTTCAATAATTTTAGTAAATATTTTGCCTTTAATTTCTTCTACAATAAACTCTACTATTCTCACTGCAGTTCTATGTGAATGCAACCCTATTCCCATATCTACTCTATTTTTAATATGCAATTCTACCTCATCTTCTATATCTGAAAATGGTTTACATCTTTTTGCCAGACTGTAAACTATATTAAATACTCTACAAGTAGTAGCCAAATATGCTTCATTCCTCTTCCGCCTCCTCCTCCTTTGCCTTCGCCTCGTTCGCCGCAGCTTCCACTTCCTTCGCCGACACTTCCACCGCCGCCTCCTCCTCTGGGTCCCTCGCCGCTGACGCTTCCACTGCCGCCGCCTCCTCCTCTGGGTCCCGTCGGGGAGTCCCCTCTGCTCTGCCTCAGCTCAGGCCGCCGCCGCTCTGCTGCCACTGCTACACTTGCCAGCCCACCTCCACGACTCCGACCAAGCAGAAAATGGCTGTTTGGTCTGGCGCGCATGCATTTGAGCCAAAATTGGCGCATGCGTGCTGAGTCCTGGAGGCGTGCATGCGCAAGTGGGAAATTTTTACCACCACCCCTTGCGGGCCGGTAGCTGCCCACCACTGCATAGGACCATTTGTACGCCATGATAAATCTTAACCTATAAAACCAAGTGTTCACCGTTGGTATTGGCTATAGGTTGCTATACGTCGCCCTACTTACCCGTTCCCTCCCTTCGAGAGCACGGGCGAATTGCCTACGCAGGTCAACGAATGGTTTAAAAAATCGCGTTTGGGGCATCAGCCCCACAAACGGCAAGAAAGGGAAAGAACTTCACTTCCCAACATTCCTTGCGCCGCGCCGCGCCAGAGCCAATCAGGCTGAGAGGCTCTCGCACGGCGCAGCGTTCGGAATCGTGCCGCAGCCAATCAAAACAAAACAATTTTAAAAAAATGCAGCACAAACAGAAAGCACCAACCCATTACTACAAGCTCCAGCGTCCTGCGCGCCATGAGCACGCAGAACGCTGAGGAAAACGGCGGCCGAAAAATTAAAAAGAAAAACAACTCACCGCGTCACAGCCAAACACACACCAGCCGGGTTTCTTTCCCTCACCCACGGCGCCTGGAGTTTCCCCTTTAATATCAGTGGGTGGGGGCTGCAACCCCCCTCTCCGCTGGCTTTTCTAGGGTTGGGAGGTTTGTGGGGAGAAAAGGGGAATGTTTCCCAAACCCTTCTGGGCTCAGGACACCAAGCACAGTGGATCGTTTCCCTCCCCCCCTCCTTAAAAAAACTCCGTCTTTTCTACTCTTTAAAAACGGAGTTGTTTTAAGGAGGGGGGGACGGAAACGATCCACTGTGCTTGGTGTCCTGAGTCCAGAAGAGTTTGGGAAACATTCCCCTTTTCTCCCCACAAACCTCCCAACCATAGAAAAGCCAGCGGAGAGGGGGGTCGCAAGCCCCACCCACGGATATTAAAGGGGAAACCCCATCTACTTTCACAACTCCACACAAACAAAGCACCATAAAACAATAAAGCCCCCCACATTGGCTGAGGGACTTCGTCCCATCCTAGGGGGGAGGAATGTTGTGCATGAAAGTCTATGTCTATGCCCACCACCTAGCCCACCCTTCCTAACCCCCAATGACCATGCCCCCATCCTCATCACGGCCTGCGGAAAAAAAACCCAAACTACCACCACATGGTATTTCAATGGGCCACCCAGCCACCGAGGCCGGCCCACAGAAATACACACACCAAAAACACAAACAACAACAATCCAAAAAAAACAAGGACAAACACAACCCCCCACCCCCCACAAATCACAACAAAAGCACCCTGCGAAAATACCCCCAACCTACAACCCCCCACACCCCACAAAACCCAAAAAGAGCACACACCTTCAACCTCCAGCCTCAGCGAGACGCACATGTGCAATGAAAAAAGAACAGGAAGAAAACACAGCCCACAACTGAGTTACCATTTCAAAATAGTGCAACAGCACCACCCAGTGGCTACAGCAAAAATAGCACTCAAAAACATTAAATTTTTTTTAAAAAATTACATTTTTAAAGAAATTCCATTATTTGAAAAAAAATATATCAACCATTCCTCTTTTCAAAATCCGATTTTATTATAACACTTTAAAACACTACCTACGTATAAAAAACCATTATTAAAAAAAAAACTCATTTAAATACACATACAAGAAAAATCATCCAACAACCATTTTTCAAATTTTTTAAAAATAACCCCCAAAAAAGCCCGGCAACGCCGGGCAACCCTTGCTAGTGTTTCCTAAAATGGGCACATCTGACATAAGAAATGGTGATATTCAAGATCTGATATTTGAAGTAAGGGACCCTTCAGACTTCTAGGATATTCTGCCTCTAATTTCAAGGTGACCCTTCAACGTTTGTCCCAACTCTAAAAATAGATTGCAGAGTGCTGAGTATCAGGAGGGTTAACTCTTACCTATGTTGACTTCAAAGGGGGTAAAAACATCTTAACACTGAACGTATTAAGAAGCTCTTCAGTGCAAGAATATATAAAGCTTTTGCTATCTGAGGTAACATTCCATAAATAGGCAGTCTATGAAAATACCTTAAAAATAAGGTGCCATATGGTTTGTTTGGTCGTTTACCTACTGATTAAAGTGTATACATCATAGAAATGGAAAATGGTCTTTATTTCAGTGGGAATTTCTCCAAGTTGTTGTTCAGTCGCAGTCAATTCCAATAGGTGTTGAATTGTTGTCTGGACCTAAGAGATTCCATGCAAAGGGGTTTGAACACCCTGAAAATATATATTAGTTATACCTCAATTCAGAGCATGTTTATTGAAAAAGCCTTGCTGATATATGTGGGAAGTCAGGAGCCCATATCAGAGTAGTCTGCAGTAATAACAGAGGAAGCCATGCGTATTAATTCTGCATATGGGATGTTGGCAGTATCATTTATCTGTGTATTTAAAGCTGGAGGCTTAGCGGTTAAGATGCTGAACTTGATGACTGTAAGGTCAGCAGGACAGTAGTTTGAGACCCAAGTGCTGCACGACGGGGTGAGCTTCCATCTTTGTTCCAGCTCCTGCCAAGCTAGCAGAAAGCAAGAAGCAAGTAGATAAATAGGTACCCTTTTGGCAGGAAAGATAACAGCGTTCCATGCGCTAGTCATGCCTGCCAAATGACCACAGACATTTCTGCAGATGCAGACAGCACTGGCTCTTTGACTGTAAATGGAGATGAGCACCGAACCCGAGTCATACGACTGGCTTTTGAACAAGGGTGACCTTTACCTATTTAAAGCTGGCTTGACAGCACACAATGATTATTTAAAAGCATAACAAGCTGGGGATGGGCAAGTGTCCTCTTTTATCACGTGGACACCCAGCAGGGCAGACACAAAAGTGAATTTCCATCTGCTCAGCACCTGTTTTTCCAACTTTTTGGAAATTATAGATTTAGTTTTCAGCTCCTTAAAGGTAAGTTTCCCTTGCTCGAAAGCCAGTAGTATCCGACTCTAGGGTGCAGTGCTCATCTGTTTCAAAGCTGAAGAGCCAGCGCTGTCTGCTGCTGCAGAAGTTTCTGTGGTCATGTGGCAGGCATGACTAGACACTGAAGCACACAGAACAATGTTACCTTCCCACCGAAGTGGTCCCTATTTATCTACTTGCAATTTCTTGCTTTCAAACTGCTAGGTTGGCAGGAGCTGGGACAAAGACGGGAGCTCATTTTGTCCTGCAGTACTCGGGAATTGAACCGCAGACCTTCCGCCTCCCAGTCAGCGTCTTAGGCACTTGAGCCAATGCAGTCCCAGCTCTTTAGGTAAAGGTAATCCTTGCTCAAAAGCCAATCGTATCAGACTCTAGGGTTCGGTGCTCATCTCTGTTTCATAGCTGAAGAGCCAGCGCTGTCTTCTGCAGCCATTTCCGTGGTCATGTGGCAGGCATGGCTAGCCAACGGAGCACAAAGAACGCTGTTACTTTTCCTTCCAAAGTGGTCCCTATTGATCTACTTGCAATGTCTTGCCTTCCAACTGCTAGGTTGGCAGGAGCTGGGACAAAGACGGGAGCTCATTTCGTCCTGCAGTGCTCGGTATCGAACTGCTGACCTCCTGCCTTCCAGTCAGCCACTGCAGCTTAGACACAACATAAAAGGGCCGTAGCTAGGTGTGTCTTTTCAACATGGCTCGCCTCTCTGAGCTTTAAACTGAAATAAAAGGGCAGCCCAGACTTATTGGTGTGTCTTAAAGAGCCTGAGAGGAGGGAAGGCCAGACTGCGCAGTTGCCGGTGTGCGCGCGGCGCCCTCGGCCAATGGAATGGAGTCCGGGGCGAGGTCGAAAGAGCGCGAGCCGCCTCGCGCCTTGGTGGGCAAGAAGAAGCGCCCAGGGTTCTCCCGCGTTCAAATGACAGGCAGGATAGATAGACACGGGGGGGGGGGGGGGGGGAAGGAGACAGAGAGGCCGGTCGCGCACGCGCACAGGGAAGCATCATTGTTCCTCCTCCTCCTCCTCCCGGCTCGCGCCCTGTATCGGCGCAGGCTCGGCTTTTTAAATCTCTCTCGGGCCGAGGAGGAGGAGGAGGGTTGGGAGAGGAAAGAGTGGGGAGAGGGGAGGAGACAAACGGAAGCCCCGCCTCTCGCGGTCTACCAGCATTGGCCGCCGCCTCTCCCTGCTCCTTTATTGGTTGGCGGGTTTTTTGCCCGCGCCTTCCTATTGGCTGGCCTCCTTTTGGATACCAGATTCAAATGTTCTCAGAAGTCCGAGTCAGCGAGTGCGCCTAAACTTAAGGGAGAAGCCAGGGAAGGAGGCTGGGGTGGCCGCCGAGAGAAGGAAGGAGGAGAACTAGAGACTCGCAGTGGACGAGGGCTCCGCCGGCCATCCACGCACCCACTCAGGTACCCAGGCGCTTGGTTAGGAAGAGGCTAGAAAGCGCTTATTGTTCTGTATTTTCCCTGTAGGGCTGACCCCTCCACCCCACCCTTCTGTAAGGAACGGATGGGCTGGAGATGGGGTGGTGGGTGGGAGAAGCAGGGATGTTACTCGGGTGTAAGAGAAATAAATAAATAATTTTTGGGGGGTAAAACAAGGAAACCCGGTAGAGAGACGTGGGAAGCCAGTCCCGCCGGCGGGAGAAGAAGCAGCCTCCAGGCGCTCTCCCGCGCAACTTAGGATGAGGCGAATTTATTTTACCTTTCGAAACGGTAGAAGGACTGAGGGTGGGGGCCCATCAAGAAAATAATTCCCAACTATCCTCCCCCCAAAAACCCACCCCCATTTATTTCCCCCCTCCGGTTCCACAGGAGACGCGTGGCGGGGGTGGTGGTGGGGAGACCTCCGTCACCATTCACACGTGCAGCGGCATCTCTTAAAATACAGCAATCCTGTCTCGACCTTCCTCTCCCTCCTCAAGGGTGCCCCCCTCACCCCCGTGTCTTGAGGGACACCATTTCTGAGGGCGGGTTGGGGGCACCCTCGGCTTTTAAAACTTAAACCGCGCCAGGGTTTGGGGAGACGGACAGGGTGGTGGTTGTGGGGTGTCCATCCATTGAGACACGTGTATCTGCCCCACCCCACCCCAAGGAGGAAGGCCGCGGTTTTTATCTTCGACCCAGTATGAATGCGTGACGCGAGCGCGGGCTTCTCTGGGCGCCTTCTCTCAACTCCCGCGCTCCTTAGGAAAAGGACATTTTTCTTTTCCCCTCTTCCGGTCAAGCAAAGCAGGTCAAAAAGGAAAAGGTGGCGGGAATAAAAGGGCCTTGGGAATCTTATCAATAAGTTCTGAGGCGAGGGTCTCACGAACAGAAGCTCCTGAGGGCCCCCCCCCCCCCCCTGCTCATTCAGGACAAGGCAGGAGGGGCATCTACTCACCACCCACACACACACATATATACAGGTGAACCTCGGAAAATTAGAATATTGTGCAAATGTTCATTAACTTCACTTAAAAGGTGAAACAAATATATGTGATAGACTCACTACATGCAAAGCGAGAGATGTCATGACTTAATTCGTTATAATTGTGATGATCATGGCGTACATGAGGTTATGCAATAATTATGGGGGTACATGAGATTGGGGGGTTGGGGTTTTCATAAACTGTAAGCCACAAGCATCAATATTATAACATAGTAAGGCTTGAACTATCTCGCTTTGTATGTAATGAGTCTACCTCATATATTTGTTTCACCTTTTAAGTTGCATTAGTGAACTGAATGGACATTTGCACGATATTCTAATTTTCCAAGTTTCGCTTGTATACCCTTACACATGGGACTGCAGTGGCTCAAGTGGCTAAGACGCTGACTGGGAGGCGGAAGGTCAGCAGTTCGATTCCCGAATACTGCAGGACGGAATGAGCTCCCGTCTTTGTCCCAGCTCCTGCCAACTTAGCAGTTAAAAAGCAAGAAATTGCAAGTAGGTAAATAGGGACTACTTTGGTGGGAAGGTAACAGCGTTCCGTGCGCTCTGGTGTCTAGTCATGCCTGCCACATGACCACGGAAATATCTGCAGAAGCAGACAATGCTGGCTTTTCGGCTTTGAAACAGAGATGAGCACTGAACCCTAGAGTCAGATACGACTGGCTTTTGAGCAAGGGAAACCTTACCCTTACACATACACACCTTTTGCTTAGATGTTGAGATCTACAACTCAGAGCCACGTTGGTGGGTCGACTGTGTAAAATAACCCAAGGGTTGTGAAATAGGCTGTATCTCGGAGCACATGCTTAGCCCAGGAATTTGGGATCTACACCAGAATAGATCTAACTGGTTCCTGCCCACTCCAAAAATTCTCTTTGAACACTCATTTGGCAGGGGAAAAACATCTGGCTGACACTGTTTGGCAAATAGGAGTCAGAATCTCCCTTTCCATTACTGAGAGTCGCCCATAGCTGTAATAAATCTCCATGTTGTTTCTTCCCACCAGTAATGGAAACGTCATCCTAAGGCTGTGGTGGTGAACCTTGGCACTCCAGATGTTCTTGGACTTGAATTCCCAGAAGCCCAAGCCCCCATGAACCCACACGAATGGGTTTGCTGCGCGATTCATCCAGCTCGTGCCGCCCCATCACTCCTGGAAACGGAAGTAAAACACGCCCATACAGGCGCATTTTACTTCCGTTTCCAGGAGCGACAAGGGTGGCGTGGGCCAGATGAATCACAGTAAACCCATTCGTGTCGATTCATGGGGACTTCTGGGAATTTAAGTCTAAGAACATCTGGAGTGCCAAGATTCACCATCACGATCGTAAGGCCATGCTTTCAACAGTGTGAGGTCTTTCATCAGGTCAAGTACAAGTCTCTGAGCATCTGCCTGGCAGCAACATTTCCAAAAACTATAAAGCCCATCCATCTCTTGGCCTTTATGCTATAGTACAGTATTTTGAATGGTAGGCTAACCATATGAAGTGTGGGGAGCGGTAGAGAAGAATATAGAAAAAGCAGCATAAAGGCCAAGAGATGAATCACAGCAAACCCATTTGTGTGGTTACATGGGGGTTTGGTCTTCTGGGAACTGAAGTCCAAGAACATCTGGAGTGCCAAGGTTCGCCATCACGGCTGTAGTACCTCGCAAAGATACCATGGTTCGTATGAATCCATTCCACTGATGAATGATTTCTGCTAAGGGGACAAATAGCATATGGATCTGGCTTGGAAGATGTGGAATAAGTTTTAGGCAAGGAGAAAAGAACATCCACTGCACGGATGCATATCTGTTTGCGTGATATTGGATTTTGTTTGCTATAATTCTTGGGAGACCAACTAAATAGACTCAAAAACTTGTTCTTAGGTTTATGTTTGACCATTCCAGGTTTCATTGCTGCTATGCCTAAGGTGACTTGGAAACGTGGAACCATTTCCCACACTGGCTGAAATCAAGTTCAAGGTGTAAAACCAAATACCTGTAATAATTTTTCATCTATTTCCCCCTGTGCAACAAAGCACCCCTGCCAGGATTCTCAGGAGGAGGGCGTGGCTCTGAAAATCATCTCAGGGTTACTTTGTTTCTCAGGGAATAACAGAAAGTTAGGATTTGGTTTATTCTAGGAAAGAATTTCAGCCAGTATCTTAACTGCAAAAAAGATGGAAGGAAATCATGTGGTTTGGTTATAGAGATACAGTACAAGTCTCTTCAAAGATCATCGATTCTAGACCAACCATCTGCCAGTGTGGAAAACCTGTACTACAGTAGCTTTCTTGAGTTTCATGTTAGTCTGTGATGAATCAGAGAAGGGGAAAACCAAAAAAAGACAGACTGTTGTGGCTAGAGTTGCCATAATTCTCTCCCACAACACCGGGAGAGACGTATACTTGACAAAAATGGGTGGGTTATCTATAAAATAGCCTTTTAAAAAACAAATATAATGACAGCTATATTTTGCATTAAATATATCAATATATAAATGAATTTATTTACAATAGTTAATTCTTACTGTAAGGTGATCTGTTGTACTTCTGAGAAGTTGTGTTGCAGTCAACTCTTAATGTCCTCAGTTCCACGAAACACACTGGTCACTGGTGGTGTGAGGCAAGGATGTTAAGATTTGTCTCCAGGTATACTCCAACTGAAATGTAGCAGGAAATCACTCGTTTGATGGCGAGAGTTCAAATTTATTTTAATGACGTGTTATAATACACAATCAGTAAGTTTTTAAAATCCAGGACTTTTAACATGATTTTTATTGAACTGGCCAGGACAATTTTTCTGACTTTGAATCTGGGACAATCCCGGTTTTCCAGGACTTGTGGTGAACCTAGTTGTGGCACCTTAAAGACTAATTGCTTATTTCAATCTGAGCTTTTGTGGATAATGTCTATTCTTCAATTGTAAGAATAAGACTACATGTCAATCATTTATACATGGCTTCAAAAAACAGTGATTGGTTGTACACGAGTTGCACATTGTGTTTGTAAATGGAGAATTACAAGGTAGGTTGACTGGGCCTCTGAGAGACTTGGGACCCAGTTTTATAATTCTTTACTACCTTTTAACAATGCTTTCAGAGTAATTGAGAGAGGGATTAAAAAAACTTTAAACAATGAGTGCAGAATTCATGTGATCATAGAAGAGTAATGACATAAGTAATGCTAGCAATATTGCCTGCTATCTGTTGCACAACTAACCATATCCTCATTGTACAGTTGATTATGTGACCAATTGTATGACAGATAGATAGTGAAATTCAAAAATTGCTTGTGTGATTGCCCTATGAATTTTTGACTTTTAACAGTATAGTATTTGTTTTCTGCATTGGCTCATTGTTAATGTTGAATACCTTCTTGTTTCAGGATAGAAATCAGTAAATATTTAAGGAACCAACACTAGCCACTAAAGATGAAACGTGATATTAATAGTTACTATGTTCATGGTGGACTTTCACCATTAAAACCTGCTGCAACAGACACAAGACCAAAGGAGTTCCCTATTTCTAATTATGATGAAGAGTTTTGTAAAGACTGCATTAAAGAGAGACTGTCGTACAGTGGCCTGCACCATGAAAGCCTCAAAAATGTCAACATCAAAAGTGAAGAGAAACCTTTACATAACAAAGAAAATCAACTGGTGCCATGGACACATGTTCAGAATGCCAGTGAAATAGATAACACAAGTGAAGACAGTGGGTACTCTTCTTTATTGGCCCACCATCAGGAACCCAATGAACATGAGGACACTATGCTATTGGCAGGAAATATTAGTAATACACCAAATCACACTTACAGTCAGAGAAATTTTTTACTCCCAGTCCTCCATTTTGAGGAACTTGTCTGCTCAACTTTGAAAAAAACTAGTAGAAGAAATCTAAATTCATGGGCTTTAGTCTTGGATAAGATGGCCTCTAAGCAAAGTATGGAATTTATTAATTTAATTGGCAAAAAAATGGGACTAGATAAGTTGGACATTCTTGGTGAACTCTTTCATTGGAACTTCAGGCATCTTTTAGCAACCATCTTAAGACATCTTGATCACATGGATTTAATAAAGTGAGTAATTATTTTATTTTCCATTGAAAAGCATATATTAAATATTATTAACTATAGGGGTTTTAGTCATCTCCAGTAACCCTTTTCCTTGCACAGGTACTATTTTTATCATGTAAAATATTTTATAAAGAAAATCAATCAAGCTATATTAGGAAACCTTACTTATAAGTCAAAATTATACAGCCAGTGAGAGATGTGCAAACCCATTATATTGAACAATGGCTGAAATCCTGTAGCCTTAAGTATGTCTGTAGGAGGTTTTCAAAAAGTATTTCCTAATTTTGTCCTATGATTCCCATGTAATCTCTTTCAACATTGAGAAGCTGTGGGAGCTGCTGGACAAGAGGAGGAACTCTAGTTACTAAAAGTCATGGCCATTGATAAAGTTATCCTAATGGTAGCAATATTTTTAAATACTTCATCCTCCTATCCTAGGCTTTTTGATGATGAAAAGCATTACTAAGCACCAGAAATACATAGATTTGCCACTGTTAGTGGCATAATCAGTCTTTTGCAGTTGTACTTTCACCAAGAGGATTTCAACCTAAATGTATTTTATCATTTTTCTTTTCCACTTTCATTTAAATTGAATCCAGTATAAAGCACGTAGTGGATTCTTCTCAAACCTGCATATTTCTTGTCTTTAAAGAGGCATTACTAAGATAAGTACAAAGAAAAGGGTGAGAGGAACAAAATACATACAGTAGACCCTCACATAACAACGTTGCTTGGTTCCCCAAATAGCATCACTATAGGGGAAACGTCGCTGTGAGGTTTCCAATGGCAGGTGCGCCATCTAGTGGCAAAAAACTCATCCCCACAACTACGGTTTTCGTTGTGCGGATAGTCACGTGGCGAGTGATGATGCGTTGTAGCGGAAATGACGCTATTTGAACGCATCGTTAATCAAGGGTCCACTGTATACCGATTAAGTCAATTGCTTTTTTTCTAACCTAGGAAATCTACAAAGGTCCATTTGAAAACATAAACTTAATTTGCACAGTAGAATGATACGGAATTTGATTTTTCTTTCTGAATATAATTCAATTTGTTTTAACAGTGTAGCTAAAGTGAGCACAACATGGAAGAAAATTGTACAGGATGACAAGTGGGCTTTCCAGATGTATAACAAAGCACTAAAACTCAGTTTGGTAAGTTTTATAAAAATACAAAATACTTCACTTCTAAATTAGGTAAAGGTTGCCTTAGCCTGAAAGCCTGTTGTATCAGACTAGCGTGCGGTGTTCATCTTCATTTACAGCCAGTGAGACAGCTTTGTCTGTGTCTACAGATGTTTCTGTGGTCACTTGGCAGGCATGACTAGACACTGAAGTGCACGGAATGCAGTTACCTTCCCACCAAAGCAGTACCTATTTAACTACTTGCAATTTCTTGCTTTCAAACTGCTAGTTTGGCAGGAGTTGAGACAGAGTTGGGAGCTCACTCTGCTGTGCGGCATTCAGGTCTCAAACTGCTGACCTTCCTGTCATCAAGTACAACATCTTAACCACTAAGCCGCCCCAGTCCCATTACTTATAAGCTAAGTTTTAAAAGATTCATTTTATGTTGCTAAAGTAATAGAATATATTCACATTTAATAAAATAAAATTGTTTCAATTTATATTCTTTCCTCCATCCATCACTACTTTCAGTACTGTCGCTCTACTGTTGGTTAGACAAAAATTAGTTGCCAAGTCTTGGCACTTTTGAATGCTAAAATAGGAAAACATACTTTTAAGTATTGATTTTCCCTTCCCTAGATTTCTCCTATCACACTGGTTCTTCCCTTCAGTTACATAACCTTTTTGCTATGAAATTTAAATTTTTGCATCTATTTTTGAGAGCCTTATTTTCTAAAGATTTAGACATGCATGTTCCAAGAGTATTAGCAGATCATAGCATTCCTTAGCCTATCTTGCTATTAATCTACTAATACAAATCTTATTTTGCCTTACCAGAACAACAGTGCAAAGCCCTCCAGAGAAGTGGATACAAGGGAATATGCTCTTCACAGAGAAGCATTCAGTCATGTTCAGAAGGTAGCAACTGTACCAATCAGCTTTTCCAAAAAGTCATCCACAATCAAGGCAAACAACCAGAGCTCTTCCTCTTTCAGTCGACACGCTTTGTTTTCTGAGGTAACACATGTTTCCAAATTCTGATTGGTTTCCAGCACTTCTGGTTCTCTTACATTATTAGCAGGCTTTCCAGCTGCAGTGGTTCCATTGCAGTCTGGCCAGGTTATCCTGCTATGGTAATAGAGTAGACCATACTGCCAGTAATTCATTGTCAAGTGTCAGGCGGCAGTTAACTAACCTGACCACCCTGAGGACTAACGGCCTTGGGTGGTGAAGTCCACTGGGGGGAAGGGTGAGGGTCCCAAGTGGATTAAATCCCACTTGGATCCATCTTGATGGAGAGTAGCAGCTTCATTATCAATACTGGCCTGGGGCTGAGGAGGACTTTGTGTGCCAAAAGGGCTCAGGACCAAAAAGTGACTCATGGAACTGGATCAGTGGTACGGGGGTCATGCTGTGATATGGAAGACAGATGAAAGGCCACTGCATTATATTCTCAGGACAGTCGTCATGGCTGATCATGATGGTCACCAATATTCGGATATGGCAGAAGAAGTGGTCCCACATCAAATCACAATTAAGCTTATCCATATTTTGTGATGCCAAACTCCTTACCGTGCTGGGTTTTTAGTTTTGAGTGTTGGGCTTTAAAGTAGAGGAAGCCTGAGATTTTTTACAGATGAGACAACAAGATGAATACATGATGCATTCCATTAGGTTTCATTTGATCCAGAAGTCAATCTGATGATTGTTCTTTTCCTTGGACAGGTCGCCAAGACTTTGAAAAACAGCGAGAGCCTAAAGTTTTGCCATCACTGTGGTTCTCCTGCAAGGTATGATTCCTATCTCCAAAGAGCAACGTGCACCCGCGAAAGTTGCAGCTTTGACTTTTGCACTCGATGTTTATGCACCTACCATACTGCCAAAGACTGCACAAGTGGAAAGTCTATGAAGCCACTCTCCAAATTAGGGCCCCTTCCTGGTTCCAAAAAAAGCAAAAATAATTTACGGAGGCTGTAATGCATGCATCAAAGGTTATGCTAGCAATGGCCTGAATTGTGAACCCAGAAGAAAAGTAAATGTGAAAGTATAGGTTCATTATAACATTTTAAAAAAGAAACCTAGAATGTATTATGAAATTTATATTTCTTAAAAGTTAACTTTTAAAGAAACTTATCGTCTTCATCTGCCCCTTTAAATGGATATTCAGCATAAATTTTAACGCATATGCATTTAGTTTTGGGGTGGGAAAGTTAGACTCGCTTGTTCTTTTTATCAAGTAGACTGACTGGAGTTTTTTTTATTGAGGGGAGGGTTAAATAAATCTGTTTTAAGGAATGAGATTTTGTTTTAATGTACTCAGACTTCATCTTTTTAAAACACCTTCATAACTTTTTACACTGAATGTTATAATGAACAATGGATATGAAATGTCATGACAAAATTTCCTATCTGAAATATTTGATAACTTAAGTTTCAATCTATTTCGATACTTTTGATAACTTAAGTTTCAATCTATTTCGATAGTTTTGGATGTGATCATTTTCCTATCAACTCCTGCCTTTATAATTGTTTAGAGGATACTGTCCCTAAACATTTTATTTTCATATCCTGTTTGTGACTATATATGTTTGTAAATACTTAACTATTTGTCTGTCTCTTTATGCTGAAAAATAAATTAAACTTTATATATAATGCCACCACTTTTATGTTTTTGTTATATCCAACAAATGACTTAGGTCAGGTTCAACTCTGCATAGACACAACTTCACATACAGGGAGACATTTGCATCCCCTGGCCCTTCCCCAGACTGGCCCTTGGAATAGATGTATAGTGGTACCTCGCTTAAAGACCGTAATGTGTTCCACAGGATTGCTCTTTAAGCGAGTTTTCTCTTTAAGCAAAACACCATTGCATGTGACCAATTGTGACTTCTAGTGGGGGGCGGGGGTGATTGTGACCCCCAATTTAATTGTTAAGCGAGATTTTGGTTGGTTTTAGTTGTTAAGCGAGGCGATCGTTCAGAGAAAATTCTGCTCTTTAAGCGAGTTAGTCTCTAAGCGAGGCACTCTATGCAAGGTTTTGCTGTATTATAGTATATATGGACAACTTGCAATCTGGGATGGGGAGAGAACAGGAATTAGGTATTTTAGAGATGAGTTTCTCCATCTTGAAAACAATAACATTCAAGGTCTTTTTATCATTCCCAATATAAACAAAACAACACAATTTGCCTATCCAATATATGGTTTCCCTTTTTTTAGAGTATTAATCCGTGGTGATGAAAGTCTATGATAGTAAGTGCCCTAGGTTTTAGCTGCACAGCAAGATGGAGGGCTACACTGAAAGCAGGACAAGTGATTTATGAGGAACTGTAACAAAGTTACAACAATGGTAGATTAAACAGGACAAACTCTTGTTTGGTCATGATTCCTGGCACTTTGTTTCTGTTGTCCACTTAGTTTTGCTACCCCACTCCCTGCCCCCAATGCAGTGGTTTAGCTGCAGCACTGCAGTCAACAATGCTGATAAATTGAGTTTGATCCCAACAGGCTCAATGACTCCATTGTTCTGAGGTCGGTGTCATGATACACACGGGGGAACATAGAACATTCATCCCATTCTCCATGTCATGAACCCAGGAAGAGGTATCAAGGTTATCAGGGGGTACCAAGACTTGGGGTACCCATGTAGGGTGATCCGTCTAGGTTCAGCGGGCCACCTACCCCGAGAACACCCTCCCTGGTCCACTGCTGCTGGAATGGGAAGATGGCACTTCTGCACCTAAGGCAGGAATGTGGTAGCAAGGCTGAATAGAAGTCTGTTATATTGCCACCTGTTCACACACACACAGAGCGGACTTGGTCCTGGGAAACTGCCCTGCCCAAAGATAGCTTTTACCTCCAAAGGCTGGGATGCCCTGACATAATATTCCCAGGCCGATGATTGAAGCAGGTGTTCCTTAGGATCACTGTGGCAACCTTATCTCCCAAAGTAAAATGTTCCTTTGAGAAAGGTTGCTCCGCAAGGCTGAGCTCTTGAGAAAATGTAGCCTTTTAGCTTGGCTTCTCTCCGCTTTGCAAAATACTCCCCTTCTTGTTCAAAGATGAGGCTTTCTCGATGGCTTTTGAGGCTTTTTTATTGAAGAAGAATAATCATCCAAAGATATATCAAAATGCAGATTAAAGCAATCAATCTAACTACTTTGAATACTGTCTATGCTAAGCATATCCATAGATCGGACCCCTATATCTATCCTAACTTAAGCTATGAAAATAAGAAATAACTAAGTTGGCATTTCTTCTGTCAGATTCTAAAGTCCTTTGCCCCGATGGTTTCGGCAAAGACTCAGAGCTGCTAATGCGCTGGACTTTGGGCTGGAAGCCCCCATAGGATTTCCTTAGATCTCCATGGTCTGTGTTCGAAGTGATGTGGGCTAAAGCCTCCTCCCAAATGGTGCTCTCTGAATTTCAGGTTTAAATATATTTCTGGGGTCCTCACACCTTCCTCCAGAATGTTAAACATGTGAGAATACAGATCATTGTTTTGACTAAGTGTTGTTTACCCAAACAGGTGTTTACGATGTAACCAAATTCCCAGACACGAAATGATGTAACCTAATTCTCAGGTTCTGTACAGGTGTTGTTATCACCCTGTCCCCAGATGTTTGAACAGGTGTTGATGGCCCATGATCCACTTCTATGTGAATGTCACCTTTCCCCTTTCTCTAAGGTGTGATGGGTTATTGATCAATTGTAACCTCAGGAATCCCCCTTGTTATGCAAGTGTGAGCTCCCTCACAGGTATCTAAGTAGCATTGCTACTTAGCAACCTAGATGCCTAGTGATGTGTTATTGTGTGGCATGTGTTTGGTATGCAGAGGACATCAGTGTCTTCCTATTGAGCCAGTGATCCTCAAACCTACAGAGAATATACTATATGAATCTTCACACTTAATAAATATAAAGAAAATTAAAATATGAAATAATCCCTTGTGATTATCATGACATAAAATGCCAATTACGTTGTGAATCACCCAGAGGGTGCTCTGAGTGCTTTGGAGTGGTGTATAAAGGCAACCACAATTGCTATTCTGGAGAACTGATCTTTGGAGAAGGCTGTTGCATAACTAGATCTCTAAGGCTCTTATGTAGCACAGTCTGTTTAGGAAGTAACACACCAAACTTTCAGACAAGCTGCAGTAATGGAGTTTTGTCAACTGTTTTATGAGAACCTGCAGGAACCCCTGTTTTACCATAAAAGTAAATCTAAACAGGATCTTAAATACAGTAAAAACCCCTACTTACGTAAAAAGTCTGTTCTGTAGGCTTTTATGTAAATCGGTTTTTTACCTAACTCGAAGCAAACTCATAGGAAAAATGCATGTTTTTACTTAACTCGAAGCAAACCCATAGGAACAATAAATTTTTACGTAACTTGAAGCAAACCCATAAGAAATTGTGTTATGTAAATCAGGATATTTATGTAAATCGGAACATGGTTTTAGTGCAAAAATCATTTAAGTCGAATTTTATGTAACTTGAGGCATATTTAACTCAGGGTTTTTACTGTATATCTCTTTGAAAGGTTATTCCTTCTCTCACTCAGGTTATGGGGATCACAGAAGACACCCCAGTGTCATTTAAAAGAAACCTTGAAGTTCTGGTTCGAGCAAACAATTCTTGCCAGAAACTATTGACATGCCAAGTTGTCCCCACAAAGGTATTAATCATGGAGGTATAAAAAACAGGAGTTGACATGACATCACAGACTTGAAGCCAACTAATCTGACAGTCCGTCATGTTAGTTGGCCCAAAACATTGCCTTATGGTGCTTTGATTGTGTGGAGTCGTGAAAGTAGATCAGGGTTTCCCCTTTAATATCAGTGGGTGGGGGTTGTGATCCACCTCCCTGCTGGCTCCCCTGGGTTCAGAAGGGTGGGGGGACAGACCCCTTTTGTCCCCCCCAACCCTCACAGGACCCGGGAGAGGGGATCAAATCCACCCCACCCCCTGATCAAAAGGAAAACCCGATCGGAGGTTTCCCTTTAATATCAGTGGGTGGGTGGTTGCAATCCCCCTCTCCAGTGGCTCCCCTAGGTTTGGGGGACAAAAGGAGTCTGTCTCCCCAACCCTCCTGAACCCAGGGGACCCAGCGGAGAGGGGGAATTCCCCCCCCCCGACACCCCCCATATTAAAGAGAAGAAAGCAAGTGGTTTCTTCTCTTTAACAATGGAGTGTTGGTGTGTGTGTGGATTCATTCCCCTCTCCCTGGTCCCCTGGTTTTGGAAGGGTTGGGGGGACAAAAGGGGTCTGTCCCCCCAACCCTTCGGGACCCGGGGGACCCGGGAGAGGTGATCGATTCCACCTCCTCCCAAACACTCCGTTTTTAAAGAGAAACCGCTTGGTTTCTTCTCTTTAATAACGGGGTGTTCTGCAGGAGGATCCCCTCTGCCGGGTCCCCTGGCTCTGGAAGGGTTGGGACAGACCGCTTTTGTCCCCCCAACCCCCCCCCCAACCCAGGGGACCCAGGAGAGGGGATCAATCCACCCCCCCTCCAACACAAGAGGCAATCGTAAACGGTAGTCTGCTAATGTTTTGGTCCTAATATGGCAGCAGGCCACGCCTACTGGCTCCAAAAAACTTACAGCATGAAGCCTGTAGTGCCATCTCCTGTTTTTTATACCTCCATGGTATTAATAGAGGAACCTGCTCTAGTCCAAAGTGTAACACTGCCAACTCGAACAACTGTTAGAACGTCCTTTCCCAGCATCAACAATAATATTGGGTTAGAACAGGCCAGGGTTCCCAACCTTTTCAAGTCAGTGGCCGGGTCACGCTCTCTCAGTCAGCTTCGAGGGCTGGACAGCCATTTTGCCTTTCCTGCATGATGTGGGTGGCCATTTTGTCCCAACAGCTTCAAAGGGGTGGCCATTTTGTTTCTCAAATGTCCTTGGAGGGGTTGGGACTGCATGAAATTGCACTGGGGGCCAGATCCAGCCCATGGGTCTTAGGTTGGGAACCCCTGGGTTAAAATAAAGTCCAGAAGACCTCTCCCTTCAGTGCCTCCTGGGCACCTTGTAGTTTGACCCTGTTTTTTTGGGTGGTGGTGGTGGTGGCTTTGGCTTTTCTAGACTGAGTCCTTTAAGACAGTCCAGGATATAGTCAGCTAAGGAGGGTTGGGTTTTGAAACCACAAAACTGGCTTATACGTCAGAGTCTGGCTACTTTCTTTCCCATCAGGCCCACCCCTCTACCGCTTCCTCCTTGCTGATTGCCCTCTTATATCTTTGTCTTGCTCTCTGATGTTGTCCACTTGGAAGGCTTTTCTCCACTTCTCTAACTTTCTGCCTTTTGGGTTTCTTCATTCTGGCTCTATTGGAGTATTAAGTACTGAGTAATGCCAGAAGACCTGAGGCTCAATGGAGTGAGCCCCCATCTCTGTCCCAGCTTCTGCCAACCTAGCAGTTTGAAAGCAAGAAATTGCAAGTAGATCAATAGGGACCACTTTGGTGGGAAAGGTAACAGTGTTCCATGTTTAATCATGCCTGCCACATGACCATGGAAACGTCTGCAGACACAGACACTGCTGGCTCTTTGTCTATAAATGGAGATAAGCGCCACCCACTAGACTCATATAGGACTAGCTTTTGAGCAAGGACAATCTTTACCTATGCCTGCTTTCTAGCTTTGGCAGAGGCCCTTGGAAGGACACTGAACATGAAAGTAGGGCTTTCTTTGTGCCCACAGCCATCATCTTACAATCCTGTGGGGAGACTAATTTGAAATGACCTCTTACTGCCCTAATAATATTTAAACCAAGTTACTGAAGTGGCTTTCTTCACTTGCATACCTTTTTGTTTATTTGTTTATTTATTTTTCATGCTTATATACCGCCCACTCAGGTACAACCCAACGCAGAGCGGTTTACATAGCGGACAGTAAATACATAAAAGACACATAATAAAACAAAGTTAAAAGTTAAAAAACCCACCCCTAAAAGGTGCGCAAGTACCGAAGGGACCTTGGGGGAAGGCACACTTCTCTATACCAACCACCCAACGGTACCCCCATCCCCACCCGCACCCCAAACTTGGCCCGCCAACCAGGTCTTTAGTTCCTTCCTAAAGGGCAACAACTCCGTCTGGAGACGCAGTTCCACAGGCAGGAGGTTCCAAAGGGCCGGTGCGGACACGGAGAAGGCCCTCCTCCTTGTGCCAGAGAGGCGAGCCCCCCTGGCTGATGGCACAATTAGAGAGCCCCTCTGGTCCGCTCTGGTTGGACGGACAGACGTCCTTAGGGCGATGCGGTCTCTGAGATACCCTGTTTGTTTTAGGGGTAGACATGGATATCCACAGTGACAGTTATATGAGCCACAAACATACTATCAGAGCTAAGTATCACTAAAGGTAAAGCTAAAGGTTTCCCTTGCTCAAAAGTCAGTCGTATCCGACTCTAGGGTTCAGTGCTCATCTCTGTTTCAAAGCTGAAGAGCCAGTGCTGTCTGCTTCTGCAGACATTTCTGTGGTCATGTGGCAGACATGACTAGACACCGTAGCACACGGAACGCTGTTACCTTCCCACCGAAGTGGTCCCTATTTATCTACTTGCAATTTCTTGCTTTCAAACTGCTAGGTTGGCAGGAGCTGGGACAAAGACGGGAGCTCATACCGTCCTGCAGTACTCTGGAATCGAACTGCTGACCTTCCACCTCCCAGTCAACGTCTTAGCCACCCAAAATACAGTACTGTATATCCAAAGTGTGTGTGGGGTGTGTGTGAAATGCAGGTAGAGGCAGAGTGCAAGAATGCTTCAGCTGAAAATACTGACGCAGCTGCCACTAACACTTATATATAGTTCACTTTCCATTTTTAATAAGCCCCGTTCCATCAGATCTAACACTTAAGCGAGTGCTTTAGTTTGAAGTGTAGCAGACTGATGAAAGTTCAGCTGACCAACTAGCCTGGAAGAAATTATAACAGTGTGGGGAGCAGATTAGCTGGTCTAGCTGAGATCTTAAATCCTTGCTTTCTTATTTCTTCCTTTGTGCATTCTTGATTCTTTTTGTTTTGAATTTTTCAACCTCTGGTGACATGTTGCCAAACATTTTGGTCTTGAAGCCAGGGTTCCACAACTTGAACTACAGAAGAAGTTAGATGCTGGAAACTATGTATCAAAAGCCACATTTCCTCTATCAAATCTTTTAAACGAGGGGCGCCCAATACTATGGGCTCGTGGGCCTGATCCAGGCTCAGACACCCTCATCACTCCCGGAAGTGGAAGTAAATTGCTTCCAGGAGCAACAAGGACGGTGTGAGGCGTTGGGGGCACCCCTGGTTTAAGCAGAGAAAATGGCAACCTAAAATAGGGTTACCATAATTCCCTCTCACAAAAACTGGACAGAAGTAAAGGTTGCCCTTGCTCGAAAGCCAGTCGTATCCGACTCTAGTGTTCAGTGCTCATCTCTGTTTCAAAGCTGAGCCAGCGCTGTCTGCTTCTGCAGACGTTTCCGTAGTCATGCAGCAGGCATGACTAGACAACCGGAGTGCCTGGAACGCTGTTTACCTTCCCACCAAAATGGCCCCTATTTATCTACTTGCCATTTTTTTGCTTTCAAACTGCTAGGCTTGCAGGAGCTGGGACAAAGACGGGAGCTCATTCTGTCCTGCAGTATTCAGGTATCGAACTGCTGCCTGCTACAGAGGCCAAGGCACGTTTCTTTCTCCCCACCCCCTTGTTTACTAAGCTGCTGCTGCTACTTGCTGGTCATTCCAATAGAAGTGGAAGAATTTTTTTTCCTTCCAAATCAAGGGGTTTGAAAACTGTAAATTTTCCATGTTTTTTATGGAACCGTGCGGAACAGTTACAAAACGTGAAATTTACGGTTTTCCGTTACATATGGCAACTCTAGCCTAAAATCTATCTCATCCTGTTGCAAAACAGAATGCAAGGAGTGTTTTACTTCTTCCGGTGGGAGAAACCACGTGACCCTCCCACTGAACCATGTGACTGGCCCCGTGGCCTGAAAAGTTTAGGCACCCTTGTTTTAAAATGTATGCTTCTTATGAAATGCTATACAGTACTAGTCATATCTTTAGGTGAAGGCCCCCCTTTGATTGAAAGCCAATTGCATCCAACTAGGGTGTTGTGCTCGTCTCCATTTACAGCCACAGAGCTGGTGTTGTCTGGATCTACACACATTTATGTGGTCATGTGGCAGGCACAAATAGCTGTTGCACACAACGCTGTTACCTTCCCACTGAAGCCGTACTTATCGATCTACTTGCAATATCTTGCTTTTAAACTGCTAGGTTGGCAGGAGCTGGGACAGGATGATGGGAGCTCATTCCATCGTGCAACACTTGGGTCTTGAATTGCAATGGTTTGCATGGAGACACTTCTAACTTCTTTTGTCATGAAGAGAAAGAATTTGTCAATTGAGTCAGTAAGATAAATGTAAGAGCTACAAAGGAACGCCAGCAAGGTGCTCCATGGTTGTTTCTCACACGGTACCCTAATGTTAGAAACAATGTATGCCGAATGTAACCTACAGCTGAATATTCTCTATTGTTTCCTATGTCACCAATTCTGCTTCCTTTCTATTGAATGTGCTATTGTTCCTGTACTCTTATCTGCTGCTGAAATTTTGGCAATAAAAAATATTCTGATTGAGGTTGGTTCCTTCAGAGCTCTCCTCAAGCAGTCGGCTGGACCATAACTGCTTGAGCATTTTCATGGTATCAGGATTTCCTCCCACAACAAGTGGTGCCCCTTGTGAGGTGACCAACGGCAACAATCACTCACCCTCGCCTGGAAATAGGCTTTGAGCTCCAGCTCCCAGGGTGAGTAACAATGGGTCAGAAACTAACTTCTGAACAACAGCAACATGCTAAAGACCTAGAATTTCTAGTAAGCAAATGTTACCACAAGAATGAAAAAACTAACATTGAGAATCTGCTTTTGAAAATTGCTAAAGAATGTCCATGGTATCCCACGAATGGCTCTTTGTCCCTTAAGGACTGGCACAGACTTTGGGATTTCTTTTGAGAGGAGCCCCACGAGTCTGTCGCTATTCTCTACACTTGGCAAATCTGTTACGAAGCTATAGAAAGATTGAACAAAGGTACCTCCAGAAATGCATTGTTCCAATATGAGCTAGACGCAACATCTTTTCCCCAACTTCTCCCACCGGCGGACCTGGCTCTGTCCACGCTGAAATCACCCCCAACTGGTGGAAACAAGGTTACCCCTAGGAATGCATTGTTTCAGTGTGAGCTAGAAACAGCATCTTTTCCCCAACTGCTCCCACCGGCAGACCTGGCTTTGTCCGCGCTGAAACACCCCCCCCCCCCCAATACGCTCCTCCACCAGATCCTGATCCCGGTGGTCACCAACTGTACCAGGGGCTGAGAGAAATGGCTCAGGAGGCTGTGAGGAGGGGGAACGCGGAGGATGTCAGTGATGCAATGCCCTTGTTGGCTGCTTGTCCGATTGTCGTGGGAACAGGGGGAGTTCAACAGTACAACAATCAGTCATGGGGCATTTACAAGGAGCTCAGGAGAAGTGTCAAAGAGAATGGCATGCTCAGCTACTTCACCATTTTGATGGTAGGGGGGCTTGCCAACTACACTGACATGCTTCCTCTGGATTGGAGAATGCTGATCAAAGCCATGATCACCCCTTCTCAGTACGTGGTTTTCATGCAAGAATGGACTGCTCGGGCCGTGGCTTGCTCCGTTGTCTACAGAGGCCTGATGGGCAGGGATACAAAATTGCAGTGTCAGTTCACAAAAGGCATTGGGTAGGATAGAACCCTAGAGAAAAAGTCTGTAGCCCAGGTGGAAATGGAAACACTTAACCTGATAAAGCATTCTGAGAAATCAATTTGAACACATGAATGTGTGCTGAGAATGTGGGAGTGTGTGGGCGCCCATAGAATGTGTGTATAAGTGAGAGAATTTGTGTTTGCATGATTGTGTGTGATGGTATTTGTGATATGTTGGGGTCTTGTTCTAAAAATACTAATAAGAATGTTGATAGTGAAATCTGTTCATGGTTTTGATACCTGTACCTTGTTTTTATATCTAGGGGAACATAAAGTGGGTAGGTCAGTAACTTAGAAATTAAGTATATAGCATGGACATTAAGTTGAATACAGCCATCCTTTTATACAGGGTGTGGAAATGCAATTAGTGACCCACCCGGGTCACAGGAAATTTTAGTTTGCAATCATAAGGGAACATTTTGAAGGGAAAAAAATTGCATGTTGCCTAGCCCTGAATCTCTCCTCATGCCTTTAGGGTATAGAGGAAGGGAGATTCTCATCATGTTGGCTCATTTTTCCATTTTAGAAATGAAAATTCGGAAACACAGTGGTTCCAAAAATGGGATGCTTGCTCACACATAGTTTCTCTTCACATCCTACTGGACAAATTAATCAAGTTGTGGTTGTTGTTTTTTTTTTTGGGGGGGGGGGGAATGTTACAGAAAACAGTATCTGAACATGTGGTTACTCATTTATCTGTGTAAGATAGACAAAGTTGGTTAAAAGTGCTCCAAATCAGTTTCATTTGGGAATCGCATTGAATGGTTTTGAGGGGGGAAGAAATCACTCCCCCTCCTTTTCTGCTTGGCTTAGAACAGGCAAACTGTTAGTGCCTGGCTCTCTATCTCACCTTTTTTCATGGCACAGACTGGCCAGCTGTTCTGTGGCAGAGGGGTGGAGAGAGAAGCTGCTGGTCTCTTGGCGGACCAGGATTGGGGGAAGGGAATTGTTTTTTGTTAGTCCACCCCCAGAGTGTAGATAAAACCATTTGGAGATTTCCTGACTTTGATTCCGCTGGTTTAGGTCATCGTGAGCAAAAATATTTGGTGAAATAAAGATTTTTTTAAAAAAATGACATGTCTAGTCAACTTATGCATTTTCATTTCAAAGCTTCTTTCCAGAGAATTAATCATTTATTCTTTCAGGATTGCTATTTTTGTCTCAGAGGAACACAGCATTCCATTTCGTTCATCAGGCTGGGACTGATAGAGTAACAGTTTGCAAGGCTTTGGCTGGACTCCCAGAATCACACAAAGGTTTCTCATACAGATCTCTCATAGAGGGAGGGAGCAAATCAGAAGATAGGGGATTCTCAAACTTCAGACACTAACGGCCCACCGATAACCTCTCCCTCAGTCCTGACATCTGCTAATAAGGGACTGATCTTTGCACCTGAAAAAGTGCAGTGCACAGCTCCTTTTAACTACCTTGGGCACAAACTGCTAACCACCTGTTCTGCTCCTTTTCTCCCAACCTTAACTATGCCTTCCTCCTTCACACTGGTTTCTTTGCAGCAATTTTTAGGTCATCTCAATTGGGCACGTCCGTTTCTGGCGTTGCCAACGGACTTACTTAAACCTTTGTTTGATGGCCTGCGTGGTCACACCCATCCTGCTGATGTCATTCCCGTAACGAAGGCAATGCAGCATGCTTTCCATCAGCTCAATGTTGCTTTAAATCGTGTCATGGTTGACTGGGTAGTTCAGGAATATCCGCTTGGAAAGGCACACAAGTGAAAGCGATGCAACAGTTTTATTAAGTTGAAATCAATTGATAAATCCAAAATAATTCAAGTAGATTCGAATTCCATTCGATAATGGGAATTTTCAAGGGAATATTTTCCTCAGGAATCTACAATTATAATAACAACTCATTACTATCATGATACATACAGAGCAATATATACATATATACAAAAACCTATACATTATATATAAATCAGTCATATTATTGGTTTCATCAGAAAAGACTATAACCATCAGAAACATAATTACCTTTTGTATCATAAGTAGTTTCTCTGAAGTAAATTATTATTTCATATTTTTTTCATAATTTTATATTTGTAAGTGCATCCCAGACCTCAAATGGGGTATCTTGCTGTGTCGATGGACGTCAAAGAATAGAGGCTAACCAGGTTCCATAAATGGTGCATACAATTGAAAACAGCTGAGTCATAATTAGTTGTTTACAAAAAGCATGAGTAGTCCATATCTACATTGAGACCATGCGGGTATAAAGTATTAAAGCGATAAATGTAGAAACATTCTCTTTGCCTCAAAATCTGTTCTACATTTTGACATACAAAGAGGTCTGGTTTGTGGCGTTCCAGGATGACAAATTTGAAGTCATGATCACTATAGTTTAATTCAGTGAAGTGTCCAACCAACGGGGCTGTTAAATTACCTGTTCGAATTTTCGATCGATGTTCCCCTGCCCTAGTTTTCATTTGCCTAGTGGTGATACCGACATAACCCAAACCACATTTGCATTATTTTGGATTTATCAATTGATTTCAACTTAATAAAACTGTTGCATCGCTTTCACTTGTGTGCCTTTCCAAGTGGATATTCCTGAACTGCTTATATGCACCTTTTGGCCCCTCTACTCTTTGTTCTTTGCAATTAATGGTTGACTGGGTGCCAGCCCATGGTCCTCTAACACTTATTCTTCTTTCTACTCCTAAACTGCCTACAGGACTTTTAGCAGATCCTGTGGTTGGAGACAAGCTGCATATTGTGGAATGGCTATATCTTCCCTGTAACCCCCCCCCCTCGTAATATTTATTTGCTTTCACAGGCACTGATGGAACTGGTTTTGATGTTTTTTCTTGTTTTCTCCCTATCACTGTTGCTGAACATCGTAATCTCATGGAGACCTGCAGTGCCTATCAACTGGCATTTGCAGACTATGTTAATGAAATTTCTTTTTCCACTCCTAAGGACCCACGTTTGCAATTTATTCACCAGGTTCCTTGCTGCCTATCTACTTTACAGCTGGAGTGCCCTCTCCCAAATGCTTTAACTGTTTTCATTGACGCTTCCTTGCACTTCCGCCCAGTGTGCGGAACTTGCTGCTGTCATTCTCGCTTTTCAAACCTTTGCTGACGTTCTGTTTAATCTCATTGTTGACACTCAGTATGTTTATCGTCTGCTTAAAACACTTCCTACTGCCTATATTACTCCTGCTCTTGATCATTCTCTACTTTCGCAATTTCTGCACCTACAGAATTTACTCTGTGACCGTTGTCATCCTTACTTTGTTGCACATGTTCACTCCCACACAGGTTTTGCAGATGCTATTTCTCTTGGCAATGCTGCTGCCGATTCTACTCTCCATACCTTGCCTTTATTCACTGATCCTGTTCAAGCTCATGCCTATTTTCACACTAATGCCACACGTTTGGCACATCAATTTTCTATCCCTCATGCGCAGGCTAGGGACATCGTCTCTGCCTGCCCTTCTTTCCCTCTATCACCTATTTCCTATCCTTTTGCTGCTGTCAACCCACGAGGTCTAGTACCTGGGGCAGTTTGGCAAATGGATGTTACTCTCATTCCTGCTTTCGCTCCTCTCTCCCATCTCCATGTCACAGTGGATACTTGCTCTGGGTTCATTTGGGCCACCCCCCTCCGAGGGGAAACCACTCACCATGCAATCTCCCACACCATCCGCTCTATTGTGGCAATGGGTCGCCCCGGCCAATTGAAGACTGACTATGGTCCCTGTTACTCGTCCCTGGGGTTCCAGGAGTTCTGTACCCTATGGGACATTGAACTCCGCCACGGTATTCCCTACAACTCCACGGGTCAAGCTGTCATTGAGCGAGCTCATCACACGCTGAAATCTCTCCTTCATAAACAATTGAAAGGAAGGGGTCTCACCCCTGCTGAAGTCCCTGAGGCTTTGGCCAAGGCACTGTTCACGCTCAATCATCTCCTGACACCCCATGGTTCCATGCATACCCCAGTGGAATGGCATTTCCACCAGGAATTGCCATTGGAAAGACCCCTAGTCACTTTCAAGCAACCACCTTATCACACTTGGGAGGGTCCTGCTCCCTTAGTCAGTTGGGGGTGGGATTTTGCAGCTGTTTCCACTCCTGCAGGTACAGTCTGGATTCCTGGAAGGTGTGTCCAACCCTACTGAGGAGGGAGAGATGAGCTGGCACCAAGCACCAGCCAACCCGATTCCGGAGATGCAAGAAGCAATGTCCCTTAGCGGAAGTACCAAGAGGGCTCGGCGGAGAAATTGCCATCGTCCCCACCGCCAGTCAGGAGACTTGCCAAAAGTCACTTGGGGAATGGTAAAAAATTTATCAGCTCAGGCTAAACACCTCATTGTTCATGGAGGCCAAGAAGAGACTTCTGAGAATTATTTCGCTGCAATAGTGGCTTGCTTAAATGCTAATTCTACTGTCACAATATTGATTGGACTTATGCTTTGTTTGGTGGGAGAGGGAATTGCATTTAGTCCCGGACCCACCAGAACGCTGGTGGAGATGCCGGAAAATGGACAATTTGCATTTCAACCTGGACTCATTGACATGCCCGAGGAGGGACGGGAAAAAAACAGACTTTCACATAATCCCAGGCCCATCGGAAAACCAAAGCAGGGACTGGGGAAAAATGGACTGTTACCAACTCCCAGGCCCACTGAAATATCAGAGCAGGGCCTAGGACATGGACTGAACCTTGGACCTGCTGGAATACCAGAACAAGGTCTCTGGGAAAATAATGCTTTTGTGTTAGATGCTCAGATTATGGCAAAAAAGATGGATTATGGAGATTGTTGGATATGTATGCATATGCCCACTAGAGCCCATGGAGGTTTGGTTTTTCATGCTGTCCCACTCAATGACTCCCTATGTAAGGCACCCACGCCCATGTCTGGAGTATTAGTTAACCAAGCTGGTACTAATGTCATATTGGCTGTAGGGGACAGAATCTAAGAGAGGGCTGCGTTTTGCTGGTCCCATAGCAATGGCACTGGCAAAAACTGCACCAAGATGGGAGAGTATCCCTATTGTGCAAAAACTTTCAATGTTCTTTCAGAGTGGCCAGCGCTCAATACCTCCAACCCAGACTACACATGTGTCACTGAATATGAATGTCATGAACAAGTAACGGGCAATCGCACACACCGCACTCAAGTGTGCAATCTTGTATGGGCTATGGTACGTCAGGTGGTCAGTCCTCGGTGGGGAATTACTAATTTGTTGGGGAACCTCTGGATGCTATGTGGTCGGAGAGTTTATAGGTTCATTCCCCCCTGGTGGACTGGCACCTGCATGCTTGGGTATCTCTTGCCATCCGTCATGATTTCATCCTCTATACAGGGGGCCCGGCTTCGCAACCGTCGAGCCTCCCATCCTTTGAAATGGTCTGGTTGGGCAGAGGTGGGAAGAGCCATTATTCCGGCTGTTGGCACATCTGCCAACTACAGAGATATTCACATCTTGGCTAATTGGACTGTTGCTATATTTAATGAGTCAATCAGAGCCCTAAAATTGGCCAACCAAGAAATGGGTGAAATAAGAGAGGTTGTTCTCCAGAATCGATATGCTTTAGACATAGTGCTTGCCAGTAAAGGTGGACTTTGTGCGCTCATTCATTCACATTGTTGCATATACATTTCTAATTTCCAAGCTAATATTATTCATACAATCAATGCCATGGAAGATATGGTTAAGGATGCACCCTTCCAAGGCACTTTAACTGATTGGTGGAAATCATTGTGGTCATGGTTGCCTCGAATTGGTTGGGTGTATCAATTGCTCATGTGTTTGATTATTGGAGGTTGTTTTCTCATACTTCTCGGCTGCTGCATCCAATGTGTTCCTAACTTGTTTCTTATGGTTTCCCCGTGCCCCGTTGGGCATGGGACGGCCAGGCAGAGGCCGCTTGAGTGAGAAGGCTCCTGACGGTGGCTTCTGTGGGCAGCCATATCAAGGGGGGTGAATAAATTATAGGGCTATAGGGTTTGATTCACCCAATTAACGTGACCTGACCAGCGGCTCTGCCAGACAGGCAGAACGCTATCTCCTGCATCTCCTGTGTATAATTAGGCAAACATTCTTCCCCCTGGCTTGGCACTAATCTCGGGCGCAAACAGGGACCATGTTTGCCCAGCCGGTAAGCCCGAAACAATAGGGCTTCCCCTGTCAAATGTTTACCTGTCATAATCAACTTCCCCTGAAGAGTTTTCCCAATTAACCTGAGTAAACATGTAACTTGATTGAATCACTGGTGACGGTTTTTTCTACCTGCCTTCTGACCTATAAAAGGTGTGTGTATTTTCCAATAAAGGACTGATCTGATCCTGCTTCCTTGCCTCGTATCGTCATTGATCAGTCTCCTCCGGGACGTAACGCCGCCCTAGCGGCCAGGCATCGCTACATCTGGTGACCCCGAGACGTGATTCTTCTCGTGAGTAAGAGACCCCGGAGAGGTCTACTCGTGAGTAGCGATCCACGCGGTCCGGTTCTACGCTTGAACCGCGACCCGTCACCCCGGAGGACAGCGCGGCACTCTGACCGGCAGCCAGCCGATCAGAGAAGTGGCCTGCGGCGAGGCATTCCAGAGAGGCATTCCTACACCTCGCTCCCGGCTTTCGGGGAAACTTGCACTAAAGGGAGAAACGCGTTCCGCTCAGGGCAGCTGTGAGCCCCTGACAGCGCAGAGGCCGCCGAGGGCCCGTGGCAGGAGGCCACGCTCCGAGCTCTACCCAGACGATCGTCGCCAAGACCTGTTACCTTGCCCCAAGACGCGTCAACCCGTCCCGAGGAGGAAACTTCAGAGGACCACTCGCAGGTAATATGGGGACTTGTTCTCATAGACCAAGTCCGTCCGCTAGCCAAAAAACTCGTGAGGAAGAGTTTAAGATCCTGGCCAGGGTATTTCAGTTACGTTTTCACAGCAGGGAGCTAGCGAGACTTTTGGCGTACCTTAGGGAACACTGCCTGCTTTACCCAGAAGCAGGTACGTTAACCCTACCGCTCTGGGATCAGATAGGAGACTGCATTCAGCAACCCCCGAAAGCCCCAGGAGGGATAGTTAGCACATGGAGGAAGTGTAGGAGACTCTTAGAGCAGATCGAACCAGTCCGGATAGAAGCAGGAGAACCCCCGTTAAATAAGTCATCAGCTCAGCCAGTCGAACCGACTGTGCCCACCTCGCTCTATCCGACATTCAAGTACCAACAGAGTAGCGTAGGGAGCTTTCCCGCGGTGACAGCTGCAGACGTCACCGAGGGAATGCAAGGAATGAGAAACGCAGGCGCTTCTCTGACAGCTTCGGCTTCCCTAGTTACCAAAAGTGCCCTTCAGCGCACAGCTGAGGAAGAGCTTAGAAAGGGGGATCTGCCAGTAGAAGAGCTAGCTGAGCTCAGGCAGATATGTCCAATCCGCATGGAGATGGACGCGCTCACGGGCGCACAGCAGATTGTTCATTCCCCAGTTCCGTATAAGCTTCTCATGGCTATGCGGAAGGCCATTGCAGAAACAGGGCTCCAAAGTCGTTTTACGAGGGGCACGCTTCAGCAAGTGTGCGAAACCACCATGTGGATTCCTCATGATTGGAAAGCCGTCATGAGGATGATGCTTACCCCCAGCCAGTACATGATCTGGGACAGCGAGTTTCGCCTAGAGGCTCAAACTCGAGCTGCCAGGATGGGAGGCGCGGTAATCCCTGACCAGTTGTATGGTTCAGGTGCCTTCGAGTCAATCAACGCTCAGATCAACTTGCCCCTCGCCACTCTTGAGATGTCAGCCGAGGCAGCCTTTAGGGCTTACTTTAAGGTCCCAGCCACTGGCAAAGCGGCTAAAAATTACACCTCCATTAAGCAGGGAGCCCAGGAGCCCTACATGGACTTCATCAATCGCCTGGAAGAAGCTATTAGCAGGCAGATTGATAATGAGCAAGCCCAGGAAGAGCTCATGATTAAGTTAGCCAAGGACAATGCCAACTTGGACTGCCGTAGAATCTTGCAGTCCCTAGGCAATCGTCCTGACTTGACCCTATCGGACATGATTAGAGCTTGCGCCGACGTTGGCACAGAATCCTATAAGATGGGTCTGCTAGCGGCAGCGGTGCAAGGAGGGAAAAGACCTAATGGTAAGAGCAAAGGAGCATGTCACAATTGTGGCAAGATCAGTCACTTCGCTAAGGAGTGCCGATCCAAGGGAGGCGGACAAAAGTCCGTCCGTCCCAAGGCTCCGAACACCCTCTGTCCGAAGTGCAAGAAAGGCTATCATTGGGCCAGATATTGCCAGAATTCGGGAAACCGGAGCACGGGCATGTCTCTGGCCCCAGTCCAAACAGAGGCTTCCTTCCCTCAGATCCAGAATTCCCCAGAATTAGACTAGGTCCCAGGCACATTCCAGGCACTGCTAGGGCACAGGCCAGCCCCAAGGGTAGCACAGGGCTAGAATTGGCTTGCCAGGCGGACGTTACATGCGATCTGCCGGGCACAGTCTATCTAGTCGATTCTCAGTACATGGGACCCCTACCCAGAGGCTTTATAGGCTTAGTTTTGCCCCGTAGTGTAGCTGGAGCACGCGGAATTTTCATAATTCCAGGAGTCATTGACTCGAATTTTTCAGGCGTTCTCCAGGTCCAACTTTGGACACACCTGCCCCAAATTATCCACAAGGGAGAGACCTTAGCGCAACTGATCATGGTTCCTTGTCACTCGCCAGCAGGCAACCCGAGAAGGCTCGGTGACAGCTCAGAGCCCGGTTCAACAGACCGCTCGAGCGCGAGTGAGGCAGTGCAAGGATACCAGGTCTTAGCGACAGTGGAGACCAACATTGAGTGGAAGCAGCGCCCCGTTATCGAGGTATTTTTGAACAAAAGAGTGTTCTCAGGGTTACTCGATACCGGAGCGGATGTGACCGTGATTAGCAGAAGCCAGTGGCCGAGGGAGTGGGCCATTGAGCCGGTCTCCGATGTGTGGGGGGTAGGCGGTGTTCAGGAAGCGTTTAGGAGCCGAGAGTGGGTAGAAGTCACAATCCCAAGGGCTGACGGCACGGCGGTGATTCGGCCGCACATTCTTGACGTGCACATCAATCTTTGGGGGCGAGACATTCTCCAGCAGTACGGTGCCACCCTTACCTTCGGGTAATGGCGTTGCCACTTAAATGGCTCACCGATACTCCGGTCTGGGTAGAACAATGGCCGGTAGTGGGAGAGAAATTAGTTGCCCTCAAGCAGCTAGTGAAAGAACAGCTAGACGCAGGACATATAGAACAGTCCACAAGTCCTTGGAATTCGCCAATTTTTGTTATTAAGAAAAAGTCGGGGAAGTGGCGACTCCTCCACGATCTCAGAGAGATCAATAAATGCATTCAGCCGATGGGTCCGCTTCAATGCGGTATCCCAAATCCTAACATGATTCCCGAGGGGTGGGAGATTTTAGTTGTGGATCTCAAGGATTGCTTTTATACAATCCCCTTAGACCCCAGGGACCGGGAAAGGTTCGCCTTTACAGTGCCGGTTGTGAACCACAGCGAGCCCACGCAGCGTTACGCGTGGAAATATCTGCCACAGGGCATGCTCAATTCGCCCACCCTGTGCCAAATTTATGTTCACAACGCGCTGGCAAAGTTCCGAAGCCTTTACCCTAAAGCTATTGTGTGTCACTTCATGGACGATATTTTAGTAGCGTTGCCGCAACTCGGTAGCGCAGTGTTTTCTGACCTCCAGGCCAGCCTGGGGGACAAGGGTCTACTCATTGCCCCGGAAAAGGTGCAGAAGACCGAGCCCTTCTCATACTTGGGTCATCGGCTTCTCCGTTCCTTTGCCGCACCGGTTTTACCCCAGATAGCTTTACAGGACTCAGTCACCCTGGTAGAGTTACAGCAAGTTTTAGGAAACATCAATTGGGCCAGACCGTATTTCCGATTGGATACGGATCTTCTGAAACCGCTCTTCTCGCTGCTAACTTTAGGTAAGCAGCCGGCAGACCGGATAAAAATTTCTCGAGACGCGCGCTTGGCGATCGAGAAAGTGAACCTAGTTCTCAGCCAGAGGTGGGTGGATAGGATCGCCCAGGGGCCATATGCCCCGATCCTGAATTTGTACATCGTACGGTCAGGATCCATGTTCACCGGGGCATGGCGTGGACACAGACCGACCAGAGCCCGATCCCGGAGATGGAGGACCTCGCCCTGACCGAGGGGACCCGCCGGGAGAGACAGCGGTCGCGGACGACACCACCGAAGATAACCTGGGGGATGGTCAAGACCCTCTGCCATGATGCTCAGCATGCCATCCAGCGCGAGGAGAAGGAGCTGACACCAGAGAGCTTCGTGGCTGCAGTTTTCACCCAGATCCATGCCAACTCCATGGCAGTCACCATCATCCTGACCCTCACCCTGCTTTTGGGGGGAGGCGTTCAGGCCGCCTCACTGGAGGCCAGCGATTTAATGCCGGGCGGAGACCTTTCTGCCTGCATGCAGTACAACATCTGGGAAAGGTTGGCAAGCCTTGTCAACCAGTCCAATTTTTGCCTCAGACAGGACGTCGGTTCTGCTTCAATCGTCAGCACCTGCCTCATCCCGGTGTGCCATTCCCCAGGCGCGCACCCCCAGGATGGGGACTGGCTGGTGAAGCGATTCTTCAGCCCGTACATCCCAACAGCTTCCTCGGAATATGCTCGTTGGGAGATGCGGCTAACCATGACTTTACCCGCTGATGCGGCCACTCTCCACACTCCTCGAGTGGCAGTCAGCCCGAACTCTACCTGTGGCCGAATTTACGGTTGCTCCGGACTCGGCCGAACCCGGCGCCGGTGTCTCGATGTAGGCAGCAGCAATTGGACTTGCAGTAACCCAGTGCCGCGTGGCACAGCGTATGCACATATCACCCTACCATCTGGATAGTTTTTCACTTGTAACCAGTATACGTTTAACTACATTCCTGCTAATATTACAGACTCTATATGTTGTATAAGTCGGTTGACACTCTTGCTCCCCACTAAGGATATGATTGCCCCAAGCCCCAATGTTCCTAATGTTTCCAATGTATCTAATGTCCCTTCACTCATACGGCACACTCGCACCACTATGTTAGACAGCTCATGTGAAAGCAGCTTTAGGGTAATGAGACCTGCTGAGTATCTCTCCTTGGCAGTCAGCATCTTTGGCGTGCCAGGCTTAGCCGTCGGCAACGCAAAGAGGATTGGTTGCCTGGCTTGCGGGTTAGCAAAGGCCATCAACCATACCTCCTCAGCGATAGCGCTCCTCAATCAGGAGCAGGCGGAACTTCGCCATGCCATTCTCAATAATCGAGCGGCTATCGACTACCTCCTACTACTTCACCACTTGGGCTGCGAGTCTTTTCATGGTATGTGCTGCTTTAATCTTACGGACAACTCTCGTAAGATTCAAAGCCAGATCGCAGATCTTCACTCCATAGTGGCTGGCATCACCGAGGGCTCTGCATGGGGGGCTTGGTGGAGCTCACTATGGAAGTGGATGTGGTCGTGGATCCCATGGGGGTGGCTTCAGACGGTAATCAAGGTAGTGGTGGGGGTAGTCCTACTAGGCATCACAGTCTGCTGTCTTGCTCAATGTATTCCCTCACTAATCTCAAGATGCCGCCGGAGAAGGAAACCCCGTGACGTCATTCCAGACCAACAGCTGGTGCCGCTTCTGCGCAGGGTCGCTGGTCAGGCTCTTAATATAAATAAGTAAGGGGAGATATGGTTTCCCCGTGCCCCGTTGGGCATGGGACGGCCAGGCAGAGGCCGCTTGAGTGAGAAGGCTCCTGGCGGTGGCTTCTGTGGGCAGCCATATCAAGGGGGGTGAATAAATTATAGGGCTATAGGGTTTGATTCACCCAATTAACGTGACCTGACCAGCGGCTCTGCCAGACAGGCAGAACGCTATCTCCTGCATCTCCTGTGTATAATTAGGCAAACATTCTTCCCCCTGGCTTGGCGCTAATCTCGGGCGCAAACAGGGACCATGTTTGCCCAGCCGGTAAGCCCGAAACAATAGGGCTTCCCCTGTCAAATGTTTACCTGTCATAATCAACTTCCCCTGAAGAGTTTTCCCAATTAACCTGAGTAAACATGTAACTTGATTGAATCACTGGTGACAGTTTTTTCTACCTGCCTTCTGACCTATAAAAGGTGTGTGTATTTTCCAATAAAGGACTGATCTGATCCTGCTTCCTTGCCTCGTATCGTCATTGATCAGTCTCCTCCGGGACGTAACGCCGCCCTAGCGGCCAGGCATCGTTACAGTTTCTCCAATGCCATGCATTTACGCAGCGTAATACAGCAAAATTAACTGGTAAAGAAATCATGATGTTGAAAAGAAATTTTAAAGATAAAAAGTATAATCTGCTTTTCAATCCTTCTTTTAAAAATGAAAAGGGGGACATTTTGGAGGATGGTGGGCGCATGTGGGGATCTGATAGGGATGAACCATAAGCCAAGTTCATCGAGGGTTCATACACTCCTGCTTGTTTTATGAGTTCTTCCCGAGAGATGCCCTGCATCCCTATACTATGTTTCAATATTTCCCTGAAAGAATGTCAGCACACATGTAATCAAGGTCTTAAGCTTTTGCTATAGCACGCAAGTTTCACAGGGCCAGTATGCTGTTTAGTTGCTCTAACCAATCAGGACTCTAATCACGTACTGTAGCTTGTATGATTCTCACACGGTACCCTAATGTTAGAAACAATGTATGCCGAATGTAACCTACAGCTGAATATTCTCTATTGTTCTCTATGCCTCCAATTCTGCTCCCTTTCTATTGAATGCGCTATTGTTCCTGTACTCTTATCTGCTGCTGAAATTTTGGCAATAAAATATACTGGTTGAGGTTGGTTCCTTCAGAGCTCTCCTCAAGCAGTCGGCTGGACCGTACCTGCTTGAGCATTTTCATGGTATCAGGATTTACTCCCGCAACACATGGTTTCAAGCATTATAGATTGTGGCTTACATAATATTTTCCCTTTAGTAAGAGCAGTAAAGAGAAGGCCAAAGAACATGACATACCTTTTGGAGTACAGTAATACCTTGGATAATGCTAAAACTTGGTTCCACAAGTCTTAGTGTTATCCGGTTTTTAACAAATGTTGTGCGATACATTGGTTTCACAACATAAAAAAAAAGCCCAGTTCCCTTTCCGAAGAGGATAGGGAACAGGGGGTCGATCCGCTTGCCTCTTTGGAAAGGGCAGTGGGGATTCCATGTGTGGTATCCCCGCTGCCCTTTCCAAAGAGGCAGGCAGATTGAGCCAAGCCCCAAAGTCGGCAGGACTGGTCTCCAACTTTGGAGCTTGGCTCTCCGGCGGTCTGAGTGCCAGTTTCCTTGGGGTAAGGGTGTGCGTGCCTGATCTCCCCCCAAGGAAACCGGTGCTCTGAGCATCCAAGTGCTGGTTTCCTTGGGGTGAGAGTGCACGCGCGCAGTCTCCCCCAAGGAAATCAGTGCTCTGATCATCCAATTGCCGGTTTCCTTGGAGTGAGAGTGCATGCGCACACACACTCTCACCCAAAGGAAACTGACGATCCAATGTTTGGGTCTCCGTAGGCCCCCTCCCCAGCAAGGGGGCCTCCGGAGATCTCTGCCCAAAAGCCCGCAGGCTTTGGGGCAGAGATAAACGTTGGGGAATTTGAGGAAAACTTTTGCATTGCACAACGTTATCTTAATGTTCTGCAATGCAAAAGTTTTCCTCAAATTCCCCAATATCATCTGGTTTTAATGCTGTGTGGTGCACACATTAACCGGGGTATTACTGTATTGTCTTGAGGCAGAGGATGGGCTCTTAAAACGGATTTTGAAAAAGAGCGATGCTAGGAATACAGAATAAATTAATAAATTTATCTGCTCAGATTTTGAGGGAAGATATTGTTATGAAAACTAACAATTCCATGAGGCTTTCAGTTTTAGCAGATGGAATAGCAGAAGTTTCGTGTACAGAATAACTTTGATGTTGTTCCCTGCCATTGAATTGCTTCTGACTTACATCAACTCTCCAAACTGTTCTGCCTTCAATAGTCCTACTTGGCACTTTAAACTCAAGGCTGTGGTTTCTTTAGGCCAGGGGTTCCCAACCTTTTCTGGCCATGAGCCAGTCACATGGGTCCATGGGCCGGTCATGTGATTCTGCAACCCTAAAGAGGAAGTAAAATGAGCCCACACATGCTCAGAATGCTGCCATAAATGACCTGCTGATAAGTATACAGATCTATATGGTTTTTTACAACTGGTAATAGCAGAAGATCTTTGGTTGCTATTCAGATTAGTTGTGAAGTTTCACCCTGTTGAATTGCAAATGGTTAGTAAATGGATGCAAGACAAACACCTGGTTTTAAACATTTGCTAATGAGTTTAACCTTCAGTATCTATTGACAATCCTGTGAGCTCATCCTTTGTTCTATAAGGAAGCCTATGCTGTTGATGAGAATTTACTGAAGTAGCTTCTGTGAAGGTGGTATAATATAACATTACATATAACATTTTTAGCAAATATTACAACCTGTTAGTTGTGGTGTATGAAGTTTTATAATGTCCTAGAAACCCATTTTTCCGGCTAGCATTGCAGGCATGATATTGTGCAGCAAAATCAGACTATTTCCTAGCATTTTTAATTGCAGATTTTTTGTTGTGCAGTTGCACAGTCAAGACAAATCCTTTGTGACTCCATTGACCGCAGAACACCAGTCTCCTCTATCATCTGGCATCCTCAGGAATCTACTCAGATCCATGCCTACTATATCAATAATGCTGTCTGATAATCAAATCCTATGTACTGCAGAATACATAAGCAATCTGATTTCAGTGTTGGCTATCTAGTGATATCCATGTATAAAGTTGTCTTTTAGGTTGTTGGAAGATGATGTTTATTATGATCAGTGTATTCTATTAGCCTCTGCCCTACTTCTTTTAGTACTCCAAGGCCAAACTTGCCTGTTATTCCAGTTACCTTTTGACCACTACTTTGGCATTCCAGTCCCCTATGATGATAAGGACATCTTTTTTTGGTGTCAGTTCTAGAAGGTGTTGTAGGTCTTCCTCAAACCGGTTGAATGCGGCCTCTTCTGTATCAGTGGTTGGGGCATAGACTAGGAGAGGGGTGCCCAAACTTTTCGGGCCGCGGGCCAGTCACATTGTTCAGCAGACTGGTCATGTGGTTCCTCCCACTTGAACTGGAAGTAAAACACACCTTGCAATATGTTTTGCAGCAAATATATGTTTTGCAACAGGATGAGATAGATTTTAGGCTGCCATTTTCTCTGATAAAACCAGGGGTGCCCAAACTACGGCTCACGGGCCGTAGTTTGGGCACCCCTGGACTATGATTACTGTGATGGGGAATGGTTTGTCCTGGTTTCGGATTGAGCTCATTCAGTTTTGTGTGGGTATGTATTGAGATTATATCCCATTACTGCTTTCCTTACTCTTTTATTGACTATAAGGGCTGCTCCTTTTCTTCTTAGGGATTCTTGCCCACAGTAGTAGATATATTAGTCCCAAGTTAAATCCACCCATTCCTGACCACTTTATTTCATTGATTCCCAAGATGTCGATGTTCAGTCTTTCTATCTCTTGTTTGAGCATATCAAGCTTACCTTGATTCATAGATCTTACATTCCAGGTTCCTAGGCAATATTGTTCTTTACAGTATCAGACTTTCCTTACACCATCAGGTACATCTACAGCTGAGCATCCTTTTGGCTTTGGCCCAACCACTTCACTCTTTCTGGGGCTACTTGCTTTTGCTCTCCACTCTTCCCCAGTAGCATATTGGACACCTTCCAACCTGAGAGGCTGATCTTCTGTCATCATATCTTTTAACCAGTTGATACTGTCCATGGGGTTTTCATGGCAAGGATAATGGAGTGGTTTGCCAGTTCCTTCTCCAGTGGATTGTGTTTAGTCTGAGTTCTCTGCTATGGCCTCTCTGTCTTGGGTGGCCCTTTACAGCATGGCCCACAGCCTCATCGAACCACACAAGCCCCCTCGCCATGGCAAGGCAACAATCTTTGGGGGGAAATGCAGAAATGAAGCACAATATCCAAAATTCATACACTGAAAGTTGTTTGAAGAATTCAATCATTTCATATCATAGCTGACAAATGCTCTAAAACAAGTGAACACACATACATACCACAAGATGGCAGTGTTGCAGCATTGTACAAATGCTCACTAATGAGAACAACCAAAGGTGCAAATTTCCTCAGTAAAACCTATGTAAATCCACAACTTTGTTGTTTAATCCACTTCTCATTAACTGGTGAGTCACAACCATCAATACCTATGAGTTCTTAATACCTCACATTCCCACTATGCTTCTTTGAACATTATATTTTAAAATAAATAAATTGCTTGAAGTTTTGAACCGTTAAGCCACCACAGTCCCTACACTAGTGACAATGAAACTTTTAGAGACCGAGTGCCCAAACTGCAACCCCAAACCCACTTATTTGCTTCAAAGCGCCAACACGGCAACAGGAGAGGGAGGAAGTGCTCCCATTGTGCTGCTGGGCAGAGGGGCAGGGCGAACTTTGTGCTGGGGCGACAGCACAGCTGCCCACAGCTTTAAGTGCCACCTTTGGCACGTGTGCCATAGGTTCGCCATCACTGCCCTACACCTGTAGTCCTGGTTAAACTTTGAGCTGCTATTGTCTATCTGTGTGTGTATGTCCATGCATTGCAGGAAATTGGCTTTGAAACAACATAGCACCTTCCTTTCCCCACCAATCCCTTTTCTGACTACCAGCAGATTTGTACAAAACGAGAATTTTTGCCATTTGACCCTCTTATGGATATGGTTGAGGAACTCAACCTCCCCTATGTCACTTGGAAGTCCCCGAACAGGCTGAGAGTTGGAGTGCCTAAATGTAAGACCAACATGCTCAAGTGGGGGCTACTGGCAAAAACAACACACTGTGAACGTGGAGAGATACAGAATCCGGCTCACTTACTGTTTTACCAATTACTACCAGAAACATGTACTGACGAGGACTTCAGTTTGGCCAACAATAAAGCCAAAAAAGTGGCTTCATTTTGGCATTCCAAAATTTGATCTGGACACAAAAGAATAATAATCCCCTTATAATTTCTCAGTTCAGCCAGCAGATGTTGGTTCTGCTGTCATAAGGATGTGTTTTTTTGTTTGGTTTTGCTAGTAAAAATTGATGTCCCCCCACACCCCTCCCCAGCAGAAGCAACTTCCATCTGCTCCTTGTCCCACTGTAGTGAATACAAGCTTTGTAATAGCCTTCATATTATTGTCATCGACTGCAGTTCATATCCGAGAATGCATTTTTTCCTGAATTTGTTTAAAGTGGATTCCAGCTTGCCAAGAATTTGTTTAAAGTGGATCCCAGCTTGCCAAGAAGTGACCCACACATTATTTATTTGTTTAAAGTGGATCCCAGCTTGCCAAGAAGTGACCCACACATTATTTATTTCTTAAATGGGCTGGGGTGGCTTAGTGGATAAGATGCTGAACTAGACCACTGGAAGGTCTGTAGGTCAGGAGTTCAAGACCCAAGTGCTGCATGACATACTGTTTCTATCATCTGTTCCAGCTTCTGCCAACCTAGCAGCTCTAACACAAGATATTGCAAGTAGATAAATAGGTACCGCTTTGGCGGGAAAGGTAACTGTGTTCTTTGTGCTCTGGCATCTAATGTCGGACACATGACCATGAAAACATCTGCAGACATAGACAGCACTGGCTCTTTGGCTGTAAATGCAGATGAGCACTGCCCTTTAGAGTTGGACACAGCTGGCTTTGGACTAGCAAGGGAGACGTTTACTATTTATCTCTTTGCGCCTATGAATGATCAGTTTGGGACCATAGGATTCATAAGTTGAGAAGGAGAAGAATTCATGTCAGTTCTGATCTGGGAGAAAGAGGGGAAAGTTTGCATCTCTCGTGTGTTTTTCCTAGAACCATTGGTTTCCCTTGCTCGAAAGCCAGTCGTATCCAACTCTAGGGTTCACTGCTCATCTCTGTTTTAAAGCCGAAGAGCTGTCTGCTTCTGCAGCCATTTCCGTGGTCATGTGGCAGGCATGACTAGACATTGGAGCACACGCAATGCTGTTTATCTTCCCACTGAAGTGGTCCCTATTTATCTACTTCCATTTTATTGCTTTCAAACTGTTGGGTCGGCAGGAGAAGGGACAAAGACGGGAGCTCATTCCGTCCTGCAGTACTCAGGAATCAAACTGCTATCCTCCCACCTTCCAGTCAGCGTCTTAGCCAGTTGAGCCACTGCAGTCCCATAGGACTGCATAGACCCACAGGAGTTATGAAATAGGCCTGTCTTTAGAAGAAACTCTGAAATTTCAATTCCAACTCTTTCCCACTAGAGGGCATCTGCATCTTTTTCTTTCTATGCAGCACAATGGCTAATACAATCTTATTCAAGATAATTCTACTGATGGTTAACAAAATATGAACTATACAGCAAGCAACAGCTTGTAAGGGGTGAGTGAAGGTCACCAATAATTTTTTAATATTGTTTTACATAGGACAAACTTTACTTTAGCTTATTGCATTATAAAAACTGATGTGTCTCAGAGCCATTCCTGTCAACCATCATGATTTGGTCAGGAAAACCCTGTAATTTGACATCGATTGACGTCATAACCCGCCCCGCGCTGCCAAAACCCCGTAATTTGGCAGTGGGGGAAACGCTTTCCGTGCATGTGTGGAAATGTTTTACCCCTTCCACGCATGCGTGGAAGTGCTACGCTGCTTGCGTAGGGGCTGCGCAAGTGGTGTAGCGCTTCCGCGCATGCGTGGACGGGGTAAAACCCTTCCACGCATGCGTGGAAAGCGACCTGCGCACAAGCGATGTGCGCAGGTCCCGTTTTTCCGGAGCCACGGGTTGACAGGTATGCTCAGAGCACCAATAAAATGTGTGAAAAGATAATAGCAATACATATTCTATTTAACAGCAATATCAATTCAAAAATAAATACATTTTAAACAGCAATAGCTTGCAATAAAGTGTGCTTATAATAAAATGTTTTCCCTCTTAAATGCCAAATATATTCAAACTAAGCCTTGAGTAGCAATATACTTACACAGTATAGTGATTTGGGGACTCTGAATAATGTGCACCTAGGAAAAATCTCTGAGAAAAGCTGAGTTCTATGGTGTGTGTAGATAAATAACTATACATTTTATTTATTTATTTATTTCAAATATATCTACCCTGCGCTTCCACACACAAAAGACACCCAGATTGGCTTGCAAAAAGCAAAGCAAGACAGTCTGGTTCATAGTATGGAAGGCATAATGTAAAAAGAGAGGAAGAAAATGGCAGATTCTGGTGTTGGTTCTGATAATAATCAGGACAAATAGAAAGGGCTGACTAGCTAGCTGAGTAGTTTGGCTATCTGGCTGGAAAAACAGAGGTTGGGGTTTGGTTCCCCACTGTGCCTCCTGATTGAAGAACCAGCTTATGTGGCTGTGAGCAAGCTGCACAGTCCCAAAATTATCCCCCACCCCACAGAAGAAGGGAATGGTAAACCACTTCCTAGAAAACCCTGGAAAGGGTCACCATAAGTCAGAATTGGCTTGGCATAACAAAAGTATTATTACAGAATGGAGATGGCAGTGGAGTAAGCAAAGCGAACCGGGTGGTGTGTTGTGACAAATCCTGGCGATGCGTCACCACCGCATCTTCTTCTTGTATTTCACCATATATTCCAAGGTAAATCTGTCGTTTTGTGTTTCCTTTTACCATGTGAATTCGTTGCATTTATTTCCCACCTTGAAGCACGTGACATTTTAGTTAGTGAGTGCTTTTTCTCACTATATATTTGTCTCACTCACCATCGCTGTGTATGTGGGTTGGGTTTGTTTGGTGATTATATTGTCTTGTCTTACCTTTGGCGTATATGAGATGTAACTGAGGATTTGTGAAAGGTATTCTGATGTCACGTGTGTCGAATAACACTTGCCCAAGTTTGTCAGTCACATGGCAGGACCATGCCTCTGCTGCGGGGTGGGTTAACGAGGGTGGAGTGGGGGTCACCTTCACTAGTTCGAGAAGGAGCTGCAGCTGGGCATCCCCATTGCCGACTGTCGAGAACCCATGCCTGTGCGGTATTTATGTGAGTGGGGAGTCACGGCAGGACTTTGCAGGTGGCCTAGGTTTTTATTAATGGGTTTAAAAAATTTATTTATAGATGGCGGCCAAGTGTTCGGTGCAGGACAAGTGGTTCACCAAAGAAGACAAACACGGGCACATGTATACTGTGTGGGCTTCACGGGCTAGCCACTCAACAATTTCGTGCAGTCTTTGTGACTGTGTGTTCAGCGTGGAGCAGAAGGGCTTCCAGGCACTCCAGCAGCACTCCAAGACCAAGAAGCACAAGATGGCAGTGGAGGTGATGCTCAACCTGCAGCAGCTTGTGCTGGCTGCACGACCAGCAGCAGCCACCCAGCCCGCAGGCCAGACTTCAGTTACCACTGCCAGCACTGCTGAAACAACACCAACACCTCCCTCAGTGCCGGATCAACCTGCTTCCGTCACTTCTGTCCAGCTGGCGTTGCGGCAGCCAGGCACTCAATGCGCTGAGCTCATCTGGGCCCTCAAGTGTGTGCTATCTAGTTTTTCCGCCACCTCGTGTGATGGACTGGTAGAGGTTTTCAAGGTAATGTTTGGGGAGGAACATGTCCCCAAAAATATGACTTTACGCAGGACCAAATTAAGGTACTTGTGGACTGAGGCCCTGGGCCTGTATTTTCGTAATATGATGCTTGAGGATGCGCAATCAGTAGTTTCCTTTACTATATGTTTTGATGAGACCACCAACGAAAAGCACGTGAAGGAACTCCAAGTGGGAATAAGGTTCTATTCTGAGAAAAGAAAAGAGGTGGTGTTTCATCACTTAGAAACATTTTTTATTGGTAAAGCTGAAATTCTGTTTGGTCTGTTGGTTAAATCAATCGAGCATGCTGCTTTGTACTTAGGGGAAATGTTGATGCTGTCAAGTGATGGCCCTAATGTGAATAAATCAGTTTATAACATGTTCCTTGAAAAAAAATGAAGCTTGAATGTGGCAGGGGTCTTGTAAACATTGGTTTTTGTAACTTGCACATTTTGCATGCTGCTTTTGAAGAGGCTTGAGTGCTTTTGGGTCTGATGTATCTGAACTTGCAATTTTGTGTACTTTTTTTTGGACTATCCAAGTAGATTTGAAGTGTATTAGAAATCTCAGGAGGGCAAGAATGTGCCATGTCATGCTTTTTTAAAACATGTGACTGCTAGATGGCTTACACTGGGCTCTGCAGCTGAAAGGTTACAAACACAGTGGCCAGTACTCAAAGATTACTTTCTATAAGTTCTGTCACTGAAGAAGGGAAAGCATGCTGAAAAATTGCTGTCATCAAAATCCTATCAGGCTATTCTTACAGCTCTGAGAGATGATACTTTCCCAGCTCAGACTGCTTTTATAGTGAGTAGTGCAAGTCTTTTTGAAAGACTTTCAAAAGTTTTTCAATTACAGCAGCCTATGATACATGTTTTGTATGAAGAAGTATCAAATTTATACATCCTTCTCCTAAGCAGGTTCTGCAAGGCAGAAGTATTGAAGAGCACCAGCAAATGTATGAAAGAATCATCATGGATAGCAAGAATTTTGTGGAAGTGAAAAATGTAGACATAGGGAAGAGGGCTGAACGTCTCTTGGCTGATATCCGCTGTAGTGATCTGCAAGTGCTAAAGTTTCATCAAGAGGTGGGGAAGCATTATCAAGAGGAGTCGAAGCACGTGCTTAACAAGTCAATCCTCAGTACTGGAAAGGATGCCAAGCAATTGAAATGTTTGCAGCCTCGGGCTATTAAAGAAAGTAAGTCTCCGTGCAACATAGTCCTAGTGTACAAGATGATGCAGCTGCCTTTGACTGATGTGGACGAAGAGAAATTTAGGGATGAATGGAAGCTGTTGTAGCTAGAAAATCTCCCAAATTATGAGAATGGACAGAGGATTGATGATTTTTAGCGTCAAATTTTTGACATTACTTTTAAAAAAAATATTTTTATTGGTTTTCAAATGATAAACAAAATATGCTAAACAATACACAAGATGAATAAAAGGTGCATTAAATAATAATGGTAATAAAACAATATATAACAAATGAAAATAATATATAACAAATGAAAATAAAATATAACAAATGAAAATAAAATTGTTAGGATTGTCTGCGTAGACTTCTGAACCAATTAACTACTATTCTCTTTCCAAAATTGGATCGTATCAGGGCTTGGTTTAAATTCATTGTCATCTGACAGTGCAAATTCAACAAAAAGACCCCAAATATCCCAAAATTGGATCTTTGTTACCATTCCCTTTTTCTGATGGATTTGCATAGTCAGTTTCTCGTTAAGTGCCAATTGCCAAACATCTGAATAGCATCTAGCCTTTCTAATGTTTGTTCCACCTTTCCATTCCTTGGCAATTAGCTGTCTTGCTACCATCAATAAAGATAACAACAATTCTTTTTTATTATCTTCCAAGTGCAGATCATCGACTTCACCCACAATTGCCAACTTTGGACTTAATATTATTGTTGTTTTTAATATTTTACTCTCTTCTTCTATTTCTTTCCAAAACTTCCTCAAGTTGTCACATGACCACCACATGTGAATATATGTCCCTTTCCCTTTGTTGCATCTCCAGCATAACTCAGAATTCTTCTTTCCCATTAAATAAAGTTTGGCTGGGGTAAGATACCACCTCCAAAGAAGTTTACAATTGTGTTCTTTTTCCTTAATTGAAAGTGATTTCATATTTCTTTGAGTCCATTTCCTTTTCCAATTCTCCTCTTTAATTGTAATTCCAAAATCATCTTCCCAAGTTTTCTTAAGCCATTGTTGGATTTCATCACTAGCATTTAACATTGGGTATATCTTACCCACTAAACCTTTTAAATTCTTTTTACCATATCTCACCTCAAAGATCAATGTTTCAAAAATAGTTAATGCCCGATCCGATATACCATTTTTCCTCAACTGTCTATCCCACGCTTCCATTTGATGTTCTTGCAACCAATTTAAATCTAACTCATCATATACACTTTTTCTTTGTTGGTAAGAATTACAATTGTTGATCCATTCTTTGGTGCGTAATACTTTTTTACGAAATAGAACTTCTGTATTATTTGGTGTTGAATCTAGAGGACAATTTTGGCGGTCCAAAATTTCCAGTATTGGTGAAACACTTGGAGATAATTTTGATTTCAAACCTTTCCAAATTTTATACATATTTTTAAGGAGAGATTACAAATTTGTGGATTGACCCTCATTTCAACTAAAAATAATTCTCTCTTCCAATTTCTAAACTCGATATAATGTTTTTGCAAATTAAATTGGCATAGTAATTTAATAATTCTCTTTAAATTAAAAGCTCTTTAATAATTTTTGATGTTTGGGATGTTTAACCCTCCCAGTTTATTTTTAGAATACCATAAACATTTACTAATTCTTGGCTTTTTATCGTTATTACAAAATTTGTTTATTAATATTTGCCAAATCTAGAGTTCTGAATCTTTTATTTGTATTGGCAAATTTTCTAGTAAAAAATTCAATTTTGGCATAATTTTCATTTTGCATAAACTAATCCTCCCAAACCAAGATATTTTCGATGATCTCAGTTGCTCTTTGATTAATTTTATTTCATCTTTTAATTTATAAAAATTGATCTTATAAATTTTTTTAACTTCATCTGACACCATTATCCACAAGTATCTCATTTTGTCCTTTATTCTGAACTTGTATTTCTCCATGATCTTCTTTTTTTCCATCTCTGATAGGTTGCATGTGATGGCTTCTGTTTTATTCCAGTTTATTTTTAAACCTGTGACCTCTTCAAATGAATTTAAATTATGTTTGATTTTATTAATAGCTAGGAATGGATCCTTAACCACTAATAGTGTGTCATCTGCAAATAAACTGTTTTTTTTATTTTTGATACCTACTAAATCTTCATCCTGTCTTATACTCGTTGCTAACAGCTCCATTGCCAATATGAAAAGTGATGGAGAGAGCAGACAACCTTGTCTCGTACCAGCCTTGATATTAATTTCCCCACTTAACCTATTATTTATTTTAATTCTTGTCACTGAGTCATTATATAATTGATTGATCACATGTCTAAATTTGGGGCCGAATTCTAATTTAAGGCAGATTTCTTTTATAGTAGAACATTGAATAGAATCAAATGCTTTGTAAATATCTAGCACTAATATACAAACCTTTTCCTTATTTTTTAAATTAAATCTATAATATTAATTAACCTGCTTATTAAACTCTCCATTTGTCTGCCTTTCAAAAAACCTGTCTAGTCTTCCCCGATACAAAGATTTTAAAAATGATTCAATCGATTATTCATTAGTGAGGTAAATATCTTGGCATCTTGATTTAATAGTGGGATAGGGGGATAAGCATCAATTTTCCCCTTATCTTTATCCGGTTTTGGAATTAATACCGTTATTGAGCAACTCCAGGATTTGGGTATTTCTCCCCCTTGTAGTATATAATTGTACAGTTTCTTTAATTTAGGAATCATTATTTCATTACATTTTTTGTAAATTTCTGACGGGAAACCGTTTTCCCCTGGTGCCTTATCATTTTTTAAACTTTTAATCACTAATTCAATTTTCTTATCTTGTACTTCTTGTTCCGTGTAGTCCAAGTGTTCTTTTTTTTAATTTTACTTTCAAATTTTGATCTAAATAGGTTCCTAGTTTTGTTACATTAACACACTTTTCTTTATATAAATTTGCAAAAAATTCTTCTGCTATTTGTAGTTTTCCTTCTATTTTGTACTAGGGTTCCATTTTTGTCAGTCAAAGCCTCTATTTGTCTCTTAATCTTCTTATTTTTTGCTTTATTTGCTAACATTTTCATATCTTTATTATTAAATTCAAAATCCATTCTTTTTAAATATGCCATATCCCTTCTTCCTTTATCAATTTCTAAACCTATAACCTCTTGTCTTAAGGATTGAAGTTCATTCCAAATCTTCTCGCTGTCATTGTCGGCATGTCTTCTTTCTAAATCTTTTAAATCTTGTTCCCTCTTAATTATCTTCCTGTTTAATTCTCTGTCAATAATAATTTTCTCTTGAATGCAATCTCCCCTTAATACCGCTTTCATGGCATCCCATAAAATATGAGGCGCCACTTCACCCGTGTCATTAATCTCCCATTTTTCTAACCACTTGTCCATCAATTTTTCCTTATTGTTTCATTGTTTAAAAGTTTTATATCCAATCTCCATAAATTGCTTTTTAAAATGTCATTTCCTAATCTAATTTCCAATGTGATGGGAGTATGGTCTGACAATTTAAAAGTACCTATCTTGAATTCTTCTAAATTGTGCAATGAATTCTTAGATACCAAAAAGTAATCTAGTCTGGAATAAGACCTAAATAATGAACAGAGAAAGGTGAATCACTTTTCCTTCCCTTTCATACATCTCTATGTGTCTTTAAGATTTAGTTTCTCCATCCACCTATCAAGTGTATTAAACTGACCTTTTCTATATTTGGAATACAGTGATACCTCATACAACGTCCAAACTTGGTTCCACAAATTTGGACTTTATACGGATTTGGACTTTGTATGAGGCATGCAAAATCCTAGCCGCGATGCCTCATACAACGTCCAAATCCTTGCCGCGATGCCTCATACAACGTCGTTTCCATAGAGATACATTGTACTGTAACAGCACAGACTTCAGGGCAAAGTCAAGGAAACAGACAGGAAACTGACAGAACTTTTAGAAATCATTGTCTAAAGGCTAAAAACATTACAAAAACATGTCAAACAACCCTGATTGTCCAAGAACCTGAAGAATGCTGCAAAAATCCCAGGAATGCTTCTAAAAATTCTGATGAACAAATTCAAAAAATCCAAAATCGTGCTCAAAACCACTCCTAAATACTCTTCGCCTCATGCAAAACTCACAAGAGCAATGCACGCATGTTTCCTGCCTTTTATACTGCCCAGGCACAATGCAACCTGGGAAAACCCCAATGCCTCATACAACGTCACACGACTTTGTATGAGGCAACTTTTTTCAAGGAATTAGGCGATGTTGTATGAATCTGATGTTGTATGAAGCGGACTTTGTATGAGGTATTACTGTAATTGGAAACATCAATCACAGCTCTTGTTAAATTAAAATCTCCACCTATTATTACATTAGATGATCTTTCTTTTTTTATAATTGGTAAAATTTTGTCCAGAAAAAGCCCTTGGTTTTTGTTTGGAGCATAGATATTTACCAGCGTGTATTTCTCCCCTTCAATCTTCCCTTTGATTAATTGGAATCTTTCTTCGTTATCTCTTATGCTTTTAGACATTGTAAAATCCAATTTATTCGATATCATAATAGATGTCCCTCTAGAATTTGAAGTTCCTAAACATTTTTCATAAATATCTGTTCCTTTCACATAGAGATTATTTTTATTTACATCATTTTGGTGAGTTTCCTGAAGAAATATGATGCCAGCTTTTTCTCTATTCAATACTGTCTCCAATCTTTTCCTCTTAATTTGATTCCCCAGGCCCTTAACATTCCATGATATGATTTTTAATTTCCTTGACATGTAGAATTATTGGTCATGTTATCCTCGCAGACATAATCCCAATAAAAAAATAAGTGGGAAAAAAGGAAAAACATTTAAAATATTACAAAAAAAAATTCTCTTTCATTAATTCCTTTCTACACCTTTTGTCAATTATATTCGATATACAGAAAGAGAAACTCCTAAATAACAAAAGTGGGGAAAAAATCACTAACACCCCCCCTACTTACCTATTTGAAAAGCAACCTTTTGCAACCAAAGTTGGGGGGGAGGGGACACTTGGCAAAAAAAAAACTTAGCTGTATAATCGTTACATGCTTACTATCATTTATTACAAACTTCAAAAATAAGATAATTCAAATAAACCATTGATCATTTAAGTAACCCAGCTAATTAGTTGCCACCTTCTGCACCCAACACCTCATCTTCTTCCACCTCCTCATCTTGTTCATTCATCCCTGACCTTAATGAGTCCTTTAGAAGTTTCCATTCCTTAGAATCTTTCTCTATAATATTAGCATCTATTAGTATATCCAATATCTGAGAAGATTCCCTCAACACAACATTTTCCCCTTTATTCATGAATCTTAATTGTTTGGGTGGTCTCCAATTATATTAGATATCCTTCTCCCTTAATATTCTAGTCACGGGTTTTAATTTCGATCTCCAAATTCTTTCATCCAAAGAAATGTCATTGTATACCTCAATCTCTATAGATTCCATTTTTAGAGCATCCTGACCTAAAGTTTTAATTTGATTCATCAATTTTAGCTTTAAACCCAAATTGACAAATTTGACCAATACATTTCTTACTCCCGTTCCGTTCTTTTTAGGGCCCAATCTGTAAATACTTGCTATTTCCTCTGGACCCACTTTCTCCTCTGGGTTTACCGCATTCAACCATCTTAGAAATCGATGTTTTAAATTGTCTGGATTGCATTCTGGTATATGTCTGATCACCACATTATTTTTTCTTAATTGATCCTCCAGATAACCCAACCTTTTTTCCTGATCAGATAACCTGTCCACACTAGAATTTACTTTTACTTTCATTTCCTTCACCTCATGGTATAATTCCCAAACTTCCTTGCCAACTGCGTTTACCCCTTCTTTCAAATCCTCTATTTCTTTAATCAAATTGGTGCATTCTATCTTTGTCGTTTTAATTACTTTTGATATGGTCTCTTTAATTTCCTTTTGAAATTTTTTATTATCTAATAGTCTTTGTTCTTCCATATCTTGAAGCTTTACCTGTAGTGTCTGTTCCAAATTGTCAAACCTGGACTCTAAATTACCTTTTAAATCTTTCATGTCGGTAGTTGAAGCCAAGTCTATCTCAATTTCCTCATCAGCACCTGTATCCTTATTTTCATCTCTGGGTAATTCCATTGTAGGGGGTTGTGTTTCTAATTCTCCTGTCTTAATAAATTCTTCTAAACTTTCCCACCCCCCTCCTGGTGTTCTTGTTGCAATTGTTTACTCCTCCTTTCCTCCACTTTCTTTTTAAATTGTTCTAGACCATTAATCTCATCAATTTCCTCCCTCAGTGATCTCCTTCTACTTGCCTCTTGATCCCTTCTTATCAGTCTTTTGTCTCTCACCCAGGATGGAGCTTGTTTTGATGCTTTTACTCTTTTACTCATTAAACAAACTTCTAACACCAATTAGACAATTGACAATATTTGTTATAATCTAAGGATATGAACCAAATAAAAAATAGTTATATAAGAGATATAAATGTAGCTTATTATATAAAGACACCGTTATTGCAAGGTTACCAGCAAATGTCTGAAATTGGAATATGGATATGGTAATATCTCCTTTTCGCCTTGCTACTGAGCTGTTAGAGAACTAGACAAGAGAGGGAAAAGTAAAAAAAACCAGATTGTCTTGGCACGGTTAGCACTTTGCACTTCGCAGCCTTGAAGCTCTGACCGAAGAGATGTGGGGGCTCTGACCGAAGAGATGTGGGGGTGAAGGAACAGTCTAATCGCCACTTTAATAACAGTAACTTTTGACAGCTGTGTAGAATACGTTGAAGCAAGCTGTAGAAACAGGCTGTCCCACTTAATGTTACAAAGTATTGAGGTTTTTTCCTCTCCCAGCAAATGTCAGATTCAAATCAACTTTCACGCAAACTTGAGACTGTACCAAAAGTGACAAGGAAACATCAAAGCTCCAAATAGCTCCAAAAATTACCAAAATGACCAAAGAAATTCTCAACGTTGTCACTCTATTAGGAATTCAAAGTTTAGTAGCTTAATCCAGGCAAAGAAAGCACCTCCAATTCCCCCCCCCCCCCTAAATAAAAGTCAGGCACACGTCTTTGTATCCCTTTCCAACAACTCTCTTGATCTGGTCATGTCAAGTCTCTTCGTTGACAACAAATTAACATACTCTTTGATCCGTCTTCAAACTGATCTCTTTCAAATGAGTCTCGCTTCGCCATCCTGGCTCCAGCTCTGACCTGGTCTGACTCTTTGTTTCTCTTGTCTGCCGCTCGTCAGCCCCGCATCTGATGGCTCTTTCTATGCACCTCTCTGTTTTAAAGTCAGGGCTCCAATACCGGTGATGATAACTTTGCTATATTTACTTAATAATTAATCTCGCCAAACCAGGAGAATGTCTCTAAAGGGTGATACTGTGATACTACTTAAATCCAACACATCGATCTCCTTCTTCTATGAAGATAGGTGGGGGTCGGGGAGTTCAAACTGGTCATGCAGTCTTTTGCAGACCCAGCAATTGGAGACCTCTGCATACAGAATCGTTCATTCTACGCATGGTTCCTCTTTTTCTGCCACTTTTACAAGAAGGCATTCACTAATCCCCTTTGCAAGCCTGAAACAGGCAAATATCCAGCTTGTGAAACTGTGAAGTGGTGATCATACACAGTGCTGTACTCATGGAAATGTTATGCTCCACAGCTGCCAACGTGATTCTGCCACATTTGCCAAATATTTCTCTTCTCCCAGCAAATGAGAAGGGCTGTATTCCTGCCTACAATACAGAGTTTCAGATGAGAATTATTTCTGCAAGATTATGTGAAAGGAGATATTTGAAACTAAAAAAAATCTCAGAGATCTTCCTGATCATTCCTATGCTTTCTCTTGTTTATTCATCTTAAAAGTCATTTAATTTTAAATGTAATAAAAATGGAGGTGAACATAATCTAAACCTTGCTGCATCCTGTCCCCATCTCTGTACATGTATGTCCTGTAATGGCACTTCCTCTTGGGCTACATGCACAAAACTAGACTCACGGGAGGATGACTTGCACGTTACTAGGCCTATCTGTAAATAAGGGATAAGAAACATGACTGGAACACCTTCCTTACCATCTGAGGCTGCAACAGTTGGGCCTCGTCACTCTTGAATGACGGCGTCTAAGAGGTGACCTGATTGAAGTTTATAAAATCATGCACGGTGTGGACAAAGTAGATAAGGAAAAACTGTTTTCGCTATCGCATAACACTAGAACTAGGGGGCACTCCATGAAACTTTTGGGTACTAGTTCTCAAACAAATAAGAGAAAGTACTTTTTCACCCAGAGGATCACTGGTCTATGGAACTCCCTGCCAGAAGAAATGGTGACAGCTGTAAGTCTTGACAGATTTAAGAAAGGATTAGACAAGTTCATGGAGGACAAGGGTATCAATGGCTATAATTATGGATACTTAAGGACAACCTTTGGGTTGGAGAGATAGGCAGGATATCTCTCAATGCCATTTCCAGGTAATCCTAAGCAGGTGAAGGCATCTGCTTGGGAATACCCTGAAGCAAATGGTGAGCCACTGTGTGAGACAGAACGCTGGACTGGATGGGATGTGGCCTGTTTCCAGCAAGGCTGTTCTTATGTTCTTATGACCTTTGAGTTGTTTTGGACACCTCAGCTTTACTGATAGTAAGGGTTTATGTTGTTGTTGTCTTTAGCTCAATGTAAGGGGCTATGTGGCAGTGTAGTGGCTTAGTAGTTAAAACATTGAACTTGACAAGTGGAAGGTTGGCAGGTCAGCAGTTCGAGACCGGAGTGCCGCACGACAGAGTGAGCTCCTGCCAATCTAGCAGTTTGAAAGCAAGAACTGCAAGTAGATAAATAGGTACCACTTCAGTGGGAAGGTAAAAACGTTCTGTGCACTCTGGTGTCTAGTCATGCCTGCCACATGTCCACAGAAACGTTTGCAGATGCAGACAGCGCTGACTCTGGCTGTAAACAGAGATGAGCACTGAACCCTTGAGTTGGATACGACTGGCTTATGAGCGAGGGCAACCTTTACCTAAGGGGTTATATGAGTTTTAGCTCAACACATCCAGAGGACTAAAGATCCACCAAGTCAAAGCGAGAGTGATGCTTTGATTCAATCCAGCCGATGAAAGTCTTTTATATGACCTTAGTAATTGCAGAAGAAGAAACTTACAATTATGGTGGTTTCAAAGGCATTATTGTTGTGAATTCAAAGTTAGGAAGTCTTTTATCTTCCCTCTGACCTTTCTACAACCTCCTCCTCCCACAGCTCTACATTACAGAGGTCTGGGGGTGGCTTAGTCTATTGAAGCACGGCTACCTAATGGCATTTTCTTTTTATTCTCTGCTGTAAGAATCTCTCTTGCACACAAATACATCCTTTAATAAGATCTTTTAGAAGAAAAATCTAGGCCAAACTCATGGCACATGTAGAGAATCTTGCAAAGACCATCAAAGTAAGTAAAGGCACCCGGGGTAGTCCAATAACTTGTACTGATAATTTTGAAACATTAATTAGAAGCAAAACAGAAAATTAATTCTATAAACATACCAAGACAGCTATGTGATCCATACATAAAACAAATGTAGAAGGAGGAGACGATACCTTTATTGCATCACTAAACAAAACAAAAAAATTCATTGCAAGCTTTCGTGATTCAAGACCATTTCTTCAGGCATGCATCGGTTTCTTGTGGGTCAGGCAAGGAAATGATCAATGAAAGCCCAAACGTTCATGGCATGATGGTCTGTTTGCCAGGCTCTCTTCTTAGAAATGAATGTTAAGCAGCACACTCTCTCCCAAATGACCTATTCTGGCTGTAGCCCAGTAGTGGCGAACCTATGGCACGCGTGCCAGAGGGGACACTCAGCCTTCTGTGTGGGCATGCGCAGTGTCACCCCAACACAGAGTTTGGACCACCCTATGCCAAGCAGCCCAATGGGAGCGCTTCCTACCCCCAGCACAGAGTTCCCTTTGTCCAGCAGCCCAATTGGAACGCTTCCTCCCCCCCAGCACAGACTTCTCCCCGCTGAGTTGGCACTTTGCAATAAATAAATGGGTTTTGGGCTGCAGTTATGGCATTCAGTCTCTAAAAGGTTTGCCATCACTGCTGTAGCCCTTTCTCTGGCCAGGTAAAAAGCACTGGAAGTTGCATTGCTTTTACCTTGGCCAGAGAAGGGGCTACATCTTCAATAGGGCATTTGGAGGAGTTGATACTCAGATATGATTTCCTTATGCTGTATTTGCAGACTTTCCAATGTGTTTTGATATGAAATCCATAACAACAACAATCTTGATGTATCTATGGTATAGTAAAGCAGCTTCTTTGTGATTTTCTTTTACATTTCTTCTCCACAAAACTCATGCTTGTTTGCACTCAGTAGGACCATCCTTTGCCACTTTTCACTGTGCGCCTTGTCTGTTGTGCTCTAACCCTTACAGGCATGTAATGTAGAAGTATCGTGTCAGCATAAACTTGGGGCTGTCTGAACTGGGTGTGAGACCTGGTTCAAGATGGCCGAAAGCTAGCAGCCCAAATACATGGGAAAACAACCTTTCAGATATTGTCATTTTCCTTCTGTTTTCCAGTTTAATTCGAAAAAACTTTAAAACTGATTTTGTGGAAGACACAAGACACCTTTAATTTTCAGTGTCAATTTCTTTTTGTTAAATAATAATATGATTTTTAATGTATGATTACACTGTAATTTTATCCAGTAAGTATGTGTGCATGCATACATTGTGTGTGGTAATGAGGCAAACGCCTATCCATGCCATGTTTCTTTTTATTGTTGGCTACAAGAACCAAATATTTATTTATATTTATTTATTTATTGTTAAATTTTTATACCGCCCACTCAGCCAAAGCCGACTCCGGGCAGTTCACAACAGTGGGTAAAAACAGATAAAAACAAATAAAACAGATAAAAACCAGCAATAAGAACCCACCCCTAAAAAGAGAGGGGTGCAGGAACTGAAGAAACCGTTGGGCAGGCAATCTCCCCTATATTAACCACCCAACTGAAGCCACCCCTCCACCTGCACCCCAAACTTGGCCCGCCAGCCAGGTTTTTAGTTCTTTTCTAAAGGGCAACAACTCCGTCTGGAGACGCAGTTCCACAGGCAGGAGGTTCCAAAGGGCAGGTGCAGACACAGAGAAGGCTCTCCTCCTTGTGCCAGAGAGGCGAGCCCCCTGGCCGATGGCACTATTAGAGAGCCCCTCCGGTCCGCTCTGGTTGGACGGACAGACGTCCTTAGGGCGATGCGGTCTCTAAGGTAACCTGGCCCACTACCATATAGGGCTTTAAAGGTCAAAACCAGCACCTTGAATTGCACCCAGAGGCAAACGGGTAACCAGTGCAGCTCCCGCAGCAGTGGTGAGGCATGGGCATAACATCCACACCCCATCACCACCGGGGCCGCCGCATTCTGGACCAGCTGCAGCCTCCGAATCGTCATCAAGGGCAGCCCCATGTAGAGTGCATTACAATAATCTAGTCTGGAGGTCACCAGAGCATGAGTGACCATGAGCAAAGAGTCCCGGTCCAGGAGCATGCACAACTGGCGAATCACCCAAAGTTGGGCGAAGGCCCTCCTGGCCACAGCCGCCAACTATTCTTCTAGCAGCAGCCGCAAATCCAGGAGGACCCCCAAGTTGCGCACCAGGTCGGTCTGGGGCAAAATAGCCCCATCCAAAACCAAAGATGGTAGCTCCCAGGATAACACAGGGTCCCCCATCCACAGCCACTCAGTCTTACTAGGATTCAGCTGTAACCCATTTGCCCCCATCCAGACCCCAACCGCCTCCAGACAACTGGAAAGGACTTTGACTGCATCACTGGGGTCCCCATAGGCTGAGATGTACAACTGTGTATCATCCGCATACTGATGGTACCGCACCCTGTGGGAACGGATGATCTCACCCAGCGGCTTCATGTAGATGTTAAATAGAAGAGGAGAGAGTACTGAGCCCTGAGGCACCCCATATTTTAGGGACATAGGACTGGACTTCTTGCTCTCCAACCACACCGACTGGGTCTGGCCCCTCAGAAATGAGGAAAACCAGGACCACACAGTGCCCTGGATCCCCAATCCTTTGAGCCGTTCCAGAAGGATACCGTGGTTGACGGTATCAAAAGCCGCTGAGAGGTCAAGAAGAGCAAGGATGGACGGATGACCGCCATCCCGCTCTCGCCAGAGATCACCCATCAGCGCGGCCAATGCAGTCTCAGTACCATATCCAGGTCTGAATCCTGACTGGAAGGGGTCCAGATATTCCGCTTCATCCAGTACCCCCTGCAACTGACGCGCCACTGCCCTTTCCAATACTTTTCCCAAAAAGGGGTGGTTGGAAACAGGTCTGTAGTTGGTTATGACTGCTGGATCGAGGGATGGCTTCTTCAGGAGGGGGCGCACCATAGCATGTTTCAACGGTGCAGGAAATATCCCCTCCCGAAAAGATGCATTAATTATAGCCCTGACCCAACCACCTGTCACCATCTTGGAGGCTTTTACCAGCCAGGCGGGACAGGGATCCAATGGACAATTAGTGGTGCGGACCGCCGCAAGGAGCCAGTCCACTTCATCTGGGGCAACAGGATCAAACCGATCCCAGATAACACAGCAAGACTGTGCACTGGCTCCCCACTGACCCTCCCCATCCACGCCAAGATTAAACCCTGAGCGAATCCAATCGATTTTCTCCACCAGATGGTCAGCAAAGTCCTAAGCCGATCCCTGCCAACCAGGCACAGGCCCCCTCCTACCAAAGAACAAAATAGGGGAGCTGGAATACTTAGCAATAGATAAGAATATTGATATTATTGGTATCACTGAAACCTGGTGGACGGATGATAACCAATGGGATACAGTTATCCCAGGCTACAAACTGTACAGGAAGGATAGGAAGGGGCAAACGGGAGGTGGTGTAGCCTTGTATGTCAAAGAAGTGATAAAATCGTATGAATTGGAATATCTAGGTGATTTGGAGTCACCATTAGAAGCTCTGTGGGTAAGAGTACCAGGCCACAAGGATGGTCTAACAGTAGGCATATACTATCGGCCTCCGACCCAAACTTCTTGAGGGAGACAGGCAGTTGGAGAATGTTGTAAAGGAGGCATCCAAGAAGGGAAGCCTGGTTATAATGGGGGACTTCAATTACCCTCACATAGACTGGGTGAACTGTTGTTCAGCACGTGATAAAGAGATAAAGTTCCTAGATATGCTAAATGATTGTTCCCTGGGACAGATGGTTGAAGACCCAACTAGAGGTACAAGAATCCTTGACTTGATCCTGAGTAATACTCAGGATCTGGTGCAAGATGTTAATGTGACTGATCCAATAGGGAACAGTGACCACAACTCAATTATGTTTAACTTGATCATAGACCGCAAGTCACTGATAAAATCTAACACAGAGACCTTAAATTTTCAAAAAGGAAATTTCCCAAAGATGAGGAAACTAGTAAAAAAGAAGCTGAAAGGGAAAATTGAGAGAGTCCAAACACTCCAAGAGGCATGGAGGCTGTTTACAAAAACAATAATAGAGGCCCAATTGGAATGCATACCCAAAAGGAAAAAGGACACTGCCAGGTCCAAGAGGACTCCAATGTGGCTTACAGGAGCTGTTCGGGAAGTGATCAAGAGCAAGAAAAGCTCATTTAGAAGATGGAAGGCTTGTCCGAATGAGGACAGCAGGCAGAAACATAAATTCTGGCAGAACAAATGCAAGGCAACAATCAGGAAAGCAAAGCAAGACTTTGAGGAGCGTATAGCTAAAAATACTCAGAGAAATAACAAAGACTTCTTTAAGTACATTAGAAGTAAGAACCCAACTAGGAAGGCCATTGGACCATTAGATGACAATGGAAGGCAAGGGGTTATTAAAGAGAAAACAGAGATTGCAAAGAGACTCAATGAATTCTTTGCTTCAGTATTCACTGAAGAAGACAGAGACCACATGCCCAAAACAGAGCCTATCTTCGTAGGGAGGGAAAGTGAAGAATTAAGCAAGATAGAAATAACCAGGGAGGAGGTCCTTGCATGTCTTGTTAAGCTAAACACTAACAAAACACCAGGACCAGATGACATCCATCCACGAGTTCTCAGGGAACTTAAAGATGAAATTGCTGATCTCCTAGACAAAATATATAATCTTTCCCTCAAATCAGGCTTTGTGCCTGATGACTGGAAGGTATCGAATGTAACACCAATTTTCAAAAAAGGATCCAGGGGTGATCCAGGAAATTACCGACCTGTCAGTTTGACATGTGTCCCAGGTAAAGTGATGGAAACCATCCTAAAAGATAGAATTAATAGGCACATAGAAGAGAAGACGCTGCTAAAGGAGAGCCAACATGGCTTTTGCAAGGGCAAATCATGCCTCACTAATCTTTTGGAATTTTTGAGAGTGTCAACAAGTATGTGGATAAGGGGGATCCAGTTGACATTGTTTATCTGGACTTTCAGAAGGCTTTTGACAAGGTCCCACACCAAAGGCTCTTGAATAAACTTGCCAGTCATGGAATAAAGGGACAGGTCTTGTCCTGGATCAGCAACTGGCTAAGGGACAGGAAACAGAGGGTAGCACTAAATGGACATTTCTCCAAGTGGAGGGAAGTAAAGAGTGGGGTCCCCCAAGGTTCAGTACTGGGACCCCTGCTTTTCAACCTCTTCATAAATGATCTAGAGGTAGGAGTAAATAGCAAGGTAGCCAAATTTGCTGACGACACTAAATTATACAGGGTAATGAAAACTGTGAGAGATTGTGAGGAGCTCCAGAGGGATCTCTTGACACTGGGGGAGTGGGCAAAACAGTGGCAAATGAGCTTTAACACTAGTAAGTGCAGAGTGATGCATGTTGGGGCAAAGAACCCCAATTACATTTATAAACTGATGGGTTCTGAACTCTCTGCGACAAACCAGGAAAGGGACCTTGGTGTCCTGGTGGACCGCTCAATGAAGGTGTCAACCCAGTGTGCCTCAGCAGTGAAAAAGATATGCAAATACACTCCCACGAAATTGGTAAAATATATCCAAAATACAAATTACATGTAAAGTACAATTTAAATATGCAATTTTAATATACCAACTAGTGGTGAAAAAACGTACGTGATATGCTTAACTACTACTTGAGGGGTCATAAGACATCAATGTACATGTATCTCACATACACATCAAATGTTAATCATGAATGTTCGTGTGACACAAACCCCCTTCCCCTGGGTAGTCTCTAGATGAGTCTGCCGAGAAAGTCTGTTGATAAGATCATACATCGAACTGAATGTCCATTTAGAATGGCTCTTATATACAAAGCGTTCGTCCGAGAGGTGAAATGGCGCTGTAGGAAATGCAAAGTCACTAAAAGTTCAAAAACTGCGCGGTTCGAACTGATCCAATTCAAACAAGGTAAGTCGGCTAAACACAAATGGGAAGAGAGCGGTCTTCACAGAGTTCTTGTTCACAGAGTTCTGATGTCCCTCCGGTATGATGACATTTCGAAGACTTCCTCAGAGTCTAAAGCTAATAACAACAAGAACACACATACAAAATTCATACCTACTAGCCTGGCACAATTAACCAAAAATATGAACCTACAGACATGTAAACATACACATAAATTATATACAAAGATCAATGGCAGGAACATACCTATTGGTGTTTCTTTTTAGGCGCGCGAACCTCTTCGGTTTATTCTTATTGTGTTCTCGCGTTAAATTACTTGATCGAGCAGCTGGTTTAAATACCTACCCCAACAGTTATGTCATATCAAGCTCTTCAGCTGTGAAAGTCGTTACATCATTGTTAAAGGGGACGAATGAGACACTTGTAGATGGAGTTACTTATAAGGAGATCTTGAAGGGGAAAAAAAGCCGGTTGGGAAAATAAAGCTACCTCACAGGAAAGCGGATAGGTCCCAATCCGTATTGAGCCCGAAGGGAGCCAACGTTTTGAAATGGTGGATGTAAAACGCTTCCCTCTGTAGGAGGAATCGTTCGACATCGTCTGTCTGATATTTTTTAGGTGCGTATGATTCGAGTATCACCAATTGGAGGTCTTTATAATGATGTTTCTTCTCTAAAAAGTGACTGACCATCGGGGCGTTGGGGATATGGTTTTTGATACGAGAAATGTGTTCCCCCAACCGTACCCTGATAGGTCTCCTCGATTGCCCGATGTAAGCTAATTGGCAGGCACATTTGATCATATATATGGATTCTTTTGTGCTGCAACAGGAAAATGTTTTTAAGTCCAAAGAAAACTTACTGGAAGGCAGCTGCACTCGATTAGTTTGCCACATGTAAGTGCAAAACTTACAGTGCCCGCATCTAAAGTGTCCTATGGGAGATTTGGAGCTGTCAAGGTTGGACGAGATGTCCGCTCGCGAAATATAATTTGCGATGGAGCTAGTCCTTTGAAACCCTATCATGGGGGGAAGTAGACAGCCCGGGGTGGTGTCCAAGATATGCCAGTGTTTTAATATAATGTTCTTGATTTTATTGGCAAGGGGTGTGTAATCCAAGGACCAGAACAATCTAGAGTTGTCCTGCTGGGCTCTATTATTATCTACCAGCATGGTATGTCTAGGGCGAGACTTAACCCTATTACGTGCTGCCTGTATGACGCTAGTGGGGTATCCCCGATGTCTCAAGATAGCGGAAATTTTATTGGCTGCTAAAGTGAAATCTTGTGGGTTAGTGGAATTCCGTTTTGCTCTAATGAATAAACTATAAGGTATGTTAGTCTTGAGATGTTTGGGGTGAAAAGAGTTAAATTGGAGATATGGGAAGCGATCCGTAGGTTTATGGTACAATTTGGTTTGAATTTTACCATTAGAAATAAAGACCGTCAGATCAAGAAATGATACAGAGCTTGGTTGTGTGGTATATGTAAAACTTAAATTAGGATGTAGCCTATTGATCCATTGGCAAAAATCGGTGATTACAAGTTGATTTTTAAAAATAAAAAACAGATCATCAATATATCTTTTATAACATAAGATGTCTGTAAAAAAAGGATTAACCGCAGAATCGAAAATAAACGTTGTGTCAAAATTACTCATAAAGATGTTTGCGACGGAAGGGGCAAAATTGCATCCCATCGAGACTCCTTGAACCTGCAAATAATAACCATTATCAAATCTGAAAAAATTGTGCTCAAAGCAAATGTCCAATAAATCCAAAAGAAAGTCCGTAGGAGGGAAACCATTCTGTCTTGAGTCTAAATGGTGAGCGATGAGTGTTCTAGCTTCGGACAATGGTATGTTAGTGTATAATGAACTGACATCCATGGTCAGAAGCACCGCGTCTACCGGGACTGTGAGGTTCTCTACCAGTTGTATGAAATGTGTGGTATCTTTAACATAAGCCGGGGTGTTTATAGAAAAAGGAAAAATGTGATAATTAATGAATTTGGCAATTGGTTCTAGTAATGAATTGTTAGCACTAATTATTGGCCTGCATGGGAAAATGTCAAGTTCGTTAGTGTATTTATGGACTTTCGGTAACAAATAAAAAATGGGTACTCTGGGAAATTTGTTATAGAGAAAGCGGAAAGTGCTCTCATCTATGTAATCCATCGCAAGTCCCCCTTGTAGGACTACTAGGATAATATTCGATATATGTTTGGACGGATTATGGTCTAATTTTGTGTAATGTTCTGTATTAGCCAATTGGTGCCTTGCAGCTTTAAGATAATCTGATTTGTTAAGCAAAACGATGCCCCCTCCCTTGTCAGCTGCTTTTATTACTATCTCAGGGTCCTGTCCTAGGTTCCTTAGGAGTGCCATATCCTCCTGATTTAAATTGTAGGATTTTTTCGAAGTTGCTTCCAAATGACAGCTGTCTCTGGTGACAAGTCTCCTAAAGACTTCAATCGACGGGTTGTCAATATTGGGGGTGAAAGTGGAACGTGGTGCAAATGCCAACAGTTCTTCTTTGAAACTTTTGAGTCTATTGTCTAAGTTTGTCATGTCACTCTGTGCGTTACTGGATGTAGAGGAAGTTAGTTGTTCTTTGATGGTATCGATGTCCTTTTTGATGGTTTCTGTTTCTTGGTGGCATTGATCTATAATAAGCAAAATTAGATCAAAGGAACATCGGTCCAGAATGGCTGTCCATTTGTCCAGGAAGTCTTTTTTATTGGAGAATAAGGTAGGTCCCTTCGGCATTCTCAAACCTCTGGGTATGATGGATGATTTGTAATATTCCAGGAGGAATGACGAATGTAAGTTGATCCTGATGTGTTTCTTCTCTAAGTACTCCAATTTGTTGAGATTCTCGTCGTTGGAATGTACGTCGTGTACATTCCTCCTGGAATATTACAAATCATCCATCATACCCAGAGGTTTGAGAATGCCGAAGGGACCTACCTTATTCTCCAATAAGAACTGTTGGCATTTAAAAATAAAAAGTTAAACAGGGACAGAAGTGACTATCATAACGAGCAGATCTATAGATGGCAATCCAATAAGAGGCACACTCGCAAACAAGTATCTTGGAGAAATCCTATAGAAGTCTCTGACTATGAAACCACGGACTCGGACTTGGCGGAATCATCAGCTGATGAGCAGACCCGAGACCCATATAATTTTAGGTCCAATAGATACAGGGGTGGAGCGTCAACTTCCTCCGTCACAAGACAGCAGAACAGGACGGATTTTTTAGGCAAAAGACCGTCGAAGAGAATCAGGAAAAAATGAGCAGGGAACATGATCCTGCCATGACATCTCTGGTGTTCAATTTTTCCAGCCGCATCTTGACGGTAAGGGAAGCCCGGCTTCTCAATCTTGGCTTGGGCTTTGTCCCCACGCCAAGATGCTCCCCCTTTAAAACCAAGATAGACGTGTTCAAGCTCATTAGGTCACTCAAATTAAGAACCTTTTTCAAGGATAGCACTTCTGAACGTAGGTTGTTTGCACCATGTTCCACTTTCACCCCCAATATTGACAACCCGTCGATTGAAGTCTTTAGGAGACTTGTCACCAGAGACATCTGTCATTTGGAAGCAACTTCGAAAAAATCCTACTATTTAAATCAGGAGGATATGGCACTCCTAAGGAACCTAGGACAGGACCCAGAGATAGTAATAAAAGCAGCTGACAAGGGAGGGGGCATCGTTTTGCTTAACAAATCAGATTATCTTAAAGCCGCAAGGCACCAATTGGCTAATACAGAACATTACACAAAATTAGACCATAATCCGTCCAAACATATATCGAATATTATCCTAGTAGTCCTACAAGGGGGACTTGCGATGGATTACATAGATGAGAGCACTTTCCGCTTTCTCTATAACAAATTTCCCAGAGTACCCATTTTTTATTTGTTACCGAAAGTCCATAAATACACTAACGAACTTGACATTTTCCCATGCAGGCCAATAATTAGTGCTAACAATTCATTACTAGAACCAATTGCCAAATTCATTAATTATCACATTTTTCCTTTTTCTATAAACACCCCGGCTTATGTTAAAGATACCACACATTTCATACAACTGGTAGAGAACCTCACAGTCCCGGTAGACGCGGTGCTTCTGACCATGGATGTCAGTTCATTATACACTAACATACCATTGTCCGAAGCTAGAACACTCATCGCTCACCATTTAGACTCAAGACAGAATGGTTTCCCTCCTACGGACTTTCTTTTGGATTTATTGGACATTTGCTTTGAGCACAATTTTTTCAGATTTGATAATGGTTATTATTTGCAGGTTCAAGGAGTCTCGATGGGATGCAATTTTGCCCCTTCCGTCGCAAACATCTTTATGAGTAATTTTGACACAACGTTTATTTTCGATTCTGCGGTTAATCCTTTTTTTACAGACATCTTATGTTATAAAAGATATATTGATGATCTGTTTTTTATTTTTAAAAATCAACTTGTAATCACCGATTTTTGCCAATGGATCAATAGGCTACATCCTAATTTAAGTTTTACATATACCACACAACCAAGCTCTGTATCATTTCTTGATCTGACGGTCTTTATTTCTAATGGTAAAATTCAAACCAAATTGTACCATAAACCTACGGATCGCTTCCCATATCTCCAATTTAACTCTTTTCACCCCAAACATCTCAAGACTAACATACCTTATAGTTTATTCATTAGAGCAAAACGGAATTCCACTAACCCACAAGATTTCACTTTAGCAGCCAATAAAATTTCCGCTATCTTGAGACATCGGGGATACCCCACTAGCGTCATACAGGCAGCACGTAATAGGGTTAAGTCTCGCCCTAGACATACCATGCTGGTAGATAATAATAGAGCCCAGCAGGACAACTCTAGATTGTTCTGGTCCTTGGATTACACACCCCTTGCCAATAAAATCAAGAACATTATATTAAAACACTGGCATATCTTGGACACCACCCCGGGCTGTCTACTTCCCCCCATGATAGGGTTTCGAAGGACTAGCTCCATCGCAAATTATATTTCGCGAGCGGACATCGCATCCAACCTTGACAGCTCCAAATCTCCCATAGGACACTTTAGATGCGGGCACTGTAAGTTTTGCACTTACATGTGGCAAACTAATCGAGTGCAGCTGCCTTCCAGTAAGTTTTCTTTGGACTTAAAAACATTTTCCTGTTGCAGCACAAAAGAATCCATATATATGATCAAATGTGCCTGCCAATTAGCTTACATCGGGCAATCGAGGAGACCTATCAGGGTACGGTTGGGGGAACACATTTCTCGTATCAAAAACCATATCCCCAACGCCCCGATGGTCAGTCACTTTTTAGAGAAGAAACATCATTATAAAGACCTCCAATTGGTGATACTCGAATCATACGCACCTAAAAAATATCAGACAGACGATGTCGAACGATTCCTCCTACAGAGGGAAGCGTTTTACATCCACCATTTCAAAACGTTGGCTCCCTTCGGGCTCAATACGGATTGGGACCTATCCGCTTTCCTGTGAGGTAGCTTTATTTTCCCAACCGGCTTTTTTTCCCCTTCAAGATCTCCTTATAAGTAACTCCATCTACAAGTGTCTCATTCGTCCCCTTTAACAATGATGTAACGACTTTCACAGCTGAAGAGCTTGATATGACATAACTGTTGGGGTAGGTATTTAAACCAGCTGCTCGATCAAGTAATTTAACGCGAGAACACAATAAGAATAAACCGAAGAGGTTCGCGCGCCTAAAAAGAAACACCAATAGGTATGTTCCTGCCATTGATCTTTGTATATAATTTATGTGTATGTTTACATGTCTGTAGGTTCATATTTTTGGTTAATTGTGCCAGGCTAGTAGGTATGAATTTTGTATGTGTGTTCTTGTTGTTATTAGCTTTAGACTCTGAGGAAGTCTTCGAAATGTCATCATACCGGAGGGACATCAGAACTCTGTGAACAAGAACTCTGTGAAGACCGCTCTCTTCCCATTTGTGTTTAGCCGACTTACCTTGTTTGAATTGGATCAGTTCGAACCGCGCAGTTTTTGAACTTTTAGTGACTTTGCATTTCCTACAGCGCCATTTCACCTCTCGGACGAACGCTTTGTATATAAGAGCCATTCTAAATGGACATTCAGTTCGATGTATGATCTTATCAACAGACTTTCTCGGCAGACTCATCTAGAGACTACCCAGGGGAAGGGGGTTTGTGTCACACGAACATTCATGATTAACATTTGATGTGTATGTGAGATACATGTACATTGATGTCTTATGACCCCTCAAGTAGTAGTTAAGCATATCACGTACGTTTTTTCACCACTAGTTGGTATATTAAAATTGCATATTTAAATTGTACTTTACATGTAATTTGTATTTTGGATATATTTTACCAATTTCGTGGGAGTGTATTTGCATATCTCTGTCACTATTGTTACACCCCGGCCGCCTCTTTTTGCTCAGCAGTGAAAAAAGCAAACTCAATGCTAGGGATCATTAGGAAGGGTATAGAAAATAAGTCAGCAAGTATCATTTTGCCTCTTTATAAATCTATGGTGAGGCCCCATCTGGAATACTGTGTACAGTTCTGGTCTCCATACCTCCAGAAGGATATTATTGAGTTGGAGAAAGTGCAGAGAAGGGCAACCAGAATGATTAGGGGACTGGAACACCTTCCTTACCATCTGAGGCTGCAACGGTTAGGCCTTTTCACTCTTGAGCGACGGCGTCTAAGAGGTGACCTGATTGAAGTTTATAAAATCATGCATGGTGTGGACAAAGTAGATAAGGAAAAACTGTTTTCCCTATTGCACAACACTAGAACTAGGGGACACTCGATGAAACTTTTGGGTACTAGTTCTCAAACAAATAAGAGAAAGTACTTTTTCACCCAGAGGATCACTGGTCTATGGAACTCCCTGCCAGAAGAAGTGGTGACAGCTGTCAGTCCTGACAGCTTTAAGAAAGGATTAGACAAGTTCATGGAGGACAAGGGGATCAATGGCTATAATTATGGATACTTAAGGACAACCTCCGGGTTAGAGAGTTAGGCAGGATATCTCTCAACGCCATTTCCAGGGAATCCTAAGCAGGGGAAGGCATCTCCTTGGGAATACCCTGAAGGAAATGGTGAGCCACTGTGTGAGACAGAATGCTGGACTGGATGGGCTGTGGCCTGTTCCAGCAAGGCTGTTCTTATGTTCTTATGAGGGACCTGGTCACCTGAAACAGGGTGGCTGGGCGATTATCAGTGGAGGCAATAAGGGAGGTGAAGTATTGCCTCCTCACCACCCCCATCGCCACTATGTAGGCCCTAATAGCGGCTCTAGCTAGTGTCCAATCGGAATCATTCCTGGTCTTCACCCAGCGGTGCTCAAGGCGTCTCTTTGCCCGTTTGAGCTCCCGTAGTTCTTCGGTGAACCACGGGGATGACCTAGCTCCATGGGCTCTGAGAGGCCGTAGTGGAGCAATTACATCCAAGGCAGCTGTCGTCGACCCACACCACAGGTCAACAAGTGCCTTGGGCGAATCGTGTTGCCGATCCAGGGGAAAATCCCCCAGTTCCCTCTGGAATCCATCCGGATCCATCAGTTGCCGGGGGCGGGCCACTTTAATAGACCCTGCCTCCCTACGATGAAGTATCGCCCCCAGAAAGTCTAGACCCACCAGATAGTGATCTGACCATGGCACAGGTGTTATGTCTAGCTTCTGTAAATTCAGATCACTCTGCCACCGCTCCGACAAAAAGACTAAATCTGGTGTGTGGCCACTGCCCCTGGTAGGGCCCCGAATTACCTGAGCCAGGTCCATAGTTGCCATAGAAGCCATGAACTTCTGAGCCACCCCGGAACCAGACCCCAGCGAAGGCAAATTGAAGTCCCCCAGAACCATCAGCCTAGGGAACTTCAATGCCAATGCTGAGACAGCCTCGAGGAGCCCTGGCAGGGAGTCCCTTACCCTGCAAGGGGGCAGGTACAGGAGTAGGATCCCCAACTGACCCTTTGGGCCCAGCCGCAGGAGCAGGGCCTCACAACCCAGAATTTGTGGAGCAGTGGCCCTGGTGACTCCCAGTGATGCGGCAGTGGGAGTTCCTCCGCGGCCGCCAGCCTTTTGAGCCCCTTGCAGGAAGGCAGGAGCCCAAGATGCCGATGGTGGGGTGGTCCCAGCGAGCTCCAACTGGCCATAGGTATCTCCAGGGTGGGGTGGAAATCCCGCTGTGGCTGCTGGACTTTTGAGACCTCGCAGGGAGGCAGGAGCCCGGGACGCCAATGGTGGGATGGTCCCGGTGAGCTCCAAACTGGCCGCTGGTGTCTCCAGGGCGGTGGTGGAAGTTCTTCTGCAGCTGCCAGCCTTTTGAGCCCCCCGCAGGGAAGCGGGAGCCCGGGACGCCGATGGTGGGGTGGTCCCAGCGAGCTCCAAACTGGCCGCAGGTGTCTCCATGCTGACAGTGGAAGTTCATCCACGGCCTCCAGCCTTTTGAGCCCCCTGCAGGGAGGCAGAAGCCCGGGACGCTGATGGTGAGGGTGGTGCCAATGACCTCCTGGCAAAGGGAGGAGGGGCAGAGGCTGTTGTCTTCTGCCGGCCCGGACGGCCCTTTACCTCTCGTGACAAAGGGAGGAGGGGTGGGGCTCACCTCAGCTGGTCAGAAGCTGTTGTCTTCTGCTGGCTCCGATGGCCCTTTACCTCTCCTGGCAAAGGGAGGAGGGGTGGGGCTCACCTCAGCTGGTCAGAGGCTGTTGTCATCTGCTGGCCCCGACGGCCCTTTACCTCTCCTGGCAAAGGGAGGAGGGGTGGGGCTCACCTCAGCTGGTCGGAGGCTGTTGTCTTCTGCCGCCCCGACGGCCCTTTCAATATATCAATATACTTGATTACGTATATGTGTTACTGTATATGAATTGTATTAATGTATTTTCTCCAGCTCCAGCTTACATTCCCTTTGAAACTGGCCTAGCTTTGTATGTACTGTATTTTATTCTATTGATTATAACTCTTCTGTTATTGCTATTGATGAGAGTAATCAATTAATAACAACATGGCAAGCGACATGATATGTGGCCTCATTGCTTAGCTATGATTTGTATTTTCTTACTGGTCAGAAATAAGTGCTGTCTGCATCCGCTGGTTCAAATGTTGTAGCAGTTATTTTAGCACAAATCTTAAAAAGATTTTATCCAAATTTTACATTTTGAATGGATATGTTTTTAAATAATATATTTTAGCTACATTTTAAGCATTTAGATTTTAAAAGTTTCCCTCCATTTTACTGTGCTGGTCGTTGTCAGTAATAAAGTGACTCATTGATTGAACAATATTGCCACACTGTGAGTGTGGTATGGTGGTCGTGACCAGGGGGAAAGCCCTGCATTGCACCCGAATTAAAAGGTTTCCCTTGCTCGGAAGCCAGTCGTATCCAACTCTAGGGTTCAGTGCTCATCTCTGTTTCAAAGCCGAAGAGCCAGCACTGTCTGCTTCTGCAGATGTTTCTGTGGCCATGTACTAGACACCGGAGCGCACGGAACACTGTGACCTTCCCACCGAAGTGGTCCCTATTTATCTACTTGCAATTTCTTGCTTTCAAACTGCTAGATTGGCAGGAGCTCACTCTGTCGTGCAGCACTCCGGTCTCGAACAGCTGACCTGCCAACCTTCCAGTTGTCAAGTTCAACGTTTTAACCACTAAGCCACCACACTGCCACATAGCCCCATAGCTCATTCCATCCTGCAGTACTCTGGAATCGAACTGCTGACCTTCCTCCTCCCAGTCAGCGTCTTATCCACATGAGCCACTGCAGTCACTCGAATTAGGACTACTTTATTTCAAAACTTGGATGGGCAGGGCCAACCAGAATTTCTGCTACCGGTTCTGATGAACTGGTGTGAACCTGCTGATGCCCACCCCTGGGCAGAAACATCACTGTAGTCTGCTGTATACAGTACAGTAGAACAAAGGGGAAGCTGCCATGATTCTTGCAGTTATACTCCCCATTACTAAAACCCCCCACAAAAAACAACTTTTTGGATAACCCTCTTCCTGGTGTACTAGTTTTCTAACAACATGGGAACTTTGCAGGAGGTGGGGTGGGGTTGGGTGGAGGAGGGGAGTAATTACTTGACTAAGGGAACAAATACACAATGTGAAAAATCTGCATAGATCCACTGTGAAGTCACACCTGGGAATTCAGTTTATGCTCAGAGGTGCCCAAACTTTTCTGGCCAGGGGCCCGTCATGTGGTTCAGTGGGCCAGTCACATGGTTCCTACCACTGGAAGCAGAAGTAAAAACGCACCTTGCAATCTGTTTTGCAACAGATATGTTTTGCAACAGGATGAGATAAATTTTAGGCTGCCATTTTCTCTGCTTAAACTAGGGATGGCCAAACTGTGACCCGTGGGCTGAATCTTGCCCCCGACACCAAATCATCTGGTCCACGTCGCCCTCATTGCTCCTGGAAGCAGAAGTAAAACATGCCCATATGGTTGTTTGCATGTATGGGCACGTATTACTTCCACTTCCAGGAGTGACGAGGGCAGTGTGGGCCAGATGAATTGGTGTTGGGGGCCAGATCTGGCCCACAGGCCATAGTTTGGGCATCCCTCATTTAGCTGATCACATGAGAGCCACCAAAGAGAAAATAGAAAATTGGCAAATGGCCTTGTTACCGTTTGTTAAGGTTGTCCTGTAGGAGGCATAGCTAAAGTTTAACAAGATGGATAAAAGGCTAACTGATCATTTCCTCATCTCTTTCTGCTGATACATTGCTTCTCCTGCTCAAATGTTTAGTCTTCTAGGATGGTGCTCTAGCACTCTAGGGGTCAAGTATTTTTAAAAAATAGAAGTGAAAGAAAGAATAAGAAAACAAGCAGATCTGGGCATTGGGGTTGGGGAGAGGAGGATTCCAATGGCAGCCAGTTTCCATGCTGCCTGGCTTCACTTCCTGCTGTTGTAGCTGGGAGGAATGTCTTCAAAATACGGTAGCAGCTAAAACCCTCTCCACACCACCTGAACTGATGCAAACGTATTAAGTTCCAAAAAAATAAAAGCACTAGCAGTGGAGAAAAAATGACAAGACAAATTGAGACAACTACAGGATGATGTACTTTGACTTCTACATCATGTGGCCAATGGAAAATAATGTGAACCTGATGGTTCCAATCCTGGATCATTTCTCACATTATTCATCACTATAGTTGCACCCCTACACACAGTCTAAAGTGTCCATAATTCAGATATAGTGATCTTGATATTAGGTGCCCTGCTGACAGGTTGGGTGCAAATCATCCTTGCTTTGTTTGGGGGTCACATACTTATTTCAGGATCTAAACCTTATCTAGAACATGCCTTCTTAGATAAGCAGATATCTGCTGTGGCCAAATTTACCTTCTTTCATCTTCTGTGCCCATTTCTTGATTCTAGGTATTTAATGGCACAGATCTATGTCCTTGAAATCTAAAGAATTGATTACTGCAACACTCTCAACATGGGGCTTTCTTTTAAAATGACGCAGAAACAAGAACAGGTACAGAACGTGGCAGCCAGGTTAGTGGTGGGTGGGTGGGAGTTTGACCACATCTCTCTGCTCTTGGCTTGCTTGAATTGTCTGCCTGTGTTTCCTTACCCAATCCAAGGTTTTGGTATTAACATAGAAATCCCTTCATGCCTTGGGACCTCAGAACTTAACAGGGTGTCTCCTCTAATTAAACTTAGCCCAGGCCACCTGATCTTTGGAGACCTTATGGCTTCGTGTTCCCACCCTGAGAGAGGCCCAGAAAGCTGTTACCAGGAACCAGGCCTTCTTAGTGGCAGACACAATGACGTGGAATACCCTCCCTTTGAACATCCAGCTGGTGTCCTCAGACCAGGAATTTTGGAGACCTATTAAATTTGAACTTTATAGAGAAGCTTTTGGGGATATTCTGCCTCTCCATGCCCAAGATCTTTTAATGGCTCATTGTTTTTTTAAAAAAAATCCTTTAATGTAATTTTTAATGTTGTCTGTTCTATGCATTGCAATTGTTTATTTATTGTGTTTTTCATGGATTGTATTTTATTTATATGTTCTTCTTCTTAATGGATATTCAACACCCCGTGTAACCTTCTGAACAAAAAGCCTGGTATAGAAATGTAGTGAAATAAATTAAAGCTCAACATTCTCTTAAATGTTAAATGTTGGATACTTTATTAAGTGTAACAAACACACAAGGAGTTGAACTCTTGTACAAAACTCACAGCGTGCTGACTGATTAAAACAACAAAATAATACTATAACAACAAACATAATTTTAAATGTTAACAATTATTCATTAAGTCCTATCAATAACATAACTGTTTCGCTGTATAATAGCGGGGGGGGGGCACTATCCCTAAATCTAGTGATTTTAATATATAATACCCTATAATGTCATCCAGAAAGAAAATCAAACATTCAGACTAGAAGAGGAAAAATATAATTATTGTTCTTCCTGAAGTTATTTGTCTTTCTGAAAAATTCAGCTGTTTGTTGGATAATGTCAAAGACCTCTGATTTGATTTGTGTGGGACCAGATGTCAACAATTTAGAATTTAATGTTGTTGAAACAGATGACAATGTAGGAAATATAAAAGACCTTTGTTGCCAGTAACAATTGGTAAAAAAAAAACATTTGCATGTTGTTGGCCCAATAATTTATCTTCTCTAATTTAGACAGTTTATAAGAATATCTGAAAACCAATCCACTTATATTTTTATTTATTTCAAAGGAATAATATTAAGCCAATGAATTGTTGTTCTTTGTATTTGGTTGCTCATGGGGCCTTAAAACTGTACATGAATTTGCATAAGGAGAAGTGAAGGAGTTTCCCTCAAAAACATCAGAATAAATGCTAATTTATCCCTGAGGTGCAATGAAAAAAATTTCCACTAATTTTTAAGGTATGGACAGGGGTTCTTACCTGTGTTTACAAGGTGACTGAGATGTGTATAGGTTTTATACAAGGCAATATAAACTATTTCATGCACAAACTGGATTTAATGTTCTCATGCGTTTGTTTTGACAATGGCTAGTCCTCTGTTTCTAAGTATGTCAGAGGGCTATACGATTTAGGATATACTGTAGTTTACATAATCGCTGTTTGGTTTTCTGAATTTCCTATACCCTTAGAGTGTGACATGACTCTCGTTTTATTTTTCTATTAATAATTTTTGTTAAAGGTAGTTATCTCAAGCATTAGTGTTGAGTTTGAAATGGGTTATATTGCCCTTAATGTATTGTCTGTATGTTAGTAATGTAGTTCCATTTTGGTGTGAATTAATCAATTGTATCGGCTACATAACGGGATAATTAGGAATGCTCAGAATTATTGCCTTAGTGCTGTGCCAGAAAGGAGTCAGACAGCTTTGAAAAGTAACAAGAGGGAATGCTCTAAGTCAAAATACATGTGGATGCAGTGATTGGATTCGAACCAAACCGGACCAAAATCAAGCCAGCCAGCCTGTGTGGTCAGTCTATAAATTGAGGACAAAGGAAATAAATGGAATATTCCAGAATGCAAAGGCAACAACAAAACCCTCGTTTGCCTTTTGGTCCTCAAACTGGCTGCTAGGGCAACTGCAGATGGATAAATCTTCCACAATTACCTCAGTCTACTCTAAGCCCTCCTCCCTCATGGCTCTGTGATTAGACCACCCAGGGACATCTTGGGCTTTATTGGAGAGTTCAGCTGTCACTCACTTTCTCCTCTGGTGCCAGCAGTTCAATCTACCAACGCTGCGGGCATGTTCAAGTTTTTTCTTTCCTCAGTTCAAATTGCTAAGCTTCTTTGAACTTTTAAATGCCATGAATGCCTGGTGGGAAACAAAATGCCTGGTGGGAAACAAAGAGCCACCGTGCAATCATGGAAACGCCTCTGTTTGGTTCACTATGATGTGTTTGTCCAAAGACTGTCCATATCTTTAATGAAATGAATTCAAAAAGTAACTTCCTGAGCTCTCCTCCAGCTGGACAACAAAGAATGGTGCCTCAGCAGTGGTTCAACAAACCTGACCGGCATGAGGGATCTGGCTATTTGTTTTGACTGTTGCACAGCCCATGTTTAATTGTCTTCTGCTTATGGATTACAAAACCAGGGTGCAACATACAGGTGTTCTGTTGTCACTGGCAGCATTAACATGGCTTGGCAAGTGGTGTACTTGCATTGCTGAAAAGGGCAAGAAGGAAGCAGTTTTCTCTCTGTTCTTTGTCCTCTTCACTGTGCAACGAACACAAACTATCTTCTGCTCCTAACTGGTATTCTTAATCACAGCTAATTGTCACTCACATGGCCAGCCTTCCCCAATCTGAATGCTTTCTAGATATGTTGAATCTCACAACCTATAACTAACCATCCTGGCAAGGTCAGGATAATAGGTGCTATAGTGCAACACATAGGGTTAGAGGAGACAGCAGACAACATTCTAGGTGGTGGGACTTCAGTTTAGAAATGAAGAATCCCAAGCTAGTTTGAGTCCTGGCTTCTTTCAGCAAAATGTTTGTGACAGAAGGTCGAATTCTGGAGAGTTTAGCCACAACCTTGTAGGATCAGAACATTTGTTTCCCTATTGGCAGCTAGAAAATTTGTCAGAATTTTCAAATACATTTCTGCCCAATTTGTATACCACCACCACCACCCCGTGAATGCACTTAAAAAGTCTCCAGAAAACTAAAACATTTAAGTGAAACTTGCCCATTAAAAATCAACATGAACCACTGGCCCAAAATAAATTTTCATGATAAAAAAAAGATAGCTTTTGATACCATTTTCCAGGGCTCAGTCCTCATTTCCAAGGCCTCCCAGATATTACATTATAAGGGCTCATTAAAGGCTCAGAAGATTGCATGATAGTAAAGAAAATGTATGTTTTCTCTCTCTTCACCTGCTGCTTCCATAGCTGCCTAGACTTCCTGATCTGAAAAAAGCCCTGTGAGAAGCATGATTATAATGGCGTCTTTCTTGCACTTTGACTGAAGTGTTGGGGTGGGGGGTGGGGTGGGGGGCTGCCGGCTGCCACAGAGATGTTTATACCATGTATGACAAGACTCCTCAGCCAGTTCACAGGTAAAGTAAGGACTAGAACCTTGACTCTCACTTATGAACATTTTTGAAAAATTTCTACCATCATGAAATTCTGTTCCAAGGCAATTTCTTTTCTTTCGTATTAAATGAGTTTGGCCGAAAATCTCATGGGAGACATTTTTCTGCTCAATGCTCTTCTCAGCGTTTGATTTACTTAATATAGTGTAAGAGGCAAAGAGCATGCGAACCTTTAGCCAACATTTTCAGATTTCAAATCTCAAACAGCTTAAGTAAAAATTCGGTGATAGGATAATATTGCTGTAATCATGTCTTAAAGGGCTATTTATTCACTTCTGCACACCTGTTGTAAGATTACTGTGGGAATAGGAAGTACCTCAAGCATACGAAGTTACTAAAATGATTATTAATTCACCTCTGCACAGTTTATTGGTGTGTGCAGTATGATTTCAGTCTCAAGTTTCAATTAGCTCTTTTAAAAACAGCATTTATAATTTAGATACCATATTTTATGTTTGACTCTGGGCACAGCCAAGACTTTAGACTAGGCATCTTAATCATGTTATGTCTCTTTCCAAATTACTTTCTTAAGAATGAGGAAGTCCCTGAAAGAAGCCAGATGAGACCAGTAATCTTGCTTAAGCTCTCTTCTGTTTTCACATGATCTGCCACAATTAAAATCTTATTATTGCTAATTGGAACTGTACTTCTTGTTGCCTGTCCTCCTTGTGGACCCACCTAAAGCTATATCATCCTGCAGGTGAAAAAGCAGTTTGGGGGATGTCATTTTGGGTTGGGGAAAAATCATAGGAGGCCAAAAAGTCAAGAGACCCCAGTCTTGCCCCACACCCTCTACTTGGAGTTGCAAAGTGACCGTTTTTGTTATGTGTCCTCAAGTCACTTCTGATTTATGGCAACCCTAATAGGATTTTCAAGGCAAATGAGATGTTCAAGTCATAGTTTACATTACCACTCTCTAGTGAGCTTCAATGGCTGAGCAAAGATTTGAACCCAGGTCTCCTGAAATCATCACCAGGTACATCATTCTGTCCAATACACCATACCGACACTCAGCTTCAACATGGTCAGAATAGTTCTCATGTGTATATATGTGCGTATGTTCTAATCTGCACACATACATATGCAAAGTGTATGGCAATAAAGGCTTCCAGTCTTTTTCACTGCAACATCCCACCAATAATTACCCTCTTTGTCCTGAGATCAAGTAGAAGAAAAGATAAAAATGGTGTCTCACTTTATACCTCCCAAGCTTTAATCTTCAGAGAGAATCTAAAACTGGTCAAACAGCTTCTTTCTCGCCACCTTACACAACAGTGAGAATGAATTAATAATTCTACTTCGTCTCCCCTCTATATGCAAGAGTTTCTATAATTATATTAATGGAGAGCTCTAACAAAGGCATATTATAGTCAGCCCTGGATAAAGAAAGCTTTAATCTTCATTTACCAGCTCCTGCATTTATTGACTTCATCTTAACTCTGTTCATGATCTGACACTATTTATGGTTCCTTGAAATAAAGTCCTAAATATCTTCTTCATCCTTTTCCTGTAAAATGTTTTTTCAGAAACACATATCTAGTGATCTTTCAAGTAGCTGCTACTGCTGCTTCTGGGACTGGAGTGGTTCAAGTGGTTAAGACGCTGACTAGAATCAGCAGGTCAGCAATTTGAGACCTGGATACTGCATGATGAAATGAGCTCCCGTCTCTGTCTCAGCTCCTGCCAACCTAGCAATTTGAAAGCAAGAAATTGCAAGTAGATAAATAAGGACCACTTTTGTGGGAAGGTAAGCAATGTTCCATGCACTCTTGTGTCTAGACATGCCTGCCACATTTTAGTGTCTTGCACGGAAGACAAAGAAGGAGTCGCAGGAAGGACTAACACAGGTTTATTCATTGATGATCAGGATGAACATGTGGTAATGGCGGAGGTACATCACATTATATACAGTAGCACAATACATTTGAATCTTGCTGCATGGTAGCTCATTGGCTGCTACCGGCGTGACGTCGTCCCAGTCACGCCCATCATCTGCAGGTAGTGATAGTGTGGGAAAAGTTCCCGCGGCTGTTGGTGATTTGGGGAATGTGGACCATGTGAGTTGAACGCTCGCAGCTGCCCTCTATGGGCAGCTTACTCGCGTTCCTTTAACAGCTGAGCTACATTGTAATTGTGGTCAGGTTACATTCATACATTTCTTAAGGCAACATTGTACATACATAACATCCCTCCCCCCTAGGATGGGACGAAGTCCCTCAAGCATTGTGGCTTGCCGCATGTGCGCCTGGGGCGTGCGGCCGCTTGACTTAACACAGGGGAGCCGGAGGCTCCTGGTTCCGCGGAGTCCTGTCCCGCAACGGAAAGGGGGGACTCATTGGTGGCTCGGTGGGGACTCTGCGGTAACCTTGCATTGGGGACGGAAAGGGAATGAACAGTTGGGACGTGAACCCCTGTCTACCGTTTGAGGAGTTTGGGGTCCCCCCTAGTACGAATCTCGGGACCGACGAAGAGGCCCTCGTGGCCTCGCCACCCCCCATTACCTGCCCGGGAGTCCTAGAGACTGTGGTGGGCGGACTCCCCCCTGTTGCCTGTCTTGGGGGTGTTTGTCTCCGGGGAGCTGGAGCTATGGTATATTCTAAAACAAAAGGACTGGGGGGACTGGAAGTACCAGGGGCTGAACTGAAACCCCTCTTCTCGCTAGGACGGGTGGGGGACCACTCCGCGACACCCCCCTGGTACTGCAAATCATAATCGAACTCATCCCTCTCTTCCGGATCACCCTCCTCTGTTGCTGAAAATTGAGGGTATGCATGTGTATCGGCGGATGCCGCCGTGTCTCCCCCTTGGGTAACGCGGGTGGGGGAGGACCCTAACGCTGATTCCCCCTCGCTGGTGACTCGCCTTCTGAGTTGGTCGGCGTGCCTTCTCCAGAGTAGACCCGAGTTGGTCTCGACTCTATAGGCCCCGTCTGCTCAATGATCGTTCCTGGAACCCATGCTGGCCCCGAGGCCGCATAGTTCCTGCAGTGAACCGGGTCCCCTACCGCAAAACTTTTGGAGCTTTCTACCCCTACATTTATATTTCTCCCTTTATCCTCCACCCTGGACGGATCCATCTGGTCAAAAAGTGTTACCGGACGCCTCCTCATGAGGAGCTCGGCTGGGGAGAATCCTGAAGCTAGGGGGGTTGTCCTGTAGCAGATGAGGAACTGACACAGGTGAAGGTTCAACTCACCGGGACCCATGCGCTGCAGTGCGTCTTTCGTAGTGCGCACTTGGCGCTCTACCTGACCGTTTGTGGTGGGGTGAAACGGGGCAGCGGTAATGTGCCTGATGGCGTTTCTCTCAATAAACATCTTGAACTCTGCAGACGTGAAGGTACTAGCGTTATCGCTAACAAGGACATCTGGCAGGCCGAAACAGGCAAAAAGCTTGTGCAACTGTTTAATGGTTGCCGCAGAGGAAGTGCTGTTCATGGGGATTACCTCCAACCACTTGGAGTAGGAGTCAACTACCAGCAGAAACATGGACCCGCGGAAAGGGCCAGCGAAGTCGACATGAATCCGGGACCATGGCTGTGTCCCATTCCCTATGGGGCAACCGGGACTCCTCGGGCCGAGAGCTCTGGCAGCTCTCACACGTGCCCACTAAACGTTCTATATCTGCGTCTATCTGGGGCCACCAAAAGAAACTCCTGGCCAGAGCCTTGGAGCGCACGATCCCGGGGTGACTGGTATGCAGTAGCTTCAGCACCTTGGCCCTTAGCTTGTCTGGGATAACTACCCGCTGGCCCCAGAGTAAGCAGCCCCTTTCCAGGGAAAGCTCTACTTTGCGCCTGAAAAATGGCTTGAAATGCTCCTCGGGGGGAGTAGTGGGCCACCCTTTCCTAACCCAGGAACTAACTTGGGCCAGTATCTTGTCGGCCGCCGTGGCCTTGGCGAGGTCGGCCGGGACAATGGGGGGGTGAATCGAGAGACTCAATCAGCAGGACTTGGTGGTCCTGCTCTACCTCGCACGTGGGTAGGGAGGGGAGATCGGGACAGTGCGTCCGCATGGGAGATCTCCTTCCCTGGGCGATAGACCAGCTCATACTGGTAGGCGTTGAGGAAGATGGCCCAACGCAGCATCCTGGGGGATAGAATTTGCGGGGTGGGTTTGCCGGTAGTGAAGATCCCCAGCAGTGGCTTGTGATCAGTCACTACCGTAAACGCGCGGCCGTATAGGAAATCGTGGAACTTCTTCGTCCCCGCGATTATGGCCAGGGCCTCCCTATCTGTTTGCGCGTAATTGCGCTCGGCCTTTGAGAGGGACCTTGAGTAGTACGCCACTGGGGCTTCCCGCCCGCTCTCCAACACGTGGCACAAAACCGCCCCCACCCCCACTGGGGACGCATCACAGACTAAAACCACTGGCTTTTTTTGGATCGAAGTGGGTCAGGACAGCATCCGAGAATAGGAGTGACTTAAGCTCCTTGAACGCTTTCTCCTGCCTGTCCCCCCACCGCCAAGCCGCGTCCTTCTTAAGTAACGCGTGCAGTGGCTCCACGACCGATGCCTTCCGAGGCAGGAAAGAATGATAGAAATTAAGGAGCCCTAGAAATGACTGCAGCTCCGGTTTCGCGGTGGGGCGAGGGGCATTTCTCACGGCCGCAACCTTGGACTCAGAGGGTTTGATTCCGTCCGGGGTTACCTTAAAACCTAGAAACTCAAACTCCCTCGCAAAGAATACACATTTGTCCCTCCTCAATCGGAGTCCTGCCCTTTCGAACACTGAGAGGACCCCATCTAGCCTTTTTGCTAACTCTGATTCGCTCCCCGCCGTTATCAACACATCGTCGAAGTATGGGAGGACGCCTGGGAGCCCCTTTAAAAGGCGTTCCACGAGGGACTGGAAAATTCCGGGGGCCGAATTCACGCCAAACTGAAGGCGCATTACCTTAAACGCCCCCTTGTACGTCATGATCGTTTGCGCGGCGGCAGCAGCCGGGGTTACAGAGAGCTGCTGATATGCCTGCGCCAGATCTAGCTTGGCAAAACACCTCCCCCCATGTAGCGTGGCCAGCAAGTGGCTGACCACGGGCACCGGATATGCATTTGGCCGAATGGCCTTATTGATCGTACATTTATAGTCCGCACAAATCCTGACCTCCCCGTTCGATTTAAGGGCTGTAACAATCGGCGTTTCCCACTCCGCCGAATCAACTGGAACCAAAATCCCCTGCCCCACCAATTTGTCCAGTTCCGCCTCGATCTTGTCCTTGAGGGCGAAGGGCACTCTCCTTGGCTTGAGGCGGATGGGCCGGATTTCTGGGTCCAGCTCAAAGGAAACCGGGGGCCCCTTGTACTTCCCGAGCCCCTTCTTGAAAACGTCCGGGTGTGCATTGCACACGTCCCGCATTGGGTCAGTCTCGATGGCGTTAATGCCGGACAGTTCGATTCCCAGGGGAGCAAACCACTGCGCTCCCAACAGGCAGCACCTCCCCCCTTTGAGGACCACTAGGGGCAGTTTCTCGGAGTAGTTCTTGAACTTCACCTTGAAGTTCCCCACCCCCAACACTGGGATCCCATTTCCCTGTACGTCCCGTAGGTGAGACTTCATGGCCCGCAGTTTGGGCCGCTTATCTGGGGGAATACGCATAAACTCTTTTTGGGACAGGATGGAATAAGATGACCCCGAGTCTATCTCCATCCTCACTGGGACCCCCTGCAACAGTACCTCTATGAAAAACCGCCGGTGCTCCAGGCCCACGTGGTTCACGCCTTCCTCGCTGTAGCTGGCTGAGACCTTCCTGGTGCTGGCCGCCTTTCGTTGTTGCGTCTGGGAATGGCTGGAACTGCCCTTGTCCTCGACTCGCCCGCACCTGCATACTCGGGCGATGTGTCCTTTTCGGCCGCAGTTGTGACACTCGGCCTTTCGGAACGGGCACCTCGTGCGGTCGTGGGGCGCCCCACAACCGTCGCAGCGGCGGTCCTGCCGTTCGCGGGTCTGCCGCTTCTCACCTCGCTTCTTGATCCTCTGGACGTCGTCGTCCTCACTGGAGTAGGGGTCCGCTGTCGTGGACGACTCCTCAGACGACATTGGTGTGCCGGCGGGTGGCTTGGGGGCCCGCCAGGCCGTCCTTGCTGGTGTCCGCCAGGCCGCCTGTACTGGTGACTTGGCCCTCTCGGACGTGGCCCCTCGGGACTTGAACAGCCTGACGCCTCTCCTGGCCTCCTCGGTTGCTTGGGCCTCCCGCAGTACCTCGTTGAATGTGAGGCGGTGGTCGCGGGTCATCAGCCTCCTCTGAAGCTCCTCGTCCCTCAAACCACACAACATGCGGTCTCGGAGGGCCTGGTCCAGGTCATCCCACTGGCAGTGCACCACTGCAAGCCTGAGGGCCGCCGCGTAGGCGGACACGGATTCGCCCGGTCACTGGTCTCGCCTGTGGAACGCGACCCGGGCTGGGAAGATCGAGACGGGCAGCTGGAAATGCTCGCCCAGCCTCTCCAGGATACGGTCGATGGGAACCTCATCCACCTTCCGGGGGCCACCAGGGTCATCAGGATACGCAGCGTGGCCGGCCCCACCTGGGCCAGGAAGTGGGAGCGCATCTTCGCGTCGTCGTCGACGCCCGCGGCTTCCATCGCGTGCCGAAACTGGCACTCGTAGAGCTCCCATTGATCGGGCTCGCTGACATCGAACTGGTACGGCTTGACCTTGGGATTCGCCATCAATCCCACCTTCGTCGCCAATTTAGTGTCTTGCACGGAAGACAAAGAAGGAGTCGCAGGAAGGACTAACACAGGTTTATTCATTGATGATCAGGATGAACATGTGGTAATGGCGGAGGTACATCACATTATATACAGTAGCACAATACATTTGAATCTTGCTGCATGGTAGCTCATTGGCTGCTACCGGCGTGATGTCGTCCCAGTCACGCCCATCATCTGCAGGTAGTGATAGTGCGGGAAAAGTTCCCGCGGCTGTTTGTGATTTGGGGAATGTGGACCATGTGAGTTGAACGCTCGCAGCTGCCCTCTATGGGCAGCTTACTCGCGTTCCTTTAACAGCTGAGCCACATTGTAATTGTGGTCAGGTTACATTCATACATTTCTTAAGGCAACATTGTACATACATAACACACATGTCCACGGAAATGTCTGCAAACGCAGACAGCACTGGCTCTTCGACTATGAAACAGAGATGAGCACTGTTGTGTATTGAAGAGGAATCGCACACGACAGGACTTTGGGCTAAACAAGAGGTAGTTTATTAAAGTTGGGTACAGAAAGGAGCTACATGTGTTGGCTGAACTTCCGACCACGTACAAACCATTGAACACTGGAAAAATAGGGGCGAGGTATCACTTATATAACTAAAGGAAGGCAGTCAAAGGGATACATTTGCCAGGACAAATAAAGGGCAGGAAAACCTGTGCGGAACCAACTAGAATGATAACAATATATGAACAGGGCACCTTGCACCAAAGAGGGTGCAATGCAGCAATAGTTCGATTGTAATTGCTCTAGGCAATATATGTTAATAAAGGCTCGGACACAACAAGCACTGAACCCTAGAGTCGGATATGACTGGCTTTCGAGCAAGGGCAACCTTTACCGCTGCTTCTGCTGGTATGAGCCCTTCCTATTCTCCCTCATTTTAACTGCTTATGAGAAAAAGTAGCTCAGTAATTGCAGACCCAGGTTATGGGACACCCCTTGGCCCCTCATCACTCAAATGGACACACACATAAATATTAATTAACAAATTTAATAGAGAAAGAAAATTAATGAATATATAAAAAGCCACCACTTGGGTTGGCTGTAGTAGCTTAGTATTGGCACAGAATAAGTAGCAGATCCATAGATCATATAACCAGCTTGTTATCCAATCTCCACTATCCCAGCACATTACTAGGTAATCTTGATAGTTATTACCCAACAAGGGGTATGAACCTATCCTGAGCATGGGAAGAGACTCCTTGATGCCACTATGGGGAACTTGGCAGCCCTCCCTAGCCAGGATGTTCTCCTACCAGCCCCCACCTGTTACTTCCTTCTCCTAAAAGAGATTGTTACTCATGTAGGGATGATTACTCATCTCCCTAACCACAGATCTACTCTTATCCATAAAATTGCTACTGCTAACCAAGCTGTGACAGATATACAAAGGCATAACAACTAACTCAGCCTATCTACTTCCTGAGATAAATCAACCTACCAAAGAGGGTAGGTGAATCTTTTCTGTTGACTGCCAGAGAGGATTGTGGGAGGAAGGATTTTAATCCACCACCAAGCCTTTTGATACAATTTTCCAGGACTCAGTCCTCATTTCCAAGGCCTTCCACTGCAACCCTGGGCAGTCGAGGATGCTCCTGTTTGCAGACCTCCAGGCCCCGTCATTGCTCAGAGAAGGAGGAGGACCAAGCCTGCTCTGGCCATTTGGGTGGTCGAGGACATTCCCCTCCTGCCAACTGACCTCCGGGCCTCATATACTGATTTTTGAAGACCAACGTTGCCGCCGCAGCTGCTCCGGGCCCCACCCTTCCCTGGCTGGGAAGGGATAAAGACATGTCGGGCCCCGTAGCCAGCCAAAGACCACCGTTGCTGCTGCAGCTGCCCCAGGCCCTTCCCTAGCTGGCTGAGGACGCCTGCTGCCCCCCCCCAGACTTCCACCTGGCCAGGGATTGAAAAAGCCATGCCAGCTCATGTGGCAGATGACGGCCCACCGCTGAGGCTGAGGATGCCTGTCACTTGTTTGTGAACTTTTTGTGTGGTTTGTGACTTTATTATTTTTGATCAGAAAAGTGTACTGTTTCTTTTCACTGTTTTGCAATATTGTATTGTTGTTGGGTTATTTTACTGTATTTTATTGTATTTTATTGTATGCCTCTGTATTTTTGCTGTACTGTAGTATCTGACGTTGTGGTTCTGTGAGCCGCCCTGAGTCACATTTGTTGAGTAGAGTGGCATACAAATCTACTAAATGAAATGAAATGAAATCCTGACCAGTGGCTCCCACCACCCCACACCTGGGTCACCCAAAATTGTATAAGCAGCAGCCCTTCCAATGGAATTCTGATGCCTGGGGGGGCACCTGGGAAGAAGATGTCTCCATGGTGGTGCCCAGAGCCTCTCTTGCTGGGTAATCTTGATAGTTGTTACCCAACCCAGGTTAATCCTGGCTTCTCATTCAAGAGTTGCATTCTGAAATTCTACACACACCTAATCAGGAGCAACTTCTATGGAGCTAAAGTTGCTTACTTCTAAGTCAGGGGTGCCCAAACTATGGCCCATGGGCTGGATTCCATGCCCAATCTCAATTCATCCAGCCCACACCACCCTCATTGTTCCTGAAATTGGAAGTAAAAGACGCCTGTACGGGGGCCACAGTTTGGGCACCCCTGGTTTAAGCAGAGAAAATGGCAGCCTAAAAAATGTATCTCATCCTGTTGCAAAATATATCTGTTGCAAAACAGATTGCAAGGCGCATTTTACTTCCGCTTCCAGTGGGAGGAACCATGTGACTGGCCCACTAAACCACATGACCGGCCCCCTGAAACACGTGACCAGCCTGCAGCCCAAAACGTTTGGGCACCCCTGTTCTAAGTAGATAAATGCACATTTTGAAATTTTCTGGGGCTGCGGTTCTTGCCCGACACGCCCCGTACGCCATCTTTTACCGCCTCTGCAGCCCGGGCAGCCCGGAGGACCTGCTCAAACGTGATGTCATCATCCCGGGCCAACAGTCTCCGCTGGGCCTCCTCACCTCGCATGCCGAGTAGGAAGCAGTCTCGCAGCGGCTCGCTCAGGAACGTTCCCCACCGGCAATGGAGGGCCGCCAGTCTCAGCACGGCGATGTACTCCACCATGCTCTCTCTGGGCGTTGGTTGTGCCGGTGGAAGGCCAGTCATGCTGGGAACATGGACACCTTCGGGCGGAAATGTGCCCGCCGCGCAGTGAAGATTTCGCCGAGGGGTACCGACCTTAGGGCTCTCGGCATCAGCAGGTTCCTTGCCAGTTCCAGGGTTAGCAACCCGCATTGAGCCAGTAGGCAGGCTCATCTCTGCTTTTCTTCCTCGATGCCCTCCGCATCCATGGCATACAGGAACTGCTCCTCCTAGAGGTCCCATGACTCAGGCTTCGAGGTGTCGAAAGGAGCAAGGGTAACTTTGTGGGAAGCCATTATCCCAGCCTCGTCACCAATTTGATGTAGGCAGATTGATTGCACACGGAGCCAGCAGGCGGGCCAAACACTTCTTTATTGCAGCATGGCCAATCTGTACATAACCAAATGGTGGAGACGCAGCTCCTTATATACCAAACATTGCATTTGAATTTCCCCCCAAAGGCACTCATTGGTTGCGGTGGCATTGACATCATTAGGGACATACCGCGTACCTTCCTAAGGTTCACCTAACCTAACTAAGGTTAATTGCATACCTTCCTAAGAATCACCTATAGCGGGGAGGTTTCCCGCGCTAGTTGCTGATTGGGTGATTGGGGTCGCATGGGCTGAGCTTCCTCAGCTGCGCTTTGGCTGGCAGCTGAGTTGCATGTGGTGACTGATGATTAGCTTGCGTACACAACATATCATAATTTTTAAAAGGTTTTAAATCAACAATAGCTATTTGTTTTCTTTCTTGTGTTCGTAGCTTTCTCTCATTTGCCTTCCCAAACTCACTATATAAATATTTTATTTATTCATTCAATAATAAAGTGAGCATCTTCCAAGCATTACAAACAATTCATGGGTACTTCCATTTGGTCTCATGTTGATTTCATATCCTTTTTAAAAGAGGAGAAGTGCAATGGGTTGAGGCTCTTCTAACTCATAGGAAAAAGAAAACTATGGCTTGCATTTCCCAAATTATGTTCCATGGAACAATGATGGACTCAAATTCCCAGAAGCCTAAGGCAGTACATTGGCTGATCAGTGCTTTGGGGAATTGACTTTCGCTTCTGGGAATTGAAGTCCAAAAACCAAAGATTGGGAAACACTGGAAACCGTGGATGCCCTACTTCCAAAGGGGCTTCAAGAACTGCAGTTCAACAACATTAGTTATCCTGGACCAGGCTGCAACTTGTGATTATTGAGGGACTGAGCACTTGCCACAGACCCTATCTACAGCTAGCCAAAGGAGCAGGAAGCATTGAGCAAGGACCACAATGTTATCAGCAATGCATTGGGCCCTGCACACTTTATTGTCCTTTTGTCAATCAGGATCCAACAAAGCAGCAAGAGGTCTCTTCTCCAGTACAATATTTCCAATGACTCAGTTTTTATCCAGGCCCAACCCTACTTAATTCTAAAATCAGACAGGATCAGATTATGATAGAAAAGGACAAAGTAGTAGTTTTCTCTCTCTAATACAGAGGAATAAGTCTCACAAGGAATAAATACTTGAAAATAGCAAATACAAAAAATGATAGTGAAGATTGTGTGGTAGAAATAAAAACAAAACCTATAGTCCTGCATTTACTAAATACTAAACCACATAAAAGATAAGGAAACTGTTATGTATGTTAACTGTGTTTTCTGACAGGAGCGGAATGTATCTTTTCTCATGTATCTTTTCTTATGCAAATAAGTGGATCGAAAATGTGCACACTCTGTTAGCCAATGGGCTTGTTGTATAATTGTTACTATTACTGTTTATAGTGTATATAAGTCAAAGTTTTGCCCCATCCAAACTGTGTTCAAACCCCACTAATAAGGAGCTGAATTTCACTACTTCATTCGTATGCTTCTTAATTCCTCGAACACTAAACAGGCGACGAAGGTGGGATGGCGTCCCCACATGGCAGCAACATCGGCCCATTTGACCCAGCGCATCCAGAGAAATGGGCAATATACGAACACCCGCCACGCAATGGCCTCGCAGAAGATCACTGAGGGAAACCAGAAGCGCTCCTGTTTCCTCGCTCAGTGCGGTTCTGAGACGCTTGAGCTGGCAACCCATCTCATTCTCCCAAGGGACGTGGATGTGGTGCCGCTCGCAGAAATCATGTCCGCACTGAGGAGGCACCTGCAGCCAGAGGTCTCGATCTTCCCAGCCAGGGTGGCCTTCCACAGAAGGGAGCAGTGACCTGGGGAGTCCATTGCAGACTACGTCACCGCTCTGCGCATTGCTGCTGCCCCATGCAAGTGGGACAACATCGAAGAAGCACTCTGGGACCATCTGCAGGCTGGCATGAGGGACGAAGATGCTCAATGTCGCCTCATGATCAGGAAGAGGCTAACTTTCAAGGCTGTCCTAGAAGAGGCGGTAGCGTCTAAGGCCGCACGGTCTGGCATCAAGCTTTTCTGGCATTGCCACTCCACCACCAGTGTCACCGACTCAGCTGTGCAAGCTCAGCAAAATTCATCTTCATCCTCCTCAGCATCACCTGATTCCACCTCTTCATTGGAGTTCAGCGACGCAGAGAGAGAAGTCCGAGCGGTCTGACGAAAGCACCGAGAGCACCGTGACAATCGGGAGAAGAAATTCCTTTGCAAGTGTGATGGCTGCGGAGCCCGGCATGACCACGGGAAGTGCCCCTTCTGCACCGCAGAATGCCACAACTGTGGGCGATGAGGGCACATTGTTAAAGTATGCCGACAGTGAAAGCAAAGAACTCCAGCACCTGAATCCAAGAAGAGTCATTACCACAAAATGTCCATTGCCAAAGTGTCACCAGAGCCTGAGCCATGCCAAGTGGATATCGTCAGCGAGCGTTTCTTCACAGACCTGAGCCTGCAGGACATCCCCTTCAAGATGGAGGTGGATTCAGGTACTACCTTTTCCATATTCCCACAGCGGGAGTTTTTGAGAATTCCCCCTGGCTCTCGGCCCAAGCTCAAATCTTTTAAAATTTCCCTCCGGGATGTGCAAGATTGCCAGATTCCAGTCCTGGGTGTGGGAAATTTCTTGGTCAAATTCAAAAACATTCGTACCTCCTTGCCATTGGTTGTAGTTAAGCAGGGCACTAACTATCTTATTGGGACCCAATGGTTTAAGCCCCTGGGAATCCGGCTTTCTGACATTCACGCAATAGACGCTGATCCAATCCGGGACGTTTGTGCTGCACATCCTGAGGTATTCAAAAAGGGTTTAGGGTTATACAAAGGACCCCCTGTGGACTTTGAGCTTGACCCAACCATTCAGCCCATCCGGATGAAGCCACACTGGGTACCTTTTGCTTTAAAGAAGAAGATAGAAGCCGAGCTGGACAAACTGGTGGGGCAGGGCATCCTAGTGCTAGTGGACTCCGCAGAGTGGGAGACACCAATAGTGACTGCTTTGAAAAGTAACAGGGAGGTCAGGATATGTGCTGACTACAAGTGTACCATCAATAAAGCTATTTGCCCGAACGCATATCCTGTGTGTAAGCCACCTTCTTGCCTCCTTGCATGGAGGAAATTGCTTCGAAAAACTTGTCCTTGCCCAGGCTTACCAACAATTGACTGTGTCTCCTGCAGCTGCCATAGCCCAGACCATAGTAATGCATAGGGGGGCATTTCAAGTAACTAGACTACAATTCGGGGTGAATGCGGCCCTCCAAATATTTCAATCTCTTGCAGAACGTATTTTAAAAGGTTTGCCCGGTGTCCTGCCATATTTTGACGATGTCCTGATCACCACTAAGGACACCGTCGAACTAGCGGCCAGGCTCGATCGAGTCCTCTCACATTTCGAGAGTGCCGATCTACATCTCAGAAGAGACAAATGTGTGTTTTTGGCACAGGAAGTGGAGTTCCTGGGGTACCGAATTACACCCCAAGGTATCATGCCCTCTGACTTGAAGGTGGCAGCCATGCAAAATGCACCCAGGCCAAAATGTAAAGCCGAATTGCAATCATTTCTAGGATTGTTAAACTTCTCCATCGCAAAGCCTCAGTTGCTGAACCATTACATCAGCTTCTTAAGAAAGATACTGTTTGGCACTGGGGCCATTGCCAGGAGAAAGTGTTCCTAGAACTTAAAAGGCTGCTATCTTCAGATGTTGTATAACTCATTTTGATCCTAACAAGGAAGTTGTACTCGTGTATGATGCATCCCCTGTGGGGGTGGGAGCTGTGTTATGTCATGTACTAAATAACGGGAGGGAAGCCCCCGTAGCATTCTATTCCCGTTCGCTCTCAAAGCCTGAGAAAAATTATGCTCAGACAGACAGGGAGGCATTGGCAATCGTGGCTGACACTAAGAAATTCCATGATTACCTTTACGGAAGACCTTCTACCATCGTAACTGACTACAAGCCCCTCCTTGGAATCTTGTGAACTCATGCCCATGCCTCAAATTCTGTCCCCAAGGATGTTGCGTTGGACAATTTTCCTAAATGCATACGATTTTACTTTGGTGCACAGGCTCAGCAAGGACATCAGCCACGCTGATACCCTGTCATGTTCTCCACTGCCAGGGGTCAGGGAAGCCAATTGTGAGATTGAAAGTGACCACCAGGTCCTAATGATTGAGGCTTTCGACTCTCCCCCAGTCGTCCCCTCATATATAGCCAAGGCTACGGCCAAGGATGTAACATTGACTAAAGTAATGTCTTAGGTACAAAAAGGCTGGCCTGTCTCTCCTCTAGCCAAGGAATTCAGAACATTCCACCGCAAGCATTTGGAGCTGTCAGTGGAACGAGGTTGCCTTCTATGGGGCCAGTGGGTGGCCATTCCTGTCACTCTCAGGAAAAAGGTTTTACATCTACTTCACACAAGTCACCCGGAAGTTGTCCATTCCAATGCCCTTGCCCGTAGCTACTTTTGGTGGCCTCAACTGGACCAAGACATAGAACAAATGGTCGACACTTGTGCCAGTTGTCAATCCTCTGACCCAGAGCAATCCCACCTTCCCTCTCGGGAATGGGATTCTGCTCGGGGCCCGTGGTCCAGGTTGCACATAGATTTTGCAGGTCCATTTAGGGGTGCCCTATTTTTGTTGGTTGTGGATTCATTCTCTAAGTGGCTGGAAGTGATTAGGGTGCGCAATACCACTTTAGCCACCATGATAATGCACCTAAGAAGGCTGTTTGCAGCATTTGGACTTCCAGATGTGCTGGTGTCCAACAATGCGTCCACGTTCACATCTGCAGAATTCCAATCCCTCATGGAAAGGAATGCAATTAGGCACATCACTGCTGCCCCATTCCACCCAGCCACCAATGGACAGGTAGAGCGGCAGGTGCGCACAACTAAGGATGCGCTTAGGCATATGGGTGAAGGGGATTTGGAGCTCCAGTTATGCCAGTTTCTTTTCATGTATAGGCTCACCCCCCTTGCCTCAGGGCTGTCCCCTGCTGAATTGCTCCAGCGAAGGAAACTGTCATCCTTGCTGGACAGATTGGATCCCTCTAGGGTAGAGGACAAAGGCACAAATATAGCAATCCAACACCAGAAGGGTTTCTCATCTGGAGACCCTGTACATTGCCACAATTATGCAGCTGGTGGCCCTACGTGGGTGCCTGGGTTTGTGATTGATCAAACTGGTCCTGTTTCTTACAGAATCGAAACAGCCACTGGTCTGATCTGGAGGAGGCACACGGATCAATTGAGACCCAAAGTACTGGACCCACAAGACAAATACAGACACTCAATGCTAGGGTTGGCTCCCACCCATTTAAACCCAGGAGGCAGAGGTAATAGTCAGCAGCCTGCCAACATTGACCCAGAAGTGTCTTCTAGGAACCGATTTCAAGGGGAACTCATGGAATGCTCCCCTATTCTGGCCAGGTGTACCCCTACACTGTCCCAGCCTAGCACTCTGGATTCCTTTATTGATGATGACCAATTTTGTTTGGAGTCACCCTCCACTCTTAGTACACACAGGAGGGATCCTGAGTTGTCTTATTCATCCACAGAATTAGATTTTGGTTTTGAGTGTTCCCCTGCTCCTCCATCTGACAAACGGGGCTTTAATTTGGGTTTACAATCCTCCCCCTCTAGTCAATCCCTCACTCCAGTTGGGTCACCCATCCTACGAGCCCCTGAGCCGGCTCAGCCAAGCGCCCGACCCAAAAGGGAAACTAGACCGCCATCCTGGTTAAAGAATTTTGTTTTTACCTGGGGGGGGGGGGGTTTAGAATGTTATGTATGTTAACTGTGTTTTCTGACAGGTGCGGAATGTATCTTTTCTCATGTATCTATTCTTATGCAAATAAGTGGATCGAAAATGTGCACACTCTGTTAGCCAATGGGTTTGTTGTATTATTATTACTATTACTGTTTATAGGAGCGGAATGTATCTTTTCTCATGTATCTATTCTTATGCAAATAAGTGGATCGAAAATGTGCACACTCTGTTAGCCAATGGGTTTGTTGTATTATTGTTACTGTTACTGTTTATAGTGTATATAAGTACAAGTTTTGCCCCATCCAAACTGTGTTCAAACCCCACTAATAAAGAGCTGAATTTCACTACTTCATTTGTCTGCTTCCTCATTCCTCGAACACTAAAGAAACTTCCTTAAATGAACAGTGCAAAGCAATAGTGGAAAACAGTAGAAGGGGAAGGACTAGAGATCTTTTTTAAAAAAATGGGAAATCAAGGGAACATTTAAAGCAAAAATGACTGTGATAAGGGACAAAAATGGCAGGGAGTTAGCTGATGAAGAAGAGATTAAGAAAAGATGGAAAGAGTACACAGAGGAACTCTACAAAAAGGACCTCAACACTCCTGATAATCACAATGATGAGAACATTTAACTGGAGCCAGACATCCTGGAGAGTGAAGTCAGGAGGGCCCCAAAAAGCACTGCCAACAACAAAGCTAGAAGAGCTTATGGAATGCCAGTTGACTTATTCAAAACCATAAAAGATGGTGGAATTCTATTGCATTCTATATGCCAGCAGATTTTGAAAACACAATTGCCACAGGATTGGAAAAGGTCAGTATACGTTCCAATCCCAAAAAAGGGCAATGCCAAAGAATGCTCAAATTATCGAACAATTGTGCTCATCCTACATGCTAGCAAAGTCATGCTCAAGATAATACAGGGTAGTTTTCAGCATCACACACAGAGAGAACTACCAGAAGTGCAGGCCGGGTTCTGAAATGGCAGGGGATCTAGAGACCACATTGCCAACGTACATTGAGGCATGGAGAAAACAAAGGAATACCAGAAACATGTCTATTTCTGTTTCACTGTGTTGACGACAACAAAATGTGGAAAGTATTTAAAGAGATGGGAATACCAGAACACCTTATATGTCTCATGAGAAATTGGTACATAAATCAAGAAGCAACAGTTAGGACAAGATACAGAATGATGGAGTGGTTTGGAATAGGAAAAGGAGTAAGACATGGCTCCATTTTGTCATCCTGCTTACTTAACTTATATACAGAGCACATAATGCACAATGCAGGGCTGGTTGAATCACAAGTTGGAATTAAAATTGCTGGGAGAAACATCAACAATTTGAGATATGCAGATGATACTACCCTAATGGCAGAAAGTGAGGAAGACCTAAAGAAGCTCTTGCATAAGTTGAAAGAAGAGAGTGCAAAAGCTGGCTTGAGACTCAACAACAAAAAAACCAAGATAATGGCAAAAGGCCATTTGTACATTTTAAGTTTTTTTGGGTGCAGTAAAAATGCATTTCCTATCATATCATAATTTTAAAAAGGCCCCTGGAAAAATAGATGGGGAAGAAGTAGAAGCAGTGACAGAGTTTACTTTCTTAGGATCAAAGATCACTGCAGATGGTGCTTGCAGCCATGAAATAAAAAGGCAACTGATGCTTGGGAAACAAGCTATGAGAAACCTGGGGAACATAGTTAAAAGTAGAGGCATCACCTTGCAAACAAAAGTCCACATAGTCAAAGCAATGGTATTCCTGGTGGTGATGTATGGTTGTGAGAGCTGAACCATTAGGAAGGCTGAGCGCAGAAGAATAGATGCCTTTGAAATGTGGTGTTGAAGGAGAATTTTGAGAGTACCCTTTTAGTGTCTTGCACGGAAGACAAAGAAGGAGCCACAGTGAGGGCTAAAACCCAGCTTTATTGCATGATGGTCAGGATGAACATGTGGTAATGGCGGAGGTACAGCTCATTTTATACTGCAGTAATACATTTGAAAAGGGTTGCATGGTAGCTCATTGGCTGCTACCTGCGTGACGTCATTCTGAGTCATGCCCATCTTCTCCAGGTGATCCTTGCGCGGGAAGGTTCCCGCGGCTGCCGGTGATTGGAGGAATTTGAACCATGTGAGCTGAACGCTCGCAGCTGCCCTCTATGGGCAGCTGGCTCACATTCCTTTAACAGCTGAGTTACATTGTAATCATTGTCAGGTTACATTCATACATTCTTAAAGTAATACTGTTACATACACAACACTCCCCCCCCTAGGATGGGACGAAGTCCCTCAACCATTGTGGCTTCCCGCATGTGCGCTTGGGGCATACGACTGCTTGGCTGAGCTCAAGGGAACTAGGGGCTCAGAGTTCCGCAAACTCTCGTCCTGCAACAGAAAGGGGGGACTCATTAGTCGCTTGACGGGGACTCTGTGACAACCTTGTGTTTGGAGAGGGGAACGGAACATGTAGCTGGGATGTGAACCCCTGCCGGTTGCTCGTGGTGCCTGGGGACCCCCCAGCACGAACCTCGGAACTGACGAGGAGACCCTTGTTGTCTCACCCCGGTCTCTTGCACCTGCAACTGGCGTACTTGTGCTACCCCCTGCTGCCTGACTCGGAGTTCTTGGGGATGGAGTGAACTCTAAAACAAAAGGACTGGGAGGACTGGAGGTACCAGGGGCTGAACTAAAACCCATCTTCTCGCTCGGACGGGTGGGGGACCACTCCGCGACACACACCCCGGTACAGCAACATAAAGTCAAACTCATCCCACTCTTTCAAAGTATCCTCCTCCTCGTCTGAGAATCCAGGGTATGCATTTGTACCCGAGGATGTCCCCGTGTCTCCCCCTTGGGTTACGCGGGTGGGGGAGGACCCTAACGCTGACTCCCTTTCACTGGTAACTCGCCTTCTGAGTTGGTCAGCGTGCCTTCTGCACAGTAGACCTGTGCTAGTCTCGACCCTGTAAGACAGTGGCCCCGTTTGCTCAATGACCGTTCCTGGAACCCACGTTGGTCCCGAGGTTGCGTAATTCCTGCAATGGACTGGGTCCCCTACTGCAAAACTTTTGGAGCTTCCTAACTCTATATTTCTCCCCTCATCCTCCACCCTGGTCAGATCCAACCAATCAAAAAGCGGCTTCCTCCGCATGAGGAGCTCAGCCAGCGACAATCCTGAAGCTAGGGGAGTTGCCCTATAACAGATGAGGAACTGACACAGTTGGAGGTTCAACTCACCGGGACCCATGTACCGCAGTGCGTTTTTCGTAGTGCGCACTTGGCGCTCTACCTGACCGTTTGTGGCGGGGTGAAATGGGGCAGAGGTGATATGCTGGATGGCATTCCTTTCAATGAATGCCTTGAATTCCGCAGATTGAAGGTACTGGCGTTATCGCTCACAAGGACATCTGGCAGGCCGAAGCAACTGAACACCTTGCACAATTGTTTAACGGTTGCGGCAGATGAAGTGTTGGACATGGGAATGACTTCCAACCACTTGGAGTATGAGTCGACTATCAGCAGAAACATGGACCCACGGAAGGGGCCAGCGAAGTCGACGTGTACTCGGGACCATGGCCCGCGGGCCGTGTCCCATTCCCTATGGGGCAGCTGGGACTCCTCGGGCTGAGAGCTCTGGCAGCTCTCGCATGAGCCCACCAAATGCTCTATATCCGTGTCTATCTGGGGCCACCAGAAGTAGCTTCTGGCCAGTGCTTTGGAACGCACTATTCCCAGGTGGCTGGTATGCAGTAGCCTCAGCACCTTAGCTCGTAACTTCTTTGGGATAACTACCTGCTGGCCCCAGAGAAGGCAGCCCCTTTCAAGGGAAAGCTCTACTCTGTGCCTGAAGAATGATTTGAATTCTTCCTCGGGGGGAGTTGTGGGCCACCCTTTTCTCACCCAGGAACTAACTTGGGACAGGATCTTGTCGGCCGCCGTGGCCTTGGCGAGGTCTGCGGGAACTATGGGGGGTGAGTCGAGAGACTCGATAAGCAGGACTTGGTGGTCCTGCTCTACCTCACATTTGGGGTCCCCTAGACTAGGGAGGGGAGATCAGGACAGCGTGTCTGCATCAGAGATCTCCTTCCCTAGGTGATGTACCAGCTCATACTGGTAGGAGTTGAGGAAAATCGCCCAATGCAGCATCCTGGGGGACAGGATTTGTGGGGTGGGCTTGACTGTAGTGAAGATTCCCAACAGGGGCTTGTGATCAGTCACAATCGTGAACTCGTGGCCGTATAGGAAATCGTGGAACTTCTTTGTTCCCGCAATTATGGCCAGGGCCTCCCTATCTGTTTGCGCGTAATTGCGCTCTGCCTTTGAAAGTGACCTGGAATAGAAGGCAACCGGGGCTTCCTGCCCGCTCTCTAACACGTGGCACAGCACTGCCCCCACCCCCACTGGTGATGCATCACAGACCAAAACTACTGGCTTCCTCGGGTCCAAATAGGTCAGAACGGCATCTGAGGATAAGAGCGCCTTGAGATCTTTGAACGCTTTCTCCTGCCTATCTCCCCACCGCCAAACCGCATCTTTCTTAAGTAGCCCATGCAGGGGCTCTGCAATGGATGCCTTCCTTGGCAAGAAGGAATGGTAAAAATTCAGGAGCCCTAGAAATGACTGCAGCTCCGGTTTCGCGGTGAGGCGAGGGGCGTTTTGCACAGCCGCAACCTTGGACTCGGATGGCTTGATGCCCTCTGGGTTTATCTTGAACCTTTGAAACTCAACCTCCCTTGCGAAAAACACGCATTTGTCCCTTCTCAACCTCAGTCCCGCTCTCTCGAATATGGAGAGGACCTTGCCTAGTCTTCTCGCTAGTTCCGATTCGCTCCTCGCTGTTATCAAAACATCGTCAAAATATGGGAGCATGCCTGGAAGCTCCTTTAAAAGGCGTTCCACAAGGGACTGGAATATCTCGGGGGCCAAATTTATGCCGAATTGTAGGCACGTTACCTTGAATGCCCCCTTATGCGTGACGATGGTTTGCGCAGCAGCAGCGGCTGGAGTTACCGCGAGCTGCTGGTATGCCTGCACCAGGTCTAGCTTGGCAAAACACCTCCCCCCATGCAACGTGGCCAGTAAGTGGCTAACTACTGGCACCGGATATGCATTTGGCCGAATGGCCTTGTTAATTGTACATTTGTAGTCAGCGCAAATCCTTACCTCCCCATTGGATTTTAAAGCTGTAACAATCGGAGTTTCCCACTCTGCAGAATCAACTGGAACTAAAATCCCCTGCCCCACCAATTTGTCCAGTTCTGCCTCAATCTTGTCCTTGAGGGCGAAAGGAACTCTTCTTGGCTTGAGACGTATGGGCCGGATTTCTGGGTCCAACTCAAAAGAAACCGGGGGCCCCTTGTAGGTTCCAAGCCCCTTCTTGAAAACGTCCGGGTGCGCATCGCACACGTCCCGAATTGGGTCAGTCTCTATGGCATTTATGCCGGACAGTTCAATTCCCAGGGGAGCAAACCACTGGGTTCCCAAAAGGCAACAGTTCCCCCCCCCTTGAGAACCACTAAGGGCAGTTTTTCTGTGAACCTTTTGAACTTCACCGTGAAGTTCCCCACCCCAACACTGGGATCCCATAACCCTGCACGTCCCGTAAGTACCACTTCATGGCCCGCAACTTGGGGCGTGCATTTGGGGGAATGTGCAGGAACTCCTTCTGGGACAGGATGAAATAGGATGACCCCAAGTCTATTTCCATCCTAACCGGGACCCCTTGTAACAGTACCTCTACAAAGAAACGCCGGTGCTCCAGGCCCACGCGGTTCATGCCTGCCGCGTCGTCGTTGGCTGAGAACTTTCTGATGCCGACCGCCTTGCATTGGTGTGCTTGAGGGTGTCTTGATGCACCTTTGTCCTCAGTTTGCCCGCACCTGCAGACCCTGGCAATGTGGCCTTTCCGGCTGCAGTTGTGGCACAGCGGTGGTTTCCTCTCTTGCTGGTTCGGCGCCTTTCTCCGTGCCTCTTTACTCTCTGCACATCGTCTGCACATGGCCTTGCAAAAGCCATGTTGGCTCTCCTTTAGCAGCGCCTTCTCTTCTATGTGCCTATTAATTCTATCTTTTAGGATGGTTTCCATCACTTTACCTGGGACACATGTCAAACTGACAGGTCGGTAATTCCCTGAATCACCCCTGGATCCTTTTTTGAAAATTGGTGTTACATTCGCTACCTTCCAGTCATCAGGTACAAAGCCTGATTTGAGGGAAAGATTATATATTTTGGCTAGGAGATCAGCAATTTCATCTTTAAGTTCCCTGAGAACTCGTGGATGGATGCCATCTGGTCCTGGTGATTTGTTAGTGTTTAGTTTAACAAGACATGCAAGGACCTCCTCCCTGGTTATTTCTATCTGGCTTAATTCTTCAGTTTCCCTCCCTACGAAGATAGGCTCTGTTTTGGGCATGTGGCCTCTGTCTTCTTCAGTGAATACTGAAGCAAAGAATTCATTGAGTCTCTCTGCAATCTCTGTTTCCTCTTTAATAACCCCTTGCCTTCCATTGTCATCTAATGGTCCAATGGCCTTCTTAGTTGGGTTCTTACTTCTAATGTACTTAAAGAAGTCTTTTTTATTTCTCTGAGTATTTTTAGCTATACGCTCCTCAAAGTCTTGCTTTGCTTTCCTGATTGTTGCCTTGCATTTGTTCTGCCAGAATTTATGTTTTTGCCTGCTGTCCTTCCATCTTCTAAATGAGCTTCTCTTGCTCTTGATCACTTCCCGAACAGCTCCTGTAAGCCACATTGGAGTCCTCTTGGACCTGGCAGTGCCCTTTTTCCTTTTGGGTATGCATTCCAATTGAGCCTCTGTTATTGTTTTTGTAAACAGCCTCCATGCCTCTTGGAGTGTTTGGACTCTCTCAATTTTCCCTTTCAGCTTCTTTTTTACTAGTTTCCTCATCTTTGGGAAATTTCCTTTTTGAAAATTTAAGGTCTCTGTGTTAGATTTTATCAGTGACTTGCGGTCTATGATCAAGTTAAACATAATTGAGTTGTGGTCACTGTTCCCTATTGGATCAGTCACATTAACATCTTGCACCAGATCCTGAGTATTACTCAGGATCAAGTCAAGGATTCTTGTACCTCTAGTTGGGTCTTCAACCATCTGTCCCAGGGAACAATCATTTAGCATATCTAGGAACTTTATCTCTTTATCATGTGCTGAACAACAGTTCACCCAGTCTATGTGAGGGTAATTGAAGTCCCCCATTATAACCAGGCTTCCCTTCTTGGATGCCTCCTTTACAACATTCTCCAACTGCCAGTCTCCTTCAAGAGTTTGGGTCGGAGGCCGATAGTATATGCCTACTGTTAGACCATCCTTGTGGCCTGGTACTCTTACCCACAGAGCTTCTAATGGTGACTCCAAATCACCTAGATATTCTAATTCATACGATTTTATCACTTCTTTGACATACAAGGCCACACCACCTCCCATTTGCCCCTTCCTATCCTTCCTGTACAGTTTGTAGCCTGGGATAGCTGTATCCCATTGGTTATCATCCGTCCACCAGGTTTCAGTGATACCAATAATATCAATATTCTTATCTATTGCTAAGTATTCCAGCTCCCCTATTTTGTTCCGGAGGCTTCTGGCATTTGTATACAAGCATTTATATATGCTTTTCTGACACAGTCTTTAGTGTCCAGTTGCATTGTTAGACTCCCTCTTGCATCCTTCTGCTAGAATGCTAGTGACTAGCTCCTCGCTCTGCTCAGTAAATTTTGCATCCTCCTCACTACTCAAGTACACACTTTTCCGAACCGGATGCTGCCCAGCTCCTGTCGGCTTTCCCCCAGTTATCAGTTTAAAAGCTGCTCTGCAGCCTTTTTGATGTTGAGTGCCAGCAATCTGGTCCCATCATGGTTCAAATGCAACCCATCCCTCCTGAACAGATTTGGCTTGTCCCAAAATGTTCTCCAGTTCCTGACAAATCTGAAACCCTCCTCTCGACACCACCGCCTCATCCACGCATTGAGGCCTCTGAGCTCTGCCTGCCTGGTAGGTCCTGCGCGAGGGACAGGCAGCACTTCTGAAAATGCTACCTTGGAAGTCCGGGACTTCAATCTTCTTCCTAACAACCTGAATTTGGCTTCCAGGACAGACCGCTTGGCCTTCCCAACATCATTGGTACCAACGTGTACCATGACAACTGGCTCGTTCCCAGTTCTCTCTAACAATCTATCTAGATTTCTTGTGATGTCTGCAACTTTTGCACCTGGCAGGCAAGTCACCATACGGTTATCATGTGCATCACAAATCCATTTCTCTGTATTTCTAATTATTGAATCGCCTAGTACAAGGAGCCTCTCTCCTGCAATCTGTTCATCTACATGCACCTCATCAACCATATTAAGGGAGAGAAACTCGGTTTGTTCCTGTTGTTTATCTTCCTGGATCTCATCAAGTGTGATGAAGGAGAGATCATCAGGTGGAACCAGTTGTTCCTCATCAGGTGTGATGAGGGAAAGAGCCTCAAATTTATTCTGTAATTTCAGACTCTCAGAGTGATCCAATACTCTTTTCCTCCTTTGAGTCACATTCCTCCAAACATCTCCCTCCTGAGTTAGTGAAGGGCCTTCTCCCTCAGAACTGTGCCCTGTCTCTACTTTGTCCAGCATAGTCTGTTCCGCTCTGTCCAAGAACAGCTCAAGCTCCTTAATTTGTTGATGGTTAGATATGCGGGCCTCTAGCTGCTGGACCTTCTCTTCTAGTAGTGCAACCAGCTTGCACTTGCTGCAAGTGTAGTTCTCCATATGCTTTGGCAAGAACACAAACATGGCACAAGTATTGCAGGTAACTACAACTGTTCCCTCAGAATCCATTTTAACAAGTGCAGTATTCCAGGCCTCAAAAATGTACACATTTACTACCTTTCTACCTAGTAAGACTATATTCTTCCTCTGTTACTAGTTTACAATCTCTAAAGCAGCTCTACTCCAACTGCAAAACTTACCAGTGCTCACTTCCTTTGTTTGGCTCTCCTCAGCAGCAGCTCTGCTTAAGAGCACATGCAGAGTCAAAAGGGCTGACCCTGAAAGAGCTTAGAGCTTTTAAAGGCTAGTGTGGCTCCGCCCCTATGAGTCACAGTTCAGGGAAGGGCCTGGTGTGGCTCTGCCCCCTGCTTCTGGAAGCTTCAAACTGCTTCCTCTGTTTGAACAGAGGTGGCTCTCAGCAGTTTAAATTATCAATTTAAATTAGTGGAGGCCTCTAAAGCAGCTCTACTCCAACTGCAAAACTTACCAGTGCTCACTTCCTTTGTTTGGCTCTCCTCAGCAGCAGCTCTGCTTAAGAGCACATGTAGAGTCAAAAGGGCTGACCCTGAAAGAGCTTAGAGCTTTTAAAGGCTAGTGTGGCTCCGCCCCTATGAGTCACAGTTCAGGGAAGGGCCTGGTGTGGCTCTGCCCCCCTGCTTCTGGAAGCTTCAAACTGCTTCCTCTGTTTGAACAGAGGTGGCTCTCAGCAGTTTAAATTATCAATTTAAATTAGTGGAGGCCTCTAAAGCAGCTCTACTCCAACTGCAAAACTTACCAGTGCTCACTTCCTTTGTTTGGCTCTCCTCAGTAGCAGCTCTGCTTAAGAGCACATGCAGAGTCAAAAGGGCTGACCCTGAAAGAGCTTAGAGCTTTTAAAGGCTAGTGTGGCTCCACCCCTATGAGTCACAGTTCAGGGAAGGGCCTGGTGTGGCTCTGCCCCCTGCTTCTGGAAGCTTCAAACTGCTTCCTCTGTTTGAACAGAGGTGGCTCTCAGCAGTTTAAATTATCAATTTAAATTAGTGGAGGCCTCTAAAGCAGCTCTACTCCAACTGCAAAACTTACCAGTGCTCACTTCCTTTGTTTGGCTCTCCTCAGCAGCAGCTCTGCTTAAGAGCACATGCAGAGTCAAAAGGGCTGACCCTGAAAGAGCTTAGAGCTTTTAAAGGCTAGTGTGGCTCCGCCCCTATGAGTCACAGTTCAGGGAAGGGCCTGGTGTGGCTCTGCCCCCCTGCTTCTGGAAGCTTCAAACTGCTTCCTCTGTTTGAACAGAGGTGGCTCTCAGCAGTTTAAATTATCAATTTAAATTAGTGGAGGCCTCTAAAGCAGCTCTACTCCAATTGCAAAACTTACCAGTGCTCACTTCCTTTGTTTGGCTCTCCTCAGCAGCAGCTCTGCTTAAGAGCACATGCAGAGTCAAAAGGGCTGACCCTGAAAGAGCTTAGAGCTTTTAAAGGCTAGTGTGGCTCCGCCCCTATGAGTCACAATTCAGGGAAGGGCCTGGTGTGGCTCTGCCCCCCTGCTTCTGGAAGCTTCAAACTGCTTCCTCTGTTTGAACAGAGGTGGCTCTCAGCAGTTTAAATTATCAATTTAAATTAGTGGAGGCCTCTAAAGCAGCTCTACTCCAACTGCAAAACTTACCAGTGCTCACTTCCTTTGTTTGGCTCTCCTCAGCAGCAGCTCTGCTTAAGAGCACATACAGAGTCAAAAGGGCTGACCCTGAAAGAGCTTAGAGCTTTTAAAGGCTAGTGTGGCTCCGCCCCTATGAGTCACAGTTCAGGGAAGGGCCTGGTGTGGCTCTGCCCCCCTGCATCTGGAAGCTTCAAACTGCTTCCTCTGTTTGAACAGAGGTGGCTCTCAGCAGTTTAAATTATCAATTTAAATTAGTGGAGGCCTCTAAAGCAGCTCTACTCCAACTGCAAAACTTACCAGTGCTCACTTCCTTTGTTTGGCTCTCCTCAGCAGCAGCTCTGCTTAAGAGCACATGCAGAGTCAAAAGGGCTGACCCTGAAAGAGCTTAGAGCTTTTAAAGGCTAGTGTGGCTCCGCCCCTATGAGTCACAGTTCAGGGAAGGGCCTGGTGTGGCTCTGCACCCTGCTTCTGGAAGCTTCAAACTGCTTCCTCTGTTTGAACAGAGGTGGCTCTCAGCAGTTTAAATTATCAATTTAAATTAGTGGAGGCCTCTAAAGCAGCTCTACTCCAACTGCAAAACTTACCAGTGCTCACTTCCTTTGTTTGGCTCTCCTCAGCAGCAGCTCTGCTTAAGAGCACATGCAGAGTCAAAAGGGCTGACCCTGAAAGAGCTTAGAGCTTTTAAAGGCTAGTGTGGCTCCGCCCCTATGAGTCACAGTTCAGGGAAGGGCCTGGTGTGGCTCTGCCCCCCTGCTTCTGGAAGCTTCAAACTGCTTCCTCTGTTTGAACAGAGGTGGCTCTCAGCAGTTTAAATTATCAATTTAAATTAGTGGAGGCCTCTAAAGCAGCTCTACTCCAACTGTAAAACTTACCAGTACTCACTTCCTTTGTTTGGCTCTCCTCAGCAGCAGCTCTGCTTAAGAGCACATGCAGAGTCAAAAGGGCTGACCCTGAAAGAGCTTAGAGCTTTTAAAGGCTAGTGTGGCTCTGCCCCTATGAGTCACAGTTCAGGGAAGGGCCTGGTGTGGCTCTGCCCCCCTGCTTCTGGAAGCTTCTAACTGCTTCCTCTGTTTGAACAGAGGTGGCTCTCAGCAGTTTAAATTATCAATTTAAATTAGTGGAGGCCTCTAAAGCAGCTCTACTCCAACTGCAAAACTTACCAGTACTCACTTCCTTTGTTTGGCTCTCCTCAGCAGCAGCTCTGCTTAAGAGCACATGCAGAGTCAAAAGGGCTGACCCTGAAAGAGCTTAGAGCTTTTAAAGGCTAGTGTGGCTCCACCCCTATGAGTCACAGTTCAGGGAAGGGCCTGGTGTGGCTCTGCCCCCCTGCTTCTGGAAGCTTCAAACTGCTCCATCTGTTTGAACAGAGGTGGCTCTCAGCAGTTTAAATTATCGATTTAAATTAGTGGAGGCCTCTAAAGCAGCTCTACTCCAACTGCAAAACTTACCAGTGCTCACTTCCTTTGTTTGGCTCTCCTCAGCAGCAGCTCTGCTTAAGAGCACATGCAGAGTCAAAAGGGCTGACCCTGAAAGAGCTTAGAGCTTTTAAAGGCTAGTGTGGCTCCGCCCCTATGAGTCACAATTCAGGGAAGGGCCTGGTGTGGCTCTGCCCCCCTGCTTCTGGAAGCTTCAAACTGCTTCCTCTGTTTGAACAGAGGTGGCTCTCAGCAGTTTAAATTATCAATTTAAATTAATGGAGGCCTCTAAAGCAGCTCTACTCCAACTGCAAAACTTACCAGTGCTCACTTCCTTTGTTTGGCTCTCCTCAGCAGCAGCTCTGCTTAAGAGCACATGCAAAGTCAAAAGGGCTGACCCTGAAAGAGCTTAGAGCTTTTAAAGGCTAGTGTGGATCCGCCCCTATGAGTCACAGTTCAGGGAAGGGCCTGGTGTGGCTCTGCCCCCCTGCTTCTGGAAGCTTCAAACTGCTTCCTCTGTTTGAACAGAGGTGGCTCTCAGCAGTTTAAATTATCAATTTAAATTAGTGGAGGCCTCTAAAGCAGCTCTACTCCAACTGCAAAACTTACCAGTGCTCACTTCCTTTGTTTGGCTCTCCTCAGCAGCAGCTCTGCTTAAGAGCACATGCAGAGTCAAAAGGGCTGACCCTGAAAGAGCTTAGAGCTTTTAAAGGCTAGTGTGGCTCTGCCCCTATGAGTCACAGTTCAGGGAAGGGCCTGGTGTGGCTCTGCCCCCCTGCGTCTGGAAGCTTCAAACTGCTTCCTCTGTTTGAACAGAGGTGGCTCTCAGCAGTTTAAATTATCAATTTAAATTAGTGGAGGCCTCTAAAGCAGCTCTACGCCAACTGCAAAACTTACCAGTGCTCACTTCCTTTGTTTGGCTCTCCTCAGCAGCAGCTCTGCTTAAGAGCACATGCAGAGTCAAAAGGGCTGACCCTGAAAGAGCTTAGAGCTTTTAAAGGCTAGTGTGGCTCTGCCCCTATGAGTCACAGTTCAGGGAAGGGCCTGGTGTGGCTCTGCCCCCCTGCTTCTGGAAGCTTCAAACTGCTTCCTCTGTTTGAACAGAGGTGGCTCTCAGCAGTTTAAATTATCAATTTAAATTAGTGGAGGCCTCTAAAGCAGCTCTACTCCAACTGTAAAACTTACCAGTACTCACTTCCTTTGTTTGGCTCTCCTCAGCAGCAGCTCTGCTTAAGAGCACATGCAGAGTCAAAAGGGCTGACCCTGAACGAGCTTAGAGCTTTTAAAGGCTAGTGTGGCTCCGCCCCTATGAGTCACAGTTCAGGGAAGGGCCTGGTGTGGCTCTGCCCCCCTGCTTCTGGAAGCTTCTAACTGCTTCCTCTGTTTGAACAGAGGTGGCTCTCAGCAGTTTAAATTATCAATTTAAATTAGTGGAGGCCTCTAAAGCAGCTCTACTCCAACTGCAAAACTTACCAGTACTCACTTCCTTTGTTTGGCTCTCCTCAGCAGCAGCTCTGCTTAAGAGCACATGCAGAGTCAAAAGGGCTGACCCTGAAAGAGCTTAGAGCTTTTAAAGGCTAGTGTGGCTCCACCCCTATGAGTCACAGTTCAGGGAAGGGCCTGGTGTGGCTCTGCCCCCCTGCTTCTGGAAGCTTCAAACTGCTCCATCTGTTTGAACAGAGGTGGCTCTCAGCAGTTTAAATTATCGATTTAAATTAGTGGAGGCCTCTAAAGCAGCTCTACTCCAACTGCAAAACTTACCAGTGCTCACTTCCTTTGTTTGGCTCTCCTCCTCAGCAGCTCTGCTTAAGAGCACATGCAGAGTCAAAAGGGCTGACCCTGAAAGAGCTTAGAGCTTTTAAAGGCTAGTGTGGCTCCGCCCCTATGAGTCACAATTCAGGGAAGGGCCTGGTGTGGCTCTGCCCCCCTGCTTCTGGAAGCTTCAAACTGCTTCCTCTGTTTGAACAGAGGTGGCTCTCAGCAGTTTAAATTATCAATTTAAATTAATGGAGGCCTCTAAAGCAGCTCTACTCCAACTGCAAAACTTACCAGTGCTCACTTCCTTTGTTTGGCTCTCCTCAGCAGCAGCTCTGCTTAAGAGCACATGCAAAGTCAAAAGGGCTGACCCTGAAAGAGCTTAGAGCTTTTAAAGGCTAGTGTGGATCCGCCCCTATGAGTCACAGTTCAGGGAAGGGCCTGGTGTGGCTCTGCCCCCCTGCTTCTGGAAGCTTCAAACTGCTTCCTCTGTTTGAACAGAGGTGGCTCTCAGCAGTTTAAATTATCAATTTAAATTAGTGGAGGCCTCTAAAGCAGCTCTACGCCAACTGCAAAACTTACCAGTGCTCACTTCCTTTGTTTGGCTCTCCTCAGCAGCAGCTCTGCTTAAGAGCACATGCAGAGTCAAAAGGGCTGACCCTGAAAGAGCTAAGAGCTTTTAAAGGCTAGTGTGGCTCTGCCCCTATGAGTCACAGTTCAGGGAAGGGCCTGGTGTGGCTCTGCCCCCCTGCGTCTGGAAGCTTCAAACTGCTTCCTCTGTTTGAACAGAGGTGGCTCTCAGCAGTTTAAATTATCAATTTAAATTAGTGGAGGCCTCTAAAGCAGCTCTACGCCAACTGCAAAACTTACCAGTGCTCACTTCCTTTGTTTGGCTCTCCTCAGCAGCAGCTCTGCTTAAGAGCACATGCAGAGTCAAAAGGGCTGACCCTGAAAGAGCTTAGAGCTTTTAAAGGCTAGTGTGGCTCTGCCCCTATGAGTCACAGTTCAGGGAAGGGCCTGGTGTGGCTCTGCCCCCCTGCTTCTGGAAGCTTCAAACTGCTTCCTCTGTTTGAACAGAGGTGGCTCTCAGCAGTTTAAATTATCAATTTAAATTAGTGGAGGCCTCTAAAGCAGCTCTACTCCAACTGCAAAACTTACCAGTGCTCACTTCCTTTGTTTGGCTCTCCTCAGCAGCAGCTCTGCTTAAGAGCACATACAGAGTCAAAAGGGCTGACCCTGAAAGAGCTTAGAGCTTTTAAAGGCTAGTGTGGCTCCGCCCCTATGAGTCACAGTTCAGGGAAGGGCCTGGTGTGGCTCTGCCCCCCTGCATCTGGAAGCTTCAAACTGCTTCCTCTGTTTGAACAGAGGTGGCTCTCAGCAGTTTAAATTATCAATTTAAATTAGTGGAGGCCTCTAAAGCAGCTCTACTCCAACTGCAAAACTTACCAGTGCTCACTTCCTTTGTTTGGCTCTCCTCAGCAGCAGCTCTGCTTAAGAGCACATGCAGAGTCAAAAGGGCTGACCCTGAAAGAGCTTAGAGCTTTTAAAGGCTAGTGTGGCTCTGCCCCTATGAGTCACAGTTCAGGGAAGGGCCTGGTGTGGCTCTGCCCCCCTGCTTCTGGAAGCTTCAAACTGCTTCCTCTGTTTGAACAGAGGTGGCTCTCAGCAGTTTAAATTATCAATTTAAATTAGTGGAGGCCTCTAAAGCAGCTCTACTCCAACTGCAAAACTTACCAGTGCTCACTTCCTTTGTTTGGCTCTCCTCAGCAGCAGCTCTGCTTAAGAGCACATGCAGAGTCAAAGGGCTGACCCTGAAAGAGCTTAGAGCTTTTAAAGGCTAGTGTGGCTCCACCCCTATGAGTCACAGTTCAGGGAAGGGCCTGGTGTGGCTCTGCCCCCTGCATCTGGAAGCTTCAAACTGCTTCCTCTGTTTGAACAGAGGTGGCTCTCAGCAGTTTAAATTATCAATTTAAATTAGTGGAGGCCTCTAAAGCAGCTCTACTCCAACTGCAAAACTTACCAGTGCTCACTTCCTTTGTTTGGCTCTCCTCAGCAGCAGCTCTGCTTAAGAGCACATGCAGAGTCAAAAGGGCTGACCCTGAAAGAGCTTAGAGCTTTTAAAGGCTAGTGTGGCTCTGCCCCTATGAGTCACAGTTCAGGGAAGGGCCTGGTGTGGCTCTGCCCCCCTGCGTCTGGAAGCTTCAAACTGCTTCCTCTGTTTGAACAGAGGTGGCTCTCAGCAGTTTAAATTATCAATTTAAATTAGTGGAGGCCTCTAAAGCAGCTCTACGCCAACTGCAAAACTTACCAGTGCTCACTTCCTTTGTTTGGCTCTCCTCAGCAGCAGCTCTGCTTAAGAGCACATGCAGAGTCAAAAAGGCTGACCCTGAAAGAGCTTAGAGCTTTTAAAGGCTAGTGTGGCTCTGCCCCTATGAGTCACAGTTCAGGGAAGGGCCTGGTGTGGCTCTGCCCCCCTGCTTCTGGAAGCTTCAAACTGCTTCCTCTGTTTGAACAGAGGTGGCTCTCAGCAGTTTAAATTATCAATTTAAATTAGTGGAGGCCTCTAAAGCAGCTCTACTCCAACTGCAAAACTTACCAGTGCTCACTTCCTTTGTTTGGCTCTCATCAGCAGCAGCTCTGCTTAAGAGCACATACAGAGTCAAAAGGGCTGACCCTGAAAGAGCTTAGAGCTTTTAAAGGCTAGTGTGGCTCCGCCCCTATGAGTCACAGTTCAGGGAAGGGCCTGGTGTGGCTCTGCCCCCCTGCATCTGGAAGCTTCAAACTGCTTCCTCTGTTTGAACAGAGGTGGCTCTCAGCAGTTTAAATTATCAATTTAAATTAGTGGAGGCCTCTAAAGCAGCTCTACTCCAACTGCAAAACTTACCAGTGCTCACTTCCTTTGTTTGGCTCTCCTCAGCAGCAGCTCTGCTTAAGAGCACATGCAGAGTCAAAAGGGCTGACCCTGAAAGAGCTTAGAGCTTTTAAAGGCTAGTGTGGCTCCGCCCCTATGAGTCACAGTTCAGGGAAGGGCCTGGTGTGGCTCTGCCCCCCTGCGTCTGGAAGCTTCAAACTGCTTCCTCTGTTTGAACAGAGGTGGCTCTCAGCAGTTTAAATTATCAATTTAAATTAGTGGAGGCCTCTAAAGCAGCTCTACGCCAACTGCAAAACTTACCAGTGCTCACTTCCTTTGTTTGGCTCTTCTCAGCAGCAGCTCTGCTTAAGAGCACATGCAGAGTCAAAAGGGCTGACCCTGAAAGAGCTTAGAGCTTTTAAAGGCTAGTGTGGCTCTGCCCCTATGAGTCACAGTTCAGGGAAGGGCCTGGTGTGGCTCTGCCCCCCTGCTTCTGGAAGCTTCAAACTGCTTCCTCTGTTTGAACAGAGGTGGCTCTCAGCAGTTTAAATTATCAATTTAAATTAGTGGATGCCTCTAAAGCAGCTCTACTCCAACTGCAAAACGTACCAGTGCTCACTTCCTTTGTTTGGCTCTCCTCAGCAGCAGCTCTGCTTAAGAGCACATGCAGAGTCAAAAGGGCTGACCCTGAAAGAGCTTAGAGCTTTTAAAGGCTAGTGTGGCTCCGCCCCTATGAGTCACAGTTCAGGGAAGGGCCTGGTGTGGCTCTGCCCCCCTGCATCTGGAAGCTTCAAACTGCTTCCTCTGTTTGAACAGAGGTGGCTCTCAGCAGTTTAAATTATCAATTTAAATTAGTGGAGGCCTCTAAAGCAGCTCTACTCCAACTGCAAAACTTACCAGTGCTCACTTCCTTTGTTTGGCTCTCCTCAGCAGCAGCTCTGCTTAAGAGTACATGCAGAGTCAAAAGGGCTGACCCTGAAAGAGCTTAGAGCTTTTAAAGGCTAGTGTGGCTCCGCCCCTATGAGTCACAGTTCAGGGAAGGGCCTGGTGTGGCTCTGCCCCCCTGCTTCTGGAAGCTTCAAACTGCTTCCTCTGTTTGAACAGAGGTGGCTCTCAGCAGTTTAAATTATCAATTTAAATTAGTGGAGGCCTCTAAAGCAGCTCTACTCCAATTGCAAAACTTACCAGTGCTCACTTCCTTTGTTTGGCTCTCCTCAGCAGCAGCTCTGCTTAAGAGCACATGCAGAGTCAAAAGGGCTGACCCTGAAAGAGCTTAGAGCTTTTAAAGGCTAGTGTGGCTCCGCCCCTATGAGTCACAATTCAGGGAAGGGCCTGGTGTGGCTCTGCCCCCCTGCTTCTGGAAGCTTCAAACTGCTTCCTCTGTTTGAACAGAGGTGGCTCTCAGCAGTTTAAATTATCAATTTAAATTAGTGGAGGCCTCTAAAGCAGCTCTACTCCAACTGCAAAACTTACCAGTGCTCACTTCCTTTGTTTGGCTCTCCTCAGCAGCAGCTCTGCTTAAGAGCACATACAGAGTCAAAAGGGCTGACCCTGAAAGAGCTTAGAGCTTTTAAAGGCTAGTGTGGCTCTGCCCCTATGAGTCACAGTTCAGGGAAGGGCCTGGTGTGGCTCTGCCCCCCTGCTTCTGGAAGCTTCAAACTGCTTCCTCTGTTTGAACAGAGGTGGCTCTCAGCAGTTTAAATTATCAATTTAAATTAGTGGAGGCCTCTAAAGCAGCTCTACTCCAACTGCAAAACTTACCAGTGCTCACTTCCTTTGTTTGGCTCTCCTCAGCAGCAGCTCTGCTTAAGAGCACATACAGAGTCAAAAGGGCTGACCCTGAAAGAGCTTAGAGCTTTTAAAGGCTAGTGTGGCTCCGCCCCTATGAGTCACAGTTCAGGGAAGGGCCTGGTGTGGCTCTGCCCGCCTGCGTCTGGAAGCTTCAAACTGCTTCCTCTGTTTGAACAGAGGTGGCTCTCAGCAGTTTAAATTATCAATTTAAATTCGTGGAGGCCTCTAAAGCAGCTCTACGCCAACTGCAAAACTTACCAGTGCTCACTTCCTTTGTTTGGCTCTCCTCAGCAGCAGCTCTGCTTAAGAGCACATGCAGAGTCAAAAGGGCTGACCCTGAAAGAGCTTAGAGCTTTTAAAGGCTAGTGTGGCTCTGCCCCTATGAGTCACAGTTCAGGGAAGGGCCTGGTGTGGCTCTGCCCCCCTGCTTCTGGAAGCTTCAAACTGCTTCCTCTGTTTGAACAGAGGTGGCTCTCAGCAGTTTAAATTATCAATTTAAATTAGTGGAGGCCTCTAAAGCAGCTCTACTCCAACTGCAAAACTTACCAGTGCTCACTTCCTTTGTTTGGCTCTCCTCAGCAGCAGCTCTGCTTAAGAGCACATGCAGAGTCAAAAGGGCTGACCCTGAAAGAGCTTAGAGCTTTTAAAGGCTAGTGTGGCTCCGCCCCTATGAGTCACAGTTCAGGGAAGGGCCTGGTGTGGCTCTGCCCCCCTGCTTCTGGAAGCTTCAAACTGCTTCCTCTGTTTGAACAGAGGTGGCTCTCAGCAGTTTAAATTATCAATTTAAATTAGTGGAGGCCTCTAAAGCAGCTCTACTCCAACTGCAAAACTTACCAGTGCTCACTTCCTTTGTTTGGCTCTCCTCAGCAGCAGCTCTGCTTAAGAGCACATACAGAGTCAAAAGGGCTGACCCTGAAAGAGCTTAGAGCTTTTAAAGGCTAGTGTGGCTCCGCCCCTATGAGTCACAGTTCAGGGAAGGGCCTGGTGTGGCTCTGCCCGCCTGCGTCTGGAAGCTTCAAACTGCTTCCTCTGTTTGAACAGAGGTGGCTCTCAGCAGTTTAAATTATCAATTTAAATTCGTGGAGGCCTCTAAAGCAGCTCTACGCCAACTGCAAAACTTACCAGTGCTCACTTCCTTTGTTTGGCTCTCCTCAGCAGCAGCTCTGCTTAAGAGCACATGCAGAGTCAAAAGGGCTGACCCTGAAAGAGCTTAGAGCTTTTAAAGGCTAGTGTGGCTCTGCCCCTATGAGTCACAGTTCAGGGAAGGGCCTGGTGTGGCTCTGCCCCCCTGCTTCTGGAAGCTTCAAACTGCTTCCTCTGTTTGAACAGAGGTGGCTCTCAGCAGTTTAAATTATCAATTTAAATTAGTGGAGGCCTCTAAAGCAGCTCTACTCCAACTGCAAAACTTACCAGTGCTCACTTCCTTTGTTTGGCTCTCCTCAGCAGCAGCTCTGCTTAAGAGCACATGCAGAGTCAAAAGGGTCAAAATATTAGTGACACATATACCCTCTGAAGGGACTGCAGTGGCTCAAATGGCTAAGACGCTGACTGGGAGGCAGAAGGTCAGCAGTTAGATTCCTGAGTACTGCAGGACAGAATGAGCTCCCGTCTTTGTCCCAGCTTCTGCCAACCTAGCAGTTCGAAAGCAAGAAATTGCAAGTAGAAAAATCGGGACCATTTCGGTGGGAAGATAACAGCGCTCCATGCGCTCCGGTGTCTAGTCATGCCTGCGACATGACCACGGAAATGTCTGCAGAAGCAGACAACGCTGGCTTTTCGGCTTTGAAACAGAGATGAGCACTGAACCCTAGAGTCGGATACGACTGGCTTTCGAGCAACGGAAACCTTTACCTTTACCTATATACACTCTGAACTGGCAGAGAAATACAACCCAAATAGTTTACTTTCCTTCATCAGAAATCTCTCCCCCACCCCTCGTGTTGGCATTTTGTTTCAGCACAAAACATACCCCGAGCATTTCTATATTTTAACTTGCCAAGTAAAATGTCAGTTTTACACTTTTTCCCCTGTAGGGTTCCTGATCATCTAACTAACAGTGTTACTTCCTAGATACCTTTAATCAAGCATGAATGCTGTTACTATATGTAGCTTCCACTGACAAGGATCCCCTTGCTTCTCCTAAGTCAATGACATCATATCCTTTGGCCAGAGGTAAACAAAAGATCAGCGATTTCAAAATCCTGAATTCCTAGTAGTTGGCGTGCTAGATTCAAGCCATAATCTTAAATGTGTGCCCCCGAACACATTGGATAGCAACATTTATGCAAACAATCAGAGCTGTGTTACAGTTAATGAGTTCAAGCTAAAGATTGTCTAGGAGTAAGAGAGGACTAGGAGTAAGAGAGGACTAGGAGAGTAAGTATAGATAAATTGATGTTTGGGATTTTATCAGGAATATAATCAAAGTCAAACAGAGGCTACCAATTTTCTCCAACATCTTATGCTCTGGGGATTTCTTGGCATGTTTGCTGGGCACCTTTTATTACAGAAGGCCTTTATGGTTCCTTGCATCTCAACTACTTCAATTTGCCTTGCGGAGCCCTGCCAGAAAATTACAAGAATGCTTTATTTTTTAAAGCTTAATTTAACTTTGCATACATATGAAGATGTAATTCTCTTTACCAAAAAAAAAAAAAAGTGGGGGGGAGGAGAATGATAGTTATTTACTACCATGGCTAAAATGCTCTGCTTAATAGACAGATACTTCCCCTTCCTCCCAAAATATTTTGCAAATGAGCCCAGTATTATTATTTTTGGAATCTCTTATAAGGAACACACTGAATAAGGGATGAACAGTGAGCCAGGCACAAGCTGAACCAATCATACGTATATAACTACTTCGTCCATCACAAAAGTTGAATAGATATAACAATATATTAAAATTGCATTTATTAAGACTTTTGAAAGGAAACTCTAAGCAATGGGTATGGTCTTTTCTATGAATAATTAATATTTATCTTATCTCATGATTCATGCAAAAAGTTAAATGAAAATGACTTTTAAAATCTACTTTAATTTTTTTTTGGTCTTTTAATCTTGTATTTAAATTAAAGTTACTTTAATACATTCAGTCCTTTTATCCCACTTGAAGTTTTTATTCTTAGCTTTTATGGTCCATAAAAATATATATGCTGTAGGCCATAAATATAACAGATGATTCAGTCTTCCTGCAACCTTGGCATTATGATAATTTTAAATTAATTTAATTATATACATACAAAATTAGAAGACAGCCCTACTTTTGCCCCATACCCTGTAGCAAGTCTTTAAGCCAATCTTCTACTTATATCAGAAAAAAATAAAATAAGCATTCTGATGACATGTAAGTGCTTCAAGGGGAAACATGCATACTTATGAGCCATTCTAATATATGTTTGAGCATCAGTGTAATTTTCAGATCAAATCCTCACCACACTTTACTTTATGTCATGAAGTAGTAGAGAACTGACTAGACTACACCACCTCAATGGTAGGAATATGCCATTTACAAGGCTCACCCATGTAACAACATTTTCTGCAAGTAGAGAAACGTTGGAACAGGCCTTTATGTTATTATCTGTCTCCTTCATGAGTTAGGTGTTTGCATTATTTTATTTATTACTTTATTACATTAATATCCAACCCATCTAGGATATTCCCTTGCTCTGGGCAGTTTACAAAAAATTTAAAAAACTCCTTACAATAGAATATTAGACATAAATAATAAACACAATAAATTATAAATAGCAACAAAATCAAAAAGCGGCACTCAAACAGCCATGTCCTCGATAATCCTGAGCATTTTGGGATGGAGGGTAAAGAGTTGCATTAATAAAGCCTATTGTGCCTCTGAGTAGCCACAATGGGATTTATTTATTTATTTCATTTTATACTACCCATCTGGGCTATTTCCTACTCTGGGCAGTGCACATACAAGTAGCAAAATAACATAATAAAACAAATAACAAAATAAAATAAAACAACTGTAAAAGTTTTTGTTTTCTTTCCTTAGCAATAGCCAAAGCAATTACACTTATATGAGTCAACCTTGATCCCCATCAGGATCTAGCTCACAATGTTTTGCCTGCAGTACAGCAGTTTAATCACTGCACCACCAGGGACTAACAGAAATGGTCAACTATTATACTCTACTTAAAAACCAAAGATTATTTGTTGAATTTCAAGGGAGGCACAGTTGTTGGAGAAACCAAATAAATGGTCTCCCACAGAGTAGCATCCTGTGCCACTTCAGTGTTGGCAAGTGGATGAAAGCTATTACAGAATGGATAACACTTGACATAAAATGACCACTAGGAAGGCCAGCAACCAGATGGAAAGGCCAGTTGAGGGCAAAGTTCCCAAGTCCCTGAGTGAGACTGCCATGGGATCAGAAACAGTGGAAGATGATGCTTCGATCCACCACATCAAACTGATGTGTAAAACATGGAACAACCAATTAACCAGGTTAATAAACTCATCTTTAGTAAGGAGATAGAGCTTTTTGAGCAGCAATTGTTACTTGATGGTCAGTTTAGAGGAATCTCAGTACAAAATTGTATATGTCTATGTTGTGACAGTGTTGAAGCACTTGCCCATGTCCTATTGTTTTGTACCTTCTATAGTGAGGTAAGCAAAGATCTAATTCACTCCTTCTATCTCATTACTCACACTGTTACTCATATAGTCTTTGTAGCCACTCCTCAACTAATCAAGAAATATCTCATGCAAAGTCAGGTTTTTCCTGCCTTTGCAAATTAATGGACAGCAATCATCATGAAAAGGGCAAAATTAATCCATTCCAGAACCTAATCAGTTTCATACTCAAAAGCTTTCTCACTATTTTGTGATATTTTGGTCAGCTTTAATAAAGATAATGCCCGGCTATGGATTTTGTGCCTTTTAATGTATCCCTTCTAACCTGAGCAGCAAATAAAGAAATAAATAGTGACAGTGCAAATTACTTCCAGAGGCAGTATGCAATTAATGATACTCTTGCCCTCTATTAAGGAGATAGGCTATCATTGAAACTGCATTTTCATTAAAGCATTTAAGATCATCAAACATCCTCATTTGCTTTAGGAAGTTGTATAGCCTGATAAATAGCTTTGCCCCTTTCTTTTAAACCTGTGTACAGTTCCAAGAAACTGCAAAGTAATTAACTTCATTTCTTGACAAAGCACTAAAAACTCTGCTATACTCCTCTGATGTCTTCATGCAATTTAGCATTTTTGAGAGAAGTCTAGAAGTTGCTCTACATTTAATTTTTTTTGGAGGGGGTGCATGAAAAGAACATTGTTTCTCATTGGATATAGGTAAAGGTAAAGGTTTCCCTTGCTCGAAAGCCAGTCGTATCTGACTCTAGGGTTCAGTGCTCATCTCTGTTTCTAAGCCGAAGAGCCAGCACTGTCTGCATCTGCAGACAATTCTGTGGTCATGTGGCAGTCATGACTAGACACGGAGCGCTGTTACCTTCCCACCAAAGTGGTCCCTATTTATCTACTTGCAATTTCTTGCTTTCAAACTACTAGGTTGGCAGGAGCTGGGAGCTCATTCCGTCCTGCAGTACTCGGGAATCAAACTGCTGATCTCCCGCCTTCCAGTCAGCATCTTAGCCACTTGAGCCACTGGACATACAAAATGATTAATAAGCATTAGCATCACAAACCAACAAGGAAAACATCTGATTATTTACATGTGTACTATAGATTTTAAAAGAAATGTCATGATTTAATTGCAGAGTAATCAATCCCAACCTAAAGTTCCATTACTGAAATATGCAAAACAATCAAGATTAAAATAGAAAAACAGGTGTAATGAGTTCAGTACCAGTCACACACCAAGCAGCAAAACACCAATTAAATGGATGCCAAAGGCAGGGGGAAGTATAGCAACTCCTGGATGTCTTTCTTTTTAAAAATCGGAAGCTTTCCGGAGTAATTGAATAAAAAAGGTGTGAATTGCCCCACCCCACCCCCACCCCCACCAACAACAGACATCCCAAAATTAAGCTTTACATGCAGTTCCAGCAACATTTTGTTTTGAATTTTTATCTCTGTTGCTCATTTTCAGTACCAATTAGGTCACCAGGGGGTGCTAGGGGATGGAAATTTGGTCCCCAGGTCTTGCTGAAGGTGCCCACCTGTGCTCTGTGTTATCTATAAAATAAAATCTGTAACACATGCATTTAGTATTTGCTACATGTTGTTAAGTGCATGTCAGTCACTTGCTGGAGTTACATACTTTTTGTACACTTGAGATGGATGATCAACTATTTTACCTGGGCTTTTATTGCACAGATAAAAGTAGCATTAGTTATGTGCTGTCAAGTCATTTCCAACTTCTGGCAACTCTATGAATTAGCAGCCTCTGAAAAGCCCTATCATCAATTCATCTCACATTTGGTCTCCCTCTTTTCCTGTTGCCTTTTTCTACTCAGTGGGAAAAGGCATTTATTATATGGGTGAATTGTCTATTTTGGATGAGACTACACAAGGAACAGGTATGTAGTCTGGTGCTCTGGAAGTATTCCAAGACCCATTTATTGTCACTGGGAGGCCAGGTGCAAAGGCTCTTGTTCTTGCACTGAAAGAGGCTAAAACTGTACTCTCCAGAAAATTGGTCCATAGCAATTCCAGCCATAGTACCCAACAAAAAGCTGCAGAGCAGTTCGAAACAGCACCTAATCAGTTGTGTTCTGCTGCCATTTTTGGGCAGGGTGAGTCTGTCCCTATTCCCAAGTATATCCTTTTTCATCCCCTTTGCTTCCTTCTCATTTGCTACCATGTCTTCCATTTTTTTTTCTTTCTGCTATTGTACACACTCGTGGAAGACCATTGTCTTTTTAAAACTACATTTCTCCAAAGCAAGTGTACAGTTCTAATATGTGAATAAATTACAATTTTTAAGAAAATAGCCATGGGATAGGAGTGGGGTGTCATGATCTGGATGAACCAAACGGCATCCATTTTACTTTCTGCCTCCATCTTAGGCTACTTGGAGTCAAGGAGAGAACAAAGGTGGGGAGCCAGGAGCACCTGGAAATCCCCCAGGTCCTTAACCAATCAGGATTCACTCCACCTTATCTGACAGGTGGGGTAGGAGCAGATCACTATGATTAGAGACTCTTATCTGTGGTCAGATTTCATTGGATAACCTTATCTTATGGGAGGTAAATTTTGATTGGTATCTCTTATCTGATATGGGTATTGCCCTTTCTCATAGGTTACACTTAACTGGACCAAACCTCCAAAGTGGAGCTACTTTCCTATTTAAGGAGCTGCATCGAGCCACTCAAATTGGCCTCCTAACTAGAGACTTGAGTTTTATTAGGATTTTGCCCCTATCTCTGAGAAGAGACTAAATATCTGAGATGCTGGACCTGCCTGGGGCCATGCCAGAGCGAACCTTTGACTAACTCTGTATTCTCTATGTTATGTACTTTGTCTTTTTAAGATACTTTGCTAAATAAAACTTTGCTGCTATATGGAAAGAGTGGAACTCAGTTTAACAGGCATAACAATTTAATATCCAGCTCTCTGTCTCCATGCTACCAACCTAAATCCACATATTCCCTGGTTATTGGAATTCCACCCTGGGGCTTGTGGACAGGTAGTGAGAGGCTTCAGTAAGTGCTGCAGGAGGGAATGTGCATGTCGATTCAAACAGGCGCAGCTTACTGAACCAACCTGGACCCCTTGCTACGGTCCATGGTCACCAGTGGGTGCGATACGGGGCATTATGTTTCCATCACACAATGTTGTATCCAGTCCTGACATGCCCACAATGACAGTCTGCTCATGTATCCGCACTGTTTTATACCAGACTAAGACACAGACAAAAGCTCTGCAATTTATCAAGTGTCACGACACCAGGGAGCCATGTCTGCTTGCAGCTAACCCATAGCAAATATCCTTTCCCAAGTTTATTGCAATATAATTGTTCCGGCCTAAGGTGACTTGAAAAGAAATGGCAGATTTATATACGTGATGTCTTCCTTGCTCTCATCTATAATGCTATGGAATGAACATTGCTGCATATCTCATTTCTAGACGAAGGAACCCCTTGCATAATAGAGTGGTGCAGGGAGGAAGACTGGCATCTTAAAGAAATAAGGGTTCCTTGGAGAAAGTTTGCTTCAAAAACAAGAGAACAAGTAGTGTTTTTCAGGTTGAAGGATCTATCAACATAAATTAATCAGCAAAAGGCTTGGAGGTGCATTTCAATGGAAATGAAGGGAGTGTGTTTGTTCCTTCATTTTGTATGTGGCAGAAGGTGTCAGGCTAGACCAGGCAGTCACATTGACTGCAAAGCCAACAGCGTCCTCACTCATGGCCTCAGTCAAATGACAGTGAGTTTTATTTCCATCCATTGCATCCCTGGACACCAGCTCTGAGAGCTATACTGCCAGCAGCCTAAAGTGAGAGCGGAAGTTCAGTGACATTTTGATGAAGATGATTCAGATGATTCCACTCTGTGTGGATGGATTTGGATAGTTACCGTTCCTAAAATATTTAGGCCTGAATTTGAAATGTTTTCATTAAAAAGCAACATGTGTGGATGTCATTAAAAGAAAAATCTCGGTGTTTTCACAAACTAGCACACTACAGAGACTACTAAAGCAAATATGTAATGATTATTTTTTTGCTATTTTAAGTAATGACTCCTCTTCCAGATGAACTTCTCTTTGTGTTCCTCTGTCACCAAAGGAGATGATGCTTAGGTTGGATTGGCAACAAGAGAGGACATTCTCATTGGTAGTGCTTGTATGGTAGAAAACAATTATGGCATTGTTCTAACTGTATTTTGTTGTTCAGTCGCACAGTCGATTCCGACCCTTTGCGACCCTATGGACTATTGTCCTCCAGGTGCCTCTGTCCTCCACCATCCTCCTCAGCCCTCCCAGTTCTGTGTCCATTGCGTCTACAATACCATCTAGCCATCTCATCTTTAGCATCTCCCTACTTCTTTTACCCTCCACCTTTCCCAACATCAAGGCCTTCTCAAGTGAATCCTCCCTTCCCATTTGATGTCCAAAGTACTTTAGCTTCATCTTTACTATTTGACCTTCTAAGGAGGAGCAGTCAGGATTGATTTCTTCTAAGATCGACCTATTTGTTCTCCTCACTGTCCAGGGTACTCTCAAAACTCTCCTCCAACACACATCTCAAAGGAATCTATTCTTCTGCTCTCAGCTTTCCTAAAGGTAAGCTCTCACAACCATACATTACCACCAGGAATATCATTGCCTTGACTATGTGAAATTTTGTTTGCAAGGTGATAGCTCTACTTTTCACTATGTTCCCCAGGTTTCTCATAGCTTGTCTCCCAAGAATCAGTCACCTTTTTATTTCATGGCTACAGTCACCATCTGCAGTGATCTTTGATGTTAAGAAAGTAAACTCTGTCACTGCTTCTACTTCCTCCCCATCTATTTTCCAGGGACTGAAAGTGCCTGTTGCTATTATCTTGTTTTTCTTGATATTGAGTCTCAAGCCAGCTTTTGCACTCTCTTCTTTCAACCTAAGCAGCAGTTTCTTTAGGTCTTCCTCACTTTCTGCCATTAGGGTAGTATCATCTGCGTATCTCAAATTGTTAATGTTTCTCCCAGCAATTTTGATCCCAATTTGTGATTCTTCCATCCCTGCATTGCGCATCCAGTAGGGGGAGACATTGGGGCAGAATATACCAGTGTCCTCGCATTCCCATGACAGGGCTTCTCTCTGCAGTCTGAAAAGAGTGGGCTGGATAGGGCTAAATAAGGTTAGTAGGAGATCTAGTATGTTATTTGGCGTGATTTGCACATCCACATGGCATAAGAACCTCTGGCAACTCTATTTGGTTCCCAGCACTATGCTGTCCATTTGCCAATTAAAAAGAGAGCTACTTAAGGATACTGGTAAATTAATCTCTTCCTAGGCTTTGTGGAGGGGCCAAGGCAGTGAAATAATTGTGTATTAGGGCATTGAATATATGCTGCACTACTTTAAGGAAAAAAGATAAATAGAAAGCTTCCTCTCAGAAGTTGTATTTCCTTCCCTTTTAAAGGTTCAGTTAAGAGGCTGCAGATTGAACCTGTAAAAGAAAGCAAAAGCTTCTTGGAGAAATCTTTGGTCTTTTCTTCTTCTTAAAGTGGTGCAGCATGTATTCATTGCCCTAATAACACACTTATTTCACTGCCTCGACCGACCCACAGAGCCGAGGAAGAGATTAATGTGCCAGTATCCTTAAGCAGGTTTCTTATTAAGCCGTTTCATAATATTGTCAACTTAAAGGAAATGTTCAATTTTTGTCTATTTCCTGTGATCACATACTCTAGAAATGGACCAAACTAGAGCCATATGATTTACACCAAAAGAGTAGCAACCTCTGAGATGAGCCAGGGGTGTGTGAGTAGGAATACTTTGGGGATGATTTGGTTAGCTCCAGTGATTACACTGTGTCTTTACTGTCAAAAGAAGTGAAGAATTTCCCACAGTCAACACAATTTTTACTTCCCCCCACAGCTCTAACCACTTTCAGGCTATAAGGGCTGAAAAAGATATTACAATGAGAAGAAATTTAATAGGCTGCCCAGTGCTTTTCAGGAAACTTGGGAGCCGGGGGCCTGGAGGCACAACAAATTGTTTCAGAATGCTAATATTATACAAACAACATTCCATAATTCATGTCCAAGAGTTCCCTGCAGAACACTACACTGCTCGAAGAAAGTGGTCATGTTTGTACAATATGTAATGCTTACATAAAGTGTAGATTGCAAGCATCCCCTTAAAACAGGCGCCCTTTACTCTCTGACACAGGAGGAAATACTTCTAAAGGTGGTCTCCTATTACATAAGTAAAGGTCACCCTTGTCCGAAAGCCAGACATATCTGACTCTAGGGTTCAGTGCTCATCTCTGTTTATAGTCAAAGAACCAGCGCTGTCTGCATCTGCAAACATTTCCGTAGACATGTGGCAGGCATGACTAAACACCAGAGTGCACAGAATGCTGTTTACCTTCTCACTGAAGTGGTACGTACAGTAAAACCTGGACTTACATATGCCCCGAGTTACATACAATTTGACTTACATAATGATTTTGTGCTAAAACCATGTCCCGATTCACACGATTTCCTATGGGTTTGCTTTGAGTTACATAAATATTCTTTTTCCCATGGGTTTGCTTTGAGTTACATAAAAATTCATTTCCTATGGGTTTGCTTCAATTTACAACAAAAAACATTTTTCCTATGGGTTTGCTTCAAGTTACGTAAAAATAATTTTTCCTATGGGTTTGCTTCGAGTTACATAAAAAACCGATTTAAGCAAAAGCCTATGGAACAGACTTTTTCTCATAAGTAGGGGTTTTACTGTATTTATCTACTTGCAATTTCTTGCTTTTTAACTCCTAGGTTGGCAGGAGCTGTGACAGAGACAGAAGCTCACTCCATCATGCAGTATTCAGGTCTCGAACTGCTGACCTTCCAGTCGTGAACTTCAGTGTCTTAACTACTAAGCCATCACAAGTATTATCTGAAACGAAAGGAAACAATCCTCCTTGCTAGTGAAATTTGTTTTTATCTATGACTCAGCCTACCATTCTTCTGAGGTCAGTAAAATGAAGGCCTAGCATGTTGGGAGCAAGATGCTAATTAACCTTGTGAACTCTCCGGAGAGTGCTCTGAGAGGTATGGGGTGGTAATTGTTATTGCTATATTTGTGATTATCAAAATGTTTTCAATAGTTTCCATTCTACCTGCAATGTCTATCTGTCTCTCTCCCCCCGCCCCCCTCAGTTTTCATTCACAAAGAATATTATTCATATTTTTAATTCTTCTGTATGGAATGCGGAATTCTAGAGGAAATAGAACCACATCTTCATGCTGTACTGATAATCAGTGTATTCACTTCAGCCATTTATTTTTAATCCACTTTTTAGTTCCTCCACACAGATGCTGCGTAAATATTCCTCAGAAGAGGAGTATCCCAGAAATAGCTGTCTCATATCCGCTTAATCTTGCTTTCTCATTAGGGTGTCTGCTGTCTAATCCACTTGAAGACTCTGTTGATGCAAATTTCCGTTATTTTATTTTGATAGCTGAGCACACAGATTGGTACTTGTCTTCCCTCCAAAATGTTAAAATAAAGAAGTCCAAAGAAAAAGAGGACAAGTGTTGGATGGGTCCAGGAGGGACAAGGCTTATCATGGTGGTATAAAATGCTCAAAGATTATGCTGGCATCTAATTCCATCCTGAAGGCAAAGTTTTAGATTTCAAACATGCTGTGGAGATAGGCAGTATTTCTCCATTTCTGATAACCTAAGAGAAAACTTTATAAATTCATGGAGTGATAGATGAGTTTCACTTTAAAATGTACATGAGAGGGTAACTATCAATGCAGGGAATGTGGAGAGAGCTGCTGATTTTACACTTTAGTTTACATCAGGGGTGAGCAGAATGAAAATAAAAGCAGAGGTATTGTGGCATCTTAAAGACTTACAGGTGTATTTCAAAATGAGCTTTTGGGGATTATGTGAACCGAGTGAAGCAGGAAAATATTTATTTAGGTGTTGAACTTTTCTTTGTACTGTATACTGAATTTGAGGAACTCAAACACTAGATCATGAACTGACTGGGAAACCTTTTAACAAGTTTAGTAAACCAGGGGCCAAGTTAGCAGGCAGGTTGCAACTCCTCTGCCAATATTGATGGGAAAAGGCAAAGTAACAGATGTTCACATCATGTCCTAACATCCTCTTAATTATTATCAGACTCTTCACACAAACATTAAGGTAAATGTAAAGGTTTCCCTTGCTCAAAAGCCAGTCGTATCTGACTCTAGGGTTCAGTGCTCATCTCTGTTTCAAAGCCGAAGAGCCAGTGCTGTCTGCTTTTGCAGACATTTCCATGGTCACGTGGCAGGCATGAATAGACAACGAAGTGCACGGAATGCTGTTACCTACGCACAGAAGTGGTCCCTATTTATCTACTTGCAATTTCTTGCTTTCGAACTGCTAGGCTGGCAGGAGCTGGGACAAAGACGGGAGCTCAATCCGTCTTGCAGTACTCGGGAATCAAACTGCTGACCTTGCGCCTCCCATTCAGCGTCTTAGCTGTGTAGTTATTTTGTCATGACCTTCAGAAGTTAGCCATATTACATCCCATTGGTTTCTCTAATAGAATCTAGGTTGTAAGAAGATGGATACATAAATCTAAAACTTTGGCCAGAATCCTATTAGTGAAATACAAAATGCAAGAGCAACCATGCAAGCGGTATACCTCCTATGGCAAGCTGTCTGTGTACCAAATAACACATTGGTTACAAAATCAGGCACACAACCAATCTGTTGTTGTGGGGACGTTAACTGCATTTGCCTACACTGTTTTATGCAACAATTTTTTCGACCTATTAACCTTTTATTTACTCTTTGTCCCTTCCCTCTCCCCATCCCTCTCACTTGCCACCCACTCTACCTATTGTAACATCATGCTTTACGAATTACTAACTCACCCAGAATGCTTGTCTACAATTTTGTATTCAATTCGTGCAATATATATTGGCCTAATTTGGGCAATCACGAGAAGACAAGATTCAATGGAGAAGACAATACAGTAATTCTAGGAAATGTAGAAGGAAGCAGGAAAAGAGAAAGGTCAAATATGAGATGGATTGTCTCAATAAAGGAAGCCATACCCTTCTGTTTACAACAGTGAAGCAAGGCTATAAATGATAGGAGACTTGGAGGTCATGCATTCATTGGGTTACCCTTGGTTGGAGGTGATCTGACAGCACATTACAACAATAAAGGAAAAACATTCTTGCCAAATTTGAGTTTTATGCTTTAAACTCTTTCTTTCTAAAATCAAGGGGTTTTAACATGCTTAACATTGGTTTGAATCTCCACCTAAGATCAGGAGAGAAGTAGCAGCAGATGCTGAAAGAACTAAACAAGAGAAAGATCCTCAACATCCTCTGAATTTATATGAGCCTCAAGCCTGCCTGAATTGATATGAGCCTCAGATCCAGGAAGAGCTTTATGGCAAGAACAAACATTCTTGAAGGAACACAAGAACAAAACCAAATTAAAAGATGGAGGAAGGTTTTTGTTGTGTTCTAAGGGTTTTACCTTCCACATGGATTACAATGTATCTGAACCTTGCCTATAGCAACAATGTAACCTTCAGCTGTATCATATGAACCCTGAATGAGGACGCGAGCTAATGTCCACCAGCTGGCAGCAGCGAGCGTCCAAGCTCTATTGGTCCGATCTCATCAAAGGCAGCAGCGCGGGAAGCTTTCCCGCCACTACCTACACCTGGACAAGAAGGGCGTGACTCGCAATGACGTCACGCAGGCAGTAGCCAATGGGCTACGATGGCACCACGTTTAAATGTATTACCACTGTATATAAAGAGCTATCGATCCGCCATTACCTCATGTTCCCTCTGTCCACGATGCAATAAACCTGAGTTAACCCAGCCCGAGGCTGTGTCCTGTGTCTTGGTTTTCATACACCAAATTGGCGACGAGGATGGGATTATGGATTCCCAAAGTGCCAGGACACAGAGCGGGTTCAACATTACCAAGCCGCAAGACTGGACCATCTTTAACATGGATTTCAAGGCGGCATTGGTGGAACTCAAAGTCAAAGACGACGAGGAAAGGAAGAGGGCCATCCTCACCCGAATGCTGGGTGTAGAGACCAAGCGGACGCTGGTGGGCATGATCGAACCGAAGACGTTGGACGACTTCAAAACCGACGACATACTGAAGTTGCTGCGTGAGCGCTTCCAACCCTCGAAGGCAATGTTTCCTGCTAGGAGTGCGTTTTGGAGGCGAGTCCAAGCGCCGGATGAGTCGGTAGAGGCGTTCGTGGAGGCCCTGAGGGTAGCCGCCGTTCCCTGCAAGTGGGACAACCTGGAGATGATCATGAGGGACGTCGTGCTGTGTGGCCTGAAGGACAAGGAAGTGCAGCGCCGCCTGATGAACAGGGAGCCGCCACCCACGTTGGCCGAGGTCGTAGAGACCGCGGAATCCGCGGAGTCCACGAATGCGGGAGTGGACGAAATACACGAGTGGCGTGAGTGGCGTCCTAGGGCCAGCAAAGCGGAAAGCTCGGTGCGTGGCAAGTCAGGACAGCCGGTGCACGCGACTCGACGAACCTCGAGGTCCTCTACAGATGGCAGCGACGGCGAAGAGGTACAGAAAGTCCGGAAAGGGGGGCGCCGCTGCGATGGTTGCGGGGCGGCCCACGAGCGTGCGAAGTGCCCTTTCAGGAAAGCCGAATGTTACAGCTGTGGCCGGCGCGGGCACATCGCCAGGGCATGCAGGAATCGGAAAGAGGGCCGGAGGCAGTCGAAAGACCGTTCGGCCAGACCGGACCGTCCAGCGAGACCCCAAGATGGCGCCCGACCCACGAGGAAGCAGGACGGCGTGGGCCGCGTCTCGGACGGCAGTGAGGACGACACTGTGTTCAGCGTGTCCGCGGGACAAAACCATTACTTCATTGAGGTAATAGTACAAGGGGCCCCCGTTAGGATGGAGATTGACTCGGGGTCCTATTATTCCATAATCCCCCAGAAAGAGTTCTTGAAGATCGACCCCCAAGCGCGGCCCAAACTTAAGACTCTGAGGTCCACGCTACGAGACGTACAAGGGAACTGCATTCCAGTGCTGGGGGTCGGGAAATTTCGGGTTCACTATAAAAGACATTCCGCAGAACTCCCGTTAGTCGTTCTCAAAGGGGGGAATTGTAGCCTCCTAGGGACGCAGTGGTTTCAGCCCTTGGGTTTGTTCATAGGGGGGGTGCATGCCGTGGGCGCGGATCCGATACAAGCGGTGTGTGACGCGCACCCCACCGTGTTTGAAAAAGGACTTGGAAAGTTCAAGGGTCCCCCTGTAGCCTTCGACCTAGACCCGGAGGTCCGCCCGATAAGACTCAAACCGCGCAGGGTGCCTTTCGCACTAAAGGACAAAATAGAGGCGGAACTGGACAAATTGGTGGGCCAGGGGATTCTTATTCCTGTTGATTCCGCGGAGTGGGAAACTCCAATCGTAACAGCACTGAAGGCTAACGGGGAGGTGCGCATTTGCGCTGATTATAAGTGTACAATTAACAAGGCGATTCGCCCTAATGCATATCCGGTGCCAGTGGTCAGCCACCTTTTGGCCAGGCTAAATGGGGGAAAGTGTTTCGCTAAGCTCGATCTGGCACAAGCCTATCAGCAACTCCCCGTAACTCCCGCCACGGCCGCGGCACAAACGATAGTCACACATAAAGGAGCGTTCCAGGTGTCGCGGTTACAGTTCGGCGTGAACTCGGCACCCGGCCTTTTTCAGTCGCTTGTGGAACGCCTCCTGAAGGGGCTGGAGGGGGTGTTGCCTTATTTTGATGACGTGTTGATAACAGGGGGGAGTGAGGCCGAACTGGCAAAGAGATTGGATAAAGTGCTAACTGTGTTCGAGAAAGCGGGGCTGAGACTGAGGAAGGACAAATGTGTTTTTTTTGAAACCGAGGTCGAATTTTTAGGGTTTCGGATCACACCTGAGGGTATTAAGCCGTCCAAATCCAAGGTAGCAGCCATTAAGAAGGCCCCTCGCCCCACATCCAAAACCGAACTTCAGTCATTCCTGGGGCTCCTCAATTTCTACCATACATTCCTTCCGCGGAAAGCCTCCGTGGCTGAACCGCTTCATCGGTTACTTAAGAAGGAGGAGGCATGGATGTGGGGTGACGAGCACGAGAAGGCGTTCAACGAACTTAAGCAACTTTTAACATCGGACGCAATCCTTACACACTTCGACCCCAAACGGCCGGTGGTCTTAGTCTGTGATGCATCACCGGTGGGGGTGGGGGCGGTGCTTTGCCACGTGTTGGACGACGGTCGGGAGGCCCCAGTGGCGTTTTACTCAAGGTCCCTGTCCCAAGCAGAGCGAAATTACGCGCAAACCGACAGGGAGGCATTGGCAATAGTAGCGGGGACCAAAAAGTTTCACGATTTTCTGTATGGCCGCCCATTCAAAATCGTGACGGATCACAAGCCCCTGTTAGGAATTTTCACGGCAGGCAAGCCCACGCCGCAGATACTGTCCCCGAGAATGTTGCGATGGGCCATTTTTCTTAACGCGTACCAACACGAGTTGGAGTACCGGCCTGGAAAGGAGATCAGCCATGCTGATGCGCTGTCGAGATCCCCTTTGCCCTTGACGGACGACCAAAAAGCCAGAATAGGAAGAGACCGCCAGGTGTTGCTAATCGAGGTTTTAGACGAACCCCCAATAGTACCAGCCGATATAGCCAGGGCGACAGGCAAGGACAGAACGCTGGCGAAAGTCAGCTCATGGGTGCAGAAAGGGTGGCCAGCATCGTCCCCAAGCAAGGAATTCGACCCATTCTTTCGGAAGAAGCTAGAGCTGTCCATAGAAAGGGGGTGCCTATTGTGGGGCCAACGGGTGGTGGTCCCAACACCCATGCGGCCGAGGGTTCTCAAACTGCTGCACGTCAGCCACCCGGGCATTGTTCGCTCAAAAGCGCTGGCCCGCAGTTACTTTTGGTGGCCGCAGCTGGACGAGGACATTGAGCACATGGTCGGCACTTGTGAGGCGTGCCAGGGGTCCCGACCAGAGGCGGCCCGGCTTCCGCATAGGGAATGGGACACAGCAAGGGGGCCATGGTCCAGAGTGCACGTAGACTTCGCTGGCCCTTTCCGAGGAACCATGTTTCTCCTGGTAGTGGATGCATTCTCAAAGTGGCTGGAGGTCATTCCGGTAAAGAGCACATCCTCCACCACTACAATTAACCAACTACGGAGGGTCTTTTCAACGTTCGGGTTACCCGACACTTTAGTCAGCGATAACGCGAGTTGCTTCACCTCCTCAGAGTTCGGGGCATTCATGGAGGCGAATGCCATTCGGCATGTCACGTCCGCGCCGTTTCACCCGGCCACGAATGGCCAAGTGGAACGGTTGGTGCGCACAACGAAGGAGGCGCTTCGGCGCATGGGCCCCGGGGACCTGAACCACCAAGTATGTCAGTTCTTACTAGCGTATAGGGTGACCCCCTTAGCGTCAGGTTACTCGCCGGCTGAGCTATTGATGCGGCGGAAACTGACTACACTCCTGTCCAGGCTGGACCCCACAAGAATTGAGGATAAGGGAAAAAACGTGGGGCTGGCAGTCTCGAAAGGGTTCGCCGCCGGCGACCCTGTCCATTGCAGGAACTATGCCAGCGCGGGGCCAGCCTGGGTGCTGGGGACGGTTGTAGAACAGACGGGGCCAGTGTCGTACAGAGTCGAAACCCACACCGGTCTCCTCTGGAGGAGACACGCAGACCAGCTGAGGCACCGAGTCAGTGGGCCAGTCAGTGAGGATCCCCAACAAGATTCAGCGTTAGGGTTCTCCCCCACCCGCGTAACCCAAGGGGGAGACAGCGGCGGACAACAGTCCCAAGCAAGGGGGGAAGGAAGAAGCAGCGGCCCCGACTCATATCCTTTTGATAAACCAGTTCCGTCAGAGGCCGGGGAAGGGGGAGAGGAGTTCGCGACCGCTGCCCCCGAATGGACTTTAGATTTTGATTTAGCGAGCCGGGGGGGTTTTCAGGAGTGTTCCCCCACCCTTCCAAGCGAGAAGAGGGGGTTTTCGTTAGCCCCCAGTGCCCCCGGTTCATCCCCAAATAAGAGCACACCTCCCAACAACGCCGCAGAGCCGCGGCAAGTCACTAACGAGTCTCCCTCTCAAATTACAGGACAGGAAACCAGGGGACAAAGAGAAGGTAGCAAACCCGGGGAGAGGCAGCCCGCATCGAGACCCCAGCGTGTTCGAAACAAGCCATCTTGGCTGAGAGATTTTGTCTCCTAGGAGGGGGAGTGTCGGGAAGCATGGGCTCGAGACGTTGTCTCGTCCTAGGGGGGAGGGATGTTGTGTTCTAAGGGTTTTACCTTCCACATGGATTACAATGTATCTGAACCTTGCCTATAGCAACAATGTAACCTTCAGCTGTATCATATGAACCCTGAATGAGGACGCGAGCTAATGTCCACCAGCTGGCAGCAGCGAGCATCCAAGCTCTATTGGTCCGATCTCATCAAAGGCAGCAGCGCGGGAAGCTTTCCCGCCACTACCTACACCTGGACAAGAAGGGCGTGACTCGCAATGACGTCACGCAGGCAGTAGCCAATGGGCTACGATGGCACCACGTTTAAATGTATTACCACTGTATATAAAGAGCTATCGATCCGCCATTACCTCATGTTCCCTCTGTCCACGATGCAATAAACCTGAGTTAACCCAGCCCGAGGCTGTGTCCTGTGTCTTGGTTTTCATACACCAAAGTTTTGCATAGCTTTTTTTATGCATCCCATTCGGGAACACTGTTAAGGTGTTAAGTTCTCACTCAGTCAAAGACAGCAGCCAGCACACACAATTCCTTGCACTGCTGATGCTCTGAACAGACCAATCCTGGATTGTTTGCTTTCTCTCCTCACCTTTCTCTTTGTAAAAACAAGCATAATGCCATGCAAAAGCTTTATAAATGTGCATAGGTTATTACAGAGAACTGCCTTTTCATTTAATTTAAAAAATAAATCCTCCAAAATCTGCATGTTCTGAATTTATGCTTTTTCATTGGAAGCTATTGACCTTTATCGCAAATAATCCAATGGCATACTGGCCCTGCATGAACATTATGAATTGTATTAAAACGGTTGAAATGATTACTTACACGGCACCATCAGTGTAAATGCTGCTTTCATAGGCAAACTCAAAGCCATGTCCCCAAGAGCACAATTGATAACAGACAACGAAGGAGAGAAAGAAGAGACCTTGTTATTAAGTAAAGTGCATAGGAGATGAAATTCCACTTTCTTAAAACATTCATATTAATATAGTAATAATTCAACCAAATGTCATTATGTTGTGACCTGGGGTCCTGGGTGCGAGGAGGAGGACTATCAGGCGGCCCAGTTGTCTGCTGCTGGCTCCAATCTGGAGTCTGAGCCTTAGGAGGACCTGTTATCAGTCCCTCAGCCCGCGGCCGGCCCAGATCACGATGCTGAGCAGGAAGACATGGATCTGGCACCAGCGCTGCAGCCAGCTGTCACTTTGGAGCTGGTCCCTGAGGGCCAAGCCAAGCCAGGCCAGACGATCACAGCTTGACAGGTAGGCCAGGTGCCAGCAATCGGAATGATAAAGGGCAAGCCAGCACCTCCAGGATATGCAGAGGCTAGTTAATACAGACCTTACAGCTGAGGCAAAGGAGTGCCTGGACACACCCCTTGAGCTGGCCCTCAGCTGTGGGGTCTCAGTCTCCTTAAAGCTAGGGCATGCTGGCAAGCTCTTTTGTCGGACCAATTTTCCCTACTTGGACCATACCTGTCAAGTTTTGGATTTGAAAATAAGGGAAATTTCCCGGCCAAAATGGGAAACTTGACAGCTATGCTTTTCCTGTGCAGCCCTCCAGTGGTGGCATTAGGGCATTGCAGTCTAATAAATACGGGAGGACGGTGGGAAAGAGGGTTAAATATGCGAGTTCCCCGGCCAATACGGGACACTTGACAGCTATGACTTGGACCCTGACACTGTGAGACCTGGATTGGAACCGTTGGAACTCTGAACTCCTGCATGTGACTTTGATGCCTCCTCTGGAAAACCCTTGAACCTTTAGTTGCTCTCGACCAGATTTGACCCTGGACTCCTAACAACGACCCTGCTTTGACCGTGTAAACTTACTGTAAGACTCTCTCTTACCTTTCAGTGCAGCAGCTGCTGGCTGGGCAGCTCGGCCGATGTCTGGGCCACAACACAGTATCATGCCGGAGGAATGATCCCAAGAAAACGCACAACCTTTTGAGATTTCAAGATCTCTTCATCAGGAAAAATGTTACAAAATTAAGTTAGGGTGAGGGAGGAGGGTGAAACTCAGCCTTGATGTTGAATTTATGTTGTCAGTGACATTAAACTTGTAAGATAAAACCAGTATGTGTTGTGTTCTTTGAATGTAATAGTGGTTCAGACTCAGACCTAAGAAGCAATTTTAGAGACACGCAGTCAACATCTCAGCTTAGAGAAGACAGAGACTCTGCACTGTTTGCCCTCTCTGACCTAAATCCGAGACCTCCATTCGTAAAACAATTTGGGTATTTCCTGTGTTATTCCCAGTACCCAACCTATCTTCTTCTGGAGCTTCATAGTCTTGGGAAGTGTGTGAAGGGTTTTTAGACATTCATACAGTGGAACCACAGTTAACAAATGGCTCAGTTAACACAAAAATCGCATAACAAAAGGAAATCTATACAATAGTGGCTCGGTTTACAAAATTTATTTCAGAACGATTCAATTGGTTTTCAATGCATTCCTATGGGAAACAACATTTTGGTTAATACATTTTGATTTTCAATGCATCCCTATGGGAAATTGCATGCAATGCATTCCTATGAGAAATTTGGTTTAAGTAATTTTCACTTTAAGAAACATCCCGGGGAACACATTAATTATGTTAACCAAGGTTTTACTGTATTTAGCTTGAGGTGGTGATGGAAGGGTTACTGACTACACCTGGGCCTCCCACCAGAGGTGTTGGGCACAAGAAAATAAAAATGCTGATTTTCTAATCTTTTAAAACACAGATTGCCTGAGAAGTGAAAAGTATACACATAGAGAAGCTACACAGTTTTTACATAGTTACTGTTAACTGTCGTTAAGTCACATTCAAATTACGGTGACCCTAAGAAAAAGTCTTATCATTAGCAGCCCTGACCAGGTCTTACAGAATCAAGGCTATCACTTCCTTTAACCCAGGGGTGTCCAAACCTTTTGGGCTGTGGGCCAGTCACATGGTTCAACTGGCAGGTCACATGGTTCCTCCCACCAGAAGCAAAATGTGCCTTGGCTTGCAATCTGTTTTGCAACAGATATGTTTTGCGACAGGATGAGATAGATTTTTAGGCTGCCATTTTCTATGCTTAAAGCAGGGGTGCCCAAACTATGGGCATGTTTTACTTCCACTTTCGGGAGCGATGAGGGCGGTGGGGCTGGATGAATTGATGTTGGTGTGGATCCAGCCTGTGGGCCATAGTTTGGGCACCCCTGCTTTAATCAGTTAACCCACCTCATGGGTTAATATAAGTTAATATAACTTATAGGTTTCCAGTCATTCTCTGCCCTCATATATGGGGCAGTAAGGGAGAATGGCCAGTGTCATGTTAAAGAGTGAAGGAACATTTATGATTGAAGCTAAAGTCCCACAGACATTTACCTGAAAGTGACTCTAAAATATTCAGGGTCAGATACTTGAAGACCAAGAGTAGCAGAGGTTGGGATAGAACGAGAAACAAAGGTCGAAAGATAAAGCTCCAAGATGCTATCATTTTAGGATGCAACAATTGCAGTTCTGTTCTGTATATCCAAAGCTCCCTGCTCCTAGAAAATTAGCATGTCAGGAAGAAAGCTGTGGCTCCCAAAAATATAATTTCCATATTGTGGACAACTATATTTTAAAATGCAAACAATAAGGAATAATTATTAATGCTGCACCATAGGTATGTCATTCACAATGAAAATAGGGGTTATACTGTATCAACTATATATTTTCATATCCATTATGCAATTGCAAATTCCAAGTTTTATGATTCTGACACTGTCATCAATTAGAGAGGGGATAGATCCCATTTTCTTGATATTCAACTTGCTCTGATAATGATGCTTTCACTAAATTCAGACTGTTAGCATCTACACAGAAAATTAATTACCAGATCTTTTAATTACATTGTAAGGAACTTTATTACTCTAAGGAACATCTTCCCATGGAAATAAATGCTATTAGTGCCGTAGGGCACAATATATTATTCTGTCTGTGTTCCATCATTCAACTTCACTCACACCGATAAATTGACTTGTAGTTAGGACTTATCAAAACTATCTACATCATCTAGTTAACAAGTGTGAATGTAATTCCTAACTCTGGTGACAAAATTCTAATATTTACCATATATCTCCAAGAGATGTCCAACAGTTCAGGATTTCTTCTGCATAGTATGTTTCATTCAGATCTCAAAAATATCCTTTGAAGTTAGTCCTATTGATTCTCACAGGATTTACCTCTGTACTATACAGTAATACCCCTAATAATGTTAAAGCTTGGTTCTATGACCCTTAAAGTTGTGCGATACATGTATTGTACAACGTTAAACCCTATGGGATGTATAAGAACATAAGAACATAAGAAAAGCCTTATGGGAACAGGCCACAGCCCATCCAGTCCAGCATTCTGTCTCACGCAGTGGCTCACCGTTTACTTCAGGGTATTCCCAAGCAGATGCCTTCACCTGCTTAGGTTTCCCTGGAAATGGCATTGAGAGATATCCTGCCTATCTCTCCAACCCGGAGGTTGTCCTTAGGTTTCCATAATTATCCTCCATGAACTTGTCTAATCCTTTCTTAAAGCTGTCAAGACTGACAGCTGTCACCACTTCTTAGATAGATAGATAGATAGATAGATAGATAGATAGATAGATAGATAGATAGATAAATAAATCTTTATTGTCATTGTCCTGCACAGAACAATGAGATTGGGAGAAAAAATACTTAACAACCCAACAAAACCTAAACAAAATACAACTATACAAAATTATCAACATACTCCCACCCCACATATACACATTTAACCCCTAAAAAGCTCTAAAACTCTAAAAACTCTAAAACTCTAAAAACTATATACAGAAGCTCCCTCATAGATTGCATTGCACTGCATTCAAAGCCAGAACCGCTTTTCGGTAGAAACTATTTTTCAAGCGGCTGGTCCTGGTCTTTATGACCCTATACCTTCTTCTAGAAGGCAGAAGCTGAAAGAGATCATTTCCGGGGTGTGTACTATCTTGCACAATCTCTACAGCTTTCTTACAACACCTGGTGGCATAGATTTGATCTAGAGTGGGAAGAGTACGCCCGATTATCCGCTCTGCAGTCTTTATGACCCTGGACAGCATTGTTCTTTCCCTAGCTGTTCAACTCCCAAACCATACACACAGACCAAAGGTTAACACACTCTCTATGGTACAGTGGTAGAATGCCAACAGCAGGTCCTTTGAAAGATTGTTCTTCCTGAGGATTCTCAAGAAGTATAACCTCTGCTGTGCTCTCTTCATCAGATCTTTGGTGTTTACTCCCCATGTTAGATCATCCCTCAGCTCCATTCCCAGAAATCGAAACACCGAGACCTGTGCCACACAATTCCCTTTAATAATAAGTGGCTGGATGTTCAATTTGCATTTTCTAAAGTCCACAATGATCTCTTTTGTCTTTTTTACATTGAGGAATAAATTGTTTTCCCTACACCACTCCGTCAGCATCTCAACCTCCTTCCTGTAAGCCAACTCTCCCTCCCCAGCAGTAATCAGACCCACCATCGTTGTGTCGTCTGCAAACTTGATGATCTTATTGCTGGGGTAACTGGGAACACAATCATATGTGTAAAGTGTGTACAGAAGCGGGCTCAGCACACACCCCTGCAGCGTCCCCGTACTTATACTGAGATCCACAGAGACATGAGAGCCCACCCTGACCCGTTGGGAACGATCTGATAGAAAATCTAGTATCCACCTGCATAAGCATGGCGGAAGCCCCAGATCTAATAATTTGGATACCAGTCTATGCAGAAGAATAGTATTAAAAGCAGAACTAAAATCTACAAATAACAGTCTCGCATAAGTCACTTGTTTCTCCAAATGGGTCAGAACAGCATGTAGGGCCGTAGCCACAGCATCCTCCGTGGATCTCTTTCTCTTATATGCAAATTGATAAGGGTCAAGTCTAACTGGTAAACAAGCCATAATACGGTTCCGCACCAACTTTTCAAAACATTTCATTATGACAGGTGTAAGCGCCACCGGGCGGAAGTCATTCAGACTATCTAAGTTAGGTTTTTTAGGCAGAGGTATAATAGTAGAGGATTTCAGACAAGGTGGGACAGTGGCTTGGGCCAAAGAACGATTAAAAATCTTCATAAAAGTTTCTGCCAGCTGTTCTGAGCAGTCTCTCAGTGCCCTACCAGCCACTCCATCAGGACCCATAGACTTGCTCGCGTTTATCCCTTTTAATATTTGCCTCACTTCTCCCTCTTCCACCCTGGCAACATTCCCTAAGGGGAGTAATGACGATGACTCTGGCAACCCTGCTGGATCCACTGCTGGTGTCACCTCAAATCGGGCGAAGAAGGTATTCAGCTCCTCCACCAGAGAAGCACTGTTCTCTACAGGTGATGAATTACTGCGTTTGTAGTCAGTAAGGTGCTGGATCCCCTGCCACACTTGCCTGATGTCGTGACTACTCAGGTGATCTTCAATTTTCCCTCTATACACAGCTTTTGCCTTCCTTATACCCCTTCTTATACCCCAATGTTCTTCTGGCAGGGAGTTCCATAGACCAGTGATCCTCTGGGTGAAAAAGTAATTTCTCTTATTTGTTTGAGAACTAGTACCGAAAGGTTTCATGGAGGGACCCCTAGTTCTGGTGTTGTGCAATAGGGAAAACAGTTTTTCCTTATCTACTTTGTCCACACCGTGCATGATTTTATAAACTTCATTCAGGTCTCCTCTTAGACGCCGTTGTTCAAGAGTGAAGAGACCCAACCATTGCAGCCTCAGATGGTAAGGAAGGTGTTCCAGTCCCCTAATCATTCTGGTTGCCCTCCTCTGCACTTTTTCCAGCTCCATAATATCCTTCTGGAGGTATGGCAACCAAAATTGTACACAGTATTCCAGAAGGGGCCTCACCATAGATTTGTAAAGTGGCAAAATGACACTTGCTGACTTATTTTCTATACCCTTCCTAATGATCCCTAGCATTGAGTTTGCTTTTTTCACTGCTGAGGTACACTGGGTTGACACCTTCATTGAGCTATCCACCAGGACACGAAGGTCCCTTTCCTGGTTTGTCGCAGAGAGTTCAGACCCCATCAGTTTATAAATGCAATTGGAGTTTTTTTGCCCCAACGTGCATCACTCTGCACTTACTAATGTTGAAGCTCATTTGCCCCTGTTTTGCCCACTCCCCCAGTGTCAAGAGATCTCTCTGGAGCTCCTCACAATCTCTCCCAGTTTTCACTACCCTGTATAATTTAGTGTTGTCAGCAAATTTGGCTACCTTACTATTTACTTCTAGATCATTTATGAAGAGGTTGAAAAGCAGGGGTCCCAGTACTTAACCTTGGCGGACCCCACTCTTTACTTCCCTCCACTTGGAGAAGTGTCCATTTTAGTGCTACCCTCTGTTTCCTGCCAGTTGCTGATCCAGGACAAGACCTGTCCCTTTATGTTGTATCACACAACAAAAGCCTTCCAACCGGCCACTTTAACTTGGGAAGGGCTGGGGGAACCCAGCGCCAGCCAGGACAGCTTCTAGGTGTTCTCCCCAGCCTTTCCCAAATCAAAGCGGCTGGTGGAGGGCAAGAGATCTAAGGAGGTGCCCTTGCTGTTTCAGGCAAGCCTGGAAACAGCAAGGGGCCCGCTCTGTAGACCCAAGCCCCAAAGCTTCCTAGGAAGGCACTTCCCAGGCAGAGAGCAGCTGTTGTGTATTGAGGCAAATTTGCAAGTAGCGCGGGTAGTGCCTTGCAAGAGGAAGCTTAAAGTGGTGCAAAAAAAAAAAAAAACCTGCACAGGGCACGCTCATTATGCTAACCCAAGCCCTGTGATTGGATACAGTTTTGGATCCTGTTCTCCATTGGTTAAGTACATATATTCCCTGTTATGATTGGTCAGTTATGGTTATCTGGCAGGTTGCTACTTTGTATCAAAGAGTCACTGACAAGGAGACACTATATAAGCCCCATGAGTAAACAAGGGTGGGGTTGGACCGGACTATACTTCTCACTCCACACAGGTAGCCAGATACGCACTAAGCCTGGGTCTCCTCCATTAGGCCCCTACAGTATGGGGTGCCTCAGGGCGCTCTCCTCTCCTATTTAACATATACATGAAGCCGTTGGGTGAGGTTATCCGTTCCCATGGGGTAAGGTATCATCAGTATGCTGATGATACCCAGTTATATATCTTGGCCCATGGGGACCCCAGTGATGCAGTCAATGTCCTATCCAGATGTCTGGAAGCGGTTGGGGTCTGGATGGGGGACAACGGGCTACAATTGAATCCCTCCAAGACTGAGTGGCCTTGGATAGGGGGTCCCGCGTTATCCAGGGAGCTGCCAACTTTGGTCTTGGATGGGGCTATTTTGCCCCAGACAGACCCGGTACGCAACTTAGGGGTCCTCCTGGATTCGGGGCTGCTACTAGCAAGTCAGGTGGCGGCTGTGGCCAGGAGGGCTTTCTCACAGCTTCACGTCTTCTGTCAGTTGCGTTCGCTCCTGGACCGGGACTCCCTGCTCAGGGTCACACATGTTCTGGTCACCTCCAGGCTAGATTATTGCAATGCGCTCTACATGGGGCTGCCCTTGTCAGCCATTCGGAGGCTGCAGTTGGTCCAGAATGTGGCAGCCCGGGTGGTGATGGGACACGGGTGTTATGCTCGTGCCTCACCATTACTTCGGGAGCTGCACTGGCTACCAGTTTGCCTCTGGGTGCAGTTCTAGGTGCTGGTTTTGACCTTTAAAGCCCTTCATGGTAGTGGGCCAGGATACCTTAGAGACCGCATCATCCCAAGAGTGTCCGCCCATCCAACCAGAGCGGATCGGAGGGGCTCCCTAATTGTTCCATCTGCCAGAGGGGCCCGTCTCTCTGGTACACGAAGGAGGGCCTTTTCCGTGTCCGCACCGGCCTTGTGGAACCTCCTGCCTGTAGAATTGTGGGAGCAGATGGAGCTGCTACCTTTCAGAAGAGACCTAAAAACCTGGTTGGTGGGGCAGGTGTGGGGCCCAGATGGAAGTGTGGACCCCGCATGTTGGCTTATAAATTAAGCACCCATTTCTTTTAATTGTCAATGAAGACAGTTTTTTAATGTGGGTTTTTAAGAGGAATGGGGTAGGTAGGTGGGTATGTTGGGTTTTAATTGGTTGTATTGTTTTATGTGTGTTTTAACTTGTTGTGAGCTGCCCAGAGTCGGGTTTACCTGATTGGGCGGCATATAAATTTGAATATAAATTTAAAAAAATTATGCTACGCTTCTATGGTAGTTAGTATTTGCCCCACTACGGCAAGAGTCTGGAGGGACTGATTCCTTTAGGATTGTATAGCCATCTCTGTGTCCGGAAACATCTTGTAAGCTCATCTCTAAAAGAGTGTTGAATAAAGACTTGTTGCTGTTTTGTTCATCGTTGTCTGGACTGGTGCTTAGAAAGGCCAGACATAACAGCAGCCATGCAGGCTTTGGGGCAGAGATCTATGGAGGTACTGTACCATTGCTGTTTCGATGCGCTTCCCAGGCAGAAAGCAGCCCTGCGGGCTTTGGGGCGGAGAATTCTGGGGTGAAACACAAAGTATCGCACAATGTTAACTTAACATTATGTGGTGCAAATTTCCCCTCAGATTTCTTAATGCTGTGTGGTTTTAACGTTGTGCAGTGCACACGTTATGCAGGGTATTACTATACTTAATTTGTCACTTTGCAGTTCTTTAATAACTTCATTAGATCTTCATAGTCTTTTTCTATTTTTTGATCATGAAGACTTGTCCTCCTGACAAGGAAAAATACCAGATATAGAAAGTTATAATGTTTCTTAGGTCCAAAGTGTACATTACAGACATGGGCTGAAATTCATAACTTACAGTGTGTAAGACTGATGATGTCTTTCAGACCGATATTCCCCCACCCCACCCCCAAATTAAACATTTCCAACTTCTATTCTGAACCTGCCATGTTGCTGTTGTTCAGTCACATAGTCAAGTCTGATCATTTGTGACCCCTTGGACCACACTACACCAGGCTCCTCTGTCAAGAAATTGCAAGCAGATAAACAGGTAACATTTCAGTGGGAATGGTAACAGTGTTCCATCCAATTCAGTGACTAGTAATGCCTGCCACATGACCATAGAAACATCTACATATGCAAATAGCTCTGGCTCTTTGGCTATAAACGGAGATGATGAGCACCACCCTTTAGAGTTGGACTGGCTTTCAAGCAAGGGAGATATTTACCTTTATATATGAAACTGTTCCAAATCACATAGTTTCAAGTGAAGGCTGAGCCTATTTATTCCTGTGGCCATTAGATCTGTATATTACTTCTTTTGAAACAAAGAAAAAACCCTTTACAAGCAAAGTTTTGAAATGATAGGGAGCCTTGCTGGAAAACGAATCTGATGGATAATAATCTTGCTGGTAACAGCACAATAATGCACAGAAGTAATAACAGTACTACAGTTCTCTTTCAAGTCTTCTCATTTTACAGTGATTTTATTTAAAAATTACCATTTCATTAAAACCCTCCAGTGTGCTTGTGACTCACAGCCTATGATTCAGAATGTCTGAGGCCATTTATTAAAGGGCACCAAACTAACATCAGATTAAAACTGGATGGGGGTTGGGAGAAGTATAGAGGATAGAACTAATTTGTCCCCCCCCCCCCCCATGAAACCAGTTGCGAGATTCCACAAGCACACCTCATCCCATAATCCACTTGAATAATATTGTTTCCTGTAAACACACATTGAAATCCCAGGCAAATTTGTTTTCCGGACAGTGGCCAGAATGGTTCTTGGGATTTAAATTAAAGAAATTAAAGAAATTAAATAACTTTCTTCAGTTATAACATTGGAGGTCATCAGCAGCAAGAAGAAAAAGAAGAGGAAGAGTCCCATAACGTTTAAATGTTCAAATATCTTCACAAATATAATTATACAGTTATACAGTGTGTGTGTGTGTTTCTTAACCTTTACAAAGAAGCAGCAAATAAACTTCATAAATAATGATTTTATTCATTACAATAAACTTTGTGACCACCTTGAAAAGTAGACTGGTATCCCATAATGAAGATAAGGAGTGGGCTAGGAATGAAAGGTTACTGGATGCCTAAGGCTAAACACATGGCAAAGGTTCTTCTTGAACCCTTGTCATCATATTCTCACATCATCTCTCAGGCTAGCCTACACCATGGACCAGTTTCATACTAAACAATTTTTTCACGGACCAGTAAGTGGGGGTGATCTTTCCCGTCTGCCACTCCCAGCTTGAATATGGGCAGTGTGATACCTCACTGCACATAGGCAGGGTGAGAAGCCTCACTGTAGCTCAATAACAAGGAGGAGGGACCCAGCTGCCTGCCAACCACACTGTTTGACTTGGGCAGTGAGGTATCACACTGCACACAGGCAGGAGCCGGAGACCCACCATAGTTAAGCAATGTGGAGGAGAGGCCCGGCCACCTGCCTATCTGCTGTGTCTGAAGCCTGTGCTCTTGTTCCATTCACCAGGCAGAACCCTCAGAGCACATTGAGGGCAGAAGGCTGCCACTGAGGCTTCTAATGCCATCCATCTCCATGGCCCAGTACCGGTACACAGCCCGGTGGTTGGGGACCCCTGGCCTAGCAGATAGAAACACAGATCTGGAAGGAAGGCACACAGTCAAACAGCTTCAGCCATTCACCTTCTTGTTTGTTTGTGTTGGAAGCAATCCAGCGGTGGAAGAATCAGTGGACACCAGGTTCTGTTTGCATGCTTCCCATGTAAAATAAGACTAGAAAAAGAACTGACAAGTATGTTCTGCAAGGAAAGTACAGATTAGAATTCAAAGACAATTTTTGAAAAATTGCAATATATATATATATATATAAATTACTGCTACTTTAACAATTGTCACCAATAGACAACATCACAACAATTAATCATTCCAGTCCTACAGTTTGTGCCTCAGTGAGCCTAAAATGTTAGAGAGTTTCATGAACTTCAAAGCTTTCTGATCACTGTTTCCTGTGACTCACTGGCTGTTGATTTTATTCTGTACTGAGCACTAGTTAATAAATTCACTTATAGTGTATTTCATGTCCCTAAAGAGGAATTTTAAGAAACTGTGGGTAGAAAGTTCCATATGTGCAAGCTACAATGGCAGGTTAAAGTGATTTCCATTGAAAAGTTAATTGATTTTCTTGAGCTGAATTCAGGCTGGGATATATTTTTCTTTGGTTTCAAAGTCTATTAAATTGTCCTTATTATGTTTCTGCAGCCTGCACAGCTGTCTTTTATTATGGAGCTTATCCATCTTTTATTAATTACGCACTTTCACTTATGAACAGACCACTTGGAATGTACAGATATTCAAGATCTGATATTGTATGACTGTACATACTTTATGTTATAGAAGAAATATGTATGGTTTTCATATCAGATATGGGATAAAAACATTAGCTAGATAATATTCTTAGATTGTTGAAAAACCCACGAGAGCCTCTGAAGGACAAATTACAGGGCTGAAAGTATAATGGATTCACATATCATTTTGTCTGCATGTTGATAAGAATGAACACCTGATACTTCAGTGGTTTGTAGCTTCTGTTATAGGCTTACTCTTTCCACTGAAAACCCCTTGAAGTGCTTTCAGCCAGCTGTCTCAAAAATATCTCAACTCTTGCTGACCTCTGGTGGGGATGGTGGCATGAGCGGACGCATTTTCATGAGCTCTGACTCCTGTAGAAAAAGGAGAGAAAAAATGGAGAATAAACTATGCTAAAGTAAGGAGGCAAAAGAGAAATCTATATATATAAAATCGAGGGTTAACCGTTGGAACTTGCTATAGGCTCCTTAGCCAGGCCCCACTAGCCTGCACCCTCCATTCGGGAACACGTCCGAACTGGGTACGCAGGTAAACGCAGGATTGAGAATTGCGCCAGTGGGGCAACAGCCCCACAAACGCAAAAAAAGGGAAACAACTTCATTTCCCAACGTTCCTTGTGCCGCGCCGCACCAGAGCCAATCAGCCTCAGAGGCTCTGCCGCGGTGAGGCGCAAGGAACATTTGGAAACGCGCCGTGGCCAATCAAAACAAAACAGTTTAAAAAACCTAGCATAAACTCAAAGCATAAACCCATTACTCCAAGCCCCAGTGTCCTGCGCGCCATGAGCGCGCAGAACGCTGAGGAAGCCGGCACCCAAAAAATTAAAAACAAACTCACCGCCTCACAGCCACGCAAACACCAACCACCCTTCTTTCCCTCACCAATGGCACCTGAAGGTCCCGATTGGAGCTTTGGAGCTTCCCCTTTAATATCAGTGGGTGGGGGGTTGTGATCCCCCCCTCTGCTGCCTCCCCTAGAGTTGGGAGGTTTGTGGGGACAAAAGGGGTATGTCCCCCCCACACTTCTGGAACCAGGAGGCCAGGGAAAGGGGATCAATTCCCCCCCCAAAAAACCCGTCTTTAAAGAGAAGAAACCAAGTGGTTTCTTCTCTTTAAACACGGAGTTTTCTTTAGGAGGGGGGGGACCGATCCCCTCTCCCTGGTCTCCTGGGTCAAGAAGGGTTGGGGGGACATACCCCTTTTGTCCCCACAAACCTCCCAAACCCCGGGGAGCCAGCGGAGAGGGGGATCGACACCCCCCACCCACTGATATTAAAGGGGAAACCCGATCTACTTTCACGACTCCACACAATCAAAGCACCTTAACACAATAAAGCCCGCAGAAATAAACCACCCCCCCAAACCACAACAACAACAAAAATTATAAAAATAAATAAATAAATATCAAAAATACCTTTAAACACAATCAAAAACATCCAAAAATACACAAAAACAACAAAAACAATACAAAGTAAACAAAAACAATCAAAAACAAAACAAAACCCAAACACCCCCCCACACACACACACACAAAATAAAGAAAACAAGCCAAATCAACAGCACACGTCCTACCTGCATGATGACTGGAAACGAAATGAATAAAGAAAGAGACTACTTACTGGAAGAAGCTCCACCTAGAGGCCAGGAGAGAAAAAACAGTACCAGCACCACCTGCTGGCCACAATAGTAAAAACAATTCAAAAACACACAACAGCCCCAAACAAAAGGCAACAACAGTAAAAACAAATCAAAACAATAACAAAAAATCACAATTTTACACAAAAGGTCACAATAATGTTGTTGTTCAGTCGCACAGTCGATTCTGACCTTTTGCGACCCTATGGATCATTGTTCTCCAGGCGCCTCTGTCCTCCACCTTCTCCCTCAGCACTCCCAGTTCTGTGCCCACTGTGTCCACAATACCATCTAGCCATCTCATCCTTGGCCTCCCCCTTCTTCTTTTACCCGCCACCTTTACCAACATCAAGGCCTTCTCAAGTGAATCCTCCCTTCTCATTTGATGTCCAAAGTACTTTAGCTTCATCTTTACTATTTGACCTTCCAATGAACAGTCAGGGTTGATTTCTTCAAAGATTGACCTATTTGTTCTCCTCGCTTTCCAGGGTACTCTCAAAACTCTCCTCCAACACCACATTTCAAAAACACAATTTAACACAAATCACAAACATATGTCAATAACATAAAATAAAAAATTAATTAAAATCCTGTGCTGAGTTCTAACTCAAATAAAAATACAAAACAACTAACCACATTTTAAAAACATTGAATGTAAAAAACATTTACTTTCACGTTATTAAAATTATTACCTATGGTACAACTATTTAAAAACAAAAAACAAAAACTAAAACATTATTCAGTTACATAAAACAGCCAGCCAAGCCAAAAAAAAATTGTATAAATAAACATTTAAAAAATTACAGACTATGCAATTTTTAACAAACATTTACACAATTTAACCTTCCAACACAATTTAAAACAGCCCGGCAACGCCGGGCAACCTCTGCTAGTGTAATATAAAAGGTTGAAAGAAAGCAATAGAGGTGGTGTGAAGAGAGAAGCGAAAGGAGATAAGAGACAGGGGAAGGACGAAGTGTGAGAGAAAGAAGAAGGGGTGAGAGACTCAAACTGGTTGATAAAGCACGATAATGCTCGAACATGAGGAGGGAGTGTCTGGGAACACCGAGATTGATGCGGAGTGGATGTGGAGTTGTTGAGGGCAACCGGGAGCTTCTGTGAGCCTCGTAAGGTGCCCGAAAAGACTGTGAAGGGGGAAAGGGGCTAATTGGGATGAGTTGTTGTGGCTGCTGGGTGCCTCTGAGAGCCAACGAAAGGGGAGAGGAAAACCGGTGGGAGAAGGCGGTTGAACGAGAGGCTCGAAACATACAAAATGAAAGAGGGGAGAAAGAGGGGAGAAGAGAAAGTAAAAGGTGAAAGGAGGAAAAAACAGCAAAATCAAGGCAGTCCCATATTTAAGGATTGGAAGGTTAGAACGGGTCGCTGTATAAGAATACGGTAGGGAAGGAAAGTGAAAAAAATAAAAAGATGGAGGCAATAAGTAAGGAAATTGACAAGAGCATAGATAAAGCAACACAGGGTAGGAATAGTCTAGTGATTAAATAAGTTGACCAGTTAATGAGCCAACATCAATCTCATTATCCGAAAGCATCATGGACAAGGGAGCCAAGGGACACTTCATCAGATCATACATTTAAAAGGTTAATACGAATAAGTGAGGAACAGGAAAAGGACATGGATTTGGAAAAAAGAAAAAGAAAGAGGGAAAGATCGCAGCAATAAAACTAAAGACAAACAAGATAAGACACAGGACACAAAATCTGAAACCATAGAGATGTTAGAAAAATAAATAAATGCAAGAATGGACAGATTAGAAAAGTTCTTTTTACAAAACAAAGAAGACAGGAAAAGGGTTAAAATAGACCTAATGCAAGAGCTACAGAGGACGAAAGATATGATCTCTAATTATACCAAGAGAGTAGACCTGAAGTTTGAAGAGATGGAAAATAAAATAAAAGGAATAGAGGTGGAAATTAATGAAGTTAAAGAACTAAAAGAAGTGAAGGGGTTTAAAGATGAAAACAAAGAACTTAATATAAGGTGGGAACAAAAGCAACAAGAAGAAGATAGATTATACTCTTTGGAAAGCGTTATAAGACAAAAGAATATAATTGTTAAGAATTTCCAGGGAAAACCCCAGATAATCTCAGACCGCGTATAATTAGTTGGTTGGAAGATCTAAAATTGGAAAAAGAAAAAGAAGAGGAAGACATTTTTGCAGTGTTCAGGATAGGAAAGAGAGCTCAAGGAAGGATGATAAGACATATAGTAGTCAAGTTTTCTAACCTGGAGGTTAAACTGAGAATAATGGGACACTTAAGGAAATTGGGGAAGGAAAGTTTAAAACATGAAGGATGAAATGTGGAAATCTATAATGACATCCCTAAATAGGAAAGAGAATGGAGGAAACAACTAAAACCAATTACAAACTTTCTAACAACTAAAGGGGTAAAGTATAATTAGATGCCCCCACAGAAACTGAAATTCTTTCATGCAGGCAAAACCTCAGTAGTATGTTCCCAGACAGATAGTTTAGACATCTTTGAGTCTTGTAACCTGATAAAAGAGGGCACCCAAGAATGGTTAAATTTAAAAGAAGAATTAATAGGCTCCAGAATACACAGCCCTAAGAAGAACTAAGTACTGAATATGAGTCTCACACATTGTATACTGAAATGTCGAAATAATAATCAAGATTGAAAGAGAATTAAGAATGAAAGACAGTTAGAATAATCCCCCTCTCAAGCAGTTTGTTACATGAAGTTACACCTCTCACCAGAAGAGTAAAAGGTAGTGGTAATAAAGGAGGTAAGAGGTGAGGGTCATATGAGAACACCTCTTAAAATATAGCAAAACAAAGTTAAAGGAGACAGGAAAGAAGGTGGGATACTGCCGGGGGGCGGGAGGGCACAGTCACTCATAGCATTGCCACACCCTGCATAGCAGGGTGAAGGCCCAATGCTATGGAAGTCCAAGTCCTCCCCAAAGCTTCATTTGGAGGTGATTGCCATTTTTCAACAGCTGGGGAACAGAGGTTTTGTAACACAAATTGGTAAGGGTGGGTGAAAGAGTACACAGTCAGCACAAGGGTGAAGGAAGGTTAACTTTACATCAGGGTACGGTGGGTATTTGGAAGGGTTATAAGGGCTGGATAAAAGTTGAATAAATGTTAAAAACAATCAAGGTGCTAACTTGGAATATTAAGGTCTCTGGATCTCAAATAAAGAGAAAAAGATTAGAGAATGTGCTAAAAAAAGAAAAAGCTGATATCATATTCTTACAAGAGACACACCAAAAGTCTGACCTAAAGAATAATCTGTTTTTGAAGGGAATAGATATCTATGAAAAAGCACATGGAACATCCAAAGTGAAAGGGGTGTTTACTCTTATTACAAGAAAAACTAACTTTGTACTAAAAAAGTCTATAAAGGATAAAGAAGGGAGATATTTGATTTTAAGGAGGACTTTACTTTAGTAAACTTATATGTCCCCAATCAATCTGAAGATTTTTTTTAATAAAATGAGACCAATCATACAAAAGGAAAGTGGCCAACACATGATAATTGCAGGGGACTTTAATATGATCAGCTGTGATGAAGACACTATAAAGGTTACTGCTATGTATGTTAACTGTGTTTTCTGACAGGAGCGGAATGTATCTTTTCTCATGTATCTATTCTTATGCAAATAAGTGGATCGAAAATGTGCACACTCTGTTAGCCAATGGGCTTGTTGTATTATTGTAAGTGTTACTGTTTATAGTGTATATAAGTCTGACTTTTGCCCCATCCAAACTGTGTTCAAACCCCATTAATAAAGAGCTGAATTTTACTACTTCATTCATCTGCTTCTTCATCCCTTGAACACTAAAATTACTAAAAGTAGGAAAGAGGTAGGCAAATCAGTCATAGATAAATGGACAAAATCACTTTGAAGCATAGGTAAAAGGTAAAGGTTTCCCTTGCTTGAAAGCCAGTCGTATCCGACTCTAGGGTGCAGTGCTCATCTCTGTTTCTAAGCCGAAGAGCCAGTGCTATCTGCTTCTGCAGACGTTCCCGTGGTCATGTGGCAGGCATGACTAGACACCGGAGTGCACGGAACGCTGTTACCTTCCCACCGAAGTGGTCCCTATTTATCTACTTGCAATTTCTTGCTTTCGAACTGCTAGGTTGGCAGGAGCTAGGATGAAGACGGGAGCTCATTTCCGTCCTGCAGTACTCGGGAATCGAACTGCTGACCTTCCGCTTCCCAGTCAGCGTCTTAGCGACTTGAGCCACTGCAGTACCCACTTTGAAGCATACATTACATTTATTCAGTCTAGGCAAGCAATGGAGGCATCTAAACTGTTAATACGCAGTTTCTCACCCACACAAGAACTAACTCTGCAAGTTTTTTTTTACATTTTTCACTCCCATAAGGGGAGAAATGTATTGTGAGTTTATGGTGGGTGGAGGTGGTCAGGGTTGAAGAGAAGAAAGAGGGACAAGGCTTTGATCAAACAAGCTGCAGTTGTATTCAAAGAGTGTTGCATAACCAGTGTGATATGAAGGGTATGGTTCTTAATGTTGTCCTATCAAGATGTGTCAAGGACATTGGCATGGATTGGACTGCCAATTGGGATGCCCTTCCTGGCACAGCTCAGCTTACCCATGAGCTATACTTGATGAATTTTAAGCCATTCCTTTTACATGTGTAGAGAAACAGGTGCAACAAATCACCCCACTGAGGATACCTGCAACTCTGGTGGTCTTCTCAAAATCAGGTGTCTGTTGTCTCTTTTTGTCAGTTGTTCAGTACTGTAGAGGCCCCTCCTCTCCTTTATTTACGGCTGTTGGGCTTCAAGGCAGACTCAACAGCTTGGCTTGGAAAACAGACAGAATGCAAGCTAAGAATTCACACAGCTGTTGTCATACAAACATGAAGTGATGCTGCCTACTCAATCAGCAGGGCAAAATGTGGTGCAGACTGTTTAGTTAAGTATATATACATTCAGTTCACATGCAACAGCTGCTGTGTGTGCAATGGGGAAGGTATTGGAAAAGGAGGTAGTGCAGGGTCATGGATGAAGTGAATTATCTGGACCCCTTTCAGTCCGGGTACAAGCCCGGACATGGTGCGGAGACGGCATTGGTCGCCCTGATGGATGATCTCTGGCGAGAAAGGGATGGAGGCCATCTGACCATCCTTGCTCTCCTTGACCTCTCAGCGGCTTTCGATATTGTCGACCATAGTATCCTTCTGGAACGGCTCCGAGGATTGGGGATCCAGGGCACTGTGTTGTCCTGGTTTTCCTCATTCCTGAAGGGCCATACCTAGTCAGTGTGGTTGGAGAGTGAGACGTCCAGCCCTAGGCCACTCCAATATGGGGTGCCTCAGGGCTCGGTGCTGTCACCTCTACTATTTAATATCTACATGAAACCACTGGGTGAGATCATCCGTTGCCACGGGGTGCGGTACCATCAGTACGCAGATGACACCCAAGTGTACATCTCGTCTCGTGGTGATCCCAGTGATGCTGTCAAAGTCCTGTCCGAGTGCCTGGCGGCTGTTGGGGTCTGGATGGGGGACAACGGATTACAACTGAACCCTGGCAAGACTGAGTGGCTATGGATTAGGGGCCCGGTGTTATCTCGGGAGCAACCATCGTTGGTTTTGGATGGGGCTAGTCTGCCCCAGACAGATCCGGTGCGCAACTTGGGGGTCCTCCTGGACTCACGACTGCTGCTTGAAGATCAGGTAGCGGCTGTGGCCTGGAGGGCTTTTGCCCAACTTCGGGTGATTTGCCAGTTGCGCCCGCCTCTAGACCAGAACTCTTTACTCATGGTCACTCATGCTCTGGTCATCTCTAGACTAGATTATTGCAATGCGCTCTACATGGGGCTGCCCTTGACGACCACCCAGAGGCTGCAGTTGGTCCAGAATGCAGCTGCTCAGGTGGTGATGGGGTGTGGGCATTATGCTCACACCTCACCACTGCTTCGGGAGCTACACTGGCTACCAATTTGCCTCCAGGAGCAATTCAAGGTGCTGGTCATTACCTTTAAACCCCTATATGGTAGTGGGCCAGGATACCTAAGAGACCGCATCGCCCCAAGAACATCTGTCCATCCAACCAGAGTGGACCAGAGGGGCTCTCTGCTTGTACCATCTGTTAGAGGGGCTCGTCTCTCTAGCACAAGAAGGAGGGCCTTCTCTGTATCCGCACTGACCCTATGGAAACTCATGCCAGTGGAACTAAGGCTGCAGATGGAATTGTTGCCCTTCAAGAAAGATCTGAACACATGGCTGGCGGGGCAGGTTTGGGGTCCTGAAGATGTTGTGACCCCCACCTGCTGATTGGTATAATATTCAAAGTAATCTTCCACTTTTTAATGTGTGGGGGTTTTAGCGGGGTAATTTGTTTTAATGTGTTTGTTCTTGTTTTAAGGGTTTTAAGATTGTATGCCGCCCAGAGTCTATGTGAGTTGGGCAGCTATATAAATATGAATATAAAAAATAAAATAAAAAATGCTTAGACATAAATTAGGTAAACGTAGCCCTTTCTCAAAAGCTAGTCGTATCCGACTCTAGGGTTCAGTACTCATCACTGTTTATAGCCAAAGAGCCAGCGCTGTCTGTGTTTGCACTGCAGATCTTTCAGTGGACATGTGGCAGGCATGACTAGACACCAGAGTGCAAGGAATGCTGTTACCTTCCCACCAAAGTGGTAACTATTTATCTACTTTCAATTTCTTGCTTTTTCGTACTGCTAGGTTGCAGAAGCTGGGACAGAGACGGAAGTTCACTCCATCTTAGAGTACTCAGGAATTGAACTTTTTGCCTACCAACCTTTCAGTTGTCAAGCTCAGCATCTTAACCAGTAATCCACTGCGGCCCCCCATGAAGCTATTAGTGCACAGTAAATAAAGAGCAACACTTCCTGGCCCTATCCACGTTCTCTTTTAATCAACTTATGTGTGTTGGGGGGGAGGGGCAATAACATATTCATGTCATCCTTTTTCATGGTGGTGGGGCTCAAATCCATAGCCTGAGGCAGAGTGGATGGGAAATGGTGAGGCCAATCCATGGAGCCAAAATGGTTCCTTTACTTAGTTATTAACCCTATGGAACAACTTGGATAAAATTAGGTTTACGGTATCTGGTCAGTTTAAAACAGGGATTCTCAACCTGTGGTACGTAGGCTGGATGTGGCTTGTGCATACCTGTCAAGTTCTGGATTTGGAAATAAGGGAAATTTCCCAGCAAATAAGGGATACTTGACAGCTATGCTTATCCTGTGCTGCCCTCCGATGGCAGCAATAGGCCATTGCAGTCTAATTAATAAGGGATGATGGCGGGAAAGAGGGTAAAATAAGGGGTTTCCCCGGCCAATAAGGGATACTTGACAGCTATGGGCTTGTGGCACCATTTCATGTGAGCCCCCAACCGCCTCCACCATACCAGGAAGTGCCATGTAGTGGAGGAAGGGCAAAATGGCTGTCCGGCCCTTAAAGCTGTCTGAGGGAGCTTAAAAAGATTGAGAATGCCTGGTTTAAAAGTATGTGCATCTCCGGGTTTATCAAACCCACCACTGGAAGAAAAGAACCCATTACAAAATGGAGAAAATCATGAAGGATTAACCCAAGGGACAGATTTTTATTATCTGAATTGCTTAAATTCTTGACAAAAATTATGTGGGAGAGGGGAGGGAAAGATAAATTATTTAACTTGCAGTTATGAATCCAAATTTTCAGAGAGGCAAATATTTTTAGCTACTGTTTTCCTTGGGTTCACTTTAACATACTCTAGTATAGCATTCAGATCTTGCAATTACTGGAACTATTAAATATTCATTTTTTTCTGGGGAAAACATGGTATAGGTTTGATAAAATGATGATGATTTAATTAAGGGCTGGCGGGGTGAGAGGGAGATTCCCAGGGACTATGAGAGTTCTGGAAATTAAATATTTCTCTCCTTATAACTGTGGTAGAAAAAAGAGGACAGGAGAAAAAGATTCAAGCACAGATTGGGAATAAACAGCATAAGCCGTTGTTTCTTGTGTATTATCTCTAAAATGACTGAACATTGAGGGTAGAATCAAACTAATTACCCATCAACATATCACACTACCTTCATTTTTATCAAGCTTGACTGTTTTATCAAAAGCAAGATCCTAAGGAAACACCTGGTGTTTTGTTCATATTCAGGGAGCTCAAAGGCAATGGGAGATAGTGCAAAGTGTTTGCCTTCCATTGCAATTTATGCATTGATTTTCTTATTAGAGCTATTTGCAGGCACATGCTGGTATATCGGGCAATTGCGCTTTGTCCCATCCTGGCCTCACCTCTGGTGCTCTGGGGTGCCAATAGCAATGTATGGGATTCCCCCAACCCACTCCAATAGGTGCCCCCACCACTCCCTGTCTAGCGCCTTCCCATGGTGCCCTGCATACCCCTGGCTATTTGTTCTGGATGTCTCCTTGATTCTGCAAGATATAATTGCCTTGCTTGTAGCTTCCTGCATTGATCAGGGATTAGACTCAATGGCCTCACAGGCCCCTCCCAATTCTATTCTTATACAATTCTACGATTCTCTGGTATTGCATTATGCGTTTGGTATGGGTATATTTTACTTCTGCTTCCAGGAGTGATGAGGGCAGTGTGGGCTGGATGAATCGCAGTAAATCCATTCATGTGGACTCACAGGGTGTTTGGGCTTCTGGGAATTGAAGTCCAAGAACATCTGGAGTGCCAAGGTTTGGCACCACGGGGCTAGAGTGACGTTTCGTTTAATTTTTTTTGGCTCAAGTCTGGGGAAGGTAACTGAAAAGGAAAATTTGGTGGGAAATGTTTAAGACAAACAGTTTGCATGTCTAGCGCAACCCCTTCCTCCGAACGTCTTTGAATTTTGGAGGTGACCTCTTCGTAGAGGAGGTAAGAGGGTGAGGAAGAATCCTTTTATTGTATGTGGGGTAGATGGTTTGAATGTAGTGGGTTGTACATTTTGCATCATCAGAAAATTGGGGATAAAATAAATAAATTTATTGATGTAAGCGTTGTTATATAAGATACACATAAATATAAGCAGTATTTTCTTAATATAGGATGAATGAATTTAAAATGAAGATACTTTGAACTGATGTGTAAATATAGATTTTGTGTTGTATTTTGTAATATTTCATTTTTCATCAGAAAAGAGGGGATAGAATTCATAAAGTTATGGAAGTATATAAGCAATATTATCTTATATAGGATAATTGAACTGATGAGCGAATGTAGGTTTTATATTGTATTGTAATTTGTATTTTGTTATTGTTTCTGTTTTGTATTTTGTATCATTATTGTGTTTTGAGTTGTCTGTTTTGTGATTTTTTTGTTTTGTTAGAAAATGTAATTAAAATTTTAAAAAATTATTTTTTAAAAAATATAGAGTGACGTTTCCTGCCTCGGCTCTATTGGCCCGGCCACCTCCTTCCCCTGCAGCGCCACCACTGGTTGGGTGTAGAGTTGCCATACGTCACGGAAAACCAGGAATTTCCCGGGTTGTAACTGTCCTGGCCGGTTCAGTAAAAAGCATTGAAAACTCCCGGATCAAACCAAGGGGCGTGCTCTTAGTATGAAGTGTGGTGTGTGTGTGTGTGGGGGGAATCATGCCTTTTCTTGCTGCCTTAGAGCGGCGCCTGTGCTTAACCACCAGTCAGCGTCTGTAGCAGCAGCCACAGCAGCCTGGTGGCCAAAGGAGGAGAAGGAGGAGGAGATCAGGTAAACTAGTGCAAATAGAAAGTCTCCAGAAGTCCAATAGATATGTGTGTCTGAGAGAGTGCCAGTTTCAGGCAGGGCCTTAGCCAGGAGATGGCCAGGGTGGGCTTTGCCCACTCTGAGTTAGCAGTCTACCCACCCTCAAATTCCCTATTGCCCTATGCCCCGTGGAGGGAAGAGTGTGCGAGTGGAGTAAGTTGGGGGGGGGGGGAGAAGAGAGAAGCAACCACGGGAAGGGAGAGAAGAGCGAACTGCTTTTGTGCTCCCGCCTCTTTTCTTGCTGCAATCCTGTGCCCTTTTAATTGGGAAGGAGCTCCGATTGAAATAAGTGGGACTCCTCTGTGGGTATGCTTTGCTCATGCTGGAGTGGGGGAGTGAGTGAGACCAAAATCTGAAGCCTTTATTTGTTTAGAAGTAAGCCCCATTGTTCAGTGGATCTTACTCCTAAGTAAACCATGGAATGCAGCATTCCAAAATAGATTTTTGCAACAGATCTTTTATAACACTTTCATGCTTAAGGATTCCTAGCTATTTAATCTCTGTACAGTATTTGTTTTTCCAACACACCACACTCCCCCCCTGAAGGTAGTGAAGGTTCCTGATCTTAGAGCACATTTGTATATAAGCCAGAAGAAATGCCCCAGTATTGCAGTACCCTTCCACTGCAGTGGCTCAAGTGGTTAAGACGCTGACTGGGAAGCGGAAGGTCAGCAGTTCAAAACCTGAGTACTGCATGACAGAATGAGTGCCCATCTCTGTCCCAGCTCCTGCCAACCTAGCAGTTCAAAAGCAAAAAATTGCAATTAGATAAATAGGGATCACTTTGGTGGGAAGGTAAACAGTGTTCCGTGTACTCTGGTGTCTAGTCATGCCTTCCACATGACCACGGAAACGTCTGCAGAAGCAGACAGCACTGGCTCTTTGCCTTTGAAACAGATGAGCACTGAACCCTAGAGCAAGGCTTTCGAGCAAGGGAAACCTTTACTTCTGTCCCGGTTTTGTGGAAGAAAATTATGGCAACCCTAGTTGGGTGGTGCCAATTCAAATACAGTTAAACAAATACACTACCGTAAACATTCTAAAAGCAGACTTGTTGAGCCTATTCTCCACTTAAAAAGCTAGTTTACTAATGTTAGACTTATTAAGTCCTTTTGCTGAAAGTTTTTTTAAAATACATGTTTAGAAACATTACCCCACTGATAGCACAATTAACTTAATTTTATTTTCACATAGAAGTCATTATTGAAATTCAGTAGCAGCTGCTGCATTTCCTATCCTTGGCTTATCCTTGGGTCAATCTATTTTCCTAGTTTTTAAGGCAAAAATTAGGTATCTCAGCTTATATTCGGATCGGCTTATGCTCGCGTATATACAGTATTTGTATCTATATATAAAAACACGATTTCTTGCACTATTCAGTGATTAAAATAAGCCAAATACCAGATTTGTTGTTACATAACTCTAGGCTACAACAAGGACTATTCTCACTTACTGATACTCATGATGAAAATGGAGCAAGAAAAAGGAATAAAGTATGTATTTATGTAAAAATCATTAAAATCTTTTGATTCTTCCGAAGGCAACATAGGATTACTAGAAAAACAGATACAGCTTCATTTCTCAAACAAAAATAATAATCCCCAGAGTATATCAAATGTACACATTTTGAAGAGCAAATTGTTTTACAAAGGGAACATAATAAATGTGATTTAAAACATCTGCTGCACCAAAGTTGTCAGAAACAGAACATTTAATAAACCTGGTTATTAAATTCTTACCCCAAATCTGGAAACTGCCCCCCCTTTATATTCATTTATTACTTTTTCATATTTTATTTTCAATAAAATTACTTTTTCCATCTCTCCCCCCTCACTATACCCACTAGGCTTATATGCCCACAGGCACCACACTGTGCACCCATCCATCCATGATTCACTTGCAGATAGATAACTGCAAAGGTTGATTTTTAATAAATTTATCAAGATCTCAAACCGCTAATTAAAAAGGCCATGGTCAAGGGTTCCCCCCTCTCCTTCTGTTTAAAGCCAAGCCTCGACAGCAGAAAAAGTAACCTTTTAAAGTCCCAGGGAGATTTTAAAGTATTCCATTAGTAGTTATGCTTAGGATGTCCTAAAAATTACTAAAAATGTTGTCATATATTCTAACATGTCTTTGTATATTTGTAGCAGGAACATCTCTGAATATTCTAATTTGCCCTGGGCATGTTGTGGCAAGTCCAAAAGCCCTATCTCATGCCAATGGAAGCTTTCCCATGCACCTGGTGCCCCAAAAGCCATACCCTTCATGAAACTCATTTCCTCACATCCTGAAAGTCACCACATCCTGAAAGTCATCCCTGAAGCTATGATTGCCTTAAAATTAATTTGTTTCTCTGTTTGCTTGTGTCTCTCGCTCTATTGTCTTCTGGGTCACCAGTAGTAGTTATTAGTAGGGTTTTTTGCTTGAGGGAAAGATTAGAATATGTGGGTGGGAAATACATGGGTGTACCTATGCTGATGATCCTGCTTCGCTGATTGGCTGTTCAAATCTCCTGCCTCTGACGTATCACTATCCTGATTGAACCACATCTTCAAACCTGGCTTGCCCATTGGTGGCACACCTGAAGTGCTGAGCTCCTGTATCAGCATCTGTTTTCCCTAATCCCCAATCTCCTCCTCCTATCTTTCCTGGAAATTGTAATCTTTTACTATTTGACCACAGTTACATAAATATTTACCTTTGTAATCTGTAAATGACTTATCCATCTTTGAATTGACTACCTGCTGTGGGTTCTTTTGTTTTATTGTATAAACTTTAGTTTCAAGGTAGATAGCCACTAGGGATAGTCTGTATGTGTAGAAACTGTAGAAAAGCTATTTTGTTCACTTAGTTCTTCAGCTCTCTTCTACATCAACCTAGTTAGGGGCTCATTTTGTGGGTGGATTTTGTTCAATTGAAATGGTACCTCCAATTCAATGAATACCTTTCTATTTTAACCCCCAATCTAATGTGTTTTTTGGTTCCTGATTCAACCCTGCCTGTGGAACTGTTGTGTTTTGAAACTGATGTCTTCTTTTTTAAAAAAGGCGCCAAGTTTGAATAGCTGTCATCCAGTTACTTCCCTGTAAATAGTTTGACCATGGTTTTCCTCCAATGAGCATCTGTATATTTCTGATCTGTGTCTTAACCAATCAATTCTAAGTCTGCCAAAATGTATCTATTATTGTATCTCTCACTTGTATACAAGTGGCTCAAGTAGCTAAGACGCTGACTGGGAAGCGGAAGTTCGATTCCCGAGTACTGCAGGACGGAATGAGCTCCTGTCTTTGTCCCAGCTCCTGCCAACCTAGCAGTTCGAAAGCAAGAAATTGCAAGTAGATAAATAGGGACCACTTTGGAGGGAAGGTAACAGCGTTCCGTGTGCTCCGGTGTCTAGTCATGCCTGCCAGATGACCACGGAAATGTCTGCAAACGCAGACAGCGCTGGCTCTTCGGCTTAGAAACAGAGATGAGCACTGCACCCTAGAGTCGGATACGACTGCCTTTCGAGCAAGGGAAACCTTTACACTTGTATAAATATGACTTTGTTTCTGCCCTGAGCCAAGTTGATTTCTGTCGTCCTTGCACCGAACACAACAGGAACATTCCCCCAAATTTAAAAAGTAACAATTTTTCAGGTAACAATATGTAACACTTTGTGACATTTTGATACTTGAAGGCTTCAGTTCCATGTACCAAGCTATAGTACTTGCAAAGCTCTTTTAAAATGCTTCATATATATTTAAATTAATAGCCATTTCATTTTAGAAGTTACTGTTGTGATGTTGGATCGGGGCCGTGGAGCGGCCGTTGGGTCCCAGAGGAGACTGGTCAAGTAACGACACGAGGCAAGATGGAGCGAAGACCAGTGGTTTATTGAGGGAAAATCATCATCATATATAGGAATTCAAGGCAGCGTGTGATAGAATCGTCATCTCACAGAAAATCACATCACATGTTTACCCGGGTTAATTGGGAATCTCTCTTGGGGAAGTTAATTAACTAAGGCAAATACTGACACGGGAAATCCATTGTTCATGGCTTGCACAAGAGTAAATATGGGGTAATCTGCAGGTGCGGAATTACCTATTTCCTAACTGCTAGTTAGACATTCAATTTCCTCCTGCCGGACTGCCTGTCGGGTCAGATATGGGTGAATCAATCTTATGACTATTAATCCGCTCCCCAATTTCTGTCCCCGCAGAACCCAGAGGCCAGGAGCTTTCTCACCGGCGTGGCCTCTGTCAGGGACAGTTATGCCAATTATGCTCGCGGATCCCGCACTCCCCCTTTACTTGTTGTGGACCTGACAGACGGCCCAGCGTAGGAGTGGCATCAGCTGGTGTGGGGGGATGACGTTTCGGGGTTCCTTCCATGGGGGACATCTCGATATCAGTGAGGGAATACATTGCACGAAACAGCACACTGCCGTGCCCAGTATCACCACCCCCACAATCACCTTGAGTGTCGTCTGGAGCCAACCCCATGGGAACCACGACCACAACGAATCCCACCACCCCCATGAAGCATCCTCCTTGATGTTCTTGACCAGGGTGTGGAGGTCCGTGAGCTGGCTCTGTACCTTGTGCATGTTGTCTGTAAGATTAAAGCAACACATGCCGTGGACAGACTCGCAACCCAAGTGATGTAACAACAGAAGGTAATTGATAGCTGCTCGATTGTCTAGTATGGCATGGCGTAGCTCTGCCTGCTCCTGGTTGAGCAGCGCTATCGCCAAGGAGGTGTGGTTGATGGCTTTTGCCAGACCGCAAGCCAATTGACCAATTCTCCGAGCATTGCCAATGGCTAAGCCTGGCACGCCAAGTATGCTGACTGCCAACGAGACGTACTCAGCTTGACTCAAAACCCTAATGTCACTATCACAAGAGCTGTCTAGCTGGGTGGCGCGAGCGCGCCGTATGGGCGAGGGAACATTCGTGCTTGGGACAACCATATCCCTTGTGGGGAGCAACAATGTTAAGCGACTGATACAACATGTGGAATCTGATACATTAGCGGGAATGTAATTCCAAGTGTACTGATTGCATGTAAAGAACCAACCTGAAGGCAAGGTAACATGAGCATACATTGAGCCAATTGTCTCTGGGTTATCACAAGTCCAATTGCCGCTGCCGGTGTCGAGGCAACGGCGCTGAGTCCGGCCGACCGCGGAGCAGCCGGTCATTCGGGCACAAGTAGAGTTCGGGCTGACCGCCACTCGAGGAGTGTAGAGAGTGGCTGCATCAGCCGGCAAGGTCTTGGTTAACTGAGTTCACCAGCGAGCGTACGTTGAGAAACCCGTTGGGTAAAATGGACCGAAAATCCACTTCACCAGCCAGTCGCTGTTCCTGGTGTGCGCCTCCGGAGAATGGCACACCGGGATGAGACAGGTGCTTAAGATTGAGGCAGAACCGGTATTCTGCTTTAGGCAAAAATCAGACTGGTTGACGAGAGTTGCCAATCTTTCCCCTAGGTTGTAGTGCATCCGGGCAGAGAGGTCTCCGCCTGGCATCAGGTCGCTGGCTTTCAGCGAAGCTGCCTGAACGCCTCCCCCCGCAAGTAGGGAGAGGGTCAGGATGATGGTGACCGCCACGGTATTGGCGGTAATCAGGGCAAAGACTGCAGGCAAGATGTTCTCCGGTGTCAGTTCCCTGTCCTCGCGTTGGACGGTGTCCGCTGCCTCATGGCAAAGGGCCTTGACCATCCCCCAGGTGACGTTCGGCGCTGTCATCTGCTGTCGCCGCTTCCTCCGCCGGGTCCCCGCGGTCAGGGTGAGGTTCTCCATCTCCGGGATCGGACTCGGGATGGCCTGGGTCCATGCCATGTGGCTCCAAATGGGGCTTGACGCACCGGGCTGAAATCCAGATGACACCTGTAGGAGACATAACTGCAGCATACCCTATTCCCCAGGTTACGAGTGGCGCCGGGCCCCTCCAAGAAGGATCCGGTGGCACTCGGTAATGCACCAACGGCCGCGGGAGAGCTTCTGAGTGGCGGAAGTGCTTCTCCTGTGGCGTGCAATCCGAAAAACACCTTGTTCAGACAATGCTGTGCCTGACCCTGAGATTTGGGGAGGGCTGGTGGCTCCCGCCCTTTCTGTTTGTTTGTCAATGTAGGACTTGAGTGTCAGATTGACTCGTTCCACAATCGCTTGCCCCTGCGGATTGTACGGTACGCCAAAGGTATGTTTGATATCCCAGGTGGCCATGAAGTCGGCAAGCTGCCTGGAGCTGTAGGCTGGGCCGTTATCGGTTTTCACGTGCCGTGGTTTGCCCATCGCCGCAAAGCAGGAAAGGAGATGCTGCTCCACGTGGGAAGCTGTCTCCCCTTTTTGTGCCGTTGCCCAAACGAATTGTGAAAAGGTATCAATGCAAATGTGCATGTACTGCCATCTGCCAAATTGCGGGACATGCGTGACGTCCATTTGCCACACCTGATTAGCCTCTGTCCCTCGTGGGTTGACCCCCCACGAGGGCCCCCCCAGTGCCCCTGCACAATGCTGACAATAGCGAACTATGCCTTGGGCTTGAGAGAGTGGCAGGTTAAACTGTCTGGCGAGCGCTTTGGCATTCTGATGAAAGAATGCATGGCTCTGAATCGGAGTTGTGAATACACCCAAAACTGACCGTTGCTGAATTTTCTTTGCGGCCGCATCCGCTCTGCTATTGCCCACGGAAATCGGACCAGGTAGGTCCTGGTGACTTTGGATGTGGGCGATATAGAGCGCTTCTGTGCGGTTCCGCAAGTGAAGTTGAGCTGTGAGGAACAAAGTCAGCAAATTTTTGTCTATCGCGGGAGTGATGTATGCTCCCGGTAGACTGTGAAGCAAATTCCTAACGTATTGGCTGTCAGTTATAATGTTGAGGCGTTTCTTGGCGAAGGTGCACAAAGCGAGGTTCACCGCTGCCAACTCTGCCCGCTGCGCGGACTTCTGTGGAAGAGTTAGAAGCGTGCGCCAAGCCTGACCCTCCTGCCAAGTCAAAACACCATATGTGCGACCCCCATCCGTGAAAACTGTTCTGGCCCCCTGAAGTGGAACCAGCGATATCAATTCATACAAGCTGACTGTCTGCATTTGAAGCGAGACGAGTCTGGGGTCCTTTGGCAAGTGGTATGCCAAGCATCCGGTGAATCCTTCCAAGGCAATTGGAAGCGAGTCACCGAGCTGCATCAGCTGCTGAACTTGCTCTTTTGTGAATGGGATCACAATTTTTGCTAGATCGTGCCCTGAGATGTCCCTGGCTCTCAGCCTTCCGCGGTAGACCACCGCGGAGACCAACTCTTGGGGGGAAAGATGTTTCGGGAAGAGGTGTTCGGTAAATACACCCATTCCACGATACTCGCTCCTCTTTCGGAGTCCACTCCTAGGGCTCCGGTGAACATGGATCTGGCCCGAACGATGTACAAGTTCAGGATCAGGGCATATGGCCCCTGAGCAATCCTGTCCACCCACCGTTGGCTGAGAATTTGGTTAACCTTCTCGAGAGTCAAGCGTGCCTCTCGAGGAATTTGTATCCGGTCTGCCGGCTGCTTACCTAACGTCAGCAGCGAGAAGAGTGGCTTTAAAAGATCCGTATCCAATCTGAAATACGATCTGGCCCAATTAATGTTACCTAAAACCTGCTGCAACTCTACCAGGGTGACTGAGTCTTTTAAGTTGATCTGGGGCAAAACTGGTGCTGCGAAAGAACGGAGAAGCCGATGACCCAAGTATGAGAATGGCTCGGTTCTCAGTACTTTCTCTGAGGCAATGAGTAATCCTTTTTCCCCCAGGGTGGCCTGGAGGTCTTTAAACATTTCGCTGCAGAGTTGCGGCGCTGCAACCAAGATGTCGTCCATGAAATGACACACTAAAGCTGTGGGGTGAAGGTTTCGAAACTTTGCCAGTGTGTTGTGAACATAAATTTGGCACAGGGTGGGCGAATTGAGCATCCCCTGTGGCAAATACTTCCATGCGTAACGCTGTGTGGGCTCGCTGTGGTTCACAACTGGCACTGTAAAGGCGAACCTCTCCCTGTCCCTAGGATCTAGGGGGATAGTATAAAAACAATCCTTAAGGTCTATGACCAGGATCTCCCAACCCTCGGGGATCATATTTGGATTCGGAATGCCGCATTGAAGCGGACCCATTGGCCGAATACATTTATTGATCTCTCTGAGATCGTGGAGGAGTCGCCACTTCTCCGACTTTTTCTTTATGACAAAATGGGCGAATTCCAAGGACTGGTGGACTGCTCTATATGTCCTGCGTCTAGCTGTTCCTTAACCAGTTGCTTTAGGGCGACTAATTTCTCCCCCACTACTGGCCATTGCTCCACCCAGACTGGCGTGTTGGTAAGCCATTTAAGTGGCAGAGCCATTACCCGAAGGTAAGAGTGGCGCGATACTGCTGCAAAATGTCTCGCCCCCAAATGTTGACGTGCACATCCAGAATGTGCGGCCGAATGACCGCTGTGCCGTCAGCCTTAGGGATCATGACTTCCACCCACTCCCGGCTCCTAAACGCTTCTTGGATGCCGCCTACCCCACACACATCGGAGACCGGCTCAATGGCCCACTCCTGTGGCCACTGACTTTGGCTGACCACGCTGACGTCAGCTCCGGTATCTAGCAGCCCTGTGAACGATTTTTTATTCAAAAATATCTCTATAACTGGCCGCCATTTCCATTCTATGTTGGTTTCCACTGTCGCTAAGACCTGGTATCCTTGCACTGCCTCACTTGCGCTCGAGCGGTCTTCCGACCCGGACTCTGAGCTGTCCCTGAGCCTTCCCTGGCTATCTGCTGGCGAGTTACAAGGAACCATAATCAGTTGCGCTAGTGTGTCTCCCTTGTGAATGGGCTGGGGTAGGTGCGTCCAGAGTTGAACTTGGAGAACACCCGAAAAATTGGAGTCAATGACTCCCGGAATTACAAGAATTCCACGTGCTCCTGCAACACTACGAGGCAAAACTAAGCCTATGAAGCCTCTGGGCAGGGGTCCCATGTACTGGGAATCCACCAGATAGACTGTGCCTGGCAAGTCGCATGTGACGTCTGCCTGGCAAGTCAATTCTAGCCCTGTACTACCTCTGGGGCTGGCCTGCGCCTTCGCAATGTCTGGAATGTGGTTGGAATTTAATCTCGCTCTGGCTCTCCCAGGGCGAGGGAGGTCTCTGTTTGGACTGGGGCCAGAGACGTGCCCGTGTTCCGGTTTCCTGAATTCGGACAGTTCCTGGCCCAGTGGAGACCCTTATTGCACCTTGGACACGGGGTGGTTGGAGCCTTGGGATGGCCGGTGCGTTGGCCGCTGCCTCTGGATCAGCATTCCCTAGCGAAATGACCAATCTTGCCACAAGTGTGGCACGCTCCTTTGTTCTTGGGTTTCCTGCCTCCTTGCACCGCCGCTGCCAACAGACCCATTTTGTAGGAATCTGTGCCAACGTCGGCGCATGTCCTAATCATGTCTGTGAGTGTCAAGTCGGGACGATTGCCCAGTGACTGCAAGATCTTACGGCAGTCGAGATTGGCGTTATCCTTAGCCAATTTCATCATGAGCTCTTGCTGGGCTTGCTCATTATCGATCTGTCTACTGATCGCTTCCTCTAATCGATTGATAAAGTCTATGTAGGACTCCTGGGCGCCCTGTTTGACTGCTGTGTAATTTTTGGCTGCTTTGCCAGCTGCCGGGACATTGAGGTAAGCCTTGAAGGCTGTCACAGCTGCGATGTGGAGAGTGGCGAGTGGCAGGGTGACTTGCGCGTCAACGGATTCGAACGGACCTGAACCATATAACTGGTCAGGAATTACTGCTCCGCCCATCCTGGCGGCCCTTGCGATACTCGCTGTCACATAGCAGATACTGGGTGGGGTTGAGCATCATTCGCATGACGGCCTTCCAGTCGTACGGAATGAGCATCATGGTTTCGCACACTTGCTGAAGCGTGCCCCTAGTAAATCGGCTCTGGAGTCCTGTCTCTGTAATGGCTTTTTGTATGGCCATGAGCAGCTTATACGGAACTGGCGAGTGGACTGCTTGCTGCTGACCCGTGAGGGCATCTACCTCTATGCGAACTGGGCATAGCTGCCTAAGCTCAGCTAGATCTTCTGCTGGCAATTCCCCCTTGCTGATATCTGCCTCAGCCATGCGCTGAACCGTGCTCTTGGTAGATAGGGAACCTGTAACTGTCAGTGAAGCGCCAGCGCTTCCCATCTCACGCATTCCATCGGTGACGTCTGCAGCTGTCACCGAGGGAAAGCTCCCTACACTACCCTGCTTGAGCTGGAATGACGGATAGAGAGCCGTTGGGGCTGATGGCTCTGACTGCGCTGTGGGTTTCTGGGTCTCTATCCAGACTGGGTCGTCCTCTGCTACGAGCTTCCTACATTTGCTCCATGTGCCAATTACGCTGTCTGGAGCTTTCGGTGCTTGCTGAATGCAGGCTCCTATCCGATCCCAAAGTGTGAGGTCAAGCACACCCGCTTCTGGATAAAGCGGACAATTGGCCCCCAGGTATGCTAAGAGTTCCGCTAACTTATCGCTGTGAAGGCGTATTTGGTATACCCTGGCCAGGGCCTTGAATTCCATTATGTGAATTCTCTGGTTAGCGGTCGGACATTGCCTCTGAGGACAAGTCCCCATATTACCTGCCTGGTCCTTCGAAGTTTCCTCCTCGGGACGATTTCGACGCATCCTTTTAGGCAATAAGTCTCAGCGTGACGAATCTCTGGGATGGAGCTCGGAGCGTGGACTGCTGCCACGGGCCCTCGGCGGCCTCTGCGCTGGAATCAGGGTTTCACAGCCTGCCCCTGAGCGGAACGTGATGCAAGCCGTAGGATGCCTCTCTGGAGTGCCTTGCCGCATAGCTGTCACCCCGGCTGGATGGCTTTCTGACCAGAGCTGCCACGCTGTCCTCCGGGATGAATCGGACACGGTTCTGGCGTAGAACCGGACCGCGGAGATCGCTTACTCACGAGTAGAATCACGTCGGGTCACCAGATGTTGGATTGGGGCCGTGGAGCGGCTGTTGGGTCCCAGAGGAGACTGGTCGAGTAACGACACGAGGCAAGATGGAGTGAAGACCAGTGGTTTATTGAGGGAAAATCATCATCATATATAGGAATTCAAGGCAGCGTGTGATAGAATCATCATCTGACAGAAAATCACATCACATGTTTACCCGGGTTAATTGGGAATCTCTCTTGGGGAAGTTAATTAACTAAGGCAAATACTGACAGGGGAAATCGATTGTTCATGGCTTGCACAAGAGTAAATATGGCCACTATTTGCGCTAGGGCTTGGGGTAATCTGCAGGTGCGGAATTACCTATTTCCTAACTGCTAGTTAGACATTCAATTTCCTCCTGCCGGACTGCCTGTCAGGTCAGATATGGGTGAATCAATCTTATGACTATTAATCCGCTCCCCAATTTCTGTCCCCGCAGAACCCAGAGGCCAGGAGCTTTCTCACCGGCATGGCCTCTGTCAGGGACAGTTATGCCAATTATGCTTGCGGATCCCGCATTGTGAGACTTTTCTTGCAATGCTAATGAAATAAGATTATTGCTTATGTTCATTTTACAAAATGGGGTGGGAATTAAAGATGAATAATCAGTTAAATGTACAAAAATGAAAAAAATATTATTTCTATGTAATGCAAGAATATCTTGCTCTGAACAGCTTACAGTAACACACATATCTTATTGAGACTCCTCCTAGTATGAGGCATCTTTTTATGACAATACTAGCATAGTTTGCCCGGCAGTGCTGTGCTGTTTTAAATTGTGTTGGAAGGTGGTTTTTTTTGTTTGTTTGTTAATGTTTGTACAAAAGAGGTTAGTGTATAATTGAAAGTTTTATAATGTTTATTTATACACAATTTGTTTTTGCCGGGCTGTTATAAACTGTGATCAGTTTTTTGGTGGTTTGTTTTTGTGGATTAAAAAAAGAACAAAGGATGATATAATTTTTTCATTTTTTTTAATTTAACCAAATAATGTTTTAGTATGTGATTTTTTTAATAGTTGTACTGTAGGTAATAACTTTAGGAATGTGAAAGTAGATTTTTTTTTCATTCAATGTTTTTAAACTGTGTTTTGATGTTTTTGGTTTTTATTTGAGTTGAAACTCAACACATGATTTTAGAAATCTTTTTATTTTATTTTTTTACATATGTTTGTGATTTGTGTAAAAGTGTGATGTATTGTTATGGTTTTGACTATTTTTTTACTTTTGTGGCCTTTTGTTTGGGGTTGTTGTGTATTTTTGATTTGTTTTTACTTTTCTGCCCTGCAGGTGGGGCTGCTACTGGTTCTCTTTTACTTTGACTGCTTTTTCTCTCTTGGCCTCTGGGTGGAGCTTCTTCCAGTATGTAGTCTCTTGGTTTGTTCATTTGTGTTCCTGTCGTCCTGGAGGAAGGAGGTGGTGGTGAGTTGTCGGATTTTCTTTATTTTGGGGTTTTTCTTTGTTTTGCTTTTGTGGTGGTGGGCTGGGCGGTGTTTCCGTTTGTTCTTTTTTGTTTTGGTTTATTTTTTGGTTTGTTTAATTGGTTTGTTTATTTCTGGTTTTGTTTACTTTTTCTGGTTTGTTTGTGTAATTTGTGGTTTTTTCATTTTGTTGTTAGGTGTTTTGTAAGTGGTTTTGTATGTTTGTGGATGTTTTTGTTTGTGTTTTTGTGATTTTTGTTTTAATTAATGGTTTAATTGTTTGTTTATTATTATTATTTTTGACTGATTTTGGTGGGGTTTTTTGGTTAGTGTTTTTAGCCCCAGCGGTGCTTCAGGCGTTGTTGTTGGGGTGGGTGGCTTTCCTTCCCGCAGCCTGGCCTCGCTGGCCAGGTCGCAGGAATCCCAGCGGCATTTCAGGTGGTGTTGGGGAGGGGGGCTTTCCTTCCCGTGGCCTGGCCTCGCTGGCCGGGCGACGGGAACCCCAGCAGCGAAGGGGCTTTCCTTCCCACAGCCTGGCCTCTCTGGCCAGGTCGTGGGAATCCCAGCAGCATTTCAGGTGATGTTGGGGAGGGGGTTTTTCCTTCCCGTGGCCTGGTCTCGCTGGCCGGGCCACGGGAACCCCAGCGGGGGGGGGGCCTTTCCTTCCCATGGCCTGGCCTCGCTGGCTGGGCTGCGGGAACCCCAGTGGTGCTTTGCATTTCTATTTTTCACGCGCCAGCTTCCTCAGCATTCTGCCCGCTCATGGCGACAAGACACTGGGGCCTGTAGTTTTGCATTTGTGGTTTCTGTTTGTGCAGCGGGTTTTTTCCTGTGGCTTGTTTTTGATTGGCCATGGCACGGTTCCCAATGTTCTTTTTTGCTCGCGCCTCTCAGCCTGATTGGCTGTGGTGCGGTGTGGCGCAAAGAACGTTGGGAATAGAAGTCTTTTGTTTTTGTTTGCATTCGTGGGTCTCCTGCCCCACTGGCGCATTTCTCAACCCGACAGTTACCTGCGAACCCGGTTCGGGCAAGTGCACGAATGCTCAGTACAGGCTAGTATGGCCAGGTGTAGGATCCTTTGTCACATTCAAACGGTTAACGCTCAGATTTATAGGTAAAGATGAAGCACAGTAAGTAATATGTGAGTTAATTACAGTACAGTGATACCTCATACAACGTCCAAACTTGGTTCCACAAGTTTGGACTTTATATGGGTTTGGACTTTGTATGAGGCATGCAAAATCCTAGCCATGATGCCTCATACAATGTCCAAATCCTTGCCGTGATGCCTCGTACAACGTCATTTCCATAGAGATACAATGTACTGTAACAGCACAGACTTCAGTGCAGAGTCAAGGAAACAGACAGGAAACTGACAGAACTTTAAGAAATCATTGTCTAAAGGCCAAATACATTACAAAAACATGTCAAACAAACCTGATTTTAGGGAACAAACCATACAACAAGTTTTAAATTTTTGAAAACTTTATGAAGTGCAGGTTTAAAAAATTAACATGTCCCATCATACAGCATAGTGTTAATCTGCAGCCATGCGGACGACCATCCATTTTGTACAAGCTACTGTAAATAATTACTGGATGGAAGCAAGGACAAAATGGATGCCAACATGTCCCATAATGCAGCACAGTGTTAATCATCCAAACAGCAGCAAACACCAAACAATTGCCCACCCCACCAAACAGTGCCCCCCCAAAAAGACCAACATAAGAAAAATTATGGAGCATGCAATCTGTTTTTAAAAACCACAGCAGCAAACACCAAACAATCCAAAAACATGCTCAAAACCACTCCTAAACACCCTTCGCCTCGTGCAGAACCCACAAGAGCAATGCACGCATGCGTCCTGCCTTTTATACTGCACAGGCACAATGCAACCTGGGAAAAACCCCAATGCCTCATACAAAGTCACAGTCAATGCCTCTGGCTGTAAACAGAGATGAGCACTGAATTCTAGAGTTGGATACGACTGGCTTTCGAGCAAAGGCGACCTCAAGAGATTAGGAGCAACTGCTAAGAAAGCACTGTCCTTAGTACCTACCAATCTCACCAGCTCAGTGGGTGCCAAGCAGAGATTCTCAGACAACTTCAGTATTTTGGAGTTGCTGTGGTTCTGTAGCCTTTAAATACAGAGACAAATATCTGGGCAAACAATAATGAAGAAGGAGAAAATCTTATTTTTGTAAGTGAGGGGGATTTAAAATAGAGGCACCCATCTCCAATCATTTCCACCTAGATTTCAGGCTCTGTGGTTCAGTGAGAAGGTATGTGTGTTGCTCACATGGCACAATGGGTCTAACTCAGCGGTGCCCAAACCTTTTGGGCCATGGGCCAGTCACATGGTTCAGGGGGCTGGTTCCTATGGCCCGGGGGCCAGATTAGGCCCCTGATGCCAATTCATCCGGCCCATAAAGCCCTCATCGCTCCCGGAAGCGGAAGTAAAATGTGCCCGTATGGGCGTGTTTTACTTCCACTTCCTGGAGCGATGAGGGCTTTGCAGGCTGGATGAATTGGCATGGGGTGGATCCAGCCCCCAGACCGTAGTTTGAGCACCCCTGGTCTAGGTCCACATATTTACTTGCTCAGTCTCCAGTTCGCTTCCAAATATTGGGTGCATTGTAACAGATGGAGGCAAGTTCATACAGATGATAATTAGTACTGTCAGATGCAAAAGAGGGCAGCAATCCTATGTGTTTAGTACAGAAAAAATGTTTAGTAAATACATCTTGCACAATAAATTACACTTACTGAAATTCTCTCTTCTACACATTGTCAAACATCCAGGAGTCCGATCCTGTTTCACATCTGGCCAGTGTGTAACATTCTCTAGATCTCCTCTGAGCAAATGACTATTTTCTGAATTTAGAATGACCATTTGTTAGATTAATTATCATTGTAGAAAGCATGCAACCACATAGTGACATTTCAGCAGCTGAAATTCATCCCACAGATAGAACAAGGTGTTCTAGGCTCATCTGTGGACTATACTGCAGGAATGGCCATGTCCATAGGCATCTGTGGGTGACGCTAGTCTCAAAGTACTTAGCAAGTAAGTCACAGCCAGCAACTGATGCAATAGCTTTCAACCTTTGGTCCTTCGGCTGTTTCAGGCTTCATCTCCCAGAATCCCTCACCATTGGGCATGGTGAATGGTGCTTCTGGGAGTTGAAGTACAAAAAGTCTGTCAAAGAGAAGGTTCAAAACCACATCACTCTGAGACTCAAAATGAAGGAGTCTTCCAAACACCCATGAAAGTTCCTGTGAGGTCACAATAGTGATATAGATATATTGTTTGTTTTCACATAATGACTCAGTATGCTCATAATATGTACAAATGACTATACTCATCATATATAGTAACTAGCATTTTTTGCCTGGCCTTGCCGGGCAGGTTTTGGTTTTTTTACTGGGGGGGGGGGGGGTTTGGGCAAAGACACGGCAAGGGTGACAGGCAGGGATCCACCAGGGTAGGCTTCTCCCCTGACATATTTCTGCCTCTAGCCCTTGCCATTTTCCTTCCGCTGTTTCAAAAATAGCCCTCGAAACATAGGAGGGAGAATGTCTAGGGCAAGAAGCAGGAATTCATCAGGGGAGGAGCCTACCCTGGCGGATCCCTGCCTTGCACCTTCTCCTGGAGGGAAGTGGTTCATTTTCCTTGGTGGGCGGGCGCCGAAGTTTTCGGCCCCTGCCCTCCATGGAAGGCGATGGCTTCCCTCCGGGAGACGAAGGCTGAGAATGGAGTGCCATTCTCAGCCTTTGTCTCCCAGTGAGAAGCGGTTCATTTTCCTTGGTGGGTGATGGCTTTCCTCTGAGAGACAATGGCTGAGAACAGAGAGTCATTCTCAGCCTTCACCTCCCGTAGGGAAGCAGTTCATTTTCCTTGGTGGGCGGGGGCCGAGGTTTTCAGCCCCCGCCCTCTGTGGAAGGCGATGGCATCCCTCCGGGAGATGATGGCTAAGAACAGAGCGTCATTCTCAGCCTTCGTCTCCCAGAAGGAAGTGGTTCATTTTCCTCGGTGGGTGGAGGCCTAAGCTTTCGGGCCCCACCCACTGTGGAAGGCAATGGCTTCCCTCAGGGAGACGAAGGCTGAGAACGGTGCACATTTCTTGGCCTTCATCTCCCGTAGGGAAGTGGTTTGTTTTCCTTGGTGGGTGGGGGCAGATGTTTTTGGCCCCCGTCCTCCGTGGAAGGCGATGGCTTCCCTCCAGGAGACAAAGGCCGAGAATGGAGTGCAATTCTCAGCCTTCACTTCCCTGAGGGAAGCGATTCGTTTCCCCGCTACCCCACCGAAGGCGTGCGGGGAAAAGATGGGCCTCCCCACTCACAACCAAGGGAACTTTCCCCTGGTGAGAGCGGGATCGAGAATCCGACGCGACAGGCCTTCTTATGGGCCACGCCGGCCGCCTCACAGCTGAGGCCAGTCTCGATTGCGCTTCCCCATTCGCAACCAAGGGACGCTTCTCTTAGTTGTGAGTGGGGAAGCGCAATCGAGACTGGCCTCAGCTGTGAGGCATCATTGGAGCCGGCCGCCTTACAGCCGAGACCAGTCTTGATCGGGCTTCCCCACTCACAACCAAGGGACGCTTCCCTTGGTTGTGAGTGGGGAAGCGCGATCGAGACTGGCCTCAGCTGTGAAGCGTTGTGGGAGCCGGCCGCCTTACGGCCGAGACCAGTCTCGATCGGGCTTCCCCACTCGCAACCAAGGGACACTTCCCTTGGTTGCAAGTGGGGAAGCCCGATCGAGACTGGCCTCAGCTGTGAGGCAGCGTCGGAGCCGGCTGCCTTACAACCGAGACCAGTCTCGATCGGGCTTCCCCACTCGCAACCAAGGGACGCTTCCCTTGGTCGCGAGTGGGGAAGAGCGATCGAGACTGGCCTCAGCTGTGAGGCGGCCCACATGGCCCATAAGAAGGCCTGCCGTGTCGGAGTCTTGAACCCGCTCTCACTTCCCTTGGTTGTGAGTAGGGAGGCAATCGAGACTCTGATGCGGCAGGCTTTCTTATGGGCCACGCCGGCCACCTTACAGCCAGGAGGTAAGGAGGTCTTACTTTTGGGTGGGGCCTTATATTTCAAAGGCAGGGAATAAAAGGGGGTGTCCTATTATGGGAGGAGGTCCTATATTTGGGGAAACATGGTAGTAGAGGATTTCAGACAAGGTGGGACAGTGGCTTGGGCCAAAGACCGATTAAAAATCTTCATAAAAATTTCTGGCAGCTGTTCTGAGCAGGCTCTCAGTGCCCTACCAGCCACTCCATCAGAACCCATAGACTTGCTCGCATTTATCCCTTTTAATATTCGCCTCACTTCTCCCTCTTCCACCCTGGCAACATTCCCTAAGGGGAGTAATGATGATGACTCTGGCAACACTGCTGGATCCACTGCTGGTGTCACCTCAAATCGGGCAAAGAAGGTATTCAGCTCCTCCACCAGAGAAGCACTGCTCTCTACAGGCGATGAATTACTGGGTTTGTAGTCAGTAAGGTGCTGGATCCCCTGCCACACTTACCTGGTGTCGTGACTACTCAGGTGATCTTCAATTTTTCCTCTATACACAGCTTTTGCCTTCCTTATACCTCTCTTCAGGTTTGCTCTTTCTATACAATACAATACCCGGTCTTCAGTTCTAAAAGCAAAGTTTCTGGCCTTCAACAGTCTCTGAACTTCACTCGTCATCCAGGGCTTCCTGTTTGGATACATCTTTACATGCTTTTCCCTGGTGACATTGGCGGTGCAGAATCTAATATAATCCAGGACCGTTGATGTGTAGATCTCCAGATCTCGATGGTCAAACACATTCCAATCGGTCTCCTGGAAACAGTCCTGCAGCTGTTGAGAGGCTCCATCAGGCCACACAGTAACAGTCCGTGTTTGTATCGGGGCTTGTTTCCTAAGGGGTGTGTATGCTGGTGTCAAAAGCAGGGACGCATGATCTGACCTACCAAGGTGTGTCAAGGACTTAACCTCATATGCCCATTTAATGTTTGTATACACCTTGTCAAGAGTATTCTCCCCCCTAGTTGCACATTCAATCTGCTGATGAAATTTTGGGAATACTGCCTTCAAGTCTGTATGATTAAAGTCTCCTGCGATGATCAGCACAGCCTCTGGGTATTTGCTCAGTTTAGTATTGATGTTTCCATACAAAATATCCATGGCCATGCGTGCATTTGCAGTTGGTGCCACATACACCATCATTAATACTACTGCTGCAAATTCCCGGGGGAGATAAAAAGGTCTACATTCAATCATTAAAAACTCTACCTCCGGGGAACAGTGGCTATCCAACCTGACTGAGTCCTTGCACCAGTTGTGATTTACGAAGATACATATGCCCCCACCTTGTTTCTTGCAAGAATCTTTTTTCCTGTCCAACCGGTGTGTAGTATAGCCTTGCAATTCAATAGCTGTGTTGGGAATGAAAGAATTAGGCCATGTCTCTGTGAGTAGCAATGCACAGCAATCCCAAAATTCTCCCTCAGCTCCAACATGCAGCCTCCACTCGTCAAGTTTGTTCACCAAAGACCTCACATTGGAATAGAAAATACTTGGGAGAGGTAATTTATAGCATTGTTTTCTTATCTTTGCCCTCGTGTTCACATGGCCATTACCTCTACAGCCTCTTTTTTGCCTTCGCTCTCTCCTCCTCCTCCTCCTCGTCTTCCTCCAGGTTCGATGATTTATGATTTCTGGAATCTTGCAAGCCCACAGTTTTTCACACAGTTTTCCACACATAACACAGTCTCCACTTCTGCTTCTATAAAACAACAATTCCTGACAGCTATAAATAACCCTACTTAACTGACCCTGTCTCAAAAGCAAGGAGCTCTCAGCTGCAGTGTCTAAACGCGCTGCCATCTTAGTCATGGTAATTTTGGGGATACTTTCAATGATGTCTAACAATTGGTTTAAAAACCATCAACCCCCCCAAAAAAAACCTATCTGAAGAAATTATGTTTTATTTTGAGTTAACTGGTTTTTTTTTCTTATCAAAGAAAGACCAGATTTCCAAGCTAAAAGGGAGTATATTGATCACAGATGAGAAGAAGCAGACAGCATTGCCTGGCAGACTCTTCAGCTACCAAATAAAATAAAAATTGGGCCCTTCATTGCAAGTATGTCCAGCATTTGGGTTCTAATTATCTAGATTTGGGATTTTTTGTTGGACTACAATTCCCAGAATACATCTGCCAGCATGACCATCAATCCATCTAGCCTTCATTTCACATGCAGAAGTCAGAGGTCAAATTAGACATTACAAACAGCTCATTATTAGAAGAGGGAATTCCTCAAGTGCTGGAAACTTCTGATTTGACACAGCATGAGTTTTCATGCTTCCTGTAGTTTGCAAATGTTTTATAATCAGTCATCAAGAGAAAAAGAGAGGCTTCATTTGCAAGTATGATTTCTCTGACACAAAGGTCTGACTGAATCATTTTCCTGGAATACTTCCATGGTTTGCATTCTAATGATGGGTTGTCTTTACCATGTGATGTGACCGTGAGTGTACAGGTTACTTTAACACTCTTGTTAGATCAGCATCCTTCTTTGCACCTTCAGGCAGCAGGCTACTTTTGGGATTACAAATCAAGCAGCCTGCTTTTGCTTGGGCCTCAGGCAACTACCTCCCATTGTTTATTGATAGACCTGACCAAGACCTCTATCATACCACTCTCGCATCCTAAGCAAAAACAATTGTGTGTCTCTAGCCTTTGAGTGGCATTTTATTTAGTCTAAACTTGATTAAATTTATCAGACTGTGAACACCAGGCACTGCTCCGTTGTCTTTTTCTATATTTCATTACTAGCTGGTCATTTTATTACATATCTCTGCATTCAGCTAGGCTTGCCAGATTTTGAAATACACCTATTAAACCCCGAATCTATAGATAACATATGGGCAGTACTTTTTATTATTTTAACTTTTCCCAACTCAGTTTGATTTTATTTTGTTTCTTATTTCAAAAGGCTGGGTTTTTAAAACTGAAATAACGTGTTTCTCATACCACATGCATTTTGCATTGTTCATGTTTCTCTCCCCCCCAAAAAAGAAACCCATATCAATCACCTATTAAATACATAAGATTATACTAACTCACATTATAGTACAAACATTATTTTACAAAGGCTCAGAATGGCTTCCCACATAGGTAGTTTTTATACATTTTTTCCACTTCACAACAGAAAAGCATTATGAATAAATGATGTGAGGTAATATACATTTAAATTTTAAATGAGTCACTGATTAGGAAGCTATACTAAAGCACGGTAGACTGAGCTGCTATCCCTTTTCTTTTCAGCTGAGTTTTGACAAAAAAAATTTTTACAGGGAAAAATATGAAGCTTGGTCAAACCATCCCCTTTCCTTGTCTCACTTTTAAACTCTCACTTTCAATTCTTCCCCCTCCCATTTTGGACAACAGAATTACCACAATGTGCACACTTACTTGAGACAGGCCCCCACTAAACATAGTGAGTGATCATATCTCATATCCAACAATTTTATTATCAACACTCTTATCTGATCAATGATTGTAATAAAAATCTATCTATCTATCTATCATCAACTGTAAACTTTTCTCATATCCATTTCTCCATTTCTTTTGTTTATGGGTCAAGCTAGATTACAGTTAGCACTTCACTGGAAACATCTCCTTTAAGAAGTTAAGAAGCTAGTGTTTATCCTAACACAATGTTTCCTTATCTCTGCATTTCTTAGAATAGTTTCCTTCTGTTTACTGTTTGATTATCAGTACCTTAACACAAACTTTGTTTACAAGTCCAATTGGCCAGGCATGGAGCTTTGAGGGAATTGTGTGATTAGAGAGAAAAATGTGCTATCAGCTTCTAATAGTAAAGCTGGTGTCATGTCTAATTGGACCTGAGATGTAAAGAGTTTGCTTCATAGACCACATACTGCATCAGCTGTTCAGAACTCTCCTGCATTATTAGTATTATACATTATAACAGAAATGAAAGAGGCTTAGGTAAATAATTCACCAGAATTTGTAACTCAGGTAGCTGATGATCAAACACTGCATCATGAAAATGGTGGTTCCACTGTTCTTTTCTATTTTCATTGCACTTATTCAGAAGTTCTTCACATTATCCAAATGACTACCAAGGTGATCTCAATAGCATCATACCATAATCTGCTTTGATATGGGGAGGGGATCCCCTTTCAAGGGAAAGAGAAATTATCTAGCAGTTCCTGAAAGGTGGGACTCACCATTAGCAGTGGTGGTGACACAACTTTGATTCTCACCAGATTTTGTTTTCTCCATTGCAACAGCAGTGCACAGTGACTAGCAACTATGTTGGTAGTCAGGCCACCATTTCCTTCTCATTATAATCTAGGCCATTGTGGTGATGTTGGTGGAGAAGCTGTTGGCCCAAAATGGTGAAAAATCTTGGAAGTAAAGTAGCCTTTGGTTTGTAGGGGAGCAAAAAAATGAAAATTCTTAGAATGTTACTAAGAAAAATGTCTTGCTCAAAATTCCAATTCATAGGCATTTGTCATTCTTCGGGGATCAGTACCTTCCAGTTATTCCCAAATATTACATAGGAAGATTTTGTCTCTACTGCAAAATGTTTACAACAGAGTACCTACCCTGTAGCAGTTATGTGGACAGATAATGTTGTGTCCAGTGCCAATAAAAAAGTGAAGTCAGTAATAATTTGTATTCCAGTTTCCCCACAAGGTTCATTTCCCTGTGAGAAAAGCTTCCATTTTAATGTTCCTGTCTCAGGCCCTTTAGAGACCTTTTCCTGAGTTTTAACTGAATTTCTGGAGTTGGAGAACTAAAGAAAGTGAATAAGAAGAACTAATTACAGGCCTTAAAGGTACACAAATATTACTGCTACTTATATTATCCCTTTACAAAGCAGGGAAGGCTTTTTAAAAATGCTGTAGCAGGGGTGGCCAACCGTGGTGCTCCAGCTGTTCTTGGACTTCAATTACCAGAAGCCCAAGTCAGCACACATGCTGATCAGTTGGCCACCACTGATGTAGAGCAATTAAAAGAAGACAATCACTGATTATAACATAGACATCATATGGGCTTGATAGAGGTGGGATGGGCAAAAAAACAGAAGGCAAGAAATAGGATTAAAACAGTTCTGCTTTCCATTTAGTTGTTGTCCTTGTTAATATGGTGTTCTGCAGTAGACGCTCGGGAATAACTAAGGATTTTCTGGTTGCTGTTGAAGATCAGAGGGTGACTCCATTCACTTCTAAAGAGTCCTGGTGGTGCAGTGGATAAACTACTGTACTGCAGGCAAAACATTATGAGTTTGATCCTGACTCGGACTTACGGTTTACTCAGCCTTCCATCCTTCTGAGGTCTGTATAATGAGTCCCTAGCATGTTGGGTGCAAAATGCTAATTAACTTGTGAACTGCCCAGAGAGTGCACTAAGAAATATAGGGCAGTACAGTATATAATTGATATTGCTCTATAGTCAGAGGACAATTGGCGGAAAACCACTGCAACCCTTAGCATGGAATAAGCGCCATGATGTCTGGATGTGCAGCTGCTCCTCTAAGTTCTGCAGGATTTGGTTCCCCAACCTAGAAGCAGCTGCTCTAAGTCCTGCAGGAATGGATGCTCACCCTGCTGCAGCAGCTGCTAAGTCCCACCTGAGAACCCTGGGGAAAGTTTCAGGCCATCATTAGCTCCACCTAGAGGCTCTGGGTGGCTTAGCTATATAAGAACTAACCCATCCTTCCAGAAGCTGCCTTAGTAAAGGAAATCAGTAAACTAGCAGCTGTTTGGCTCCTGGATCTTATGCCTTGTTCCTGTTTGCCACTTTTGAAGACTACTTCCCAGTTCAAGATTCCTGGCTCCTCAAAGTATGTCCTCACCTTGCTCCATCCCCTGAAGATACTCTGCCTTGTCTGTTCTCCTGGCCATCTGACTTCTGGCTCATTTGGACTATACTCATTAGAACTATTCAGTGGCTTAAGTGGATGGAATGAGCTCCTGTCTTTGTCCCAGCTCCTGCTAACCTAGCAGTTTGAAAGCAAGAAATTGCAAGTAGATAAATAGGGACCTTTTTGTTGGGAAGGTAAAAGGTGTTCCATGTGCTCTGGTGTCTTGTCATGCCTGCCACATGACCATGAAAAGAAACAGACAGTGCTGGCTCTCCAGCTATGAAACAGAGATGAGCACTGAACTCTAGAGTTGGATACAACTGGCTTTCAAGCAAGGTTGACCTTTACCTTCATCATGTGGACTAATCCTCTTTCCTTGCTTGATTTGGTTTTGGACTCTGGACTGAGATATAGCTTACTAATGGGTCTTTTACCTAGTTGTCCTTTGTCATGGTGTTTATGTTGCCCTCTAGATGGTCATGCCTTGGACGCTGATACATGAGCATGATGGGGGTTAATAAATATATACAGCAAGTCTCCACAAAAAGGCTGTGAAGTGAGGAAGCCAAGTTATCTCCAGTGATTGGGGATTATCATAGAGCTTCTTAGTGTTCCTTCTCCAGCTAGGGAACCTGATGATCTCAGGGGGTCATGACCACTTCACAAATAGGAATATGGCCTCACCCAATGCTCCCACACCACCCCAGTAAAGTTTTCCCATCCTTGGGGAGTATAGGACTATAGCTTTGATTTGCTTAGATTCTATGTATGTGCATCCATTTGTACTTTGACATTTCCCCCATCAATTTAAGAGTACAGTAATACCTCACATAACGAACGCATCACATAGCAAAAAATTTGCTTAATGAAGCATTCATTATGCAAGGGTGATGCCCCGCATAACGAAAAAATGATTTGTTATGTGGGGGTTTTGGTATGGGAACCCCGGATAACCAACATTTTTTATTTGTTATCTGGGGAATCTCCCATTAGCTTTGCATAACGAAAAACCCGCATAGCAAAGGAACTTGCAGAACGGAGTTTTTTCGTTATGCAAGGCATTACTGTACACATATATTTTCCTAGCCTCAAGAGAATGAGAGATCTGAGGGGAAAAAACCTCTATTTCAAACTCATGGGTTTTTGTTTTATTTTGGCTGTGGTAGGAAAGAGATAGCAGAAATATGCAATACTGTGCAAAAGTCATAGGCCATCACCAGCTGGCTTGAGGAAAATTCAGTGAGTGATGGGGGGGGCATAATTCAGCCCCTGAGCCACTTAAACACACCAAAATTAGAGCATCTTATGCTGACTCTCCTCTCAACTCTCTCCAAGTTTGTTGACATTTGGAGTTAAGGTGTCTGAGTTATGGCTTCCAAATGACTCACTGAAATTTCTCCAAAACAGCTGGTGGTGGGCCTAAGACTTCTGCACAGTATTCTTTATACTTCTTTCCCTGGAGTTTCCTATTTGTAAGATTATGTCCAGAATAAAAGCACATTCCTTTTTTTCCGAACAGGCACTCAGCAAAACTACTTGTTTCGTTAACAGAACTGTGCAAATGATGATTCACAGATCAACAACTTTGCCATCCCAAAAGTATTGCTCTTCTTTGGAATTGAACTATTCATATTATATGCTGAAACAGTAGAAAACATCCAAAACACCCTCTCCAGAGGCAAATCACAACCATAGCTGTCTTAAGAGCATCTTGGAATCATAGATCTCAGAGACAATTAACTTACCCTATCTCTATTTGTTTCTTCTTGTGAGGTTCCACATCTCCCCTTTAACCAAGCTTGTCTATGTGAAACATTAAAGCAGAACTGTAATCTTTGGTACATTTTTATATGAAAAGATTATGAATACAATAAATACAGCCTCATTGTTCTAAGGAGAATTGCAGATTGTGTTTAAAAGGTTTTTGTTTTTTGTCTCTGTGCAGGCTTGAAGCTGAAACAGCACTCTGTCTGGGGGAAACTCCCAATAGTAGTGATGAGAGAGGCAGGGTACATAATATTTGCAGATTCTTTCTTCCCAGAGACAGGGGGGAAATGTTTTGGACTACAACTTTCAGAATCCCATAGCCATCCATGGCACTAACCATGTTGGCTGTATGATCCTGGCTGTTGCAATCCAAAGGAAAGATAAAATCAACATAAAATCTTGATTGTATATTGTACAAACACTGGCAAGTGAGAGAAAGGCAATTTCATCTGCTAGTAGGCATTTGATGAAAACAGCCAGCCTGCCTATACCCTGTTCAGCCTCTGCTTTCCCTTTGCTGAGCCACATGCCTTTCTTCAGGTCTGAAAATCTGATTATTGCTCAACTGATCAGTTGGCTGAAATTAGAAAAAGTAAATTAAACAATGGGAATATTTTGTAATTAGGTTTACCACTAGCTAATCAGCCAGAGCACATCCAGCGCTTCCACAAACTGACATCAGAAAAGAAGATTTGAGGGAAGGGAGGGAATCTTTCCAGTATGTGTGCCTGTGCTACCATTCCTCCTCTCTCCAATCCCAAATAATCCTTGCAGATGGAGTCCTTCTGAGATACAGGCTAGGTCTAAACCAGTTGTGTTGGTCCCACACAAAAGGCTCTTGAATAAACTTACCAGTCATGGAATAAAGGGACAGGTCTTGTCCTGGATCAGCAACTGGCTAAGAGACAGGAAACAGAGGGTAGCACTAAATGGATACTTCTCCAAGTGGAGGGAAGTAAAGAGTGGGGTCTCCCAAGGTTCAGTACTGGGACCCCTGCTTTTCAACCTCTTCATAAATGATCTAGAAGTAGGAGTAAATAGCAAGGTAGCCAAATTTGCTGATGACACTAAATTATACAGGGTAGTGAAAACTGTGAGAGATTGTGAGGAGCTCCAGAGGCATCTCTTGACACTGGGGGAGTGGGCAAAGCAGTGGCAAATGAGCTTCAACATTAGTAAGTGCAGAGTGATGCATGTTGGGGCAAAAAAACCCAATTACATTTATAAACTGATGGGGTCTGAACTCTCTGCGACAAACCAGGAAAGGGACCTTGGTGTCCTGGTGGACAGCTCAATGAAGGTGTCAACCCAGCTGTGCCTCAGCAGTGAAAAAAGCAACCCAATGCTAGGGATCATTAGGAAGGGTATAGAAAATAAGTGAGCAAGTGTCATTCTGCCTCTTTATAAATCTATGGCGAGGCCCCATCTGGAATACTGTGTACAGTTCTGGTCATCATACCTCCAGAAGGAGATTATGGAGCTGGAAAAAGTGCAGAGGAGGGCAACCAAAATGATTAGGGGACTGGAACACCTTCCTTACCATCTGAGGCTGCAATGGTTGGGCCTCTTCACTCTTGAACGACGGCGTCTAAGAGGTGACCTGATTGAAGTTTATAAAATCATGCACAGTGTGGACAAAGTAGATAAGGAACAACTGTTTACCCTATTGCACAACACAAGAACTAGGGGGCACTCCATGAAACTTTTGGGTACTAGTTTTCAAACAAATAAGAGAAAGTACTTTTTCACCCTGAGGATCACTGGTCTATGGAACTCCCTGCCAGAAGAAGTGGTGACAGCTGTCAGTCTTGACAGCTTTAAGAAAGGATTAAACAAGTTCATGGAGGACAAGGGTATCAATGGCTATAATATGGATACCTAAGAACAACCTCCGGGTTGGAGAGATAGGCAGGATATCTCTCAATGCCATTTCCAGGGAATCCTAAGCAGGTGAAGGCATCTGCTTGGGAATACCCTGAAACAAATGGTGAGCCACTGTGAGTGACAGAATGCTGGACTGGATGATGGGATGTGGCCTGTTCCAGCAAGGCTGTTCTTATGTTCTTATGTGTTCCCTTTCAGCACTTCACCTGATTCCCAAGAGGAACCCTGCACACTTTTTCTTTACTCCAGGTTTTCACATTGAGAATGGATTGCTGATTTTTAGGGATACTCAATGTAGAGTTTAGTTTAATTTAATTTAATTTAATTTTTGCACTTATATGCCGCCCACTCAGGAAACCCGACTTGGGGTGGCTCACATAGTACACAATCATAGTACACAATCATTGAGTTAGTCTGTGGATGTAGAATGTACCGGTAAACCAATGCTGATTCAGATATTACAAGGCCCCTTCTTTTCTATTCTTCTCTATCTAGGTTATTTCTGATTCCGGTAGTATACTTTTTAAATCAATAATTTCTCAACTACCTGTATGTTATGTGTACCACAGTTGGAATAGCAATTACATTTCTATACTGCCCCATAGCACTTAGTGCACTCTCTGGGTGGTTCACAAGTTAATTGGCATTTTGCCCCCAACATGCTGGGTACTCATTTTACCAATCTCAGAAGGATGGAAGGCTGAGTCAACCTTGAGCTCTGGCCAGGATCAAACTCACAACATTCTGGTGGCAGTACAGCAGTTTAACCACCATACCACCAGAGCTTTTCAAATGTAGAGGCAATCTAAGTGACTTTCAAAACAAATATAACTCCTTCAATTCCCTTGTTTTCTTAATAGGATGACATGCTGTCCAAAATACTTTTGCTTAGTGCAGTAAATTGTACTAGAGTAAGTTCATTAAATCAAGGGGGATTTGGTGAGTCAGCTCCTCCATTGATTCAAATGAGTCTATTCTAACTGTGACTTACCCATTCACAGACTTAGTGCAAATGATATATGTAACAACAGAATGTCTATAAACATAGATGCACCCTTGTCAGAAAAAGAGGGCTTTATGTTTTTATTACAGTCAGACACAGGTTCTCTGATAGAGTGATTTGTAGGATGTATGATACAGTGGAAGACGATGCTTCAATCCGTCATGTCAACCTGATGTGTGAAACATGGATCAACCAAGTAAGTATGATACAAAAGCCTTAAAAGTATGGGTTTAAATCATCACATTAAAATAGAATTGCTGTCTTCATCACCTCACAGCTGCCACAAGTTGTTTTTTTACCTCCTTTTAAAAAAAGTTCTTAGCTGGCTGGATAGTTAAGTGATTTAAGTATCTGGCTCCTATGAGAAGAGCTAGCCTGTGCATTTACAGGCAAGCTGTTCAGTCCCAAAGTGCCCCCAGAATTATTTTGTTTTATTTTATTTTTGAACTTTTATCCCACCCATCTAATAATAAATTCACTGCTCTAGGCAGCATGTTCAAATCATAAAACAGAACCCACCCACAATACAAACCAAAATTAAAAAAGATAAAACATAATACTCTTAAAAGCAATACACATTAGTTGGCAATGCAGACATGAGAGCTGTGATGGGGAGGGATGTCTCCAAATGCTTTCCTCACTCCAACCTCAAGAGATTTTTAAGGATCTAGGGCAGTGATGGCCAACCTCAGCACCCCAGGTGTTCTTGGACTTCAATTCCCAGAAGCCCAAGTCAACACACCTACTGATCAGGGCTTCTGGAAATTGAAGTTCAAGAACATCTGAAGTGCCAAGGTTGGCCATTACTGATCTAGGGAGTTGTCCTATGTGATGTACAAAATAGTATCTCTTCATATTTGCTAAGCTTGACCATAAGAATCCGCCAGATGCTGGTTCAGACCATTTCTTTAGTCCAGCATTGTCTTCTCTGACTGTCAACAGGTCTTTGGAGATTTTCTTCTGTTAGACTCCTTTTATCTAGAGATATCAGAAGGTGAACCTCAGACCACATGTGATTTATTACTGGAGAAGGGAAATGCCATCCTTACCAGATTTTTGGGATTGGCAGGCCCAGATTTCTGTGTAGGAACATCTGAGTAGAAAACATGTATTCTATTCATGAACCACACCCCACCTCTTTTCAATATATACCCGTAACCATGGAGTCTATTAGTGGAGTCCAGGAGTCAATTCTGAATGCACTGTGTGTTCTTATCTTTTTGTCAAGTCTTACTTTCCCCCTCCTCCAAGTTCTTGCCTAGATTTAGAATTATGCAGGAATATCGGCAAATGTCACAGGCAGACGTTTGTTTTTTTTACAACCACTCCAGCCTGCAAAAAGTTCAATATTTAGCTAGTCACTGTTCTACTTTATTAATCCTAAACATTCCCCTTCTGCTCCCAACCCCATACTCTTAGCAAACTTAATCCTGTCTTACTGCTGTACAAATATAAATTTTTTTTTGCACAGCAGTTAAATGTCTTCACCTAACCCTATTAAAACCCAATGACCATGTCATTGCTCTCAAATGAGGTCCAGATGAAAGTCAATATTAAATGTGCCTCTCAAAATCATATATTGCCATTAATTATTATTATTCCCAATCATAAATGGCTGTCTTCCCAAAGCTGCTAACCAAGCAGATAGTTGTATGGAAAAACATGTCTATAGTTTTCCCCCAAACAGCGTTTTCAAAAGTTCAGGGCTGAAGAACATACTCAAGGTGTGGACCTGTATACCAGGAGAAAGTGACAAGCTTCTTGACTATGCAGTATTGTTTAGACCAGCAGTTCTCAACCTTTTAAAGCCAGGGGCTGGGTCATGCTCCCTCAGACAACTTCGGGGGGTTGGTGGCCATTTTGCCCTTCCTCCACCACATGACACTTCCTGGTGTGGTGGAGGTGGTAGTGGGCCACATGAAATGGTGTCGCAGGTTGAGAATCCCTGGTTTAGATGTTAGGGAATAAATGGAACATAGCAGGACAGGTAAGATATGGTATTTTATTGATGTTCACTTTTCTGTTTTCCTTTTTATATTTGAAAAGTGAGGGAAAAAATCCTATGTACACTTACCAAGAGTAAGTCCTGTTATATTGAGCAAGACTTATTTTTTAAGCAAAAGATGCTATTCATGTCAGGAATATCTTCCCACTGGATACACCACTGACATGAGTAGCATCTTTCAGTCACACATTTTATTTTTGCAAATCAAATGTATTACTAGCAACACTGAATTTATAGGCATTTGAGCTACTCAGACTATGTCCATGCATCTGTCTCTTTCAATTTCTTTGCACTAGTTACTTCTAGTTTTAGCTATCTATTTTTTCTCTCTCTAGTTGATTTTTAAAGAATTTTCAAATGAATTGTAAACTTTTGAATGTTGAGTGTCTCAGTGGATAACTGGAACATTGTGTTAAGAAAATGTGATAACATGCTAGCAGAAAGTAAACTTGACTAGAATACTGGTGGGTCATTCAGCTGTATGTTTTACACCCAATAAATGATTACAGCCCCAGATATAATTTCTGTATAGAGAATGTTGTCTTCATAATAATATTGTAGCAATGGTTTATACATGCAACGTATTTGAATTGCTCTAAAGAGATATGCTCATAGTCTTTTTATTCTACTGCCCTCTAGCTGATCTTCCATATTGTTTGTATGATTCATTCTGCTCAGACTAGCTCAAAATTGCAAAGGTATTAAAGTACAGGAATCACCTTTGTTCTTACTAAGGTTGCTAGAGATGACAGGAAAAAAACCCAGCAATTAAATATAAAAAACAGTTATAATATTCCTTGAACAATACTCCATGGAAAATGTATGCCACCGTTCATTGGAAAGTATTGTTGTTTTAAATTATTTCTCCTTTTTCAACCAACACTCTCACAGATTTGGTTTATATTATGGCATGTTAATATCACTCTGAAAAAAAGTACCCATGGCCATTCCAGATGTCGTCCAGAGAAAAACAAAAATAAAATAGGGTTCCTCGAGCCAAGAACAGCACCTCACCCTAGAGCTGTGCTTTGTGTAGGCACCCACACACATAATTTCTTTTTAAATTAAATTGTGTTTTCAATTTTGTGCATGACAATAATGTCAGTCTCCATCTACAAAATGACAACTTGCTATCAGAACAGGGCAGCGGGGTGGGGTGGGGTGGGGAGAATTACAAATATCATTCCATGAAATATTCAGTGACTAAAGCAAGATGAACACACAGCAAGAATCTCATCTGGACTCTACCAGATGGGCTGTTTACCTGCTGTAAGAAGTAAGAATGTCTTCAGTCTGTGGCAGCTATGATGACTGGAGTAGTATAGTGTGGTTATTGCTAAAGGGTAAAATAAAGAAATTAAATTTAAAGTTACCTGGCAAAAATACCCACTGTAAATCTTCGATCCCACCCAAATGGGTGGTATAGAAATGTAATAAAATAAATAAATAAAATTAAAATCTTTTATATTTTATTGCCCTACTGAGATCTTGCACACTCAAGATTTCCTTTATTTTGATTGATTGATACCACCCAATTATGTATATATGTGTATGATCAGATGCTGCACATATTTCAAAACACATGATTCAAATGACTCTACCCAACCCATTCGCCATCTCTCACCCACAAAAAGAACACAACAATGAAAAAAAATGTCTACTACATGGTGACAACCAAAAAGAAGGAAAGTGATGGAATGGGATTACAAAACATTATAATTTTTCACTTCAGTTCTTTTTATAAATATGCTAAGTAATGGAATCCCACTCATTCGCACTAGAAGTTTATTCCAGAGACAGAGTGCCACTGCTGAGAAGGCACAGTTTCTTGTTGTGACTTTTCTTGATACTCTCAGTGTGGTTGCTCTCAGCAGTGAAGCCTGTGAAAATGTGTGATACAGTTGGATCTTCTTTGGTGATAAGCACGAAAGTCTCAATGGATGTGAAATGCTTGTGGAGTACTTTGGATCAGGAATTGTGATTGAAAAGCCCAGAAAGAAAACTTTCCCTACAGAGAGCAGAATCCTATAGTCTCATTACTTACGGGAAATCATTCAAGCTATTCCACCTAGAGTGTAGGATGTCCATCATATCACTTTCCCCATCCACAGGTTGAGCAACCTATTCCATCACATGAGGCACAATGATCAAAAGGGAGAAACCAACCATGCTATGGGTTTTTTCCTCAATAAGATTTTGGCCAGAATAATTTATGGAGTCAGAATCTCTAAGGTTGTGGTATACTAGGAAGGTTTCCATGCCTAATCACTAAATCAAGTATTCATCAAATTAGAGATAATCTGAAAACCTATTCTCTCATGAACATAATGGTACCAAACAGGACTAGGTAAAGGTAAAGGTCACCTGCGGATTCCCCATGCCCCATAGGGCATGGAACGGCCCGCTAGGAACCACCGCGGTGAGAGACGCTCCCTTGCATGTGGTTTCTGCGGCCGCCAAATTAAGGGGGGTGAATAAAGTATAGGGTTTGATTCACCCAATTACCGTGACCTGACCTACGACTCTGCCGAGTGAGCAGATAGCTAACTCCTGTCAGATATTAAGTGTATAACTCATCTCCCGGTTCGGGGGAAATCCCTGGCGCAAATAAGCCATGTTTGTCCCTGCCTAATCCCCAAGACAATGAGACTCCTAAGTCCATGTTTGCCCCAGTTAATTAACTTCCCTTTGAGGTGTTCCCCATTAACCCGGGTACGTGGGTGAGGTAATTTTCCTGTCAGATGACAGCTTGCCACCGTTGCTCTTTTTTCCCTATATATGATGTTGCCTTTTCTCAATAAAGTACTGATCTGATCCTGTTTCCTTGCCTCGTGTCGTTACTTGATCAGTCCTCCTCCGGGCTCCCCGGCCCTCAGTGGCCCTGATTCCTTCGTCTGGTGACCCCGACGTGATTTACTCGTGAGTAAAGGGACCCCGGAGAGGTCTACTCGTGAGTAACGATCCACGCGGTCCGGTTCTGCGCTAGAACCGCGACCCGTCACCCCGGAGGACAGCGCGGCGCTCTGACCGGCAGCCAGCCGAGCAGAGAGGTGGCCTGCGGCGAGGCATTCCAGAGAGACATTCCTACAGCTTACTCCCGCTTTCGAGGAGGTTGCCATAGAGGGAAACGCGTTCCGCTCAGGGCAGGCTGTGAGCCCCTGACATCGCAGAGGCCGTTAGAAGGGCCCGTGGCGGAAGGTCCACGCTCCGAGGTCTACCCCAGACACTAGACGTCCGAACCTGTTGCCTGCAAAGACGCGTCGATCTCCGTCCCGAGGAGGAAACTTCAGAGGACCATCGCAGGTAATATGGGGACTTGTTCTCATGGACCAAGTCCGTCCGCTAGCCAAAGAACTCGTGAGGAAGAGTTCAGAATCCTGGCCAGGGTTTTTCAGTTACGATTTCACAGCAGAGAGCTAGCGAGACTTTTGGCGTACCTCAGGGAACACTGCCTACTTTACCCAGAAGTAGGTACGTTAACCCTGAAGCTCTGGGATCAGATAGGAGACTGCATTCAGCAACCCCCGAGAGCTCCAGGAGGGATAGTCAGGACATGGAGGAAGTGTAGGAGACTCTTAGAGCAGATCGAGCCAGTCCGGGTAGAGGCCAATGAGCCCCCGTTAGAGAAATCATCAGACAAGCCAGTCGAACCGACTGCGCCCACGTCACTCTACCCGTCAATTAGCTATCGGCAGAGCAGCGTAGGGAGCCTTCCCGCGGTGACAGCTGCAGACGTCACCGAAGGAACGCAAGGAATGAGAGGCGTGGCGCTTCTCTGACAGCTCCAGGTTCCCTAGTTGTTAAGAGTGCCCTTCAGCGCACCGCCGAGATCGAGCTAAAGAAGGGGGAATTGTCAGTTGAACAGCTAGCTGAACTTAGGCAAATTTGTCCAATCCGAATGGAGATGGACGCGCTCACAGGCGCCCAACAAATCGTCCATTCCCCAGTCCCGTACAAGCTTCTCATGGCTTTACGGAAGGCAATCTCAGAGACAGGGCTCCAAAGTCGTTTTACCAGGGGCACGCTTCAGCAGGCGTGCGAAACCACCATGTGGATTCCCCATGACTGGAAGGCCGTCATGAGGATGATGCTAACCCCTAGCCAGTACATGATCTGGGACAGTGAGTATCGGCTCGAGGCTCAGGCCAGAGCCGCTAGGATGGGAGGCGCGGTAATTGCTGAACAGCTATATGGTTCAGGTGCCTTTGAACCCATCCAGGCACAGATCGCCTTGCCTCTAGCCACCCTAGAGATGTCGGCCGAGGCCGCCTATAGGGCATACTTCAAGGTCCCAGCGACTGGCAAAACGGCCAAAAATTACACTGCGATCAAGCAGGGAGCCCAGGAGCCCTACATGGACTTCATCAATCGCCTGGAAGAAGCAATCACCAGGCAGATTGATAATGAGCAAGCCCAGCAAGAGCTCATGATTAAGCTAGCCAAGGATAACGCCAACTTGGACTGCCGTAAGATCTTGCAGTCCCTGGGCAATCGCCCTGACATAACCTTAACGGACATGATCCGCGCATGTTCCGACGTTGGCACAGACTCCTACAAGATGGGTCTGCTAGCGGCAGCCGTGCAAGGGGGTAGAAGATCTCATCCTAATGGAAAGACCAAAGGGGCATGCCACTCCTGTGGCAAGGTCGGACACTTCGCTAGGGAATGCCGATCCAAGGGAGGCGGACAAAAGTCCGGCCGTCCCAAGGCTCCAAACACCCCCTGCCCAAAATGCAAAAAGGGCTATCATTGGGCCAGGTTTTGTCCGAGTCCGGGAAACCGGAATCCGGGCACGTCTCTGGCCCCAGTCCAAACAGAGGCTTCCTTCACCCAGATCCAGAACTTTCCAGAACTAGACTAGATTCTAGGCACGATCCAGGCACTGCGAGGGCTCAGGCCAGCCCCAAGGGTAGTACAGGGCTAGAATTGACTTGCCAGGCGGACGTTACATGCGACCTGCCAGGCACAGTCTATCTGGTCGATTCCCAGTACATGGGTCCCCTGCCCAGAGGCTTTTTAGGTTTAGTTTTGCCCCGTAGTGTAGCTGGTGCACGTGGAATTTTCATAATTCCAGGAGTCATTGACTCGAATTTTTCAGGCATTCTCCAGGTTCAGCTCTGGACACACCTGCCCCAAACAATTCATAAGGGAGACACCTTAGCGCAACTGATCATGGTTCCTTGTCACTCGCCAGCAGGCAGCCAGGGAAGGCTCAGTGACAGCGCAAGTGAGGCAGTGCAAGGATACCAGGTCTTAACGACAGTGGAGAACAACATTGAGTGGAAGCAGCGCCCCGTTATCGAGGTATTTTTGAACAAAAGAGTGTTCTCGGGGTTACTCGATACCGGAGCAGATGTGAGTGTGATAAGCAGGAGCCAGTGGCCTAGGGAGTGGGCCATTGAGCCGGTCTCCGATGTGTGTGGGGTAGGTGGAGTTCAGGAAGCGTTTAGGAGCCGAGAGTGGGTGGAAGTCACAATCCCAAAGGCTGAGGGCACGGCGGTAATTCGGCCGCACATTCTTGACGTGCACGTCAACCTTTGGGGGCGAGACATTCTCCAGCAGTACGGCGCCACCCTTACCTTCGGGTAATGGCATTGCCACTTAAATGGCTCACCGATACTCCGGTCTGGGTAGAACAATGGCCGGTAGTGGGAGAGAAATTAGTTGCTCTCAAGCAGCTAGTGAAAGAACAGCTGGACGCAGGACACATAGAGCAGTCCACAAGCCCCTGGAATTCGCCAATTTTTGTTATTAAGAAAAAGTCGGGGAAGTGGCGACTCCTCCACGATCTCAGAGAGATCAATAAATGTATCCAGCCGATGGGTCCACTTCAATGCGGCATCCCTAATCCTAATATGATTCCCGAGGGGTGGGAGATTCTAGTCGTAGATCTCAAGGATTGCTTTTATACAATCCCCTTAGACCCCAGGGACCGGGAGAGGTTTGCCTTTACGGTGCCGGTCGTGAACCACAGTGAGCCCACACTCCGTTACGCGTGGAAATTTTTGCCACAGGGCATGCTCAATTCGCCCACCCTGTGCCAAATATACGTTCACGACGCGCTGGCAAGGTTTCGAAGCCTCTACCCACAAGCGATAGTTTGTCACTTTATGGATGATATTTTAGTAGCGTTGCCACAGCTTGGCAGCACAGTGTTTTCAGACCTCCAGGCCAGCCTGGGGGACAAAGGTCTACTCATTGCCCCTGAGAAAGTGCAGAAGTCCGAGCCCTTCTCATACTTGGGCCATCGGCTTCTCCGCTCTTTTGCAGCGCCGGTTTTGCCTCAGATAAATCTACAGGACTCAGTCGCCCTCGTAGAATTACAGCAGATTTTAGGGAACATTAATTGGGCCAGACCGTACTTCCGATTGGATACGGATCTTCTAAAACCGCTCTTCTCGCTGCTAACTTTAGGTAAGCAGCCGGCAGACCGGATAAAAATTTCTCGAGACGCGCGCTTGGCGCTCGAGAAAGTGAACCAAGTTCTCAGCCAGAGGTGGGTGGATAGGATCGCCCGGGGGCCATATGCCCCAATCCTGAATTTGTACATCGTACGGTCAGGATCCATGTTCACTGGGGCGCTAGGAGTAGACTCAGAGAAGGGAGCGAAAATTGTGGAATGGGTCTACTTGCCTAATACATCCTCACGGAACATCGTTCCGCCCCAGGAGCTAGTTTCCGCGGTGATTTACCACGGCAGGCTGAGAGCTAGGGACATTTCAGGAAATGATTTGGCCAAAATTGTGGTTCCGTTTACCAAGGAACAAATTCATCAGTTAATGCAGCTAGGCGACTCGCTTCCGATAGCTTTGGAAGGCTTCACCGGCAGTTTAGCCTATCATTTGCCCAAAGACCCCAGACTCGTTTCACTTCAGACAGGAACAATCAGCTTGTTCGAATTGCTCTCGCTGGTCCCACTTCAGGGGGCCAAGACAGTTTTCACCGATGGGGGACGCACATATGGTGTCCTGAGCTGGCAGGAGGGCGAAGCTTGGCGCACGCTGCTAACTCTCCCACAGAAGTCCGCTCAGCGGGCAGAGTTGGCAGCCGTGAACCTTGCCTTGCGCACCTTTGCCCAGGAACGTTTGAATATCATTACTGACAGTTTGTATGTAAGGAATTTGCTTCACAGTCTACCGGGAGCTTACATTACTCCCGCGATAGACAAAAATTTGCTTAGTTTGTTTCTCACCGCTCAATTTCATTTGCGAAACCGCACGGAGCCGCTCTATATTGCCCACATTCGAAGTCACCAAGACCTACCGGGTCCGATTTCCGCGGGCAATAGCAGAGCGGACGCGGCCGCAAAGGAAATTCAGCAACGTTCAGTGTTGGGAGTTTTTACTACTCCAATCCAAAGTCATGCCTTTTTTCATCAAAACGCCAAGGCGCTCGCCAGACAGTTCAATCTGCCACTTTCTCAAGCCCAAGGCATAGTTCGCTCTTGCCAGCATTGTGCAGGGGCACCGGGGGGGCCCTCGTGGGGGGTCAACCCACGAGGGACAGAGGCTAACCAGGTGTGGCAGATGGATGTCACGCATGTGCCGCAGTTTGGCAGGTGGCAATACATGCATGTTTGCATAGACACTTTTTCACAGTTCGTTTGGGCTACGGCACAGAAAGGGGAAACTGCGACCCATGTGGAGCGGCACCTCCTTTCCTGCATAGCTGCCATGGGCAAACCACGGCACATGAAAACGGACAACGCGCCGTCCTACAGCTCTAGGCAGTTGGCCGCCTTCATGGCCACATGGGACATCAAGCATACATTTGGGATTCCCTACAATCCGCAAGGGCAAGCGATTGTAGAGCGGGTCAATCGGACGCTAAAGTCCTATATTGACAAACAAACAGAAAGGGGGGAGCCACCAGCCCTCCCCAAGTCACAGGGAGAAGCTCAGTTCTGTCTCAACAAGGTATTGTTCACTTACAATCACCTTAATGTTTTTTCGGATTGTACGCCGCAGGAGAGGCATTTCCGCCGTTCGGAAGCTCTCCCGCGACCTATGGTCCGGTACCGAGTGCCACCAGACCCTTCTTGGAGGGGCCCGGTGCCGCTCATAACCTGGGGAAGAGGGTATGCTGCAGTTATGTCTCCTACAGGTGTCATCTGGATTCCAGCCCGGTGTGTCAAGCCCCACTTGGAACCACATGGCGTGGAACCAGGCCGGCCCGAGTCCGATTCCGGAGATGAAGGACCTCGCTCTGACCGAGAAGATCCGCCGGAGGAAACGGCCGCCGATGCCCAAGATCACCTGGGGCTCTTTGCAGTGACGCCCAGGACGCCGTCCAGCGCGAGGAGAAGGAGCCAACACCGGAGAACCTCACAGCTGCAGTTTTTGCCCAGATTCATGCCAACACAGCGGCAATCACCATCATCCTGGCCCTTTCCCTGCTTTTGGGGGGAGGCGTTCAGGCTACTCCAATCCAGGCCGACGGCTTGCCGCCTGGTGAAGATCTTTCCGCACGAATGCGGTACAACTTGTGGGAAAGGTTGGCGGGTCTCGTCAACCAGTCCGATTTTTGCTTAAAGCAGGACATTGGTTCTGCATCTATCCTCAGCACCTGTCTCATCCCCGTGTGCCATGCTCTGAACGCACGCACCAAGGATGGCGACTGGCTGTTGAAGGCGTTCTTTGGCCCACACACTCCCACCACCTTCTCAGCATATGCACGCTGGGGGGGATTGCGACTTACATCAACCTTGCCGGCTGACGCAGCCACTCTTCATACCCCCCGAGTGGCGGTCAGCCCGGACGCTGCCTGTACCCGAATGACCGGCTGCACCTCAGGCGGTCCGACTCGGCGCCGCTGCCTTGACCCCGGCAGCGGCAACTGGTCTTGTAGTAAACCAGAGACACTCATTTCGCTGTACGCTCATGTCACCCTACCTTCAGGGTGGTTTTTCACCTGCAACCAGTTCACATGGAACTATATCCCTGCGAACCTGTCGGACTCAATGTGTTGTATCAGCCGTTTGACACTGTTACTTCCTACCAAGGACATGATTGCCCCAAGTGTAAATGACACAAATGTACCAAATGTTGACATTTCCCCACTCATACGGCACACACGCACAACCCAGTTAGACAGCTCTTGTGACAGCAGCTTTAGGGTAATGAGTCCCGCTGAGTATGTATCACTAGCAGTCAGCCTTGTCGGCGTGCCAGGCTTGGCCGTCGTCAACGCACGGAGGATTGGCCGCTTAGCCTGCGGTTTGGCCAAAGCCATTAACCCACCTCCACAGCGATAGCGCTCCTCAATCAGGAGCAGGCAGAACTTCGCCATGCCGTTCTTGACAATCGAGCGGCTATCGACTACCTCCTCTTGCTGCACCACCTGGGTTGCGAATCTTTTCATGGAATGTGTTGTTTCAATCTCACTGATAACTCCCGTAAGATCCAAAGCCAGATCACGGATCTCCACACCATAGTTGCAGGCATTACAGAAGGCTCCGCGTGGGGAGCTTGGTGGAGTTCCCTGTGGAATTGGATGTGGTCATGGATCCCCTGGGGGTGGCTGCAAATGGTGCTTAAAGTAGTGGTGGGGATAGCCATACTAGGCATTACACTCTGCTGTTTTGCTCAGTGCATTCCCTCGCTGATCTCCAAGTGCCGCCCCAGAGAGAAATCTCGTGACGTCATACCCGCTCAACAGCTGACGCCGCTCTTGCGCAAGGTCGCCAGTCAGGTCCTTAAATAGAAAACAAAGGGGAGATGCGGATTCCCCATGCCCCATAGGGCATGGAACGGCCCGCTAGGAACCACCGCGGTGAGAGACGCTCCCTTGCATGTGGTTTCTGCGGCCGCCAAATTAAGGGGGGTGAATAAAGTATAGGGTTTGATTCACCCAATTACCGTGACCTGACCTACGACTCTGCCGAGTGAGCAGATAGCTAACTCCTGTCAGATATTAAGTGTATAACTCATCTCCCGGTTCGGGGGAAATCCCTGGCGCAAATAAGCCATGTTTGTCCCTGCCTAATCCCCAAGACAATGAGACTCCTAAGTCCATGTTTGCCCCAGTTAATTAACTTCCCTTTGAGGTGTTCCCCATTAACCCGGGTACGTGGGTGAGGTAATTTTCCTGTCAGATGACAGCTTGCCACCGTTGCTCTTTTTTCCCTATATATGATGTTGCCTTTTCTCAATAAAGTACTGATCTGATCCTGTTTCCTTGCCTCGTGTCGTTACTTGATCAGTCCTCCTCCGGGCTCCCCGGCCCTCAGTGGCCCTGATTCCTTCAGTCACCCTTGTTCGAAAGCCAGTTGTATCCAACCTCTTGGGTTCAGTGCTTATCTCTGTTTCATAGCCAAAGAGATAGGTACAAAAGAATATGGCAGCCGCGGGGGGGGGGGAGACCCTACTCTTTTAAAACAAACTTGCCAATGACTCAATTTCAAATTATACTGGCAGGTTGCAACAATGTAAGTAAAGCCTATGTGGTTAAATCATAATTGCATTTTTAATCCAATGTTCAGTCCTATTTGCTGCATTTAACGGAGTTAAACAGACTTATGCTGGAGTCATATATGCCCTGAGATCAAGTTTCTCTCCCTGCCTCTCCCCAACTATAATTGTACAGTGGAACCTCAGTTAATGTAATTAATGTGTTCTCTGGGACATTTCTTACAGCAAAAATTATTTTAACCAAATCTCCCATAGGAACACATTGAATGCAATTTCCCATAGGAATGTATTGAAAACCAAAATACATTAACCAAAATGTGGTTTCCCATAGGAATGCATTGAAAACCAATTAATCTGTTCAGAAAAAAATTCCGTAAACTGAGCCACTATTTTCTATGGATTTCCTTTTGTTATGCGATTTGTATGTTAACTGAGCTGTTTGTTAACTGAGGTTTCACTGTACACTGCACCCTCAAGGCAGTTCTGGGTTATAGTACTTCACCTCCCTTATTGCCTCCGCTGATAATTGCCCAGCCACCCTGTTTCGGGTGACCAGGTCCCTCCTGGGTAGGGCAGGGCCTGTGCCTGGTTGGCAGGGATCGACTGAGGACTTTGCTGACCATCTGGTGGAGAAAATCGATCGGATTTGCTCGGGGTTCAAACTTGGCATGGACGGGAAGGATCTGGGGGGAGCCAGTGCGCAGTCTTGCGGTGTTACCTGGGATCGGTTTGATCCAGTTGCCCCAGATGAAGTGGACAGGCTCCTTGCGGCGGTCCGTGCCACTAATTGTCCATTGGATCCCTGTCCCGCCTGGCTGGTAAAAGCCTCTAAGATAGTGACAGGTGGCTGGGTCGGGGCTATAATGAACCCGTCTTTTTGAGAGGGGATGTTTCCTGCACTGCTGAAACATGCTCTTGTGCGCCCCCTCCTGAAGAAGCCTTCCCTTGATCCAGCAATACTAACCAACTACAGACCTGTCTCCAACCTTCCTTTTTTGGGGAAGGTTCTGGAGAAGGCAGTGGCACATCAGCTGCAGGGGGTACTAGATGAAGCGGAATATCTGGACCCATTCCAGTCAGGATTCAGACCTGGATATGGTACTGAGACTGCATTGGTCGAGCTGATGGATGATCTCTGGCGAGAGCGGGATGGCGGTCATCCGTCCGTCCTTGCTCTTCTTGACCTCTCAGCGGCCTTCGATACCGTTGACCACGGTATCCTTCTGGAACGGCTCCAAGGATTGGGGATCCAGGGCACGGTGTGGTCTTGGTTTTCCTCATTTCTGAGGAGCCGGACCCAGTCAGTGTGGTTGGAGAGTGAGAGGTCGAGTCCTAGGCCCCTAAAATATGGGGTGCCTCAGGGCTCGGTACTCTCTCCTCTCCTATTTAACATCTACATGAAGCCGCTGGGTGAGATCATCTGTTCCCACGGGGTGCGGTACCACCAGTACGCAGATGACACACAGTTGTACATCTCGGCCCGTGGGGACCCCAGTGATGCAGTCAAAGTCCTTTCCAGCTGTCTGGAGGCTGTTGGGGTCTGGATGGGGGCAAATGGGCTACAGCTGAATCCTAGCAAGACTGAGTGCCTATGGATAGGGGGTCCTGCGTTATGCTGGGAGCTGCCATCTTTGGTTTTGGATGGGGCTGTTTTGCCAACCTGGTGCGCAACTTGGGGGTCCTCCTGGATTCGCGGCTGCTGCTAGAAGAACAGGTGGCGGCTGTGGCCAGGAGGGCCTTCGCCCAACTTCGGGTGATTCGCCAGTTGCACCCGCTCCTGGACCGGGACTCTTTGCTCATGGTCACTCACGCTCTGTGACCTCCAGACTAGACTACTGTAATGCGCTCTACATGGGGCTGCCCTTGATGACCATTCGGAGGCTGCAGCTGGTCCAGAATGCCGCGGCCTGGGTGGTGATGGGGTGTGGACGTTATGCCCATGCCTCACCACTGCTTCGGGGGCTGCACTGGTTACCAGTTTGTCTCCGGGTGCAATTCAAGGTGCTGGTTTTGACCTTTAAAGCCCTACATGGTAGTGGGCCAGGGTATCTTAGAGACCGCATTGCCCTAAGGACGTCTGTCCGTCCAACCAGAGCGGACTGGAGGGGCTCTCTAATTGTGCCATCAGCCAGGGGGGCTCGCCTCTCTGGCACAAGGAGGAGGGCCTTCTCCGTGTCTGCACCGGCCCTTTGGAACCTCCTGCCTGTGGAATTGCGTCTCCAGATGGAGTTGTTGCCCTTTAGGAAGGAACTAAAGACCTGGCTGGCGGGCCAAGTTTGGGGTGCGGGTGGGGATGGGGGTACCATTGGGTGGTTGGTATAGAGAAGTGTGCCTTCCCCCAAGGTCCCTTCGGTTCTTGCACACCTTTTAGGGGTGGGTTTTTTAACTTTGTTTTATTATGTGTCTTTTATATATTTACTGTCCGCTATGTAAACCGCCCTGAGTTGGGTTGTACCTGAGTGGGCGGTATATAAGCGTGAAAAATAAATAAATAAAATAAAATAAATAAATATAGTGACACTTTTTAGGGCTTTGTAAGTAGAGAATACTCAGAAGAGGTTTATCAATCCCTCCTTCCTGGGGTATCTCAAGGCCATACAGGCTACACTGCACAGTGGGGAACTGAACTTCCAGCATCTGGTTCCACAGACAGATACCTATCATTGAACTATCCAGCCAGCTCCAAGTATATTTCTGTGTCTCATAGAGCTGAACTGTAAGGCCAACTTTATGAGGCACAGGAAAATATCTACTGTATAGGCAGGTTGCTCTTAACAAAAAGTTATATTGTTCTGAAAGTATCTGAAGCATCTGTTTCCTCTGCTAGTTCCTGGAGTGTGCACCTTGCAACACTATCTACAATTTATATACCAATGTATTATAACAATATTTTACAGATAATATGAAAATACAGTCTACAATATGTCTTCTTGAAAACTACATGTATCTGAACCTACTTTACATATTACAATCGTAAGAGTGAAGTTGTCAAGCCACAGACCGATATGATATATAATTGCTGGAGCAATAATAAGATATAAAGACTTCTAAAGACGTGTTCTGGCTTTATTCAACAACACGAGTCACTTCGTCACTCTGCTGAATAGAGAACATCCACATTATTTTATTCTTCCAATTTGTTACAAGTGGATGTGTCATATTTTAACAAAAAAAGACATATTATGCTTGGGTAGACCACTCTGAAGGACTGCAGTGGTTCAAGTGGCTAAGACGCTGACTGGAAGGCAGGAGGACAGCAGTTCAATTCCTGAGAACTGCAGGATGGAATGAGCTCCCGTCTTTGTTCCAGCTCCTGCCGACCAAGGAGCTCGAAAGCAAGAAATTGCAAGTAAATAAATAGGGACTACTTTGGAGGAAATGTAAACAGCATTCCGTGCCTGCCACATGACCACGGAAACGTCTTCAGAAGCAGACAGTGCTGGCTCTTAGGCTTTGAAACAGAGATGAGCACTGAACCCTAGAGTTGGATATGACTGGCTTTCGAGCAAGTGTGACTTTACGGGCGCATTTTACTTCTGCTTCCAGGAGCGATGGGGGCTTTGTGGGCCGGATGATTTGGCATTGGGGATTGCATCTGGCCACTGGGCCTTAGAGATCGGCTCCTTGAACCAAGTGATCTACCCACTGCCAGAAAAGTTTGGGCACCCCTGCACTAAGGCATCACAGCTGAAAAGCTACCATTTAGTAAATAACAGTATATATTAGTAATATGATCTTGCCTGGTTTTTAAAATTAGGATGGGAGGGTTTTCTCTCTGTCTGTCCCACCATCCTCACATGTTCCACTGGATAATGACCCAGAAGAACACTTTACCCGTCACTGCCCCTAAGCTGTGAGGAACCCCTTCCCACAGGAGGCCCTTCTGGAGGCAGACAAAGACTTTCTTTTCTGACAAGATTTTTCTTAGTAAGTGACTGGCTAAGGCAGGATTGGTAAAAGTAGGCTTGTTGTTTTAACATTTTTAACATTACATATTTCAATATTGTAAATAAACTTTGATTCTCTTGTGGAGAAGTCTATAACAAAATAAATATTTTCCCTGCTAGGTAACAGCTAGGTAGATAACTTTTCCCTTTCATTCGATTTCTGCTGTTTAATGTAGTTGAAAGTAGATCTAAAAAAAGACTGCTTGTTACAGCTTATGGATATCTCGCCGCCCCCAGTTGGCATTTTATAGCTGAAACCTCCAAGGTATTGTTCCAGAATTTGTCTGAAATTGCCTTAAAAATTGCTCAAGAGCATTAGCTCATCTGAGAGAAAGCCTTCCTGACTTATAATGACTCAGAAAGCTCAACATTTATATCAAGCAAGCCTACAAGGAAAATTGTTGAATGGGGTAGAAATGAATGAAGGTTCCTTCTCTATAGTGGAAGATTACTTTGATGATCAGAGTCGAAGCCTGAAAAACTACAAATTAGCTAGGGTTTTACTGTATCTACAGAAGCATTTTTCTAACCTCAGGGATCAACTATTGAATGCACATTATATGGGGTGCCCTATCAGTGTGTTCAGAAACATCAGCTGGTGTAAATTGCATCTGCCCACTCACATAACATCAGACCTGAGTGTAGGCAGGTGCCCAATTTTGCCCCAGGGTTGCATTAGCTTCCTCTTAGCTTCCGACTGAAATCTATGATTTTGTGATAACATATACATATCTATATAAGAAGGAAAGAAAGAAAGATGTTGCTAATGGCAATGTACCTGTAGTTCTAAAAATTTAGGCCATTTAAATGTCATATGCAGCACCTTGAAAGCCTATGACATATATGATCACATTATATTCTATTTTCTCTAAAGAACAAAGCACAGCAAGCATACTCACTCACCTTCACACAATTGCTTTGTGACATGGACGAAGTTAGAAAAGGTTAACTGAGCAGAGTTTTTGTGAATGAGTGAAGAAATCTAGGTCTTATTTATTTATTTTCCTAATCTGGCTGGTGTACAATATTAACGACTTTCCAAATTCTAAAGCCAACAGATGCTCTCCACATTGTAGGCGCACCCCCCAATAAAGGACTCAGACACTGATGAAAGTGGATAACGGCATTGGGCCACATTTATTGATTCATGCCCTAGTCCGAATTATAAATTTCTATTGGTAATTGACCAATTATAATTCTTAAGGCAAGCAGGCCGAAGTAACACTGGTAAGGTACCACCCAAAATTGCCAACGGCAATTGTTACAATGTATCTATTTGTATCAATTTGTTTGTTGACAACAAACAAATTGTTGACCGTAGTCAATATCTAACTAATGGCCCCACCCTCTGACGCGTATCCGTAAAATCACGGGGTGATGCATGCTGTCTAGCTGTAGCCATCACCCCGTCGCCTAGTTCGTCGTTGACCGGACAACGTTTAACCAACTTATGCCTGTCTAGTGTTGTCCAGTCAATTGCGAACCTGCCGGATACCTGTGGGTCATAAATGTTTACCTTACCAGTGCTACCCGCCACACGGAGGGGCTTCAAAGAAGGCTCGACGCCCCCCCCAGACCGTCAGCTCGGTCAACAGGCCTGCTCGCCAATCACCCAACAGGAGGTCCATACCTCCTCGCGACAGATGGACCCCATCCCCTGCGTAAAGGTCATAATTTTGCAGACTAATGGCGGGGTGACGACTGACCCGCCCCCAACCCCTGTCGACAAGGAACCGGGCAACAGCCCTGTTTACCATGCGTCTAGCACGGTCAAGGGCCTGGAGGTCGAACCCTCCTCTATAAGTGTGCCGCGGCACCATGTCTGACCAAACGAGGGTTGTGGCGGGCCACACGTAATGCAGGTAGGCGAGGTCGCCGCAAATCGCATGCTTCAGCGATAAGCCAGTGACCCGACCTAAATCATTTCCCCCAAGGTGTATGATCAGAATGTCAGGCGGGTCAGCATTCCGGCCTGAAAAAAGGAATGGCAACAGCTCCCGCCATAACATCCCGGGCTTACCATACCATGTGAGACTTGCGTATGCACCCAGTCCCAGTTGGGGTCCCCACTCTGTCGCCGCTGCATAACGCGCTGCCCTGTGCACGTAGCTATGGCCCACCAGCTATACTGTCACCGGTGTAATACGACACCCAGGGTCTGTCAAGGAAAAAACGAGGGGAGAGAAAAGATGTGGTGACTAGACTGGTACTCACTGTGGAAGAGGGCGGACATAAAATTGAAAACATTGCGATCCCCACCTCCCCATACGGCGTATTTCAGCCCCGGAGTACCCAAAAGCAGCTGCAGTGGAAGCCACCCCTATTCTGAATGAATGGGTGCCATAACGGGCCCCTGGGAGGCCAACACTGGCCAGCGCTTTGCCTGTCACCTTCCAAAATTGAAATTTAGTAAGGGGAGACCCATCTTGGTGACAGAAAAACGGGCCATGGTGCGTGCCACGCAGTGCAAGGAACTCCTGTAGGGCACCAACCGGACAGATGTCTGCCAAAGAACACTGTAGCAGTCTTACTCCACTGCCTACGCCGTGCTGATCTGTCTTAGAGGAGCGTATCCTCAACTGAGCCCAGTCTTTGGCAACATAGACATCTTCGAGTTCCAGTGCCCTACGACTTGCATCCGCCTTAGACAGCATCACAAGCTCGCTGATGCGGAGTGCTCCAAAAAAGGCCACCGTTGTAGCCGCATGAAATAGGGCTGCCTCATACCTATCAAAACAGAGGTCATGCCAGCCCCGCACCAGTTGGGTAAGAACCCCTGGGGAAATCGGGTGGCGGTCATCCGGGCAACGCCCACGCTCCCGCACCCACCCCTCCAAAACATGTCTCACACGGAAGTCAGTGGTACTATCCGCATGACCGCCTACTTTGGCCATAAAAGCCAACGCTGACAGCCTAGATGCTATGGTGCGAGGTGCAAGGCCCTGGGCATGCAGGTAAACCATGAATCGAAGTATATGGGCCACTGGGATCGGCCAGGTGTCTGGCAGCCGAAATTGGGCACAGAATGCTCTGAAAGAATTGAATGTGTGGTGATATGCCTTACGCGTGCGTGGCGCTAGCGACATGCCGATCGCCCGGTTCACCTCTCCTTGCCAAGGGTCCATATCTCGTCCGGGAGTGGCGAGGGAAATTCCTCCGCATCCGGGGCCAAGGCGCGGAACCGGGAGATCTGCAGGCGGGACAAAGCGTCAGCGATATCATTATTGACCCCCGGGAAATGCCTGGCCCTGAAGAGGACATTGAGGCGCAGGCTGCGCAATACAAACTGGCGCACCAGGTCCATGACCCTGGGTGATTTAGAAGTCTGTGAGTTGACAATGTGGACAACGGCCGCATTGTCACACCAGAAATGGACGACCGAGTTGGCCCACTCCTCGCCCCATAGCATCAAAGCCCCCAGGATAGGGAAAAATTCCAGATACGTAAGATCACGCAGGCGACCCGTGCCTGCCCAGGCTGGTGGCCACCCACCATAGGCCCACTTCCCATTGAAGTACATCCCATAACCCAGGGATCCAGAGGCATCGGACTGTATCTGAAAACGAGGGGAAGCCAGGAGGTCAGACCTCCAAAATGACACCCCATTGAACTCCCTCAGGAACTGGAGCCAGATAAGCATATCTGCCCTGATACCCCGGGTCAGTCTAACCCTATGGTGGGGCCTGGATAAGCCTGTCATGGCGTTGCACAAGTGCCAAGCAAATGCCCTGCCCGGTGCGACGACCCTGCAAGCGAAATTGAGGTGACCATGTAGCACCTGCAGTTCCCTCAGTGATGCCTTGCGTTTAGCAAGCAAGTCCGAGATAAGGGCCACTATCCTTGACATCTTATCCCCCGGTAACCTAGAAGCCTGCGCTACCGTGTCAATCTCCACCCCCAGGAAGACTAGCTGGGTAGATGGGCCCTCGGTCTTTTCGGGCGCTAAAGGGACACCAAGTTCCTCCATTAGCGTCTGAAATGTGTTGAGGAGACGTGTGCACGTGTCCCAGCCCCCTTCACCCCCGAATAAAAAACCATCCAGGTAATGGGCTACAGACCGGGACCGGGACCTGCGGACAAAAGCCCACTGTAGGAATGTGCTGAAACGCTCGAAGGCCAAGCATGATATGGAACAGCCAAAAGGCATGGCCTTATCAAAATAATATTCAACCCGGAACTTGAAACCCAGCAACTCAAAGTCACCCGGGTGAACCGGCAGGAGGCGAAAGGCAGACTTAATGTCGCACTTAGCTAACAGCGCACCCGGGCCACATGAGCGCACCATGCGTAGCGCTTGGTCAAAAGATGTATACCTGACTGAGCAAAGGTCATCAGGGATTGCATCATTGACCGATCGGCCGGCTGGGTAGGACAAGTGATGGATCAGGCGAAACTCGCCCGGTGACTTCTTGGGCACTAAGCCCAAGGGTGACAACTTAAGGTTGGGGAACGGGGGTGCAGGGAAAGGGCCGGCGACCCTGCCCGCATCAACCTCCTTATTAATACTGGCAGCAGCCACCTCCTCCCTCCCCCTAAGGGACAAAAGGTTTGGGGCATCCTGGGGGGACCTATCACCCATGAAAGGAATACGGAACCCCAGTCGAAAACCCTGAAGCAGGTAAACCGCATCTGCCTCCCTCGGGTACAATGCGAGCCAACGCTCCAACATGTCCACATTAATTGGGGAGGGGGCCTTTCGGTGGACCAGTTCCATCTGCGGCAGTTTTGCCAGCCCCTTGTCCGCCCCTCCCTCTGCCCCGCATCCCTCCAGGCCTGGGACAGGCGGAGGCCGCATGGGGGCCCGCACAAGAGGGACACTCATGCCTGTACCGGCAATTCTTCCTATTGCAGGAACCATTGGACGAGAAAGTCCAGCACAGCAGGCGGGCTGGAACCCCCTGCCCCGCCACCTGGCGGGATGTCTGTGCTGGGGCCGCTCGCTGGACCGCATGTCCACAATGGTATCTTTCCCCAGGCGCAGGGCGCGTGGGAGTCATGTACAGAAGCCACAGCTTCTGGCAGGGTTCATCCCACCTCATCTCAGGGTGCAGGGGAATCCGCATACGGAATTCCTCGTCGTAAGCCAACCACGACGGGCCCGGGAAGTCGACCATCGCCCGGTAAATGTTGTCCAAATACTGGACCATCGGAATTGCCAAATCCGGCCGGGCCCTGAGGTAGACCGCCATGTATATGAGGTAGGCCGGCAACCAGTTGGCCCACATACGTGGCGGCTTACGACGACGTGCCTGTTCCTTATCCTTCTCATCCTGCCCCTCCCTCTCCTCTTTGGTGGACTCTCTGTTAAGAAGGGAGAAGATGTCCACATACTCCCCACGCCAGATCTTCTCTTTGGTGGTCTGGGCCAAATGGTCCCCCAGGGGCAAGGAATACCCCGCTGTCGGCAATGCCGACACAGGAACGGTAGGAACTGCGGGCATCTGAAAAGGAGCCTGGACCAACCCGGTCACCCCTAACACATTCCCGACTGAGTAAGGTGCACCCCCCAAAACGGGGCCCTGGGTGAGAGGTGGAGTCACCGGGTGGGACGCCGGCGACTGAACCGTCGCACCACCCGTGCGAGGCCAAGGCCATTGAAATGCCCCACCCAACGTGGCTATGTGTGTGGGTGTGCTAGATTGAACCGCATACTCACATGCTGCACCCCCATGGGCCGCCCCCACCGGGGGTTCCGGCCCACTGGGGGCGTCGGAGCTCATGACCGCAATTGAGCTCGTCGACGGGGCCTGACCAGCACCGGCCTGTTGATTGGGGAGCTGTGAGGCAGTGGCCGATGCCGGGCCACGCGCCTCAGGCAGCTCGACCCGTCCTGCCGCCTGCCGCTGCCCGGCAGACGAAGCATCAACCTGCACCCCAAAAGGCGCCCCAGGGTGGTTAACCCTCGCGAGGGATGCCTCGAGGGCCGCAACGCGGGCCATAAGGGCCTCCACATTAACGTAGCCCCCTAAGCCAAGGGGGGGCAAAGGGCCGGCCGGCCCACTAACTGCAGGTGCCGGTCCAGGTCCCTGGACCCCGGGGCCCGTATAGGGCCACGATCCTATGCCTGGCCCCAGCAGGGCCAGGGGAGTACCCTGCCAGGGGAGGGAACCCAGCCACCCCCCATGGCTGAAACCCCCCGCAGGAAGCTGCGCACCAATGGAGGAAGGCCCCGCAGAATGGGCCACGCCAGGGGCAGTGGCCACTGCTTGCGGGCCGAGGGCCGCGGCCCCTGCTGGGCCGGTACGTGGACACCCCGCCTCCGGCCAAGGGGCAATTAACCCCATCCCACCGGTCCCGGTGGGCTCAGGCAAAGGAGGCTGCTGGGGAGGCGCAGCCGCGGTCCTCCGACCCGGCTGGCGCCTCCGCGCAGAACGAGCCGCGTTCGCAGTCGCCTTCTTCTTAGAGGGCATAGCAGCTATCTGATGGGAAGCCGAAAAAGGTCAAGAAAATTAGCAGCCAAGAGGCTTCCCGGTGAAAGGCAAGAGCGATGGAGGTAAGAGGGAAAAACTTCTCCGCTCCGTCGCTTCGCAAAATGGCAGCTCGGCTGCCTCGTGGCCACCCCTTTTATAAGGGTGCTGGCCACGCCCCCTAACTACCCGGATGCCTTCGTCCGGTGGGGGGGGGACCCGCAAAGAGCGTGGTGGCCATTTTGGCGCCGTGCTTGCAATAGCTCTCTTTGGACTGATATTGTTAACCCAATCTTTAAAAGAACTTACATTTTGATCATTAGAATATTGTTACATTAACTCCAGCAACATTCTACGTTGCAAGATAAGACAAATGTGCATTCCATGGAGAAGGAAAAGAAGCTTCCCTAATGCAAGATGAACAATTTTGTTCAAATGTCTGTTGTAATGAAAGGAAATCATTATGGGGGAAACACAAAATTTTAATTAAGAAAGGGCAACATATATTTTAACATATGAACTGTAAGATGGCCCAAGTCTTTTCCATATGACCAGAAGAATCAGAATAAAGAGTGTTGGAGCTAGGCTTGATTCCTTAAATTAGGGATTATTTAGCATTTAATAAAAAGTCACATTTCAGGCTCTCTCATTAATAATTTAATGCTGGATGTGTGTCCTGTTTCTAGGCAAGACCATGGTGTGATGGTTCTGAATCTGAAGTCAAAGTAGTGCAAGTGATGATGCCACTAGAATCCAAACCACTTGTGACTGAAGGAGGGGACATCTCATACCGTCATATCTTTTTGCTCACCATGGTCCCCACATCAGGAAGTAGCCAGGCAATGAAAAATACAAAAGTTCCATATTGTCTTCCACTAACGAAGGACTATGGGAGCTCAGGCAGTATGGAAATGACTCTTGGTTGAGAGTGTGTGTCCAAATTGTCTGCCTTTCCTGCTTCAAGCAAGTCTGTGGGCTGCCCTGACTGGAGTTTCACACTATGTTGCAACTATATGGCTTTAAAGTCAGGGTTTTTTTCCCTGCCTGCTACGCTACCTTACCCTCATCTATTTTTAGTAAATACTTTGCCTCATGAATAGCTCTGGGGATCTCAAAAGTTTGCACACTTCTGCCATTTTGGCTTACTGAAGTAAAGGCCCCTTACTGAAGTAAAGGCCCCGTCTTCCAAAGGGAATTTTTCCAGCAGGGCCAAGACAATTTGTCTGAATGGCCTTCTTTCTTTCTTTCTTTCTTTCTGTGTCAGAGGCACCACCAGCATATATTAACATACAAAGCTAAAATTAATACATCTAAAAACAAAATAAAGTTTAAAAGGGCTAGATGACATCTGCCCGATACCGGGTCACATCAACAGCATTTCCTCATGCCACCATAAGGTCCTCCTCTGTGAATAGCATTCATTCTGGAGAAAGCAGAGGACCACCTTTCGTTTTCATGCAAGAAAATCTCTAATGAAGTGCAGTAGTGAAGGGAGCTGGAGGGAGAGGGGAGAGGAGGGCCACGCTGCCACCAGCGCCAGCACACAGGGGGCTATCGACCGAAGACCACCCCCACCGTGCGCCAGGCAAGTGGAGGAAAAAGCGACCGGACCTGCCATCATCCAGAGACCAAAGCTGCACTGCTGCAGGCAAGGCAGAAGGAGAGGAGGAAGGAAAGCTGCCAGTTGGAGCCCGGATCTGGCACCCCTTCGGCAGGAGCTGCTGCATGCAAGGTAAAGTAATTGAACTGCAAGGCTGTAGCTGACTTAATATAGAAGAATTAATATAGCAATTTAAAAAACTGAACTTATATAGTGAATTGATATAGTGAACTTACAGAAGAGACTTGGAATAGTGGACTTTCCTTTACTTTCACTAATTAGCTCAACTTGTACTAGGATACTATGTTTTAAACTGTGATAATAAGCATGATAATCATTTGTTGTTTTTTAAAACTGTTTTTAAACTGTGATAATATGTATGATGGGAGGATACTGGCGTAGAAACCAGCAAACCACGCCACACAGCTTGCCAAGAGAACCCTATTGACCAAAACAAAAGACAAAACAACGAAGCAGGGTAGAGGATACAGGATGTTTAGCACAACAGATTGGAGGAAGGGTAGGGACAGGAAAGGGGGAGGAGAAATACAGTGTTGCAAGGAACAAGACTGCATAGGGACATGGAATGTGAGATCTATGAATCAAGGAAACCTGGAAGTGGTTAAAAATGAGATGGAAAGAATAAGCAATGACATTTTGGGAATCGGCGAGTTAAAATGGACAGGGATGGGTGAATTCAGCTCTGGAAACCATCATATTTACTACTGTGTGCAAGAAAATCTTAGAAGAAATGGAGTGGCAATAATAGTTAATAAAAGAGTGAGAAAAGCAGCAATGGGATACAATCTAAAAAATGACAGAATGATGTCAGTTCGAATCCAAGGAAAACCATTCAATATCACTGTGTTTCAAGTCTACCCACCAACCACTGGTGCAGATGAAGCCACAGTTGACCAGTTCTTTTTTTTTGCAGTTTTTTTAATTTTATAACATATAACATAAAACATATAACATATAACATGCAACATGTAACATATAACCCTCCACCCACCAACACACAACACTCAAAAATCTCATTTCCCCCCCCCCCCTGGCAGGTTAATTATTGCCTGGCCACTCCCATTTAGGGAATGGGGGCAGGAAGAGGGAGAGCCTATCCCTTCTATTCTAAATTCCTTCTTTCACTATTCCACATCTCCTTCTCTTATTTTTCCTCTATTTTAATTCTTTTGGTCCATATTCTATTCATATTCATATTCCTAAATTGTTAACACTTTCTTGCCTGTGCCTATTTATATATTATTTTTACTTTTTGGCTTTTGGCTTTATCTTTGCACCAGACAATTCTGCATCCTTTTCTTCTCTTATTTCCCCTCCACTTCCATAACCCAAAGGTTTCTCCCTTTGTTGCTCCCTTGAATGGTCACTCCCCTTTGTTTGATACTCCTCTTTCCCCCTTTGATCCTTCTGAACCTTCTCCATAGAGATTTTCCCCCAGTTTTTCCCAGTTTGGGTGTCCCATTACTATAATTTTTAGTGATTCAAGTTGTCTCATTGCTCCCTTTGGGTCCTCTGCTCTAACCACCTTCCCATCATGAAATATCTTTAAGAAGATATGGAAACCCCATTGATATCTTATATTGCAATTAAACAAAATTTCAGTTATCGGCTTCATCTGTCTTCTCCATTGAATAGTCTTATTACTTAAATCATGATATACTTGTGCTTTTACTTCTCCTATCTTTAATGCAGAGTCACCATGCTTCCTTAAATAGTCCATTACTTGATCTTTTTTATAACCTGATACAAAAGTAATTATCATATCTCTGGGGCATTGACCTCTCTTGAAACGGTTGCTTCGGTCTCTTCTTCTTTAATTGGGCCAAAGTCCAAAGCAAAGGTTTGTAACCATTTAACTACTTCAATTTTTAAATTGTCTTTATCCATGTCGGGGGAAAACTTAATCCTGATGTTTTTCTTTTTCAATTGATCCTGTAGCTTCACCAATTGCTTAAATCTTTTGTCCATAGTATTTTCATGCCTTACTGCAATCTCCACCAAGTCCTTAACCTCTGACTCCAAAGTATTGGTTCTCATGTTTAATCCAGAAATTGATTTTTCCAGAGATTGCACTTCCTCTCTGACCACCTCTTTAATAAACTGTTTAATTTCTTTTTATCTTCATTAGATTTTGTAGTTATAAAGTCTTTTAATTCCAACAGAGTCAGATCTCCACTCGTTTTTTTCTTAGAGGGTAATTTTGCATCCATATTTTCAGATTCTTCTTTGTTTATTGGGCTGTCTTTGATCCACCAGCGCTGCAGTAACTCTTGTACAAAAGTCTCTTACTGTTGTCTCTATTCCAGTACCTGATATTATTTGCTCAACAACTTGCAGCTATCAATAGTCCACAAATATTTTTCCACCAGCTACTAAGAGACTGCAGTTTTATTTTAATTTACAACCACAAAGATTTATCTTATCACAAAAAGCACCTGGCTTCATGCCAGCTCTGTCGGCTCAGCCCAATATGGCAGTTCCTCCCTCTGAAATTAGGATGGCAACAAAAAGAAACAGTTTTAGTGGATAAACTGTAAACTGTAAACTTTTCCAAACCAATCTTGTATGAAGCCTTTTCCTCCAAAATTTTATCAGAGGTAAAGAGGTGAAAAAGAAAGTCCTCACAGCAACAAAAGGGAGATGGCAGGTCTATTGCTTTAATAGCCTTGCAGCCAAAGGCCTCTGCTTCTTAGCACTTTTCTCTCTGGTATTTTTCAACAGAAGATTTATCAGCAAATAGTTTTTCAACAGGACCTTCAACACCTCCACGGTACCTTATCATCCAAAGGACTGCAGTAGCTATCTTTTGGCAAGTTCTATGGTAATTTTAACCCAAATAGGACCTTTTTTCTTTGTCTGGAGAAGGAGACGTCAGAAATCACTCCAACCAGCTACCTTAGGCTCCTCCCTCCTCCAGTTGACCAGTTCTATGAGGACCTACAACACCTCATAGAACAGACACCAAGAAATGATGTCCACATTATCTTAGGAGATTGGAATGCTAAAGTAGGAAATCAAAAAGTAAATGGAATAACAAGCAAGTTCAGTCTTGGAACACAGAATGAAGCAGGGCAAAGATTGATAGAGTTCTGCCAAGAGAACACACTAGTCATAGCAAACATCCTCTTCCAGCAACAAAAGAGGCAACGTTACACATGGACATCACCAGATGGTCAACATGGAAACCAGATTGATTACATACTCTGCAGCCAAAGATGGAGAACCTCCATACAGTCAGCAAAAACAAGACCTGGAGCAGACTGTGGCTCAGATCACAACCTACTGATTACAAAGTTTAGGCTTAGACTAAAGAAAATAGGGGAAACAATTAGACCAGACAGATATGACCTAGACAACATCCCTAAAGAATACACGGTGGAAGTGAGAAACAGATTTAATGGCTTGGACCGGATAGACAGAGTGCCAGAGGAATTATGGACAGATGTGGGAGATCATGCAGGAGGCAGCGAGGAAAACCATACCAAAAGAAAAGAAGCGTAAGAAAGCAAAGTGGTTGTCAGATGGGGCTCTAAAGATGGCAGAGGAAAGAAGGAACACAAAAGACAAAGGAGAAAGGAAAAAATACAATCACTTGAATATAGATTTTCAAAGAAAAGCAAGGAGAGATAAGGGAAACTACCTGAACGAGCAGTGCAAAGAAATGGAGGAAAGCAACAAAAGAGGCAGGACTAGAGAGCTTTTCAAAAAAAATTAAGGAAATCAAGGGAACATTTAAAGCAAAAATGACCATGATAAGGGACAAAGATGGAAAGGAGTTAGCTGATGCAAAAGAGATTAAGAAAAGATGGAAAGAATACACAGAGGAACTCTACGAAAAGGACCTCAACACCCCAAATAATAACAACGAGGAGGAAATTGAACATGAGCCAGACATTCTGGAGTGCAAAGTCAGAAAAGCACTAAAAAGCACTGCAAACAACAAAGCTAGTGGAAATGATGGTATCCCAGTCAAATGTTTCAAAGCCCTAAAAGATGATAGAATCAAATCACTGCACTCAATATGCCAACAGATTTGGAAAACAAAACAGTGGCCACAGGATTGGAAAAGATCACTATACATTCCAATCCCAAAAAAGGGCAATGACAAAGAATGTTCAAATTATCGAACAACCGCGCTCATCCCACACGCTAGCAAGGTGATGCTCAAGATAATACAGGATAGACTTCAGCATCACATAGAGAGAGAATTACCAGAAGTATAGGTAGGTTTCAGAAGAGGCAGGGGAACTAGAGACCACATAGCCAACATACACTGGATCACGGAGAAAGGAACATCAGAAACAAGTATACTTTCTGTTTCATTGACTACATGTTGTGTCCTAAGGTTTATTAAGTATTAATTCAACTGTTATAAAAGACTAATTATTGCTTTATCATGGGCGCCATGCTCCTGTTGTAATTATTAAGCATTTCCCATATAAGGTTCAAGGTATTGGTTTCATTATACTTGACGCCTGATTGGTTGTCTGTGTTCCTACTTCCTGAAAAGCCAGGATAAACGTATCTCTCTCTGCCCCTGCTGCAGAGACAGTATATAAGCAAGTGGTTTTGCTCTTGCCTCAAGCATCAAGTCCCTTCAGGGGTCTGTTGGTCTCACTACTAGTTATCATAATGTTCTTACAATAAATGTTAATGCTGTTCCGGGAGACTTGGCTGGGTGGGTGTGCTTCTTACAGTCGGACACAACACTAAACCAAGGCATTTGACTGTGTGGACCACAACAAAATGTGGCAAGTAATTAAAGAGACGGGAATACCAGAACACCTCATATGCCTCATGAGAAATCTGTACAAGAGTTAAGAAGCAACAGTTAGGACAGAGTATGGAATGACGGAGTGGTTTGGAATGGGAAAAGGAGTAAGACAAGGCTGCATTCTGTCACCCTGCTTTTCTTAACCTATAAAATCGAGGGTTAGCCAGGCCCTACTAGCCTGCACTCACCATTCGTGCACACGCCCAAACTGGGTACGCAGGTAAACACAAGATTGAGAAATGCGCCAGTGGGGCAAGAGCCCCACAAACGCGAAAAAATGAAAACAACTTTGTTTCCCAATGTTCTTTGCACCGCACCGTGCCACAGCCAATTAGGCTGAGAGGCACGACCACAAAGAACATTGAAAAATGCGCCACGGCCAATCAAAATCGAGCCGCAGAAAAAAAGCGCACCACAACCACAAATCACAAACCTATAACTACAAGCCCCAGAGTCCTGTGGGACATGAGCGCACAGGACGCTGAGAAAACCGGTGCCCGAAAAATTAAAAAGAAAAACAACTCACAGCCAAGCAAACACCAGCGACTTTCTTTCCCTCACCCATGGCGCCTGAAGGTACCAACTGGAGTTTCCCCTTTAATATCAGTGGGTGGAGAGTTGCGAGCCCCCTCTCCCCTGGCTCCCCTGGGGTTGGGAGGTTTGTGGGGACAAAAGGGGTATGCCCTCCCCCAACCCTTCTGGACCCAGGAGACCAGGGAGAGTGGATCGATTTTTCCCCCCTCCTAAAAAAACCTCCGTCTTTAAAGAGAAGAAACCAAGCGGAAAAATCGATCCACTCTCTCTGGTCTCCTGGGTCCAGAGGGGTTGGGGGGACATACCCCTTTTGTCCCCCCAAACCTCCCAACCCCAGGGGAGCCAGCGGAGAGGGGGGTCACAACCCCCACCCACTGATATTAAAGGAGAACACAATAAAGCCCCCCTCCCCACCACCTAGCCCACCCTTCCTATCCCCCACCGACCATGCCCCCTCCCCACCACCTAGTCCCCACCGACCATGCCCCCTCCCCACCACCTAGCCCATCCTTCCTAACCCCCAATGACCATGCCCCCTCCCCACCACCTAGCCCACCCTTCCTAATCCCCACCGACCATGCCCCCTCCACACCACCTAGCCCACCCTTCCTAACCCCCAACGACCACGCCCCCTCCCCACCACCAAATAAATAAATAATTTTTTAAAAATTACTAAAAACACAGTCAAAAACAAACAAAAACACCAAAACCAATACGAAGTAAACAAAAATACAATCCATTCTAGTGGAACAAGTCTTACAATTCATGGTTTATTTACACAGTCAGGGCCTCGCTCCCCGCATTATAGCATCCAGGCTGTCAGCACTGGCATTTATTGCCAAAGTGAGGGGCTCTGCTGACAACACGAATGATTTCCGTATACGACATGTTTTGGACACGGGAACGTGGACGCCGCCCGGACAATCGCCACCCCTATTTCTCCAGGGTTTCTTACCCACCTTGCACGAGGCTGGCATGAACTGTGTTTTGACAGGTATGAGGCAGCTCTGTTTCATACGGCTACCACGGTGGCCTTTTTTGGAGCGCTCCGCATCAGTGAGCTGGTGCTACTGTCTAAGGCGGATGCGGCTCGTAGGGCACTGGAACTCGAAGATGTCTATGTCTCCAATGAGTGGGCTCAGTTGAGGATACGGTGATCAGCACAGTGTAGGCAGTGGTGTTATACTGCTACGATGTTCCATTGCAGACATCTGTCCAGTTGGTGCCCTACAAGAGTTCCTTGCAATGCGTGGTACGCACCCTGGCCCGTTTTTCTGCCACCAAGATGGGTCTCCCCTTACTAAATTTCAATTTTGGAAGGTGACCGGTAAGGCACTGTCCAGTGTTGGCCTCCCCGGGGCTCGTTATGGCACCCATTCTTTTAGAATAGGAGCTGCTTCTACTGCGGCTGCATTTGGGTACTCTGAGGGTGATATATGCCATATGGGGATGTGGGGATCGAAGTGTTTTGAATTATATGTTCGCCCTCTTCAAGTATGAGTACCAGATAAGTCACTGTCCTGTCTTTTTTATCTTACAGACCATGTGTGTCCCCGCACACCGGTGGCAGTATGGCTGGTGGGCCACAGCTATGTGCACTGGGCAGCGCAGTACGCTGCGGCGACAGAATGGGGACCCCAGCTTGGAGTACGTGCCTCCACATGTATCAGGTGGTATGGTAAGCGCGGAATGTTATGGCGGGAACTGTTGCCATTCCTTTTCTCCATCAGGGAGGCTGAACCGCCTGATGTCCTGGTGCTGCACCTTGGGGGCAATGACTTGAGCCAGGTCACTGGCCTTTCCTTAAAACATACGATCTGCAGTGACCTAGCTTATTTGCATTACGTGTGGCCTGCCACAACGCTGCTATGGTCGGACATCATACCGCGTCACGCTTACAGGGGGGGTATCAACCTCCAGGCCCTTGACCGCGCTCGTCGCTAGGTGAACAGGGCAGTGGCCCGGTTCTTTGCTGACAAGGGTTTGGGGCGGGTCATCCGACACCCCACCATTAGTCTCCAAAATTATGATCTTTACACAGGGGATGGGGTCCATCTGTCGCCCAGAGGTATGAACCTCTTTTTGGAAGATTTGCAAGCAGGCCTGTTGACCGAGCTGACGGTCTGGGGGGGGGGGGGGCGGTGAGTCTTTATTAAGCCTCCCCATGTGACGGGTAGCACTGGTAAGGTAAATATTTATGACCCACAGGTATCCGGCAGGTTCGCAATTGACTGGCCAACACTAGATAGGTACAAGTTTGTTAATGTTGACCGATCAACGACGAACCAGGCAATGGGGTGATGGCAGGAGCTCTTCAGCATGCATCACCCCATGATTTGACGGATACACGTCAGAGGGTGGGGTCAGTAGATAGTTTATTGACTACGGTCAACAATTTGTAAACAAACAAATTGATACAAATGGATACATTGTAGCCAATTGCCATTGGCAATTTTGGGAGGAACCTTACCAGTGTTACTGCGGCCTGCTTGCCTTAAGAATTATAATTGGCTGAGTACCAATTGAAATTTATAATTCGGACTAGGGCATGAATCAATAAATGTGGCCCAATGCCGTTATCCACATATACCGGTGTCTGAGTCTTTTTTTGGGGGTGCGCCTGCAATGAAAGCGCGGCGCCAAAATGGCCGCCACGCTCTTTGCGGGCCCCCCACCACCCGGACTCAGACATCCGGGTGAGTTAGGGGGCATGGCCACCCCTCTATAAAAGGGGTGGCCACAAGGCAGCCGAGCTGCCATTTTGGAAAAGCGACGGAGAGAAGTTTTTCCCTCCACCCCCTCCCTAGTGAACAGTGTGATATTTTGGTCGCTTCGGGGCCGGGTGGGAATTTTTGGCTGGAACCTACAATTGGCCTCCTGGTTCTGGCTTTTTTTGCCCATCCCACACTGTTGCTATGGTTTGATACAGGGGTTTTGCTATTGACTTTGGTCACATGGGTGGGTAGCACTGGTAAGGTAAATATTTATGACCCACAGGTATCCGGCAGGTTTGCAATTGACTGGCCAACACTAGATAGGTACAAGTTTGTTAACGTTGACCGGTCAACAACGAGCCAGGCAATGGGGTGATGGCAGGAGCTCTTCAGCATGCATCACCCCGTGATTTGACAGATACACGTCAGAGGGTGGGGTCAGTAGATAGTTTATTGACTACGGTCAACAATTTGTTTGTTGTAAACAAACAAATTGATACAAATGGATACATTGTAGCCAATTGCCATTGGCAATTTTGGGAGGAACCTTACCAGTGTTACTGTGGCCTGCTTGCCTTAAGAATTATAATTGGCTGAGTACCAATTGAAATTTATAATTCGGACTAGGGCATGAATCAATAAATGTGGCCTAATGCCGTTATCCACATATACCGGTGTCTGAGTCTTTTTTGGGGGGTGCGCCTGCAAAGAGCTATAATACTCTCTGAGCCTCTTTTTCATCCGTGTCTATTTTACCTATGTGTGCAGAAGTCTCAGTTGTTACAAGCAGCAATCACATTAGTGTAAATACAGTATATGAACAGACTTTAATTTTTATTTATTTATTTATCAAGTGCATTTCTATATCACCCATCTGGGAGGAAATTTTCACTTCCAGTAGTTTACTGTATAAATATATAAAACAAAAATCCCTTTTGACAGCAAAGGTATGGAAAAAGTAACAGACAAACTAAAACAAGTCTTATGTATCTATGTAATATCTCAGTAGGGTCATTACTATTCTAGGAACAACTTGGAGATACTTGTTAGAAAACCAAAAAAATGAATAAATGATGGAATGAAACAGCCATTTTATGAATTATGTTATGTAAAATGCTAGATGGATTCCCTTTATTTTTGGAGCTCTTTAACAAGCCACCCTTCCTTTATCCCTGCTTGACAAAGAAGTAAAGCTATGCTTTGATTTAATATACAGATAATATAATATCCCTCTCTTGATGTTTAATATACAGATGGCAGCAATGACAAAACTTCTAATACACAATAATAAGATGAATCCCTGGCATTTTGAAATTGCCTATTCCTCTGATATACTTAGCTCAGTTTACTGTATTCCCAACTCAGGAAGATGTAACATCAAATAAAATTACAATGGATATTATTCTTCAATACAATCCTTTGACGTATTCCCACAGCAGCTTCCTTCTGTGGGGTCTACACATACATGTGAAATGCAAGGAATTAATGTTGACTTTTAAAACGTCCTTGAAATCTGCAGCATTCTATAGTTTCCTTCCAACTTGGACAGTTTATAGCTTTAGCCTTTCCAAACCCAAAAATCAATGTGCTGCATGAGGCACAACAAACCAGCGAACAATACCTTATTATTTCAGTGCTTCAACCATTAGGAAACTGCTTTCCTATGGTCTAATCCCACATTGCATTGATAGTAGTATGGGTTTCTGCATCATTTGACACACACCCCTGCCAGCGGTCCACAGTGCCGCTGTGAGAAATAGTCTCCAATTAAAACATTGACTGATCACAACTACAACATTCTGCTTTGTTTTTGGATTTTGTGTAAGGACCACATAGCCTTTCCTAATCTCTATAACTGTGATATGGATTTGAGGGGATAGGTGTCAATGGCCTTAATCGGAATATAGTCCAAGGAAAAGATTAACATGGAATATACCTGTAATCCTAAATATTTTTAACTGAGAACACAAAAAGCCATGCAATAAATTATCTTGATTTGAGATTAAGCAGTCAATCCTATATGGGGACAGACACCTACATAAAACTCAATTTATACTTGAATGTATGCCTGGATCAGTCCTGAGTTTGAATGCCCAAGGTTTCAGTGCCAGGCAGGAGTTTGTTTTCTCAATGAAAGCTAGTGAGCCAGCTGTGTTCTAAAGATGCCATTTCTTGCTATAGTGACATATGCTTTAGTTATTCCCTGTTTTGTTTACAGTAATATACTCTACAAAGGACAGTATTTGAAAACGTCAGCTACTACAGAATGATTTAGCTGGACTATAAACAAGGGCTGGTTACAAGCAACATATATCCTCCATGTTACCTCAGCTCCACCACTAACTGTTAGTTTTCAGGACCAATTAAGAGCTGGCTATGATCTGGGTTTAGGCCAGGGGTTCCCAAATTTTAGGAAATAGCCTCAGTCAGCTTTGAGGCCCAGATGGCCATTTTGCCCTGCTGGCATGATGGGGGTGGGCATTTTGTTCCAACAGCTTCAAAGGGGCAGCTGTTTCATTTCTTGAATGCCTTTGGAGTGATGGGGGGGGGGGGGTTGCACATGAAATGGCACTATGGGCTGGATCTGGCCCACAGGCCTTAGGTTGGGAACCCATGGTCTAGGCTCTAGAACTATATCTCACATGTCTCATCAAGCTTTTAGGGTCTTTGGGTGAGACCCTTTTCTTGGTTCCATGACTTGGTTCCAATCAGATTTTTCTCAGACAGGCATTTGGCAAATGAATGACCTACTGAGAAAGGAACTGCTTAAAAACTTATTTAATTGTTTTAAGTTAGCAATTTTTAATTAATATTATACTTAATTCCATTTTAACACTATAATGTTGGTGGTATAAAAATCATTTTGGTTGAGTGATATGAAAGACAGGTAGATTATAAATGAAATGACATCAGCCAGTCAATCCACCAGCCAATCAATATGAAACCTGTCAAGATAGCAAAACCTTCCTTCCTGGATTCTCAGTTTTAATTTCTCCACTTGCTCTCATCTGTCCTGCATCTTTCTTAAAATTAATAACTCAGACTAAATAACCATGCTGCCTTATTGGCAATCTGTAAGTTACAAAAACCAGAATGATTGGAGTATGTGTATGAAATTTAAACTTTAGCAGTTTGAAGTTGAGTGTCTTCAGTTGTTTCCAGAGGCAATTTTTATTTACTTATTTACTTATTTATTGAGTTGTGTCTGATCTGATCTGGAAGAATCTTTAAAAATCATGAGAATGAAAGACAAGATTGTCATAATTCAACCATTTTGTTTTGTTCTGAATCTGAAGTTCTTGACACTATGGATTTATAGAGCTGGACTTTGTAGGCCATGTTAGTAAAGGCCATAGGTAAACATACTGCAGGTGTTAAAAGCCTTCTCATAGACATTTTAAGCCCAGCATGAATGACAAATCAAAATTCCTGCCTTTTTTGGAAGCCCCTCAAAGCCATGATGTGACAGGGATAGGATTACCTGTCACCATTAAATCATCTAAGCCTTCATCCAAACAAACCTTAACTGTTCTTTTTGTCTGTTTAGCTGCCAAGGTCAATGGCTCTGCACTCTCTTGCAGCCACTTGAAACCATAAAAAGAGATGGAAAGCAAAATATCTTTTATATTGATATATATTGTTCACTCTGTTGCACAAACGTCACTTCAGCGTATGGTCATCTCTGCCTCTGATCAGGTAGGTTCCACATAAGATTAGTTATGTATTTGTGTTGGCATCCGAAGATCTTACTGAAAATGTGGTGCCCACTGAAATGGAGTGTGAAGCATGACGACTCGACTGGTTTCTGGAACTGAAGTCATATATTTAAACATTAGGAATAACTCCTTGACAATAAAAGCAGTTCAGCAATGGAATTGACTCCTCAAAGGTTAGTGGTCTTTCCTTCATAGGAGATTTTAGATCAGAAATTAAATTACCACATCTCAAGAATGTTTTAACTCTAGATTTCCAGCTTTATTAGGTGGTCGGTTTTGATTACCCTCAGTAACCCCTCCAGCTCTATAATTCCATTATTTCGTGATTTGTAGGCCAAAACATCTGGAGAGTTTTCTTACAGGCTTATTTGAGTTTGCATCTGAAAAAGTAGCAGCTACCAGAGGGTTATAATGGATGTGTTCCATTTAAACTAAACTTACTGATTATTCTTGATGATTAAATGCAAGTTCCCTTAAATATGCTTTGAGGCAAGAATTCCATTTTGAGTGCATACTAAGTTTGTCCTCCTACTCAGTGAATTCTTGCCTCCTTCTCTTTTACTCATCTAAACAGTACCAGGAATAGGTATAAATTCTATTAAAACATGGCATATTTTGAAATTAAATAGCTATATGGTTCTTCATTTAAAAATACAAATACAGTAAAACCCCTACTTATGAAAAAAAAGTCCGTTCCGTAGGCTTTTGCTTAAATCGTTTTTTATGGAATTCATCATCATCATCACTTTTATTTGTATACCGCATTTTCTCAACCTGAAGGTGACTCAAAGCGGTTTAACAACAAAGTGTTCGCAACACACAACAGCCGCAAAAGCAATACAATAAATGTCAATATACAAGGAATAATAAGTACATATTAATACAAAATACAGTAATAAAATAATATAACAAAATCCATATAATATCAGTGATACAAATACAATACACTACCCAATATGATGCCTTACATAAGAATACATACTAAATTAAACAAATAAATATCAAACAACAATACAAAATACAGATACAATTTAGCTAAAGTCACAACTCAAAGCAAACCCATAGGAAATTTTTTTTAACGTAAATCGAAGCAAACCCATAGGGAAATGAATTTTTACGTAACTCAAAGCAAACCCATAGGAAAAAGAATCTTTATTTAACTCAAAGCAAACCCATAGGAAATCGTGTAAATTCGGACATGGTTTTAGCACAAAATCATTATGTAAGTTGAGGCATATGTAAGCCGGGGTTTTACTGTATACTCAAATTAAAATACAGAAAGATCAACAGTTAACATATTTGTTGTATATAGAAATAAATTTCCAGCTTCATAAGGCAGAAAAAGTAATAATTCAATTTCATCATTAAAAAATCACACATTTTCCCCATTTATGTAACTAAATTATGTGTTGGGTTTCTTCCCTTAAGTGTGAATATAGCTAGTTTTCAATAATCTTAGCAGTGAACCTTCTGAAAAGAGTATTTTTGCTTTGCATTAAATATGATCTCCTAATTTTGGGGGGGGGGGGGGGGGTTGGAAAGGATAACATTATGGACCCATGGGGTAAAGCAACAACTGTTACTAAAATCAGGCCTACTATTCAAAGCTTGAGAGAGGGAACCTCAGTTCTGATGTCAGAGAGACAGCAACAGACCTGGTGTTTGTTTGTTTCCTTCCATTTCCAATAGAAATAGAAATTTTATTTGTATACTGCCTTCCTCACCCTAGGGTGACCCAAAGCAGTCCACAATAAATACAATACAAAACATAGAAATAAAGATCAGCAGTACAAAATTAATACACCACAATGCAAGGCATTTAGAGCCGGGCTACGCTTCACTGAGTCTAGTTCTAGCACTGCAGCAGCTCACAGAAGAGATTTGCTTGTTTGTTTTTTAGCAATTCAATTTATTTCTAAAGTAAATGGATAATAGGATACAAACTTAAGGGAAAAGAGATTGAAAACAAACATGTTCAAGAGTCTCTTTAACCCTCTGAAATGTAGTTTTCTTATTAAAATAAGGAGACTATAAATGATGTACTCTATTGTTATTAGATTTAATTTATTGTATATGTCTACAACAGATTGCCCATTAGTTTTAAAACAGACTCATGATCAAGACTAGTTCCTGATCTGAATCAAGAACAGGTTTTTTCATTCATCTCATGAGAAGAACTTGCATCTATCTTTTTCAATAAGATAATTATCACCAGAAAATATATTGTATGCCTATACATCAGTTTGGCCAGGTTACTCTGCTACAGTAATAGAGTAGACCAGGGATTCTCAACATGCAGCCTATGGGTTGGATGGGGCCCATGTCACCATTTCATGTGCCCCCCACTGCCTCCACCACTCCTGGAAGTGCCATGTGGTGGAGGTTGGGCAAAATGGCAGTCCAGCCCCCAAAGCTGTCTGAGGGAGTGTGACCCAGCCCCCGGCTTTAAAAGGTTGAGAACTTGTGGTATGCCCGCATGCCTAGATTGGCCATCACTCTTCCCAAGGCATTCGCTCGCTAATGCACACTGCTTGAGAATCAACATGAGCACTGATGGAAGAGAAATTGGGTGCGGATTAGATTAATTGGCATAGATCATAAAGCCTTGGCTGGAGGATTGCGGAAGAAATAGGACAAAAGGTAAAAAGTTGCTGACTCTAAGGATGAGCTCACTCTTCCCCTTCTGACCCAAGATAAGGTTGAGTAAGCGCAGTGAGTCAGCAGCTAAGGAAGTTAGCCCCGGAGGCAGTTTACATGGCCTTCGAGATAGGGCGAGAACAATGGGGTTTCGCCAACCCAGATCTTAGATAACTGCAGGTTTAACCATCAATCACAAGACAATGTCCGGAGACAGGTGTTATCTTAACCCACCAGAAATGCCACGTATGCATTAGTCTTCGGTGACGAAGTCCTGTGTGCCTTTAGCACAGAACTATCGAGGCAGGTCAATAAATATCCCACTCGACTTAGGTCGGGACTGGACTTCACCGCACATTTTGTTTCACGTGTCCTTCCAGACCGGGTGGCCCACTCCATTGGCCCCAGCAACACCGTTGCAACAAGAACTCCTAGAATAGACCATACTGCCAGCAACTCAATGACAATCATCAGTTGGCAGTTAGCGAACTGGACACCCTGAGGAATATCGGCCTTGGTTGGCAAACTCCACAGGCAAGGGTGATGGTCCCCAAGTGGATTAAATCCCACTTGAATCCATCTTGATGGAGGGCAGCAGTTTCATCAATACAAGCCATCTTCTTCTTTCTTGTCTTGATCAAATCCTAGATTGCCAAAATGAAGCCACATTCTTGGCTTAGTGTTACTGGTTTTAGTGGAATTATACTTAAAGTACCATTATCATGATATTATGGTACAGTACTAGTTTTTTTTCAGCTCCCAGGGCAAACAGAAACAACTAAAGGATGGGTTGCAAATATAATGGGAATTAGGAGCTGCTTCTTAGAAAGTAGCTTCTTTGAGGTGCAAAAGGTTTACTATCTGGAATTTCCTCTGCCTATAAAGTTAAAAGCAGCTGTATGAAAGGAGTGAGGTTGACAAAGGACATAGCTATGGAGAAATTTATCTCTCCACCCCCCACCCCCTGTACTTCAGCCCATTATTAAAATACATGGAGCACAAGGCTATTCAAGTCCAGATGACTACGTATTCTGACCAATTTTAGGAAGAGTATGCCTCTGTATAGCTGTTGCTCAGGAATGCAAGAAGGCTTGTTCTCATGTCACACTTATAACATATGCATTTTTTTATAACTCCTAGAATTTCACAACTGGACCAAGGCAGCCTTTGGTGTGATCCAGAACAGCTCTTTGTATGTTATTACATAGTTTAACTCTTCATTCAGCCCCTTATATAAGCTGTTATTTTTTTAATGGGCCAATAGTAATTCTGGCACACCCAGCAGTTTAAAGGAGGAAAAGCATTTGGAAAAAAGGGATACGTTTTTCAGTCCATGGCTTGTCCTCTTGAACACAGATTCTTCATATCACATGCAATTTGCCTCTCATGTTACTTAGTTGATGACATTACATTACAATTTAGTTCATTAATAGGTTACAGAATCTTGGTCATTCAAGTATTTTACCCAATAGCATTAAAAATGAGGTCTGGATTCTGTAGTTGATCCAAGATAGAAAAGTTACTGTTGGAGATCAGTAATTCTTCCAGATTCTCTTGGGAGTTTTGGTCAAAAAGATGATTTTCCAAGCTCTGTTGAAAATAAAATTAGAGAAGAACCAGACCAAAGTAGAGATACCCTTGCAGAAAATATGAGCTGTCAGACACAGAGACACTAATGTACACTTATGCTGGAAGAAATATGTACCGACTTTCCATGCAAATAAGGTCTTTCCTGGGGATGAGTGATAAATAATATATGATTTTGCCTCAATCATGTGCTTCTTGTTTACAGATATCAATAATACAGTAACTCTACATCACACTGATTTTTAACATCTGGATATTCAGGAATTGTGGTAAGATGAAATGCTGGAATTCAGAGAAATCCACGTTAGTTTTAAGGGATGGCCAATAATAGGGTGCAGCTACACTTGCAGCAGGGAGTGAGTTAGTGTGATCCACTTTGGAATGGCTGGACTTAATTAGAACAATCTAATCAAGCCTGAGCATTTACATGAAAATGGCTCCTGCCAATATTGTTAGGAGGCCTAATAAGCAAGCTACTTCCAGATATTGGCAAATTAATTACTTTCACTACTTGGGGAATTGGTTGACTGTTTACGTCTATCACTGATCTGACTGGACAAGAGCTAATAAGTTAAAACTGAATGCTGACAAGATGGAAATGCTGTTGCTGGTGTTTCACCTGACCAATTAGGTTGAAATCTACCTGGTCTGGATGGGGATACACTCTCCCTTGAAGATCAGGTTCTCAGCTTGTGAGTCCTTTTGGATTTGACATTTTGGATGGAACAGCAAATATTGATTGACTTTTTTTTCAACTTTGGCAGATTGCTCAGTTATGCCCCCACTTAAACAGGGCTGCCCTTTGTCTCCAATTTTATTTATTATGGTAATGGAGTTGTTGCCAAAAGCGGTAAGGGAAGACAAAGAAATAGAAGGGGTTTTAGGTAATAAGATAAGTTTATACGCAGACAATACTTTGATAATAGCTAAACACCCCGGGAAAACATTGGACAGAATACAAGTGCAGTTGAAGGATTTTGAGGATATAACAGTTTGAGAATAAATTGGGATAAATCAGAAATGATATTGTGTAATATGGGCGAGGAATAACAGCAAAGGATAAAGGGAAAGTGTAATTTACAAATCAAGGACAATTTGAAATACTTCGGGATAAATATTTCAAATAAATTTGAAGAGCTTAAGAAATTGAATTATGTAAAATGAAAAAAGAAATTAAGGATAGAATACAACAATTACAAAAATTGAAGCTGTCCTTGTTTGGAAGAATTGCAATATGTAAAATGATGTTATTACCAAGAATTAATTTTCTATTTGATGCTCTTTCAATTCAAATGAAGGACAAAGAAATTAAGGAGTTTCAAAAAAATGATAAACAATTATTGTAATGGGGGGAAAAGGCCTCGATTGGCAAAAAAAAAAAGTTGGTATCTATCTCAGAAGGAAGGGGGATTAGGGATGCCAAATTTGATGACATATTACTGAGCTTTTCAAATTAAGAATGTTGTGAAGATCTTAGCTAGAGAAAGGGCAATTTGGGTGGAAATTGACATGAAAGAGCTTAGTTATATAGTAAAAATTGTCTTTTAGGAGGTAGTATGGGGAAAGTAGCTATTAAAAATAGAATGATGAAGGCAATATTGGGAACATGGAAAAAAGTAAAGAGGGAATTGGTACCAGATTTTTCACCTATTATTGAATTGGAGGATATGGCAAATTTCCCAATAAAAATAATAAAAAGGTTAAGGAAGTACTTGATAAGAATGGAGTTTTCCTGGTGAGAGACTGGATACAGGCCTGTAGAGAGAGTGAGAGGAAAACAAATTTGTATGGACAATTGAAACTGAATTGGTTCCAGATAGGGATGGTGAACAAGTGGAATAGCAGTTATATGAATGAAGTTGGATTAGAAAGAGGGATGACGAAGTTTGAAGAGCTAATTTTAAAAATAAGAAAGGAAAAAAGAGGAATAAAAGGGTTGGTGAGTAAAATATATATAATGATAAATAAGGAAGGTAATCTACAGGAGTAATTGAAAGCAAGTTGGGAACAAGATTTAAATATGAAGATAGAGGACCAGAATTGGAAAAATAAATGGAAGAAAAGAATTATGAGAACTATGTCTGTTAGAGTCAAGGAACACAATTATAAAATGTTGTGGAGATAGTATTTGACCCCAGTAAGATTACATCAGATAGATAATAAGAAAGATAAAATGTGTTGGCAATGTAAGAATGCTCTGGGTATGTATGAACATATGTGGTGGAGCTACAATGTGGTAAAGGATTTTTTGGGGGAAATGGAAAATGAGATAAGTGAAATTATGGGGGGGGGATTAAACTGGGATCAAATACCATTATGCTGACAGATGTGGAAGGTATAAATTTAAGTAAAGATGAAAAAGAGTTATTAGAAATAATGTTGACAACGGGTAGATTGTGTATCGCTAGAAAATGGAAAAATGATGTGAATATGAAAATTGAGGAATGGTACAAGGAAATGTGGGTTTTAGCACTGAATGATAAGTTAACATATGAGATAAATATTAAAAAGAGTAATGTCAAAGAAAACAGATTTTGGAAAGTTTGGAAAACCTTTGTGGATTACTCATTGAAGGGAGAAGAACTGAATAGACTTGTACCTGCTCACAAGAGTTTATGGGAATGATTTCAAAGATTTACTCCGTGCTCTCCAGGGCATTGTAAAAAACACTTGGTGCATAGTTTACTTTTATTATTATTATTATTATTATTATTATTATTATTATTATTATTATTATTATTATTATTATTATTATTATTATTATTATTATTATTATTATTATTATTTTATAGTTAGTTGTGTAATTTTTGTATTGAAATTAGGAGGTGGAATTATGACTTGGTAGATATAATATGTTAAAGAGGATACAAAATAATTTTAAATAAGCATATTGAGACAGCAAGGATTTAAAATTTAGAATCTGTATATTGGTTAATGGCATGAATTATACAAATATAAAAATTCGATGAAGGGTGAAGTAATATAATATCAAGTCATAATCAAAGTATTTAATAAGAGGGTTAGAATTTATGTATGTGATTTTATGTATTTTGATGTTTGTCTTTAAATACTGTATTTTTGTCAAAAATTTAATTTAAAAAATTATTAAATAAACCAGGAAATCCCTGAAAGCACTGGTTTATGCCCTGGTAAACTCAAGATCTATTAATGTAATACTGTACTCTCTACATGAGGCTGCCTTCAAAGTTGGTATGGCAACTTCAGCAGGTCCAAACTGGAGCTTCCAGTTTCATTTCTGGGGCAAGTAAATTTAGCTGCATTTCCCCAATCTTGGTCTGCTTACATTGGCTCCCTGCGAGCTTCCAAGCCAAATTTAAGGTTTGTTTCAAAACTCATCAGAGTTTAGGAACTTGATCACTTTAAGGGCATCTCTCTCAAAGAACAGCTACCTTCTCTACCCTCTCTGTGGTTTGTAGTAACTGTAACAGGGAGACTAAGGGAGTATAGTGATATGATTTTGTTTTGACTGATATACTGTTTTGAATGTATTGTATTTTATTGGTGAACTTTTACTGCATTGCTATTTTTTTTGCTATATTTATGATCATTGTTTTTCTTATGCTGTTGTATTTTTGTTTGTACTTATGGTTTGCTCTGTATTTTATTACTATGTTGTAACCCGCTTTGAGTTGTCAGTAGACAAAAAAAGCAGTATATAAGCACAAATATAATAATAATAATAATAATAATAATAATAATAATAATAATAATAATAATAATAATAATAATAATAATAATAATAATAATAATAATAATAATTGCACCTGCCGCTCTCAGGCCTCACTACTGAGGGTGAACACATTAAGAGAAATGCAAATAATGTCAGCTAGGATACAGGCCTACTCAGTGGAAAGGACTTTGGCACGAAATATGCCAGGCCCCATTACTCTGAATTTTTAGGAAATTGGTAAAGGCACAGACCTATAAAGATACTTTTTAAAACATACTCTTCTGAAGTACTAATTTTCTGTCTAAACTATGCATATTAATCTACATATTAAACTACACATCACCATTTGTTCTGTTGATCTTTTTTTTTTGTTCCACTGACATTTCATTTGATAGTATTTATATTGATGGAAGAAGATGTTGGTAGAACCTTTACCTATAATGCTTGCATTTTATGTAAGCTTTCCAGAGTAGCAGACTTATATTACATTGGGTGAGATAGATAGATAGGTAGATAGAAAGATAGATAATCATTTCTTTCTCTGGCCAATTAAGAAACTGTTGTGGATTCAACAGCATGCACCTTTTGGTGAATTCATTCTGCAGTTCCTTTCCCCTGACCTAGTGTGAGAAAGATTAGCTGGCAACTCAAGGTTGCGATTACCAGCCCTGATCATGGTTCAAAAATACAACAATCTTTGAAAAGGCTCTTTCTGTGTTCACCAACAATAGCATTAAAGAGCTCTGAAAAAGACCACAGTGCAATCAATATTGTATCTTGCTGCACTTCCTGAAATTCTGTGTCACTGATGTCTATCTCAAATGTATGCTTCAGTTTTGCAAAGCGGTTTTCTCTTCATAAGTTTGAGCAGGAGAAGTAAGAAAAGCCATAAAAGTAAAGTACCAATGCTTCCTTTGCCAAGAGCTAAAAAAAAAGAAAAAATCCTAATGTTGTACCAATAACAAATTTCACTTACAGCATGGGAGGGGGGGAACTGTGCAAGGTGGAAAGAGTAGCTGAAGATCCTGGGGAATAAGCAACATGTGGGAAGTTTGTGAATGATAGCATTAATATAGCTTGCAGCATGAATAAATTGGAGTTTTGTCGTCATGCACAAAGCCAAAGGTCGCTCTCTAGGGATCTCTATTTCTTTTTCTGCAAGTGGGAGAAAAGGAGAAGTAAGCCTTGAAAAATTTACTAATTACATCAAAGGGAAAGAGTGATGAAATATCACAAAGAATATATACAGATAACATTGCATTCTAAATTTTGTACTGCAGCAAAGAAACTTCATACACGCTGCAATGATTTACACTAACTTAAAAGTCAAGCTAGACCTCCTTTAATTCATTACGTTTCATGTGGACAATGCAGAAGCTTTGCATTGTGATATACTGGAACATAAATTCAATGGGGCTGCTGCTGTGGCTCAAGTGGCTAAGACGCTGACTGGGAGGCGGAAGGTCAGCAGTTCGATTCCCAAGTACTGCAGGACAAAATGAGATCCCATCTTTGTCCCAGCTCCTGCCAACCTAGCGGTTCGAAAGCAAGAAATTGCAAGTAGATAAATAGGGACCACTTTGGTGGGAAGGTAAACACTGTTCCGTGTGCTCCGATGTCTAGTCATGCCTGCCACATGACCACAGAAACGTCTACAGAAGCAGACAGCACTGGCTCTTTGGCTTTGAAACAGAGATGAGCACTGAACCCTAGAGTTAGATATGTCTGGCTTTTGAGCAAGGGAAACCTTTACCTTTACCTAAAGTCAAAATAAAGAAAAAAGATTCTGGGTTCCTCAAATAGTAAGAGAATGGAGAATTCCTAGTCAGCACAAACCTTGCTTATTTACCCCGACCATATTTTTATTTCTGACTCAGCCCCAGAATATTATCTGGGATAAATTGAGAAGCCTTTGGATCCTTTAATGGGGGTTTGGGAAATATGGTGCTTTTTTGGGGGGGAGGGGAGCTACTTTCAAAATTTCACCATTTCCTGCAGTTAACAACATCCAAGTTTCTTCTCCTGCTTATTGCTCTCAATCTAGTAAGGATGTTGAATCAGACATTGGGTTGAAACCTGCAGAAAAATAGGAAAGTGCCCTGGGGTGTAGAACAGACACAGAAAGCTGATTCACTTTCTTCTTCTGCCTTGGCTCTTAGGGCTACCTAGTTAACATTCTAGCTAAATCCTGTTGCTCACTGTAGTTGGTTACAGCTGGATTAGGCCCATTAAATCTAGGGAACCTGTGGAGGAGCTGAATTAGCAGGTCCCTACTGTGGTGGTTTAGTGGTTCAGATACTGAACTTGACAACTGGAAGGTCAGCAGTTTGAGACCTGCACTGCATGATGGAATGAGCTTCTGTCTCTGTCCCAGCTCCTTCCAACGTAGCAGTTCAAAAGCAAGAAATTGCAAGTACATAAATAGGAACCACTTCAGTGGGAAGTTAAGCAGCATTCCATGCACTCCAGTGTCTAGTCATGCCTGCCACACTGTCCACAGAAACATCTGCAGATGTCAGCAGCACTGGCTCGTTGTCTATAAACAAATGAGCACTGAACCTTAGAGTCGGATACGACTGGCTTTTGTGCAAGGATGACTTTTACCTTTACCTAATTCTGTTGAGCCACCTTAGATCTCCCGTGGGGAGAAAGGTGGTATATAAATAATATAAACAAATAAATAAACTTTTGACCATCATGGCACTCAGAGTCTTCAATGTTCCTCTAGTGAGCTTCATTTGGCATCTCCATTGCACATTCGCTGATCTGCCAATATATCAACAAACAGTTAATATACTGTAAATGATGGGATTCCCACCCCCACCCCCATGGTTAAAAATTTAGTTCCTCCATTTTTTTGGATAAGATCAGACAAATCACACACATTGCTTGAGGCATTTCCAAAGTCAGTTTTCAGCTATTAAATGAATAGCTTTCCAGATGTTTTGCCCTTCAACTCTGTGAAGTCACAGCCAGAATTTAAAACAATCTTGATAGGGTTTGAACATAGGGCTAAAAACAACAGAATGAAATTTAACAGGGATAAGTGCAAAGTTCTACACTAGCGGGAGGGGAGCTAAATGCACAGTTACAGCTTGGGGGAACTTGGCTCAGTAATACTAAAAGTGAGAAGGAACTTGGAATTAGTGTACATCACAAGCTGAATATGAGTCAACAGTGCAATGTGGCTGCAAAAAAAGGCAAATGATATTTTAGGCTGCATTAAGAGAAGTATAATCTCCAGTACCCATGAGGTACTAACCCCCCTCTATTCAGCATGAGTTAAACCACATATAGAGTATTATGTCCAACTTTAAGAAGGATGACAACAAACTGGGACAAGTTCAGAGGAAAGCAGCATGGGTGATCAGGAGACTGGATACCAACCCCTATGAAAAAGGGTTGAAAGAACTGGACATGTTTAGCCTTAAGAAAAGGAGAGTGAGAAGAGAAATGATAGCACTTATCTCAATCATCCCAGAGTAAAGGACACACAATAACGGATTCAATTTACAGGCAGCCAGATACAAGCTGAATATCAGGAAAAACTTATTAACTGTTAGAGTAGTATGACAATGGAACCAGTGCTGTCAGGGTGTGGTGAGCACTCCAATACTGAAGGCATTCAAGAGAAAATTGGACAACCATCTGTCAGATCTGCTTTGATTTGGATTCCTGCATTAAACATAGGGTTGGACTTGATGGCCTCATTTCTTCCAACTCAATTATTCTATGATTCTATGAGCAAATTTAAAGGATGTCCAAAACATTGGTTGAAGTTCCCAACCCCTTTTAAACTATGTTGCAACTGGAGGCATATACGTAATTAGGTACAGTGATACCTCATACAATGATTTTAATCCGTTTCACAGGGCTAGTTGTTGTACAAAACAATTGCTATACAGTGCATGCATCATATAGCGATTTTCCCTATGGGATACATTGTACAATAATTTTTTTTCGCTAAGTGGTTTTTCCCATTGAAAAATTGTAGTATGGATTTTTTTCCATAGGGAAAATTGTTATGTGGGGTGCCATTTCCCCAAAAAACCTAATTGTTATGCGATTTCGTTGCTATTATGGGGTGATTGTTGTATGAGGTTCCACTGTATCATTCTTTCAGCTTGTTAAGTGCTTGCAGGCTGTGATTAATTAGGTCCTTTTGGAAGTACAGAAAATAAAAGTGAGTTGCTGAGGTGTTTTTTCTTTTCTTTTAATGAAGTGCTGTTTTGACCTTCTTGTGTGATTTTTGTATGATCTGCTCTCAAAAGACAGCCTAATTAGCCTGTGTGTTACGTGTCCCTAGTATGATTAGTACGATTAATTCCACAAGTATCATGGAAACATCATTCTACTGCATTAAAGCCTAGAAAATGAACACATTGAGTGCTTTGCACTTGAAAATATATTTAAATAGAGATTGGCTTTACAGAAACCACTACAGGCAACTTAAGTGTCTCTTTCAAAAGTTGATTCTGCTTCTAGGGTAGAAAGGAAGGGTAAGTCTCTGTGGCTGCATCACCCCATCAAGTGTGGAATGAATCATAAACATATAACACAAGCTATGCTTCCAGCTGGATTTCTTTATACTTGCACAGCTGCAAACTCATGATCTAGCAGGTAATCCTTCTGATAATCCCTCTAGCACTGGATAAAAAAGATGCCTTCCCACCATCATCCTCCCACCAACTATCCCCAGCACTACTAGCAGCATTTAATATCTCCCTCTCTGTCTGTCTGTCTATCTATACCCACCACCCGAGAGAGAGAGAGAGAGAGAGAGAGAGAGAGAGATGAAGGAATATAAATATGTCTCCTTCTTAGTACCCCCATCCTCCAAGAATGGGAATTAGAAAAACAGATGAGTGGGTATGGCCATATTTTTGTCCTGGAAATCATTGTTGTGATGAATCAGCACCATCACACCCATCGCCACCACACAAGAGTGGTTTCTGATGGTAGGCCATTATATAGCAGCAATTTCCTAACTTTTGACAAGGGCATTCTTGAAGTCACCCCTTCGCATTCTACTGTGCCACAGAAAAACTGCTGAGGTGTATTCTCTAGGTCAGAACAGTCCTATTGGTAGTGTTGGGGGGGGGGGGAATCTATGGCAGAGCTACTGCTGCTTTCCTACACTCTGCCACATTCTGCTGTCCAGGTAGTTAGAAAGTTGGAGATCATTTCCCCCACACTCCCAGCCTGCTTTTAGTGGAAGAGAATTAGCTAAGCCAGATCTTGCGCTGACAATTTGGTGGTGGTGGGGAAGAAGTGCTGTTTGGGCATAGACTCTGTTAACAAGACCACCTAGGATCCTGAAGATCACTAGCTGCTCCCCAACCCCACTCCAATAGTGTACCATTTTTTCAGCCCCACTGCTAGTGGAACCCCATAGATGAGCATCTATGCCAGCAGGATCTTCACTACAGTTCCAGAAGGAGCTCCCATAGGGGTATAACAGTGGTACCTAGGATAAAGTCTGATTCAAATAAAGTCCGATTCAGATGAAATGTCCGATTCGGATAAAGTCCGATTCAGATAAAGTCCGATTCGGATAAAGTCCAATTCGGATAAAGTCGCGGTTTTCATGCACACGTGATGCGTCGCATAAAGTCCAAAACCGCTTAAAAATGGATGTTATCCAAGGTATTTGGTATAGGAACCTCGGATAAAGTCCATTTTTTGGACGTTATCCGATGCATCGCCCATTTGATTTGGATAAAGTGCAAAATCAGATAAAGTCCAAACTTGTGGAATGGAGTTTGGACTTTATCCAAGGTTCTACTGTATCTCACTACCAGAAAAGAGGGGAAGTGTCTGCAACATCTAATCATCAGCCAATGAGACAAGAAACATCAGCTTGGTCCCTAAACCAACTGAGACCCTGAATACCTCAAAAACCTATCCACAAAAAAGGCTTCCTGAATTTCTCACTGGTATATTTATACCTTCTTTTTAAGAAATGCCCATCTTCCAGTGGGTTGGATTCTCATGCTTTGCTTACAGGAGGTCATCATTTCAATTTTTAGCATGTTCATTTGGGGTTGGGAAAGACTCCTCTCTTGAGAACAATTGCTAGTCAGTGCAGACAGTGGTGACATTATTGGCCTAATGGCTTTATTTGGTATTAGCTGGCTTCTCATGTACCCGCTATCTTCTGCTGGATGAGTAGAGTTCTATGACATCTTTGCGATTATCCTGATTAGATCACCCAATTGGCTCCAATACAACAGGGTAGGGAAGCTTTAGAGTTCCACGGAGGGACCATGATAGTGTTTAGAGGTTCATGGGAAACAACAACCTGGATTTCCTATTCAGGTGGCTAGTGGAGATGTAGGTTGTGGAAAACTAAGTTTTCCAGCATTCACTAATCACTAGTTTTAACCTGACTATCTCCTAGAGACACATGTTGCTTTTTGTATTACATGTGTTAGAACAAGATTTTTTGTCTAAACATTCCACACACAAATGGCCTGAAGTTACTCATCCCAGGCACCGGGCTACAATTTCAAAGAGAGCCAGCCCACAGTAATTTGCTGATTACCTTGTGGGCAATTTCACTGCCAGCTTTTTAAGTTCAGTCAACCCTCACATAACAACGCGTTCAGATAGCATCATTTTCGCCTAACAACGTGTCATTATGCACCATGTGTTCCCCCACATAACAACGTTTTAGTGTCATTGTCCGGACAACAACACTAAAATAACCGGACAATGACACTAAAAATGTCGCTATGCGGGGGAACACAATTTCTTGCTTTCGAACTGCTAGGTTGGCAGTTTTAAGAGTACCTAAAATATTTTAAATGAATGAATAAACCCTGAAAAAATTGAAATGTGAATAGTAGAATCGATGAAAATATATTGACTTCAGTCATTATCAAAAAGACACAGTCTTCCAATATTAGAGTGGTAAACTGCTGGACCAAACCTAATTTGCACTTGTTACATGGTTGTCACACAGTTTGAAGCTAGGTTAAGATGAAAACAGTTTACCGACTTCAGTTTTCAGATTGGCAAATGATTTATTTTTGGAAGTTCTGGTGGAAGACTGGGTACATGACTTTTTCTGGTTAAGTGTAATCTGTGAGTATTTGAGTGTCATGTCTCAAGAGGCAATATATTCTGGCTCCACAGAAGCTGGGCTTATCCAATGGAAAGGTCAGTGTACTGCAGAAGTCAGTAAAACCAAATTAAGTCAAGCTGGGGAATTTCCATAGACAGAAAGACAATGTGTGTGCAAATGTGAATTTGACTTCCTGCCTTCTGCTTTGACAGAAACTGGAAAATGAATTTCACCATCCTATGTAGACCTATTTTTCCTACTCTTTAGAAATATTCTAACATCTTAATTTGCTTTATTGTTTCCCATAAGAGTTCCAACAATTGCACATTTCACAATGTTCACTATTGTTAACATTTATCTTCTATTAAGCCATTTTTAGATTCTAAAAGGCAGGAGTTTTTCCCCTTCCTATTTAACCTTCAAAGATTATGCCTCAAACCCTAGAAACGCCTATTTATCTGGAGATAATAATGGAAAGTTGGCTAAATTGCCCTGATCAGTAATACAGGAATGTGTTATTCACATCCAACATTTATTTTAAACAATAAATTTAAGAAGTATGGTTATTTGCTTTTTGAAATGATGGAGTGCATTAAAAAAACCTTGGCTCAAATCACACAATCATAGAATCACATAATAATTGCATTGGAAGGGGGCCATGAGGTCATCTCATCTAACCCCTGCTCAATGCAGGAATCCAAATCAAAGCAGACATGACATGTGCTTGTCCAAACTTCTATTGACTGCCTCCAGCAATGGAGTGCTCACCACCTCCAGATGTCATTGCAGGCGCACCCCCCCAATGATGGACTCAGACACAAATGAAAGTGGATAACGGCATTGGGCCACATTTATTGATTCAAGCCCTAGTCCGAATTATAAATTTCTATTGGTAAAACGACCAATCATAATTCTTAAGGCAAGCAGGCCGAAGTAACACTGGTAAGGTACCACCCAAAATTGCCAACGGCAATTGTTACAATGTATCTATTTGTATCAATTTGTTTGTTGACAACAAACAAATTGTTGACCGTAGTCAATATCTAACTAATGACCCCACCCTCTGACGTGTATCCGTAAAATCAGGGGGTGATTCCAGCTGTCTAGTGGTAACCATCACCCCCTCGCCTGGTTCGTCGTTGACCGGACAACGTTTAAACAACTTATGCCTATCTAGTGTTGTCCAGTCAATTGCGAACCTGCCGGATACCTGTGGGTCATCAATGTTTACCTTACCAGTGCTACCCGCCACCCGGAGAGGCTTCAATAAAGGCTCGACGCCCCCCCCCCAAGACCGTCAGCTCGGTCGACAGGCCTGCTCGCCAATCACCCAGCAGGAGATCCATACCTCCTCGCGACAGATGGACCCCATCCCCTGAATAAAGCCCATAATTTTGCAAACTGATGGCGGGATGATGACTGACCCGCCCCCAGCCCTTGGTAGAAAGGAATTGGGCCACAGCCCTGTTCACCATGCGCCGAGCGCGGTCCAGGGCCTGGAGGTCAAAGCCTCCCCGATAAGCGTGCCGTGGGACCATATCTGACCAAACAAGGGTTGTGGCGGGCCATACGTAATGTAAATAGGCGAGGTCCCCGCAAATCGCATGCTTGAGCGATAAGCCAGTGACCTGACCCAAGTCATTACCCCCAAGGTGTATGATCAGGATGTCGGGCGGGTCGGCATTCCTCGACGAAAAGAGGAATTGCAAAAGCTCCCGCCACAACATACCGGGCTTACCGTACCATGTGAGATGTGCGTATGCACCCAGTCCCAGTCGGGGTCCCCAATCTGTCGCTGCAGCGTAACGCGCTGCCCTGTGCACGTAGCTATGGCCCACCAGCCATACTGTCACCGGTGTGATACGTCACCCAGGGTCTGTCAAGGGAAAAAACAGGGAAGGAAGAGATACATGGTGACTCCAAAGGTACTCACGGTGGGAGTGGGCGAACATAAAACTGGCAACACTGTGAGCCCCACCTCCCCATGCTGCGTATGTCAGCCCCGGAGTACCCATAAGCAGCCGCAGTAGAGGCCGCCCCAATTCTAAATGAATGGGTGCCGTAACGGGCCCCAGGGAGGCCAACGCTAGCCAGTGCCTTCCCAGTCACCTTCCAAAACTGAAATTTAGTGAGGGGAGACCCATCTTGGTGACAGAAAAAAGGGCCATGGTGCGTGCCACGCAGTGCAAGGAACTCCTGTAGGGCACCAACCGGACAGATGTCTGCCAAGGAACATCGTAGCAGTCTTACTCCACTGCCTACGCCGTGCTGATCTGTTTTAGAGGAGCGTATCCTCAATTGAGCCCAATCATTGCAAACATAGACATCTTCGAGTTCCAGTGCCCTACGACTTGCATCCGCCTTAGACAGCATCACAAGCTCGCTGATGCGGAGCGCTCCAAAAAAGGCCACCGTTGTAGCCGCACGAAACAGGGCTGCCTCATACCTATCGAAACATAGGTCCTGCCAGCCTCGTGCCAGTTGGGTAAGTACCCCAGGGGAAATTGGGTGACGGTCGTCCAGGCAACGCCCACGTTCCCGCACCCACCCCTCCAAAACATGTCTCACACGGAAATCAGCGGTACTGTCCGCATGACCCCCCACTTTGGCCATAAAAGCCAGCGCTGATAGCCTGGATGCTATGGTGCGGGGTGCCAGGCCCTGAGCGTGCAGGTAAACCATGAAACGGAGGATGTGGGCCACTGGGATCGGCCAGGTATCTGGCAGGTGAGATTGGGTACAGAAAGTCCGAAAGGAAACCAACGCGTGGTGATACGCCTTACGCGTGCGTGGCGCCAGTGACATGCCGATCGCCCGGTTCACCTCTCCTTGCCAAAGGTCCATATCTCCTGCGGTAGTGGCGAGGGAAATTCCTCCACATCCGGGGCCAAGGCACGGAACCAGGAGATCTGCAGGCGGGACAAAGCGTCAGCAATATCATTATTCACCCCCGGGACATGCCTGGCTCTGAACAGTACATTGAGGCGCAGGCTGCGCAATACAAACTGGCGCACAAGATCCATGACCCAGGGAGATTTAGAGGTCTGTGAGTTGACAATGTGGACAACGGCCGCATTGTCACACCAGAAATGCACCACCGAGTTGGCCCACTCCTCACCCCATAGCATTAAGGCCCCCAGTATGGGAAAAAATTCCAAATATGTGAGATCCCTCAGGCGACCCGTGCCTGACCAGGCTGGTGGCCATCCACCATATGCCCACTTCCCATTGAAGTACATCCCATAACCAAGGGATCCCGAGGCATCAGACTGAATTTGAAATTGGGGTGAAGCCAGGAGGTCTGACCTCCAAAATGAGACCCCATTGAACTCCCTCAGGAACTGTAGCCATACGTGCAGATCCGCCCTGATGCCCTGTGTCAATCTCGCCCTATGGTGGGGCCTGGATAAGCCTGCCATGGCGTCGCTCAAGCGCCGAGCAAATGCCCTGCCAGGTGCGACCACCCTGCAAGCGAAATTGAGGTGTCCATGTAGCACCTGCAGTTCCCGAAGGGATGCCTTGCGCTTAGCCAGCAAGTCCGATATAAGGGCCACTATCCTGGACACCTTGTCTTCGGGCAACCTAGACGCCTGCGCCACCGTGTCAATTTCCACCCCCAGGAACACTAATTTATTAGACGGGCCTTCGGTCTTTTCGGGCGCTAAAGGGACACCCAAGTTCCTCCATTAGCGTCTGAAATGTGTTGAGGAGACGTGTGCACGTGTCCCAGCCCCATTCACCCCCGAATAAAAAGTCATCCAGGTAATGGGCTACAGACCGAGACCCTGACCTACGGACAAATGCCCACTGCAGGAAGGTACTGAAACGCTCGAAGGCCGAGCAGGAAATGGAACAGCTGAATGGCATGGCTTTGTCAAAATAATATTCACCCCGAAATTTGAAACCCAGCAACTCAAAGTCACCCGGGTGCACGGGCGAGAGGCGAAAAGCCGACTTAATGTCACACTTAGCCAACAGTGCACCCGGGCCACATGAGCGCACCATGCGCAATGCCTGGTCAAAGGATGTATACCTGACAGAACAAAGGTCATCAGGGATAGCATCATTGACCGAGTGGCCGGCTGGGTAGGACAAATGATGAATCAGGCGGAACTCGCCCGGGGATTTTTTGGGTACTAGTCCTAGAGGAGACACTTTAAGGTTGGGGAACGGGGGCGCGGGGAAAGGGCCAGCGACCCTGCCCGCAGCAATCTCCTTATTAATGCTGGCAGCAGCGACCTCCTCCCTTCCCCTAAGTGACAACAGGTTGGGTGCATCCTGCGGTGACCTATCCCCCGTGAAAGGAATACGAAAACCCAGCTGAAAACCCTGAAGGAGGTACACAGCGTCTGCCCTCCTCGGGTACAATGCGAGCCAACGCTCCAGCATGTCGACATTAATTGGGGAGGGGGCCTTTCGGTGAACCTGCTCCCTCCGTGGCAGTCCTACCTGCCCCTTGTCCGCCCCTACCCCTGCCCCTGTATCCTCCCGGCCTGGGACAGGCGGAGGCAGCATGGGGGCCACCACAAGAGGGGCACTCGTGCTTGTACTTGCAATTTTTCCTGTTGCAAGAACCATTGGACGAGAAGGTCCAGCACAGCAGGCGGGCTGGAACCCCCTGCCCCGCCACTTGGCGGGGGACCTGTACGTCGACATAGGCCCCGGCCCCAACAGGGGGCAAATGGGCAGCCGGCCCATAAGTCACGGGTACCTGTCCAGGTCCCTGAGCCCCCGAGGCCAGATAAGGCCAAGCGCCCTTGCTCGGCCCTTGGGTAGCCGTGGGCACGCCCTGCAAAGGCAGGGGGCCCAACCACCCTCCATGACTCGCACCCCCCATGGGGAACTGTGGGCCAGGGCAAGAGGGCCCAGCCGCGCGGACCATGGCAGGGGCGGTGGTCGTCGTTTGCGGGCCAAGGGCCGAGGCCCCTTCCAGGGCAGCCGGTATACACCGCGCCCCGGGCCAAGGAGCTACCGATCCCATCCCACCGTTCCCGGTGGGCTCCGGTAAAGGTGGCGGGGGAACGGGCACAGTCGCGGTCCTCTGACCCGGCTGACGCCTCCGCGCTGATCGAGCCACGTTCACGGCTGCCTTCTTCTTCGAGGGCATGGCTAAGGTAGCTAGGAAGCCTAAAACAAGAGAAAGCTGCCCGAAAAGGCTTCCCTCAAAAGGACACAAGCGACGGAGGTCAGGAGGAAAAACTTCTCCGCTCCGTCGGTTCGCCAAAATGGCAGCACGGCTGCCTCGTGGCCAGCCCTTTTATTAGGGTGCTGGCCACGCCCCTAACTATCCGGATGGTTTCGTCCGGTGGGGGGGCCCCCAAAGAGTGCGGCGGCCATTTTGGCGCCACGCTTCCATTGGTTCCATTGCTGTACTGCTCTAACAGTTAAGAAGGTTTTCCTGATATGTGGCCTAATATTTGGCTTCCTGTAACTTTAACTCATTATGTGTCCTGCACTCTGGGATGATTGAGGACAGATCCTGCCCCTTCTCTGACTCCTCTCTGTGGCCTGGCCAGTCACAGGGGGTGGGAGCCCAGCCGAGCCCAGCTGAAGACCATCACAACGGAGCCCTCAAAAGCTGCCGCCATTGCGCCTGATGCCAGCGCCAGCGTTGCCGGCTCTCCTCCATGGCCCGGCTGGTTGTGGGGGGTGAGAGCCCAGCTGATGCTTGTCCTGTCATGGCCGGTGTTGACGGATTCTCTGGCCCTCCACCCTTGGTGAGAGCAGGCGTGGGGAGAGAGAGACTGCCCCAGTTTGGGGCGACTGGCATCCCTTCAAGTTCACACCGATGTCAGAACCGCTGGATTTGCCATTTTTTCTGCCCTTGGTGTGAGCAGGGGCAGGGAGAGAGACAGAGAAATGGAGCCCCTCCTCCTGGTTTGGCAAGCCGGGAGGAGTGGTAGCACCTGCGTTGGCCCCTGCGAGGGTTAAAAGAGCTCTTTCCTCGGCCCGGGTCTGGCCACGGGGAAGTTGACCTTACTTGGGTTCCCGGCGGCACGGACTGTATAATCTGCCACCACCATCTTGTCCAGGTCCTTCCCCGGCCTGGCATGTGCCCGAGCTGTATTGTATATTTTTATTGTATTTGTTATGCTGTTCAAGTATATGAAAAGTGCTATCATATCCCCTTTTTTCAAGGCTGAACATGCCCAGCTCCTTCAATCTTTCCTCATATGGCTTGTTTTCCATTCCTCTGATCATCCCTGTTGCCCTTCTCTGAACTTGTTACAGTTCGTTGGCATCCTTTTGGAGTGCAATGTCCGTAACTGAACACAGTACTCCAGACATGGTCTGATTACTGCCGAGTAGAGGGGGACTAGTACCTCATGGGTTTTGGAGACTATACTTCTGAAGGCTACAATAACATTTGCCTTTTTTTTGCATCCAGATCCATATTTACCTGGAAGTGAGAAACATACTTATTTTTTGAACTGCATCTCCCCAAACCCTAGCTACTACTGCCATTGTCTCTGCTGCCTGAAGAACATGTGGGCCCAAAAGTGCATTGGACAGTAGACAATATGCCTTTGCCTGTGAGTAATCTTTATAGAAAAGAGACTGTAGTGGCTTAGTGGTTAAGATGCTGAACTTGACAACTGGAAGATCAGCAGGTTAGCAGTTTGAGACCCAAGTGCTGCATGATGGAGTGAGCTTCTGTCTCTGTCCCAGCTCCTGCTAACCTAGCAGTTCGAAAGCAAAAAATTGCAAATAAATAGATGCCACTTCAGTGGGAGGGTAAACAGCATTCCGTGCACTCCGGTGTCTAGTCATGCCCACCACATGTCAACTGAAACATCTGCAGATGCAGGCAGCGCTGGCTCTTTGGCTATAAACAGAGATGAGCACTGAACTCTAGAGTTGTATATGACTGACTTTCAAGCAAGGGCAACCTTTACCTTTATTCATAACTTATGAAGTAGCCTTCCATAAATTGTAACAAGCAATGCAGATGCAAACAGGTATTGAGAAACTATTAGTAGAACAAGCATGGTTCAAATGAGCATCACTGCCCTGGTTGTGTGTGGCCATGAATGGTCTGTTGTGACTTTCTTGCACCCACCCTGGGGTGACATACTTGGAAGCTGTCCTCGTGGCATGGCCAGACCATTGCTTGCTCAAATTTGGCTTTTCCATGGCTCACTCCCTTGACAAAGAGGTGGAAGCAGTTGAGATGGTGCATCATAACAGATTACTGTCTCCTATGGGTTTTTGCAGAAAGTCTTGGGAAGGTTTCCAATTAAAAGCCCAGGTTACCTTGTGGTCCCTTATTGCTATCTTTGGGCATTTGATTTTTTCTGGTTGTGAGAGCATTCTTTGCTCATTCTAGTTTTAACTATTTCCTGTTCACCATCCAGAGTTGCTTGCTAGTAGGTGGTATATAAGTGTAATAAACAACCAACCAAACAAATATATATTCTTATGGAATCATGCTAGCAGATCGGATTGCCAGTATCTTTCCCTACCCTATCAATACTTCATCTCCCAGGTTGCAAAGAACCTCACAATCAGTTTTGCTAAATGCTTTCATCGTTCACATGGGTGACCTGTAATGTGGAATTCTACAATGCAGAAGTGTCTTCCACATTGTTTGGAGCACAGGTGAAAAGTATATTTATCTGTAATTGATCTTCAGTATTCTCCCCCTCAGAGTCCATTGTCTCAGGCCACATCTCAGTTGCACAATTGAGTGTAGGCCCAGACACATGGCTGAGATATATCCTGGGACTTCACCAATGAGCCACAAGTAGGCAAGCCTTACGTAAATTCTGACAGGATTTTGGCTAATCATCTAGATCAGGGTTTCTCAACCTTGGGGCCCCAGATGTTCTTGGACTTCTGTTACCAGAAGCATGAATCAGCAGGTGTGCTGATGGGCCTCTGGGAACTGAAGTCCAAGAACATCTGAGGGCCCAAAGTTGAGAAACCCTTTAGACCAGTGATGGTGAATCTTGGCAATCCAGGTGTTCTTGGACTTCAATTACCAGAATCCCAAGTCAGCACTCCTGCTGATAAGAGCTTCTGGGAATTGAAATTCAAGAACATCTGGAGAGCCAAGGTTCACCATCACTGCCTTGTGCCAAAATAGCTTCTGGGGCTGTTAAATGACTTGTGAAATGAAGTTAATGCAGGGAGGGAGATTCATTCCAGCAGCATTTTAAAAATTCAATATTTACTCTTTTTCTCCTAGCTGATTAGATCACAGACATGGGTAGAAGCAAATCACCTGACAATGTTTCAGATGACAACAGCACTGGATCATACAAGGATATTTGCAGTGATAATAAAACATCTTTATTGTCTGTATATTTCATCAACTACATTCAGTTTGAAAAAATAGTAAAGTGTCTCCAGTCCTACTTTATATATATAAAGTATATATATATTAGGAATACTTTCATCAGTAAACATATACAGAATCAAATGCAGAATAATTCATATCATCAATAGTTTGAGCAAATGACGCAAATGAAAGGGGAGGGATCACCCCTTGGCAATTGTGGATTAAACTGAATCTATATTCCATCTGCTACATCTTGTTACAGTTAAGACCAATATATATATAGGATATATTTATGACTGTAGTTTAGGTAATTGACCTGGAAAATATTCCGGATTTTGAATAATAATATATCTATGAAAAAAAATCAGCATTGTGTCCTTTTTACTTGAATGAATAAGCTTTCAGAAAGAGTTATGTTTTTATGAAGAATCTGTTTTTTCATTGAATGGACATATTCATTGCACACAGATATGAATCTGTATGATAAGGGATATGACTTGTCCGAGGTTTTACTTTTAGTATTCCTGTATTAAATCAGGTAGTCTAAGGGAAAGACTAAAATGCCATCATCATGCCTTTTGCATTTGGGGTAAGTAATTTCCATTGTTGGTTTTGTTACTACAACTACATAAAAGCAGAATACTTTTAGAGTTTCTACTTAGTTTACCAAAATAATTAGTCTAAACATCTTCAGAGTTTTTAATGACATTTTGCTTTACTATGTGGCTCCAGATCTGTCTGTAAATTTGCTCAGGTAAAAAATCCAATAAGAAGTTTAAAATGCATGAAACTCAACTGAGAAATTGTGTAAATCATATTGGAAATATTTTACACACCACCCCCGAAATTCTAAGCAATGTTAGAAAGATCTGACATTCATTAGCAATTCTGATACAGTCATACTGTATCTTGTTTTATACACTGGGAAAACAAAAAAAGTACTCTTTAGCTATCCAAATAAGGAGTTCAAAATCAGAAATATGTGTTAAGGGGCAATTGACCAGCATCCACTGATTTTGTATATACAACAGAAAGCAACAGTTTGCTATACCTTTCTTGTGCTTTACAATCTTCCTTTGAAAAGCAGTTATCAAAATAACAGAATAACAGATAACACCGTTCATATGAGCATATGTACAGCTTTAAGTAGTCATTCTAAAGTAATATTTATTTACAATGTAAACATACACTTTTAGTACCTATATATATATATAAGAAATGAAAATATCACAAATTTCACTTCACAATATCTCTGTTTTGGTTTAAATGCAATCATTTATTTGAAATACTATGAGAAACTCAAAAAATAATTTGATCATATCTTTAGGACTTTTAAATGATTTTTTGCCAGCTTTTTTCTTTAAAAAAACAAGGTCTTCAGAGGTTCTGAGGAGAAAAAAAGAAAGTAAAATGCATTTTAGAGGCAATAATTGAATAACATATAATTGGATTTGAAGATGGTAGCATAGTCTTAAACTAAAAAACCACCATCACAACAACAACAACAACAACAACAACAACAAAAGAATCCCTATGGTGGAAATACTGTAGCTGTGAGTGAAACACAGTCTAGCTAATTAATAAATTGTACTAAACAAACTGCTTCTTGCATCCTTCTGGTGATAGATAACAGATCTAGAAAATTATTCTCTTCTGTTGTTCCAGACAATAAGGGAAACCAGAAAAGAGATACAAAATTGGCTTAATCTCAGCTGCAGTAGCTGAAACAGGAGGGTGTTGCCATTTGCATGGCTTCTGTGCAATCAGGGCTAGGGTGGGGGTGAGTTGTTTTTTAATGACGATTTGTTTGTGTTTTAATGCTGGTTTTAATTGGGGTGTTAGGTTTGTTTTTAGTTATTGTCATTGAATTGTTTTTATTGTAATTTTTATTATATTGTTAGCCGCCCTGAGTGGTGTACCCACCAGGAGGGCGGGATATAAATGTGCAAAAATAAAATAAATAAAATAAATAAATCCATTGACAATTGATGCATCCAGTCATTTTAAAGGATGCTATACCTGTACTAAATCTCCATGTGACTGCTATCCAAATAAAAGAAGCATTCTAACCACCCACCTAGTCCCGTGATGGCGAACCTTGGCACTCCAGATGTTCCTGGACTTCAATTCCCATAAGCCCAAGCACCCTGTGAATCCACACAAATGGGTTTACTGTGATTCACCCGGCCCACGCTGCCCTTGTCGCTCCCGGAAGCAGAAGTAAAATGCGCCCATACGGAGGAAGTGTTAACTCGGAAGAGCCTTAACCGTAGGGGCGCGTTTTACTTCCGCGAGCAACGAGGGCAGCGCGGGCTGGATGAATCACAGTAAAGCCATCTGTTTGGATTCACAGGTTGCTTTGGCTTCTGGGAATTGAAGTCCAAGAACTTCTGGAGTGCCAAGGTTCACCATCACAGACCTAGTGTCTGTGTATTTCCCACTGTTAAGTTTTTTTGGTCCGCATGGCAGTGGTGTGGAACTAGAGCAGACGAGATAAAGCCCAGTAGCTCAGGGCCAATGTCCTGATTCCATATTTTCCACAGAAAATATGGCCCCTGAATATGCAAAATATTTTTTTAAGGTGAGAAGTAAATATGTCCACTCCCTTTGGATTTGTTGGGTTCAGGGTTGTACCAAATTCCAAAAGAACAGCAAATGCACTTGCTTTACAATTGTTTTCCTAGCAGGAGATGTTGAGCAGTTTGGGGATGGTATACAATCCACAGGCCAATCTCCTGGACTGCAAGTCCTGCACCTTTAAAATGGCCAGCTGTTGGGGGTCAGAGATCTCTAAGCTAATCTGCTGCCCTCAGTTGCCAGGGCTGAAGAAAGATTAAAGTGTCGCCCCTATTAATGCCCTGGGTCTTTTTATTTGCCTTAGGCAGCAAAATATCTCTAAGTGGTAGGCACTACAGACAAGTTTCCTTCCTATTTGTTTCAACAAAGCCAGCCTTGCATCAACATAGCCACTTGTACATTTGGGTTGCTGGCAACAAATAGATAATGATGGAATTTTATTGGCATGGGATGATGGCTAATGCCATGGAACACTTCAAAATTGCAGTAATCATTATCTCAATGGAAAGTGAAATTTTGATTTATAATTTTAGCTATTGTGCCCGACCTTGCCAGGCAGGCATTTCGTTTTTTGTTGTTGGTGGTTTTGTGCCCTGTTGGGAGCTCTCACCGGTGGGGCAGGGCGGGAAATGAACCAGGGACTTGTTTTGGACCATGGAGGACAATCAGGAAGGCCACTGCCACCCTCTCCACCTCAGCCTACTGTGGCCTAGTTGGCAGGCAGTGGAGGGCACGGCACACCCCTGGCTCTTGGCCATCTCGCAGCCTCAGACCACAGTGGCCCAGGAGGCAGGTGGTGGAAGAGATGGAAAGCTCCCGGCCAGCTCCCTCATCGCCTCAGGCTGCCATAGCCTAGGAGGTGGGCGGTGGAGCCAGAGGCAAACCCCTGGTCAACAGGTGCTATGGATCAGGCCCCGGCGGGGGCCCTGGAGGCCTCAACGTGAGACCAGGTGGCAAAGGAGGGACACCTCCCCTGGGCAGGTAAGTGTTGTGTGGGCCCGGAACTGAGGCAGGTTTGGGTGGATGGGGCTTTAGTTGGACGGTGGTCATGTGGATGGACCCTGTGGTGGCTCCCCTGCCCCAGTCCCTGTCCCTTGCCCTACTTACCTGCCCATGGCGGTCTCTCTCCCACCATCTCTTCGTGATGGCACCACTGTTGCTCCTTTCATTTTGGTGCTGTCTCCCAGCACCCCGCGGCCTCTACGGTATCTGCCGGTGCCATGTTGGATGCGTGTCCAACCGCACTCTCTGGCCCTTTTGACCACAGGCGGCATGGCTGGGGGCGAGAGGGGCAGCAGGGCAGAGGCTGTGCCTACAGTGGCGCCTCGCCCGGCTGCGTCCTCAGGTGGTGCAGAAGAGGCGGCAGGGAGGGGGGAGGCAGGACAGAGTGCCATTTTGTGCCCTCGCCTCCTGGGGAAGTAGCTTGTTGGCCATTTTTTTATTTGGCACGCGCCAGCTGTCCAGCCTCCTCCACGCTCGGGCCATCCTGCCTGATTGGCTGATGCTGGGACTCATAGTTTATTTTTTTTGTTTGTGTTCATGGGGCATGGCCCCACTCTCGGCTTCCGGACCCTTGCAGGGTTGATGTCCGGGAGTTAAGGTAAATGTTGCCAGCTCATTACAGGATAGGCTGGACGTGTGCGGACACGCACGGCCACATCCCATTTTTATAGGTATAGATATATGATTTCCTCCTAAATGCAAAATTAAAAAATAGCAGACTGGTAACTAAAATGGGACTTCCGGGGAACAAAAGGAATCAGCATGTAAGTCTTAATGGTTTTAAAAGGGATCCAGGGCAGTCTTGCAAGGACTGGGCATATTCATGAGGTTGTAGGAATACTGAGTGGCAATTAGAAAAGAAAAAATGACAAAATAAAGGTGGCAGACAACTTGGCCAGCATTATAATTTAGGCAAAGCCAGAGATTGAGGTGTTGGCAATTTGAACTAGCATACATTTCTTCAGATATGACTTTACAGTATACGTATAATCTTTTATACTGAAGAATCTTTTATACTGAAGAATCGGCCCCTCCCTTCCACCCCATCCTAAAACCTGGGTGTAAGGAAGAAAGAGGCAGAGAAGGACACAGGCCCCAACTGCCCAGTCACCATCCAGAGGCCTTGGAGGGAGAAGGTCACCATCCACCACTGCAGCCAGAGGCAGAGGAAGAGGAACAGCTGAGACACAGGGAAAACATCCACTGCCCGCCACTGTGATGCCCCTGGAGCAAGGGACCCAGAGACAACAACCCCACCTGGGGAGTGAGGACACAAGGATAAGTAGCTGATGTGAAAAATGTAGCTGAATTAATATAGCGACTGACATAGAGACTTCATACTGACTTAATATAGCAATTAACATAGAGACTGTGTTTTAGAGTTTGATAATTATGCATGATAATATGTTGTGTAAACTGTTTTAAACTTTTAAAACTGTGATATGATGTATGATGCGAGGAAAAAAAATGGCGTAGAAACCGGCAAACCACGCCACAAAGCTTGCCAAGAGAACCCTATGGACCAAAACAAAAGACAAAACAAAAGGGCAGGCTAGGTGATACAGGATGCTTAACACCTCAGAGGGGAGAAAGGGGAGGGACAGGAAAGGGGGAGGGGAAATGCAATGTTGTAAGGAGCAATACTGTATAGGGACATGGAATGTGAGATCAATGAACCAAGGTAAACTGGAAGTGGTAAAAAATGAGATGGAAAGAATAAGCATTGACATCTTGGGCATCAGTGAGCTCAAATGGACAGGGATGGGCGAATTCAGCTCTGGAAACCATCACATCTACTACTGTGGACAAGAAAACCTTAGAAGACATGGAGTAGCCATAATTGTCAATAAAAGAGTGAGAAGAGCAGTAATGGGATACAACCTCAAAAATGACAGAATGATGTCAGTAAGAATTCAGGGCAAACCCTTCAATGTTACTGTGATCCAAATATACGCACCAACCACGGGCGCAGATGAAGCCACAGTGGACCAGTTCTATGAGGACTTACAACACCTCATAGAACAAACACCAAAAAATGATGTTCAAATTATTCTAGGAGACTGGAATGCCAAAGTAGGCAATCAAAAAGTGGAGGGAATAACAGGCAGGTTCGGTCTTGGAACACAGAATGAAGCAGGGCAAAGATTGATAGAGTTCTGCCAAGAGAACGCACTGGTCATAGCAAACACCCTCTTCCAGCAACACAAGAGGCGACTTTACACATGGACATCACCAGATGGCCAACACCGAAACCAGATTGACTACATACTCTGCAGCCAAAGATGGAGAACCTCCATACAGTCAGCAAAAACAAGACCTGGAGCAGATTGTGGCTCAGATCACAACCTACTGATTGCAAAATTCAGGCTTAGACTAAAGAAAATAGGGAAAACAAAGAGACCAGACAGATATCACCTAGACAGCATCCCTAAAGAATACACGGTGGAGGTGATGAACAGATTCAATGGCTTAGACTCAATAGATAGAGTGCCAGAAGAATTATGGACAGAGATGAGGGACATCATGCAGGAAGCAGCAAAGAAAACCATACCAAAAGAAAAGAAGAGTAAGAAAGCAAAGTGGTTGTCTGATGAGGCTCTTAAAATAGCAGAGGAAAGAAGGAACGCAAAAGTCAAAGGAGAAAGGAAAAAATACAATCATTTGAACACAGAATTTCAAAGAAAAGCAAGGAGAGATAAGGAAAACTATCTAAAAGAACAGTGCAAAGAAATGGAAGAAAACAACAAAAGAGGCAGAACCAGAGATCTTTTCAAAAAAATCCGGGAAATCAAGGGAACATTTAAAGCAAAAATGAACATGATAAGGGACAAAGACGGAAAGGAGCTAGCTGATGCAGAAGAGATTAAGAAAAGATGGAAAGAGTACACAGAGGAACTCTACAAAAAGGAACTCAACACTCCTGATAGTCACAATGATGAAGAAATTGAACCTGAGCCAGACATCCTGGAGAGTGAAGTCAGAAAGGCCCTAAAGAGCACTGCAAACAACAAAGCTAGTGGAGATGATGGTATCCCAGTTGAATTTTTCAAAGCTCTAAAAGATGATGGCATCAAATTACTGCATTCAATATGCCAGCAGATTTGGAAAACAAAACAGTGGCCACAGGACTGGAAAAGATCAGTATATGTTCCAATCCCAAAAAAGGGCAATGCCAAAGAATGTTCAAATTATCGAACAATTGCGCTCATCCCACACGCCAGCAAGGTGATGCTCAAGATAATACAGGATAGACTTCAGCAGCATGTGGAAAGAGAATTACCAGAGGTGCAGGCTGGTTTCAGAAGAGGCAGGGGGACTAGAGACCACATTGCCAACATACGTTGGATCATGGAGAAAACAAAGGAATACCAGAAACAAGTTTATTTTTGCTTTATTGACTACACTAAGGCATTTGATTGTGTGGATCACAACAAGATGTGGCAAGTGATTAAAGAGATGGGAATACCAGAGCACCTCATATGCCTCCTGAGAAATCTGTACATGAACCAAGAAGCAACAGTTAGGACAGAACACGGAATGACAGAGTGGTTTGGAATAGGAAAAGGAGTAAGGCAAGGCTGCATTCTGTCACCCTGCTTATTCAACTTATACACAGAGCACATAATGCGCAATGCAGGGATGGAGGAATCACAATATGGGATCAAAATTGCTGGGAGAAACATCAACAATCTGAGATATGCAGACGACACCACCCTAATGGCAGAAAGTGAGGAAGACCTAAAGAATCTCCTGATCGGTTTGAAGGAAGAGAGTGCAAAAGCTGGCTTGAGACTCAATATCAAGAAAACCAAGATAATGGCAACAGGCCCGATCAGTTCCTGGAAAATAGACGGGGAAGAAGTAGAAGCAGTGACAGATTTTACGTTCTTAGGATCTAAGATCACTGCAGATGGAGATTGCAGCCATGAAACAAAGAGGCGGCTGATTCTAGGGAGACAAGCCATGAGAAACCTGGGGAACATAGTGAAAAGCAGAGACATCACCTTGAAAACAAAAATTAGAATAGTCGAAGCAATGGTATTCCCAGTGGTAATGTACGGATGTGAGAGCTGGACAATTAGGAAAGCTGAACGCAGAAGAATAGATGCCTTTGAAATGTGGTGTTGGAGGAGAGTTTTGAGGGTACCTTGGACAGCGAGGAGAACAAATAGGTCAATCTTAGAAGAAATCAACACTGACTGCTCATTGGAAGGTCAAATAGTAAAGATGAGGCTAAAGTACTTTGGGCATCAAATGAGAAGGGAGGATTCACTTGAGAAGGCCGTGATGTTGGGAAAGGTGGAGGGCAAAAGAAGAAGGGGGAGGCCAAGGATGAGATGGATAGATGGTATTGTAGACACAATGGGCACAGAGCTGGGAGGACTGAGGGGGATGGTGGAGGACAGAGGCGCCTGGAGAACGATGGTCCATAGGGTCGCAAAGGGTCGGAATCGACTGTGCGACTGAACAACAACAACAACATAATCTTTTGATTTAGAAATGACTGTGTGATAGTTTCCTTCACTCTGGAAGAAACTCTCTAAATTCTTTATAATTGTCAAACTTTACAAGGCAATTTTCATTAGTTATGTTTCATAGGATTTCATAGGATTCTCTTTTTGGGTGCGGTGGGGCATAGTTCAACCTCTACTAACTATAGAGCAATGTTTTCCAAACTTTGGTTCTTGGACTCCATTTCCCAGAAGCCTAAGTCATTTCCTCAAAGCACTGATCAACCAATATACTGACTTAGGCTTCTGGGAATTGAAGTCCCCTGTGGGGCGTAGGGCCCACTTTGGGAACCACTGCTACAGAGCATCATAATTGACTGACTTAACCCATATAATATGTGGTACCCACCAATGAGACCCTGATGATCTTTCCATAATCTCCCCACTGACTCACAAAATATGTAGCAACCCTCAGTTTGACTGTGATTGTAGACAAGAACCTGCTTAAGCAAGCATGATATGACAGGAGCGACTTCCACAGTATTCGAGAGTGGTTTTAATTTCAATTAATCAGAAGAATGTGCAGAAAGGAAAAAGATGTGGGTACACTTTTTAAAAAATTAAAAGCAGTGCTAATGCAATTATCTTCAAAAACCTCGTAGTAAAGATAAATTTCCCTTGCTTGAAAGCCAGTCATATCCGACTCTAGGGTTCAGTGCTCATCTCTGTTTCAAAGCCAAAGAGCCAGCACTGTCTGCTTCTGCAGATGTTTCTGTGGTCATGTGGCAGGCATGACTAGATACCTTCCCACCGAAGTGGTCCCTATTTATCTTCTTGCAATTTCTTGCTTTCGAACTGCTAGGTTGGCAGGATTGAGCCACTGCAGACCTTGTATTCACCCTAATTTAATAAGAGTCAAGTTGGGTGTCATAACACACAGTCTAAGAAGGATGTAACTCTGAGAAGATTATAGTATCGAAGCACTAATTTTCATTAGAAATATCAAATGGAAGTCACATAGTTATTTAATGCATGCAATTATCATCCTGGTATATCATTCCTGAAGAAATATCATATGGGAATTATGTCATTAAGAACCATTTTCTGGCAAAGCCACCTTGGGTGTATAAACGATGCAGTGCTTAAGAATATAGCGATTTCCTGTGACTGGTGAAAAGTTCTAACTTACCAATGGGAGGTGATTCAAAAGTTCAAGCTCATCTACAGTGACGTCATCATAATTTTCTGAGAACGCCGGTTCGAGAAGTTCTGCTTCATCCCGCAGGTTGGATGGATTCAGTTCATCCTGACTGTTGCAGTACATAATATCCAAGAAGTGAATTAACCTTAGAAAATATTCTCTTTCATTGCATCATACTTTTAAAGCCTTTATTAAATTGATACAATCAGCCCAGCTTCGTTATGTAAAACATTACAGAGCACTTCAATTGAAATGGTTTTCTTCAAGGGAAAGTGGAAGAACATTTAATTTAAGAAAAAGAATTATATAACAGGCTTTGGGGGTCAGTGGGAAACTCCTCAGATTTGTCATTTACTTATACTGTGGATAGATTGTGCACAAAATAGCAAAGCACGCCTGGATTCATGCTCTTTTTTAAAATGGGCATTGTCACTTTTATTTTCAACTATTTTTTAAATTACAATTTGCTCTCAATAGGAAGCTATTATGAGAAAATGTTGCTTTCTCTTTTTTATGCACTGAAAGGAAGATGGTGTTAATAGCAGATTACTGCTTGATATGTTTTAAAACCCCAAGTCTTTCTTCTCACCTACCTTCTTTTTCCAGTTAAGACAGAGTTTAGGTATTTCTTCACAGCCATTTGCTTACGAAAGCGACTATAGTTGTCAGTGAAGACAGCATCTGAGTGGCGTTTGACTGGCATCTGTTCGTCAAGAGGAGTGTTATTTCTTGAAGGGAAAAGAGAATGCCAATTAGCATGTTCATTCATAATCCCCCAAACTCAGAAAAGCCAGAGATGGGACAAGTTTGATTTTGGGTCTCAAAATAACCAGTCAACTGAAGGTGGAAAATTCATTCTCATTCTTCTTTTACAATATGACCACTATGACCTAATCTCTTGATGTTACATTGCATGATAATTAAATATGTCTAATTCAGCATCTCTGATGTTGGCTTCAGTTCACAGGAACAGAAAGGTTGTAGTTTCTACTTCTAGCATCTCCTGGCAGGACTAGAAAAAGAAGAAGACGCATAAAGCCCAGGAAAGATAATGCCTAAACAAAACAGGGGCCTGACTCAGTATTATCCAAAGTAGCTACAATCTGAAAAATATTAAATGTGTTTTTAAAATAAAATCTCATTGAAACCCATACATTTCTAATTTTTAAAAAGAAAATGGTGGTGGTGGTGGTGGTGGTGGTGGTGGTGATGATGATGGCTATTGTTTCCACATATACCATCCCATAGTGCTAAGCATTATCTGGGCAATTAATCTGGGCAATTAATCTGGGCAGATTACAATCCCCCTCCCCCAACTAGCTGTATACTCATTTTACCAACCAAGGTCAAAATATAACTCATAGTACTGCGCTTAACCACTACACCACAGGGGCTCTCTTGATGCTTCTCAGAAAAATACAGTATATAAACATTTTATTACTATATAATAAAGCTGTCTTTGCACTCTCTGTGGAAAGTAAAATGGCCACTTGTCAGGATGGCTACTTATTACTACCAATATTACAAATGATTTGTCTCTTAATACCACTTTGTGTGGAAGGCAAACAAGAAGATGCTGTATTGCAAACAAGCCTTGTTTGTGTGCTTCCCCGAAGTATCTGGTAGGCTGTAATGGGATAAAATGCTGTAGAAGATAGGCTTTTGGTCTCATCCAGGAGGGAACTTCTTTTGTTCCTGTACTAGGCTACTGTCTCCTGCAAATTCATTGCTTGAGGTTCTTCAACAGACAGTCTCAATGACCGAGACTAGACATTTATACATTTAAACTCCATGCCCATCTGCCACACAAAGTTCCTATGTTTTGTGTTTCTGTTGAAGCATGCACCAGCTAGAAATTATTGGATTAAAATCTGGCTTTCAAATGTTGATTTCAAAATGGTGGACACTGGAACAGTGTAACATCTTTAACTGTCCAGGTTTTCTGGATCTAAAGGCTAATCCCATAAATAGAAATGAGGATCTATGATTTCTTTCATATCTCTGCACTTGTCCCTCTCTCCAAAATAATATACTCCTGCAGTTTTTGGTATCATTATCAGAGAATAGTCTACAGTGTTATTTGCATCTGAATTTGGACAAATCCTATTGCTTAGTATAATCAGCCCGACTAAAGTTGGCTAAATGAATTAATGGGGAAATAGAGGGTCAATGCTTTTGTAAGTTTCACTGATTCAAATGGGTCTACTTTAACAGCAACTTCCTCTAGCATAGTATGTCACAGGTAGATAAGGCCTATTTGAATTAAAGGAATTTTTGGAGGAGTTGACTCACTAAATCCTTATTGATTCAATGAGCCTATTTAAATGTGGCTAATCATGCTAACCAACAGGATTTGGGCTATTGCATAAGAAATTGTATCAATGCATATTTTACTGCAATAGCATGAGATTGTTGTTAGGCATTTTCTTCCCTGCCACTTTTAACTGCTTGGATTTCTTACTGTTTGTAACAAAAATGGTAAGGTGTAATAATGCCACTTCAGCTATAGCTCAAATTCCTAGGTAAACAACTCAACCACAACAAATGCATCTTTTCTCACAATGAAAATCATATTTGACAAACTTTTTTCAACACTGTAGTATGGATTGGTAACAATCTTATAAATATACTGTATCATCATATACCATTTCCAATGTGAATCCTTAAAAGACATATGAACAGCATAGCCACTCACCCAACTCTTTTACCAATCAGGGATTCCAAATATCTTCTTGCAGAAAGTTGACCCAAAAGTTTGCTGTAGCCGCTTGTGAATAGTCCATCAGCATGCCTTGTGTTTCTGCAATGGCAAAAGTCACATATAAATGCATAGCTGAGCAGATTGTTATCCAGAGCTTGGAAAAGTTACTTTTCTGGGTATAACTCCCAAGCAAGCACAACCATGGTTGTAGGGTTCTGAGACTTGCAAAAAAGTAAAATTTTCAAACTCTACTTTAGTACATGTCCTTAATGCAGTTTCATTTATGCAACACATGTACACTCAACTGGTTAGTCAGTGCAGCTACAAATGCACTACATCATCTCAAACTATAAATACATTTATAGCTGAAATTTCATTTTATATAGTAACACAGAGCTTATGCACCATGAAGAAGGAAAGTCAGAGAGCTTCAGTAAACTTACTACTGCTTCCCTCAAAATGACTGCTTCCCTCAAAAGACCGCTGCGGTGGCAGGTCTTCGCCACCACCCTCGGACTTCTGCGGCCAGGGTGAAGAAGCCACTGTGGCAATGGCCAGGGCTCAAAAGGCCGCTGCAGCGGCGGGCAGTAGGACTTCACAGCCACCACCACCCCGGACTTACTTGCAGCTGGAGCAGAGAGGCTGCTGCAGTATTGTGAGGTGTTGTTGTATGTTTGTATTGAATACTGTATATTGTTTGGATACTGTATAATTATTGAGTATTGTGCACTGAGTATATTGTATATTTGTATTGTTTAGATAGATAGATAGATATAGATATAGGTATAGGTATATAGATATAGATATAGAGATATAGATGATATAGATATAGATGATATAGATAGATAGATAGATCTATAGCTATAGATATATAGAGAGTATTTTTATTGTGTGAGCTGCCATGACTCGGGTTTCCTGATTGCGTGGCATACAAATGTGAAAATTAAGTTAAATTAAATTGTGTGTTCAAATTATTCTAGGAGACTGGAATGCCAAAGTAGGCAATCAAAAAGTGGAGGGAATAACAGGCAGGTTCGGTCTTGGAACACAGAATGAAGCAGGACAAAGATTGATAGAGTTCTGCCAAGAGAACGCACTGGTCATAGCAAACACCCTCTTCCAGCAACACAAGAGGCGACTTTACACATGGACATCACCAGATGGCCAACACCGAAACCAGATTGACTACATACTCTGCAGCCAAAGATGGAGAACCTCCATACAGTCAGCAAAAACAAGACCTGGAGCAGATTGTGGCTCAGATCACAACCTACTGATTGCAAAATTCAGGCTTAGACTAAAGAAAATAGGGAAAACAAAGAGACCAGACAGATATCACCTAGACAGCATCCCTAAAGAATACACGGTGGAGGTGATGAACAGATTCAATGGCTTAGACTCAATAGATAGAGTGCCAGAAGAATTATGGACAGAGATGAGGGACATCATGCAGGAAGCAGCAAAGAAAACCATACCAAAAGAAAAGAAGAGTAAGAAAGCAAAGTGGTTGTCTGATGAGGCTCTTAAAATAGCAGAGGAAAGAAGGAACGCAAAAGTCAAAGGAGAAAGGAAAAAATACAATCATTTGAACACAGAATTTCAAAGAAAAGCAAGGAGAGATAAGGAAAACTATCTAAAAGAACAGTGCAAAGAAATGGAAGAAAACAACAAAAGAGGCAGAACCAGAGATCTTTTCAAAAAAATCCGGGAAATCAAGGGAACATTTAAAGCAAAAATGAACATGATAAGGGACAAAGACGGAAAGGAGCTAGCTGATGCAGAAGAGATTAAGAAAAGATGGAAAGAGTACACAGAGGAACTCTACAAAAAGGAACTCAACACTCCTGATAGTCACAAAGATGAAGAAATTGAACCTGAGCCAGACATCCTGGAGAGTGAAGTCAGAAAGGCCCTAAAGAGCACTGCAAACAACAAAGCTAGTGGAGATGATGGTATCCCAGTTGAATTTTTCAAAGCTCTAAAAGATGATGGCATCAAATTACTGCATTCAATATGCCAGCAGATTTGGAAAACAAAACAGTGGCCACAGGACTGGAAAAGATCAGTATATGTTCCAATCCCAAAAAAGGGCAATGCCAAAGAATGTTCAAATTATCGAACAATTGCGCTCATCCCACACGCCAGCAAGGTGATGCTCAAGATAATACAGGATAGACTTCAGCAGCATGTGGAAAGAGAATTACCAGAGGTGCAGGCTGGTTTCAGAAGAGGCAGGGGGACTAGAGACCACATTGCCAACATACGTTCGATCATGGAGAAAACAAAGGAATACCAGAAACAAGTTTATTTTTGCTTTATTGACTACACTAAGGCATTTGATTGTGTGGATCACAACAAGATGTGGCAAGTGATTAAAGAGATGGGAATACCAGAGCACCTCATATGCCTCCTGAGAAATCTGTACATGAACCAAGAAGCAACAGTTAGGACAGAACACGGAATGACAGAGTGGTTTGGAATAGGAAAAGGAGTAAGACAAGGCTGCATTCTGTCACCCTGCTTATTCAACTTATACACAGAGCACATAATGCGCAATGCAGGGATGGAGGAATCACAATATGGGATCAAAATTGCTGGGAGAAACATCAACAATCTGAGATATGCAGACGATACCACCCTAATGGCAGAAAGTGAGGAAGACCTAAAGAATCTCTTGATCGGTGTGAAGGAAGAGAGTGCAAAAGCTGGCTTGAGACTCAATATCAAGAAAACCAAGATAATGGCAACAGGCCCGATCAGTTCCTGGAAAATAGACGGGGAAGAAGTAGAAGCAGTGACAGATTTTACTTTCTTAGGATCTAAGATCACTGCAGATGGAGATTGCAGCCATGAAATAAAGAGGCGGCTGATTCTAGGGAGACAAGCCATGAGAAACCTGGGGAACATAGTGAAAAGCAGAGACATCACCTTGAAAACAAAAATTAGAATAGTCAAAGCAATGGTATTCCCAGTGGTAATGTACGGATGTGAGAGCTGGACAATTAGGAAAGCTGAACGCAGACGAATAGATGCCTTTGAAATGTGGTGTTGGAGGAGAGTTTTGAGGGTACCTTGGACAGCGAGGAGAACAAATAGGTCAATCTTAGAAGAAATCAACACTGACTGCTCATTGGAAGGTCAAATAGTAAAGATGAGGCTAAAGTACTTTGGGCATCAAATGAGAAGGGAGGATTCACTTGAGAAGGCCGTGATGTTGGGAAAGGTGGAGGGCAAAAGAAGAAGGGGGAGGCCAAGGATGAGATGGATAGATGGTATTGTAGACACAATGGGCACAGAACTGGGAGGACTGAGGGGGATGGTGGAGGACAGAGGCGCCTGGAGAACGATGGTCCATAGGGTCGCAAAGGGTCGGAATCGACTGTGCGACTGAACAACAACAACAAACTAAATTTGAAAACAGCCTTACCTATCAATTGCTCTGGACACATCAAAATAGAATTTGTCATTCTCCGGTAGTGTTGTCTGCAAAATATCACCCTCAGGTTTTAATGATCCTTGAGCATGATCAGATTCACTGGCTCCATCAAATGGCATCCTGTTTCCTAATCTGATTTGGGGGAGAGGGGATAAAACAGCATTTCAAAAGAGTCCTGGATCCTTACAATTAATTGTAAGAAACAAAACAGAGCATGCTGACAATGAAGATGATCAGCAAAGACTGTAAAGTTATTTTGAAATGAAGACATTTTACAGGACTTTCTAGTAGTCATTCCCAGACTTTTGGCTCTCTCTTAAAGGATTTTTTTAAAAAAAAAATCCTACCACCAAGAAGATTTTTTTCCATTTAGACTGGCCTTTGCTATTTAAATTGGGTTGCTAATGGTGAGCAGGATTAACTGGTTAGATACTGTTTAAATACATTATAACTGATGTCTTGTTGCATTTTCTTAATATTTGAATGCTATAATTACTCCTTAGTGGCAGGAAGGTGTGATGTACATTTATAAGTAAGTCAGAAACAAACACATGTAAAACCAAATGCTGTAACATACACATAGTGTATCACTGCCCTTTGAAATTGTGCCAGAATAGCCTTTGTGAAGAACAACACTACATGAAGAAAGACACTGTGTTGTTTTAACCAGAGAATCTACAGCAAAAATCCAAACAATGTAAGGTTTTAACAGACAAGTTAGCTTCCATTTCAAACCAGAGGGAATCAAATTCAGTGTTACTGGACCTTACACACAGTACAGTATTGACTTAATTTAGCTTTATGGGGTGAGGGAGAGTTCTGGTGCAGTCAGTCAGCCTTGTGCCAAATTCTCATTCACCTCTTTTGATAAATTTCAGGCATGATGACAGTAGGATCATAGCACCGTGGATTCAAATCTCTACTCTGCTATTAAACACTGGGTGATTTTAATTCAGTCATATCACCTCAACTTGATCCCTCTTACAGAGATGTTGTTAGAATTAATAGGGGAGGAGATGAAACAAATAGGCCACCTTTACCTCAATGTAACAAATTAATTAATTAAATCACAACCTGACAATCAATGCCTACCTGCCTTTCTCTCACACATTTCTACCCCAATTTTCTTTCAGTGAGCCCAAAGTAGCATACATGAGTCTTTTGCCCCTCACTTTGTGTTCAGAACAACCCAATGAGATAGGTCAGCATGAGAAAGTGGGTCAGTGGCCTCAGGTTAGCCATTCAGTTTATAGCCAATTGAGACCTAGTAATACTTTCATCTCTCATGTCCTAGGCCAGTCTTCTCACTACTATGCTGCACATGACCTCCTCTCTCTCACTACATGGACACACAAAGAACTTTTAAGACTAACATTGCAGTAATGTGAAGGACTTTAGGCAGCAAATAAAAGGGACTTGATTTGTTTACTGGTTAGATCAGTGTTTCTCAACCTTTGGCTTTTGGACTTCAGTTCTCAGAAGCCAGAGTCAGTCCATTGGCTGATCAGTGCTTTGGGAAATTGACTTAGGCTTCTGGGAATTGAAGTCCAAAAACCAAAGGTTGAGAAACACTGGGTTAGATAGTTCAGTGGTTTAGACATCTGACTGTGGAGTTGGAGTTTGGGAGTTTGATTCCCCACTGTGCTTAATGAGAGAAGAGCCAGATTGCACAGTTATGAGCAAGCTTCACAGTCCCACAATGCCCTCAGAAGAAGGTAATGGTAAACTACTTCTGGGTGCTCTCTTTCTTGAAAACCTAAAAAGGGTTACCATAAGTAAGAATTGACTTGACAGCACACAATTATTGCTAGTTTGTATACAAATTCATCAGTAACTTTCTATATGTCAACAAATATTTTCCACATAAAGACAGAAATGTGTAGTATTTCCTCTATTGTTGCTTCCATTAATATTGGTTATCTGGATACCCATAAAATTGTGATTACCACTTTTCATCTCATAGTTAGTAATATCTCAGATGCTGCAGTGTTCTTATTTCCAATTTTACCTGATACATTTTGAGAAATCTCATGCATCACTGAATTGTGCCTCAATTATCAGATCTGACATGTTTGAGAGAATATGACACACTGATAATTCCAAATGACAAACGAATAAATAGTATCTGTAAAAACATAATGGGTTGTATCCAACATTACATGAGCAGAGATTTTATTGTTGCTTTGAAAATTCTTCAAATTGCTGTGCAGGTGCTAGTAAAAAAAATGTAACTGGCAGAGGGAGCACCACTTAGTGTATTGGCTGTGTTGTGAAAGTATGTTTTGTTCATGGGCTTCTGCATTTGGAATAAAAATATCTGAGAACTAAATCTGAATTTCTGGAAGCAAGAAACATTTGCATTAATGGAATGGCACTAGTAAAGGTAAAGGTTTCCCTTGCTTGAAAGCCAGTCGTATCCGACTCTACAGTTCAGTGCTCATCTCTGTTTCAAAGCCGAAGAGCCAGCACTGCAGACATTTCTGTGGTCATGTGGCAGGCATGACTAGACACTGGAGCACACGGAACGCTGTTATCTTCCCACCAAAGTGGTCCCTATTTATCTACTTGCAATTTCTTGCTTTCGAACTGCTAGGTTGGCAAGAGCTGGGACACAGACGGGAGCTCATTCCGTCCTGCAGTACTCGAGAATCGAATTGCTGACCTTCCACCTCCCAGTCAGCATCTTAGCCACTTGAGCCACTGCAGTCCCGTGGAATGGCACTACTGGATACAATAATTTAGTGTGCAAAAGATTTACATGTTTAATATAATCACACTAGATAATTTAATACTGAATCTGCAGCCCCATCCTATACTTTGTTTTGGAAGAAGAATAAACTAAAACGAGGCAAATGATAGGTAGAAATATAACTAAACTTTCAGTGAAATGTAAACATTCCTCATTTCTAGTTTAGGACATCTAAATTTCCACTGCAGTTCTAAGAGAATAAATTAGTGGTGTATATGGGAGTAAGAACAGGAAGGATCCTATTTTAGGATAGATATACGGCTAAACGTACTGTATTCAAACATATTAGCTTGGCTGACTTCATACTTGGAAAATAATTCTACTCTTTTCAGCCTTCCACTGATCAGGTCCCTAACCTTCTCATCGATCCTACCCACTCTTCCAAAATCACCATAAGAGCTTTCCTTCCCAACTCTTTACCTAACTGGTTCATTAGCAAGTGAGAAGGAGGGAAAAGTATCCCCTCACCCACCCATTCCTAAACCTAAAGCACTGCTCCAGAAACACTGTACCAAGAAAATGTTCTTTCCCCCAAGGTGCTGTAGGATCAGTAGCCCTTGAGGAAATTTAATTTCCTGTTTATGCCTAGTGTGCTGGAAGGGATACAGGAAGCAAAAAGGCATCTCCACTGGTTAGGACAGAGCAATGGGAAGATAAGGGGATGGGGTGTGGTGATGGGTGGAACACACAATACATTGGCTAGGTGGGTGGGACAGAGTTGAGAGAGGAGTTTCATTTAAATGAGCAGGGTCCAGAAGGATTGTGGGTGGATTGGGTTGAAGATTTACATAGATATTCACAAATATACATGGGATTCATCTTGTTCTAGAAATGACTGCATTTATCCTGGAAGAACATGTCCCTAGACTGAAAGGGTCACTACTTGATTCAACACTGTTCCTGAGTCTTAAGGTGGAGTGTGTCTAAACAGTTAGTTTAGTGTGCCAACTGCACCCTTCCGCACCATGCAAGGAACTAATATACAAGTGAATTTCTCTTCCATTCAAGACAATCAGAGAACCACTTCAAACAATACCTCTTCAAAATCAGATAACTGGAATTATGAAGGCATTTTAGAAGCAATACGTTGTTTTAAAAGTACATATGTGTTCATATCAGTTATGTCAATTTCTATACCACTTCTCATTGACAATATCTCAAATATATATTCATCTTTCACCTTTATTCCCATCTAGTCAAAAACCTCTTAGAAATAGTGACAAAACTATTCTAGAAAATAGATAATATCAGATGCACTAGCCAACACATGTTCTCTACATCTAAATTAGGATTCCTTCACTTTCAAAGAACATATCACACCATCTGTTTCAAATGGAACTTTATAAAATGATTACACCTTGTACTCTTGTACCTTAGGGTGGGTGTAGGGAGAACTAGTGGAATGATTTCTAGTTTCTTAAAGTGTTATAACTCTCTTTGCCTTAATCTTCATGTTTCTATCAGTATCTGTAATTTAAAATGGATTGCGGTAAACTCATGTATGTCCTATAAAATAAATGCTCAGAAAATTTAGTTGGCAAATGTATTTGTGATAAAAATGTTTATTGCACATAGAATAGAAAAATGATTTGATTGCCTTATGCAATTCATAGGCATTTCATATATACTTGGCTGTTTTGTTGAGAAAGATTGGCCACCTTGCCAATCCTAATAACAATCAAAAATGATTATGAGACTAGCTGGAAAACATGACCTTTTGAATGATCTAATGTTTTGTGATATAATAGTATCATCATTGAGGTGTAAAAGCTCAATGAGAATGCCTTTCATCTTGTTCTGCCACTTCTGAACCTGTTCACAAGCTATTAGAGTGTTTAATGTTATTTGGAAGCTAGCATTGATTAGACTGGCATTTCACCACTAATGACAGCTGCAATTGGCAGCTGCTTAGACAGTGGTACTCAGCTAGTTCAGGCTGAGAACTACAAAATGGAGTGGATACAACCAATAACTGCATGATGCAAATCTGGATTTACAGCCTTCTTCTATATCTAATATTTGGTATTCAATGCTTGAAACTCAGTTTGTCATGAGTAACTCAAAATTGACACAAAACTAGAAGTTTGGGATTTTGCTAGTATGAAAAGAGACAACAGGTTCTTCCTGTAATATCCTCATGGTGGAAAATAACAAAGGTATGTATTATATCGATCAATCAAGGGTTTATTTTAATTGGTCATAGTATTTGCTATTCTAGTTCTTAAAGGACACTAATAACCCATCTAAAATGGAAGAAGATACTGTTTAAGAATGACGGGAAGTTTTGGCTGAAGGAAGAAAAAGCCATGAACACAAACATTTGCTATTAATGATGTCAGTTAAGAATGACTACTTAAATTGATTTGCACAACACAAGAATGGTGAGTGAAGGCATGGATTACAGTGGGTCTGTGGTGGCTTAGTGGTTAAGATGCTGAAATTGGTGGCTGAAAGGTCAGCAGGTCAGCAGGTCAAGACCTGAGTGCTGCATGATGGAGTGAGCTCCCATCTCTGTCTCAGTTCCTGCCAACCTAGCAGTTTGAAAGCAAGAAATTGCAATAGATAAATAGGCACCACTTCCGTGGGAAGGTAAACAGCATTCTGTGCACTCCAGTGTTTAGTCATGCTTGCCACATGTTCATGGAAACATCTGCAGTCGCAGACAACACTGGCTCTTTGGCTATAAACAGAAATAAGCACTGAACTCTAGAGTTGGACATGACTGGCTTTTGAACAAAGGTGACCTTTACCTAGATGGAATGCTATTTTTGAACACCTGTATCAACTTAGGATTCACTCCGCATGATAAAGAGTGCTGTGTTCTAGCAGCCTTATACGTTTATAGCTATGCTATATGTACTTTTTGGAGTTTTTATGTACCATTAAATTGGAACCAACTAATAGTGGTCCTAACAGGGCTTTCAAAGTGAATGAGTTTACTTTTAAGTAAAATGAGTTTTATTTAAGTAAAATGAGTTCTACCTTTTTTTAAGGAGTGATTTTACCAGTTCCAACCCCCACCCCATGAGTGTCCATGCCTAAGTGAGGATTCTAAACCAAGCTTCTTGAATCTAGTCTATCTACTACCTCACCTTGGGTACCCACACACACTGTACTGGCATAAAATTGAATGCATGCATATAGTAACACAAGATCTGCAGCTATGATTGCAAATTCCCTGCTCTTCCCAAAGTATGGTTGTTTGAAAAGGATTCCTTGCCATTCTAAGCTGTGAATGCTCAACTAAAGGAGAACTGTAAAAAAAACCTCTTAAAGTTATTATGTTAAAAAAAACTCCTTATCACAACAAAAACATCCTGAAGTTTAGGCTTTTTGCTGAGAAGCATTTGTATTTTGCAACCCCTGTTATCTGAGTTGTTTTGTTTTATTCTAGTTCATATATTTAATTTTAATATTAAAGGTGAAAACCAACATGTATTATTTTTAAGCATAAGTAAATGCTTGTTAAAGATTGCTCTTTTATCTCTAAAATAGAGTGCATGGAAATAAAATTAACCTGAAGGTTTGTCTATACTGGCACCTTTAAAATTAACATACATACTATTGGCATAAATCTTTGTGAACTACAATCAACTTCTCCAGGTGCGTGTGTGAAGTTGGAACCTAGAAGTAGACTATGAGAATCAGCCAAAAGTTTGACATTTCCTATACAGTAATGGTTGTGTAAATGCTGATAAAAGAATATAACAGAGGAATTACATACTCTACAAATGGTTAAGAAAGCAGTCTTAATTTCACTCTTTAGGCTAAGTACTATGACATCACACATGGACTAACACATGTATTGTAGATCTGCATGAAAGTCCCAGGGTTTTTAAAGAATAATGAACCCAACAGTATTTCAGGTTAATTCTCACCCCACCACCAAAAAAATCCATGGCTTTTAATTGCTTAGTAAATATATCCATTTCTCTTCCTTTCATGCTGAACTATCAGCTCTTTTTATGAGTGGCAGTAGCAACAGAATGAAACTTATAACATGAAATAACTGGTTGAGTTGTATTAAAAGAAATACACATTTCTATCCTTCTATGCAATTACTTTCCCTCTATGCCATAGTTTCCCCTAGACCAGCCCAAGTGAAAGAGTTTCTTGTTAGTCTTAGGAATTAACACATTTCCAGCTAGGGTTTTCAGCCAAAGCTGAATAGATCCAGATTTTTCACTGGATTTCTACATGAAGCAATTTGTAACTACTTCAAGTATCAGTAGAAAACCCTTACCTCATAGACGAATATGTTCCTAGAGCAGGTAAAGCAACAGTTTGGGAGGAGAGAATGCAGAGTAGGAGAAAGGGAAAGAGAAGCTGAAGGCCAGTCCTGACTTCCATCTCTTTGTACCTGGTTTGGGAATGAGGATACAACTATTAACTATTTGTTGTCATTATCCCTGTCTTGCAAAAACAAAGATGGTTTCTATAATAAGTCCACAGGAGAAACAGAAACTTTGTTCAAAGTGGAAAATGGCATACAAGTGATGCAGCAGACTGATATATATTTCTCTAATATATAAAATGAGAATGCATTCATTAGGATGTCTATGGTCAAAAGCCTATCTTCGAACCTGTGGGGTGTCAGAGACCATAAATATCTCTTGGACATTGTTATGTTTATGAAGTCTGCTAATGCTTGTATGAACATAAGAAGCATCACAAATATTATCTTGATGAAACTTATCTATCCTGTACCATCTTAGAAATACATATGAGATAGACAGTTACTTAAAAAGAAACTTTAAATGACAAATGACTTACAAAAGTGACTATGGAAAGGGCATTATATAGATCATTGGAAGCAGAAAGAAAAATAATAGGTGCCCAAATTGGTCAATAAAGAGTTTTGCTAATGAAATAGAATTAAAATGTTGAAATGTTAGTTTAAATTGTTTTGATTTGCAAATGATTTTGTTCTGCTTCTATAACAGCATCACTCCTTCTACACTTCTGCTAGAAAAGGGCAAAATGTGCGCACTTAATATTGCCAAATTTGCTTTGAAGCTAGACAGTAAATAAAGCTGTCTATAACCAAATAACAGCATTTGCTTTGAGATTCTGTTAAATTCCGTGGGAATTAGTCCATAACGTCTGCATTAAGGGCTTGGGAACTAGAGACCAGCTTCTAATGAGCTGGAAAGAGTTTTCACTTGGCTGCACTGAGGATTAATCCATTCTTATGCAAAACCATCTATTCAGATTTTTTTTAACAGTAGCAACAATATACAAAAGCACAAGTCTGCATTATTTTCACACGCATTGAAGAATACTGTTAATACTACAGTTCATGGAGGATGCCATTGTAATATAAAGGGACAATTTTGCCCCCCAAAATTGTTGCATGCAACATAATTGGCCCTTCAGACTTTCTTTTTACACAAAGCCAAGTTAGGAGAACCACTCACGATCTGAGGAACTCAGAAAGATAAAAATAAAATTAAGAGAATATAAAAAGAGTGCTCACAAGATTAAAAAGAAATACTCAGGACATGATTAGAAATACTGATTAGGAGCAAGAAAGTGGAAGCTATGTGTTTTTCTGGGGAAGAAGGAAAGTTCTGTAAACTCACACCTAATTTTAGAAATATGTCAAAGCAGAAAGATTGCTTTACAGAATTCAATTCTCCACTTGTGCAAATAAACATTTCCCATCTCACTTTGTTAAGTTATCATATTCTTCCTACAACAAGAAATTTGATGTACCACCACCCCCCACAAACACATATCCCCACTTGAATTCTTCAGTTTCAGGTTTTTCTCTGAATGAAACTGAAATTCAGTGTTGCAAAAGGAAACACACATTTCTACTTACTAAGATAAAAAAGGAGGGTTTCTCACCTCCTGAAGAGCAGAGTGGAATCTGGAGCACAAGCGAACCTGAGAGCTTTCCTTGGTGTTGAATTCTCCTGCACCAAATCGTTTTGGTTGCTTCACAAAGTTCCTCTTTAGGTATTGATCTGGCGTTTGCAAGGGAAAAGGTCTGTTCTTCCCCTTCTCCTTTGCTAGTCTGAAGTTTCCCAGCTCTCCTTCCAAGGTTAATGCCTTCTCTCCCCTTCTGAGCACTCTGTGCAGCCTTTTGAGCTGCCTCGTTTCATAGGGCTTATATATAGTGGGCCACTTTCCCTCCTCCAGCAAGCAATCATGTTACGTTGGAGACGTCACATCCCCAAGGGGGATGGATTGGAAATATCTCTGATGGCTTTGTTCAGGATGTGATGAGACAAAAGGAAGTTCATATTTAATTCATGGGAAGTCCCCCTCCCTGACATAAATTGATTTGCAGCTAGATTGATTAATGTTTTTAAGTGAGTAAAATTGGACCAGGCAAAGAAGGTAGGTTTTGTAGTTAAGCTAGATTTTGCCTTGGAATTTGGATTGGCATATTAAGTGGCAATTGATCAGAGTGGGATTTGCCTCTCTCCTACCCCCTGCATTAAAGGAATGGAAATGTTAGACAGCCAGAACACTTTGACGTTCATGCAGAATATCAGACAGATATCTCAGAAGATCCCTAAGGATATTTTTTTCCACCTTCCATAGATTTCAATATGTGTTTATTTCTAAATGCTATGATCCAAGAAGACTTCATTTGGAATACATCTTTTAGCTGATTTTTAGTACATTGGCATCATTTGAGACTAAAGACCAAAAATTATGTTTTAATGTGATTGAATGACATTTTATATACTTTGCTTTAAAGTTTTAGAGGGGGGAAATGGATGTTTTGCTCAGTAGAATTCCAGCAAAGAAATTATCTAGAATGTCCCCTTTAAAGTGTTTCACTTTCAACAAACACCAAGTTCTTCATTAAACTCATTGAGACTGTTGCCCTGGCTTGCTTTGTGAAAACACGGGTAGGTTACAAAATTTCTTCATTCTGAAAGCTTAGTCATATTTAAAAGTCAGTTCTATTGAACATGTTGAACCACCCTTTCCAAATAAATATTCATATGATTGCTTTGTCATCTCGTGTTTATTTTTGACTTTAAGCTTTGAGGACTAAATAAGTAAATACAAGTATCACCAACCCAGAATCTTAATTATAAATTTGTATTGTTGTGTTTCTCACAATCTTAATTACCGACCATGTCTTTAAAATAAGAAGAAAGAGTATTCATCCTTTACTCCATCATTTTAAGCATGTTTGTACATTCCATCAATGCCAGCTAATAAAGCATTAGTTGAAGATTATGGCCATAAACTAAACCAAATAATGGTTGACATTTGAATCTCTGGTCTGTTTGCATCCCTGATTCTGTAGAATTAATTGGCTAAACATAAAACATAGAGAAAGTCAGCCAATTTTTGTGCAGAAAAACCGAAATATCTCAGGAATTCCATAATTACAGTCCAAGAAATGGGTGCTCATTTGGATGTAATGAAATCCTCCAGTATTTGGCAACAGATCTGGCTTAATCTGAATGTTGGCTCATCAGAGCCAAAACCCAGATCCTTTTTGTAGTTTATAATATCTGAAGTACAGATATGAGTGCAATGAATATTTTAGGTAATATATTTCCCCACCACTGGACATATAATTCCTAAAATCTCACTGGTCAGCATAAGATTCATAACTTTAACAACTATGTTAATTCTTTATATCAGAGCATTGCACAACTTAAATTATGGATGTATATAAAATATAGGTAAATTTTAAAACATTTAAATAATTAGACTTTTTTAACGCTGCTGTAAAACACATTTGTGGCTGTTGTAAATGCTTTTACAACAGCTGTGGGCACATTTACGGCTGTTGTAAGCATGTCCGCATCAGCTTCCAATGTTGGTGTTGGCTATGACATTGGCCCCGTGAAATGGTGCTGTGGGCCAGGGCCAGCCTGCAGGCCATAGGTTGAGATGCCATGTGCTAGATCTTTTTTTATACATGTGGTGAGGCATAAACTGCATGCACATAAATGCTATTGATTTAATTTCCCCACATTCACAGAAAAATTATGTTATACCTAAATACGATTTATTTATTTATCTTCCTACTTTTTAATTTTTATTTATTTATTATTTATTTATTATTTATTTGTCGTACTTCTATAGCCGCCCAACTCACAAAGACTCTGGGCTACTCACAATGTTAAAACCAACTAAAAACAGATAAAACCCCATTAAAATGAATATACCCCATTAAAAAATCCCACCCGCACATATTAAAAAGAGAGAAAATTGCATTGTTATTAAACCAACCAGCGGGCTGGGTCACCCCTCCTTCAGAACCCCACACCTGCCCCGCCAGCCAGGTTCTCAGTTCTTTCCTGAAGGGCAGCAATTCCGTCTGCAGCCTTAGTTCCACTGGCAGGAGGTTCCATACGGTCGGTGCGGACACAGAGAAGGCCCTCCTTCTTGTGGTAGAGAGACGAGCCCCTCTAACAGATGGTACAAGTAGAGAGCCCCTCCAGTCCGCTCTGTGTGTGTGTGTGTGTGTGTGTGTGTGTGTGTGTGTGTGTGTGTGTACCCCAAAATTACCCCTACCACCAACACCCCCCCCAAAAAAAAAAACTGCCGGGCAAAAAAAGCTAGTAATACAATAAAACATCTTCTAATGTAGAGGCTAGTTGGTGCTTTATGGACTCATACAGTTCCCCTTGGATTTTCAAGGCACAGTCATCAGCATAGATGAACCGTCTGGGGTATGGGAATGTCAGTTGATCACTTGTGTAAATGTTAAAAAGGAATGGTGCTAGGAGACTATTTATTTGATATCTCCACTAACTGTTTTCCTTGAAATTCAACAGTGAATCTTTGGTTTTGAAGTAGAAAACATTTCTGTTAGCCTGTGGTCTTTATTAAGGTGATAGAGCTTTTTGAGCAGCAGTTGATGGTAAACAGTATCATATGCTGGTGTAAGGGTGACAAATGCTGTTCCAGTTATCTAATGTGTTTCAAAAACATCTTCTTTATGTTGGATCTGTGTTGAGGTTTTGAGATTTGGTCACCTATGCTCTTTATGCACTCTTGCGCTATAGACACATTAACAAACATTAGCTCTAGATCAGTGATAGTGAACCTTTGCACTCCAGGTGTTCTTGGGCTTCAATTCCCAGAAGCCCTGATCAGCAGAAGTATTGACTTGGGCTTCTGGTAATTGAAATCCAAGAACACCTAGAGTGCCAAGGTTCACTGTTCTGGATTATAACCTCTTTGCCACCTGTTATTGTTAAATGAAGTGGATAGTTTAGGATCATGTGTAGGGCCACTGAATTGTCATTTAAAAATGGTCTCACCATTTTCATCATTGTGTTTATAGAGCCAAATGTTATTACAGCTATTGAAATCTCCAACTAGAGAATGGGTGTTTTGGTTTTCCATATACAACAGTGTCTTGAAGCAGAATAATATATTAGGTGATTTATAAATGGATGTTACTATTTTACTGCCAGTTCAACCATTAAGATTTCTATGTTGTCTACTTCATGATAATCTATGATAAAACCATAACATCTGATCTTACAAAAATGGCATTTATGTATTGTTTGTGAGGCCTCTCAGCAACTAAACACATCACAGGAATTTGTGATTGATACTGAGCAATATTTCTGTGAGTTTCTTGGACTCAAATAATATGATATTTCTATTCTTTGCAAAGTTTTTCTTTGGATGAAGAGATACCTCTTATATTAATAGAAATTATTGTCACATGTCATCCTCAAAAGGACTGCTATTGCTCAAAAGGACTGCTATTGCTCATCAGCAAATTTAGGTGCATCAGTTCTAGATAGGAAGGATTAGTCAGCTTCAAATCATTGCCCAAGGAGATATCTAAGTATACTCACAATGCTTTCCACTCTTTGGAAAGTGCTACTCAACACCCAAAGAATTTAAACAGACAGATTTGCCACATCACTCCCCAATTAACGAGACATACGGCCATTCTTGGTATAACAATTGGGCCACTTTATTAAAACATTAACAACATTAACAAACTGTTACTTGACCTGCAATGGGGCATAGTATTGAGGTACAATGGTGACTCAGGATGGGTAAGCCTACCCACCCTCTTTTACCAAAATGGCTGTTAATTGGAGGGTGTCCCCCACCCCTATTAACCATTTCAGTCCAATCCAATCATGTGATTCCCATCTGTACAGCTAGGGTTATCACTAATTAACAGTGGAGGGTCCGTTCATCAGCCAGTAGATGCTATCCATGCCTTTGCCCTTCTGGCTGCTGAATGAACCCCCACCCCTGATGCAGAATTTTGGTTCTTTAATATCACCATTGACCACACTGCCACCACAGTGACTGGTTTAACAATATTACTCCCAATTTTCCATTCTTCTAAGTATGGGGTGTGCCAAAAACACCAACAACTTTGCTAGTCATGGTGAGTGAAAAAATTCCCACCCAGCCCTGAAGCGACCAGTTAAACTCATACTTAGATTTCAGGGGGGGAGGGCAGGACAATTTGTCCTAACAACTGCAGTGGAAGAAAGAGGGTGAGGAAGGAAGGACCCACCCCTTATATAGGGTACCTGGCTCCTCCCCGCCAAACCGATTGCCCATATGATGGTGCTGCCTGTCTCTTGGGGATGCGGCAAAGCACATCAACATTGGTATATACCCTAATACACATCCATTAGATTTATCTTGACCTCATTGCTCACTATTAGAATAGAATAAGCTATTTTCTTCCCATCTCGGTAGTAGCAGTTTTCAGGATTCATGGCTGAATATAGGCTCATCCATATGCCACAGTTCTCCTGTCATGTCCATGTTGCAATTGGTAGAGCTCCACTGACTCTGGTGAAACAAAGTTAAGCATCAGAAAAACAAAGCTCATCTTTGACAGAGTCATGTTGCTTCTCCCCAGTCTATAGCTAAATTTGATTTGTAGCTGATCAAGTTGAAGTTGAAGAAACTAATATGATTATGAATATGTATACCACTAAAATTAGGAGAATTTACTCAAAACTAAATCAGTTCACACACACTCAGTCTCAAACCTTATAAACTATTTCCCCTTCCTTCTAATAAATTTGCCATATTTCCTTTGTTTCATGTATTTGGGGGTTTAAACAGTGAGTATTCAGTGATCCTTAATTATATTTTCTAATCTACTTCCTTCAAAATTAAGCCAACTGAACCAAAAAAATGAATTGTCTGGAAATGTGTTTCCTAGATGACAGCTGTGACTTAAACCAGAGTTCCTGAAACACTAATTCCAGGAAGTTTGTTGCTCTTGTTAAGCCAGAACTGGCTGAGAAACACAACTGTCATACTTAAGAATAGTAGAATGGGCATCAAATCTCTTTTGGTCAGTTACATCTTTTGGGCTACGGTTCCCAGAACCAACTAGTACCCATGTTAACAGTGGGATTTCTAGGAGCTGTTGTCTGATAAAAGTAACTTTCCCATAGTCTATTTCCATTAGATTTTTTGCTGTCCGACACCACTACTAAGAAATGGAAAGTATGTAAGAGAAATAAAAGAAAATGCAGGCATAAAAGGTATAATCCATTTTTTAAAATCTCCTGTTGGATACTAGAAGCCTGTTATGTTAAGCATGGAGGAATCTACCTGTTCTTGTCATGAATGATTAGCAGTTGGCATTCATAGATATAGAAGTGCCTTCTGTTTGTCATATTTAATAAGAGCTCAGGAAAATATTTTTTTATTCCAACTTCCAGAATCTTAAAACTACCCAGCCAGTGGCTCTTCCAAATTATATTTGCTTTTAAGTAAAAATATTCAACACAAACATATTGCTGGGCTTCAATGTAGGTCTCACTGAAATTATCAGGACAGTCCTACTTAAATTTATACTGATGTTCTCTTATAACTAACTGGGTAAAGAAGCCTGCCGCTCCTCAGATGTTTATGGGTTCCAGTTCCCATCATCCCATCAGCACATTGATGGGAGCTAGCTAGCCCTGGTGGGAGTTAAGAATCCACTGGAATCTGGAAAGTAAGAGGTTCCCTTACTAAAAGGAACTGACAAAATGTTTTAAAAGGATACCCTTTTATGGGATTCATATTAAAGAATCTCAGCTTTAAAGTGCTCAGGTTTAGAGTGCTCTTTTTATAACAATGGTGTTCAAAGGCTGTCTGTTTATTTCTATATAATTTTTTCTCACATTTTAGCCCTGCCTTTCTACTAAGACATAACTCTCAAGGCAGCTGGCAAATGTCACAGTTTCTGTTTGTTTTAAACAAAACAATTACACAATAAAATAATCACAATAAGCAATAATCAACACTGAAACTGTTTAAAAATCCAGTTAGGTTGCCTTCATATGGTTCCAGAAGAATGGGAAATTATTACAATTCCGAGAGAATTTCTCTTTACAATCTGATAGCATAACTGTGTGTGTGTGTGGGGGGGGGGACCTCTCTCTCCCTAGTATCATATAGTAAAGGCAGCCTCCACAACCAATAGAATTCTCAACTGGGTGTCTCTTGAAGAATATAATGTCTGGAAAGATTCATTGCAAGGCAGGTAGTTCCACAGATAGCTAATCAAAACCATTTGCAGTTTTTAAATGTTAAAAGCAAAGACCTTATGGAGAAACTGGAATGCAAATGGTCACAAGTACAGATATTTCACAAAGGATAGGACTTGACTGTGTGACTCAACAACAAACAACAACAACAGATATTTCAATGTTGCATTATTATTATTATTTATTTATTTATTTGATTTATAGGCTGGCTGCCTTGCCTCCGTGACCCAAGGCAGCTTACATAGACAACAAAAACATTCCATACAATAAACAAGCCTATTAACAACATTAATTTGATTTTCATATTATGTTCCATTTACCAGCCTAGCTTAGTTTTTCACACAACATATTTATCATGTCTTTATTTTGACAAAAGTTACACAAGTATTACAGGTTCTACAACCATAATAAGTTTTGCCTTGTTGTTGCCTGCGATTTGTAGCAACCCTTTGAATGAAAGTTCTCCAAAATGTCCTGTACTCAACAGGCCTCAGAGCACCATCTAGCGGTCAAATAAATCTGTTTCCTAATAATCAGAAAATATCTCTCCCCTCCCCGCTTTATTTATTTATTTTGGTTAGGCTTGATTGTGCCAGCTACATTTTTTAAAATGTACGTATAGAAGAATCTGGATTCATATTAATCAGGATGTGAACTGGAAAAATGAGCTTAATTTATTTAATTTCGTGGAAGAATAATAGATATATGTGGTTTTATTTTTATTTTTTCATTTCCTACTTCATATTTATAAGAGGGAGGGAGAAGGGAGAGGGAGTGATTCTGCCCATTCAGCTGGATCTAGACCTAGAACTTTGCAAGTAAACTGGCATAAGCATACCTTCCTATACTCCTCCTAAAACTGCTATACAATGGCTGTCCTAAACTGTGGAAAATCTTACTACAAAAGAAAGCTAGCAATGAGAGAATGAAAAAATAAGACAAAAAATCCTTCCTTGATAAGAGTCCTTTCATCCACAGAAAGCAGGTATTTGATCCAGCCCATGTTTTAAGCATGCTTTGGGGTGGCTCTAATTCATGTCAGGGACTAGAGAAGACAGGAGCAGTGGACCATAGTTATTTCAGAGCAATTAAGATCAGAAAAAGAGCAAAGAACAGTTAGTGCATAATATGCACTATGCATCGCCTTCTCCCTCCTCCTCTCTTACTGTGGGATTCACAGACACTAGCCTGGGCTTCATCTCTTTCAATGGTTACAATGACTATTAAGTGAGATCATTATTCCATTAATTAAATCAACATAAGCTCTCCAATGAATTCACTTTGAGAAAGTCTTTTTTTTCCTTTAAATTGTCCACTAAGCCTCAAGAACCAAGAAGAATCTTCTCTAGAGAGCAGGACAACAGCTTGATATCTTTTTAAAATCAAGGTCTATTTTTCGATCAAGATCTATCCTTTGAGCATCCATTCCAAAAAGGTCACCCCAACATTGATCTTTTCTCTCTCACAAGCAAAATGATACTCCTCCTGAATACCTGTTGAGCCCAGCATTCTCTTCTCACAGTGGTCAACCAAATATCCATGGGAAACACACACACACACACACACACACACACACACACACACACACACACACAACTCACCAGCAACATCCTGCTTCTAACAGGAGGTAATGTGCCATTATCATGACTTTAATGGACACTGATATTTTTTGTTGGTTTTCTTGCAATAGACTGACAAACTCCATCTCCAGAACCTTCTGAGTAGCCATGGTGTCTTGTAGTGAAATATCGGAAAGACTTTTATTTCAATGGCTATCACATTCAATAACTCTAATGAGCAAATGAAGAGGGGAGAAAATCTCTAGCCAAAAAATAATAATGAAGATACTGTACTTGCCTTCTGGATTTCATTGAAAGACTAGACTTCATCTCTACACTACTTCTAAAATATCTTTTGTTAGAGCACAAGTTAAAGGAATTCTATTGCCAGGTTAGCCCTTAGTTCTGGGGTTTCGTAAGTCATACTTTCCCCAGTGTGGTGAAGTGGACAGAGTGAAAGACTCGGAGTCAGGATACCTGGGTTCAAATCTCTGCTCAACCATGGAATCTCGCTGGAGGTGTGGAACTGGTAAAACAACTCCTTGAATAGCTTACTTACCTTGAAAGATATTTCAGGGTTAGTATAAGTTATTTCCAACTTGACATCACATAACAACAACAACTCTTACTCTTCTCCTGGTTTCTGAGATATATTTTTCTTCCCACGTGTGAACAATCTGTACCAGAGCTGCTAACCTTGAAAGATCATGAATCACTGACAAATGACATTGAATGTGCATCAAGCCCCCCCCCCCCAAATATTCTGCAAAATATTCACTCTTGCTTCTAAATTTCTTAGCACATGTTACATTGAAAGCACCATTTAAATCAATCCAAAGATCAATGATACATCCGGTCTCTAGCAGACAAAAAAGCTAGATAAAAGCTAAATAAATTTAAATGTGTCTTATGACATCAAGAACCGGAAGCTAAGAGACAACTATCAATGTATTTCTCATGGTGTCTATATCTGTCCCTTGTGTACTGCGAAGACAGAGTAGGTTTACCTTTGGATTTGGGGATCATTGTGATAGAACATATGTATAGCACTATAGTCTGAGAATGTAAACAAATAGCAGAATGAAGAAAGAAATGTATAATGTGTCATAATTTAAATGTAATTTAAATGTATTGATTGTAAATGATGAATCTACAAGAAGACCAGATTTTTTTTTGTCAGATGTTCTGCACCTTCAGTTTATGGGAGTCAGTGTAATGCTGAGACTCGAGTGTTATGCCAGAACTCAAGAGGCCTGAGTTCAAATGGCTGCTAAGCCATGGAAATCCACTGTGGTGTGGCACTTGTAACAAGACTCCTTAAATATCTCACTTACTTTGGAATACATCAGAATTAGCATGATAGCTAATAACACATATAACAAGTCAACATTTATACGTTTCCAAAACTTTAACAAAAAATACTGAATAGATTTAAAATCCACCTGCCAAAGAAAATAATTGATCAGTTTGTGCAACCTTTGTTGGGGCCAGGGAAAGAAAATGGGTCCTTGTGTATCCATTGCTTGCCCACTCCCATACGTTTGCCTTCTCCTGTACACTGCAAAGGACTGTGTTGTATATTATTATTATTGTTGTAGTTATTGTTTCCATTTATATACCACCCATTAAGGAAAAACATTCTCTGGATGGCTATGAAGGTAGTTATGCAAGCTATAGTTTCCTCCCAACAAGCTAGGTACCCATTTTAACTGACCTCATAAGGATGGAAAGCTGGGTCAACCTTGATCCCCTGTGAGCAGAGTTTTGACTACAGTCCTGCAACTTAACCACTGCACCACATGGGCCAACTATGGAGATAAACACATAACTGCAGTCAGAGGGATATTCTTGAGCCACAAGGAGAAATCAGAATGGTGAACATGCTTACCTTACACAAAGGACTTTAAAATGTTCAGGCAGGTTATATTATACCATGGATTTACTAGATTTTGAAAGACAAGGGGAAGATTTATCAAATGAGTGCTTGCATTTCTGGATTACGGAGGGGGAAAACAGTGCCTTCATATTAGCAGCCAATGTCTGAAAGCTTGTCAAATAAAACAAGCCAATAAATTTTACAGATGGATTCTTTGGATAGAAGTGATACTTTTTGTAGCACATTGAAGCATGACACAAATTGGATCTGACAATTTTTTCTGTAATGCTTCCATGAAATGTTGGCACCTTCCTGAAGGTGTTTTCTGCTTAATTAAGGAATGGAATGGGTAGGTTATTTTTCCTCCTGGGACCTCAGGGCCAAAAACATAAATCCAGCAATTAACAATGTGTTTACAATTATAAATAAAATGGTTTTTAAAATGGGATCTTGTAGACTTTGAGGAGAATAATTATTTGAGATACAGTGGTGCCTTGCTTAAAGAGCATAATGTGTTCCACGGGATTGCTCTTTAAGCGATTTTGCTCTTTAAGCAAAACACCATTATAAGTGACCAATTGTGATTTTTGGCGGGGGGATTGCAAACCCCGATTTAGTTGTTAAGCGAGTTTTTGGTTGGTTTTAGTTGTTAAGCAAGGTGACCATTCAGAGAAAATTCTGCTCTTTAAGTGAGTTAGTCTCTAAGTGAGGCACTCTTTATGCGAGGTTTTACCATATAAGCCAAGATATAAGTTGTATTAGTCTGCTTTTAGTATCTCTTTTACTGTGCTTTTTCTTCAAAATGCCACACACAATTGGTTCATTAATTGTTAAAGAACACTTTTTAGATGTTTGCCTTTCAGTGGCATAGAGTCCCCATCCAAAATATTTTTTAAGTGAGCTGCACAATGTCAGCAGAACTTGCACAAGCTGGTCTCCACTATCTTACTACCTTAATTATGCAATAGGCAAGGGAGGCAATTGCATGGGAGTTGGGGTGAATCTGGTTCAACTTTGAGCATATTTTGCAAGAGATAATTAAAAAGCTGAACCTGCTCCACAAAATAGGACATCCCCCATTGATAGCTCCTTAAAAGTTTGTATTAGAAACCAGATGATATTCATGACTATCATGAAACTGGAGTCATCAGAGCTCATTAGAAATGGAGCAATCTCTGCCTTCCTTAACAAGATTACTTACTGTATAATGTAACATAACCCACACAACGTCAAGAAGCATATTACCCATGGTTACTAAGATGTTGCCTCAACTCACTTTTCAGTATAAGACACATCAGGTAGAACAGGATCAAGTGATAGTTCTTATTATTCCTCATCTTCAATCACTCAAGTTATTTGTACCAACATCTGCACCCTTAAAAAATTAACTATGCAGGCTATAGTTCTAACATATATGCTTTTGAGTTTTTCAAATAGCTTCCAGACAATGCAAGGTCCTACCTGAAGGACAAACATTTTTGTTGTGTATTAGAATGTTCATCTATTCCAAAAATTAAGAAGAGTTCACTCATACATTTTCTTCAATAAAAAGTAATCATACCTAGCAAATAGGTTATGGAACTTTTTTTCTCTGCTTCCTTTTGTCTCTTTCTGACATGTTGGTTCGGGCGAGGGAAGCGGGGTACAAATAAAACTTATGTTATGTTATGTTATGTTATGTTATGTTATGTTATGTTATGTTATGTTATGTTATGTTATGTTATGTTATGTTATGTTATGTTACACTAGGCCAGGGGTCAGCAAACTTGGTTCTCCAGATGTTCTTGGACTTCAGTTCCCAGAAGCTCTGATCAGCAGGTGTACTGACTTGGGCTTCTGGGAAGTGAAGTCGAAGAACACCTGAAAAGCCAAGTCTGCTGATTCCTGCACTATGGAATCCTACATTTATTTTGTGTCACTACTTTAGAAACTGACCTGCATCATCAACATCTTCTAATCTCATTAAGCATCAATAAGTCAGGGATCTGGCTTGTGTCATTGCAGGTTTGAGCAGACGCTTCCAGTAAATATGGCTTTCATTGTAGCCTTAAAAGCAGATACTGAGATGAGTCAAATGCATGTGGTGATTTGCTGACGAACTTTAAAAATTTGATTTCATGAAGCAGTGATTGTTGTATAAGTCTTCTGGGTTGAACAATCCAGTTGAAAGTCTTCACTGTTGAAAGGTCAGCATTCCATCAGATACAACTGGTAAATGTAATTCACTCTCCTGCCTTATGAAACAAAAGTGAGATTATTCTCTGTCAGCCATATGGGAAAAGACATCATCATGATGTTTAGGAAAGAAGGAATGTGAAGCGTGCATCAGCAGAAACTGAGCTCCTTGATTTCCTTATATGGGACAGAGATATATGCATGCCGACCACTGCACATATAGCAGCTCTTTTGGGTGCAGAAATACACGTGGTTAGTGGGGGCACAGAAGGAGCGAAGGCCATTTCTTGGGATAGAGAGTATTTTCCCAGATTTTAAAAAAATCCTCAGAACTAATGGGGAGATGGGGTACTTGTTGAGGGAGTTGCCCCCTTGAGGGCTCCATGATGATGCCTCAGTGATGGTGGCATGGTGCAGTTCTTCAAATGTGGATTGTGAAAGGGATTATAAATAACCAAACTCCAAGGGTGGAATATAAAAAATGAATTGAAACAAAATTCCATTAACACCCATATTTCCTTCCCTTTTTTACAGGTATTTGGAAACCACAGACCATTTCAAAATGATGAATCTACATCTATCACATGCTTTGTCAAAATCCAAATATCTAGTAAGGTCACCCTTGCTCAAAAGTCAGTTGTATCCAACTTTAGGGTTCAGTGCTCATCACTGTTTACTGTCAAAAAGCCAGTGCTGTCTGCATCTGCAGATGTTTCTGTGGACATGTGGCAGGCATGACTAGACACTGGAGTGCATGGAATGTTGTTTCCTTCCCACCAAAGTAATATCTATTTATCTATTTGCAATTTCTTGCTTTCAAACTGCCAGGAGCTGAGACAGAGATGGGAGCTCATTTCGTCTAGGGTCTTGAACTCCTGACCTGCTGACCTTCCAGTTGTCAAGTTCAGCATCTTAACCACTAATCCACCACAGTCATAAATATCAAGTAAATGCCTGCATATATTAATATATCTGTGGAATATCTGGAAAACATTTGACACCTAAAATTGCAAAGAAAATCTGAAGGTGGAATTCATCTGTAATCTAACTCATCTATCAGACATTTGCAAATGCTGATTTGGTATCAAAGGAATTCATATCTTTCAGAGATTTTTTTTAAAAATGCAAATGTGTCATTTCACAGACAAAGTAGCTGCTTCATTTAAAAGAATTTAGTAATGCAGTGGAGGCCTAATATGGTTCATAAATGGCTAAAGCTGCAACTGGAATTTCAGGAACTGAAATCCATTGATCTCAGCAGAAAGACACACATTGGAGCAAAAAGGCCTAGGATTTGGCCTCACTGTTCTAAAATAAATAATCCCTGGAGACATGATAGATCTAAACAGGGAAATAAAACTACTGAACATCAGACATGTTATGACATGTCAATAGTTACCACTGAACAAAGCCCAGCCCCCCCTTCTCCCACCAATCAGTCTTCCCTCCCACTCCTCCTCATTTCAGACACTTCACATAATCATAGAATAATGGAAGACTAGGGCTTGAAGGGGTCAGAAAGGCTATTTAGTGAAGCCCCCTGCCAAAGTAAGGAATCCCTCCCTGAAACATCCCTAACCAGTGGACATTCAACCTTCAGTTGAACACATTCACTACTGGGGACACCACTACTCTTCAAGGCAGACAATTCTATTTTCAAACATTTCTCAATGCTAGGAAGTTCTTCAAACTGCCCATTCTGCTGGTTTGGTTCAGATTCTATTCATGGCTGAAGCTTACTGTATGCATCACTCTACTACACTGCATTGCAGACTTGACTTAATAAGAGACAACTTATTACCATGATGGTGAACCTTGGCACTCCAGATGTTCTTGGACTTCAATTCCCAGAAGCCCAAGCCCCCTGAGAAGCCCAATCATTTTACTTCTGCTTCCGGAAGAGACGAGGGTAGTGCGGGCCGGATGAATCACAGTAAACCCATTCGTGTGGATTCACCGGGGGGGGGCTTTTGGGAATTGAAGTCCAAGAACATATGAAGTGCCAAGGTTTGCCATCACAGACATTACTTTTTCAGTGTCACTGGAGAATTTAAATTATTCTTATAGCAAAAAGCTTTGACTAAATTAATGAATAAGCACTTGCTTCAAGTGCTGCCACCTGTTTATGCCTCTTGAACTTTGCAGTGTTGAGGCAAAGAAGACGTGCAGTGGAGGAGAATGTAGTGGTAATTTGTTTGCTTGTTTAATTTTTATCCTGCCTTTCTTCTCAGTTCCTTTAAATAAGTATTTTATTAAAACAAATCAGAAAAAATGAACCTATTTCTAGTTAGACAGACAATAACATACATTACAGAGTTGAGTGTAATTCTCACATTCCTAGACCCAAGGTGCAGCTACACAGTGAGGGCTAAAATGTTGCTTCTGGATATTTGGTTCTCTTCAATATGAGTGGCCATGAGGACAGAGGAGGAATAGTCTTCTAATTGCTGTAGGTGGCCTGGTTAATCCTCTTTGACGGTTCATAGTTTTAAAACAATGTGCTTAAAGACAACATTTTACATGTTCTTTTCTCTTTCTTTATTTTTCAACTTCTTATATCTAATTATCCAGAACACCTTTAACTAAAAATGCACAAACCTGTGTTTTCAGACTACAGATCCTAAACTGCTTGGGAAATTCTGTCATTTAGATTCCAAAAACAAACATCTACCTGCTATTTCTATTTGTACCACAAGTTGTTCTTTGCAGGCGCACCCCCCAAAGAAAGACTCAGACACCGGTATATGGATAAAGGCATTGGGCCACTTTTATTGAATAATGCCCTAGTCCGAATTATAACTTTCAATTGGTACTCATCCAATTATAATTCTTAAGGCAAGCAGGCCGCAGTAACACTGGTAAGGTTCCTCCCAAAATTGCCAATGGCAATTGGCTACAATGTATCCATTTGTATCAATTTGTTTGTTGACACAAACAAATTGTTGACCGTAGTCAATAAACTATCTACTGACCCCACCCTCTGACGTGTATCCGTCAAATCACGGGGTGATGCATGCTGAAAAGCTCCTGCCATCACCTCTTGCCTGGTTCGTCGTTGACCGGTCAATGTTATTACACCTGTACCTGTCTAAGTGTTGGCCAGTCAATTGCGAACCTGCCGGATACCTATGGGTCATAAATATTTACCTTACCAGTGCTACCCGCCACACGGGGAGGCGTCCATGATGACTCACCGCCCCCCGCCCCCCAAGACCATCAGCTCGGTCGCCAGGCCTGCTTGCACCACACCCAGACTTGCACATACCTCCAGCCGACAGGTGGACCCCTTCCCCTGCCTACCGGCAAAATTTTTGTAAGCCTATCCTCAGGTGTCCAATGGCTGTCTCCCAGCTATGCTCAGCAAGGGACTGAGCAACAGCCCTGTCCACTGACTGCCGGAACAGTCCGAACCATGGAGATCTACGTCTTCCCTAAATTGGTGTCTTGGCACGATGTTAGACCATAGCGACCGTGTGTAAGCCATACGTGATATAAAACGCCAGGTCGCAGCCCCTCGACAGTTTAGTAACAGCTGTGATCCGTATAAGATCGTTGCCGCCGAGGTGCCTATTAAGAACATCGGGCGGTCCAGCATCCCCGACGGACATCAGGAATGACAACAGTTCCCGCCCCCTTGTGCCGCGCATACCATACCATCGCATACGTGCGGATGCACACAGCCCAAGTCGGGGTCCACTCTCTGTCGCCGCAGCATATACTGCTGCCCAGTGTACATAGCTGCGGCCCACCAGCCCCACTGCCACCGGTGTGTAGAGACACACAGGATCTGTAAAAGAGGAGAAAAAGTTAAGGACATAACTAGGTACTCGTACAGTGAGGGGACGTACATATAAGAAATTGCGCGTACACGCATGTCCGCCTCCGAGTACTCCAAATGTAGCCGCGATCAACGCGACGCCTATCCTAATAAATGGGTGCCAAAACGGGCCCCCACACCGCGAAGCATGGCACCGGTCACCCTCAGTAACATTACTTCGGCAAGGGTAGACCTATCCTGGTGGCAGAAAAACAGGCTGGGGGGCGCAGCAGGCACTGTCGAAAATTCATGTAGGGCACCAACCGGACAGATGTCTCCAATAAAACTTCGTAGCAGTCTGACTCCACTGCCTACGCCGTGCTGAACAACCTGTGAGGACCGTATCCCCACTTGAGCCCACTCATGTGTGACAGAGACATCGTCGAGTTCCAGTGCCCTACGAGACACATCCGCCTTACACAGATGGTACCAACTCTGGCACCCACTCACTGCGGAGTGCTCCAAAGAAGGCCACCGTGGTAGCCGCATGAAAAAGAGCTGCCTCATACCTGTCAAAACATAGGTTAGGCCAGCCTCGTGCAAAGTGGTAAGCACCCCTGGGGAAATTGGGTGACGAGTATCCGGGCGGCGGCCACGTTCCCTTGTCCACCCCTCCAAAACATGCCGTATGCGGAAATCGTTCATGCTGTCAGCAAAACCCCTCACCTTGGCAATAAATGCCAGTGCTGACACCCTGGATGCTATAGTGCGGGGAGTGAGGCCCTGACTGTGTAAATAAACCATGAATTGTAAAACTTGTCCCACTGGAATGGGCCACACCTCGGGCAACTGAAGTTGCACACAAATTTTTTTAGATTGAACGAAAGCATGATGATAAGCCTTACGCGTGCGGGGCGCCAAGGACATGCCGATCGCCCGGTTCACCTCTCCTTGCCAAATGTCCAAATCTCAGCCGGGAGTGGCGAGGGGAATTCCTCTGCGTCCGGAGCCAAGGCGCGGAACCGGGGGATCTGCAGGCGGGATAAAGCATCGGCAATATCATTGTTAATGCCTGGTACATGTCTGGCCCTAAAAAGCACATTGAGGCGTAGGCTACGTAACACGAATTGGCGAACTAAAGCCATCACCCTGGGTGATTTAGATGTCTGAGCATTGACAATGTGCACTACCACAGCATTGTCACACCAAAAGTGAACCACAGAGTCGGCCCACTTCTCGCCCCATAGCATCAAAGCTCCTAGGATTGGAAAAAACTCAAGGAATGTAAGATCGCGGAGGCGATCCGTGCCCCGCCATGCTGGAGGCCATTGGCCATAAGCCCACCTCCCCTGGAAGTAAATCCCATATCCCAGGGAGCCGGAGGCATCCGACTGTACTTGAAACCTAGGGGAAACTAAAAGGTCAGACCTCCAAAAGGAGACCCCGTTGAAGTCCCGCAGGAATGAGAGCCAAACCAAAAGGTCAGCCCGCATGCCCCTGGTTAGTCGGACCCTATAATGGCGCCTTGTCAGGCCAGACATGGCGTCGCATAGGCACCAAGCAAATGCCCTGCCAGGCGTAACCACCCTGCAGGCAAAGTTAAGATGGCCGTGTAGCACCTGAAACTCACGAAGTGACACTTTACGTTTGGCCAGCAAGGCCAAAACCATCGTGGAGATCCGGGTGACCTTATCGATGGGTAACCGGGATGCCTGTGCGACCGTGTCAATTTCAATACCCAGAAATGTGAGGGTAGTGGATGGGCCCTCGGTCTTTTCGGGCGCTAAAGGGACACCCAGTTCCTGCATTAGCGTCTGAAATGTGGTGAGGAGACGCGTGCACGTGTACGAGCCCCGTTCACCCCCAAACAAAAAGTCATCGAGGTAATGGGCTACAGACCGAGACCCGGACCTGCGAACAAAGGCCCACTGAAGGAAGGTGCTAAAACGTTCAAATGCTGAACAGGATATAGAGCAGCCAAAAGGCATGGCCTTATCTACATAGAACTTCCCTTGGAATCTAAAACCCAATAGCTCAAAGTCCTCAGGGTGCACTGGCAACAATCGGAATGCCGATTTAATGTCGCATTTCGCCAGGAGGGCACCAGGACCACAAGAGCGCACCATTCGCAGGGCTTGGTCAAAGGACGTATACCTGACTGAACAAAGGTCATCAGGGATAGCATCATTGACAGAATAACCCACCGGGTACGATAAATGGTGGATTAAACGAAATTCCCCCGGGGCCTTTTTGGGTACCAACCCCAGAGGGGAGACCTTCAGGTTGGGAAAGGGTGGCACAGAAAAGGGGCCTGCCACCCTCTTGGCCCCAACCTCCTTAGCGATACTCAGGGCAGCCACCTCTTCTCTACCCTTCAGGGACAGTAAATTGGGTGCATCTTGGGGTCCCCACACTCCTTTGAATGGGATTCGGAAGCCCCACTGGAAACCCTCAAGGAGGTACTTCGCGTCCTCTCTCCGTGGATAAGTTGAGAGCCATCGCTCCAACATATACACATTAACTGGGGAGGGGGCCTTTTGCCTGGCTAGCTCCCTCAGCAGCAGCTCTGCCCGCTCCCTGTCCACCTCTACCTCTGCCCCGTGACCCGCCGGCCTGCGGACACGTGGCGGCGGCGTGGGGGCCAGCGCAAGAGGGACACTCATGTTTGTATCGGCACTGCCGCTTATTGCACACACCGCTAGCCGAGAAGCTCCAACACAGCAAGCGGGCTGGAACCCCCTGCCCCGCCAGCTGGTGGGAAGCCTGCGTTGGAGCAGCTCGCTGAACGGCATGGCCACAATGGTACCTATCCCCAGGCGCCGGACGCGTGGGGGTCATGTACAATAGCCACAATTTCTGACAGGGCTCATCCCATCTCATCTCCGGGTGCAAGGGCACCCTCATTCTAAACTCCTCATCGTAAGCCAACCACGATGGGCCAGGAAAATCCACCATTGCCCTGTAAATATTGTCCAAATATTGGACCATAGGAATGGCGAGGTCAGGCCGGGCCCTGAGGTACACCGCCATATAAATAAGATATGCGGGCAACCAGTTGGCCCAGGTGCGTGGTGGCTTACGACGGTGGGACAGCTCTTTGTCTTTGTCATCCTGTCCCTCTCTCTCCTCCTTAGTGGGCTCACGGTTCAATAGGGAGAATATATCCACATACTCCCCCCGCCAAATCTTTTCCCTCGTGACCTGGGACAAATGATCACCAAGGGGCAACGAATAACCAGCCGTCGGCAAGGCTGTCACCGGCACATTAGGTACCCGGGGCATACGCAGCGGAACCTGGACAGTCCCTGCGATGCCCGGCACTGCCTCGGGGGTGGAAACCCCCACCCCCAATGCTGCAGTATGGAACCAAGGGGCACTGGGATAGGTTGGCAACTGATGCCCACTCGCCTCGACATGACGAGGCCATGGCCACTGAACCCCACCATTGGAAGTGGGCTGTGATGTGGGTGCATTAACTTGAACCTGATACTCACTAGGTGCACCCCCGTGAGCCGCCCCCACTGGGGATTCCGGCCCACGGCGGGCGTCGGAGCTCGCGACCGGAATCGAGCTCTGGGGCTGCACCTGACTACTCTCCTGCTGTAGCTCCGGACGAACAGGGAGCTGCGAGACACCGGCCGGGGCAGGCCGGAGCGTCTCCAGCAGCTCAACCCGGCTGGCCGCTTGTTGCAGTGTGGCGGCCATTGAGGTAGCCGGTGGACCCAAAGGGCCTCCCACAGCGAGTGAAGGGCCACCAGACATGGGGTTGTGTGCCATCCCTAAGGATGCCTCAAGCACAGCTAAACGCGTTAGCAATGCATCAACTGCCACAGATCCCCCAGTATAAAGTGGGCCGGGTGGGCCGGACGGCCCACCAGGCATTTGACCAGGAACCCCAGCATGAGAGCCTGGGCCCGAATAGGGCCATACCCAAAACTCCGGCCCATGAGGGGCCGGAGGTGAAACGTGCTGTGCATCAGCACCGGGCCCACCCCCGCTGACCGGGCCCATGGCCGGCAACTGCGGGCCGAGGGCCGAAGCCCCAGAAGGGCCGGACGAAGGCTGAGTAGCCGAGGGCCAAGCAGCCTGCATCGCCCCACCAGTATTGGTGGGGGTAGTGCCCTGGCGCGTGGGCGCAGCCCTGGTCCTCCGACCTGAGGGCTGCCCCCCGCGTTGCGCAGGACCAAAAGTCCTCCCTGTTGGCCGCGGCTTCGTCGCCAAGGCCCTCCGTTTGGGAGGCATATCTGACGAAAGAGCAGGATCCCTCTCCAGGGATCAACCTAATCGCCAAAAACACAGAGCAGCTAGCAAACCAAAGGCTCTGTGGAAGATTCCTCCTCCCCAGCCGGGAAAGAGTAGGGCTAAACAGCTGAAGAATCGAACAAACAGCGACGGAGAAAACTTCTCCTCTCCGTCGCGATTTTAAAATGGCAGCTCGGCTGCCTCGTGGCCACCCCTTTTATAGAGGGGTGGCCACGCCCCCTAACTCACCCAGATGTCTGAGTCCGGGTGGGGGGGGGCAAAGAGCGCGGCGGCCATTTTGGTTCCGCGCTTTCATTTTTACAAGTACTAATGCCACACAATGCACAACATGTACTACAAGCACTTCTCTTGAGTTTTCTGGAAGATTCTTGGAAGACTTATATGGTAGCAAAGAAGAAGCTATAGGTCAAGTTAGTGTGAGCTTAACATTGAGAATAAATGGTTTCTGTTTGGGTTTCGCTTTCAACATGAACATACTGTATAAGATTGGAGAGGTTGTGGTGGCTCAGTGGTTAAGAATCTCACCTTGTTAACTGGAAGGCTGGCAAATCAGCAGTTCAAGACCCGGGTACTGCATGACAGTTTGAACGCCAGTCTCTGTCGCAGCTCCTGCCAACCTAGTGGTTCAAAAGCAAGAAATTGCAAGTAGATCAATAGGGTCCACTTCAGTGGGGAAAATCTTGGGGACATGAAAGGAGCCTCATTCAGGCATCCCCTGAGCAGAGTTTCTCCAGTTTCATTCTGGAATAATTTCTGTAGCGAATCGGGGCCGCTGAGGGCCGTAGGTCCCGGAGGAGACTGATCAAGGAACGATACGAGGCAGTATGGAGGAGGATAAGATCAGTAGTTTATTGAGGAAAAGACATCACCTTTTATAGATCAGAAGGCAAGGTAGAAAAAACCATCACCCGACAGTAAATCACATCACCTATTTACCCAGGTTAATTGGGAATCTCTCTTGGGGAAGTTAATTAGTGCGGGCAAACATTGACTGGGAAAACACCATTGTTTTGGGCTTAGGAGCTGGGTAAATGTGGCCACTATTTGCGCCAGGGATTTACGCTAAGCTCGGAGATGAATGTTTGCCTAATTATGTTACAGGAGTTAGCGATCTGCTTACTTGGCAGAGTCTTAGGTCAGGTCAAGGAATTGGGTGAATCAAACCCTATAATTTATCCACCCCCCTTAATTTGGGTGCTCGCAGAGCCCACGGGCCAGGGAGCCTTTCTCACCGAAGTGGCCTCTGCCGGGCCGTTCCGTGCCCATTGGGGCACGGGGAAACCACATCTCCCCTTTTTAAATTTTCTTAAGAGCCTGACCAGCAACTCTGCGCAAGAGCGGCATCAGCTGTTGAGCGGGAATGACGTCTCGGGGTTTCCTTCTGTGACGGCATTGGGATATCAGTGAGGGAATACATTGCGCGAGGCAACAGACTGTCACGCCTAGTATAATCACCCCCACAACCACCTTGAGTACCGTCTGAAGCCACCCCCAGGGGATCCACGACCACATCCAGTTCCACAATGAACTCCACCAAGTTCCCCATGCAGAACCCTCCGTGATGCCCTGGACTATGGTGTGGAGATCAGTGAGCTGACTCTGCACTTTGCGGGAGTTGTCAGTAAGGTTGAAACAGCACATACCATGAAAGGATTCGCAACCCAGGTGGTGCAACAATAAGAGGTAGTCGATAGCCGCTCGATTGTCAAGGATGGCATGGCGAAGCTCCGGCTGCTCTTGATTAAGGAGCGCTATCGCTGAGGAGGTATGGTTGATGGCTTTGGCTAGACCGCAAGCCAAGCGACCAATCCTCTTTACGTTGCCGACGGCTAAGCCTGGCACGCCAAAGATGCTGACTGCCAAAGAGAGATATTCAGCAGGGCTCATTACTCTAAAGCTGCTCTCACATGAGCTGTCTAACTGGGTGGTGCGAGTGTGCCGTATGAGTGAGGAAGCATTTAAAACATGTGCTGTCGTCGGTGGCCGTCTCTTCCAGCGGGTCCTCTCGGTTAGAGTGAGGTCCTCCATCTCCGGGATCGGACTCTGGTTGGTCTGGGTCCACGCCATGTGGTTCCAAGTACGGCTTGACACACCGAGCTGGAATCCAAACGACACCTGTAGGAGACATAACTGCAGCATACCCTCTTCCCCAGGTTACGAGTGGCGCCGGGCCCCTCCAAGAAGGGTCCGGTGGCACCCGGTATCGGACCATCGGTCGCGGGAGAGCTTCCGAGCGGCGGAAGTGCTTCTCCTGCGGCGTGCAATCCGAAAAAACATTAAGGTGATTGTAAGTGAACAATACCTTATTCAGGCAGTGCTGTGCCTGGCCCTGTGACTTGGGGAGGGCTGGTGGCTCCCCCCTTTCTGTTTGTTTGTCAATATAGGACTTGAGTGTCCGATTGACCCGTTCCACAATCGCTTGCCCCTGCGGATTGTAAGGAACGCCAAAAGTATGCTTAATATCCCAAGTGGCCATGAAGGCGGCCAGCTGCTTAGAGCTGTAGGACGGGGCGTTATCGGTTTTAACGTGCCGAGGTTTGCCCATGGCTGCAATGCAGGAAAGAAGGTGCTGCTCCACATGGGAAGCAGTTTCCCCTTTCTGCGCCGTTGCCCAAACGAACTGAGAAAAAGTGTCTATGCAAACATGCATGTACTGCCATCTGCCAAACTGCAGAACATGCGTGACATCCATCTGCCATACCTGGTTAGCCTCTGTCCCTCGTGGGTTGACCCCCCACGAGGGCCCCCCCGGTGCCCCCGCACAATGCTGGCAAGAGCGAACTATGCCTTGAGCTTGAGAAAGTGGCAGATTGAACTGTCTGGCGAGCGCTTTGGCATTCTGGTGAAAGAAGGCATGACTCTGAATTGGAGTAGTAAAAACACCCAAAACTGAACGTTGCTGAATTTCCTTTGCGGCCGCGTCCGCTCTGCTATTGCCCGCGGAAATCGGACCCGGTAGGTCTTGATGACTTCGGATGTGGGCAATATAGAGCGGCTCCGTGCGGTTTCGCAAATGAAATTGAGCAGTGAGAAACAGACTAAGCAAATTTTTGTTTATCGCAGGAGTGATGTATGCTCCCGGTAGACTGTGAAGCAAATTCCTAACATACATACTGTCAGTAATGATGTTTAAACGTTCTTTGGCAAAGGTGCGCAAAGCAAGGTTCACCGCTGCCAACTCTGCCCGCTGTGCGGACTTTTGTGGAAGAGTTAGCAGCGTGCGCCAAGCCTGGCCCTCCTGCCAGGTCAAGACACCATATGTGCGACCACCATCAGTAAAAACTGTCCTGGCCCCCTGAAGTGGAACCAGCGAGAGCAATTCAAACAAGCTGACTGTCTGCGTTTGGAGTGAGACAAGTCTGGGGTCTTTTGGCAAGTGGTATGCCAAGCATCCGGTGAATCCCTCCAATGCAATTGGAAGCGAGTCACCGAGCTGCATTAATTGCTGAATTTGTTCCTTGGTGAACGGGACTACAATTTTGGCCAGATCGTGCCCTGAAATGTCCCTAGCTCTCAGCCTTCCGCGGTAAACCACCGCGGAGACCAGTTCTTGGGGAGGAACAATGTTTCGTGAAGAGGTGTTCAGAAGGTACACCCACTCCATGATACTCGCCCCTTTCTCGGCATCTACGCCGAGTGCTCCAGTGAACATGGATCCTGACCGCACGAAGTACAAATTCAGGATCGGAGCATATGGCCCTGGGGTGATCCTATCTACCCACCTCTGGCTGAGAACTTGGTTAATCTTCTCGAGAGCTAAGCACGCTTCTCGAGAAATTTTTATCCGGTCTGCCGGCTGCTTGCCTAAGGTTAGCAGCGAGAAGAGCGGTTTAAAAAGATCCGTATCCAATCGGAAATACGGTCTGGCCCAATTGATATTACCCAGAACTTGCTGCAACTCTACAAGGGTGACTGAGTCCTGTAAATTGATCTGAGGCAAAACTGGTGCTGCGAAAGAGCGGAGAAGCCGATGACCCAAGTATGAGAAGGGCTCGGTTCTCTGCACTTTCTCTGGGGCAATGAGTAAACCTTTGTCCCCCAGGCTGGGCTGGAGGTCAGAAAACATTTCGCTGCCGAGTTGCGGCATCGCGACCAGGATGTCATCCATGAAATGGCAAACTATCGCTTTAGGGTAAAGGCTTCGGAACTTTGCCAGTGCGTTGTGAACATAAATTTGGCACAGGGTGGGCGAATTGAGCATGCCCTGTGGCAAAAATTTCCACGTGTAACGCTGCGTGGGCTCGCTGTGGTTCACAACCGGCACCGTAAAGGCGAACCTTTCCCGGTCCCGGGGGTCTAAGGGGATTGTATAAAAGCAATCCTTGAGATCTACAATGAGGATCTCCCACCCCTCGGGAATCATATTAGGATTTGGGATGCCGCATTGAAGTGGACCCATTGGCTGTATGCATTTATTGATCTCTCTGAGATCGTGGAGGAGTCGCCACTTCCCCGACTTTTTCTTTATGACAAAAACTGGCGAATTCCAAGGACTAGTGGACTGTTCTATATGTCCTGCGTCTAGCTGTTCTTTAACTAGCTGCTTGAGGGCAACTAATTTCTCTCCCACTACCGGCCATTGTTCTACCCAAACCGGCGTATCGGTGAGCCATTTAAGTGGCAACGCCATTACCCAAAGGTAAGCGTAGCACCGTACTGCTGCAAGATGTCTCGCCCCCAAAGGTTGATGTGCACGTCAAGAATGTGCGGCCGAATTACCGCCGTGCCGTCAGCCTTTGGGATTGTGACTTCCACCCACTCTCGGCTCCTAAACGCTTCCTGAATTCCGCCTACCCCCCACACATCGGAGACCGGCTCAATGGCCCACTCCCTTGGCCACTGGCTTCTGCTTATCATGCTCACATCCGCTCCAGTATCGAGTAACCCTGAGAACGCTCTTTTGTTCAAAAATACCTCGATAACGGGGCGCTGCTTCCACTCAATGTTGGTCTCCACTGTCGCTAAGACCTGGTATCCTTGTACTGCCTCACTGGCGCTCGAGCGGTCCTCTGACCGGGACTCGGAGCTGTCACTGAGCCTTCCCTGGCTATCTGCTGGCAAGCGACAAGGAACCATGATCAGTTGCGCTAAGGTGTCTCCTTTGTGAATTGTTTGGGGCAGGTGAGTCCAAAGCTGAACTTGGAGAACGCCTGAAAAATTCGAGTCAACGACTCCTGGAATTATGAAAATTCCGCGTGCTCCAGCTACACTGCGGGGCAAAACTAAACCTATAAAGCCCTTGGGCAGCGGACCCATGTACTGGGAGTCCACCAGATAGACCGTGCCTGGCAGGTCACATGTAACGTCTGCCTGACAAGTCAAGTCTAACCCTGTACTACCCTTGGGGCTGGCCTGTGCCCTCGCAATGCCTGGGTTGTGACGGGGATCTAGTCTAGCTCTGGTGAGTTCTGGGCGAAGGAAGCCTCTGTTTGGACCGGGGCCAGAGACATGCCCGCGCTCCGGTTTCCCGAATTCGGACAGTCTCGGGCCCAGTGGTAGCCTCTTTTGCACTTCGGACACTGGGTTTTTGGAGCCTTGGGACGGCCGGACTTTTGTCCGCCTCCCTTGGATCGGCACTCCCTAGCGAAGTGACCAACCTTGCCACAATTGTGACATGCTCCTGGGGTCTTACCCTTAGGTCTTTTACCCCCTTGCACCGCTGCCGCTAGCAAACCCATCTTATAGGATTCTGTGCTAACGTCGGCGCAAGCTCTGATCATGTCCGTAAGGGTCAAATCAGGATGATTGCCCAGGGACTGCAAGATTTTACGGCAGTCTAAATTGGCATTGTCCTTGGCTAACTTCATCATGAGCTCTTGTTGGGCCTCCTCATTGTCAATCTGCCTGCTAATAGCTTCCTCCAGGCGATTGATGAAGTCCATATAGGGTTCCTGGGCTCCTTGCTTGATAGCGGTGTAATTTTTAGCCGCTTTGCCAGTTGCTGGGACTTTGAAAAACGCCCTAAAGGCGGCCTCGGCCGACATCTGGAGAGTGGCGAGAGGCAAGTTGATCTGGGCATTGATGGGCTCGAAGGCACCTGAACCATATAACTGGTCAGGAAGTACTGCGCCTCCCATCCTGGCAGCCCTTGTCTGCGCCTCAAGGCGAAACTCGCTATCCCAAATTAAATACTGGCTAGGGGTGAGCATCATCCGCATGACGGCTTTCCAGTCATGGGGAATCCACATGGTGTTCTCGCACACTTGCTGAAGCGTGCCCCTTGTAAAGCGACTTTGGAGCCCTGTTTCTGAAATGGCTTTCCGTATAGCCATGAGAAGCTTATACGGGACTGGGGAATGAACTATCTGCTGGGCGCCCGTAAGCGCGTCCATCTCCATGCGGATGGGACATATCTGACTGAGCTCTGCTAGCTCCTCTACTGGCAATTCCCCCTTCCTGAGTTCTTCCTCTACTGTGTGCTGAAGGGCACTTTTGGTAGCTAGGGAACCCGTTGCTGTCTGAGAAGCGCCTGCGCTCCTCATTCCTTGCATTCCGTCGGTGACGTCTTCAGCTGTCACCGAGGGAAAGCTCCCTACGCTACTCTGCCTAAACTGGAGTGACGGATAGAGCGCCGTTGGCGCCGTTGGTTCGGCTGGCGTATCTGGCAGATTTGGGGGTTCTTTGGCCTCTACCCGGACTGGCTCTATCTCTGCCAAGAGCTTCCTACACTTTCTCCATGTGCGAATTACGCCTCCTGGAGCTTTCAGGGGTTGCTGAATGCAGTCTCCTATCTGATCCCAGAGCTCAAGGGTTAACGTACCTACTTCTGGGTAAAGCAGGCAGTGTTCCCCTAGGTACACCAAAAGTCTCGCTAGCTCTCCGCTATGAAAACGCACCTTAAATACCCTGGCCAGGATTCTGAACTCTCCTTCACGAGTTCTTTGGCTAGCGGATGGACGCTGTCACTGAGGACAGGTCCCCATATTACCTGCGATTGGGTCCTCGGAAGATTCCTCCTCGGGACGAGTCGACGCGTCTGTGGCAGGCAATAGGTTCTGGCGACGACGCTTCTGGGTAGAGCTCGGAGCGTGGACTGCGGCCACGGGCCCTCGGTGGCCACTGCGCTGTCAGGGGCTCACAGCTGCCCTGAGCGGAAAGCGTTTTTCCCTTTGGCGCAAGCCGCCGCGAAAGTCAGGAGCAAGCTGTAGGATGCCTCTTTGGACTGCCTCACCGCAGGCCGTCCCTCCGATCAGCTGGCTGCCGGACGGAGTGCCGCGCTGTCCTCCGGGATGATTCGGACACGGTTCAAGCGCAGAACCGGACCGTGTGATCGCTTACTCTGAGGAAGACCGCTCGGGGGTCGCTTACTCACGAGTAGATCACGTCTCGGGGTCACCAGGTGTAGCGAATCGGGGCCGCTGAGGGCCGTAGGTCCCGGAGGAGACTGATCAAGGAACAATACGAGGCAGTATGGAGGAGGATAAGATCAGTAGTTTATTGAGGAAAAGACATCACCTTTTATAGATCAGAAGGCAAGGTAGAAAAAACCATCACCCGACAGTAAATCACATCACCTATTTACCCAGGTTAATTGGGAATCTCTCTTGGGGAAGTTAATTAGTGTGGGCAAACATTGACTGGGAAAACACCATTGTTTTGGGCTTAGGAGCTGGGTAAATGTGGCCACTATTTGCGCCAGGGATTTACGCTAAGCTCGGAGATGAATGTTTGCCTAATTATGTTACAGGAGTTAGCGATCTGCTTACTTGGCAGAGTCTTAGGTCAGGTCAAGGAATTGGGTGAATCAAACCCTATAATTTATCCACCCCCCTTAATTTGGGTGCTCGCAGAGCCCACGGGCCAGGGAGCCTTTCTCACCGAAGTGGCCTCTGCCAGGCCGTTCCGTGTCCATTGGGGCACGGGGAAACCACAATTTCTGACATGGAATTATTATTATTATTATTTAAGATTGAAAAAAGCTTGTGACCAAAGAGGAGGCCCCCTTTCCCAGTTCAAGAGCAATCTTGGCTTGAGATTATTCCATTAAGATTTCACTACCTTTTGCAGGTTAGTACAACTCATGAGTTCTCCATTTTTTCCCTCACATGGGAGTCACCGATTCAGGGACATTTCCCTTTAAACAAGGCTGCAGGATTCATGTAATTGGTAACTTTGGAACACGTGTGATTCTCTTCGGAGCAGTATATTTATTCCCACACAAAAATAGATTTTTTAACATCCTTGAGCACAATAAGAGGAAGTGCACTAAAAGGCTTGTTGACGCTGCTAGAAGAAAGGTAAAGCAATATTATCTCATTTCAATAGGGTCAATATTAACATAAGTGTTGAGTTGAAGTGGTATGCAATAAATGGTTAACTCAAAGAGCAGGTGGCTGCCGCGGCCAGGGGGGCCTTTGCACAACTTTGTGTTATTTACCAGTTACGCCTGCTCCTGGACCAGGACTCCTTGTTCATGGTCACTCACGCTCTGGTCACCTCCAGATTGGATTACTCTACAAGGAGCTGCCCTTGACAATCATTCGGCGGCTGCAGCTGGTCCAAAATGTGGCTGCCCGGGTGGTGATGGGTCATGGGCATTATGCTCATGCCTCACCACTGCTTCAGGAGCTGCACTGGTTACCGGTGTGCCTCCAGGTGCAATTCAAGGTGCTGGTTTTGGCCTTTAAAGCCCTACATGGCAGTGGACCAGGATACTTAAGGGACCGCATTGCCCTGAGGTATTCCACCCGTCCTACAAGGGCAGACCAGAGAGGCTCATTGGTGGTCCCGCCTACTAAAGAAGCTCATTTGGTGGGGACCAGAAGAAGAGCCTTTTCTGTGTTTGCCCCAGCCCTGTGGAACCTCTTACCATCAGAACTTCACCTCCAGACAGAGCTGCTCTCCTTCAGGAAGGCCCTTAAGACCTGGCTGTGCCAGTGGGTATGGGGCCCATCAGCTGTAATGGCTCAGTCCTACTGGCTGATATGATGGCCTGCTGCAACACACTGGTCTGTTTTTATTACACTTATCTGTTTTTTAACGCCTCCCCTTGTTCCCTGTCTCCTTCCCTTTCTTGTCCCTTCCCCTTCCTTTTTAGCTTATGCAATTTTTAACATTATTTTTTCGCATTGTTTAATTTATTTTTAATAGTTTTTTAAATTTTGTGTAAGTACTTTTTTCTTAAGGGGTTAGGGGGTGGGGTGGTTGAGGCTGTATTTTAACCTGTATGTATTTTTAACTGCCATGTAAGCTGCCTTGGGTCATCCTTGGATGAGGAAGGCAGGGTAGAAATTTTTTAAATAAATAAACTCCTGTAGGTTTTAAAAGAGAACGAGAGAGCAATATACTTGTTTGTATGGATGTTATTTTATGTTAAATTATATGAGAGTACATAAGATTATATACAAATCACTCTTATTACTTTGTAGAAGACAAATCCTGAAGAAGGAATTGAATTCTGAAAAGCTAGGTTGCCGGAAGGGCTTGGATGGAAATAAACTCTGGATTCTATTAATCAAACTTTGGATTGAACTAAAACTGTGTATATTCACTATTGTGATTAAATCAAACTCTGGATTGAATCAACTATAAAGATTTAAGATTGAATTTAGCTGTGGACTGAACGTAACTGTATATAATTACACCATTTGATTTATTCATAGAAACAAAGAATATATTTTGAAATAAATTGGATTTGTTATGAAGGATTACATTGATTTGCCTCAAACGGTTTTCCTTTTGTGAGATTATTCCAAGCCAACCATTTTATTTGGAAATAAATTTGTATAATTTTGTTTAAAAAAGAGAATTTATCCCCTGGATGAACAACCTGTGACCCAGATACTGACAGTGAGAGCTGGTGGAAACTGTAATCCGATCACAGAGTGAAAGTTAAATTATACCATAAACCAACAGACAGGAATGCATATTTAAACTATTCTTCTTACCACCCGCATTATATTTGGAACAATCTCCCATATGGGTTATTTCTTAGAGCTAAGAGAAACTCTTCTACCACAGGTGATTTTGATAGTTCCGCCTCTGAGATCAGTCAATTTTTGAAGCAAAAAGCTTATCCAGAAAGTTATTTCTAATTGCTACAATAGAGCATGTAACACTTCCAGACAGCAACTACTCACTACTAAAAAGAGACCAGCTAACCAAAGACTTATCTTTTCATTTGAATACTTCCTCTGGCATCTAAAATATGCATGATTATTTATAGACATTTGTTGTAATGGTCCATGGGAATCGAGGTGCTGAACTCAAGGAAGGCACGCGAGACTGATGTATGATGGTAAAAGCCAGCCCAAGTCCTCGGGTGATCTATATTTATTAGCTTGCATTCTGGATCACTTGCGCACAGACTGCCCCTATGACAGAAGGCTTTGCTTATGTAGCATGCTGCTGGCTTGAGGTACATTTGCCAGCCTAGGAAAGTACTGCGTGCCTAGGTTCGACATAGGCAGAATAATCAGCAGATGTAGCAAGACTCACTGTTCCTGCCTTATCTCAGTACTAGAAGACTGTGTACCTATGCATAGCTATTTTGTCTAGCTGTGGTTTGCTTTTGCTCAGCTCAGTCCGTGGACGTGAGCCAAACACTGTATGTTGTTTACGAGGCATTGTGACATTTGACTGACTTCTGTCCCACTGCTTTCAGTGCCCTCAGCCAATAAAACATGGAGTCACTATTGCTCCCTATTACTAATTTGCCCGTACCCAATCGCCTTTCCGGTCAAGCCAGGATGGTCTCGGGACTGTTTGAAAAGTCCCGACAAACCCATTGGGAAAGGTAGCTGTCCAATTAGTGGCCTGGGCAACCCACAGACATTGGAATATTGTCAGGCACATTCCCGGGTGTGACAGACTGCCGCTTAAGGAAAACTAGTTCTATAGGCCAGTTAGTTACTCGGTCGGACTTAAACAGATGTCCCAATCTTACCGCACCCATTGCTATAGGGCATTTCCACTGTGGCAACTGTGTACACTGTATGTTAGCCTGGGAAACGAAGGTACAGTAATACCTCATACAAAGTCCACTTCGTACAACATCGAATTCATACAACATCACCTAATTCCTTGAAAAAAGTTGCCTCATACAAAGTCGTTGCAACTTTGTATGAGGCATTGGGGTTTTTCCCCAGGTTGGTTTGTCTCCTAAAATCAGGGTTGTTTGACGTGTTTTTGTAATGTATTTAGCCTTTAGACAATGATTTCTTAAAGTTCTGTCAGTTTTCTGTCTGTTTCCTTGACTTTGCCCTGAAGTCTGTGCTGTTACAGTACAATGTATCTCTATGGAAACGACGTTGTACGAGGCATCACAGCAAGGATTTGGACGTTGTATGAGGCATCGTAGCTAGGATTTTGCATGCCTCATACAAAGTCCAAATCTGTATAAAGTCCAAACTTGTGGAACCAAGTTTGGACGTTGTATGAGGTATCTCTGTAGTCAGTGTTCCCGACGTGCACTTTAAGGTAACATTAAAAGAATTTACCACATGCAAAACCAAAAGCTACATTTATTTAATCATGTGCAAATGTGGTTTATGTTACATCGGATGTACCATGAGGGAATTGAAAACCAGGGTGGGGGAACACGATCCAAAATTAGGGCAGCTGACACCCAAGCACCTATGGTGAGCCACTTTTTAGCACGCCAGCATAGTGACAGAGATTTTAAGATTGTTGTTCTGGAGAGTGTTAGATCATCCGCATTTGAACGCATTGACATTGAAACACAACTCCTCCACAGGGAGGCTTATATAATAATAATAATAATAATAATAATAATAATAATAATAATAATAATAATAATAATAATAATAATAATAATAATAATAATAATAATAATAATAATAATAAAGTTTAATTTCTATCCCGCTTTCCTGACACAAGTGCCACTCAAAGCGGCTTACAACATATATAAATACAATAAACAGAGCAAAATATACAATAAACTACAAAAGGCAATACACAATTAATACAATCAAAACATCAAAATATGCAAAAATACAATACAAAATATAAATAATTAAGCAATATCACAATGAGAAATTACACAAAAAATCAACCTCAACCACCCAGCAGCCACAAAGGCACCCTATAGTTCAACGTCTGTGAGGCAGCTGTGTTGGCAGCGGCAATGGCTCCCACCTGTCTCTCCCCAACGGGGCCGGTGGCGTGGGCTCCCGGGGCAAGACAGGGAGCTGCTCGAGGCAGTGGGCATTGTCATCCTTTTCTGCTCTCCGGGCGGGCCGTCCCGGAGAGCGAGGGCTGCTGCGTTGGCGGTGGCAATTGCTCCCACCTGTCTCTCCCCAACGGGGCCGGTGGCGTGGGCTCCTGGGGCGAGACAGGGAGCTGCTCGAGGCGGCGGGTGTCGTCGTCCTTTTCTGCTCTCCGGGCAGGCCGTCCCGGAGAGCGAGGGCAGCTGTGTCAGCGGCGGCAATGGCTCCCACCTGTCTCTTCCCAACGGGGCCGGTGGCATGGGCTCCCGGGGCGAGACAGGGAGCTGCTCGAGGCGGCGGACGTCGTCGTCCTTTTCTGCTCTCTGGGCGGGCCGTCCTGGAGAGCGAGGGCAGCTGCGTCAGCTATATATTCAACTCACTACAACCACATGGACTTAACGTAGATCTAGACCTTGCCTGCTATCTTTAAATGAATTTACTGCTGTCTCTTTAACTTTAAAGAGATTGACTTACTGACCTTGAGTGCTCTGGTTATGTGCACCTGTGTTGTACCATTATAAATTTCTTGTGAACCTGAGTTACTTTGATGTCCAAAAGCACAGAAGGAATAAACAGATGAGACTTGGGACGCAAGAATATTCTTTAATATACTTCATTGAATCTTTATGAGCAGGTAAATGTCTTAGTCTGTCTAGCCAAATGTATTTTGTACTTTGTGTATGCAATCCCATGGTCATTTTTGTAAATATTGTAAATACGTATATATGTATTTTATTGTATTTACTTAGTTGAGTTATTGTTTTTGCATTTTTTGTTTAGACTCCTGATGAAAATATTGAAAAGCCAAATATTTACCGGAAGGGCTTAGAGTCTACTCTGCATACCATAATTTACTTTCATTAAATCTACTTGTGAGTTTTCTCTTTGATTGGAAACTGTAATCCAACAACATCTGAAGAAGTGCAAGTTGTCCACAAAGGAAAAGAATAGGAGTAGAAAAGGCTGTGATTCATGTTGTCCAGAACATAAGGTTGGAAGCCTTTATAAAGTAAATTGGAAAACTGTCTAAATCTGACTTTCGTAAAATGGCAGCAATATTCCCAATCTAAATCAGTTGGATGAAAATAGTCTGTGAAATTCAGATTATGGTTTATTATCAGAGTACTCATTATTGTCAGTCCTGCAAGAAGGAAAGGTAAAACATTTCCTTGACATACGACTAACAGAAAGCCAACAGCCTCCATCCTCATGCAAAGAGTAACATAATAGGACTCAGTTTCCACACCTTTTTTCTTTCACGTTTAAGAAACCTACTGAAGGGAGGGATGTCTAAGGACCCTCTAAATCCTGTTGCTAAATCTGATACCCATGAATACATATGTTTTTGACCTTTCTGCATTCAGTGAGACTTCCTCTTCAGCTTGTGCAAGATATATAAAACAAGTTTGCAGGATAAATCGTTAAACTATAATTTTAAGGAGATACACCTGAAAAAATAAAAATCTTATGAAAGTACTACAAATAATAAATGGTTTTAAACTTTAACATATGTTGAAGAATTTTTATGAACCTTGCAATCATATGTCAGTACATGAAGAAGTGGTAGAGGAATCAGAAATTGAATTTTAAAAGACAAAACAGTAACAACAGTATGCTTACAATTGATGGTATGAACAAGCTACTTTAGGCTCATGTTTTCAGCAATATTTCAATTTCTTAAGACTGAAAAAATGCATACAATCTAAACTAGAGGCAATAATTACAAAGCAAAGATTACAAATCCACAGGACACCGTAGATGGTTGTATATAGTATAAAAAGGTATTCAAAGTCAGTATTGTAGTGATGCTATCCTTTGACTCTCAGAGCTGTAGCTCCTTTCAATTATGGTAAGTTTCACTGGTATCTTTCCACAGAAAATCATAGAACTGAGATTCTTGCTCCGTATGATACCAAGAATCTCAATCAAGAGTCTGGAAATGCCTTTATGATAGAGTCATAGGCAGGAGGAGGTGTTTGTGTTGAGTGGCAGATACGAAGGCTGTTGTTGGACCAGAGAAATTCAGGACGAGACAGGCTATTGGTGGTGCTCCCCGTAAGAGTTGTGGTGGTGCTGGTGGGTACCAGAGTAATCAGCTGGCTTTCAGTTTCTACAGGAAGTGGAGGGCACTGCAGAAAGGGATGAAATGTGGAGGCCTGGAAGCTTGATTTCCTTGGGAAGGAGTTGGACGGATCTAAGGAGGCTTGCCTTTGGAATGTCAGGCTGGCCAAGCTGAGGTTACTGCGGCGTTCACTGCTGCTGTTCCTGTAGAATCCTGGCCTGCTGGTAGCACATCCATGAGGGGATCTGGGATGTCGGCTAGTGGAAGAGGAGGTCCACTGGGAAATATGAGCACTAGCTCTCCGACTAGACAGGCAAGTCAGCAAAGCCCAGATTATGCCTCCAATAACAAGTCCAATGACCATAGAAACAGAAAACGCTATAATTATTTGATCTAAAAATAAAAACAAAACATAGTATCATTTATCATGTATTCATTTAATGATTATAAACAGTACAGGGTGAAATCCAGTAGTAAGTAGCAGTGACCATTGAAGCAGTGTAACTTACATTGGTGTTGTCTCACCAAATCCCTACTGATTCATTGGGCCTGCTACAGTCCTGCCAACCTAGCAGTTTGAAAGCAAGAAATTGCAAGTAGATAAATAGGGACCACCTCAGTGGGAAGGTAAACAGCGCTCCGTGTCTAGTCATGCCTGCCACATGACCATTGAAACTTCTGCAGAAGCAGACAGTGCTGGCTCTTTGGCTATGAAATGGAGATAAGCACTGAACCCTAGAGTCAGATACAACTGGCTTTTAAGCAAGGGCGAGCTTTACCTTTACCTTTATAGTTCTGAACCAGTGCTGTATTTCAGCCATAGATTCAAGTTTAACTTCATGTATTATTAGGAGTTAAGTGTCACATGAGTAGCAGAGAAATGGAAATCCAGATCTACAGCATTCTGGCATTCATTTGGAGTTAAACTGAAAGTGTGAGGAGAAAGGGAGTTTTTGCCCAGATATGTTCTCCCCCTCCCGCCACACACATGAAAAGTGAAAATCTCCATGCAGTTGAGAACCCAGTTTTTCCATGTTAGACTTCTTCTGCTTCCATGTCTGCTTTGTGAATGATGATGGATGAGGCTGGATCCCTTTCACCACATTCTCACTTTAACTCTCAAGTTTATTGTGCAATGGATTTAAGTCAGGAAAAGCAACAGACACAAATAAAGTAACATGTCTAGAAAACTCACAAGTTTAGTGCAGGGGTGTCCAAACTTTTCAGGCCACAGGCCGGTCACATAGTTATTCCCACTAGAAACAGAAGTAAAACACACCCACACATGCACCGAACACTGCCGTAAATGACTCACAGCTGTCGTAAATGCATTTACAACAGGCATGAGTCATTTATGGCAGCATTCTGCACATGTGTGGGCACAATATGCACCCACGCATGTGCATTTTACTTCCACTTCCAGGAGCAGCATGGGTGCCATGGGCCGGATGAATTAATATTGGGGAACAGATCCAGCCCACAGGCTGTAGTTTGGGTACCCCTGGTTTAGTGAGACATCAAAGACAGTTGAAGCTGCCTGAGAGTTGTTCCCAAGCAACATATTTCAAACAGAGTTGTTGTTTCCTTGGAAGTTTTTGTTATAAATAGAACAATAGCACCCTCTGCTGGAAATCTACTTGCACTGATAAATCAGCATCTATACCAGGGGCACATCCCGGCTGCACCAGGGGGCTCTCCTGGCACCGTGGATTTTGAAACAGAGGAGGCTCCAAAAATTTCCCTGACGTGGTGATCAGCTTTGGCAAAGGCTGCAGAGGGGATGGGACTGAGCCAGAGGCTACTCAGAGTAGCTGTGACAAAGCGCAATTGCCACCACCACCACCGCTGTTGCTGATGTCAAAATTGTCAGCAGTGGGAGCAGCCCGCCTCCAGCCCCCGCAGCTGTGAGTAGGGGGCGGGACCGGCCCATGAGAAAAAAAGTTTGGGCACCACTGATCTATACTAAAGTGCTGCTATGTACCTATTAACATATGACCAGTTCTATTTTCCGTGCAGCATTCAGGCAAAAGTAACTGCAGAATGAATTCACCAAAAGGTGCCTTCATTTTGGCAGTTTCACGTCTGGCCTAGACATGGAAGAAGAAAAAGTTCAGCATGTATGTACATATTGCTATTTTGTGGTGAAATACATTTGTTTATTTTTAAGGTACCATGACATTTTGTCTTCTTTCCTGCCTTGTCTTTGTTTGTTTTTTGGCCCTTCTTCTTTTTGTTAATACCAGCAAGTGAAAATGATTCTGTGTGCATGTTTGTGTGCATAACTATGAATACTCATCTTTGCCCTGGGCCCTATCATGTCACTTCTTGCTTTGCTCACCACTGGATCCTATGCATTAGCTACAATGAGAATTGTTGTATAGTTTAGGTTTCTGGTTGAGGAGTCAGAGGTTGGGAGCTTGATTCCCCACTGCGTAGTCCCCACTGCACTGTCCCTAGGCACCTCAAGAAGAAGTGAATGGTAAATCATTTCTGGGTGTTCTATGCCTAGAAAATCCTGGGAAGGGCCATCATAAATCAGAATTGACTTTGCATTACTATTGTTATTGTTGTTCTTGCTGGCTTTTCTCCTGTACATTCAAACAGCAGCTTGCTTTTAGCTGATAGTTATACTGTGTAAAGCAGGAATGCCCAAACTACAGCCCGGGGACCGGATGCAGCCCCTCCGATGCCAATTCATCTGGCCCATGAAACCCTCATCACTCCTGCAAGTGGAAGTAAAACACACCCGTATGGGTGCATAATGGCCATAGTGACCAGCTCCCTGAACCACGTGACCAGCCCACAGCCTGAAAAGTTTGGGCACCCCTGGTATAAAGGTTCACAACTGATTCCCACATTCTAAATTGTTAATTTACAGTAATCGCCTGGTCAGATGTTAGTACTATAGGTAGATGAACTCTAGCTTCTCTCTTATCTTATGTTTAGCTTGCCCAGAATGCCTGGATGTGTTTTTTTTTTAAATGTCCAGTGCTTGTTGCGTTGTGTAGCTGCCAAAATTAAGAAAGTTGGGGGGAAATTAGGTGCAGGTCTGTCCCTGAGCTCCAGCTCTGGAAGTAGAAAAGAAAACCATGGGCTGAGCATGTGCAGAGTATAGACATCTTGTTTTGCCTTTCCATGGCTGCCTTCTTGGCCCACTTGGCCCAATTTGGCTGGTAGACCTGGTAGATCTGGCAGCTGGGAACATTAGATCCTATAATGCCAAAGTCTGCCCACCCTTGCAACAAAATGTCTAATGATGATAATGATGATCATTCCATCAGGAAAAATAGATAGAAAAAGTGACAATAACCTAATCACAGCCAGGGCCCTCTCTCTTTTTAAAATAAAATAGAGCTACTTTTCAAGGGATCTTGATTTGTGGACTCCACTCGTATTCAAAATTAAATTAGGTGGAAGTTCCTGTTTCCTGCAGTTGTTATGCACTGCCCTATTAGGATGGCTTTTACAGTGTTTGGCAAGCAGGAGGCCTGATATGGAGCCAAGTTGCTCCAGGTGTTTCTTAGTAACAAGGAAATGCAACAGTGGAAACAATATATAAAGTTTCCTGCAACATCATCTGCTAAGTACATTAGAAATGTGATCAACAGGCTCTATCCAGATCACTCTATCTTTGAATTGTCTTGTAATTGGTGAAGATGCTAGATGGGAGGAATGTAACTGAGAAGAAAACCCATTCTCTCTAATCTCTGGCTTCCTTTTCCTGTGAATAAATATTTCCAGCATGTTTATTAGAGGCTGATTTTTGCCACAATATAAATGGTGTTGGAGGGAACTTCTGCCCAACTAGGTAAACTACCCTACTTTGGGTGAAATTCCTTTCACCCCGAAGTATTAGGTATACAAACTAAATCTGCCTTTTGTCAACTTCATCAAATTGCACAGTTGCGCCCCTGCTTGGACAGATGCTCCTTCACAACACTAGTCCACTCATAGGTAATCTCATGGATTGACTACTGTGATGCTCTCTAAGTGGGGCTACCCTTGTACCTGATACGGAGACTTCAATAGATCCAGAACGTGACTGCCAGACTTTGTGACGGGAATAAAGATATTTCAGCATGTTTTCTCTGCCTTGGCAGGTCTGCATTGGCTTCTTGTTCCCTTCCATGTCAGATACAAAAGTTTTGTCATTAACATACAAGGTCCTATATACAGTTCAGGACCTTGTTAACTGTTGGAGTGTCTCTTCCGCAGAACATTGGCCTGCCTCACTTGTTCATGATAATCAGAGCAACTCCAGGTGCCAACTTTGAAAGGCTGTGACAAGGAATAGAGCCTTCTCCATTGTGGCACCTATGCTTTGGAATGCTCTACCAGTTGAACTGTGCCAGGATCCATCCATGAACATTTTTAAGGAACAACTTAAAACCTTACTTTTTAAATAGGCTTTTAATGATATTCTCCCTATTGCCAATAAGTTAGTTGTTTATACTTGATATTGCCCACCTCAGACCCTGTCAGTTGTTAACGATCAGTTATTGTTGTTGGCTATTTCCCACTGCCCAGAGTGGGAAATATCCCAGATGGATGGTATATAAATGGAATAAATAGATAAATAGATTACTGAGTGAGTGAAGGCAGATTCGGTGTTGTAATTCTTAAAGTTACATCTCCTATCTGATGTTTGCAGCCTGGTTGATACTTTTTTGTATTATCAAAAACAAAAAGTAAACAATCTAAAATTAAAGGAAAGCCTGTTAAAGAGCAGGGACATGCTACCAAGGAAGCACACATGGGAAGCAAAAGAAAATTCTTGCAAAACTAATGTTGGGAATACCAGAAGCTGCCTCAGATGACGGTGAGATGTTTTATCCACCTAACCCAGTGTTGCGACTGTTGCCTACTTACACAGAAATTTCTTGCATTATTTCCTGCTGTCACTTTATCACATCTCAGAAACATTGGGGGACCAGGGGAGGGCTTCAGCTTCCAGTTACCGTGTTGGCTAGAAGATTTTGGGAGCTGGGAGTACATTCTGAAAAGGATATGTTTCCAAAATATCATTTTAACTAAAGGTTGCTTTGCTCTGTTCCTTTTTTCTCTACTATATGATTCTCTACTATGCTACGGAAACTTCTAGTTTTGCTCATTTGCTCTATTTCTTTCATGCCTTATATGGCATATTGGCAAACCAATGAATGTTTAATTTCACTCTGCACCCAGAATCACTTCCTCTGTGTTATGCTTTAGTGTAGAGCAGTGGCTCAAGTGTTTAAGACACTGACTGGGAGGCAGAAGGTCAGCAGTTCAAAACCCAAGTACTGCATGACAGAATGAGCGCCCGTCTCTGTCCCAGCTCCTGCCAACCTAGCAGCTCAAAAGGAAAGGAATTGCAAGTAGATAAATAGGTACCACTTCGGTGGGAAGGTAAACAGCATTCCATGCACTTTAATGTATAGGCATGCCTGCCACATGGCCATGGAAATGTCTGCAAACACAGACAGTGCTGGCTCTTCGGCTATAAACAGAGATGAGCACTGAACCCTAGAGTGAGATATGGCTGGTTTTTGAGCAAGGGTGACCTTTTACTGTTGTGTCAAGTTCAGCATCTTAACCACTAAGCCATTGCAGTCCCACATGTAAATGATACCACAGTGCATTTCCCTTAAAGTTCCTAAACAATAAATCTTCCCTATCAGCACCAAAACTTTTTTCTCTTTAGTAGTAGATTAAGAGCAACGAGGACAATGTCTGCCTACCTCTTTCTATGTCCCTCCAGACCCCAAAATTACCTGGCTTTTCCATAGTTGGAATTTTTGGAATGATAGCCATGTTAGTCTGTGTTTCATGCATATTAGAGAGTAAACAAAACTTTTATGTACCAAGTCCACTTTGTCAGATATAAGAGTGAGACACAATAGATGCTAGGCCTGAAGGGTTAACTTATTAGCAAATTTGTAATGCCACAATATTTGTTGTGCATCCATCTACTAGCCATTTGCAATTCAGCAGGGTTAAGCTTCACAACTAATCTGAATAACAGATATTACCTGTCGTAAAAAGGAACACACACTGATTTGTATACTTATCTATTATGCTAACCATTCTGTATCCGATGTGTATAAATTGATGCCATGAAGTCTCACTCTTATGTCTGACAAAGTGGACTTGAGCCAAGAAAGCTGGCATTAAAACACAATAGTTTATCTTTAAAGTGCCACAATTTTTTCTTTTTCTTTTCTTTCATTTACTCTCTGACTTTTCCAGTAGTTTCCCCTGAAACCATGTTGAACATTTTAATTCTGGGATGGTGGGGATACAGGTTGCAGCAACACTTTTCAGCTAGGTTATTTCTTGATCCTGAGAATGATCCTTGTATAGGTTGTGGTCTTATGTTTTTGGCAGCTCTATATTAACATGAAAGGCAACTTTTCAGTAGGGAGTTGTATCCAGTTAGAATAATCTTTTCCCGGTTGAATTACTGTCAGCCAGGCCTCCTTTAAAACACAGGAACTCTGCTGCTTAACAAAGTGGCACCCCATGCTCAGCTGCTAAAAGGGGGTGGGGAACTCCCTTATTTCCTGCTTTCTCCTTTTATCTAAATTTCTAGTTGTTATGTGCTAGCAAATCAGAACCTAACTAAAGTGACACTGTCAGGGCTTTCAAGTTAAGTGAGATTTTTAAGGAGTGGTTTTACCAGTTCCACAGAGCTCCCCCGGTGGCTTAGTGGTTAAGATGCTGAGCTTGGAGACTGGGACGTTGGGATTTGACACCTGAGGGCTGCACTTGGGGACAGGAAAGGAACTTCATTCGGGCATCCCCTGAGCGGAGTTTCTCCAGCAAAAATCCTTTCAACCCAGAGTAATTTCTGACACAAAATAATCATTACCAGTTCCACACACCCCAGTGTCTTTCCATAGCTGAGTGGGTATTTAAACCTAGACCTGAGTCCCATTCTATTGCTCTAGCAACTGCACCACACTGGCTATCATCTATATAGTTAAATCAGCCACAATGAATTATTTTAGTAGGAAAGAGGAGGATTCAACTGGGAGTTTCAAAAGGTATCGCATTTACTTGAAAGGGTCATTGCATTTAACAAACATTTGTGAAACACCACCTCCCCAAAGAATTAAGAGGTGCTTTGATTTTTTTTTAATGGTTAGTGTAACTGAAGATATATTTTTTAAAGGAATTGGTTAGTGCTCCCTTCCAACACTGCCACTATTATAAACACAGTTTTGTATTTCTCAAAACATTTCTCATGTTGGGGACAAAATGCTAATTAACTTGTGAACCACCCAGAGAGAGCATTAAGTGCTGTGGGCAGTATATAAGTGTGATTGCTTTGCTTTGCTTTGATCATACTGGACTGCCAGGTAGGAATTTGTGAAATGTTCTCCTTCATTCTACTGGAGCTCTAGATAAATTCTGACTGCCCTGTTTGCAAATGTAGAATCTGTGAAACTTTTCACCCTCCATCACATCTGGAGTGAATTAGAATGGGGAATTCTGAACTAACCAAATTTCTTTTCAGATTTTCTCATCATTCCTAAACTTTCCTTTTCTTTTCCTGGCCTAAAAAGATACTTCCCATTTCATTTTGAACTCTCCTTTGAACATCTCTTTTCTTTATCTTTGCCTTAGTCCCTAACAGGCAATGTTTTCTTTTGAACAGACATTCCACTATTCTGCCCTGTCTGGTCCTATTGTGAGAGCCTTTATCCACATAAACACCCTTCAAGAAATTGCTGTTGCTGATACCTCTGAGGCCAAAATGACATCTTATTCCTTTCAAAGAACAAGAAACCACAGTAAATGCCACAGCCAATAAAATAAAGTACCTCTACTCCCTGGTGTTTTTAACAATGAGGAAAGGTAAAGGTTGAGGTCGCCCACACTCAAAAGTCAGTCATATCCAACTCTAGGGTTCAGTGCTCATCTCTGTTTACAGCCAAATAGCCAGCACTGTCTGTGTCTACAGACATTTCCATGGCCATGTGGCAGGCATGTCTAGACACTGGAGTGCATGGAAAGCTGTCAACCTTCTCACTAAAGTGGTACCTATTGATTGACTTGTAATTGCTTGCTTTCAAACTGCTAGGTTGGCAGGAACTGGGGTCTCAAATTGTAGACCTGCTGATCTTTCAGTCCTCAAGTTCAGCATCTTACCCACTGGAGCCACTGTAGTCCAACTATGAGGGAAGCACTGTACCAAAACTAGATTAGAAGAAAGTGGAAAAGTGAAGAGTTCACAGAATAAAGGTGCAAATCTTTTTGGCCAAATCCATTAATAAACCTGATGAAAGAGAAACCATCTCATGCCACAATTTAGCTTTCCACTTAGAGAACCACAGTTTCTATGGGCAGTGCCATCAAGGATAATTAGGACAGATTTGGCTTTCCCCACTGGTTACTTCAGTATTCCTCTGATGACCAGATTGAAAATGGATTACAATGTGTAGCCAATTTGCTTCAATTCATTTTAGAACAATGAAGGCACTGGGATGCTGGGTCATTCCTTTCTTACCACTGAGGAGTAGTTGGGTTTTTCTCATAGCCTAGAGGAAAAAATAATAGTCCCACACTCATGTATTGAAGATATAATATCGGAGGTGAAGAAATAACAGGATTCAAACATGCTACGTTTTCCCTAGTTTCTAGTTTATGATATTCTGTAGACTTCTTGAACTGGGGAACTAATTATGCCCTTATTGCTCTCAGTACCAAAATGCTCTTGGATATATATATTAACTTTTTAATATATATTTTGTCCAAATGTAATGGAAGCTGAGAGAGGAGGAAAAGAGAGAGTCATGTTAAAATATTCAGTTCGGCACTATGCAAAAGTGTCTACCAAAAGAAATGTAATAGAAGGCAACACCATTGAATACACTGGAAGCAAAACATACAATGGACAGCAGAACTGCATTATATAGAGGGAACTGAGAAAGAATTTTTGTTTTCTGCTTTAAAAAAAACATGAATAAGTACTTACTCCAGAAATTGGGTGGCCATAAGTTGTCAAAACGAGTACTGTTGGTCTCCATAGCCTTCAAAATTGTCAAGAGTTATATCCACCATAAACTGGTTGTTGGGACGTTGGAAATTTGACTTTAAAAATGCCCTTACACGTTCCCTCACATTGTTCTGTTTGCCTGAAAGGAAATCACTGTATCACATTTCCTGCTTTTATACTCAAATTAGTAACTGTTTGTCTTATCTCGGTATGCCACATGGTTCCTGAGGCAGGGGAATAATTTCCTTCTCATCATTTCCTAGGCTAGACAGTGAAATAACCAGGAACAATGCTCCATCATCCCCATGTGTTCTGCCTGTTGTTGGAATCATCCCATCACCAAGGGGAGGAGGAGGGTTCCCTGCCCTTCTCCAGGGCAATGCTTCCCAGAGAGGGCCTCACCCTGCATGCTCAAAAGTCCAATAGCACACATATCGCCTATTAACTTGTACACTAGAAATAACCGCAACTTATGCAAGCATTTGGTGTTGCATACCATGTAATGTCTGGGTGTGTTTTGTTTCCTGTGTTGTTGATTACTTTCACATTCATTGAAGCAGAGAAGAATAGAATTGTGAGCAACTCAAAGTCCTGTGAAAAAGGGACTGCAGTTGCTTAGTGGTTAAGATGCTGAGCTTGACAACTGGAAGGTTGACAGGTCAGCAGTTTGAGACCCGAGTGCTGCTTGACAGAGTGAGCTTCCGTCTCTGTCCCAGCTCCTGCCAGCCTAGCAGTTCAAAAGCAAGAAATTGCAAATAGATAAATAGGTACCACATCAGTGGGAAGGTAAACAGTGTTCCAGTGCACTCTGGTGTCTAGTCATGACTGCCCCATGTCCACGGAAACGTTTGCAGGTGCAGACAGTGCTGGCTCTTTGGCTATAAAGAGATGAGCACTGAACCCTAGAGTTGGATACGACTGGCTTTCATGCAAGGGTGACCTTTACCTAGAAATACTGTGATTGGAAAGCAAGCTTTCCAAATCAAAGCTAAACACTGACTGATGAACTGTAATGGTTTGTTGAAGGGTTTAATGAAGTGAAATTTGTTCTGGATAAGAAAGAGATGTGAAAGGTTACCAGAAATGATGAGCTGTCTGTTACCTTCTGGATTAAATCTAAGTGCCCTCATCCCTTCCTCTCTCTTGAGGAGAGAACAATAACAGTGCAGCAGAACAAGAGAGCTTGCAGGTTCAAAAACCCAAGACTCTTCTGCTCTGTAAGGTCTATTACATCATTCTCACCTTCAGAATACCCTCTTAACTTTCTGCTTAACAGCAGTACTCATATTAGCTAGGAGAAGAAATTGATCTTCTCAGGAATGGCCCACTGTTGCAAGCTTTCATGTTCATAATGCACAATATTTGAGGGTGATTCCGTTTTAAACATGTACTTAAGATCCATTAGCTTTCCAAAGAACTTAACACTTCGTAGTTAAAATGGACTGCTCCAATTGCCTGTGTTTCTAGATTCTCCTGTGAGAACTACCATGATGAGCGCCTGACCTTCCAAAATAACCATAGCATCACTAAAGAAGACAAAACTGGAAGGAAAGACAATTATTTCAGCCCCAGAGCAGTATTAGACCTTAGTCTTTAATCTTTCTACACTAAATGAGAAGATGTCATTGGAAAGCTGGCTCTGGCCTGTCTGATCAGACCTTTCTCCTGTTTCTCTCCCTGTCCTCCACTCATTGGGTGGTGGGGGTGGAATTAGCTTCTGGCCTTTCTAGATAGCTAGCCATACCTTCCTTCCTACGCTGCCAAATAAAGAGAACAGCCTGAAAATTGTAGTTAGAAGAGACAGAGTTTTGGACTATAATCCCTCTGCCAGATCACCTGAGAGCTATAGAGGAGTGATAGTGAACCTTTTAGAGATTGAATGCCCAACTGTAACTCAAAACCCACATATTTATCACAAAGTGCCAACACGGCAACAGGGGAGAAAGGAAATGCTCCTGTTGGGCTGCTGGGCAGAGGGGTGGAGCAAACTCTGTGCTGGGGAGGAAGGAAGCACTCCCATTGGGCTGCTGGGCAGAGGGGCAGGGTGAACTCTGTGCTGGGGGAGGGAGGAAGTGCTCCCATTGGGCTGCTGGACAGAGGGGTTGGGAAAACACTGTGCTGGGGTGACTGTAAGGTGCTCACAGAGAGGGCTCCAAGTGCCACCTCTGGCATGCGTGCCATAGGTTCATACCACTGCTATAGAGCATATAAGTAATATTTCCACAGTCTGCTGAGGAGCATATAATATTTACCATGCAACGGTGTCCTTAGAGTCTGAAAGTTTGCTGGTAATCATGGTCCTTTTGTCCTCTTACACACTGCTCCAACTATTGTTGAACTTTAAGTTAATATTTAATGATCAGGCCAAAAAGTGGGGAAATTTAAAAAAGCATCAGAGAAATGAAAATGCAGGAACTGGTAAAGACAAGCTATTTCTATTATGTCATGAATGCATATGTGCATAGCAACAGCTGTGAAAGAGGTCAATGTTTCTGAACAACATTGCATCAGGGACTAATATGGCAGTTTGTAGTATGAACAACACAATGTTCTAGATATTTTCAAACATCTCCCTACTTCCTTTTGTGCAACTGCTTCACACTCACTAGAACAAATATCTTTCTCTTTTCTATTTTCAGGCTTGAACACGTCATGCTCAGTCAGTGTTAAGCCAGGGCATGTGACAGATTTTAGACAAGCCCCACTGGCTCAAGATGATGGGAGTTGTAGACCAGTTGTAGCTAGAGGACATCATCTTGGGCCATTTCCATCATTTTATTCTGCCTTGCTAATTTTAAATAAGTACAAGGTCTAAGAACACTAGAAGCTGAATGGCTGCCAAAAAGTGTTTCCTTTAATTGTTTTGCATGCCACACCTCTTGCTGTATACGAACCCCACTACAATGGTAAGAGCAGAAATTAAGGATTTCTTTTGCCTGTAAACAGCAGTTTCAATAGCATGCCATCTCATAATCAGAAATAATAATAATAATAAAAGTTTCAAGCATTGCCATATTCATTTAATGTGCTCCAGGTCACATAAAAATTTGAGTTCTAAAGTGTTATGCTTTATGTTCTAGTTCCGTGATGGCAAACCTTGGCACTCCAGATGTTCTTGGACTTCAATTCCCAGAAGCCCAAGCACCCTGTGAATCCACATGAATGGGTTTACTGCGATTCATCCGGCCCACGCTGCCCTCATTGCTCCCGGAAGCGGAAGTAAAACACGCCCGTACTGAGGAATGGTTAACCCGGAAGAGTCTTAACCGTATGGGCACATTTTACTTCCGCTTCTGGGAGTGACGAGGGTGGGCTGGATGAATCGCAGGAAACCCATTCGTTTGGATTTACAGGGTGCTTGGGCTTCTGGGAGCTGAAGTCCAAGAACATCTGGAGTGCCAAGGTTCGCCATCACAGTTCTAGTTCTTTAAAAAGAAATGACATTTTCTTTCCATGACAAAAAGGGCTTAAACAGTACTTTGCATGCATCATGGCCAATGTTGCACTCCAGGTGTTCTTGGACTTCAGTTCCCAGAAGCCCAAATTAGCATACCAGCAGATTACAGAGTGCCACCTGGACTGCCAAATTTGGCCACCACTGTAAGACATTACAGGAAACCCTTAAACTGAGAAAGGTGTGCTACCTCCCCACCATTTTGGAATAAGCAGCTCCACTCTCACCTGACCTAGTGTGAGAAAAATTAGTCAGCAACACAGGGTTTCCATTACCAGGTAGGCCTGATTGTGGTTCAAAAATACCACAATCTTCTAGGAGGCTCTTTCTGTGTACCCCATGGGGCCCTCACAATTTCCCTGAAATGGAAAAAGAAACCAGCTTGAAATGTTTCCCTTCAGGGGATATGAGAGGCAATTCTGCCATTTTAGTGTATGGGACCAAAGACACCAGGACAGCCGAAGAGCTGGCTTAACACAACTTTATTACATGCTGGTCAGAGGGAACATGAGGTAATGGCGGACAAACAGCTCAATATATACAGTGGCTATACATTTGAATGTGGCTCCTTGACAGTCTATTGGCTACTGTCCGCGTGACGTCATTGCAGGTCACGCCCTTCTTGTCCAGGTGAAGGTGATGGCGGGAATCTTCCCGCGCTGTTGTTTTTAGGTGAGTTTGGACCAATGAGCTTGGACACTCGCTATTGCCATCTGGTGGTCACTAGCTCGCGTCCTATTAGGGTTACAGTGATGCAGCTGATGGTTATCATGTTACAAGTAGAAGGATACATTGGTTACACATGAATAGGTACATTGTATAAGGGTACAGTGTTTGAGAACACAACATCCCTCCCCCCTAGGATGAGACGAAGTCTCTCAGCCAAGATGGCTTATTGCAATTGCGTTTGGGCCGCGATGTGGCCTGGCCCGCCCTGGGGGCGCTACCGCATCCGTGTTCCCCGGTCCCTTGTCCTGTAATGGGAGAGGGAGACTTGTTAGAGGCTTGCTGTGGTTTTGCAGCTTTAGGGGAACGGACAAACTCCATTGTGGGCAGACCGGGGGCACTAGGGGCTAACTTACAACCCCTCTTCTCGCTTGGATGGGTGGGGGACCACTCCGAAACCCCCCCCCCCCGGCTCTGAGACTCAAAATCAAACTCTGCTGGGGGATCCCGCGGGATATCTACGAGGACAAATTCCTTCTCTTCCCCCCTTGGTGGGGACTCTGGGCCCCCCTCTCCTCCCCCTTGGGCTAAACGGGTGGGGGAGAACCCTAACGCTGAATTCGGCTCCGCGCTTTCAGCGCCCTGCTTTCCCGGGACCCGGTTCCGTAGCTGGTCTGCGTGCCGCCGCCAGAGTAGACCTGTGTTGGTCTCCACGCAGTACGACACGGGACCGGTCTGCTCCACGACCACCCCCGGTACCCAGGCTGGCCCCGCGCTGGCGTAGTTCCTGCAGTGCACGGGGGCGCCTACGCTAAAACTCTTTGTGGCCTCTAGCCCGATGTTCCTCCCCTTGTCTTCTACTCTCGTGGGGTCTAGCCTAGTGAGAATGGTGGCCAGTTTCCTGCGCATTAAGAGCTCCGCGGGGGAGTATCCTGACGCCAACGGGGTCACCCTGTACCCTAGCAGAAACTGACACACTTGCAGGTTGAGGTCCCCGGGGCCCATGCGCCGCAGCGCGTCCTTCGTGGTGCGGACGAGGCACTCCACTTGGCCATTGGTGGCCGGATAGAAAGGGGCGGAGGTGATGTGCTGGATGGCGTTAATCTCTGTGAATGCCCTGAACTCAGCGGACGTGAAGCAACTAGCGTTATCGCTAATTAGAGTGTCGGGTATGCCGAACGTGGAAAAAATTCTCCGCAAATGCTTTATTGTCGCGGCCGAGGAGGTGCTCGTGACTGGGATGACCTCCAACCACTTGGAGAAAGCGTCCACAACAAGGAGAAACAGAGTTCCTCGGAACGGGCCCGCGAAATCTATGTGTATCCGGGACCATGGCCCCTTAGCCGCGTCCCACTCCCTGTGGGGAAGACGGGCCTCTTCCGGTCTGGAGCATTGGCAACTCTCACAAGTGCCGACCATGTGCTTGATGTCGGCGTCTAACTGGGGCCACCAAAAGTAACTACGGGCCAGCGCTTTGGAGCGCACAATTCCGGGGTGGCTGACATGCAGCAGTTTAAGCACCCGCGGCAAAAGGGATGTGGGAATCACCACCCGCTGCCCCCACAAGAGACACCCCATCTCTAGGGACAGCTCCAACCTTTTCCTGAAAAATGGAGCGAATTCTTCCGCTGGGGAAGACGCTGGCCACCCTTTCTGTACCCAGGAGCTAACCACCGCCAACGTCCTGTCTCTGCTTGTCGCTTTAGCGATATCGGCGGGTACTATGGGGGGCGAATCTAAGACTTCTATCATGAGCACCTGGCGGTCCGGCTCCTCCCCGCCCACGTGGTTGTGTGTCTGGGGGAGGGGGGACCTCGACAGGGCGTCCGCATGGCTGATTTCTCTCCCGGGCCGGTACACCAACGCGTGCTGGTAGGCGTTGAGAAAAATGGCCCACCTAAGCATCCTCGGGGACAGGATCTGTGGCGTGGGCTTATCTGCGGTGAAAATGCCTAGTAGGGGCTTGTGGTCGGTCACGATGGTGAAGGGGCGGCCATAAAGAAAATCGTGAAATTTTTTGGTCCCTGCAATTATCGCCAGCGCTTCCCTGTCTGTCTGGGCGTAATTCCTCTCCGCTTGGGACAGGGACCTGGAGTAAAACGCTATTGGGGCCTCCCCCCGTTTTCCAACACGTGGCATAACACTGCCCCCACCCCCACCGGGGATGCATCACAGATCAGTACCACTGGCCGTTTGGGGTCGAAATGGATCAGAATGGCGTCAGACGCCAGGAGTTATTTCAGTTCCGTGAATGCCCTCTCCTGGTCATCGCCCCACTTCCATGCCGCATCTTTCTTGAGCAACTTGTGAAGCGGCTCAGCCACCGCAGCCTTCCGTGGAAGGAAGGAGTGGTAGAAATTTAAGAACCCTAGGAACGACTGCAACTCGGGCTTGGATGTGGGGCGAGGGGCTTTCTTGATGGCGGCCACCTTGGATTTGGACGGTTTGATCCCCTCGGGTGTTACTCGGAACCCTAAGAACTCAACCTCCTTCGCGAAGAAGACGCATTTGTCTTTTCGCAACCTCAACCCCGTCTGTTCGAATGCCGCCAGGACCTTGTTTAGCCTTTCAGCCAACTCAACCTCACTCCCCCCCCCCCGGTTATCAACACGTCATCAAAATATGGCAAAACGCCATCCAGCCCTTTGAGGAGGCGTTCCACGAGCGACTGGAAAATCCCAGGCGCCGAGTTCATGCCGAATTGGAGGCGCGTCACCTGGAACGCCCCCTTATGCGTCTGTGCAGCAGCTGCGGCAGGGGTTACCATGAGTTGCTGATAGGCCTGTGCCAGGTCAAGTTTAGCGAAACACTTTCCCCCATGTAACCTGGCTAGCAAATGGCTGACCACCGGCACCGGATATGCATTAGGGCGGATTGCCTTATTAATGGTGCACTTATAATCAGCGCAAATGCGAACCTCCCCATTGGCCTTCAATGCCGTGACAATTGGAGTTTCCCACTCCGCAGAATCAACAGGAACAAGAATCCCCTGGCCCACTAATTTGTCCAGTTCCGCCTCTATTTTGTCCTTTAGTGCAAAAGGCACTCTGCACAGTTTGAGTCTTATTGGGCGGACCTCCGGGTCCAGGTCGAAAGTTACTGGGGGTCCATTGAATTTCCCAAGTCCCTTTTTGAAGACTTCGGGGTGCGCGTCGCACACCTCCTGTATTGGGTCAGACCCAACGGCGTGCACCCCCCCAATAAACAGGCCCAGGGGCTGAAACCATTGAGTCCCGAGGAGGCTGCAATTACCCCCCTTAAGAACTACTAGGGGGAGTTCCGCGGCGTGCCGCTTATACTGGACCTGGAATTTCCCAACCCCCAACACCGGGATACTGTTCCCTTGCACGTCCCGAAGCGTGGACCTCAACGCTTTGAGCTTGGGCCGCACGCGGGGGGCAATTCTCAAAAACTCCCTCTGGGAAATGATAGAATATGAGGAGCCAGAGTCAATCTCCATCCTAACAGGGGCCCCTTGCACCAGTACCTCAACAAAGTAACGGGGGTGTCCCATGGACACGCTGAAAACTGGGGCGGCGGTGTCGCTGTCGTCGGAGATGCGGCCCACGCCGTCCTGCTTCCTCGTGGGCCGGGCGCCATCCTTGAGTCTCGTCGAGCGGTCTGGCCTTGCTGCGTGGTCGGGCGAGCTCCTCCGGTCCTTGCGCCGTTGTCTGCAGACTTTGGCGATGTGCCCGCGTCGTCCACAGTTGTGGCACTCGGCTTTTCTGAAAGGACACCTGGCGTGGTCGTGAGCCGCCCCACAGCCGTCGCAGCGCCGGCCCTCCTTCCGGACCCTCTGGACGTCCTCGTCGTCGCTGCTTTTGGCGGACGATTTCGAAATTCGCCGGGCTGTGTGCACCGAACTCTCTGTTTTGTCGGCCTTCGGCCGCCAGTCCTGGAGCTCTTGCACCCTGGCCTTCATGGCTTCTGCGGCCTGTGCCGCTTTCAGGACCTCCTGCAACGTGGGGGGCGGCTCCTGATTCATCAACGTGCGTTGAATCTCGGCGTCCTTCAGGCCGCATAGCACGCAGTCCCTGAGGGTGACTTCCAAGTTCTCCCATTTGCATGGGCCGGCAGCCAGACGCAGGGCCGCTACGAAGGCGGCAACCGACTCTCCAGGCGCTTGGACTCGCCTCCAAAACGCGCTCCGAGCGGGAAACATCGCCACCGAGGGCCGGAAATGGTCTCGCAACACCTTCAGGAGCTCTTTTGCCTTGAATTCAGCCGCCTTTTTGGGTGCGATGAGGTCAATCAATACCCTCTTGCCGTCGTGCCCGAGCATTCTGGTGAGGATGGCTCTTTTCTTCGCCTCGTCCGTCACCTCGAACTCCACCAGCGCGCCTTGGAAGTCCATTTCGAAGAGTTCCCAATCTTGCGGTTTCTTGATGTCGAAACCGGCGTATGTCTTGGTCCCGTGGGCAGCCATAATCCCACCTTCGTCGCCAATTTAGTGTATGGGACCAGGACAGCCGAAGAGCTGGCTTAACACAACTTTATTACATGCTGGTCAGAGGGAACATGAGGTAATGGCGGACGAACAGCTCAATATATACAGTGGCTATACATTTGAATGTGGCTCCTTGACAGTCTATTGGCTACTGTCCGCGTGACGTCATTGCAGGTCACGCCCTTCTTGTCCAGGTGAAGGTGATGGCGGGAATCTTCCCGTGCTGTTGTTTTTAGGTGAGTTTGGACCAATGAGCTTGGACACTCGCTATTGCCATCTGGTGGTCACTAGCTCGCGTCCTATTAGGGTTACAGTGATGCAGCTGATGGTTATCATGTTACAAGTAGAAGGATACATTGGTTACACATGAATAGGTACATTGTATAAGGGTACAGTGTTTGAGAACACAACAGCCATATTTTAAGGAAACACTCATACAGTACATCCAAAATGTTTTAATTCTTTAACTGGTCAATAGAGCGTGCAAGGGGACAAAAGGAAAGAGCAAAATTTTCAGTGAGGTCATTGAATGGGTGCTTCTCTCTAAGATCCAGGGAGGGGGTGAGGTGGTATCTGGAACTCTGGAAATTGGTTTAAATAATAAAAATTAGGATAAAATATTCCAGCTTGTATGTGTGTCCTACATACAAACATGAGCAGAGGAAAGTCTGAAGAAAGCAACAACAGAGTAACACCTGTACACTCTTGCCTGTAAACCTTGTGTTGACAGTAGGTAAAGGTAAAGGTTGACCTTGCTCAAAAGTCAGTCATATCCAACTCTAGGGTTCAGTGCTCCTCTCCATTTATAGCTGAAGAGCCAGCACTGTCTGTGTTTGCAAACATTTCCATGGATGTGTGGTAGGCATGCCTAGACACCGGAGTGTGTGGAACACTGTTTACCTTCCCGCCAAAGTGGTCCCTATTTATCTACTTGCAATTTCTTGCTTTCAAACTGCTAGGTTGGCAGGAGCTTGGACAGAGGCAGGAGCTCATTCTGTCATGCAGTACTCAGGTCTCGAACTGCTGATATGATGACTTTCCCGTAATCAAGTTCAGCATCTTAACCACTAAGGCATGGCAGTCCCTGTGTTGACAATACTGGGTTCTATAACACCTAAATAGAGATATACATATAACACTACATATTTCTGTCATGGTAGCATTTTTATTTTTTATTATTTTATTTTAATTCAAAAAAAATTTTTTTTTGCTGTGCAGCAGGTTTTGAAGAAATCCCTGAGAGATTTCAGTTTCTGTGGTGCACTCTTTTTTTTTGTGGACCAAGGGGCATCTTCACAGCCTTCTTCTCAGGTGGCAATGCCACAGGAGCCAGGAAGGAAAAATAGCCACCACATGCACTTATGCCCATGCTGAGCTATGTCATCCAATCAGCACCCCTATGCAGTGCAGTAAAGAAATGTTATGGCATATGTGGCTCCTTGGTTGTTCTTGGACTGCAAATCTGGTTGTTCTAGCCAGTACAGGCACTCATAAGGAATCATCATTCCTCATCCATGGTGCAAAGGTAACAACTTTCATGAGGGACATCTTCAGAAAACAAGGTGTCTGGCCCACCTTGGCCATACAGCGGTAATCAACAGCACAACCTCCAGGAAACCATTGCATGAACAGGAGGGGTGAAGGACATGGAAGGAGCCTTCCCAAAGCATGTGAACACATTTGGGGGTCTCCTGGGTAATTACATCATCTGTCTACTGATTCTTCCACTCTAGGAATACCAACATGAGGTTATACAAGCACAATTGCATGCTTCATATCGCCCCTCATTGTGTAAATAGTATCTGATACAGTATTAATTATACTGTGGTGCTTTAGGCACTGGTGCTGCGTTTGGTAAAAAGAATAACAGCCCAGTATTTCAAGTTTAAAATGTAATCACATTTATTCTTCTGAATCTCATTTGCAAATTCCTTTCAAAAGGCTTCTGCTGCCTTTTTAGATTCTGACATGTGACAAAGCAAAAGCATTATCACCTTGCTGCTTTAAGGTGTTCAAGAGAAAAATAGTTGACATATTTATAGTGATACTGATTTATGCACTAAAGGAACTTTCTATCCAGATCAAAAGGGTGCGGGGAAGGAGGGAGAGAAAGGAAACTAAGCTTCAAATGAGCAAATCAATGACAGTTCTCTGACTTTCACGGTTGTCTTGAAGTGTCAGATCTCACACATGATTAGGCAATATATAGTTTATTTATAAGCTGTGAAACAAGGACCAGCATATCAGGCAGAGCATAGAGGGAATTTGTACATTATGTGGATCACAAAGGATGTGTCAAATGCCACTCTGTACCTATGTATAGAAACCCCTGTTCACCTCCAGCAGCATCCCTGTTGGTGGAGATCTATGGAAAATATTAAGGCTAATGAAGTTTTCTGCTCGGAGGAATTCCTGTGTTTGAAGATGAAGTTTGGTATGACTCCATCAAACCACCTTTAAAATAAAAGGGGGGATACATTATCTCTGTAAGCCCTTCCTAGGAGCATTTCCAATGCTAAAGGCAAAAAGGCATAACAGGCCTTTAAGGCAAGGTGTCAGAACACCAGCTTCAAGACATAGGAGCCTTCTAACTGCACAAGTCCTCTTTAGTGGTCACTCAGTGAGCTGCGGGTGAGCTTTCCGCAATCCAAAATAGCACTGCAAAGCCCAGAGGGGCCATGGATGTGTCACTCACGCTATAGGTAAGGTTGTTACCCCAAATCCAGAAAAAAAAACCATTTTATTTCCATTTATTATTTATTTATTTATTTATTTTCAATAGAATAATTTTAACCTTTATTTCCCATTTTCCCACAACTCTACCCCTAGGCCTACATGTCCATAAGCACTACACTGTACACGCAACCATCCATCTCACTTGCAGGTAAATAACTGCAAGAGATCAATTTTTAATTAATTTTTAAAAGTCAAACCGCTATTTTAAAAGCCCTATTTAAAAAGCCTTGCTGTAGCACAGATGTTGAGGGAAGCCCAAAGCAAGTCTATGGAATGGTTTCAAGTTCCCCTGCTCCATTGACTTATATTTGGGGGGGGGGGGGACTGCAATAAGAAGGAAAGTTAAAAGTGAGAGTCATTCAGGCTTCAAAGGCAGGAGCCCTGATACAATGTATCCAGTTGCTTGATTCAATCATACTTCAAAGGGTTTCAAAGGTTTCCACACCTGATGCAAAGGGAAATACATCATATCACTGTAGGTCCTCTTCTCCCCACATATCCTGTAATTCTCCTGACTTTATTGCGAGCCCTCCTGCACTTTTTCAGAACTAGCTGGGTAGTTCAATGATTTAGGTACCTGGCTATGAAGCCAAAGATTAGTAGTTTGATTCTCCATTATGCCTCACAGAAGAAGAGCCAGGCTGTGTGACCTTGAGAATGCAGTTCCAGAATACCCCCAGAAGAAAAGGAAAATGGGAAACTACTTTTGTGTGTTCTCTACCTATAAGACCCTGGAAATGCCACAAGTTAGAACTGGCCTGATGGCAAAAAACTGCACTTTTTGAAAATCTGTGTCATAGCTTTATAGATGCGCTTCACATCATTATCTTCTTTACCTTTTCTACTGGTGTTCCAAACTCCTTTAACTGAAGAAAATGAGTATCCATGCTCTGGTATTTGTTGTTGTTATGCATTATCAATTCAAAACTGACTTATATACTGACCTAGTGAATTAATGATCTTCAAAATGATCTTCTATCATTAACAGCCCTTCTCTGTTCTTTTAACCAAAAGACTGTGTACTCCTTTTATTAAGCTAAATCCATCTCATCTTCCTCATTTACTACTGTCTTTCATTATTTTTAGCATTACTGCCACTGAGTCTTCTCCACTCCAGTAAGTGCTATAACATTTATCTCCTCCAAAATGCTCAAGAAAAAATGTTTTGTTGTCTGGAGAACATCTAATTGTTATGTTCCCAGCAGTAGACTATTTTGGGCCATACACTAGTAATCTATTTCACAAATTATTATTCAGTTTGAACAAGCCTATTGAAGTAAGTATTTACATAAAGTAGTATTTACATAATACGGTATTCTTGGAGGGGAAATACCATGAAGATCCACTGGCTTTCTTTCCCAAGAGTTAGCCTTAGCTTCACATTGTTGTTGTTACATAAATACAAAAAAATACTTTATTACTGTCCAGAAGGTGGCAGTATATGATGCCTTTTATTTAAGGTTTGCAGTTATCCTTTAGCACATTATGCAATATCTGCTATTCTGTTTGTATATTGATGATCAACATGCTGCACAAAGCCACACCTTAACTCAACCATTTCCTCCTGTCTTCCATTTTTCCCAACCACATTACTGTCTTTTCAAGAAAGTATGGCCTCTCATGATGTGCACCAGGATCCAGGGCAACCAGGCAATAGGCCAAACAGTAACCACATCCCAGTCAAGAGTCAAAGTCCAAAATCAAATCTGAGATAGCCAGGGATACAAGGTTCGACCAGACAAAATTTCATAGGCCAAGCAAGCTGGAAGTCAAACCTTAGAGTGCTTTCCCCAAAACAATAATTTTGGGACTATTTAAGGCTTAAGAAAAGAAAGAAGAAAGAAAGAAAGAATACAGTAGTACAGAAAGAGACCTTATACACTGTATAAAACAGAATAAAAACACAGTTAAAGGACTGGGATAGGGAAATTTTTTGAAGTGGTAGCTGTGTTGGTATGTGCAAGCATATTAGAGAGAAAACAATACAAAAAACATTGAGGCACCTTAAAGACTAACCCCTGTATTGTAAAATCAAAATACAGGAGTTAGTCTTTAAGGTGCCACAATGTTTTTTGTCTTGTTTTTCTTTTGTTTTATTTACTCTCTGTTACGGGATGTGTAAAGTTGTTGAAAGGGAACAGGAGAAACCACTGAGACCAGCTGGCATAGTGATTTCAGTCCACTCTTGTTGGTTTTCCTTTGTGATGACTGTACTGGCCTCTGGCCATAACAATAAAGATTTGATTTTATTTGATATAGGAAATAAGTTGTTTTCATGATGGAACAAATGGCTTGAGTGATAGGCCAGTTTAATTTAATTTAATTTAATTTTTGGATTTATGCACCACCCACTCAGGCAAGCCCGACTCAGGGCGTCTTACAGACAATCTAAAACGCAAGCATAAAAATATAAAAACCACCCACATAAAAGAAGCCCACCTGCCCCATTCCTAAAAAAGAAGAGAGAGGGAGGGAGGGTCTTGCTTATTGAACAAGCCAGCAGGCAGGGGCCACGCTTCCATCAGGCCCCCATACCTGCCCTGCCAGCCAGGTTTTAAGACCCTTCCTAAAGGGCAGCAACTCCATCTGCAATTGTAACTCTACTGGCAGGAGGTTCCAAAGGGCCAGTGTGGACATAGGGAAGGCCCTCCTCCTTGTGCTAGAGAGATGAGCCCCTCTAGCTGATGATACAATTAATTTTAGGGAACCCCTCTGGTCCGCTCTAGTTGGATGGGCAGATGCTCTTAGGGTGAATGCTAGATGAGCGAGGAGAAAGAGTTACAGCAGTTAGGAGAGGAAAAGAAAATACCTCCAGAGAATTTTATTTTCATTGGCTGCTTTCCCTAGCCCACACAGGAAAGACAAACATGTTTGTTTGTTTATTTATTTATTTATTTATTTATATTCCGCCCTTCTGGCATGAATGCCACCCAGAGCAGCTAACAACAAAAGAAGAGAAAGCTCTTTTACAAAAGAAAGAGTGGGCTAGTGTTTTAGAGATTCAGGGAGGATTAGGAAAAGATAGGGATGAGACAGGATTATAGCTAGGTAGAGTCAAGTAGATGAATGTAGACAGCATGATAAAACTAGAGATAAGACATGAGCTGAGATAGATGAGAGTTGTGATGGATGACAGGAAGATGGGTAAATATATGGGTGGGAGGAAAAAGAATTAGGTTTAGGTAGCTAGATAGAGTGCTTGAAAGCACCTTGACCTGCTTACATCATACTAGCATATTTTGGGCAGTTTTTTTGTGTCTTTTTTTGTTAGGGGTGGTTTAGGTGGTGGTGACTTGGATTTTGTTGGTTTTTGAATTTATTTGATTTTTTTATTTGGATTTTTAAAATATTTTTATGACGGTTGCATACTCTTCCAGCCTTTAGGTGGGGCTGTGATTAAGAGTGTGATTGTTTTTCTTTTTTCAGTTCTGCTGTGGAGGCATGGAGGGAGGACGTCTTTCGTAAGTGCTCTTGACTTATTTTATTTGTATTTTTTGTGATTTTGTGGTGCTGGGCTGGGGGGTTTAAGTAGAGTGTTTCTACTTAAACCCCCCAAAGTGTTTTTGCTTGTACTTTTGTATTTTTTTCTGGATTTTAGATGTGTTTTATTGATTTTGTTATTTCTGGTTGTAATTTTTTTATTTTTTTCCGTATTTATTTTTGTAATTTGTGTTATTATTGTTTGTCGAGTAAGGTATTTTCGTGTTGTTATGGCGTAGATTGGTGTTTTTAGTGAGTTTTCATGGTTTTTCAGTAGCCTTTGGTATTTTGGATGTGTTTTGTTGAGTTTGTTGTTTATTGTTTTGTTGTTTACTGTGTTTATTTGAATTTATTGTTTATTTATTTTTGTTTGTATTTTTGATGGTTGGTTGTCTTTTTTAACTGATTTGTTTTTTTGTGGCTCTGGTTTCCGGGGTGAGGAACGGCCTGTCTGTCATTGCCTCTTTTCCCCATTGCTGTTTCGACATTAGCTTTTGATGCAGTGATGGGGAAAATGAATAGCCGGGATATAAGTTCAAATAAATAAATAAATAAATAAATAATAGCCGGCTGTCAGCTCGCTCTTCGTCCGGTAAGGTTCGTTAGGTTAGTCAGGGGAGAAGGAGGCAAAGAAGAGCTATCTGCTTCACGATGGTTCTCTCCTCTCAGCCTCCTTTTCCCCAGGCTTACCTAACGGGAGATCTGTGTTTGTGGCTGTGAAGGTGGTTTTTTTGTAAAATTGTAGTGCAGCAGGCAACGATCCAAAAGGGATGGTGCTCTACCTTGTGGATTGCTGGCTGCTGCTTTTCTATTACCTCCACCGCTGTTTCGTTCTAGTTCTCGAAACAGTGGTATGGGTAGTACAAAGGCAGCAGCCAGTCATTCGCCAGGGAGGGTGGTTCCCCTGATGAAGTGCTGCCTGCTGCTGGGTTCCCCCCGCCGGCTCAACTTACCTTGAGGCCGACGGTAGTCTTGCCATGTCTTCAGCAGGTAGTGGGGAGGAGAGGGAGTCCCTCTTCTCCCCATTGCTCCGGGAAAGAAGGCCGTTGGTTGTTTCACTGTGGTTTTTTGCGGGTTTCGGTTAGCAAGGCCATGAGGCGTAGGTCCACCTTCAGCGGCCTTGCACCCCCATTGCGGGAGGTGCTGCGTCCACTTGCGGTGGCCTCGAATTCCTGTTGCGTGAGGTGTAATTTTATTTTATTTTTCACACACTGGCTTTTTCAAAATTCTACGTGCTCACGCCCTTCAGCCTGATTGGCTTAAGTGGTCATGGCGTGGAGGACACTGGAAGTTGTAGTTCGATTATTTTAGATAGATAAAATCTTTATTGTCATTGTCCCCTTGTAGGAGCAACGAAATTTCTCAGTTGCTATATATCAACTCGAATGAGGCATACCCCTTAATTTACAACAGCTACAGAAACACCAATTAAGATAGTACCATACAGTACAATTTAAAAAATTTAAAAATTTTAAAACTTCAAAACTTTAAAATTTCAAAACTTTTAAAATTTCAAAATTCTAAAATCCTAAAAATTAAAAATCTAAAAATTTTAAAGTTTTAAAATAAGATAAGATGACTTCAGAGTCCAGCATTTCCATTTAAAGCCAAAATTGCTCTGGAGAAGAAACTGTTCTTGAGAAGGCTCGTTTTTACCTTCATTGTTCTATATCTCCGTCCCGATGGCAGAAGCTCAAAGAAGCAGTGGCCAGGATGTGATGGGTCTCCTACTATAGCTAATGCTTTTCTGTGGCACCTGATGGTGTAAATTTGTTCTAAAGTGGGGAGTGGACAGCCGATGATACTCTCCGCTGTTTTAATAATTCTGTGCAACATTATCCTATCCCGATGAGTACTACTCCCAAACCACACACATAAGCCATAAGTGAGCACGCTCTCAATAGCGCAGTGATAGAAGGCAAGCAGCAGCTTTTGCGGAAGATGGTTTTTCCTTAGAGTTCTCAAAAAATATAGTCTCTGCTGCGCCTTCTTCGCAAGCCCCCTTGTGTTGGCACTCCAGGACAGATCTTCCTGTATCTCAATGTTCAGAAATCTGAACATTGCTACCCTCTCCACACAGGTTCCGTCAATCAAAAGTGGCTGGACATCAGTTCTCTGTCTCCTAAAATCCACTACAAGCTCCTTTGTTTTCTTTATGTTGAGGAGCAGATTATTGGTTCTACACCACTTTGTCAACCGCTCCACCTCATCTCTATAGGTCGTCTTGCCCTCCTTATCAGAGATGAGCCCGATCACAGTTGTGTCATCTGCAAATCTGACAATCCTATTGCTAGGGTGGACAGAGACACAGTCAAACGTATAGAGAATATAAAGGAGCAGGATAAGCATACATCCCTGTGGTGTTCCTGTATTTGTACTGAGCATATTAGAGGTATAAGGGCCCAACCGGACCCTCTGGGAGCGTTCTGACAGAAAATCCAAAAAATCCAATTATTTTGTTCATGTTTGTGGGGTGGCTGCCCCACGGGCGGCTGGTGGATCCTTGCGGCAATGGTCGGTCAGTGAAAAGGCAAGTGTAGGCGGCTCGGCACAGGATAGTAGGGATGGGTGCGGGCGTTTTTGCCGGATTCCAACGGTTAACGTCCCTCCTTATAGGTAAAGATGTAATTTCAACTTTTCATAAAAGTTGTTTTATACATTAACCATCTCTTTGTTTCCTAGAGGAGGTAAATAAACATCTACACTTGCTGCTTGGCCGTCATTCAGTAAAGAGGCAGAAAAATTAAAGAAAAGTATAATGGCTGAAAGGCTTCTGGTTTGGGAGCAGTGGTGCCAATGCTGTCAAAGTACAGTATTAGATGTCTAATTAAAAACTGAAGTAGAAACCTTCCACACAGTAAAGTTGAGTAGAGAAGGGGTCCAGGATTTCCAAACATGTAGATAACAGTATGAAGAAAACATATGCCCCCTACCCCCGGACTCTTCCCACCTGGTCGGGAGAGTGGTGGTGATAAAATGACCGCCTGATGGAGCCAACAGCCGAAGATGCTGCCCAGGCAGTGTGGGTGGCTGGTACCACTGCCCCGGTTGTGTGGGTGGCCAAGGACGCCTCTGCCCCCCACCCCCTGACTCTTTCCACCTGGCCGGGGATACATCACCACCTACCCAAACTTCCGAACTCTTGCTAGCTTTTCTCCTCCTGCTGTTTTTTGTTATCTTGTTGTATTAATTTTGTAAGCCACCCTGAGTTGCCATGATGTGGTGAGTGGGAGGCTATATAAATTTGATTTATAAATAAATACATAAATAAATAGCTATCTGTGTAGTGGCAGGCACAGATCTGTGGACATGTGCTCAGTTACAACCCAGCTGAGGTGTCAATGTATGTCCTTAAAGAAGACATCCTCCGGACCAATGGTTCCCAATATGGGGCACACGCCCCAAAGGGGGACTTCAATTCCCAGAAGCCTTAGTCAGTACATTGGCTGATCAAAGCTTTGGGGAGTTGACTTAGGCTTCTGAGAACTGAAGTCCAAAAACCAAAGGTTGGGAAATACTGCTCTAGATCAGAGGTGCCCAAACATTTCAGGCCACCGGCTGGTTACATGGTTGAGCAGGCTGATCACATGGCTCCTCCCACTGGAAGCGGAAGTATAACATGCCTACACCTGCACAAAACGCTGTCATAAATGCACCTGCGGCTAGAATTCTTCCTGACTTCAGGCAGTCGATGGCATATTTCACCCATGACTAGAGCTTGGTTTTGCAGTAGGTTGTAGTGACATTCTGCTTCTGCAAAGGTACACAAGTGTCAAACAGGTCAGACAGAAGGGTAGGGGAATGCAAAGAATCAAAAGCAGAGATGGATTCAGAAAGAACCAAGGAACCAAATCGAAATGTCAGGAAAGGAATAATATAGAGACAACTGGGCCTGTGTTGTAGAACAATGCCTCCAAGTCTGTTGTGTTCTAGTACTGTACCTTTTACAATGTATTCATTCACGTGTATCCAATGTAACCATGCTTGTGTAACATTATAACCAACAGCTGCTTAACTGTAGCCCTTACAATAGGACGCGAGCTAATGACCACCCGGTGGCAATAGCGAGCGTTCAAGCTCTCCTGGCCCAGACTCACCAGCAAACAACAGCGCGGGAAGATTCCCGCCATCACCTACACCTGGACAAGAAGGGCGTGACCGCCCATGACGTCACGCGGACAGTAACCAATAGACTGTCGAGGAGCCACATTCAAAATGTATAGCCACCGTATATATTGAGCTACCCATCCGCCATTACCTCATGTTCCCCCGGATCATCATGCAATAAACCTGTGTTAAGCCAATCCTTCGGCTGTTTCATTGTCTCTGGTCCCATACACTAAAAAGTCCCTTCCCAGAAATGGTCCAGAAAGATGTTATGATCCACATTACATAAAGATGCTGATTGGTCCAGGAGAACCAACTGGGGCATAGCCCTGCCCACAGGAGGGCTTGAAAAGACAACGACACAACCAAGGACCCACTGCCACTTCCTGCAGCCCATTCCACTGGCCCAGGGATGGGAGGCAGATGCAGCTGCCGCCGTCGCCCTCCGAGCCCCGCCCACCCAGAGGGCTTGAAAAGATGATGCTACAACCAAGGTCTCACTGCTTCTCCCTGGAGCCCATGCCACCGGCCCGGGGATATGGAGCCCAGGCTCTGTTTGGGCGCCGCATATGACATTGAGCTCTGAGGGCCCATCCACAACGTTGAGCCTGGGGCTCCATCAGGAACGTTGAGCCCGGGCTCTGTATCCGTATCTGTATTTGTATTTACTGTATAATTATATTTTGTACATATACATTTCTCTTGTTACTCCTTTTTTGGAGATTGATACTTTGTAATTTTGTAATTGTAGTGTATTTTTTCCGTTATAACCACTTTGAGTCGCACTTGTGTTGAGTAAGGAGGGATATAAATTTAATAATAAATAAATAATACTCCCTCTATCCTGATCCCGAAATAGATCATTTGCCAAGGTGATCAAAGCGGTCTCTATCCAGTATCTCCACTAGAACAAAATGCTGTTCACTCAGCAACCCATTGTGAACACTCTGAAGGTAAAGTCAGTTGGATTTGCTCTGACTTGGACACAGTAGTTATCACAGATCCTGTGGATGTAATTTTGCTCTCTGCTAGTCCTGGTACAATAGATATGTTTCAGTTAGTAGAGCCTGAATATGTGGACAGGAATCTTGAAAAGGTAAAAGCCACCATGTGCTAGACCCTTGCTTTTCCTGGCTTATAACAGCCAAAGGGGGAATGGCCAAATTAATATGGTAAAGGTCGTCCTTGCTCAAAAGCCTAGGGTTCAGTGCTTATCTCTTTTTATAGCCAAAGAGTCTGTTTATAGCCGCTGTCTGTCTGCAGACATTTCCATGGACATATGGCAGGCATGACTAGACACTGGAGTGCTTGGAATGCTGTTTACCTTCCCACCAAAGTGGTCCCTATTTATCTACTTGCAATTTCTTGCTTTCAAACTGCTAGGTTGGCAGGAGCTGGGTCAGAGATGGAAGCTCACTCCATCATGCAGTACTCGGGTCTTGAACTGCCAACCTGCTGGTCATGAAGTTTAGTGTCTTAACCACTAAGCCACAGCAGTCCCTTCAAATGAATAAAGGGAGTGATAAGTGCCTCTTTGAAGCAAGGTAGGATCCCAGTATGTTTAAATAAAGCAGTATTAAGACTATTATTGAAAAAGCACTCATAGAATCCGACTTTACTGGACAACTACCATATTTTCCACTAAATAAGATCTAACCAGAAAATAAGCCCTAGCATGATGTTCAGGATGCTCATAATATAAGCCCTACCCCAAAAATAAGCTCCAGTCTCAAATATCCCATTCCTCAATAAGGTAATGGAGGATGTAGTGGCTTTTCAGCTCCAATGATTCTTCATTTGGTAACACCAAATCCCAAAACATGAGAAGCATCCTTGGAAGCAACTGCTCTGGTTATGTTGGAATGTAAGCAGAAAGCAAATATGGATTTGTGATTCAATTAAAGATGAGGCATTATATAAATTTATTTATCTGCTTTTTGTTCCTTTCCTACCAAATCAAAATACTCTGGTTTTCTGCATTTTACATATTTTATAGTTGAGTGTATGTTGTGTTTCTTTATTGTTACTTCCAATCAACACATTCTGAGCACTCTGCACTAAATATTTTCTATAACCTATGTTGAAGTTCATTATTTTGTAACATACAGTAGAAACAAGAATATGTAAGACAGCACAGTGTACATTCTTAGTTACATTTCTGTCACACATTGTAAATCTTCATGTTAAGGAAGTTGCTCCATTCCATCCATAAACCCCACATGTTAAGAATTATATAAAATCCTTTGTAAAATTTGCCTCCATTACTCTGAAACTAAACCCTCCATCTGCAATGCATTGCTGAAATCTAAGTTCTTAACAAGCAACCTTGGCTTCTAGTTGCTGCCTATTTTCATGAAGTGTTTTGACTCTCTAGTGAAGGGGTGCCCAAATTTTTTGGGCCACAGGCCGGTCACATGGTTCGGGTGCATTTTACTTCCACTTCTAGGAGTGACGAGGGTGGCGTGGGTTGGATGAATTGGCATCGGGGGCCAAATGTGGGCCCTGAGCCGTTGTTTGGGAACCCCTGCTCTAGTGAAAGAGAACATAGACAACATGGGTATGTCTTTCTAGTGAACAAAATCACACACCCTTGTAATCATTCTGCATCTGAAATATCACCCACAATTTTTTCTCTGAAGATAAAAAATAATGTAAAATATTTGCCTAGTATGTTCAAAGAGGGCTGTGTCTTAAGAGGAATGCTCAAGCAAATATGAAACCAACCACTTCCTTTTGCCATCTTCCCAAGTGCAATCAACACAATATAAAACACAGGAGAAGAACAGGCACTAAAAATATGGTCTTGTGTTTCAAGCACATAAGTACAGTAGCTGATATTTCACTAAAATCTTATTAAAAATAGACAGAAATTGCTAGTGTATTGGACCAGAGCTAGGCTAAAATAATTTAATATGCACATCTCTGTTTGCATACTGTGTTTGATCCAGATTTAGGCACCTCATATGCCTCATGAGAAATCTGTACATGAACCAAGAAGCAACAGTTAGGACAGAACACGGAATGACTGAGTGGTTTGGAATAGGGAAAGGAGTAAGACAAGGCTGCATTTTATCACCCTGCTTATTCAATCTATACACAGAGCACATAATGCGCAATGCAGGGCTGGAGGAATCACAATATGGGATCAAAATTGCTGGGAGAAACATCAACAATTTGAGATATGCAGACGATACCACCCTAATGGCAGAAAGTGAGGAAGACCTAAAGAACCTCTTGATTGGATTGAAGGAGGAGAGTGCAAAAGCTGGCTTGAGACTCAATATCAAGAAAACCAAGATAATGGCAACAGGTCCAATCAGTCCCTGGAAAATAGATGGGGAAGAAGTAGAAGCAGTGACAGATTTTACTTTCCTGGGATCACTGCAAATGGAGACTGTAACCATGAAATAAAAAGACAACTGATTATGGGGAGACAAGCTATGAGAAACCTGGGGAATATAGTGAAAAGCAGAGACATCACCTTGAAAACAAAAATTCACATAGTCATATTCCCAGTTGTAATGTATGGGTGTGAGAGCTGGACCATTAGGAAGGCTGAGCGCAGAAGAATAGATGCATTTGAGATGTGGTGTTGGAGGAGAGTCCTGAGAGTCCCTTGGACAGCAAAGAGAACAAATAGGTTCTGGAGGAAATCAACCCTGACTGTTCATTGGAGGGACAAATAGTGAAGATGAAGCTAAAGTACTTTGGACATCAAATGAGAAGGGAGGACTCACTTGAGAAGGCCTTGATGCTGGGAAAGGTGGAGGGCAAGAGAAGAAAGGGGCGTCCAAAGATGAGATGGATAGATGGTATTGTGGACACAATGGGCACAGAGCTTGGCAGGCTGAGGAGAATGGTGGAGGACAGAGGTGCCTGGAGGAAAATGGTCCATGGGGTCGCAAAGGGTTGGAATCGACTGTTTGACTGAACAACAACAAAACAATACTGGTGAAGCAGATCCCGAACTTTCATTTTCTGTCAACTGTGGAAGAGACCTAGAATACTCCAGTATCTTGTTACTAAACAAGTGAATAAAGTCCAATAAGGTCCTATACCTATTTACTTGACCTTCTGAATTTTGTTTCTGGTAAATACAGGCTATATCTCAAAAATAACAGAAAGATGACACACAAAGAACAAATCTTTAAAAAAACAACACCAAATGTTTATAGAAAAGACACATAGAAAGAAGCAAATGTTTTATTTATCATGCTCACATAATCCGCCCCCCCCCCCTTCATCTACCATTTTTTTTCTATTCCAGTTTCCTTTGGTTGGTGAAAGGAGATTGAAGGAGCTGCAAAAGATCTCATACAAATTGTGAAGTGCAGCAGGGGAAGGACAGGTCGATGTAATATAGTGTACACACATGGGCTTGGATCCTTTGGTTGATTAATGGTTGCCTATAGGACAATGCTTAACTCTTGGTGATAGGTTGCCACTCGTTAACATGGTGCTGGTGGTATTCCTGCACACATGCCCAGTTGTGGGATAGGGATTGTACCCTCCAGTACACATGGTAACTGGAGAAAGAATTTCAGCTACTGAATAACAACAACTCCTCATATACCAACATCCTTCAGGAGTGTGAAGTAACTGTTAGCATTTTAAACAGGAAGAAGAAGCAGGGGAAACACCAATATTAACACAAGTCATTCATTAAATGTGTATTCATATACACAAATCAAGGATGGCATGATAATTGCAGAGACACCTGATTTGAGATGAAGTTTGTTAGCTAAATACAGTAAAACCCCTACTTATGTAAAAAGTCTGTTCCGTAGGCTTTTATGTAAATTGGTTTTTTACTTAACTCGAAGCAAACCCATAGGAAAAATTTATTTTTACATAACTTGAAGCATACCCATAGGAAAAATGAATTTTTATGTAGGAATGCATCTGGATTCTGTCTTGCCTGTCTCTGACACTTTTTGTAAACAAAAGCCCCTTTGCTTGCTAGTCTCCTTATCTCTCTTTCTTTGGGTTCTGACACTTCTGATTGGTTGTTTGGCCTTAGGTTTTGTCTCTGTTAGGTTTCGTTTATGGTATTCTCTGTCAGCCTGAGTTTCGTTTTCTGATATATACTCTGCCTGAATAAAGAAGTGAGTAGCGTTTGACCAGCCAAAGAGAGCAATCGTGTCTGCTTTTGTCTGCCTCTGTTTCTCCCTACAAAAAGCCTAATGAAGCAGGACTTCATGGGACTGATTGCTATCTTAAAGATCTGAGGATATAAGCTGCTGCTAATGAGGCTGGCTGAATAAAGAAGATATCTTTACATGAAGCAGAATTCCATCAAGTGGTGCTCCGTGGTGAGGCCAATTGAATGAAATTCAAAGGAATGCTTTGAACTCTGCTTCAGCAATTAACACCTCATAATCGACCGGGGAAGGTCTCATTCACCTACGACCAGGCAAAAGGTCAGACCAGAGGAAAGGTCTAATCGAGCGCTCGAGAATTACAACCGGGTGAGTGGAAAATACAATTTAATTATGGGATGTTTGCTTTCTTCAGAAATGCAGGAACTTTGTAAAGATATCTCAGATCTTTTGCATGAGAATGGGCGAAAGGTAGATGAGAAGAAGATACAGCAGCTGGTTAAAGCTATAGCAAAATTCTGTCCTTGGTTTAAATATGAAGGTCTGGACTTAAAACAGTGGAAACAGATTGGGAGAGAAATGCAGAAGCATAATGGAATTTCTGTGTCAATATTATTTACTTGGGAGGAAGTGAGAGACTGCCTTCAGAGACTTACTCCAAAAAATATTTTATTGTCTCAAAGACTTGATGGCCATCCCCTCCCACAGCTTTTGCCTTCAGAGAAAGGGGGGGGCATGGCAACCATGGCAGCCATGGCAACTGCTCCTCCATCATATGAGAAACAACAGACTCCTGATGGAGGTGGAAATGGAGATGGGACTTTATATCCTGCCTTGCAATTAGATCCTGACTTGCAACAATCAAGTCCTTTTAGCCCTACAAAAGACCTGTTCTCTGCTGCAATATTGCCAGCCGAGCATAAAAAACAGCTAGTGCCGGCTGATGGGGAACAAATGGCGGGGAACTCATCACAGATTGAAGTTGTTGATGCATGCAGAGTGGCAGAAAGCAAGGACTGTGTTTCAAAGAGCAGCATAGGGGATCTCAGCCCCCCCGTGAATCAACCTTCATCACAAAAGCAGGAGAAGCTGAGTAGTAAATTTGATACCTCACGTTTGGGCAGGAAGATCCTGCAGAAATGGAAGGATGGCCCAAAGGAGGAACGCACAAAACTCAAGACAAAAAAGGGGTGCAAGTACAAACTAACAGATGCAGGTTGTCATAAGGTTGAGAATCATATGCTGGAGATGAAAGAAATACAGAGAAAGAGGGGGGTGAATATTTCCTGTATGGATAGCAGGCTGTGGCAAAAATACAAGGAGGAAGAAGACATACAGTTTTTTGCTGATTTTGAACTGCCCAACCCACAAACAAAGAGATCAGAGTGGGCTGTCTCAAGTTTCCAGCATCAGGATGGCAGGGAAAGCAACGGGAAATTCCCTGTACTATTCTTCTGTGTGGAAGCTGCTTGCAAATTCTGGAGAAGTTCTTTGTGCCTTCATACCTCCTCGGCCTGCCTTACTGCAGATGGGTGTGGCTGGAGCATGAAGGAATGTGTGTCTGCCTGAAAAGCTGAAAAAAGGGGGGTTGTGGGGGATTGTCTTGTGAAGTCAGTGAGACTTAATTTATGGCTTAATTTCAACTTGCCATGCCAAGAAATGTGCTGGAGAGATAGTGTTTCAGAGAGCTTCAATCAAGATTGGGACTTTTTAATTTGGACATTTTAATTGGACTAAAAAGAACAAAAGTTTGTGTGGATTTTAAAGAAGAATTATAACACCTGACAGCCTTTTTAAGAAATTGTCTACCTGCTCATGCTAATGAGATTTGTACTGTATTTGATTTACCATGCTATGCTAGTAAAAGTTATTAATGCCTCTCTCACTATTACACCAGTGAGAGAAGAAAAAATATAATGCCTCTTTCACTTTACATCCAGTGGGAGAAGAAGAAATTTAATGCCTTACTCATGTAATTGGGTAGTAAGAATTGCTTTCTAGAATGCTATAGAGGCCTCCTTCATGTAAGGAAGAAAAAAAAATGTTCATGTCTTGTTTATGCTTAAATGTTTTGCTTATTCTTTTGCAGGAGAAAGATCTGTCTTTGCTTATGTTATGTATTGTCTTATGAAACTGCATACCTTCAGAAGCACATGGCAGAGTTTCCAGTACTCTACACATGTAAATGGGTTTGTGATATTGCATTTGTGTTATATGTCACTCATGTTTCATGTTTAGTTACATGGTACTAGTAATAACAGGGCATGCTCCTGTTTCTTAGGGGAGTGTCTTCTTAAGCCATTGGTCATCTATTGGCAACAAGGGGATCCTGAGTGGAAGGATTCCTGCACGAGCGATCCACCCATGGAGAGAGAAGAAGGTTATTCAGCTCCAGGATGGTGGTTCACCAGTAAACTAAATGTGCTGACATTTGTTCTTTTCTTTCTTACTGTGCTTCCAGCTGTAAGAACAATGCCTCATGGGGGCAACCCCAACTTTTGGATTCGTCATGCTAACTATATGTTTGAAGTTCATGGTAAGAATGCAACGTTATACTATGAGCATCCACTAGCAGTGTCTCAAATGGCTTTTCTTCCGGCATTGTTCAACACGCCAGAGTTGGTTATTGGACATTTGCAACATCTTGATAGATCTACACTCTTCTCTAATCCTCCAGAACAATTTAACAACACCCGCTGGCGAAGCATGACATTCAAGAAATACACTAAAGGACTTTGTTTCTGCTGTCATAGTTCTGGAGTCTGGAATAGTAAATGGAAGTACTGGACTCAAGCAAAAAGGGTTTTGTGGAATGTAGGCAATTATACGGGTTGTGATGATTATTTTTGGCTATGGGGTAGTTATAACAGTTCTTATAAGCTTAATTATACCTTGTTTAACACTACTATTGAAGATATATATGATGTTTTTCCTATGTTTACTCCTGATTATTCTGCTATAGATAGTGGTTCAATTTGCAATGGATGGCAAATCAAGGATCCCAACATGTGGTTCTTTTTTAATGGAGTTGCCACGAATTTCCATCCAGGTCAATATCAATGTGCAGCATTGGGTTATTTCACCTTAACCGTACAAGTGCAAATGCCGCCTCAGGCACATGCACGGCGCCGGAGAGCTGCTGCCGGCCCGATGGGTTCTGGTTGCAATGATGAAGTGATAATCGATGTTCAGCTGTCTGATGGTAGCTCCTGGGGGAGAGCTATAGGGAGTGCTATCACTGGAGCACTCACCTTGGGATCATACCCAGGTGTCATTTCCCAGGAGAATAGAAGGTCCATTTTGGGACTCACCTGTAGGCTGGAGAAATCAATCAATGCCACAGGGAGGGTCATACGGGATCTTCAAATGGAAATCACTGAACTTCATCAAGACCAAATGCAGGACAGACTGGCCATAGATTACCTGTTAGCAAAATCCGGAGGATTTTGTAAACTGGTCGGGAACCAGGGATGTCGGGTAAAATTCCAGGATCTGAATAATACTATTGAGAAAGAACTTCAGAATTTACAGGAGAGCATTACTAACAATGTACGCACTGATGTTAATCTCTTTGATTGGGTGACTTCTTGGTTGCCTGATTTATCTGTCCTTAGACAAGTTTTCTTTTATGGGTTTATTATTATTATCTGCTTTATACCTTTGTGTTTTTGTATTACTTGTATTCCTAATCTTATTTCTATGTGTAACACATGTCCATTGCGTAGAAGGGAGACATCGAGTTTTGCACGACGGCAATTGTACTCAATGAGGTATCTTCCTCCGGAACAAAGTACCATGAGTCAGGAGGGGTACGATGTCCAGGAGGACAGTGATGATGTATATGATGACATGCAGGGGTATGATTAGCCGTCCCTCTCTCAAATTTAAATGAAAAAGGAGGACATGTAGGAATGCATCTGGATTCTGTCTTGCCTGTCTCTGACACTTTTTGTAAACAAAAGCCCCTTTGCTTGCTAGTCTCCTTATCTCTCTTTCTTTGGGTTCTGACACTTCTGATTGGTTGTTTGGCCTTAGGTTTTGTCTCTGTTAGGTTTCGTTTATGGTATTCTCTGTCAGCCTGAGTTTCGTTTTCTGATATATACTCTGCCTGAATAAAGAAGTGAGTAGCGTTTGACCAGCCAAAGAGAGCAATCGTGTCTGCTTTTGTCTGCCTCTGTTTCTCCCTACAAAAAGCCTAATGAAGCAGGACTTCATGGGACTGATTGCTATCTTAAAGATCTGAGGATATAAACAAACAAACTTTATTGCGGTCGATGACCAGTACAATCTGAGGATATAAGCTGCTGCTAATGAGGCTGGCTGAATAAAGAAGATATCTTTACATGAAGCAGAATTCCATCATTTTTACATAACTTGAAGCAAACCCATAGGAAAATGATATTTATGTAAATCAAAACAACCCCATAGGAAAAATGTATTTTTATGTAACTCGAAGCAAACCCATAGGAAATTGTGTTATGTAAATCAGGACATTTATGTAAATCGGGACATGGTTTTAGTGCAAAAATTATTATGTAAGCCAAATTTTATGTAACTCGAGGCATATGTAAGTCAGGGTTTTACTGTATATAACTTTTAACACTGATTTTGCTAACAAAATCTATGTTAGCTAAACATTGACTATTAGTCAATTAATTGCATGTGATTAAATAACCATATTGTTACTACCTCAGTATAGGGTGCTCTTTTAAGATGGTGACTTATTAGGTAAAGGTAAAGGTCGCCCTTGTACAAAAGCCACTCGTGTCCAACTCTAGGGTGCGGTGCTCATTTCTGTTTACAGCCAAAGAACCAGTGCTGTCTGCATCTGCAATGTTTCCGTGGTCATTCGGCAGGCACGACTAGACGCCGGAGTGCATGGAACACTCTCACCATTCCCACCGAAGGGATACCTATTTCTCTAAAAACCCATAACCATGACTGGGCATATAAACTTGTGTTTTAAATACTGTGTTCAGAATATTGTACTGGCTATATTTGAATAAGTGGATGGCTATTTATGAAAGCTTGGCTAAAATAAATCACCAAGTCTTAAAGATGCCACAACACACACACACCATTCCTTTTCGTTAACCTCCAAAAATAAATAAAAAATATTTTACCCATCACTGTGTGCGCCTCCAACATCTCCTGCAATATAGGCCCTTTTACATCTTTCTTAACTATGCCCTCCTGCGGCCTGGCCTGGACCTGTGATGTGAGTAGCATCCTGCTCTTCTTCCTCTTTTTAATTTAATGTATTTATTGAGGCAGAGACTATAATGCCTGACTAAGTGCCCTGTGGCATTACGGCTGATTGCCGAAGAGAGCAACGACTCAGAAGCAGAATAAAAGCATTAGTCCGGAAAGGGGTCAACGGCAGGACAGGGTCTGGGACGAAAGCGCAGGCGTCGAGGTTCGCTGAGGCGCGCCAAGCTCAGAGGCCCTTCGCACCCCATTTTCTGCACACAGGCAACCGCTGGGGGGTGGGGGGTGGTATGTCCCTTGCAAGTGAAACGAAGACCTCTCCATCCCATTCCCACCCCTCCTCGCAGAGGTGCTTCGCGCTCCTTTCCCCCTCTCCACCCTTTCCCATCTCCAGTTGCCCAAGCGCGCAGAAACTCGCCCTTGGCGCTCTCCGTTTCCTTTGAGGCGAACCGTGACATCACGTGTGTGTGTGTGTGTGTGTGTGTGTGTGTGTGATATAGAGAGGAGAACGAGAGGCTGCCGCTGGAAAAAAAATGGAGGAGCGCCGGAGCAGAGAAGCGGCTCCCCTGCCTCCCCCCCCTCCAACACACACACACACACACACACACACACACACACACACACATTTCGTAGTAAAGAATGCACATAAGCGCGTTGGCAAGAGAAGCCACGGTGGCTGACCATTTATTTACACCCGGGAGGAGAGCTAAAGCACGGGGTGGGTGGGGGTCCTGGGGAGGGGGTGTTACGGTGAGGAGGGAGGGAGTGCCGAGGAGACCGCACGGGAAGGGCCATTTCCTCTCGTCGTCCGGGAGGCAGCGCAGCCGGCAGCCTTTTCTCGCCTCACACAGGGACGGCAACAAACCCCAGCGCGGCAAGGGGTGGGGGAGAGGGGGGGCACGCCGCCGCCAAGCCGGTTGCCCAGCGCAGCCTTTCTCTCTCTCTCTCTCTCTCTCTCTCTGTCTTAGCCCAACACCGGCTGCCGCCTGACGCGGGCGCTGAGGAGCCCCCACCAGCGCCGAAGGAAAAATCCTCCTCTCCTCTCTCTCCCCGGGCGCCCTCGTCATCCTGGCCGGTGCACCTGCTCGCTCGCCCGCCCTCCTTCCCTGAATAAGATTAATTACAACTGCCGGGGAGGAGAAGCACGGTGCGTCTCTGTGTGTGTGTGTATGTGTGTTTGTGTGCGTCGTGAGGGGGTAAAAAGGCGGGGCTTTGCGCGGGAGTCGGGACCCAAATGCTGGTGGCGGCGGCGAAGGTACAGGAGAGCCTGTCTCTAGTCTGTGCGCGTGCGCGCACGAGCCCTCCTGTGACTAAGGCAGCTGCCCGGGGTGGGGGATTGTTGCCCGCGGTAACCAAGCAGCCGGCCCTTGCTTAGTGGCTTTCCCTCCCCAGTCTCCACTGACTCCGCCATCCTGGGACTCGCTGGGGCGGGAGGCAGCAGCGGCTCCGGCCTGGCTTCCAGAGAGGGCCCCTTCTTCTTGGGAGAGGCTGAGCGGCGCCCACCCCCACCCCCCAACCCCCGGGGGGGCCGGGGAAGCAGCCGAGTGCGAGGACGGAGGAGGAAGCGTCCCGGGTTGGGAGCTTGAAGGAAAGAGGTACGAGCGGCGCTCTTTTAACTCTCTCCTGTTTTCCCTGCTTGCAAAGGGCAATGAATGCCTCACGCTTTATTATTATTATTATTATTATTATTATTATTATTATTATTATTATTATTATTATTATTATTATTATTATTATTATTATTATTATTATTAGTGCTGTCATGTCTTACCTAAGCATCCGCACGTGCGCAAGCAATCCCGTAACACCCCCACCCACCCCTCTAAGAACTTTGGAGATCCCCAAGGCGAGTCGGTGGCGACGGTAATGCTGTCCTTGGTACCTGTCGACCCGATTTCGAGGCGGCGGCCCAACAAGTTAACGGGATGGAGCCGTTTCCGAGTCCAGGCGGTGGATTTGGCTGGTGGTGTGTGAGAAAAGAGCTCGATTCTGCCTCCCCTTCCTCCATGAAATTCACCCCCCCCCAAAAAAAAAAAAATATTTGTCATTCCAGTGGTGGAGGCTGTGCTGAAGGCGAAGGGCTGGTTGATTGAGCTGGATGGGGAACTAGGTTGGGCTGGGATCTTCAAGTGGTACCTTCCGTAAATTTGTAATATCCGTGCTTTACATTTTTATATAGCATCCGTGTTTTACATCAGAAAGCACAAGCAAGCATCTTATGCCTAGGAGGACTAGACAAAACTAGTACAACTACTACCACTGCCTACTAGGACTCTGCCTACCTGGAATGCACAGAAAGCACCTCATCAAAGATTGTAGTGTTTTTTGAACCACCCTGGGCAATGGCAACCTTGTTGTGCCAGCTAACCTTTCTCACACTAGGTCGGGCAAAAGAGACTGTGGAATGAATTCACCAAAAGGTGGCTTCATATTGGCAGTTTCATGTTTGGCCTAGACAGAAAGAAGAACTGCCTACTAGATTAAAGTAATAGCAGTGGCCCTTATATACCACACCATCACATGTTAGAGCAGGGGTTTTCGATCTATGGCTCATGGGCCAGACTTGGCCCATGGCACCATTTCATGTGGTCCGCATTGCCACCGCCACCAGAAACGGAAGTGGACATGTTTACGACAGCTGCGGACACATTGTATGGCAGCATTTATGGCGGGGGGGGGGGGGGGGGAGAGACCAGCAGTCCAGCCTGCTCAGCTGTCTGAGGAAACCAGTCCAGCCTGTAGCTTGAAAAGATTAAGAACCCCTGCTTTAGAGCACTCTTTGGGCAGTTCACACTGCACTGATGATCCTTAGGCTTCCATGCCAGATTCAAGGTTCTGTTTTTAACACAGAAAGCCCTAAATCAGAGGTTCTCAATGTTGTCGCATTGAGGGCTGGACCATGCCTTCTCAAACAGCTGAGCAGGCTGGACACACGATTCCCCTCCCTCCAAATGCTGCTATAAAATGTGTCCATGGCTGTTGTAAACAAGTTTATGACAGCTGCAGGTGCATTTACAGCTGTTTTCACTGCCTCCACCTCTTCTGGTGGTGGTGGTGGTGGAGTGAGTGAGGGTGGTGGACCACATGAAATGGCACTGTGGGCCAGACTTGGCCCACAGGCCATATGGTGTGAACCCCTGCCCTAAATGGTTTAGGACAAGCTTTCTCAACCTTTTCTGGGTGCAGGCCAGATCACTCTCCCTCAGACGGCTGATTGGGCCGGTCACATGGTTCTGCATGCGTTCTCATGCGAAAACACATCTTTTCACCAGTTTTCAGCGTTTCTGGGAGGTGGTGGTGGGAATGAGGGCATTGGAGGCTGGATGAAATGGCTTTGGGGGCCAGGTCTGGCCCATGGACCATAGATTGAGAATGTCTGGTTTAGGACCTTGGTACCTGACAGAATGCCTCTTTCAGCAGGATTTGGCCTGGATAAGCCTGGGAGCTGTAAATGCCCATCTTGAGAGAAGACCTGGAACGGGCTTTCTCAACCTTTTTGGGGTGGGGGCCAGATCACTCCCCTCAGAAAGGCTGCGTGGGCTGGCCATGTGTTTCCGCATGTGTTTTCTGGGAGATCTTGCATGTTTTCGGTAATATCTTTTAAGATTTCAGCTAGTTCTTAGGAGATCTCACCGAAAACATGTGAGATCTCACTGAAATCTTGTGAGATCTCACCAAAAACGTATGTTTTTGCCGGTTTTTGGTGCTTCCAGGTGGTGGCAGTGGGAACAAGGAGGACGTCAGGGGCCAGATGAAAAGGTTTTGGGGGCCGGGTCTATCCCATGGGCCATAGGTTGAGAATGCCTAGTCTGGAAGGTTTCACTAGCAATAGGTCTTCCTCCACATGGTGGCCCTGTGGCTCTGGAATTCCTTTCCAGCACAGGTCTACCAGGCACCTTCCTCCAATTTTTTTTGAAAGTTAATAAAGACAAAGCTTTATAAAGAATCTTTACTGAATATCTTGCCTCTGTGAGAATTTTGCCTTCATTGACTGCTGAATGTTTACCACCTCTACGTGTTTTTAAGTGTTTGAAAATATTTTGACCTATCTTTTGTGGGATGGTTGGGGTTTAGTTGTTTTGTAAATTAATGTAAACCAACCAGAGTGATCTCAGATGGGCAATATAAAAATTCAGCTCAGCAGTGTAAAAATTCAATAAATAAATTAACGCTGGGGTATTTTATACTGAAAAAAATTATGTGATTTATTTGTAATTCGTATAATGCTAGCAGTAGAGGTACTTGTTAGCTCAGGCTTGCCAGAGTCAGTTGCCTTTATGAGTTATAGTTTCTGCCTGTCCAAAGCACCCCATGAAATATCTTGTGGGCTGATGATTCAGAAAGCCGATAAATTATCTGTAAGACTGTTTTAGCACATAAAGTGCTGTTATGCTGCATATTTTAACATCCAGAACCTGCCTTGAATGCAAAGCAGTTAGTGTTAATGACAAGAAATTGACAGGCTTTCTGTTAGTGTTTGTATGCGTGAATGCCTGTGTCTTTAGCCAACTACTAGGATCAGATTATTGTTAAATGTGAACAAATACCACTGAACATCATGAAATAATTCTTCTACTTCCAGTAGATTAACAGGTGTTATCATGATGTTTACCCTCCTGTGTGTGTGTGTGTGTGTGTGTGGGGGGGGGGGGGGTAATTATATCTTCCTGTCACACCTCACCATTTGTCTTCTTACCAGCAGCGTCTGCCTCCTCCTCTGTGCGGCAACCCCCCTTATGAATTCCCCTTGGCTCTGCTTGGGCCAGGCTGGCAAGGGTGCAGGGAATCAGAAATAGGTAGCATAGATGTGGCCTCTCTGCATGGTCCAGTCAACCCCAAGGCCCAATTCAATAGACACAAAGGGTCTATGGTTAATAAGGTTTATTAAGTAAATTAAGAAAATGAGAATAGCATAAAGAAGCAAACTTGCAATGCAGTCATTCAGAGTACATACAAAACAAGGGAAACTTAACTGATAATCTAGGTCCTGTGGCCCTTACTGACTCACAATCACATTATGTGAGGCCCTTCCACAGCTGGTCCACAGTGAAAGAGAAAGAACAGTTCCTTGCACGGTGGTTTTATTATCCTGATTTAATTTAATTTAATTTATTTTTAAAAAAATTATGCCGCCCACTCAGATGAACCCGACTCAGGGTGGCGTACAACAATTAAAAACATATTCAAAAAATCCCAAGTCACCCACCCACCTTACTACCCCCATCACATTTAAAAAGAATAAAAGGGAATCGGAGGGATAGAACAACACAGAGGGAAAGACACTAACTGGACACTAACTGGAGATGAGCCAACAGGCTGGGGCCGTATTCCCATTAAGACTCCACACCTGCCCCACCAGCCAGGGGCCGCATTCCCATTAAGATTCCACACCTGCCCCACCAGCCAGGTTTTCAGACCTTTCCTGAAGGGCAGCAATTCTGTCTGTAACTTCAATTCTGTTGGCAGGAGGTTCCAGAGGGCTGGAGCGGACATGGAGAAGGCCCTTCTCCAAGTGCCAGAGAGGCGGGCCCCTCTGATTGAAGGCACAACTAGGGAGCCCCTCTGGTCCGCTCTGGTTGGATGGGCAGACACTCTTGGGGTGATGCGGTCTCTCAGATATCCTGGCCCACTACCATATAGGGCTTTAAAGGTCAAAACCAGCACCTTGAATTGCACCCGGAGGCAAACTGGTAACCAGTGCAGTTCCCGGAGTAGTGGGGAGGTGCAGACATAACATCCACACCCCATCACCACCTGGGCAGCTGCATTCTGAACCAGCTGTAGCCTCCGAATAGTCATCAAGGGCAGCCCCATTTGGAGTGCATTACAGTGGTAGCTCCCTGGATAACCCCGGACCCCTGACCCAAAGACACTCGGTCTTGCCAGGATTCAGCTGAAGCCCATTGTTCCCCATCCAGACCCCAATGGCCTCCAGGCATCCAGACAGGACTTTGACCGCATCACTGGGATCACCACGGGCCAAGATGTACAACTGAGTGTCATCCCCGTACTGGTGGTACCGCACCCCGTGGGAATGGATGATCTCACCCAGCGGCTTCATGTAGATGTTAAATAGGAAAGGAGAGAGCACCGAGCCCTGCGGCACCCCATATTTGAGGGGCCTAGGACTGGATCTCTCACTCTCCAATCACACCGACTGGGTACGACCCTCCAGAAAAAATAGGAAAACCAGGACAACACAGTGCCCTGGATCCCCAATCCTTTGAGCCTTTCCAGAAGGATACCATGGTCGACGATATCAAAGGCCACTGAGAGGTCAAGGAGAGCAAGGACGGTTGGATGACCACCATCCCGCTCCCGCTGGAGATCATCCATCAGTGTGACCAATGCCGTCTCTGTACCATGTCTGGGCCTGAATCCTGATTGAAAGGGGTCCAGATAATCCGCTTCCTCCAGAGCCCCCTGCAGCTGGTGTGCCACTGCCTTCTCCAATACTGGCCTATAGTTGTTTAGGACAGCTGGGTCAAGGGATGGTTTCTTCATGAGGGGGTGCACCAGAGCATGTTTTAGCGGTGCAGGAAATACCCGCTTCCACAAAGACGTGTTTATTATTGCCCTGACCCAGCCTCCTGTCACCACATTGGAGGCTTTCACCAACCAGGTGGGACAAGGGTCCAAAGGACAGGTAGTGGCCTGCACTGCTGCAAGGAGCCTGTCCACTTCATCAGGGACAACCAGATCAAACAGATCCCAGATCACATGGAAAGACTGTGCTCCAGCCGCCCCCCCCCCCCCCCCCCGGACCCTCACTGCCCACACCGGGGTTAAGCCCCGAGCGAATCCAATTGATTTTCTCCACCAGATGGTCAGCGAAGTCCTCAGCTGAACGCTGACAACCGGGCACACACACCCTGCCAAGGGGGGACCTGGTCACCCGAAACACGGTGGCTGGGCAATTATCAGCGGAGGCAATAAGGGTGGTGAAGTATTGTTGCCTCACCACTCCCATCACCACTAGTTAGGCCCTAATAGAGGCTCTAGCTAGTGTCCAATCGGGATCGCTCCAGGCTTTCACTCAGCAGCGCTCTAGGTGTCTCTTAGCCCATTTGAGCTCCCGCAGTTCATCCATGAACCACGGGAATGACATAGCCCCACGGGCTTGGAGAGGCCGCAGTGGTGCGATTTCATTCAAGGCTGCTGTCGTCATCCTGTTCCATGGGTCAACAAGCGCCTCAGATGAATTTTGTGTCTGATCTAGAGGAAAATCCCCCAGTTCCCGCTGGAATCCAACCAGATCCATTAGTTGCTGGGGGTGGGCCAATTTAATAGAACCTGCCTCCCTATGGTGAAGCATCACCCCTAGAAAGTCCAGAGTCACCAGGTAGTGATCTGACCATGGCACAGGTACTACTGTATGTCTAAATTCTGTAATCTCAGATCACTCTGCCACTGCTCCGACAAGAAAACTGAATCCGGTGTGTGGCCACTGCACCTGGTCAGACTCTGAATTACCCGAGTCAGGCCCATGGCTGCCATGGAAGCCATTAACTCCCGTGCAACCTCAGAGCCAGTACCCAGTGAATGCAAATTGAAGTCTCCCAGAACATTAGCCTAGGGAACTCCAATGCCAATGCTGAGACGGCCCCGAGGAGCTCAGGCAGGGAGTCCCTTACCCTGCAAGGGGGCAGGTACAGGAGTAAGACTCCCAACTGACCCATAGGACCCAACCACAGGAGCAGAACCTCAGAACCTGGAACTTGTGGAGCAGCGTCCCTGGCAACTCCCATAGATTCTCTGACTAGAATGGCAACACCACTGCCCTTCCCCTCATCCCTAGGCTGGTGCCAAACACCGAACCCGGCTGGACACATTTCTGACAGAGGTATGCCATACTCTGGTCTCAGCCAGGTTTCGTTGATGCACACCAGGTCATCTCACACACACACCCCAAGATGGAGTCTGCAATCAGTGGGGCCTTGTTACAAACTGACCTGGTGTTCATCAGCAGCAGCTTAAGGGAGGGGTCACTCTGGTTTTGCTGCTCAGGGCCTAGAGTTGTAACCGAGGGGCTAGAATGGGGAACAGATACTAAACATTGCTCCCGCATTCCCCGAATGTAGCCCGCCCCTCAGCACACCCCCCCCCCAAATCATTCCATGCCTGTCTCAACCCCTATGTGGGCCCCCAGAACCTCCCAGCCCAGCCCAGACAGAATGTTGCCCCAGTCTTCCCATGTGGGGACTTCTAGCCAATTGGAAGTAATTTACATTCTTTTGCCTCATATTGGAATTTCATATACAGGAACTCCTACACATGGAATTCTCCATCTTGAAGTACTAGGTAATTAAGTGGCTACAGGAATCAGGGAAAAGCACAGTTAGAACAGGGCTTTTCCATGACAGATGTATTTTAGCATTTCAGCATGTGAAATGCTTGCAAAATTAAGTGACTCTAAAATTTATAGCAAGGCTACAATCGAAGGCTCATTTATAGATGGTTTGTTTCTCTATATGTTTACTACAAAGTAAGTTGCACTAAATCCAGCAGGACATTTGCCAAATATGTACACACAGGATTGCAGCTCTGCAAGGAAGCAGTTTCCAGTGAACTTTGTTTCTCAGGAAAACAAACACGGGGTCAGAATGCTTAGCTGAAAAAAGAACCCAGCAGACATTTGAAAATAATATTTTAACTATGAATTCTATTCCCAGCTATCCCATTTGCTATTGGAGTTTTCAACATCTTCTGTCTGTCTGTCTGTTACATTTATTCCAAGAAACTCAAGACAGTAGTAAATGGCTTTCTTCTCTTCACCAATTCATTTTCACAACAGCCCCCTCTTGTCTGGCCTAAGGTCATCCAGAGAGCTTCATGGCTGAGTAGGGATTTGAACCAAGGTTTGCTGAGGTTATGCCCTCCACAGCCAGACTACAATGTTGCTCTAACACTTTATAGCAATATCAATAACATTTATATACCACCCCATAGCGCTTAGTGCACTCTCTGGGTGGTTCACAATTTAATTAGCATTTTGCCCTCAACTTGCTGAGAACTCATTTTACCTACTTTGGAAGGCTGAGTCAACCTTGATCTCTGACAGGATCAAACTCACAACATTTTGGCTGCAGTACAGCAGCTTAACCACTGCAACACTGGGGCTCTATATAGTGCTTATAAACAATGCACTATTGTATAAAATACATTTGAAAGTCCTGAGATGTTTTATAATACCTTAAGAAGAACCCGCTGTGTACTTCAACTTAGCATTAACTTTGTATTGTAATGTAATGTATTGTTTGTAAGCCACCCTGAGTTGCTACGGTGAGTGGGCAGCAATATAAATCTGAACTAATAAATAAATAAACAATAGCAAAGGCTGTTTCAGAAGATAGCCAAACTACTATTCCCAACAATTTTGAGGGGAAAATATCCTTGTGGATTTATTCTGGAGATTGCAACATAACTACCAAGCACCTGGCCTGTAGGTGAGGACTCAGAACTACTTGTAGATGTGTGTATAAAGGTGAGAAAAAAGATCTTAGGAGTGCTACAGTAATCCCATATTAACCTTAACATAGGAATAAAACAGGGTATTTCTTACACCCCCACAATCTTAACCAGCTTGTGAAGGAGGAATGTAAAAACAAAATCAGCTGTTGTTTCAGAAATCTTTTCTCCCTGTAAATCACATTGTGATGGCAGAAACAGCAATCCTCTTAAGAGAAGTATGAATCCTTAATGTTCATGTGAATGTGGGTGGAATGGAATCCTGTTTAATGATGCTTATCTAGAAGCTCTATGATGTCCTGCTCATCTCTCCTCCTCTTCAAGAAGGGATTTCTTAGAGTTTGAGATCAATCAAGCTAACTTAAAATAGCACAGAGCACAATTGCAATAGGTTCTGTTTTCCTGTTTTTCCTTTCATTTGTGAAAAGGATGAACCCCAACTCCCACAAACTTATTATGAGTGACAGTCTTTTGTCACTCGTTTGGACCAGGACATCTAGATCTATCTATCTATCTATCTATCTATCTATCTATCTATCTATCTGAGCTTCTTGATGGGAGGCAAATGGAGGGATTACAGCCGACAGTTGCCAATTGTAATAGTCTGCCAATATATTTAAAAACCAAAGTGGATATCATCTGTAGGGAACTTGATTCCAAATTTGATACAATAGATCTCGAGGAGATGTCCAGTTCACTGTCTAGTTCATATTTGTTTTGACTTGTAACATCTCAGGAGGCTTCCAGGGCACTCATTAGTTCTAAGGCCTCCACTACTTATCTGGATACTTGTAAAGACAGATAGTGATGGGGTCAAATATCTTGTTAATTCCTCTCTCCATGAGGGATCATACTTGTGCAATTTAAAGAGATGATCTCTTGTGATGGACAATTTTAATAACTATCACCCTGTCACTAGTATCTTTTAAGGATGGGGTGATAGAAAGAGTTGTGGCAGACCAGCTGAAGACGTTTCTGGAAGATACTGAATGCCTAGACCAGTGATGGTGAACCTTGGCACTACAGGTGTTCTGGAACTTTAATTCCCAGAAGCCCTGATCATCCGGAGTGCTGACTTGGGCTTCTGGTAATTGCAGTCCAAGAACACCTGGAGTGCCAAGGTTTCACCGTCACTGGCCTAGACCCATTCCAGTCTGGGTTTAGGTCTTGCCATGGAACCAAGACAGTATTGGTCACCCTGCTGGATGACCTTCTAAGAGAGGCTGATGGGTAAATTTTAAGAAATGAAAATACTGTATTAAAATTATAATACTCAAAATATACTGATAACTGTAAACTGTAAAAAATATAGGGTTCACAGTTATCTGTGGTAGGCCTCGGAATGTATCTCCTGCAGATAGGGGAGGCAACATTCTCAGTATCTTACTAACAGTGGCTGAAATTCTGTTGCTTAGTGTAGTAAATCACAACAAGAGTAGGCCCATTTGAATCAATGGAGGAGTTGGCCTACAGTTGTGATATGCTAAGCAACAGGATATCAGTCACTATAACATAATTTGTGAAAAGCTTATCCCACAAAATACCGCATTAGACTTTAAGCTGTCAAAATAATTGGTTCAATGTCTGCTGGATTGTGTTTATAATTGCCTAAAAGCAACTATTTCACCCCATTCATACATTTATATGTGTGGTCCTACCCAGAGTCAGCATTCTGTAAAGATATAGGAGTAGCCTTTCTCAATGGCCTAAAGAACAACTATAAAGACTAAGGTGGAATAGCACCTGGAACTCTGAGTTTCTGTGGGAAAAGAGCCAAAAGACTCAGTATATGGTAGATTACAAGCATCTCCATGAGTAAAAGCAACATTTCTAATTTTATCATCTTTCCTTCTGTTATTTATTCTTATAATAAGGAAAGATAACATTTTAGTGGGAAGCTTTGGATTTCATGTCTTTTTAGGCATTGTTTAGAGATGCTTCTTCCAGTGTTAGAATAACCATGATGACAGAAGAAGAATCAAGCCTTCTTGGTTGTGGCACCCTAGTACCATCAGATGCTTTTAGTGAAGAAAATGCATAGCTATTAGCCAGGAGACTAAATCCAGTTCCTGGAATAATTCAAGTGGTATAACTTTTGACGATGTGTTGCTACAAAGTCAGTATACACAATGTATATGGTGTACTGAGCTGCATGACTCACATGAATGGAGAATTCCTGCAGTGACTTTGTAACTTGTGTCAATTCGCTGGCAAAGGTTACATTATTTACATTATGGATATCTTGTTTCAGAACAGTTAGGTTCCAGAAAATAAGTATCTTCACCCTAATTTATTGTTCTTTTTTTAAAAAAGAGTACCACATGACACACATATATCACTTACTGGTAAATAGAATACTCTTCATTATGTCTTTCTTTCTGGAGTGTTTTCTTGTTCCTTTAATAATGCCACACAACAGTTGCTTTGTTGGTATTAGTTGCTAATATCATATGGATTCACCTCTAGTGAAGATTTATCCTGGTCAACTCTTCCAGAGAAAAAAAAAAGTCCCACTGATATTCTATGAAGAGGAGAGAAATTAAACTTAATAGAACTAAATTGTTTTTTTAAAAATAGTAGCCACGTTAGCCTGTGTTTCAAGCATATCAGAGAATGAACAAAACAAAACAAAAATGCTGTAGCACTTTGAAGACTCTGTTATATTTTAACGTGAGCTTTTGTGGATCAAGTCCACTTCATCAGCCACGAAGTTCTACTCCCATGTCTGACGAAGTGGACTTGATCTACGAAAGCTTGCATTAAAATATAACAGTCAGTCTTCAAAGTGCTACAGCATTTTTGTTTTTGTTTTGATTCTTCTCTGATTTGATTGGAACTAAATTATTATATTAAACTTTAACTAATTTCTGTTAGACTGTGGAAGGTATTTTGATATGCAGAGACAATTTTAAAAAAGGAATTTGTATGAAACTGGGCCATAGGGCATTTGATGAAACAAAGATTTTATGGTTGGCTTAATAACTGCTGGTTTTGTGTGCAGGGGGGGGGGGAGGCATTATTCTCCCTTTCCCCCCTTCTTCTTCAGAGGAAGGCAGAAAGCCTTCTGTCACATTATATTAGTTGTATTGTCCTGTTTAGTCAAGTCAAAAAGGGCTGTGGAAGGAGAATCAGGCAGCTCAAAGTTATGGGCCAGGCAATACGAAACAGAAAACCAGAGTCGAGGCAAGGGCAATGCCAGAAGCAGAGTCTAGAGCAATGTTTCCCAATCTTTGGCTTTTGGACTTCAATTCCCCAAAGCATGGATCAATCAATGTACTGACTTAGGCATCTGAGAACTGAAGTCCACCAGTGTTCCATGAAATATAATTTGGGAAATGTTGGTCTAGAGATATAATTAATAGTATGTGAAGATCCCAAAGAACAAGGTGTTTTTTTTAAAAGGCAAGTGCAGACAAATTCTAGAACCAATACAAAGACAATGTCACTATAGTGTATCTTACCTAAACCTGAGTTTATATGCCTGAGCTCTCAGAACTCAGCTTGGGGCATTGCTCAGCAACACAGCATGTGCTTTGCATGCAGAGTGTCATAGGTTAAATCCACAATGTCTGCAGTTAGGAAGAATCTTTCCTGAACCCTGCCACTCATTCTTAAGAGTACATTGATGGATGGACTAAGGGTCTGGTTCCGTATAAGGCAGCTTTTTATTAATCACCCTGTCTAGGTTTCATGTATAGACCATCGTAGGCTCCCAAACAGAAATCTTTATGAGCAAGATCATATTCACAAAGAGCTCCCTACTTGTTTATGGTTTTGTTGTGTAGGTAAGTACTTCTTAACGCAACTTAACTCAATCTGTTTTTGGATGCTGGCAGTCTCTATAGCAGTGGTGGCGAATGCATGGCATGTGTGCCAGAGGTGGCACCCAGAGCCCTCTCTGTGGTGACCTGTGCAGTCACCCCAGCCCAGAGTTTACCCCCACCCCTCTGCCCAGCAGCCCAATGGGAGTGCTTCCTCCCTCCCCCCAGCACAGAGTTTGCCCTGCCCATCTTCCCAGCAGCCCAATGGGAGTGTTCCCTTCCTCCACTGTTGCAGTGTTGGCACTTTGCGATAAATAAGTGTTTTTGGTTGCAGTTTGGGCACTCAGTCTCTAAAAGGTTCACCATCACTGCTCTATAACTAGGAGGTGGCTTTCTTCTCAAATGCACACTTCCCACTATAGTGGGTATCCAACTCACCTATTCCACATAGATCTCTTACTTTTTTGGATACTCCATAGGTATCAGCCTGACTTTCTGTGTTGTCTAGCCTAGGACAATTCAGATCATTCTTCTTAAAAAATTCACCTAGTGTAATCATGATAAAGATAGGCAATTGAATACTAACTCTTAACACCTGTTAAATGTGTTTCGAATCCAATGACACCTGGTCTTCCATGATTTATAATGAAATAGTGTTCTGAGTGTACTACTATGAATGACTGGTTCAGATAGCTTATAATCTTTGATCTCTCCCCGGAGCCATGCCATTGCTCTGGGGATGGGAGCCACCTGTGCCTGCTGCCATCCCCCTTCCAGCCACACCTGGCTGGAAGGGGAGAAAAGCTGCCACCACCGCACGAGGGTCCCATGCTCTCCCCAGAGCCATGCCATCACTCCAGGGATGGGAGTCACCTGTGCCTGCTGCCGCTGCCACCCCCTTCCAGCCACGCCTGGCTGGAAGGGAAGAAAAGCCACCACCAATGCATGAGGTTCCCACACTCTCCCCGGAGCCACACCATCGCTCTGGGGATGGGAGCCACCTGTGCCTGTCGCTTGCTGCTGTTCTTGAGGACTCTGTTCGGTCTCTGTCTTGATGTAAGCGTGGGCTGTACTTGCTGTTTTCAACTTTTTGAACTTTTTATTGATTCTAGTTGAAGCCCTAAAAACTGAAATGATGTTGAAATGATAAATGAGTCTCTGCCTTCAAGGCATAAATAATTCCCCATGAGACTCCGAGGAAAATGGATTCTGTTGCTGTCCTGTGACAGCATGGTGTTGTAAGGACCCACACTCCTGTACTGAAATGTAGCATCTGCCCACACTCAGTACTGTACCAGCAATAACTCCTTGCCAGTCTTAGCATTCTTCTGCTACAAAAGTGTTTGTGCTACTTTTGCAATGCAGGAGCTAACAGAATTAGGTCATTAGTCACACAGGATAGCAAGGCAACCAGAATTTTGAATACTGTACTTGATCTAGTGATATTCTTAGGTATTTTTGTATCAGTGGCTGTAGGTTTCCCCCCACCTAAATCCTTATATTTCTTTGTGTTTTTCAGGCTTTTAAGTTCTTTGGAAAAAGAGTTGTCTTCAAGTACTGTTTTTAGAGACTTAACATTTTCATTGGTACCTAAGTGTCAGACACTTACTAAGGCACCCAGTGCTGAAACTCCTGATGATCTGCAAAAACAAGTAAACAACATTTCACCTTAAAAGTGGATACTGTGTGTATATAGAAGGTGTTATTTTGCTACCCAGAAAAAATGACCACCTCAAGACGAGTAGCAAGAGCACCTCGGGATATTGCTGGTGTCATGCAGAGACTCCAAGGTAAGTGTCAGACTCTGTAAAGTTTACCTGATTTGCTTCTCTAAATGTTACTTAAGATTTGTTTTCTTGCTCTGTGCTTAGTCGACTGAAAACATAGGGCAAATCCACTGAAACATCTGGGTTAGCCCATCTGAAATGAATGGGGCAAGTGCTCTTGTATTTAGTGAAGAAATTGCTTGGAAACTTAGCTCAGTCAAGGTTTTGGAACAGCTGCTTCATGTACCTTCTGTGGTGGCTCCAAATAATTCTGGCTCCTCTTTTCTAGAGAGAGGGGGTATCTTGAGTTGAGGCTTTATGGGACCAGAAGGAGAAGCTTGTATAGATCAAAGTCAGGCAGTGGATTAAAGGTTTACTATTCCTGTGATAAAGCATGGATAAAGTGTGATACCCCAAGTGGCTTTTTCCTGTTTATGCCAGGGATAAGTGACCTGGTGGCTTCTATATGATTTGGATTATGACTGCTGTAAATCTCACTCGGGGATTATGAGGGTTGTAATCCAGAATATCAAGGGGGGGGGGGTAAAGTTGCCTGCCCCTAATTTAATCAATATTTTCTCAATATGTAGGTCATGGTTCTCTCCCTTAACTTCAACAACACATTTTTGCATGGAGGAAAAATGGAACACACCTGAAACACAAACTTAGTTTCCTGTGCAATGGCTATTATTCCTGAAGATACTGTACATATTTTTTTTTTAAAAAACTGTTGAGTTTCTTGGAATTCTTGAGAAATTTGCAAATGTGTTGCACAGTAGGTTTGTAGAGTTGATCACTATTTTATGTACTATTGTTGGCCATAAATATGATGAACAGGGAGTCAGCTGAAATATATGTTTCATTTGCTTGCTGTTTTAATTTGAATGTGGTGTGTCTCATTCCAGTTGTTTACGATTCAGTTTTTAAAACAGAGACTCTTGTAAAATATTCAAATGAATTAGAGGATGGGAGGGCTATGAATTGGCACATGGAACCTCATCTTAATGTATCCACAGCCTTCCAACTTACTTTCTAATTTCCTGTCCTTGCCTCTTTTTAAAAAGGTTTAGTCAGCTTCTGACTGCTGCTGCAAGAACAAACAGGAGAGGACTCCTTTTTTGTTTTAAATCACCTCTGCTGATCTTAAGTACAGTTCTTTTTTTAGACAATGGTCCTGCATTATAGATGAGCAGACAATCTGCAGTGCAGACTCTTTCTGGTCTTCTTGAATTAAGAGGCTCTAGTAGATGTAAAGTTTAAGTGATTTAAGATTTACAAAGACCCTATAAACATGAAAGTGCAAAGCCACATCTGTATAACATTCATTCACACTGTCAGTCCAGACCAACCCTCTACATTGTGGCTTGCAGGGTATTTGTATCCATTCACAAGTTCCATAATCTCAGATGGATCTTTGGGGGATAAACAGATCTTTTTCACCACATGTTTGATGCAATCTTCCAAATCTTAGAATCATAGAATAACTGAGTTGGAAGAGGCCTTTTAGGTCATTGGGTCTAATCTTCTGCTCAATGCAGGAATCCAAATCAAGGCAGATATGACAGATGGTTGTCTAATTCTCTCTTGAATGCTTCCAGTGTTGGAGTGCTCACCACCTCTTGAAGTAGTTGGCTCCACTGTCATACTGCTTAACCATTAAGAAATTTTTCCTAATATTTAGCCTACATCTGGCTTCCTGTAGTTTCAGCTCTTTATTATGCATCCGGCATTCTGGGATGATCGAGAACAGAACCTGCCCTTCCTCTTTATGATTATTTTTCCAGTGTTTGAAAAGTGCTACCATATCCCCTGTCAGGCTCCTTTTTTTGCAAGGCTAAACATCTGGCTTGGTTTCCAGTCCTCTGATCATCCTTGTTGCCCATCCTTCTACCTGCTCTAGTTTGTTTGCATCTTTATTAAAGTGTGATGCCCAAAATTGAACACAGTACTCTAGATGTGGTCTAACTGGTGCTAAAAAGAGGGGTACTAGTACCTCATGGGTTTTGGAGGCTATACTTCTGTTAGTGCAGGCTAAAACAGCATTGGCTTTTTTGCAGCCACTTTACTCTGTTGACTCATACTTGGATTGTCATCTATAACAATTACAAGATCCTTCTCACTTGTAGTATAACTAAATCAAGCATCCCCTTGCAACTGTGCATCTGGCATTTTTCTGTAGGTGTAAAACTTTGCATTTATCCCTGTCAAATTTCATTCTGTTGGTTTCATCCCAGTGTTCAAGTCTATCAAGATCTTTTTGAATTCTGCTCCTGTCTTCCAAGGTATTGGCTATTCCACCCAGTTTTTTGTCATCTGCAAATCTGAGGAGAATTCATTACACTCCCTCATCCTATTCATTTATGAAAGTGTTGAAGAGCATAGGTCCCAGAACTGAACCTTGTGGTACTCCACTTGTTACGCCTTCCCAGTTTGAGAAGGAGCCATTAATAATCTGTCTCTTGGTATGATTATGTAACCAACTGTATACCCATCTGACACTTGTGCTATCCAGGGAGCACCTAATTACCTTGCAATTCAGAATATCATGGGGCACTTTGTCAAAGGCCTTGCTGAAGTCAAGATAGCAGTCAGCATTCCCACTGCTCACCATGGAAGTTACCTGATCAAAAATTAAATCAGATTAGTCTGGTCTGTCTTATTTTTGACAAATCCATGTTGGCTTCTAGTTATTACTGCATTGTTTTGTAGTTGCTTGCAGAGTGACCTCTTTATAATCTGCTCCAGAATCTTCCCTGGGATTGATGTCAGGCTGACTGGTCTGTAGTTCATCTTTTTGAAGATAGGGGCAACATTAGCTCTCCTCGAATCATCTGGCATTTCACCCGTCTATGATTTTTTTAAAAAAGATAGACAGTTCTGAGATCTCTTCAGCTAGTTCCTCTTGTGCTGTGCTTGTCAATTGTTTTGTACAGAAGAGATTGAAAAATAATAAGAATCCAATTACCTTTGTTATTTGTACTGCATGGCTTATTTTATCCCATGGTTCAACAGATCAAAATTATATTAATTTGAGGTTTGCCCTTTTTTCTTCCTGTAATCAGAACTGAAATGAAATTGTAATGAATCCAGACAATCTGTTTTATACAGAAACACCTATACCTGAGATGCTACCACATGCTCTTGACCAAGAATGGAAATTAGAGATTGGATGGAAACTATACAGTGTGGTGGGGTTCATAAAGGTCCTTAGTATGGCAGAAAGAGCAAAAGTTGAGCACACACTAGGTACCTCCCACCTGCCTAGTGATCTTGCCCCCTATTTTCTATTATTTTCAATTTTATTGACTATGATAACCTTCTAAACTGCTTGATTGGCATGGAATTGGATCTTGTGAGTTGCTGAGTGTGACCATCTTTCTAGTAAGTTGGCCATGACAATAGTAGCAATGGTAAAGATAGTCTACAGGAGTGTTTCCCAACCTTAGGTTTAGGACTTCAATTCCCAGAAGCCTAAGTCAATTCCCCAAAGCACTGATCAGCCAATGTACTGACTTAGGCTTCTAGGAATTGAAGTCCCCCTGTGGGGTGTGGGCCCCATGTTGGGAACCACTTGCCTACAGGCATTTGTGCTCTTATTGGATCAGATGCTAGTTTGTCTAAGTATAAGAAGTTTTTAGTGTTGCTCTGTACAGTTACTTCCTCAGCCGTATAACCAACATTTATGTTTCTAGGAATAATTGGAAAATGTGGCAACATCATCAGCTTCACATTGAGTTTTTGTTTCCAGAGACAGTTTTGGTTTGTATTGCTCTAGGACTAGTTTCTCCTTCTCACAGTCCTGTGCATCTGCAAAGCATTCCTCCAGCACCATGTTTCAAATGAATCATTCCCCCCACCCCCTTCAGCTTTCTTTACTGTGCAGCTTTATTATCCATGCTAGGTGATCAGGAATACAGTAATATGAATAATCTCATCTTTTGTCTCTACTGATATGACCTTTCTTTTGATGATCCTTTATAATTCTTTCATTGCTGCCCTTCCCTTTCTCAGTTGCCTTCTGATTTCTTGGCTGCAAAACCAATTTGGATTGATTATTGAATCCAGGTATACAACAATCTTGTAACATCTCAATTTCTTCATTGTCATCATTAAAGTTGTGTAGTGCTCAGTGATAATTTTTGTTTTCTTAATGTTTAGCTATAAGTTTGGCAGTTTCTTGTTTCACTTTCGTTAAAAGTCATTTCAAGACATGGTTGTTTTCTTCTTCCAGTAAAATGATATCATCTGCATATATTAAATTAATTATATTTCTTCTTTCAATTTCACCTCTATTTCATCTGAATATAGTTTGGCTTTCCATATGGAATATTCTGTGTCCAGAATGAACAGATAAGGGGATAAAATGAATCTTTACCTATAAGAAACCATCCTGTACCTCTTTATTTTTCCTAACAGCAGCTTCTTCTCCACAGTATAGATTATGCATCAGGACAATCAAGTAATGAGGCACATGCAGTTCTTTCAGAACTACCTGTGTTTTTTCATTATCCATAAGCTAAGGCCTTGTGCAGTTTATCAAGCATAGACTGATCTTCTGAAATTATTTGGTGCGCTCCACTATCCAGCAGATATTTGCAATATGATCTTGAGTGCCTTTTTCTTTTTGGAATCCAACTTGAACATCAGGCATTTATCTTGCATATAAGGTAGAGTCTTTGTTGCAGCACCTTGAGCACCATCTTATTTTCATGGAAATAAAAGCAATGGTCCTATATAGAACAGTTTTATCTATCTATCTATCTATCTATCTATCTATCTAACCTACCTACCTACCTACCTGACTTGTATCCTGCCCAATTGGTGGACACAACACTGGGTGGTTCACAAACATTGTGTGAAACAACACACACACACACACACACACACACACACACACACACACACAAACAACAAAAACAAAACAAATAACATCAAATAACCATACATAAATAAAATCATATAGGTGAAATATAATGCCTACCAAGATGACATCCCAATAGAACAACAAACTGTGCTAATAACATATAATTGACACTCTCTTATTCCAGCTCACAAACTCAGCTCAACCAAAACAAATAAGGCAAATGCTGCAGATGCAACATCAATTTACTAATAATGGAAAAGATTGATCAAATAGGAATGTTTTCAGTTGTTTATGAAAAGCTATTAAAGTGGAAGCATATCTGATTTCAATAGGCAATTTGTTCTATAATGAAGGAGCTACAGCCAAGAAAGATCTTGCTTGGTCGCCACCTTTTAAACTTCTTTAGGTTCGACAGCCAGTAATTTAAGAGCTTGAGTGCTCCAGGTCCAATTTCTTATTGTACCATCATCACCCCCAATAAAACTCTGTATAAATCTATATATAATTTATAATGTCACAATCATCTAACTTGATAACAAAAAAAGCTGGCTTTGTACAGAGATCCCTTAGAAAATAACTTGGATCAACAAATTGGCCAGTTTAAAACACAGAAATCAACCACAAACTAGCATATCAAAGCAATCCCATAGTGTCTATTCAGAACAAAATAGAACCTCCTCACTGAATTCACAGGTAAATTGTTATGGGATTGCAACTTGAGGTTGTTCTCAACAGGCAATCTCATTCTCAACACCTTTTTCCGTCTTTGCAAAGTAGGAATAATAATGTTGGCCTAGATTACACTGTTGTGCGGATTACTGATATGACAATGAATCAAGTGAATTGAATACTGAACATGCTATATTTATTGTCAGAAAAGCAAAGGAAAAAAAATCACACTTTAAACCACTATTGCTTATTACATAGATCAGAAAAACTGCTTTGTTAAATATTTCAGGAACTATCCATCCATTCAAAATGCACATGTGCTATATGTGCACAATGTCTGTCCTCTTTAATAAATATCTTAAGTAGCTGTTTCAGGGAGAAATTGCTTTTCCTAGAGCCATATTCGGAATAAGGTTAGTAGAGACTAAGAAACATAGCTGGGCTCAGGTTTTTCTTTTCTTTAATGTAGGCCAGCCTTTCCCTCTTGGTAACCTCATGGGGCGTATGTGGGTCACTCCTGCCTCCCTTCCTCCATCTCTCTCTTCCCTCACCTGTCCCGCTTCTCCGTCAGTGGTCGCTTACCGCCCTTGTCCTTCCCATATATGTGTCCGACCACCTGGCAGACCAGAAGTCTCCAACAGCGGTGCCCAACAGCATGCACCCCCACATGGGCCTTGTGACCCCCACAGTGCTGCTCTCGCATGCCCATTTGCCTTCCACCTACTTTGAAAACTACAGCTGAGCTCAGAGGGCTACAGCTGGGCTAGTCAGATGATGTCACAATCTCAACCTACCTGGGACTATGACATCAGCCAATTACATCACTGGGAAACACACACATTGCATAGATCAATTGGGATGCAATTTGAGGGTGTATACCCCCCATGGGGCTTGTGACCCCTGCAGTGTTGATCTCGCCGGCCCAAGGTACATATGTGCCAAATTTCAGCGGGATCGGTCCAGGGGTGTGGTAGCCTTTCGAGCACATACAAACACACACCACTGTTTTATAGATATAGGTTTGATGAACACACTGAACTCAACTAGTTAAATTTCTATGTGAACACTGTATGTTTTGAATTATGATGAGTGGCACCCGATAGTTTCTGTCAAAACATCCAGGCCAGTGAACATGGACTTATTTCATTTTATCTCCCCACCAACCTGTTGAAGTAAGTTGCATTGAAAGATAGTTGTTTGTCTCAGGTCAAGAAGACATTTCATGGTAGAACAAAGATTTGATTTCACCCATGGTGGCTCAAGTGGTTAAGATGCTGAACTTGATGACTGGAAGGTCGGAATTTGATACCTGAGTACTGCACGATGGAGTGAGATCTGTTCTCTGTCCCAGCTCCTGCCAACCTAGTAGTTCAAAAGCAAAAAATTGCAAGTAGATAAACAGGTACCACTAAACAGCGTTCCATGCACTTCAGTGTCTAGTCATGCCTGCCACATGTCCACGGAAATGTATGCAGACACAGACAGCACTGGCTCTTTGGTTATAAACAGAGATGAGAACTGAATCCTAGAGTCGGATAGGACTGGCTTTCAAGCAAGGGTGACCTTTACCTTTACTGTGTTTGATTGTTAGTCACTTCTAATACTTTTAGCAACTGTTGTAGCTGTTCTTAAAATGTATACTCTTAAGGATGGGAAAGAAATTTCAGAAGAAAATATGATTTCAGCCAAATGATAGCTAAAATAATCTTTGGAACGTGAAATATTTAACACTGAGGTGAGAACCTGTATAGAGAAAGAAGTTTTATACAGCTGCTATGCAATCTAGATTCATAGTAGCAATTAGTGAACATTTTATAATTTTTCTCTCTTGAAATGTGTCATAACTGACAGTACAATTTTAACATTAAAAGTGGAAGGATTGAACAATATGATTAAATATGTGTCTTTTACTATGTTCACTGTTCTGAGTTGTTTATAAGTTAAAAAAGCAGTATATAAATTTAATAACTAGAAGCAGTGACAGATTTTACTTTCCTAGGATCTAAGATCACTGTAGATGGTGACTGATTATGGGGAGACAAGCTATGAGAAACCTGGGGAATATAGTGAAAAGCAGAGACATCACCTTGAAAACAAAAATTCGCATAGTCAAAGCAATGGTATTCCCGGTGGTAATGTATGGGTGTGAGAGCTGGACCATTATGAAAGCTGAGCGCAGAAGAATAGATGCCTTTGAAATGTGGTGTTGGAGGAGAGTCCTGAGAGTCCCCTGGACAGCAAAGAAAACAAATAGGTCAATATTAGAAGAAGTCAACCCTGACTGTTCATTGGAGGGACAAATAATGAAGATGAAGCTAAAGTACTTTGGACATCAAATGAGAAGGGAGGACTCACTTGAGAAGGCTTTGATGCTGGGAAAGGTGGAGGGCAAGAGAAGAAGGGGGCATCCAAAGATGAGATGGATAGATGGTATTGTGGACACAATGGGCACAGAGCTGGGCGGGCTGAGGAGGATGGTGGAGGACAGAGGTGCCTGGAGGAAAATGGTAAATGGGGTCGCAAAGGGTTGGAATCGACTGTGTGACTGAACAACAACAACAACAACAACAACAACAACAACAACAACAACAACAACAACAATGGCATAGAACAAAATTTAAAAAAGAAAGTACTCAATTAGTCAGAAAACCCACACATAACGCCAGGAAGAGCCAGCTGCAGAACGTAAGTTCATGTCTATTTGGTAGTTATTTAATACAGGCTTCCATCAGTGGACTAAGGGAAAAGACCTCATGTTTCTTCCCTTGAACCTTCTCCTATGTCTCCTGTGGATTTTGCTTCCTTTTTTGGGATACACTTTTGTAACAGTTTGGGAAATGATGTAGGGAGCCTGGAGAAGAACCATGGAATTGGCCAAAACTGTCACTTTCATGCTGCCAATGAGAAAACCTTGCAGGGTTTAAAAGCATCCTGCAATCAAAGGGACAGTAGCTCAAAATAATAATCCAGAAATCTGTTTTCAACAACCTGAGGGCATTTTGGATTGCAGTCTTTATCATTCCTTGGCATAGAATGGCCATTGTGGGAACTGTAATGCTGTATGCTTAAATCATTTTGGACTGGAGAAGGCTTTGTTCTTCAGTGTCTTTTTTAAAAAAAGACACAATGATGATTTTTAAAATCATATTTTATATTAAATTGATGCATAACATTTGGATGACAGTAGTATATCCATTTCTTGAATCATTTTATCAGGAATAAAATAGGTATTTTAAAAAATCAGTTGACGTACTTAATGAAGGGCAGATAATTTCTCTGCTCAGTTTTTGATCATATGGAACAACACAGAAGGTTTTAGACTCTTACATAGAAATGTTAATAGTTTTCTCATTCACCAATAGATACAATAGGAAAGAGGAAGAATAAAAATTATACAGAAATGATGGCGACTTAGATAAGAGGATAAAAATCATGTAGAATTACAATGACACATTAACCCGAAAGCAGATGTTTATGTATTCTTTTTCAAGTCTACATAAATCCTGTAGAAAAATATTGTATCATTGTTTCCAAAGATCTACAAGGATATCTTCCTAACTTGCCTAGGGCTGCAACATTGACCTGATTATGTTCCAGTCTTTTCTGGCTTGCTTAGAAGAAACAGCATGATAAACAACTAGAGACTAACCTACTAAAATTTCACATTTCAATAAAATAAAATCATTTTCATTTTCATTATTTTTAGAAACTTGATTGTATCAGTTTGACTTATTAAATTAATAGAATGGCTTCCATCACCTAAATCAGATGGAAAACAGTTCCTTCTTTCCACCATGTTCCCACCAAAACTGCTATGTGCAGGTGTTTAGAGTAGAAACGCCAGCCTTCCACAAGTGTGACTTCAGATTTAGATTCTCCCACCCCAAGTTACTGTGATTTGGGGAATTAGGCCACAATTGTATTAACACTTAGCTGGAATTGAACCCTCTGATATTTACTTCTGCATCCATAGGATTATGTTGGATAAAGTAATCTAAAGACTGTGGATGGTATATAGATCTGCTAATGCTGACTATAAAGCATCTGAACAATATTAATGGTGTTTGTAACTTTGTCATGTATCACTGCAATCAGATTTGACACCCCCAGAAATGGTTACACTAAATTTAACTATGCAGATACAGGGCCAAATAAATATACCTGAGTAATCTCATGTAGTACAAGTTGACTACCTTGGGAATCAAAGGTGAATGGCTATATTTTTCACAGTAGCATCCTAGCATCGTCTTCTGAATATGGCCGCCCAGGAAAGGCTAGAGCCACTATCAAATAGGGTCATCCCTCACCTCGGGGAGTCATCTTTAACAAAGAAGGAGGGCCTCATGTGATTTGTGAGTCATGTGTGGAAGGGGGAAATCAGTGGTGAAATGGTCAGTGTTGTTCCAGATGCTTATGGAATTGGTACAGTGAATGAGGAAGTACCAGAAGATGAAGAGAGAGCAGTAGATGTGAGACATGCTGGTCCCACGAAGAAATAGAAGTTGAAAAATCTAGAACAAAAGTACCTCCAGTATTTAAAGACTTTCTAAGTGCTAAGGGGTGGGGAACCTGTGGCATTGAGGAGAGCCTGGGTTTCAGGGAATTGAAGTCTAAGTACACCTGGAATCCCAAGGTTGAGAAACCCTGGCCTAGAGGAAAGAGAGTAGTCCTTCGGGTGTTCTGGAACTTCAATTCCCAGAAGCCCAGGTTCCCCTCAAGGATGCAGGTCCCCCACTCCTGTGCTACCTGAAAGCAGGTGAATGTCAGGGAGAGGCTGTCTGGGAGGTATAGATTCTCTGAGTGCTACTTAGAGGAGCCTTTGTGGTATACATTTGCTTCATGTGTGCTATTCTGTGCTGCCTGTTCAGATTCCTGGAACAATTTGGTGAATGGATTGCCAATTATCTTGTCTCTGCCTATCCCCTGCTGTGAAGATGTATCTGGATTGGATAAACAGCTTGACCCATGGACACTGCTCACTTCTGGCTTTGTTAATAAGGACTGGCATTAAAGTGATCAAGTCCTGGTGCTTGTAGCCTGGCATATAACAAACAGTGCTTCCAAGTCTCTGAATAGTATCATATATGTGCCAAATAGAATGGGAGGGTAGGTCATGATGTCTGTGAAATTCTGGGGAGTATGATCCAAAAAGATAACTTTGACAATCCCTGAACCCAAAGGGAAGCTGGAGTAAACCTGAAAGAGCAGGATTTTATTTACTTATTTATTTATTTATTTATTTAGCTTCTATTGCTGCCTTCCTCACCTCGGTGACCCAAGGCGGCTCACATCAATTTAAAAAACCATCCCCATACAATAAAACCAGATATTAAAACTATAAAATGTTAAAAATAACCATAAAACATCCTAATCCCTGATTAAAACCCAGAACAGGCTAGATAAGCCAGCAGGGCTGGGTTGTGGTGCCAGATGCACCCCAGACCTGCTGGCAAAGCCATGTTTTTAGAGCCTCCTTGTGTCTTGAACGCTCAACCAGGCGCTGGCTTATAGGAGGCATGTACTGATCCTTTAGGCTGCAATAATTTCCTTTATCCACACACTCCCAGTGCAGCCTAAGGTCGCCTCACCATACTGCACCATAATTGGCTTCAAAGAACTCCACCTGTCGCTTACAGGGAGTATGCGGTGGTTTAGCACATTGGTAGCATGTGGGAGCATAGAGCAAAGTACTTGGATATAGCCTGATAAACTGACATCCACTCAGTTGGTATTACTCACAAAGAGTTTTATTTTCCATTAGTATCTGAAAAAGAACAGAGACAGACAATGACAAAGTACATAGCAATTGTTAGTTAGTGGGGTTCCCTTTGATTGGAGGGGCACATCTCGGGTATGTGCCATGCCCCAATGGGAAGTTTGAATCCAGCCTGGGGAGACAGACAAATCTGCCTTCTACCCAAGGAGACCGAATAACTGAAGGAAAGGACTCTGCTTATATACACAAAAGGAGCAGTTTTCCCTCCCACCTTTGCATTCTTGGGATGCCCCAATTTGCAGGTGTTAGTGCAGCTAGGTTTTGTGATTGACATGAGAAGAGACGTCATCTCCCTCATGGTGTAGTCAGCTGACCTAGCTGTCACTCAGTAACCTCGTGGTACTGCAGGTGCAGTAGCTGTCAATCACCTCCCTCATGGGACTGCAGCTGTGAAGAACTCATCCCAAAGAAATGTGAGTGCGTGAAAGAGCTCTAGTAGCTTCAGATACGGTTGCCATGGATACTCAAGATCATGACACCCTGAAGGGGGGCAACTCTGCCTGGAGGCACAGTTCTGGTGGCAGGAGATTCCATAGGGCTGGGGCGGATGCTGAGAAGGCTCTCCTCCTGGTCCCAGTGAAGTGTGCCTCCCTAGCTGATGGGACCATCAGAGAGCCCCTACAGGTCCACCCTCATAGGACAAGTCGAAGACCTTGGGGCGATGCAGTCTCTTAGGTATCCTGGCTCACTACCATGAAGGGCTTTAAAGGTCAAAAACAGCACCTTGAATTGCACCTGGAAACATAATGGCAGCCAATGCAGCTCCCGCAACGGCGGTGAGGCATGGGCATAACGCCCGCACCCCATCACCACCCAGGCAGCTGCATTCTGAACCAGCTGCAGCTTCCAGATGGTCATCAAGGGCAGCCCCATGTAGAGCGCATTGTAATAATCCAGTGTGGAGGTGACCAGAGCATGGGTGACTGTAAGCGAGAAGTCCCAGTCCAGGAGTGGGCGTAATTGGCGGATGACACAAAGTTGTGCAAAAGCCCTCCTGGCCACGACTGCCACCTGCTATTCAAGCAGTAGTCGACAGTCCAGAAGGACCCCCAAATTACGCACCGGGTCTGTTTGGGGCAAAGAAGCCCCATCCAGCACCAAAGATGGTAGCTACCGGGATAACGCAGGGCCCCGAACCCATAGCCACTCAGTCTTGCCAGGATGCAGCTGAAGCCCATTGTCCCCCATCCAGACCCTTACAGCCTCCAGGTACCTGGATAGGACTCCAACTGCATCGCTTGATGCCATTTTGAACAATGGCAAAAGCATTTCTCTGATATTCCTTCCCATATAATTCATGAAAATAAGAAATTAACATCAAGGAGAAAACAGGGCTCATATAGCCACTTCTGACTGAGATATTTTATTTATTTATTACATTTTTATATTGGTCATAGTGAACAGGCACTCTCTGGGCAGAGTAATAACAGCCAGGATCTCATATTACAAAAGACAACAAGAAAATGTTTATTTTCTGTGTACAATGATAAGTTAATATATGTCTATATACTTCTTTTAAATCAAGTAGAGTGAAGTTGTAATTACAACTAAAGTTAAGTAGTGCTTGAACAATGTGCTTTGCAGGCGCACCCCCCCAAAGAAAGACTCAGACACCGATATATGGATAAAGGCATCGGGCCACTTTTATTGAATAATGCCCTAGTCCGAATTATAACTTTCAATTGGTGTAATCATCCAATTGTAATTCTTTAAAGCAAGCAGGCCGAAGTAACACTGGTAAGGTTCCTCCCAAAATGCCAATGGCAATTAGCTACATGTAACTATTTGTATCAATTTGTTTGTTGACACAAACAAATTGTTGACTGGAGTCAATAAACTATCTACTGACCCCACCCTATGACGTGTATCCGTTAAATATCAAGGTGATGCAGGCTGTTAAGCTCCTGCCATCACCCCTTGCCTGGTTCGTCCTTGACCGGCCAAAGCTATTACCCCTGTACCTGTCTAAGTGTTGGCCAGTCAATTGCGAACCTGCCAGATACCTATGGGTCATAAATCTTTACCTTACCAGGGCTACCCACCAAAGTGACCAAAGTCAACTTACCCCTTTTCTCAAACACTAGCAACAGTGTGGGATGGGCAAAAAAGCCAGAACCAAAGGGCCAATTGTAGGTTCAGGCCAAAAATTCCCACCCGGCCCCGAAGCGACCAAAAAATCACACTGTTCACTAGGGAGGGGGTGGAGGGGAAGACTTCTCCTCTCCGTCACAAATCTAAAATGGCAGCTCGGCTGCCTCGTGGCCACCCCTTTTTATAGAGGGGTGGCCACGCCCCCTAACTCAACTGGATGTCCGAGTCCGGGTGGGGTGGGGGCCCGCAAAGAGCGTGGCGGCCATTTTGGTGCCACGCTTTCATTGCAGGCGCAGCCCCCAAAGAAAGACTCAGACACCGGTATATGGATAAAGACATCGGGCCACTTTTATTGAATAATGCCCTAGTCCGAATTATAACTTTCAATTGGTGTAATCATCCAATTGTAATTCTTTAAGGCAAGCAGGCCGAAGTAACACTGGTAAGGTTCCTCCCAAAATGCCAATGGCAATTGGCTACATGTAACTATTTGTATCAATTTGTTTGTTGACACAAATTGTTGACCGGAGTCAATAAACTATCTACTGACCCCACTCTATGACGTGTATCCATTAAATATCAAGGTGATGCAGGCTGTTAGGCTCCTGCCATCACCCCTTGCCTGGTTCGTCCTTGACCAGGAGGGCACCGGGACCACATGAGCGTACCATCCGTAGGGCCTGGTCAAACGACGTGTACCTGACTGAACAAAGGTCATCAGGAATCGCATCATTGACCGAAGAACCCACAGGGTAAGATAGATGGTGGATTAAACGAAATTCACCTGGGGTCTTCTTCGGTACTAACCCCAGAGGGGAGACCTTCAAGTTAGGGAAAGGTGGTTCCAAGAAGGGGCCTGCCACCCTCATAGCCTCCACTTCTTTAGCTATGCTCAGTGCAGCAACCTCCTCATTACCTTTCAAGGAAATTAAATTAGGAGCGTCTTGGGGTCCCCAAACACCCCTGAACGGAATACGAAAGCCCCACTGGAAACCCTCCAACAGGTACCTCGCATCCTCCCTCCTTGGATAAGCTGAGAGCCATTGCTCCAGCATGTATACATTAATTGGGGAAGGGGCCTTTCACATGGCTAGCTCCTTCAGATGGAGCCCTGACCGCCCCCTGTCCACCCCTACCTCTGCCCCGTGACCCACCAGCCCGCGGGCACGCGGAGGCGGTGTGGGGGCCAGCGCAAGAGGGACACACATGTCGGAAACGACAGTGGCGCTTATTACACACGCCGTTAGCTGAGAAGCTCCAACACAGCAGGCGGGCTGGAACCCCCTGCCCCGCCGGTTGGCGGGGAGCCTGTGCTGGAGCTGCCCGCTGCACGGCATGGCCACAATGGTACCTATCACCAGGCGCCGGACGCGTGGGAGTCATGTACAAGAGCCACAATTGCTGGCAGGGCTTATCCCACCTCATCTCAGGGTGTTAGGGCCACCCTCATTCTAAATTCCTCATCGTAAGCCAACCACGATGGGCCAGGGAAATCAACCATCGCCCTGTAAATATTGTCAAGGTATTGGACCACCGGAATGGCCAGATCAGGCCGGGCCCTGAGGTATACCGCCATATATATGAGGTATGCCGGTAACCAGTTGGCCCACGTGCGTGATGGCTTACGACGACGGGACAGCTCTTTGTCTCTGTCATCCTGTCCCTCCCTCTCCTCTTTAGTGGGCTCATGGTTCAATAGGGACAAGATATCCACGTACTCCCCTCGCCAAATCTTATCCCTCGTGACCTGTGACAAATGATCACCCAGGGGCAAGGAATAGCCAGCCGTCGGTAAAGCCATTGATGGCACATTTTGCATAGAGGGTATGCGCAGCAGGACCTGAACAGCCCCTGCGATGCTTGGCACGGCCCCAGGGGCGGACACCCCCGCCCTGAACGAGGGACCATTTGGCAACCAGGGATTAATGGGGCAGTGTGGAAGCGGCTGCCCACCCACATTGACTTGACGTGGCCAGGGCCACTGAACCCCCCCCCCCGGTGTAAGTGGACAGTGGTGGTGGTGCACTAAATTGAACCTGATACTCACTAGTCGCACCCCCGTGAGCTGCCCCCACTGGGGGTTCTGGCCCACAGTGGGCATCGGAGCTCGCGACTGGCATCGAGCTCTGGGACCACACCTGACCGCTTCCAGCCTGTACATCAGGTCATATGGGGAGCTGCGAGGCACCAGCCGGAGCTGGCCGGATAGCCTCAAGCAGCTCGACCCTGTTGGCCGCCTGCTGAAGGGTCACGGCCGCCGAGTTGGCTGGGATCGACGAAGGGGCCGCAGTTGAAGAAGCAGTTGCGCCCCCTTCAGAAGGTGGCTGGGCAATGCCCAATGATGCTTCCAGCACTGCTATACATGCTATTAGAGCATCCACTGCCTCAGAGCCCCCAGTGTAAGGTGGGCCGGGTGGGCCGGACGGCCCACTAGGCAGTTGGTGAAATGACAACCCAAAAGGGGATCCAGGGCCAGAATAGGGCCATGCCCAGAACTCAGGCCCGTGGGGGGGCTGGAGGAGCTGTGGGGCAGAAACCCGCACCAGGCCCCCCCTGGGCCACCTTGTCCTGGGCCCTGCAAAGGCGCGCTCAGGGCCGAAGCCCCTGAGGGGCCAGCCTGTGCTAGCCCGGCCAGAAAGCTGGCGCCCGGCTGCCAGGTGGTAGCCTGATCGGCCCCACTGCTAACCGTGGGCAAGGTCCGGTCGCTGCCCTGCTGTGGGGGCGCAGCCCTGGTCCTCCGACCCGGATGCTGCCCCCCATCTGATGAAGGGCCAGGAAAAGCCCTTCCTCTTGGCCGTGGCTTCATTGCCGGGGCCCTTCGCTTGGGAGCCATGTCTCCCTAAAATGAAGATCCGCCAAAGGATCCCTATCCAGGGATCAGCTCCTGAGCCTGAAGTACCGTGGTAGCAAAGAGGTAAGCTAAAACCGCTCCGGGTACGAAGGCCTACGAAGAGAACGCGATGGAGAAAACTTCTCTCCGTTGCGAATCTAAAATGGCAGCTCGGCTGCCTCATGGCCACCCCTTTTTATAGAGGGGTGGCCACGCCCCTAACTCACCCGGATGTCCGAGTCCGGGTGGGTGGGCCCCCCGCAAAGAGCGCGCCGGCCATTTTGGTGCCGCGCTTTCATTCCCTCATAATTCAGCCTTGTAACTTGAACTGCAGCTGATAAGCTAAAGAGGAGACTCTATCATGACAGCTGTATGGGAGCTTATTGTCTCAAACTTGCAAATAGATTATCATGTTATTGTTCCCTATTTTACACAATTGAAGGTGGTTTTGGTGTGTCAATAATCCTTCTTTAATATCTATGCAGTTTTTTCTAGCTCTGAATCTCTGCACTGTAGCAATGCCTGCAGAAAGAGAGAATGTGTATTTCAAATTGGGTATAAGAAACAAGTTAAAAGAAATGCTTCACCACATACAAATTGATCATTTGAAGAAAAGAAATATTGTTACAAAAGCATCTTTAATATAGAACAGGCTTCCTCAACCTTGGCTCTCCAGCTGTTCTTGAACTTTAATTCTCAGAAGCCCTGATCAGCAGGAGTGCTGAATTGGGCTTCTGGGAACTGAAGTCTAAGAACAGCTAGAGGGCCAAGGTTTAGGAAGCCTGATATAGAAGATAAAATCATTAATGTTTTACTAAATGTAATTTATAATTTGAGATGGTACTATTATTACAAACAACAACAACAACAACAACAACACCACACACACACACACACACACACACACACCCCTCTAGATTCTATAAACTGAATAATTGAAAATCCAAAAATAGAAGCCCAGAACTACTGAAGCATCTTTCTCTACCATATTTGCAACAAAGTGACTGAAATTGGGTTAATGTGCAAGGAAAAAATACTGTAGATTTTTTGCATATCTCTTTGAGGCAAGCATATGAAATAATTCATGCTTTATATCAGTGGCTAACACTCTAAAACAGTGGTTCCCAACATGGGGTCCACACACCACAAGGGAAATTCAATTTTCAGAAGCCTAAGTCAGTACGTTGGCTGATCAGTACATTGGGGAGTTGACTTAGGCTTCTGGGAATTGAAGTCCAAAAACCAAAGGTTGGGAAACTACTCTAAACAAGTTACTCCGAAAAATGGGAATAGTGTTTCATAATGTAACCTGTTGAGTAGTTCAGAGGTCAGGAAAGGCAAAGACAGTTTGGCCAAAACACAGCTGAGTTTTCAGCTAGGTCTTCAGATGCAGCCAGGGTGAATGGCTGCAAGTAATATGGAGGTTACTAAACCTGAATTACTAAGCATAGCAAATAGTGAGAGACAGAGAGAATGTGTTATGTGCTATCAGGTTGGAACTAAGTTGTAGTAACTCTAATAGGGCTTTCCAGGTAAATAAGATATTCAAATAGTGGTTTTATCAGTTCACCCCCACCACTCTGTTGAATTTCAATAGCTAAACAGAAATTTGAATCCAAGTTTCCTGAAACCTGGACTATTCCTCTGTCCACTATAGTACACCGAGTAACCAGTGATTGTTGTATGTTCTAATACTAGATACATGAACACTGCTCCACAGAAGTTATTTGTGCTTAAACCCACTAATATCAAGAAAGGTAAAATAATATAATAAAATTGTTGGAAATTTCCTTAGCTTTGATTAACCTGGCACATTAGTTTAATATATAAAATAATAAACCTTGGGGAAGAAATAGTTGGAATTGTGGATACCTAGGAAGAAACACTGTTACAAATAGATCCTTCCAGAAGCTCTAACCATATGCTGAATAATTTAATTTTTAAAAAAGATCCGTGCAAATTGAGTTAGGGAGGAAAAGAATTCTTTATAAGAATTATCTGTGAACCCCTGCAAAAGTTTGTGTTTCTGGAGACTAATATCCTCTGGATTTCTGACTAAAATCAGAGAAAGGATGGTTAAATAATGTGCTGGTCAAGATCCAGGGGAATCAAAAAAAGATGCCATCACCCCCACCCCCAGCCTCTATCTTTGTCTTGTAAAAATCTGCTATAGAATCCTACGCGGCTCTCCAGAGGATATTTTCTGGTAGTACTGAGAACTGTAGAAAGTTGGCAGAGAAATTGCAATTGCATAAAGAAGCACTCCAGCTGACTGGATAGCTCAGTGGTTTAGATATCTCTCTGCAGAGCCAAGTCTGGCCAGGTTATCATGCTATGGTAATAGAGTATACCCAGTGGTGGGATTCAGTTTTTTTTACTACCTACTCTGTGGGCGTGGTATGGTGGCCATGGCCGGGGGAAGCCCTGTGTTGCACCCAAATTAGGACTACTTTATTTCAAAACTTGGATGGGTGGGGCCAGCCAGAATTTCTGCTACCAGTTCTGTCAAACTGGTGCGAACCTGCTGAATCCCACCACTGAGTAGACCATACTGTCAGCAACTCAACGCTGAGTGTCAGGCGGTGGTGGTTAACTAGCCTGACAACCCTGATTAATGGCCTTGGGTGCTGGAGTCCACAAAGAAGGGTGATGGTCCCCAAGTGGATTAAATCCCACTTGAATTCATCTTGACAGAGGGCAGCAGCTTCATCAATCCTGGTCTGGGGCCAGTGATGACATTTGTGTGCCAAAGGGGCTCAGGACCAGAGAGTGACTTACGGAACTTGATCAGTGGTATAGGTGTCATGCTGCAATGTGGAAGGCACATTATATTTCTCCTGGGACAATCTTAATGGTTGATTGCCATGAGGATAGTCAATATTTGGAATTGGATATGGCACTGAAAGAAGAAGAAGAGCCAAATAATGTGTGTTCGATCCCCACTTTGCCTCCTGAGAGAAGCTAGCCTATGACATCAGGGGCAAGCTGCTTACGCCTAGGTGGTCCTCAGAAGAAGGTCATTTTATACCACTTCTGTGTATTCTGTACCTACAAAATCCTGGAAAAGGAGAACAGTAAATCGGAATTGAGAGCATGCAATTATTAAGAAGCACTGTATTGCAATGTTTGATTTAATTTGCTATGCCAGTCTACTCATCCTTTGCAAAAATAAGCTGAGATGTGGATCAACAGTCATTGAGCTGAAAATAATTTTACCTACTGCCAGTGGCAGATGCTGAACAAGCTACCTGCAGAGAAATGAGAACAAAGTAGGTTAACACAAATGGAGCTGTCTTTTTGCAGCAGCGTCATAAATTGATGTTGAGCTATTTTAAAGCTGCAGGCAAGATTCCCAGGGCAGAAGTAACATCAGTGCTATGAATATCTGCTTGGTTGTTCCATTCAGTAAATGAGTATAGGATTTTTACCTTTAGTGTAACAATGGTAAAATCATATGCATGTCACCTCAGAAGCAAGTTTCATTGTAAGTACATTGGTGGATATGAGATTGGAGCAAAAGTTCATTGAACTTCATTCTTGTACTTAAAAGTAATCATTGCTAAATTCACAGGGACTCACTACTAAGTAGAGATAACACTGTAGGTTTCTCTGGTTAATGAGCATGACAATAGTGTGTCTTTTTACATTTTAAAATAGATGCTGGTTTTGGGTTATTGCCAAAATACAATTGATATGAATCTTGTTTATGAATCACCATGAAAAATTAATGTACAGATGTTACAGTCAAAACTAGTTTTTAGTTAAAACTAGTTTTCCCTAGTTAAAACTAGTTCTAACTAACTGCGTTTGTGAGAACTAGAATTAGCTGATGCTGAAAGATCCATTTCTCGTGAAAACTGATTTTAACTAGTCAAAACTAGTTCTAACTAAATTGCTTAGTTAAAACTAGAATTTCCTATCAAGGAAAAAGTTTCAGTTAAAACCAGTTTCCAGTTAAAATGGGTTTTGACTAGTCAAAACTAATTCTGACTAGTCAAAACTAGTTCTGACTAGTCAAAACTAGTTCTAACTAAACATCTTAGTTACAACTAGAATTTCTTATTAATAATAAGTGAAAGTGCGAGGCTGGCGGATTTTGTCCACAATTTGTCATATTTGATCAAACACAGAGAAGAAGCTCTAGAGAATCTATATTTCTCCCAGTGAAGAAATGCAGTGACTTCTATTCCTGACAATTTCTCAAACATCTGCTCTCTTTTATTAGTTAAGGACTGCAGTGGCTCAGTGGTTAAGAAGCTGAACTTGACAACTGGAAGGTTGGGAGGTCAGCAGTGTTGCGGGCTTGACCCTTTCCTGGGTTCGAGAGGCTGGTTGCGATCAATAGGCTGTTCAATTTTCCAATACTCTGCACACTCCCTTAATAGCCATTTGTCACCTTTCCTTCCTGAACCTGGGTTGCCATGCTCCACCTGCCCCTACAGGGAGTCTACGGTTCTTTAGTTGGTAGCATGTAAAGTAGAGAGCAATAGTACCTGGATATGCCTGATAAATAGACTCACACTCAGTAGTAGATATTAAAACTCACAAAGAGCTTTATTTTCCAAAATGCAATTTCATAAAACCAAAGCATAATATAATTCCTGTAGAAGGAAAAACAGAAGTTAATGTAGATCGGTTTTGCCCTTCAGTGCCCTGATGGGCTCATCCTGTCAGGGATTATTTTGATTCCCTTCAGGGAATTTGAGTTCAGCTAAAGGAGCTAGGTAGCCCCAGGCTAGAGAATCGATTTGGGGTCTGAAAAGGCACTCCTTATATAGGGAAAAGAGTGACTCCTGCCCATACCTGTCAAGTTTTGGATTTGGCAATAAGGGAAATTTCCTGGCAAATACGGGATACTTGACAGCTATGCTTATCTTGTGCTGCCCTCCAATGGTGGCAATAGGACATTGCAGTCTAATTAATAAGGGATGATGGCGGGAAAGAGGGTAAAATAAGGGGGTTTCCCAGCAAATAAGGGATACTTGACAACTATGCTCCTGCCACCCCTAGGAATGCATTACCTAATGGAAAATCCCCTAACTTGGGCAATCTTCTAAAAACTTCTAGAAGCTTCCATGACCGGAGTGTTCTTCCCCTCTTCCTTAAGGAATTTGAGATATGAATCTGAGATATGAGAAAGAATGCAGTTGCTTAGTGACAAGCTGAAAACCTAAGATCATGACAAGCAGTTTGAGACCTGAGTGCTGCACGACGGAGTGAACTCCCATCATTTGTCCCAGCTACTGCCAACCTAGCAGTCCGAAAGCAAGAAATTGCAAATAGATAAATAGGTACCACTTTGGTGGGAAGGTAAACAGTATTCCATGCACTCCGGCATCTTGTTATGCCTGCCACATGTCCATGGAAACGTCTGCAGACACAGAGATGGGTGCCAAACCCTAGAGTCGGATATGGCTGGCTTTCAAGCAAGGGTGACCTTTACATTATATAGCGGTAGGATTCAGCAGGTTCGCCCTAGTTCACCAGAACCGGCAGTAAAAATTCTGGATGGCCCCGCCCATCCAAGTTTTGAAATAAAGTACAGTGGTATCTCATACAACAATTTTAATCCGTTCCACAGGGCTCATTGTTGTATGAAACAATTGCTATATGTTACATGCATTATATAGCGATTTTCCCTATGGGATGCATCATACAACGATTCTTTTTGCTAAATGGTTTTTCCCATTGAAAAATTGTACGATTTTTTTCCATAGGGAAAATTGTTATGCGGGACACCCTTTCCCCCAAACCTAATTGTTATGCGATTTCGTTGCTATACGGGGCAATTGTTTTATAAGGTTCCACTGTAGTCCTAAATCAAGTGCAACACAGGGCTTTCCCCTTGGCCTTACCCACCATACCACACCCACAGAGCAGGTAGTAAAAAATTTGGATCCCACCACTGATATTAGTTATTTTAAAAAGATATTTGTCAGTCATTGTTACATTTAAATCTTTCAATATCTTGAAGCTTTATTGCGACATAATCTTTAGTGAACAGTTTCTGAGGTACAGAACTTTGTGTTTGCTGAGAATTAGTAAAACATGTAATTTTAATTAATTAGGTGTTTTTCTCTCTCCTCTGAAAGGAGACTCTGTGGGAAGTCATTTGAAACCTGAGACCATCTTTCTTTCTCTGTGCCAGTCCAAGAAATTGGGACCACTGGTTGTCAATATCAGAATTAAAACTAATTTTAAAATGCAGACCGGGTGAAGCATTCCTACACCCATGTCTTCAAAAGTTATATGTATTTTGCTGAAGTTTTGCTTTTTAATAGAAAGATGCAAAATAATAGTTTGTTTTTCCTTGATTTACTCTGATTAAAAGATAGGGCAACTCAGCTAAAAACACACACACTATAAAAACAATATGACATGATTAATGCTGTAGTGAAGAAGGTCAAGTTGTTGTTTTGTTCTCTGTACTATAAAGAATAGAAGATTAGGTCATAGCCTTTTCTCTAGTTTCCATAACTCTCCACCCATTGGCATTGTTCCAAACATGAAATCAGGACAGTCAGCAGCTATGATGAATATGTTTCAAACTTTCTTATAAATAATAAATGTTTTGGGTGCTTTTGGTGAGAAAAAAAAAACCTTTCTGAAATAGTACTTCTACTGTGTTTTGATAAGTATTACAATGCACACGAACCTTCTACTTTCCTGTTGTCAGAAAAAGCATAATAAATATATTCAAATGAAAAACATTTTAACTTTTTTTTCCATTTGTAATTTAAATGAAAACTTATCTGCTGGTTAAAATAGATATTTAGTTTTATTTTCAACTTTTTCCAAAGTATATTTTGCAATCTCTCTCTCTCTCTATCTCTGGTTTTAGTTATCTCCAGGTCTAAACATATTCAGGAAAAAAACCTGTAGTATATAACAGTGGTGGAGAACGTTGGCACTCCATGTGGCACACTTGCTGATCAGGGCTTCTGGGAAATTGAAGTTCAAGAACACCTGGAGTGCCATGGTTTGCCACCACTGGTATAATAAATATTTTTGAAATTGTAGCCATGCTAATCTGTGCAAGCATATCAGAGAGTAGAAAACAAACAAAAAAAGACAAAAAATGTTGTGGCACCTTAGAGACTACCTGCTGTATTTTGATGTTAACTTTTGTGGATGAAGTCCACTTTGTTAGACATGAGATAATAAGTTCATGCCAGAAATTATTCTGAGTTGAAAGGATTTTTTTGTGGAAGAAACTCTGCTCAAGGAGTGTCCAAATGAGGATCCTTTCATGTCCCCAAGAGCTTGGATAGACGGGCACTCAATCCATCATGCAGTACCCGGGTCTGGAACTGCCGACTTGCCAGCCTTCCAGCTAACAAGACAAGCTTCTTAACCACTGAGCCACTGCAGCCCCTTCAGACATAAGATAAATACAGTACAGGTAAATATGTATTTCTGTTTTGCACTACCAGAACTAGCCACTAGATGCCAGTGTTTCCAGTGTAACACTTACAAGGAACAGAGGAAGACACATAATACCTCATACAAAGTCCGCTTCGTACAACATCGAATTCATACAACATCACCTAATTTCTTGAAAAAAGTTACTTCATACAAAGTCGCTCGACTTTGTATGAGGCATTGGGTTTTCCCCAGGTTGCATTCTGCCTGGGCAGTATAAAAGATCAGGAAAAAGAGGGCCAAATGGTGAGAATCCCAGGAACAGAAAACCGTTTGTGGCGCAATATTGAGGTAATGCAGATAGTCAATGTTCAAAAGCGTACTTTCGCATTAAAGTACGCTTTTGAACATTGACTATCTGCATTACCTCGATATTGCGCCACAAACGGTTTTCTGTTCCTGGGCAGTATAAAAGGCAGGACACAAGCGTGCATTACTCTTGTGGGTTTTGCACGAGGCGAAGAGTGTTTAGGAGTGGTTTTGAGCGTGATTTGGGATTTATTTGAATTTTTTATCAGAATTTTTAGACGCATTCCAGGGATTTTTACAGCATTCTTCAGGTTCTTGGACAATCAGGGTTGTTTGGCATGTTTTTGTAATGTATTTAGCCTTTAGACAATGATTTATTAAAGTCCTGTCAGTTTCCTGTCTGTTTCCTTGACTTTGCCCTGAAGTCTGTGCTGTTACAGTACAATGTATCTCTATGGAGATGACTTTGTACGAGGCATTGCGGCAAGGATTTGGATGTTGTATGAGGCATTGCAGCTAGGATTCTGCATGCCTCATACAAAGTCCAAATCCGTATAAAGTCCAAACTTGTGGAACCAAGTTTGGACATTGTATGAGGTATCACTATCTTGGTAATACTTGTTTAAACAATGGAGGCATTTGAAGCCCCTGCCCTACTTCTATGACTCAGATATGTGTGTTAAACACAGGGTTTGCTATTATCTGTGATTTTAGGTATCCACAGTAGGTATCTCAAAATGTATTTCCCGCAGATAGAGGGGAGAGGCCTGTACTTGAGGGCTTCAAGCTACCATTTGTTATCTGAAATAGCTATTTCACTCTGCAAATGATAAGACTGATCCTGGTAAAATATATTTTATTTTGTTTACAAACATTCCAGTCTTATGTATGCTAAGCTATAGCAGGTATTTGTTTCTTCTGTTCTAAAATAGTTTTTAATATGCTCTTCCTTCTCACATGTACCGAATACTGCACTGATAAAGAACTGTCATGCTTGCATGACTGTTTGTGTAACTTTTGCAAAAATGTATCAGTGTATTACACGCTGAGTTACAGTACATAATGGCTAAGGACAACTCAATATACAGAACTGACAAATAAACACTAGAGCTAAAATTTGTTGTTGACAGTTCCTAGAGAGGAGCATTTCCCACTGTGGGCAGGACCACACCACCTCAGGCAGCTGAGCAGGCCAGACACGTTGTTCCCCTTGCCATAAACATTGCTGTAAAATGCATCTGTGGCTGTTGTAAACATGTTCACAACAGCCGCGGGTGCATTTACGGCATGTTTTTGGCTGTTTTTGCCACTTCCGGTGCTTCCGGCGCCAGTGGCAGGAGCTGGGCGGTGCATTTTTTGCTGTTTTCACTGCTTCCACCACTTCTGGTGGCAGTGGCAGTGGTGGTGCCAGTGGTGGTGGCTGGAGTGAGAGCTGTGGGCCACATGAAATAGTGCTATGGGCCAGGGCTGGCCCATGGGCCATAGGTTGTGAACCCCTGAGTTATAATAACAAGAGAAGAGGGGGGAAGCTGCAGTTAGTTTCCATTACCAGCCAACAAGAAAATATCATTGAAATAAATATGTCTGTATAAAAGTGAAATAAACCTGCCCATTTCAAAGGTGCTGTGAATCTTTCTTTTTTATAATACAGGCTGAAAAAGAATCCATTCACCTCTTCTATACTTTTGTGTTGTGTTTGCCATTGTTGTTGTCCTCTTAGCAGGAAGACTGGAGAGCTTTGTGCTCTATCTTGTGAAGTGAGCAGTACAATCTGATCAGCAGCCATTGCAGTTAAAACATGTCCAGTAATCAGGTATTTCACCATGTGTGAATGACTAGTTTCATGCCAAGGTCTGCAGTGTTTAACAGCAAAGATTCTCTATATGCTTAGCTTTTACTGTCACAAAATCACTGTCTATGCTAGAGTCACTTGTACCTAGTTATCTTTAAGACAGCAAAGTCAAACTTGAAATCCCCAACTAATCAATTTTCCTTTGGCTGCACATATTGATTTGACCATAAACAAATAAGCTAAAAATATCAAGGACACCTTCATTTGGTTTTCCTCTACAGATGAAGTGTGTTTGTCATCTTAACTGCTTGAGAATTAATCATAGCTCATTTACTCAGAACACCATATGCTCTTCACTAAACCAACAATCTTTTCAGGCCCCCCAGAAATACCAAAATACTTCCTGAAAAGCCAAATGACAGATTGAAACAGGCTTCATGGATCAAATTATCATAGCTGCTTCATTGCTACCTCTTAGAATTTACTATTTTTATTTATTTATAGATTTTCCAAAATTAAAATGATAATAATCCTTCACTTTCCAAAAACATAGGATTTTCCTTCCTTCAGCTCATTGTAGGCATCAGGATCAAGAAGGCTTGGAAGCTTTCTGGGTCCATTTGCCTCTGCAAAGGATTTACTGTACTTCAGATATGCCTGGTTAGTTCAACCTATCAGGCATTTGCAACCTATGGCCTGCAAGCCAGACCAAGACCCTGAAGCCATTTCATCTGACCCCCAATACCCTCGCCGCTCCTGGAAGCGGAAGTAAAATGTGTGTCATGCATGCGTAGATTGCTGCTAAATGCAATCTGCACATGTGTGGCATGCATTTTACTTCAACTTCCAGATGGGAGGAACCACCTGACTGGCCCAATCATCTGCCTGGGAGGCATGGTCAGGCCCGCAGCCTGAAAACGTTGCGAATTGCTGAACCAAGTGTTGCCATGACTGAATGTTAGAGAGTGAGAGGAGGGAAACTTATTATCATCTTTGCCGCCTAGTACTTTTATAAAAACGTCAAAGACTGTAGGAGGAAACAGCTTAAGGGGGGCGGGGGGAGAGAAATAACTGTGGAAAATTGGCAAATTAAGAGGTGATACACATTAGAGTTAAGGTAAAGTAAAGGCAAAGGTTTCCCTTGCTCGAAAGCCAGTCGTATCCAACTCTAGGGTGCAGTGCTCATCTCTGTTTCTAAGCCGAAGAGCCAGCGCTGTCTGCTTCTGCAGATGTTTCCGTGGTCACGTGGCAGGCATGACTAGACACCGGAGCGCACAGAACGCTGTTACCTTCCCACCGAAGTGGTCCCTATTTATCTACTTGCAATTTCTTGCTTTCGAACTGCTAGGTTGGCAGGAGCTGGGACAAAGATGGGAGCTCATTCCGTCCTGCAGTACTCGGGAATCGAACTGCTGACCTTCCACTTCCCAGTCAGCGTTTTAGCCACTTGAGCCACTGCAGAATTAGAATTACAGATAATATAAAACTTGGAAGGACAGCTAATAATCAGAAGAAACAGACAAGATGTATTTGACCTTAACAGATTGGAAAACTAGGCCAAAAATAAAATAAGATAAAAACACCCCAGTTGTTTATCAATCTGAATAATACTTTCTCAATCATGATTTGACATGGATCTGAACAAAGTCTCTTTGAGTTCTACATATGCTTCGGTAATAAACTGTAGAATAGATTAGTAATTTAAATATCTGGCTGAGGGACCAGAGTTTGGGAGTTGAGTTCCCTACAATGTCCCCAATTACCCATAGATTCCCTTACCTCCTCCTCCTCCTCTGATGAATGCATTGACTGATTCAGTAGTGTCTCATCTCAAGAATTCAATACAATATATCATTTTGCAAATTATGTTTTCAAACACGGCAAGAATTTCAGACAACAAAGAAAATAAAACTAAAATAAAAACAATTGAAGAAGACAAAAATGTTGTGGGCAATTTAAAGATTAACTGCAATAATTTTAATGTGGGCTTTCTCTGACCCAAAGCTCACATTAAAAATGTAGTGGTTAATTTTTAAGGTATCACAATGTTTTAGTTTTTTTAAAAATTTTGTTCACTTTTAAAGTAAGCTAAGAACAAATGCTGGTGCAAAGAATCTCTCACCTTTCTGAGAGAACAGTAAAACCTCGCATAAAGAGCGCCTCGCTTAGAGACTAACTCGTTTAAAGAGCAGAATTTTTTCTGAATGGTCGCCTCACTTAACAACTAAAAACAACCAAAAACTTGCTTAACAACTAAATCAGGGTTCACAATCCTCCCCCTGCCAGAAGTCACAATTGCTCACTTACAATGGTGTTTCAGCTAAAGAGCAATCCCGTGGAACGCATTGTGCTCTTTAAGCGAGGTACCATTGTATTTTAATAACTCTGAAGGCAGATACATCTAAGAAGATCACTTTTTTCTGTGCAGACACATCTTTTTTATATCTCTCATATTTAGTGGTATAAGTATGATATTTTGACAGGCAGTTTTAGTGTCTACCCTCTCAGTGGCTCTTAATCCCAGCCAATCCTGTTTCTTGAAAGACTGGAAAGGGGATTAAAGAGTGCACAGGAGGGAATTATGAATTAAATATTGAATGTTAGTTTGAATGAGGACATGAAAGAGATTGGATGTGGTTAGAGTGGAAAAAAAGATGTGTATGGTTTATAGGAGAAAGTAGAGCATAACCTGATCTTTTAAGTGTCATGTCATGATAACTAAAACAATGGCAGAATAGGTGAATAGGTACACATACAAGTATGACAATGGCAGCTTCTAATGACAGTTGAGCTGTTTATAGTGTATCACCTTAAGCTGTTCAACTGTCATTAGAAGCTGCAATTGTCTCACTTGGGTTATACTATTGTTAATAAAAAGCTGTATAAGTAAAACCCCTACTTACGAAAAAAAGTCTGTTCCATAGGCTTTTGCTTAAATAGATTTTTTTTGTAACTCAAAACAAACCCATAGGAAAAATTATTTTTTATGTAACTCAAAGCAAACCCATAGGAAAAATGATTTTTTTGTGTAAATCGAAGCAAACCCATAGGAAAAAGATTCTTTATGTAACTCGAAGCAAACCCATAGGAAACAGTGTAAATCGGGACATGGTTTTAGCACAAAATCTTTATGTAAGTCGAATTTTATGTAACTCGAAGCATTTCTAAGTTGTGGTTTTACTGTATTCCTATTGCTTTTGACTGAGTATCATCACATGAGAGACAGGTCGATTTCTGCAATATTGTCATAAACCATTAAAGACATGCAACAACAAATTTCACAGTTTTGGTGGAACTCCCTATTGTCCATTTTAAGGCCCTATGGTGGATTTCATGCAGGCAAGTGAATTGCGATGTAGGAGGCCAGAAGAATGGGAGGGGAGATGGCCAACAGAGCTGAGTTAAAACTGGTTACATTTACCACAGATATTTGTGTGGAAAATTAGTGAGCATTTTTCAATTATCTTTCATAGGATTCAAATGCAAGAAATTGTTTCTCACATATTTTTGACACTTTCCATTGTGCCATTAAAAACAAAAACTAAGCTGTAGGAACTTCCCAAAACTGAAATTCAACACTTTCTGCTTATTATTGTGGTTTATTGTGTATATGTACACACAGTGATGATGATGGTGGTGATGATGATGTACCAGCAAGTCAGTTGTAACATATGGTAACCCTTTCCCAGGGTTTCCTAATATATAAGCACTCAGAAGTAGTTTACCATTCCCTTTTTCTGAAGGTGCCCTAGAACCGTGATGGACGGGCACATTTTACTACCGCTTCCAGGAGCGACAAGGGCAGCGTGGGCCGGATGAATCACAGTAAACCCATTTGTGTGGATTCACAGGGGGCTTGGGCTTCTGGGAATTGAAGTCCAAGAACATCTGGAGTGCCAAGGTTCGCCATCATGGCCCTAAAACTACACAGGTTGGCTCTACTCCTGGGAGGAAGTTAAATGGGGACTCAAACTCTTAGCCTGTGTCAAGCTCCATTTTTTCCAAATCTGCTCAGAACATACCAAAAGATGCAACCAGAGTGTTTCCATTTTTCTTTTCTATCTACAAAACTTGTGAATCTTAATGTGCTTAAAGCATGGCTCTGTACTTAAATAATAAAACCAAACATCAGTGGCAAAGCATTGCTTAAATGACAGTAACCCTTTTCTATTTTTAAAAAAATATGTTTCTGCTTCTCACCTGAGATCCTGAAAGAAGACGTTCCTACGTTTGGAAGGAAACATTTGTTCTTTGTTGCAACAAACTTTCTGTGATAAGAAAAATCACAGCTAGTGTGATGTCTGTTTTCTTTATGATTCTAGAAAATACAGAATCGATTTTAATGTCTGGACCTGGCCATGGAGGTTCCTCTTGCCATTTCCTTTATAAGCTAAACTAGATGCAATGATATTCACACAGATGCAATGTTATTCACAGAAGTTTTATAAATGGCTTTTTAAAAGTAAGCTGCAAGTGTGAGGTGTTCAATGTGGGCTCTAACCAGTGGTGGACTCCACATTTTTTTTTACTACCACACTGTGGGCATGGTATGGTGGGTGTGGCCAGGGGAAAGCCCTGCGTTGCACCCGATTTAGACTACATAATTCAAAACTTGGTTGGATGGGGCCAGTCAGAATTTATGCTACTGGTTCTGGGAAACTGGTGCGAACCTGCTAAATCCCACCGCTGGCTCTAACGCTAACAAGGGGGAAGGGCTTAAAGAGTGTGCCCCCATCACTATGGTTCAAGTCTAGATACCTTCACCTGATTATTTTATTGACTGAGAAAGATCTCACTTTTCACAAATTTCCCAGAAGCTATGTCACTTGAAAACAGATAAATTCTGAACTTACCGAACAAAGTGTTCTCCAATCAATGTGTTTCTATACTAGTCTACACTTCCTATTTCGTGCACCCAACTGAAATATGATGTCACGAAAAAAGCAGTTTATTGTTAAGGAGGTGTCATTGTTTATTACTTCACTGTTGCAATGGCTGGCCAGAAGGAAGATGCGTGGAGGCAACCGTGTGCTGAAGTCCAGCCCCGACCAGAGTCGGGGGTACATATTTATTACCCTGCCTGGGGGTTGTGACACGTGCCTAGGGCACTCGTGCCGCCCCTGTACAGAAGGCTTGCGTACGTGGCATTTTCCGGTGGTCCAGCTACAATGCCAGCTTTTGGAAGTTGCCCCGTGGTTAATGGACAATTCGCACTTAATTGCCTTGGGCTGGCAAAACCCATTGTTCCTGCCCTAATCTCGGAGTCTATGTGTATTGACCCCGGCACCTAATCTTTGTCCCCTGTTTGCCCCAATTTGCTTGCCCTGCTCTATTTGCCCTCAGCCTGGGTTATGGTTCATCTCTAACTAGCCCGCTTATCTACCCAATTTCCTTTCCCGCTGAGCCCGGTTGATTCCTGGATCTGTTGACACTGAGCAAACCTTTGAGGAGAGGTTTAATTGCCAATTATTCCTGCGGGCAACCCACACTTCACCTATGGAAAAGTCTTTGTATGATAAAGCTTTACACAAGTCAATTATTAAGGAAGAAACAAAATATTTTTATTGGTTAAATATACTCTCTTACAAAAGTATAAAAAGAGATAGGAATAGAAACTACACAAGGAGTGTTATAATAATTGAATGAGATATTTGAGCTGCAGTGGCACTCTGACCAGAAAGACAAGTTTGGGCATGTTTGTTTATGAGATGCTGTTTGATTTTCTACCATTGAAAGAAAGAAAGGACTATTTCCCATGTCATCTAAAGTAGCATTGAAAGACCTCTTTGTCTTAAAAAACAACTACTGTACTTGAAAATGCTGTTAACAACTTAGACAAAGTAGAGAATGATTTGGCTACAGTAGTGAATCATTGCTTATTTATATTGATCAACAGATGAATAAATAAGTTCATTTACTGGAAATAATTCAGTTAGGAAGCCTACATTTATTAAACTGAATTACCTGGGACTTAATTATTCCTATACACAAATGATCTGTTGTAGGTTGTATCTATTCAAGACACTAGCTGTTTATGTAAGTTTTATTTGATAACAACTGAAAGTCTTCCAAGCCTTTAAAGCAGGGGTTTCCAAACTTTTTATGCTGTGGGCCTGGATAGCTAAGTAGGCCAGACCATGCAACCAATGTGCCTGCTTCCCCATTTATGACAGCATGGGTATGTTTTATGGATATTGTAGATGTGCCTGCTTCCACTTCTGGGTGGGGTGGTGGTGGGCCACATAAAATGGTGCTGTGGGCTGGGGCTGGCCCATGGGCCATAGGTTGCTTTAAAGTATGAAATAATATTATTTATGTGATTAACTAACATAATAAGTTGAAGTTACATCCTACTCTCAGTTCAAAGGCCCAGTGATATTCCACATTTTACACTTATTTAGTTGTTTACCATAACAGGCGTGGTAATGATCATTCTGTCGTATCACATATCCATTTTGTACTGTTCTTTCAGGTGTCTCTGTGGTGTTGATTTGGAGGAATGTGTACACAGGAAATAAAAACAACAGTTTATTGTAATTCCTATTAGATTTTTATTAGGAAGTCAATTGTTAGTAAAAAGTTGTTATGTAGAAAAACTGCAAAAATTGCTCCAGCTTTTAAAAAACAACATGGCTGTTGTGGTACTTGTGGTGATGAGGAGTTGTGCGAACGACAACAGTGATGGAGGTCCTTGTGTGGAAAAGTTGCTATGACAATGTCTGGAAAAGAATTTCACTGGTTTCCTTGGTAAAAGTTCATGTTAGGTTCAGAATCTGCTCAATAGGCCTGTTTGCAAAGTATCAGAGCCAGAGAATCACATATAATGCACTGGAACATATTCCAGTGCTTTGAACATGGACGGATTTATTTTCAAAAGAATTACATTCCATTCTTATTTTACTTGACCTTTCTACTAAAAGGTTGATCCTATCCTTTTGAATGGTTCCCTTGGTGATCTGTGGGTTCCATGATTCTGCACTAAGCTCATTTGTTTTTTTTTATTTGCTGTGCTGTTTACTTAGTAAAACTACAGGAGACTTTGTTTTGTTTTGTTTTCCTTTCCTTTTGCTGTTAGGATTCCCCAGGGCTCTGTTTCAGGCACCTGCCTTTTCCATTTTATATTCTGTCCCCAGGTCAGCTTATTACATCCCATGAATCTCAGAATCATTTGCATGCCAGTGCTAGACAGCTTTCCTTTTTTACTCAGATGTATAATGTTCAGATTTGTATGTCAAATTGTTTGCCCAAAATTGCAGTTTGGATGCTCCATCATGGCCTGACACTAAATCTGGCTAAGAGTGATGAATTCCTTGTTTCGCTGCCAAAAAGTCTACTACATCACACATATTTTCTTTAATTTTTGACAATGTTATTATACACTTTGCAGAGTATGCTGCAGTTTTTCATTCATCTCCATCTTTTGTTCCTCATATTTTGGCTACTTTTAAGATATTTTCTTTCTTTCTGACATTGCTTGATTTCTTTTTCTTTTTGTGTAAATACTGTAACACTTTACTTCACTCCTTGGTTTTTCTTATTTAGATTTGTCTAATCGTTTGGTTAGGCTTCAACAAACCTGTATTGATTCACTTGTTTCTGTTCAAAACTTTGTAGCAAAGATCACATCATAAGGTTCTTCACTGGCTTTCTGACAATTCCAGAATTTAATATAATTTTTTTGTTCATACTTACAAAACTCAACATGGTCTGCCTCCTTCCTATCTTCTGTTCCTTGTTTGTCAATACAGACCAATTGTTCCATTTTTTAAAATTCAATGCTTCCTACTTATCTAGGGGTCTTCTGCTCTTTAAGGTAGTTTCATCCTTTCTTCCTCACCGCTTCCTGTGCTTCGAACTGTCTTTCTTGATATTTGTGACCCAATTCGTATTTTAGAAGATTTAAATCTGTTTTCAAATCTTGCCTTTTTTTCAGGATTTTAAATTCTGTTTTGTTGTTGTTGTTCAGTCGCATAGTCGACTCCGACCCTTTGTGACCCCATGGACCATTTTCCTCCAGGCGCCTCTGTCCTCCACCATCCCCCTTAACCCTCCCAGCCCTGTACCCACTGTGTCTATAATACCATCTAGCCATCTCATATTTGGCCTCCCCCTTCTTCTTTTGCCTTCCACCTTTCCCAACATCAAGGCCTTCACAATTGAATCCTCAAGTGAAAATTCTGTTTAGCTTTATTATGTTATGGCATTTTAAAAATTGTGAATCATAAATTATTTGTTTGTCTTATATTGTTATTCTCCGGTTTTCTTCTTATTTGTTTCCCTAGGAATACACCACAACTGACTCTTGAATCAAATGACTGCCTTTCTGCTTCTTATCCCACACCCCATGAAAAGCAATTAGGTACAATGTAGCTTTAACATGTCCCACATGTGGTGGCGAACCTATGGCATGTGTGCCAGAAGTGGCATGCAGAGGCCTTTCTGTTGGCATGTGCACAGTCGGGGGGAGCCCTGCCCCACACAGGCTGGCTGGTGCCACTTCCCCATTACCCCTCTCCCTCTGCCAAAGGGGAGGTGAGAGGGAAGGGTGAAATCTCACCTGGGAAGCGGTGGCAGGGCCAGGTGAGGTGACCAGATACCCCCCCCTCCTAGGAAGTGGGGGCACCCACAGTGGCATCAGGCACACCCACAGAGGGATCAGGCACATCTGCAGGGTGTGTGTACACGTGACATCACCGGCATACCTCAAGCAGTGCGCATGCATACGTACCCACATGACTTTGCTGGAGGTGTATCAGTGATGTCACATGGATGTGTAGGCACTCACAGTGCCTGCCCACATGCTGCCTCCTCCTCCTTGGGCAATCGGTCTCTAAAAGGTTCACCATCAGTGCCCTGTGTCTTTGTATGGAAGAGGGTTCAAGATTTACCAGTCAGAATCCTGCTGGTGATTTATATGTGCTTAAACTGTTTAATTCACCACTCCAAATTGTTGCTGATGAATGAGATACTAATAGGATACTGACCTAGTTGTACAACAGGTGTGAACCTGGTACAGATGCACATTTAAAAATAATTCTACCCAGCATTGTAGGTTGACTGTATACCTGTTGTGTCAAGTATTGCCCCAGAACTGTTGGGGGAAAAGAACAAGGTCCTTGTTCTGGGAAGGGATTTGGATTGTATGGCTTTGAATTTGCTGTTGAGATGTGATGAGAATATCAGGAGTCCAGATAGCCTGTAAGGGGGGAAGTGCACATTGTCTGCTGATAGTGTTTACTGCTGAACATTTGTGACATCTTCTGAAAGGTTTCAGTGAAAGTTTGCCTCATGTCTCAACTCATTTGCATTTTTGAGTAACAGACATACAGGTACTGTAAGTGAAAACCTGGAGAACTTGCTCTCAATGAGCAGTGACTGAGGAGTGAAACAAGAGGCCTTTGTAGTACGGGTCCCACTGTTCCTCAGCAATCCAGCCCCTAGATGGCTAGGTTTCCTTCCCCATGACATCTTCAGCTTTTGTGTGAAGCTTTTACCCACATTTGAAGATCAAAATGCTTTCCAGGCTTGGGAACCCAGAGATTTCAGTTAGAATATAATGATATTTTTGATGTATCCACTGAAAAAATGCTCTGGAATTTGAACTTTGTTTTATGATGTATTGAATGCTTTATCTTAACCTATAAAATCAAGGGTTAACCGTTGGAACTTTGCATAGGCTCCTTAGCCAGGCCCTACTAGCCTGCACTTACCATTCGTGCACATGCCCGAACTGGGTATGCAGGTAAATGCAAGATTGAGAAATGTGCCAGTGGGGCAAGAGCCCCAGAAATGCGAAAAAGGGAAACAACTTCATTTCCCAATGTTCTTTGCACCGCGCCACACCACAGCCAATCAGGCTGAGAGGCGCGACCACAAAGAACATTGAGAAACGCGCCGCGGCCAATCAAAATCGAGCCGCAGGGGAAAAAATGCACCACAACCACAAATCACAAACCCATAACTACAAGCCCCAGAGTCCTGCGCGACATGAGCACGCAAGACGCTGAAGAAGCTGGCGCCCGAAAAATTAAAAAGAAAAACAACTCATCGCCTCACAGCAAGCAAACACCAGCCAGCTTATTTTCCCTCACCCACGGTGCCTGAAGGTCCTGACTGGAGTTTCCCCTTTAATATCAGTGGGTGGGGGGTTGTGATCCCCCTCTCCGCTGGCTCCCCTAGGGTTGGGAGGTCTGTGGGGTCAAAAGGGGTATACCCCCCAACCCTTCTGGACCCAGGAGACCAGGGAGAGTGGATCGATTCCCCCCTTCCTTAAAAAACTCCGTCTTTAAAGAGAAGAAACCAAGTGGTAATCGATCCACTCTCCCTGGTCTCCTGGGTCCAGAAGGGTTGGGGGGACATACCCCTTTTGTCCCCCAAACCTCCCAACCCCAGGGGAGCCAGCAGAGAGGGGAGTCGCAACCCCCACCCACTGATATTAAAGGGGAAACCACGATCTACTTTCACGACTCCACACAATCAAAGCACCATAACACAATAAAGCCCCCCTCCCCACCACCTAGCCAACCCTTCATATCCCCCACCGACCACGCCCCCTCCCCACCACCTAGCCCACCCTTCCTAACCCCCAACAACCACGCCCCCTCCACACCACCTAGCCCACCCTTCCTAACCCACACCCACCACACACCCCTCCACACCACCTAGCCCACCCTTCCTAACCCCCAATGACCATGCCCCCTCCCCAACACCAAATAAATAAATAATTTTTTAAAAATTACTAAAAACACAATCAAAAACATCCAAAAATACACAAAAACAAACAAAAACACCAAAAACAATACAAAGTAAACAAAAACACAATCAAAAACAAAACAAACAGATAAAAATACAAATTCCAACCCCCCCCCCCACCACACACACACACAAAAGAAAGAAAACAAGCAAACTTAACAAAAGATGTCCTACCTCCACGAGGACCGGAAAAGAAATGAATAAAGAAAAAGACTACTTACCAGTAGAAGCTCCACCCAGAGGCCAGGAGAGAAAAAATAGCCAAAATACAATAACCCCTACCAGCACCACCTGCTGGCCACAATAGTAAAAGCAATTCAAAAACACAAAACAGCCCCAAACAAAAGGCCACAAGAGTAAAAACAAATCAAAAACATAACTCAAATTCAAAATTTTACACAAAAGGTCACACCAATAAAAACAAATCAAAAAATTACACTAAAACACACTTTAACACAACTCACAAACATATGTCAACAAAATACAATAGAAACTTTTAAAAATCCTGTGCTGAGTTTTAACTCAAATTAAAACCCAAAACACATTTTAAAAAACATTGGATGTAAAAAACATTTACTTATACATTATTAAAATTATTACCTATGGTACAACTAATTTAAAAAATTCAAAAAACTAAAACATTATTCGCTTACATAAAACAATTTGAAAAAATTATATCATACTTTGTTCTTTTATTAATCCTCAAAAAAAAAAAACCCCAAAAAAGCAGATCACAGTTAATAACAGCCAAGCCAAAAAATTTTTTACATAAAAAAACATTTTTAAAATTAAAATTACAGACTAAGCAATTTAAAAAAAAACATTAACACAATTTAACCTTCCAACACAATTTAAAACAGCCCGGCAACGCCGGGCAACCTCTGCTAGTATATTCTAAGACACCCTGAGTGGTGCGTGCACCAGAAGGGTTGGGTATAAATGTAAACAAATAAATATATAAATTAATTAATAATCTTTTACAACTAAAGCTCACATAGAACACCAGTTTAGATTTCAAACCATTCCTTGCTTTTGTAACTTTGGGAAAGAAACAGTCAATAGATATGGAACATTTAATATGTAATTGAACAGTGGAAATTTACATTGGTAAATGGACCCAAGTACATAAGAACATAAGAACATAAGAACAGCCTTGCTGGAACAGGCCACAGCCCATCCAGTCCAGCATTCTGTCTCACACAGTGGCTCACCATTTCCTTCAGGGTATTCCCAAGGAGATGCCCTCACCTGCTTAGGATTCCCTGGAAATGGCATTGAGAGATATCCTGCCTATCTCTCCAACCCGGAGGTTGTCCTTAGGTAGCCATAATTATAGCCATTGATAGCCTTGTCCTCCATGAACTTGTCTAATCCTTTCTTAAAGCTGTCAAGACTGACAGCTGTCACCACTTCTTCTGGCAGGGAGTTCCATAGACCAGTAATCCTCTGGGTGAAAAAGTACTTTCTCTTATTTGTTTGAGAACTAGTACCCAAAAGTTTCATGGAGTGTCCCCTAGTTCTAGTGTTGTGCGATAGGGAAAACAGTTTTTCCTTATCTACTTTGTCCACACCGTGCATGATTTTATAAACTTCAATCAGGTCACCTCTTAGACGCCGTCGTTCAAGAGTGAAAAGGCCCAACCGTTGCAGCCTCAGATGGTAAGGAAGGTGTTCCAGTCCCCTAATCATTCTGGTTGCCCTCCTCTGTACTTTCTCCAACTCCATAATATCCTTCTGGAGGTATGGCGACCAGAACTGTACACAATATTCCAGATGGGGCCTCACCATAGATTTATAAAGAGGCAAAATGACACTTGCTGACTTATTTTCTATACCCTTCCTAATGATCCCTAACATTGAGTTTGCTTTTTTCACTGCTGAGGCACCCTGGGTTGACACCTTCATTGAGCTGTCCACCAGGACACCAAGGTCCCTTTCCTGGTTTGTCGCAGAGAGTTCAGACCCCATGAGTTTATAAATGTAATTGGGGTTCTTTGCCCCAACATGCATCACTCTGCACTTACTGATGTTGAAGCTCATTTGCCACTGTTTTGCCCACTCCCCCAGTGTCAAGAGATCCCTCTGGAGCTCTTCACAATCTCTCACAGTTTTCACTACCCTGTATAATTTAGTGTCGTCAGCAAATTTGGCTACCTTGCTTTTTACTCCTACCTCTAGATCATTTATGAAGAGGTTGAAAAGCAGGGGTCCCAGTACTGAACCTTGGGGGACCCCACTCTTTACTTCCCTCCACTTGGAGAAGTGTCCATTTAGTGCTACCCTCTGTTTCCTGTCCCTTAGCCAGTTGCTGATCCAGGACAAGACCTGTCCCTTTATTCCATGACTGGTAAGTTTATTCAAGAGCCTTTGGTGTGGGACCTTGTCAAAAGCCTTCTGAAAGTCCAGATAAACAATGTCAACTGGATCCCCCTTATCCACATGCTTGTTGACACTCTCAAAAAATTCCAACAGATTAGTGAGGCATGATTTGCCCTTGCAAAAGCCATGTTGGCTCTCCTTTAGCAGCGCCTTCTCTTCTATGTGCCTATTAATTCTATCTTTTAGGATGGTTTCCATCACTTTACCTGGGACACATGTCAAACTGACAGGCCGGTAATTTCCTGGATCACCCCTGGATCCTTTTTTGAAAATTGGTGTTACATTCGCTACCTTCCAGTCATCAGGCACAAAGCCTGATTTGAGGGAAAGATTATATATTTTGGCTAGGATATCAGCAATTTCATCTTTAAGTTCCCTGAGAACTCGCGGATGGATGCCATCTGGTCCTGGGGATTTGTTAGTGTTTAGCTTAACAAGACATGCAAGGACCTCCTCCCTGGTTATTTCTATCTTGCTTAATTCTTCAGTTTCCCTCCCTACGAAGATAGGCTCTGTTTTGGGCATGTGGTCTCTGTCTTCTTCAGTGAATACTGAAGCAAAGAATTCATTGAGTCTCTCTGCAATCTCTGTTTCCTCTTTAATAACCCCTTGCCTTCCATTGTCATCTAATGGTCCAATGGCCTTCCTAGTTGGGTTCTTACTTCTAATGTACTTAAAGAAGTCTTTGTTATTTCTCTGAGTATTTTTAGCTATACGCTCCTCAAAGTCTTGCTTTGCTTTCCTGATTGTTGCCTTGCATTTGTTCTGCCAGAATTTATGTTTCTGCCTGCTGTCCTCATTTGGACAAGCCTTCCATCTTCTAAATGAGCTTTTCTTGCTCTTGATCACTTCCTGAACAGCTCCTGTAAGCCACATCGGAGTCCTCTTGGACCTGGCAGTGCCCTTTTTCCTTTTGGGTATGCATTCCAATTGAGCCTCTGTTATTGTTTTTGTAAACAGCCTCCATGCCTCTTGGAGTGTTTGGACTCTCTCAATTTTCCCTTTCAGTTTCTTTTTTACTAGTTTCCTCATCTTTGGGAAATTTCCTTTTTGAAAATTTAAGGTCTCTGTGTTAGATTTTATCAGTGACTTGCGGTCTATGATCAAGTTAAACATAATTGAGTTGTGGTCACTGTTCCCTATTGGATCAGTCACATTAACATCTTGCACCAGATCCTGAGTGCATATTCCATTTCATCTTGCCATCCACTTTGATGACTTCTGAAGGGATTTTGTGGTACTTCTTCTGGCACCTTCTTACACTTTTATAGCTTTATCAGCCCAATTCCTAAAAAAAATTAACAAAAAAGTAGCAGAATTAGAAGGCTTCATCTTAAAGAGATCTCAGAGCAGGAAAAACTGCATGGATGTTGTTATGGATGTTGTCATTATGGATGATGAAAAAAAATACTAATTAACTTTGAAGTTGTTGGGTTTCAAAGTAGGTCTGTGATTCTATTGATGTAACTCTAGAAGGTAAAGGCAGGGGTATGCAGGGCACCATGGGAAGGCGCTGGACAGGGAGTGGGGGGGGGGCGCCTATCGGGGTGTGTATGTGAGAATCCCATACATTGCTATTGGCACCCCAGGGTGCCAGAGGTGAGGGCAGGGTGGGACAAAGCCTGATTGCCCAATATACCAGCACATGCCTGGGCAAAGGTCTACCTTGCTTGAAAGCCAGTCCTGTCCAACTCAAGGAGTGGTGCTCATCTCAGTTTACAGTCAGAGCCAGCATGGTTTGTGGTCATGTGGCAGGCATGACTAGATGCCAAGTCCATGGAACACTGTTACCTTTGCTGCTAAAGCAGTACTTATTTATCTAATTGGAATTTCTTGCTTTCAAACTGCTAGGTATTCAGGAGCTGGGATGGATAACAGGAGTTCACTTCATCACGCTGCACTTGGGTCTTTAACTGCTGAACTGCAGATTGTCTGGTTGTCTATCTCAACATCTTAACCACTAAGCCACCGCTGCCTATACTATATAAGTAACTATATACAGTATAACTATATACTGTATAACTCTTTACAGTGCCTTAAATATCCTGAAGCTTTGTGAATTAATTAGGGCAGTTTGTTATTACAGCAATTCTGATTGTAACTATTTCAAATTATCTTGTCATTCATAAGGGCTCTGGGCAAGTTATCACTTGGTGCCCAACTTTCTAAATTAAGCTGTGCTGGTCCTCAAACAGCAATCTGTCATTGGGGCTGTACTTGGTGTCTGACCAGTTTAATAGAATTTCTGTGAGTTTTATTCCAATGTCATAAACCTTCAGAGCTCAGTATCCATGTTATGCTGCTTTAGAATAGCTGAGCAGGTATTTGTGGAAACATTTAATAAGAATACTTTATAATTATGCATAAGATCCAAAGAGCATTGTTGCAATTAATTCTTGCTCCTTTTGAGTGTTGCTACACTGTACTGGCACTGGACTGGAATGTTTCTTTTTGCATTTTAAAGCTAAAAACTGTGAAATAGGGGTGAAAGAATTAAGATATTAAGATAATATTAATTCTGTTTTAAAAGTAAAAAATATTTTCTCAGTTCTCTGTAGAATTGAAACAGATCAGATTGACCTGCCACGTAGAATCTGATGACGGGGCTAAGTAAATAGAAGCCTTTTTACGTCCACAAGCTCAGCACAGTTTGTACAGCTGACAGGGAACCATAAATAATATTTGTGTGACATGTTCCTTATATGACATGTTCTAAACAACAAACACTGAATGTTCTAACCTGAACTTAATGAAATGTCAGAAGATTAATTAATAATTTTGGCTTTACCCATAGTGATGTAATGTGTAGAAATTTCCACATTTTTATGCTATAAAAGGATGGCTCTGAAAATGTATATTCATTCAGGGAATATTAGCTTGGTAAAGCTTTCCTGAATCTGTTAATATTAATATTAATAAAACTCCTAAATCTGTCTTAGTGTGTGGAATGCGATTTTGTCTAGTTCAGAATTCCATAACAACTGTATTGTTGTCTTCATTATATCAATTGAGAGAACCAGGTTTAACACTCACGTATTGATATAGATATTCCAAAATACAGTAAAAACCCGGGTTACAACCACCTCGGTTTAAGTTTGCTCCGGTTTACAATGGCAAATCCTATGGAAATGCCTCCTGGTTTACTAAGTTTTAATGTATTTGTTTTGGTTTACAACAATCAATTTTTCAATGCATCCCTATAGATGTTTCGGGTTACAATTTTTTCAGTACACAACGGAGGCTATTGAAACAGAACTCCGTCGTAACCCAGGGTTTTACTGTAGCAGCATCACATAGCCTAAGTTTCAGAGCCAAAATCCTGGTGACAATTCTTTCTGAGGCCATTGTCTGCAATGTAAAATATAAGGTTCAGGTTCACTGTTATCCACGGTTTCAAGAATTGGTGGTAAGTCTCAGAATGTATCCACCTTGGGCATGGAGGGACAGGTGACCTTTATGTTTCATATAGTATATAGGTATTTGCAATATCAGTGTAGAAAAACTGGTAATTTCTTCTTTTACTTAATAGATGAACAAGAATCTGTGCAAAAGAGGACATTCACAAAATGGATCAATACTCATCTGGGCAAGGTAATACATTATTCTGTGGGTTTTCTGTTTGTATTTTACATAGTAATGTCAAATCTGAAAAAGTAGAAAGATAACATGTCATGACTCCACCATTGGGTTTACTAAATTTATTTTTGGATTCAAATGCATTATTACATCACAAAGAGTAAATCACTTTTGTATGGCTAGCTGCTAGGCAAATGATTGCTCAATCTTGGAAAGTGGCTGTAAAATTTCAACAAATGCTTACAAATCTTGAATATGGAAATTAGCATTGATGCAAAAACGTACTGCATATTCTCAATTAATGCACCATGATGTTAACACAGACCCACTTTGTAAAATTTATTTAGTATTTTTTATAATTGCATATATTGATTCTTTTAGTAACCTGCAGTCACCCATGTTGATCTATGGAAAGACATGCTAATTTAATTTAGTAATATCATATAATGCTCGTTGTGTATAATAATAATAATAATAAATAATAATAATAATAATAATAATAATAATAATAATAATAATAATAATAATAATAATAATAATAATAATAATAATAATAATAATAATAATAATAATAATAATAATTTGTGTCAGAAATTATCCTGGGCCTAAAGGAATTTTGCTGGATATATTATTTTGGACAACTGTAATTCTTTCTGTCATTTTTATATAGTATATTCTTATTTAAATAAACCTAAACAATATTAAAATAAATAAATAAGAAATAAAGCAGGATCTACTGTTCTGCTCATAAGTAAAGGCTATTTTTCTAAAGAAAATATTGAATGCATTCAACTTTTTCATGGCTAAGAAGGATAGGAAATGGATAATGTTTTCCATAACTGCAGTGATTTAATGACCAATGATGACAATGTGTGTGATAGAAGAGATTGTTGACTATTATCTGCAAGAACCTGTGCTTCCTGTATTATACAAGAGAGGAAGTTAAAAGGGAAAGTTTAGAATTCCCTGTGTGCTTTATATGGACAACCTTATAATTGTTTTGACTGTATTTCTTGAAAAAATACATGTGATTCAGTTGAAAATTCATCCGCTTTGCCTGGTTTGGATTGGAATAATCTTGAGAGAGAGAGAGGGAGAGAGCACAAAATATACTTTGGAAAAAGTTGAAGATAAAACCAAATATCTATTGTAACCAGCAGAGAAGTTTTCATTTAAATTACAAATGAATAAAAGTGAGTGAGTGAGTTTGGGTCAAACTCACATTAGTATAAAGTGAAAATAAAATATTCATACACTACAGTATTTTAATTCAACTGTATTAGAAAAAGGGAAGTTTTGTAAACCATTGTAAACCATACATAAGTAAATTGGATCATATAGATCTCTCAGTAATTATAATATATATGATTCTGAGTTTTGATTTTATCATATAGGATATTTAAGAGGTTGTAGGAAGACATAAAATACTGTTGATAAAGAGCCACCGTCATGTCATTTTAAAAGTCAATAAATTGGTATTGCTCCATATAGCTCACATAAATGTCTTGCTTTAGAACTGATTACTAATTAAACATGAAATGTGGTAACTATGGTAGTGGTGATTCTTCCCAAGTGATCTGGAGTTAGGGATAAGAAGTGATGCTACCATGCTTATAGATAACACTAGCTGATTCAAAGGAAGGGAGGATATCAAGCACTCCGAAAGGATCTCCAAACAAGGAAAATGGGGATTACAATGGTGAATGAGATTCAGTGTTGGAAAGTGTACAGTGATGCATATTGTGGCAAAATGCATAATTTCACAAATACATATGTGGATTCTTAATTGGTGGTGATTCATCAGGAAAAGAATGTTACAGCTGTAGCTGATAGCTGGATGCAAATAGAGGCTGTAAACCATTGTAATGAGGTGAATGCTGAACATAGAAATATTCTGTAAAAATGTGTGGAAGCTTTGGAAACATTGGGGCAGGAGGAAGAAGTCTTTCATTGTATATGGTCTTCAGCTGTCAGTAAATTGGAAGTGAACACTTTTCTTAATGAAAAACTTCCTCTTCCAATCCCATGTCTCCCATAAAATGAAGTAGATTACAAGGGAGAGCAGCATGACAGTAGAAAGTTGTTTATTATTATTATTATTATTATTATTATTATTATTATTATTATTATTATTATTATTATTATTATTATTATTATTATTAATAATAATAATAATAATAATAATAATAATAATAATAATAATAATAATAATTTGGGCTTGTATGCCACCGAGTCACAAACACGACTCAGGGCGGCTAACAACATCACATCCAATACAATATAAAACAAGATACATTTAGCATACAATAATAAAAGTCATCTAAGTCAAAACATCTCAAAACACAAATTCAACCAGAAGAGTCCAGGCCTCAGAGGCCAAAGTCTTGGCTGAGTGAGGGATGATGTCAGGCCCTTTGCCCCAGTGGCCAATTCCGTGGCCAAGTCCACAGCACCAGGCAGCATAAGGGGCATGAGACTCCACCTCACCAGGGCCCCTGCCACCTGCCCCTGTGTAGCTGAGCCCCCATTCCGCAGCTCCGAAGCTCCCACTCCGCCATGGCTCAACTGACAACGGGCCCACCATGCCCGACACCAACCTGGCCACAGCTGGGGCACAGATGGAGGCACCACAGGTCTCGCAGGGCAGTAGCCAGAGTCCTCTCTCGCTGCCTGCCCTCCACAGCTGCAGGGCTTTTCAACCTCCAGCCAGGTGGAAAAGGGCCGGAGGTCTTGCAAGGCGGTCGCCAGAGTCCTCTCTCGCCGCCCTCCCTCAGTGGCTGCAGGGCTTTTCAACCTCAGCAGGTTCCTGCATGTGTAGTTATCCTGACAGCATTTCAACCAATTTAACATTGCTGAGTGTTCCATACAACTCTCAACTTGTATTTAAAATGCTTTGTAACTTTCATATAACTGGGTTGTCTCATGTAAATTAGGAAGTTTATCAGTTTAAATTCATTATAATTTGTGTAGGAGAGAATAGCTAACTATACTGAATAAAGCAAAGCAAAAGGCAAAGCAATCACATTTATATACTGCCCATAGCACTTAGTGCACTCTCTGGGTGGTTAATTAGCATTTTGCCCCCAACATACTGAGTAAGCAGATTTTTTAAAAGTCAAATTCTTATTTGTTTTGATATTGTGAATTATTATTGAACTACATTGCTAACTGAAATGTTCTGTTATGTATTGCCATTGTAGTATGAAAAGAAAAACAGATTAAGCAATACTGTATTATCTTATTATCTTTAAAAAGACTGCCCAGCAAGTAAAAGACAGGGCATATTTGCTTTCTCCTCACCTGTCAAATTCTGTACCATTAGATAATAAACTGTAAAGAAAAAAATATTTTGTGAACAAAAGTCCCTACCTCCTCATACAAAATATTTTTTTATGTTGTAGAGCAGGGGTTTGCAACCTATGGCCCATGGGCCAAACCTGGAAAATGGCACCAAATAATCGGGCCCTCTCCCTTGCTCCAGCCACTGTCACTGCCAGAATTGGCCACGCGGACTCATTTACGGCTATCATAAACGTGTTTATGACAGCTGTAAATTAGTCTGCGGCCATGATAAATGCATTTACAACAGCTGTAAAATGGCGGGGGGACAACTAGTCCGGTCCCCTCAACTGTTTGATTGAGTGTGACCAGGCCCCTGACTTGAAAAGGTTGAGACCTCCCTGTTTTAGAGCAATGTGTCTTCAGCTTTCATGTTGCTGTTTCCTGTCTCAACACATTAATTAGAACTGTGTAGGAAAAAGCAACAGCATTGGCCTGAATCCAGTTGCTCATTCTGACTAGAGTAGATCCATTGAAATCCTGTTGCATAACTTAGCACTTGCTGAGGAATGATGATTTTATGAGAAGATGTCAAATTTATTTATGTCCTGTGGCTTTTTCCAATTCCAGTGTAATCCATTCCTGTCAAGTACCCCGTATTGGCTGGGATTACCCCATAATTCCATGCCGATTTTCTCCATTTCCTGCCCGGAGGCCATGCCCGTAATTTGGCAGCGGGGAAAAAGTAGTAACTGTGCATCCCTTCTGTGCAGGTCCTTTCTATGCATGCATAGAACTCTTCTACACATGCGTAGAACCCTTCTATGCATGCGTAGAAGGGTTCTGTGCAGAAGGGGATATGTAGAAGCCTTCTATGCATGCGTAGAAGCTACCTGCGCAGAACGTTTCTGTGCAGGTCCATTCTACGCATGCATAAAAGCCTTCTACGCATGCGTAGAAGCGACCTGCGCAAAATGTTTTTGCGCAGGTCGCTTCTACGCATGCGTAGAAGGCTTTTATGCATGCATAGAACGGGCCTGTGCAGAAACATTCTGTGCAGGTCCTGTAATCTCCGGAGCCGCGCTTGACAGGTATGGTTTAATCTCTTTCATTTCATGGTAGCTATAAGAGCTGTGGAATGGAAGTAGAAAGTGTTTAATTATCAAAAACCGCCTGCTGCCCATGACAACATCATCCTTCCACACACATAAGTTACACAGCAGGATTTCAGTCCATGGGATTTATGGAAGATAATTCAGTAGATCTACTCTAGTTGTGATTATCCATTGAAATTAGGCCTCTAGTCATTTCCTGGCCTGGTATCTAAAAATATTTTTCTTTGATTTGGAACGAGAAAAGCTAATTTGAAAATAACCACATTCCTAGCTCGGACTTCAGTTTTCTTATGTCACATTGTCTGATGTAGCCAGTAGCAGATAATGTAACTCCTGTAACAATAGATCCAACTCTGAAGAAGTGGAAGAGAGTATTTTCAGATTTCAGAGACTATTATGGAATAGCAACAATGCATTTCTTCTGCCCTATTTTGTCATTTTAGTATCCTGAGGGGGAATACAATTTATATGACCGCCAGTGCACTCATTTTAAAATGTTCAAGCTATACAGTACATGGTTCTGGCTGCAGAGGCATGAATTCTCATAAACAGAGGCTTATAAAATTATTTGCTTCAGAATTGTACTGTTGTCATTCTACTACACACAGAGTCTGGGAAACAAACATACTGTATTCCATATATTCAGCTGTTACTGCTTGAGCCAGAGCTGGTATAAATTTAAAAGCATTTCTTCACTTTGAAAAATAGATAAATATGGAACTAGAAGTAATGGTGAATATGCATTCTGCTTCAATTTTTAAAACCATATCCTAGTACCTGTGGAGCATAGCAGTTCTTATAGCTATGACTAAGCTTTTAAATATCACAGAGAGGCAATCTGTTCAGATTATGCAAGCCTAGAGCCTAACTGCACATTATATTAAATTCAATTTCTATATTATGTAACTAATAGTAATTTCCTAGTCATTTCAGTTTTAATTATCTTACAACAGGTATGCAGTTCTTTTTATATTTCATACTGTCAGTTGAAAATGAAAAATTCAAAAGCTTTCTATTTGCTGTGTGAGATTACACATTTTTGCCATTTTTTTGCATTACAGGGGTTTTTGTGAAAAATTTGCAGATTTGTGTGTGTAAAGATGTGTTTTCTGTAAAAGGCATGGTATTTTGTGAAAGAACCATTGCTTTAGCACAAAATATAAATTGTTAAGCAAAATACAACAGATTTTGTAGCAGGATTTTTTCATAAAATACTTTTTAATGCAAGCTACAATTGTTTTTTGCCAGTATTGCTGATAATGAAAAACATTTTTTACTCATGCAAGAATGAAAAATCACACAGCAGTTGCCAATCATTTCAATAGGTTTTTCTTTTTTTTTCCAATGGGGTTACACATTGATATGTAGATATATACCTTTATGTCAACGATGAGCAAAACTGAATATTAATTGCATCCTTACAAAACAATAGCAAAGACTGAAAAGCCACCACCACTAACCCCAAAAAAATCCCAAAAGTGCTGCAATTGAAAGAAAAACAGCAGTACGTTTTCTGAATGAAAGATTCCTGAATTGGGCTATGGTACTTGTCACAAATTGCTGGAGAGATTATATATTGAGAAGTCCCATGCTGCGGTGGCTCAGTGGTTAAGAAGCTCGCCTTGTAAGCTGGAAGGCTAGCAAGTTGGCAGTTTGAGACCCGGGTACTGCATGTCGGATTGAGTGCCCATCTCTATCCCAGCTCTTGGAGACATGAAAGGAGCCTCATTTGGGCATTCCCTGAGCAGAGTTTCTTCCACAAAAATCCTTTCAACCCAGAATAATTTTTGACACAAAATTATTATTATTGTCCTGTTAAGTCTTGCTAGTTCCAGCTGGTGGGACATGCACAAGCTTGAAGCCTACCTTTTCCTTCAGTCCACTACAAACAAAAGCTGTAGGTGAAACCTTCCAAGGTACTCCAATTGCTTAATCAGTGCACAGCCTGCACAACGCCATACCTGCCCTTATCCCAAACCTAACAAAACAGAGAGGAGGCTCTGCTGAACTTTAATAATGGATGGTACAAAGGGAATCCCTGTGTTTGGAATATTTAGTTCCCAGCAAAAAAATTCTGCAACCTTTGCAGAATATAAAGTTGGAAGAGCATCATTTTCTATCAGTGATTTTAATCACTTAAACTCAGCTGGAAGGCTTTAATAAGGATTTCCCATTGCTCACCAAAATCTCACATTATGGTGATAACATGTAGAAGAGAAGTAGATATTAGGTAGTGCCAATGAAAGTTCTCATTTAACTGGGTAAAAAGAATATCTTCATTTCACATAATTAATTGCACCTTTTATATGAAGTTTACAACACTACTGTATGTGACAGTAATTATATCAAATTCTAGTTCTGAGTACAGTAAAACCCCGACTTACAAATGCCTCGAGTTACATAAAATTCGACTTACATAATGATTTTGTGCTAAAACCATGCCCCGATTTACATGATTTCCTATGGGTTTGCTTCGAGTTTACATAAAGATTCTTTTTCCTATGGGTTTGCTTTAAGTTACATAAAAATTCATTTTTCCTATGGGTTTGTTTCGAGTTACAAAAAAAACAATTTAAGCAAAAGCCTACGGAACGGACTTTTTTCCCGTAAGTAGGGGTTTTACTGTATTTTCTGTGATTCTATTTAGGCTGCCCTATATCATGGAGTGGTTTAGGTATCTGGCTACAAATCCAGAGGTTGGGAGCTTTGTTCTCTACTGTGCTCCTAGGCAGAAGAGCCAGACTGTGTTGCCTTGGGAAAATTGCACAGTCCCTGTGTGCCCCCACAAAAAGAGAATGATAAACACATTTTGAGTGTTCTCTATCTAGAAACCCTGAAGGGATACCATATGCTGGAATTGATTTGACAGCACATAATGAAGCCAATGATATTCAACCTTTGATTCTTCAGATGGCTTGGATGTCTGTTGGCCGAACTGGCTGAGTTTCATTGGCGGCAGTGGCAGCGGCTGCAACTCATATCCGATAATGCATTTTTTCCATAAGCAGGAAAAATGCCATTGGCGTTAATTTGTTTAAGGTGGATCACAGCTTGCCATGAAGTGGCCCACACACTGTGATCACAGAGCCATCTCCTGCATCTTGTATGAAATGAGCCATGCGGGATTTAACACTGGGACTGCAATGGACTGCTGCAGCCTTGAGGATATTATGAGGGTGCTCCTTCACAGCCAGTCCATCTGGCATGGCCTCTTCCACCTCCATAATCATTGGGAATCAGAGTTCTTCCTCCATTCATTTTGCTGTTGGGTCCAATATGATGGTTTCCAGTGGCATTTCCTCCACTGAAGGGACCATCACCCCACCTAAAGGGGCTCATCCACCCATAGCCATTGGCTCTTTTAGGGAGTCAGGTTATTTACCGCCGCCCAACACTCAACGTGAAGAAACACCCCCCTGCAGCCACCAGGAATGTATCTGCAGCCACTGGGAATGCATCTGTGACAACCAGACCCCACCCCCAGCTGCTGGAAACATGTCCATGGCTGCCAGAAACACCTCCGCAACAACCAAGAGTGCATCGCAGCTGCTAGAAACTCCCCTGCAGCTGCCAGAAATGCATCCATGGCTATTGGAAACAACCCTGCAGCCGCCGAGAATGCATCCACAGCCACCAGGAATGTGCCCGCGGCAGCTTCCGGTGGTGGCAGAAGTGACAACTGGAGTGTGGTCCGGATGATTTGGTGCCATGGGTCAGATCTGGCCCACAGGCCATAGGTTGAGAATCCCTATTCTATATGGTCCAAGTTTGAGGAAATGGACAAGGAAATTTTACTAGAATGCTGGAGTAATGCATGAGCACATTTAGAAGTTATTTTGCATTATTGTTTCATATGCATGCCTATTTTAAAAAGCAGTCAGTCATATCAGAACCTATTGTGCATCCACCAGCTCTTTCTATTGGTAATATTGGAGAGAAGAATAGACATTATACACTCACAGCAGGAAACAATATGCAGTCTGATTTTGACCTCTCAGAATCTTCTGGTTCTCTCCCTTCCAGCGAAATCCTCCCATGGTGGTGAATGATCTGTTTGAAGATATCAAGGATGGAGTAGTATTAATTGCCCTTTTGGAGGTTCTCTCAGGACAAAAGCTGGTAATTATTTTTCTATGAAGAGTACCTTATTAATTTGTATTATTAAAAATTATGTAGGTTTTAAAAATTACTACTGTATATTTTTAAGAATACTTTATGCTGATGAAGTTCTACTGAAGTCTGAGAATATTTGGATACAAGATGTGAAGGTTTTTCTTGAGAAATTAAAAGGTTAATCTCTGTCTGATACATAAATGCATCATGTATAATACATTATTGTATGCCAATAAAGTTATCATCTACTACTACTACTACTACTACTACTACTACTACTACTACTACTACTACTACTACTACTACTACTACTACTATAATACATTATGTTGATTGTGGTATGGTTGTAAATTGATCCTTTTTTACATTGCCACAGTATCAGGAAACTTATATCAAAATGTCCTGTAAAAGTACTAAGAATCAGGCATACAATAAAATGTAAAATAAAATGACATTAACATTAGTTAATGTAATAGAACAGTGTTCCCCAACCTTTGGGTTTTGGACCTCAATTCCCAGAAGTCTAATCAATTCCCCAAAGCACTGATCAGCTGATTTAGGCTTCTGGTAATTGAAGTCCAAAACCCAAAGGTTGAGGAACACTGTTATTGAACACTGTGACTATTGGAGTATGTGCCATTGGTCTGCCCATTGCAACAAATAGTGAAGCCTGTTGAAGCAGTAACTTTTTTGTTCTTGTTAAAGCGCTTCTTTGAATTACTCGGCCCACTACAGCTCAAGTGCATAACTATTATTTTAAAAAATATATTCCTGGTTGTTGAGTGAGAGCTTTGAGAAAAATATGACCTAACGTGTAAGAAGCAGTAATTAGATTTTGGAAGTCCTCTTCCAAAGCAGAATCCAAGTGAGGTGTCCCTTGGGGAATTGAGCAAAACTAAACAAGTTTCATCAGAAATAGGTTCACTGAGCAGATAGCACCAGATACCTCAGAGATTAGAAATCTATTCTAGCACTCAAACAACCCAGGCAGCAGCAGTAGGCCAGAACAATTTAGGGTTTAAAAGCAGGTAGTTACTATTTAAAATGTGCAGTATGAGTGCCAGTGTGCAGTAGCAATTCATTAGAGAGCACTTTTATCCAATATAAAAGCTCTTAAGATCAGACATAGGTCTAGGACTGCCCTCAAGTGTACTGCCTTGTAGTTAAATATTTGGCAGGAATCACGCATGTTTGAGGTAGTGGTATGTGATGTATTAGTTAATTCCTCAAGCAAAATATTTGATTTTTGTACAACACACTGAGGTTCATTAAATCTGTCGCTAGTTTTGATCCAGTATTTTTGCTTAATATGTGTGAACAACCGCTCACATAAATTAAGCTGTATTCTTTTTAACAGAAGGAATTATTTTAGCATTTGATAAAATTAATCTGAAAGCTATTTATTGATTTGTACTTAACTGAGCATTTTAGTCTTTTGACACCTACAAAATTAGACTTTTGAACAGGTTATTTGCTAGCTTGATATGAAAAAAACTCCCTCTTGTGGCAGAATCTTAAATACAGACTTGCATTGAGCAATAGAACCAGATTATTTGATAAAAGTGTAGATATTCTGTTGGCCAGTGAAAGTAACAATGTTAATGCTGCATTTCACCTAGAACAAGTTTACGTTTTCCATGGTGGTCTGGAATTTTTCAACTGCAAAGACTATCTGTCAGCAGATCAAAAAAATTTAAGCAATGTGTTAGAGATTGCATATAGTCAGATTATGTTGTCGTTATATTTTAGACTTTATTGTCCTTATGGTTTGTACTTTTTAAAGCCATGTGAACAAGGGAGAAAACTGAAGAGAATTCATGGTGTTGCCAACATTGGTACAGCCCTTAAGTTCTTGGAAGGACGGCGGGTAAGTGCAACTGCTTTATGTTTTTCACGTATTGGCAACTCATTCTTATGTAAATACACACACACACACACACACACACAAAACCCCATCGCAACTACTACAGAGGTAATCTTTGCTCCATTTGATAGCAAAAGGAAAAGGGGGAAAGGAAGAATAGTGGTTAAGAGATTACAAACAGAGGGCATACACAGCACACAATACCGTATACACAATGACTCAGTCACTAAAACCATTGTATCATATTTTAATAATTATCATATAATAGGAAACACTTTGTTATCTCCCTTTTCACTATAACACCTCATCTATGTCACTATGCAGCCTTTGTATACAAACTGCATACCTGTAATAATCAAAAATGTCTGATCATTTAAAGTGCTACTTGGCGATATGTGTATTTTTACTTTTTTACTTTTTTCTTGTGATTAATGTCCTTTGTGTTGTGGTATGTCCTAGAAATATTTGTTGTCTTTCTTTAAAGTTAGATACTTGGTAATATTTATAATTTTCACTTGTTTCCTACCCTCCTTTCCTTATCCTAATAATTATTCACATAAAACAATTTAAATAGGGTTCTCTTTTTTGTTTTTCATGCTAGTCCGTATACAGAGGATCTCTGGTTTGTACAAATGCTTTTATCAAACTTCAATCATATAGTAACAGATTTAAATTAAATAAAGTAGTGCTGTTATCCATATTATTAAATACTAAATATCTTATTGAAGTGGCACAAACTTCTCTAAAGCATAAGTTGTCCTGAAATAGTAATTTACAGAGAACTTCTCCATGAAATATATAAACATGTTACACTGCAAGACTGACTTAATAAACAAAGGTAATACTAAAATACAATAATAATTCAAGCAATTTCTTCCCACCTACTTGCCCCTGTCTCCAGCTTGATTTGAGAAAAAATATTCATCAAAAATCTCATCTAATGAACATTTCAACCATTCCCATTAAATCCTGTAGAAAAGAAACTCCTTTTGAGAAGAATTTCAAAGGAAATGCTTTTTTTAAAGAAAATTTCATGGATAAATGTTGTGTTTGTGTTGGGATCAAAGAGACGCGGAGGCTTGATTTCATCCATAGGCATGAATTTATTCATAGGCATAGGCCAACATTAAAAACAGTCCGGCTGGACTTTATTAGAAGCAGCACAAAGACATTCCAGAGAGAGCATGTAAGATACTTCCATTGGTTATCTGCGATAACAGGAGACTACTTAATTGGTTAACTATCGGCATGTCTTCCTCGTGCTCACCTTGCTCTAATTGGACAGAAGCTGCGTGATAGCGTGCCATCCTTGAACGGGCAGGGAGGGGGAAAAGCCTTGAGTGAGAAGCCCCAAGTGGGCCTCTTTTAACTGTGCAATACAGATGAGGTAAAGGAGACAATTATACACGATTTATGACCAATGAGTCACAGTGATTGTGCTGTGAAACCCCACATCTTCCCCCTTCTGTTTTTAAGAAGCTTATAAGCATAATAAATTTAACCCTTGCATTTGCGAGCCGGAAGCGTCCTTGCAGGCTGGCAACGAAGGTATGCATTGAATAAGCAACAGGCAGTTATCAGAATTCACAAATGCACAAGCAAGCTTTAAGGCAACAAGTGTTTGTAGAGAGGTAAGCAGGAATATAGTTCCAAAGTTAAAAGGAAGGTCCTCCCCCGGTGTCGACCCCAGGAGGAAAACAGTGAGGCTTTGACTTACAGTTACAATAGGAACATAGAGATTAGAAACAGCATCAAAACTCATTTACATGTGTATGCTAACAGCTACAATAGGACTGAAAACTTTCCCATGTACTTCTAAAGGAATCTTGAAAAATGCAGTAACATAACACAAAATATAACATAAGCAAAATATAAACAAACAAAAGCAAAATACAGGTCATTCCCCAAGCAAGAGAATAAGCAGGATATTTAAGCATCAACCAAATATGAACATCTCTCTTCTTCCTTACAAGAATAAGGCATTATATCTTTTCTTCTCTCACTGGTGTAAGCAAAATCAGGTCTTTCCCTAAGCAAGAGAATCTCTTCTTACATGAAGGAGGTCTCTATAGCATTCTAGAAGGCATTATATTTTTTCTTCTCTCACTGGTGTAAAAGTGAGAGAGGCATTAATAACTTTTACTACAAAGCATGGTAAATCAGCACAAATATCAACAGAGCATTTCACACTCATAGCATGAGCAGGTAAAACAGGTACTAATATCAGCAGAGCATTTAAAGGCATTTGAATATAAAACAGAACATAGCATGATCATACAGTTGAACCATTCACCCAATTTAAAAAAGGTTTTCAGGTTTAATAATGCAAACAAAGCCAATTCTTCTTAGAGTCACACAAACTTTTTAGTCCAATTAAAATGTCCAAATTGATTGAAGCTCAGATTACAATTTAAAAAACACGATCTCCTCTCCAGTTCAGATTACAATTTAAACAAACACTTCTTCTCCAGCACAGTTTATTTTAAAACAAACACTTCTTCTTGGCATGGCAGGGTGAAAGTAAGCCATAAACTACTTCTCACTGAATTCACAAGACAACCAGACAACCCCCACCCCTCTCTCAGCCTTTCAGGCAAACACACATTCCTTCATGCTCCGGCCGTCCCCATCTGTACTAAGGCAGGCCGATAAGGTGAAAATCACAGGAAATTTCCATTTGCTTTCTCTGCAATCCGGACGCCTGAAACTTGGAACAGCCCATTCGGATCTCTTTGATGGAGGGGTGGATAGCTCAAAATCAGCCAAAAACTCCTTGTACTTTTGAAGCAGTCTGTTGTCGTTGGAGGCTGAATTTACCCCCCTCCTCCTTTGGGTTTCTGACATCTGCAGTAGCTGATTTTCAACTTTATGACAAGCTCCATCTGTTAGCTGGTACTTGCAATCAGACCCCTGTTTGGGCTTGGTTTTTGTGCGTTCCTCCTCTGGGCCATCCTCCCATTTTTTGGCCATACGTGAGGAAGCAATTTTACTATTCAGCTTCTCCGGCTTTTGTGAAGAGGGTTGCTTCACGGGGGGGCTGAGATCCCCCAAGCTGCTCTTTGAAACAGACTCTTTGCTTTCTGGCACTCTGCATGCATTGCTAGCGTCAATCTGTGATGAGATCCCCAACATTTGTTCCCCATCAGCTGGCATCAATGGTTTCTTAGGCTCGGCAGGAAGTATTGCAGCAATTTCATTTGCCAGAGCTTCCCTGTTCACTGGACCAGCAGCAACAGTTTCCATATCTAACACATCTGGAGCTAAAGCAGCAGAGAACAGGTCTTTTGTAGGGCTAAAAGGACTTGCTTGCTCCAAGGCAGGATTTAATGCCCCATCTCCATTTCCACCCCCATCTCCATATGAGGGCTCCTGCTGTTGTGTCCCATATGATGAAGGGACAGTCAGACTCCATATCTTGGCTGGGGGCAAAATCAGTGGCAATTGTAAAGTAAACTCCTGGGAGAACAAAAGATTTTTTGGAGTCAAGTCTTGCCCTTCTTTGGTTTTTGCTCTTTGCCCATCATCCCATTTGAGTAGTCCAATTTCTGGGTGCCAGGGACATTGGCATTTGACTCCCTTAGTGAAGCCTTCTATACTATTAAGCGTGATGTCTGGACATCCGCTCTCCTTGATGGATCTCTGCAATTCATTTGCATGGGTTCTTGGCCCTGAAGAAACTTCCCCCCCCATACTCACAATGGGGAGCTCGAAAGCTGAGAGACGCGTCAGGGGGCTATGCCAGCCGATGAGTAGGGGGTTTGGGATCCGGTAATCACGGCGCGGGTCACCAGATGTTGTGTTTGTGTTGGGATCAAAGAGACGCGGAGGCTTGATTTCATCCATAGGCATGAATTTATTCATAGGCATAGGCCAACATTAAAAACAGTCCGGCTGGACTTTATTAGAAGCAGCACAAAGACATTCCAGAGAGAGCATGTAAGATACTTCCATTGGTTATCTGCGATAACAGGAGACTACTTAATTGGTTAACTATCGGCATGTCTTCCTCGTGCTCACCTTGCTCTAATTGGACAGAAGCTGCGTGATAGCGTGCCATCCTTGAACGGGCAGGGAGGGGGAAAAGCCTTGAGTGAGAAGCCCCAAGTGGGCCTCTTTTAACTGTGCAATACAGATGAGGTAAAGGAGACAATTATACACGATTTATGACCAATGAGTCACAGTGATTGTGCTGTGAAACCCCACAGATAAAGGTCTAGGATTCTTACCTTACTTATGAAGTTACTCAAGAGCACATTCATATGCTGAGTCTCTCAATACACAAGTGGCAACATTCATGCTGAGGTGTGTTTGCCCGGTCTAGCTTTGAAGTTCTAGGATACCATGGCATCTTTGGGCCTATCCTAGCATGTCATTGGGCCTCAATATCTTCCTGTTCCACCATAAACGCTAGAAGAGTAAGGAAGAAGGATAACAAAAAGTGGATTAAGGAGGCTTCAAAACATTAAGGAGAGTCATATCATGTCCTGCACGTCCTCACTGCCTCTGGTCATCAGAATGTGGCCCACGTGTCAGTCCTGACAGCCATTTCAGAAATAAGACCTGGGTCATCCATTGGGACCTAGACTGCAATTAGTCAGATTGAGATGTCTGGTGCTCAGATTTGCCCTTTTAAATTGGATTGGTTTAATTCTGTTATACCATCGGAAGTCAACAAGGTGCTTGCATACAGCAGAACTACATTCTCTTCACTTCACCCATGTCTGATTTGGCTTTTAAAAGCTGGCAAACCAGCTACAGTTGACTGGGCCACTTCTATCATTAATGTCTCTTTAGAAGAAGTCTGTCTTCTTTCAGTGTTGCAGGAGACTTTGGTTAAGCCAGTCTACAGTAGAATCTGCATTCTGGAAGAAAAAACCTAGCTTGCCGGTGGAGGATGTAAACAGTTATTGTCCTATTGCTAACATTCCATTCATGGGCAAGTTGATAGACAGGTTGATGGCTGATCAGCTGCAGGCATTCTTTGATGAGACTGATGCTCTCAGTCCTTTTCTATCTAGGAGACAGTATTGATCATCCTGCATGATGCCCTGCTAGGAAAGACTGATTGGGGAAATATTTTCCTTCTAGTTTTCCCTCAACCTTTCAATGGCCTTTTATATTATTCACCATGGTATCCTCCTGGACAGGCTGGTAGAGTTGGGCATTGAGGATGTAGTTTTGCCCTGGCTCCAGTCCTTACTTCCTGTCCAGTCACAGAGGGTGTGGCTTGGGGAGGTAATGTCAGTTCCTTATACCAGAAGTTCTCAACTTTTTAAAGCTGGGGGCCGGGTCACGCTTGCTCAGACAGCTTCAGGGGCCAGATGGCCATTTTGCCCTTCCTCCACCCCATGGCACTTTTTGGTGTGGTGGAGGCAGTGGGGCACCACATGAAGTCACATTCGGCCCACGGACCACAGGTTAAGAATTCCTGCCTTAGACCCTTGATTGAGGGGTTCTACAGGGGTTGATCATCTCACCAATGAAGCCACTCAGTAAATTCATCAGGAGATTTGGGCTGAAGTGTCACCAGTATGCTGATGACATACGGCTCTATCTCTCATTAAAACCTTCTGCAGTCAAGAACCTTGAGCATTGCCTGGTTGCAGTCCTGGGCTGGATGAGGGTGAACAGACTAAAGCTGAACTCATGTTCTTAGGTGTGACATCTACCTGCCTATTGGAAATCAGTCACTCCCACCTTAGATGGAGTTGCTCTTCTCATTAAGGATCAAGTTCACAGTCTGTGCATGTTGATAGAACATCAGACAGCTGTGGTGGTCCACTCAGCCTTCTTCCATCTATGCTGTATCACTCAGTTGTGACCTTTTCTAGATGGTAGCTCCCTAACAACTTTGGTCCATGTTTAGTAAGTTCAGGAATTGACTATCACAATGCTTTCTACATGGGGTTTCACTTGAGATGGCTGCGGAGACTTTGACAGATCCTGAACGTGGTGGTCTGATTGATTATGGGTGTAAATAGATATTCTCACATCTCCCCATCTCTGCCCACCTTACACTGGTTACCTATCTGCTACTGCATCATGTTCAAGGTTTTGATTTTAATATATAAAAGCTTCCATGGTTTGGAACCTTGTTACATAACAGAGTGCCTCCATCCATGGATACCTGCCCAACACACAAGATCTGCTAAGTCTTTATGGTTAAACGTGCCTACCCAAAAGAGAGGTCCATAAACTGATAACAAAAAATTGGGCCTCACAGTGTTGGCTCCCTCATTATGGAACAAAATCTCACAGGGAGTCCACAAAGCTCCATTCCAACTTGTTTTTAGAAAACAAATCAAAACTCTGCTATTCAGAAAGGCCTTTAGGTAGAACTATTCTTATGCTTTCTAGGCCTTTAGGCAGAACTATTCTTATGCTTTCTAAGTTATATTTTATTGCCCACTGTATTGTTGTCATATTGTATTTGTTGCCTGTTTATTTTATTTGATTGTTATTTGATGTTTTATGTTTTATTTGATGTTTTATGTTTTTAACCCAAGTTAATCACCCAGAGTGGCCATTTATACAAATCTAATAAATATATGCTGAATGGTGCTGCTGGTGGTGACAACAACTTTATGCTCCTTGGAGAAATTTAAAAAACTTATCCCAACAGTTACCCCACCCACAAATAGGTGGATAATTTCAAAATTTACAGTGCTATAATAGAAATTGTTGCTAGAGGAATTGCACAGTGGTTTTAGTATCCGAGTCCAGAGCCAGAGCCTGGGAGTTTGATTTTCCACTGTGACCCCGGAGAAAAGAGCCAGCCTGTGTAGCTTTGGTCAAGAGCAAGAGCATCTATATTGATCTGCCCAGTTTGCTATCTTTATGGTCCCATATTTATTTCACATAGTTCCAGATGGTGTACGTGTTTCTTCTCTTCCCCACTTTATTCTTACAATAATCCTATAAGGCAGATCAGACTGAGAACATCTAGCTGGCCCCAAGTCACCCAAGGAATTTCATGGCCAGGTGGAGATTTAAACCCAGGTCCCTTGTGGTCCTGGCCAACATTCTAACCTTGTATGACAGTGACTCATTAGTGGTAGAAATGTGTGTGCAATGCATCCACATCACAGGTACCCCAGTTCTCTCTTGTGCTGCTATCCATTTTATCTACAAAAATATAGTCAAACATGCATTTTTAAATTAAATTTTATTTTCTCCTCTCCCTTTCTGGGATTACTGAAGGCATGGCCTTCAAATGTTAAATCTCACAAACATGCCCCCCTCCCCCAATCTTCATCTCTATGCACATTTTTCTTGCCATGACCTTTTATTATCTCTGATAATAATGTTCTTCCCTCCTATGTATAAACAGATTAAGCTTGTCAACATTAATTCAACTGACATTGCTGATGGTAGACCTTCCATTGTGCTTGGGCTGGTGTGGACTATAATTCTGTATTTTCAGGTAAGATTAGTTTCCGCCTTTTAAAAATGAAATAAACCTACAGTAGTCTATTAATGTGTTGCTAAGGAAGGGTGATGTGCTCTGACAGAACTGCTAGCAGGTCAAGAAAACTAAGGAAAGTGTTAGCCACATTGGAATGGGATAGGAAAGAATTCTATTTGGTCTGCAGTTTTATATACACTAATGTAGTTCATATTTAGGTCACCCTTGCTTGAAAAGCCAGTTGTATCCGATTCTAGGGTTCAGTGCTCATCTCTGTTTATAGCAAAAGAGCTAGTGTTGTCTGTGTCTGCAGACATTCCTGTAGACATGTGGCAGGCATGCCTCAACACTGAAGTGCACGGAACGCTGCTTACCTTCCCACTGAAGTGGTCCAGCTGGGGGACAGAGACAGGAGCTCACTCTGTTGTGCAGTACTCAGGAATTGAACTCCAACCTTCCAGTCAGCAAGTTCAGCATCTTAACCACTTGAGCCACCACAGTCCTTTCATATTCATATTTACAAGTTCATATTTACAAGAAAACTAATAAGTCTTCTTTTTATTCCACACTCAGATATTTTCTCATTTGAGCGGTGTTCTGGACATTTTTGACAGAGTTCTTAAACACTGCAAGCAAAAATGGGTGTATTAGAGAAAGTGGAATAGAAAAGTGGGAATATCGGTGAACAATGAACATAAGAATACACTGTATACATAAGGGGAAATGGCATAAAACATGTATGGGAAACAGCATTCAAAATGCTATGTTTGGATAAATGTTAACTTTCTGCAAGTCTAAAAAAAGTTAATTGGCTGGTATGAATATTGGATACAATGAATACACTAGTGAATAAAGGCAAAATAAACTTTCCTCATCCCTGCACACAGATCCTTTATGTTCCTTATTCATGGACTTTCAGATGAGTTTGTTCTAAGAAGACACTCTTATTCAGAAAATTATTAAAACTGTGGAATTGTTATATATTCTGAACAAAGACACACTCACACTCCATAGTGTATTTGCTATCATGTGCCTTCTGCATCATCAAATTGTACTGTTTTAAAAACACCTGGTCCTGGGTATTCCAAGTTTTTTGATTGCTGAATTTAAAAGTGGGAGAATTTAGTTTAATATCCAAACGTAAACTGACACCCGTAACTTGCATGTGCGTGTACAGATATGTGTCGTAAAGTAGGGACAGAAGGCATGCAAGAGCTAGGCCAGAAGTGGATCATTTTTGGCCCCCATGAATAATGGATCTAACATGGTTATTCTTCCCATGTGGGGGAAAAATTACTCTTCATAGAAAATTAGCATATAGTATTCAGAGAAGCCTCTGAGGTGGACACCAGACTGTCCTCCTGGTTTGTTAAAAAGGCAATTTGGGGTATAATGACTCAGGGGAGTCAGACAGTTTTCAAATGTCAAATCATTCCACTTGGATGCTGTATACCATTAAAAAACAACAATAGGTCATACTTCTCTGATCCCTAACCCAGGCAAATTTGGCTATGTGCAGAAGTGGCCATGAAACACATGAAGTGTAAGCTATGTGTTGTCTGCTTTTTATTAATTCATATGTGTGAAAATCAGAATGCCCTGCAAAATTAGTAAAAAGTGACACGACTTGGACTTCAGACCCAAGAGCAACAATTTCCATAGAAGCCAATTTGGAAGATGACATTCCTCCTATTTTCCTGTATTTAACTGTGAAAAGGGAAAGCATAACACTCACTCGAGTACCGTAAAACCTCGCATAAAGAGTGCCTCACTTAGAGACTAACTCAACTTAAAGAGCAGAATTTTCTCTGAATGGTCACCATGCTTAACAACTAAAACCAACAAAAAACTTGCTTAACAACTAAATCGGGGTTCGCAGTCCCTGCGACAATTGGTCACTTACAATGGTGTTTCACTTAAAGAGCAAACTTGTTTAACGAGCAATCCCGTGGAATACATTATGCTCTTTAAGCAAGGTACCACTATATCCACTTCTTTAGGTAAGGCAGGGAAAGAAAGCTGATGGGCACTTTTCAACCTATGTTGATTTCAGTAACTCATGTACATGTATTGTATGAAGTAACTCAACTATGAATGTTTGTATTCTGATGGAAATTCAGGAAATTAATGAGATAAATCCAGCTCATGATGCTGCAGCTGCCCAAAAGGCAATGCCACTGTTATGAACCCGCCGAGGCTGTCATTACCGCCGGGACCAGCTCCACCTGCCCGCTGGGAGGGAAGGCTTCAAGGCTTCATTTCTGGCACTTGGGCTCGCATGCAGCTCCCGGGACACCCGCTGAGGCCACCGTTACCGCCAGGACCAGCTCACCTCGCTGGCCCCAAAACACTGCCACTGCCACTGAGATTAGGTCTATTTACAAGGCGGCGGGTGGAGAACATGTGTCTGGTGGACGATAGGAGTGAAAATTGCAGGGGGGGAAGGAACAATGTTAAAGAAGGAGAAAGGGAGGGAAGGGGAGACGCTTCCCTGCCAGCCATTTAGTGGGGGCAGCATTCTGTCTGGGGTGGGTGGGGAGGTTCCAGGGGCCCACATAGGGATTGTGATGGGCATGGGGCGATATGGTGGGTTCCGAGGGGTGGGCCACTCTCGGAGAATGTGGGACCGATGTTTAATATCTGTCCCCTGTTCCAGCCCCTCGGTTACAACTCCAGGCCCTGAGCAGCAGATCCAGAGTGACCCCTCTCTTAGGCTGCTACTGATGAACGGCAGGTCGGTTTGTAACAAGGCCCCCCTGATTTCAGATTCCATCTTAGGGGGCAAGCCGACCTAGCGTGCATCACTGAAACCTGGCTGAGACCAGAGGATGGTGTACCTCTATCAGAAATGTGTCCAGCTGGGTTCGGTGATTGGCATCAGCCTAGGATTGAGGGAAAGGGCGGTGGCATTGCCATTCTAGTCAGAGAGTCTTTGTGAGTCGCCAGGGCCACTGTTCCACAAGTTCCGGGCTGTGAAGCTCTGCCCCTGCGATTGGGTCAGTTGCGAGTCTTACTCCTGTACCTGCCCCCTTGCAGGGTAAGGGACTTTGGTGTTCAAGGAATAATGACGACTCGCATTTAGAAGTGAAATAAAGGTAAAGGTAAAGGTTTCCCTTGCTCGAAAGCCAGTCATATCTGACTCTAGGGTGCAGTGCTCATCTCTGTTTCTAAACTGAAGAGCCAGTGCTGTCTGCTTCTTCAAACGTTTCCATGGTCATGTGGCAGGCATGACTAGACACCGGAGCGCACGGAATGCTGTTACCTTCCCACCGAAGTGGTCCCTATTTATCTACTTGCAATTTCTTGCTTTCGAACTGCTAGGTTGGTAGGAGCTGGGATGAAGACGGGAGCTCATTTCCATCCTGCAGTACTCGGGAATTGAACTGCTGACCTTCCGCTTCCCAGTCAGCGTCTTAGCAACTTGAGCCACAGCTCTTTCTTGGTGGGGTTTGAACACAGTTTGGATGGGGCAAAACTTGGAGTTATATACAGTATAAACAGTTACAGTAACAATAATAAACAATGCCAATTGGCTAACAAGGTGTGCACACATTTTGATCCACTTATTTGCATAAGAAAGATACATTTTGCTCCTGTCAATTATAATATGCGCGCCTCTCAAAATCTCGCGAAACTATGCTGTCTGGTGAGATTTTGTAGATGTCAAACAGAGACGCTGTTTGACAGCTAGGAAAGCACGGGAACATGGCAGTTTGAATCACCTTGACAGTTACATACACAGTTATAATACATAACATTCCTCTCCCCCTAGGTAGAAACAAAATCCTTTAACCAGGAAGGCGGTCTAGTTTCCCTTTTTGGTCGGACGCTCGGTTGAGCCGGTTCAGGGGCTCGTAGGATGGGCAATCCGGCTGAAGTGAGGGATTTACTAGAGGGAGAGGATTGTAAACCCAAATCAAAGCCCCATTTGTCAGATGGAGGAGCAGGGGATCGCTCAAAACCAAAATCTAATGCTGGGGGTGATAAGGACAACTGAGAGTCCCTCCTATGTGTACTAAGAGTGGAGGGCAACTCTAAACAATAGTGGTCATTATTAATAAAGGAGTCCAGAGTGCTAGGCTGGGACAGTGTGGGAGTACACATGGCCGGAGTAGAGGAGCATTCCACAATTCCCCCTTGAAATCGGTCCCTAGAACACACTTCTGAGTAAATGTTAGTTGGCTGCTGACTATTACCTCTGCCCCCTGGGTTTAAATGGGTGGGGGCCAACCCTAATGTTGAGTGTCTGTATTCGTCCTGTGGGTCCAGTATTCTGGGTCTCAATTGACCCGTGTGCCTCCTCCAGATCAGACCAGTGGCTGTTTTGATTCTGTAAGAAACAGGAATAGTTTGATCGATCACTAAACCAGGAACCCATGTAGGACCACCAGCTGCATAATTGCGGCAATGTACAGGGTCTCTGGGTGAGAAATCTTTCTGGTGTTGGATCACTATATTTGTGTATTTTTGCCCTTGTCCTCCAACCTAGAGGGATCCAATCTGTCCAGCAAGGATGACAGTTTCCTTCGCTGGAGCAATTCAGCAGGGGAGAGCCCTGAGGCAAGGGGGGCGTGAGCCTATACGTAAAAAGGAACTGACATAACTGGAGCTCCAGATCCCCTTCCCCCATGCTCCGAAGTGCATCCTTGGTTGTGTGCACCTGCCGCTCCACCTGGCCATTGGTGGCAGGATTGAATGTGGCGGCAGTGATGTGTCTAATTGCATTCTTTTCCATGAAGGATTGGAATTTTGCAGATGTGAACGTAGATGCATTGTCGGACACCAGCACATCTGGAAGTCCAAATGCAGCCAACAGCCTCCTTAGGTGCATTATCGTTGTGGCTGAAGTGGTATTGGGCATTCTAATCACTTCCAGCCACTTGGAGAATGAATCTACAACCAACAAAAATAGGACTTCCCTAAATGGACCTGCAAAATCTATGTGTAACCTGGACCACGGGCCCCTGGCAGAGTCCCATTCCCGAGAGGGAAGGTAGGATTGCTCTGGGTGAGAGCATTGACAGCTGGCACAAGTGCCGACCATCTGTTCTATGTCTCGGTCCAGTTGAGGCCACCAAAAGTAGCTATGGGCTAGGGCTTTGGAACGTACAATTCCTGGGTGACTTGTGTGACCACCCGCTGGCCCCATAGAAGGCAACCTCATTCCACAGACAATTCCAAGTGTTTGTGGTGGAATGCTTTGAATTCCTCGGCTAGAGGAGAGATGGGCCAGCCTTTTTGTACCCAAGATATGATTTTAGATAAAACCATATCCTTGGCCGTGGCTTTAGCTATATCGGAAGGGATGACCGGGGGTGAGTCGAATCATAAGCACTTGGTGATCGCTTTCAATCTCGCAATCTGGTTCCCCGACCCCTGGCAGTGGAGAACGTGACAGGGCATCAGCATGGCTGATGTTCTTGCCGGGCCTGTGCACTAGGGTGAAATCATATGCATTTAAGAAGATTGCCCAGCGCAACATTCTTGGGGATAGTATTTGTGGTGTGGACTTCCCGTTTACAAAAATTCCAAGGAGGGGCTTGTGTTCAGTCATGATGGTAAAAGGCCTCCCATAGAGATAATCATGGAATTTCTTAGTGCCTGCCACGATTGCCAACGCCTCCCTGTCAGTCTGAGTATAATTTTTCTCAGGTTTTGATAGGGAACGGGAATAAAATGCTACAGGGGCTTCCCTCCCGTCATTTAACACATGGCACAACACAGCCCTGACTCCCACAGGGGATGCATCACACACAAGGACAACCCTTTTGTTGGGATCAAAATGAGTTAACACAGCATCCAAAGACAGTAGTCTTTTAAGCTCTTGGAATGCTTTCTCCTGGCAATGGCTGATGCAATGGTTCGGTAACTGAGGCTTTGCGATGGAGGAAAGCATGATAGAAGTTTAACAGTCCTAAAAATGATTGCAATTCAGCTTTACATTGTGGCCTGGGTGCATTCCGCACAGCCGTTACCTTGGTGTCTGAGGGGATAATACCTTGAGGTGTAATCCTGTACCCCAGGAACTCCACCTTCCGTGCCAAAAACACACAGTTGTCCCTTCTGAGACTTAGACCAGCCCGCTCGAAACATGTCAGTACTCTATCGAGCCTGGCCGCTAGTTCGACGGTGTCCTTAGTAGTGATCAGGACATCGTTGAAGTATGGCAGGACTCCGGGCAACCCTTTTAAAATACGTTTTACAAGAGATTGAAATATTCTGCGGGCCGCATTCACCCCGAACTCTAGTCTGGTCACCTTAAATGCCCTCTTACGTGTGACTATGGTCTGGGCTATGGCAGCGACAGGAGTCACAGTTAACTGTTGGTAAGCCTGGGCAAGGTCAAGTTTTGCAAAGCAGTTTCCTACAGGCAAGGAGGCAAGAAGGTGGCTTACCACAGGCACAGGATATGCGTTTGGGCGAATAGCTTTATTGATTGTGCATTTATAGTCCGCGCATATCCTGACCTCCCCGTTGTTTTTCAAAATCGGTGTCTCCCACTCTGTGGAGTCCACTGGCACTAGGATGCCCTGCCCCACCAGTTTGTCCAGCTCAGCTTCTATCTTCTCTTTGAGGGTAAAGGATACCCGGTGTGGTTTCATCCGGATGGGCCAGGTGGCAGGGTCAAGTTCAAAGTCAACAGGGGGCCCTTTGTCCCAGCCTAAACCCTCAGGATGTGCAGCACAAACATCCTAGATAGGGTCAGAGTCTATTGCATGAATGCCAGATAGCTGGATCTCCAGGGGCTTAAACCACTGAGTCCCAATAAGATTGTTAGTACCTTATTTAACCACAACCAAGGGCAAAGTGGTGCATATATTTTTAAAACTAGCCAAGAATGTACCCACCCCCAGGACTGGAATCTGGAAACCCTGCACATCCCGGAAGGGAGACTTGAGGGATTTAAGCTTGGGCCGAGAGGCTGGGGGAATCCTCAAAAACTCCCGCTGTGGAATTATAGAAAATGTAGTACCTGAATCCACCTCCATTCTGAAGGGGCATCCTGAAGGTTCAGGTCGGCATAGAAACGCTCACTGACGCTGCCCACTTGGCACAGATCTGGTTCGGGTGACACTTTGGTGATGGACGCGTTGTGGCGATGACCATGCTTGGACTCAGGCGTTGAAGGTCTCCACTTTCGTTGCCGGCATACCTTGGCTATGTGCCCCTTCCACGGTGCGGAATGGACACTTCTTGCGGTCATGCCAGGCCCCGCAGCCATTGCACTTATGAAGGAATTTCTTCTCCTGATCGTCGTGGTGCTCTTGGCGCTTCCATTGAACCACTCGGACTTCACCCTCTATGTCGCTGGACTCCAAGGAAGAGGTGGAACAGGAGATGAGGATGAGCATCGGTGAGCTTGCACGGCTGAGCCGGTGGCACTGGTAGTGGAGTGGCGATGCTGGAAATGCTTCACCCCAGACCGTGCGGCCTCAAGACACTAATGCCTCTTCAAGTACGGCCTTGAATGTTAGCATCTTCCTGACCATGAGGCGATGTTGAGCATCTTCAACCCTCATGCCAGCCAGCAGACGGTCTCGGAGTGCTTCTTTGATGTTGTCCCACTTGCACGGGGTGGCAGCAAGGCGAAGAGCGGCAGCTTATTCGGCAACGGATTCACCAGGGAGCTGCTCCCTTCTGTGAAAGGCCACCCTGGCCTCCAGTTGTAGGTACTTCCTCAGTGCTGACAGGATCTCAGCGAGTGGCACCTCATCCACATCCCGAGGAAGAACGAGGTGGATGGCCAGCTCAAGCATCTCAGATCCGCACTGTGCGAGGAAACAGGAGCGCTTCTGGTCTTCATAGCGTGGCGGAACCAGCGTTTGTAGTCTGCCCATTTCTCTGGATGAGCTGGGTTGAATGGGACGATGTTGCTGCCTTGTGGGGACGCCATCCCATCCTCGTCACCAGTTTGGTGTTCAAGGAATAATGATGACTCGCATTTAGAAGTAAAATACAGCTCTTTATTGGTGGGGTTTGAACACAGTTTGGATGGGGCAAAACTCAGACTTATATACAGCATAAACAGTTACAGTAACAATAATAAACAATGCCAATTGGCTAACACGGTGTGCACACATTTCGATCCACTTATTTGGATAAGAAAGATACATTTTGCTCCTGTCAGATTATAATATGCGCGCCTCTCGAAATCTCGCGAGACTACGCTGTCATTTTCATGTATATCTTCATTATAGTGATTCTAAGGAAGATCCGTCTGAATTGAAAAGTTGAATGCAACCGGGACAGATTTGTTCCTTGATCCTTTGATATGCATGGACTATATTGATTATTGAAGAAATTATTTTGATAACTTTGAGAACGTTCAGTTTATATTATGAGACTCTAAGAGATTTGTACTTTTACAATGCCACAAGAGAGCCTGCATCTTACCATTGAGTTATTTACATTGTTGATTACATTGAACATTTTCGAAATATGATGTTGAATATTTCTTGAAAAATTGATAGATGGTTTTGGAATATACATTTTACAACCTGGAGACTGTTTGCCAGTACTTTATTCGAACATATTAGACGTTGAATTATTATAATCATTACACTAGTTTTGAGTTGCCTCGGACGGTTTCCCCCTTTGTCTTCGTAATACTCACATGCAACAATACTGGTAACTGTGAATCTGTCTCTGCATTGTTGGAGGCATACCATTTTAGCACATGAAGTTTAGGTATGAAGTCATTCAAATTGATCAACAGTTTTTGGTGTGTACTTTTTCATGATAGCCATCAACTGGACAATCACTTCTGTTGCTGCAGCAAAGGTATTGTAGTGAATATGGTTTTTTTACCCTATTATACCTAATTGACTTTATTCTGTATCCAGATTGAGGAACTTACAAGCAACCTTCCCCAACTGCAGTCACTCTCCAGTAGTACCTCATCTGTGGACAGTGTTGTCAGTTCAGAGATTGCCAGTCCACCATCCAAGAGGAAGGTGGTAACCAAAGTCCAAGTAAATGCAAAGAAGGCTTTACTGAAATGGGTGAAGTACACAGCAGCAAAGTAAGTAAGCAGTGAATGAAATAATGTGGTAAAAAGATATTCCAAGGAGATAAATAAAAACTGAAGGAGGAATTATCCATATAAAAAGAGGAATCATATTAAAAACATTAAATTGTTGAATGATTTAATAAATAATATTCTAATCTAGGAGTGTCTAACCCAATGTTTCCCAACATTTTGTTTTTGGAATTCAATTCCCAGAATCCTAAGTCAATCACCAGAAGAACTGATCAGCCAGTATACTGACTTAAGCTTCTGGGAATTGAAGTCCAAAAACAAAAGGTTGGGAAACACTGGTCAAACCAAGATAAAGGTAATGGTCACCCTTGCTCGAAAGCCCGCCACATCCGACTCTAGGGTTCAGTGCCCATCTCTGTTTATACCCCAAAAGCCAGCGCTGTCTGTGTCTACATAAGTTTCCATGGACATGTGGCAGGCATGCCTAGGAGTGCAAGGAACACTGTTTATTTTCCCAGCAAAGTGGTGCAATTTGCAAGGTCTAAATAAACTTTCCTTCGAATTGACAATATACCTTCCATAAGTCTTGACGTAGCTGTTCAGCAACCAATTAATGGAATCATCTTTAGTTGCAGTTAGTGTTTAGATTTAGCCATAAAGATTCCTAACAAACATAACATCAAGTTTGTAGCTTTAAAGTAGCCTACAGAAATAGGTACAATATTGTGTATCTGCTTTATTTATAATTTTAGGAGGCAGTAGCATGAATCAAACATAAAATTGACATAAAAATGTAAATACAATCAAGTGAAGAACATGCATTGGTGATCTACCAGCTTATCTTTTCAAAATCTTACTAATTGTGTACTGATGATTGGTACTGTGATTTTACTTTTGAAGTTTCAGTAATAACTTTGTTCTTGACTACTCTTAACCAGAAAAAGATGATAAGAAAAGGGGGAGGAGAGGATGAGCAAAACTTTGGAGCACTAAATCAACTATCTAAGATTGTCTGTAAGGAACATATGAAACCTAAAGACACTGTTAGCCAGTTTGTGTCTGCTTTGTGTCTGACCTAGAATGCAACTGCCTGGGATCATAATAGTGCTGATGCAATAATAATTTTGGATACTTAATAGTTAAAAACTAATGTAGATTTCCTTGACATTTTCTAAGTACTGCTTCTATAACAAAGTGGCCATTTTATATGACACTTTTGCATAATTAGAGTGAAATTACTTCAACGAAATAAATAGCAGATAATAGGTTTCCCTTACTCAAAGGCCAGTCATATCCGACTCTAGGGTTCAGTGCTCATCTCTGTTTCAAAGCCGAAGAGCCAGCGCTGTCTGCTTCTGCAGACATTTCCGTGGTCATGTGCAGGCATGACTAGACACTGGAGCGCATGGAATGCTGTTACCTTCCCACCGAAGTGGACAATAAATAGTATGAAATTGAATATCAGTCAGTAATGTCAAGTTATTGCAACAAAGTTTGAATGAGTGAGTGGGAACTTTGTTTACACACAATACAATACACACAATAATATTTCAATTGTCTGGGTCAATTACAGTGAATGCAGTTAATTCAATTGTCTTTTCTTCCATTGTGCTGCAGTGTTTTTTTCTGAGTTAAATTCACTAAATGTTACTATTCAGAGGCAAAACAAAGAAGCCTACTGGGGTCAGGTAGCCTGCGTCAATTGCATATAAAATGAGAGTTCACAGAAATAAGAACTGAATTAAAAATACAATGGCATTTAAATAATAATATATGTTGATGAGCAGCAGATATAGTTTCTGCCCAAAAGTCTGCACCAGAGACATAGTACGACAGAAATGAAAACTAAAGTGCCAAGTTTGAACAGTTTGTTACAAAGGTTTTTATTTATTTATTGTTAAGGCAAGCTGGAATTGAAGTCAAGGATTTTGGACAAAGCTGGAGGAGTGGTGTTGCCTTTCATTCAGTTATTCATGCTATTCGTCCAGAACTTGTGGACTTGGAAAGGGTGAAAACAAGATCTAACAGGGAAAATCTGGAAGAGGCTTTTACAATTGCAGAATCAGAACTAGGAATCCCAAGACTCCTCGATCCTGAAGGTAGTCTTTAGTTCTGTCCCCACTAGTCCATTATTATTTGTACTTCTAGATGTCCCTCTTTTCCTTCCTTCTTAAAGAAGTCTTTCATTCTTTATTTCTCTTTATTTCTTACATAGAAAGCCTCCTCGAAGATTGTGATATTTTTCAACCACAATCGGGCGTACTCTGCTAATGGCAATCTTGTGTTGCCAGCTAATCTTTTTCACACTAGGTCAAGCAAATGGAACTGCAGAATGAACTCACCAAAAGGTGCCTTCATTTTGGCAGTTTCATCATCTGGCCTAGACATGGAAGAAGAACTTTTTTCATTCTTTTAAAAAATATATATATATATTCATCAAGGACTATAATGGTCCCAACATTTTATAAAATGATATTGTTGTGTATGTAACTGAATGTAATGCTTATAACTGTTTGTAATTAATATTGGGATCGGGTAATCCTCCATTTTGTGTTCTTTTCAGAACCAAGCTCTTGCGGGACTTGGGTTCCTGCCTATTCTACATGAGATGCAAGAAGGCGCGATAATCTCGGGTCACTCCATTATCACCTCACTGTTCTCCCAACTAATCCACTTGTTTCCCGCCCGAATGTATCTTTCCAAATATTGTATATAAAGGCGCTGCTGCGCCATTGTTCTCCATGTTCAGGTCCCAAAATAAAGTTGTGTTTGGCCCTGTTATGCTGGCTGTTGCGTATTAACTCCAGAACATCAAATATATTTAATATTAATTTTTTCTTCCCTCCTTCTTTTAGATGTGGATGTGGATAAACCAGATGAAAAATCAGTGATGACCTATGTAGCCCAGTTCCTGAAACACTACCCAGACCCTCATAATGCAGCAAATGAAGCTCAGGAAACAGATGTATGTTCTTAATTATATAGTGTATAGACACTAGCTTGCTCGATGAGCATGTTGTTCCTTTCCTTTTCAAAACACTGTTGGGTTAAAGAGCCGCCAGTGATCATTTGAATTAATGGGCTGTCTGTTGTAATTTTAGAAATGTAACATGCTACCATGGAGGTAGAAAGATTCAGAAATAAAACCTATTTAGTTCAGTGGGACATTATTTCCAAGCACTATGTCTGGAACTGCAGCCCAAGTAAAATATAACTACAAGATGCCGAGTTGATTGTTTTTCATATTGTCAAGATCACCTGCCCTTGCTAATTTACTCTGGTTTGTCTAGAAACCTCTTTCCACCATGTGTTTTCTCCCCCTTAAGCTGGCCTAACAGCAAGTAATCTTTCATTTGGCTTTTAAACCTGGTCATACTGTCTTTCAGTTGGCAAGGGCTATAAATGTTACTAGTGAGGAAATCTGTTCATCTTCTCAGAAGCAGCAGGACAGAGAAGCTTCATCTGGTGTTTTCTAGCAATAATTCACTGAAATGGATTAACCCCTCTATGTCTTAAGACTGACTATGATCCAGTGTAAATAATGGGCAGAATCTTTTTTTTTCCTCCCAAACCCTGCCTATTTTTAAATATTCCTGTCTCTTTAGTACAGGGGTTCCCAACCTTTTCAAGCTGGGAGCCAGGTCAGCTTTGAGGGCTGGATGGCCATTTTGTCCTGCCTACAAGATGGGGGTGGCCATTTTGTCCCAACAGCTTCAAAGGGGCAGCCATTTTGTTTGTTGAATGCCCATGGAGGGGTGGGAGGGCCACATGCATTGGCACTGTGTTCCAGATCTGGCCCACAGGCCTTAGGTTGGGAACCCCTGCTTTAGTACATATCTTAACCTATAAAACCAAGTGTTCACCGTTGGAATGGGCTATGGGCTGCTATACGTCGCCTTACTTACCCGTTCCCTCCCTTCGAGAGCACGGGCTAAGTGCCTACGCAGGTCAACGAATGGTTTAAAAAATCGCGATTGGGGCATCAGCCCCACTAACGGCAAGAAACGTAAAGAACTTCACGTCCCGAAAGTCCTTGCGCCGCGCCGCGCCAGAGCCAATCAGGCTGAGAGGCTCTCGCACGGAGCAGCGTTCGAACACGCGCCGCAGCCAATCAAAAAAAAAGGATTTTAAAAAAACGCAGCACAAACACAAAGCACCAACACATTATTACAAGCCCCAGCGTCCTGCGCGCAATGTGCGAGCAGAACGAGGAGGCAGCCGGCGCGCAAAAACAAAACTAAAAAAAAACCGCCTCCGCAACCATTCAACCCCACGGGCGAGCCAGCATGGCCCGGGGGGGGGGAGAACCCGCCGCCGCTACTCTTCCGTTCGAAGGGCCGGCGCACGAAAAATAACAGTTAAAAAAAAGCCCACCGCCGAGCCAGCATGGCCCGTGGGGGAAACCCCCCCCCCACCGCCACCATGGCCCTTCCGATCGAAGGGCCAGCCGGCGGGCCAAAAAAACGAGAAACAAACAAAAAAATAATGCACCCCCGGCCGCCGCTGCCCTTCCCTTCGAAGGGCCAGCCACAGCACCAAAACTTAAAGCAAAAAACCCACCCCCCCACCCCCCGCAACTGCCCTTCTTTCCCACCGGGCAAGCCAGTATGGCCCGCGGGAAAAAAGAATGAACACCCCACTGCCTCTGCCCTTCCTTCCCATGGGCCAGCAAGTATGGCCCGTGGGAAAGAAAGCCTCCCCGCAAATGCCTATCCTTCCCACGGGCCATCCAGCATGGCCCATGGGGAAAAAAAACATCCCCGCAATTGGCCTTCCTTCCCACGGGCCATCCAGCATGGCCTGCGAGAAAGAAAGCCACCCCCACACACACACACACTTGAAAAAACACAAACAATCACAAAACAAAACCATTCAAAAACACACCAAAACCAAAACAATAAACACACAAACAGCCAAATATGAAGAAGATAAACACACACATACACCCCCCAAAAAGAATCAACCCCCAACCCCTCCCCCCCAAAAAAACCCCACATACCTGACAAAAAGACGTCTTCCTACTACGAGAACCAGAACACAAATGAGAAAGAGGAAACTTACAGCTCAAAAGCTCAACACCACCACCCAGTGGCCAAAACAAAAACAAAATTCTACAATATTTAAAACATAATAATTCTAAATTTAATAACATAATTTATACAAACATTCAAAAAAAAACCACACTAATCTCAAAAATTACCAAAATAAAGCCACTTTTCACTATGAAAAACCAAAACAAAAAATAAGGAACATTTTAAAAAACAAAATTAAATTTAAAAATAAATAATATTATTCAAAAAAAAATACACCACCATTTAAAACAGCACATCACCATTGCTTCAACAAATAAACGAAAGCCTTTAGTATCCAACATGATAGGACACACTCCCTCAGACAGCTTTGGGGGCCGGATGGACATTTTGCCCTTCCTCCACTACATGGCACTTCCACGTGTGGTGCAGGAGTGTTTATTAAAAAAAAAACCCCAAAAAGGCATTGTTTTATTTTTAAAAAAAAACCCCAAAAAAAGCCCGGCATCGCCGGGCAACCCATGCTAGTATATGTATAAAAAGAACAAAACAACATTACTGTTTGTTTCTGAATAGATCGATGTTTCAGCTTTTAATATTCTTCTAGTAAGAGCAGTTTACTACAGGAGTGCTTTTCTGGGACATTGATTTGACAAAAGATAAAAGTATGAAGCTGTGGTTAGAAAGATGCATTTGCTGAGCGAATCATGATGATCAAATGCACTGGAGGCAAATAGTGTCCTTGTATAGACTTGCCTTACAGTTCTCTTTCCTGATGTTTGAGCCCAAACATTTTTCTTTATGAACATGTGTAATTCCCTCTGTGCAACGGATGAGAGTGCAGAAAACAACTATCACGACAGACAGGAAATTGTAAAATGCAAGATGTATTCTGCCTCCAGATCTACAAAGTTAAAAAAAAATGTACCGTATTTTCCTGCATATAAGACGACTGGGCATATAAGACGACCCCCAACTTTTCCAGTTAAAATACAGAGTTTGGAATATACTTGCCGTATAAGACTACCTCTCTTCCAATGCACACCAAATAAAAATTAACCCACACTCAACCCGAAGACGCGCAGCCCTCCGAGTCGAATGGGCAGGTTCTGGTGGAGAGCCAATCCACGCTCACGTTTTCCTCCTCGAGGTACAGGAAGATGTGTGCAGCTTGCTTCCCCTTGCTTCATACTCCCCGCACAGAGCAGGGACTCGTCCGCGGCACCCCCCACCATATGCGCCGGACATATGAAGCAAGGGGAAACAAGCTGCAGTTAAGTACCTGTCCTATAAGACGACCCCCGACTTTGGCACAGATTTTTCGGGGTTAAAAAGTAGTCTTATACGCCAGAAAATACAGTAAATAGACTTTTTGAAATAATACATCTGTAGCGATTCACTAATGGCCAGTATGTTTGAACATAAAATCATGAATTGGGCCAAAGTGTCAAATCTGTATCATTTTAGTATGCAGTCCTCTTCAAATAGTTTCCCTTTCATAATTTCATCTTATTTTGTACTGTTGACACCTCTCATTACGCAGTTTCTTTTTCTGAAGATCCAGGCTGTCCTCACCTGTGACAATGCATTTTTATATCATTCTTCAACAGCTGATTCTTGATGGCTTTTATAGTTTAGTTGCAAGTGTACCATGGAAAGCACAAATGTGAGCTGTTACATAGATGGAATGGAGGTCTGTGATGCTGTGCAGTCATATCTCTCCAGTCACCCATTCATTCACTGTCATCACTTACAAACCTACATACAGTACATGCATACGTATATACACTGTATTTATGTGTCAGTTTCACCATCAGTCTCCCAGGATCTTCACTAAGCCTGCTTTTTAAACAATAATCCCTTTGTCTGTCTGTCCTTAATGCCTGCCTTCTGTACTTAATCAGAATGAAACAGTTAAGTAGTGAGTTGATTGGTAAGCTAAGCAGAGGCAGAGTGATGTGCACAAATGATATAGGTATGGGAGAAGTGAAGAGAGGAAGGTTGCTGTGATAAAGAAGGTCTTCCCTTCTTTACTGTTTCTTGTTTTTTGCTTCCTTGGTATTAGACAATGGCAATCCATGCTAGCGGGGGGGGGGCATTAGAAACCTGCTATCTGGCTCTTTTCTGTGTTTCATCTATAACAGGGGTCCCCAAAATATGGCAAACTGGCCGGATCTGGCCTGTGGCCTCTAATAATCTGGCCCATGCCACCCTCACCTCTCCTGGAAGCAGAAGTAAAATGCGCCCACACATGCACAAAACGCTGCCCTAAATGCACCTGTGGCTGTCATAAACGCATTTACGACAGCCGTGGGTGCATTTCTCGTAGCATTTTGCACATGCACGAGTGCGTTTTACTTCCAGTGGAAGCCATGTGACCGGCCCACAGCCCAAAATGTTTGGGCACCCCTGATCTAGAAGCACCACTGCTCTACTAAGACAAGACATAGAAGTGACAAAGTGATGGAGAGGTAAATAAAAGACATCACAAGCACAAGCCTCCATCTCCTATTCAGGAATGTAAGATTCCTATTTTATGTGCCATTTGTGAGTTGGATACAAATAATGCTTACTAAAATAATGCTAAGTAGAAGATTCTGAAATTTGGTAAGTTTATTTATTTTTCTTTATATGAAATACACTTTTAATATTTATTTTTAATAAAGCTAATAAATGCAGCTTTTAATTAAAAATGCTGTGCATATAATAATTTTTACAACTGTTTCCCCATATTAATAGGATGGGAAACGGGGACAGAGAACATTGTGTAACACATATACTTTATGCCCATAAATCTTGAAAGTAGTAAAGTGAAGCGGCTGGGGTGTTGCAGTAGCGATAAAGGAGGAAAACACTCCCAAAGCAAAAGTCAATGACGGCGTGTAAGAGTTTTAATGCAGTTGTATTGTATTCTACGTGTAGTAGGTCACTATGCTGCATACAAAAGCAGTGCAATCACTCGGTTCCAGTAGCACTTATTCAATGCATAAGTAGATAGAAAACTAGAAAGGCTGTATAAAAAGTCTCATCTTAAACTGTGTAGCCCGGTGAGAGTGACTGCGCTTAAATGAGAATGTAGACTTCTAGGCGATGTCCTTCCGGTATTCGGACATTTCGAAGACTTTCTCAAGCGTCTACAATATAAAATACAATGCAAAATATAGCTCTTGGTCTCTGTACATGTACATGTTCATTACATAAGAATAATAATAATGCAATGCAGTTCGCAACATAGAACTGAAATGTAATATGGTATACAGTATCTAACATAGATTATAAGTAAATCATGGGTAAATCAAGACTGGATCGAGCATTTTGTGCCTGAAAGGGCAAATATATGTTCAACATGAATCTAAGGCAATAAGTCATAAAGTGCTCATATCGATCCATAATTACATATAGGTCCGCGACAGAGCGAGGTGAACATATAGATAAATAGTGAAAGAGATACATACCTAAATGTATATGTGTATATATTTCTCGCCCGTTTCGCACCTCTTAAAGTCTTATGTCGTGTGCTCACGTTATGTGTGTAAGAAATTCTTTTCTTTATATAATTTAATTTCCACTCACTCATGTGTGGTAAATTAATGCTGTAGTCAGGCAAATCTCTATAGGCCTGTGTGGAAAATTGCTATACAAGGTGGTAAGTAGCTGTTCTGCAAGGAGAACCACTGCCCTTAAGGGGGCCTGTGACTGGAACATGGTGGCAATAGTATATACAACCAGATAGAATTTATAGAAAGGATGAAAGTTCCCAATCTGTATTTAAACCATGTGGTGTTAAGGTATTAAACCGGTGAATATAGAAGGCTTCTCTTTGTAGCAGGACCTTTTCAATATTCTTGATGTTATATTTGTTTGGAACGATAGTTTCCAGCACGATGATTTTGAGGTCCCCTAGTTTATGCTGTTTGTTCAAAAAATGGTTGACAAGAGGTGCTGTGATATTCCGGTTCCTAATCCGCGAAAGATGTTCGCCCAAGCGTATTTTAAGAGGGCGACTCGATTGTCCCACATAGCCCAGTTGACATGGACAGATTATCATATATACAGTGTCTTTCGAATTGCAATTGGAGAAGGAGGATAGTTCTAAGGTATAATCACTTGATGGTATTTTGATTGTTTTAGCACATATCATGTGAGCGCAGTATTTTACAATGTCCGCAGCGATGGTGTCCTGTGAAGGGAGTGGGTCGTCTGTTGTGTGGGGAAGAGATGTCTGCTCGAGAAAGGAGGTTGGAAAGTGACTGAGTTTTCCTGAATCCTATCAGTGGTTTTTGCTGGCACCCCGGTATCGTGTCCAATATATGCCAGTGCTTGTTGATGATACGTTTAATTTGGTTAGCCAATGGGGTGTAGTCTAAAGACCAAAACAATCTTTGGTATGGTTTCGTTTGATCCGTGTGTCTTTTAAACAGGGAATTCCTAGTGCGTGAGTCAGCTTTAGTCCGTGCATTTGCAATTATTTGTTCTGGATATCCTCTCCTGGCAAGAGTGGTCGAAATATCTTTAGCTGCAACTCTATAATCAAAATCCTTCGAGGAGTTCCTTTTGGCTCTGAGGAGTAGACTATACGGTATATTGGTTTTTAAATGATGTGGATGGTATGATCTGTATTGTAAGTAGGCGAAACGGTCTGTTGACTTATGATACAATTTGGTCTGTATCCGATTGTTTTCAATATACACTGTGAGGTCCAAGAAGGCTAAAGATGTGCGGTCCATCGTGTATGTGAATTTAAGTTGGTTGTGAAGACTATTCATCCAAGTACAAAAGTTGTCTATGAGGGTGTAGTCTTTAAAAATGAAAAATAGATCATCAATGTATCTTTTATAGCAAATAATGTTGGTGAAAAAAGGATTAGTCCGTGGGTCTAAGATAAAGGTATTGTCAAAGCTACACATAAAAATGTTGGCTACTGATGGTTTTGAGCCCATGGAGACTCCTTGTGTTTGAAGAAAAAAAGAGTTATCAAACCTGAAAAAATTGCGCTCAAAGCATGTGTCTATGGGATCCAATAAAAAATGTGCAGATGGCTGATTGATGGAGTGAGTTTCTAATGCATGGGCAATAAGAGTGCGAGCTTCTCCTAACGGGATATTGGTATACAGAGAGGTGATATCCATGGTAAGGAGTACTGCCTCAGACGGCACCTGGACGTTTTCCAACATTTGAATAAAGTGAGTAGAGTCTTTTACATAAGATGCAGCATTGGTAGCAAACTTCTGTATATGATAGTCGATGTAAGTTGCTACTGGCTCTAATAGGGTACTGCTACTGGCTCTAATCAAGCAATTGTTTTGATGTCTTCCTAAGTCAGGATATACAGTGAGCTGGACACCTAGAAAAGGTGATGGAGCATGATGGATTTGTTTGCCAGACGTGTATACCAATATTAACACAATTATATCAGTGTTACCAGTTTCATAGATTCTGTCCTACAGAATCTTTTGATTTGTAGTTTGTGAAGTACTGAGAATTCTTTCCTAAAAAGCTCCAGTGGTTTAATTCATCTTGAGCTATTATTCTAGGGACCTCTAGCATAGAATTCTGGTCCAACAGGCTACAAGTCCTTAGGGCTATCTAGATTGTTCACCAGTCTATAAACCTCAGGAATTTGTAGGACATAGCCATAGCAATCATGGTAGTATGAAGCTGCTATAATTGTATAGCATAGATATACTGTACTCCAGAAAATCCTCCTGCTACATTTTGCAGTGATTACAGAAATGATGTAAAATTGCTGTGATTTCAAGATTAGTGTTGTTGTAACATGTCATCAAGTTGCTCCCAACTTACAGAAATCCTGTGAAAGATAGTATCCAAAAATATTGTGTTCTCAACAGCCCTACTCAGCTTTTAGAAATAAAAAGCCTCTGACCTTTAGGGAATCAATCCATATCATTTTTAGTCTTGCTCTTTTTCTACTACCCTCCACCTTTCCCAGCATTATTGTCTTTTCCAGAGAAATGTACCTTCTTATGATGTGACCAAAATAGGATAGCCTCTGTTTTATCATCTTTGTCTCCAGAGATAGTTTAGGCTTGTTTCTGTTGTATTATTTTGTACCACAGATATTACTCATGTTGTTTTCATTTCATGTTTTCATACTATTGTTTTCCACTTATATTAGCTATCAGGACATTCAATTGAATGGAAAAAGATTACCTGATCAATACTGTTGTTGTTATGTTCCATCAAGTTGCATCCAACTAGACAGAGTCAATAATAACAGAAGTCAAAATAGAGTGTGTAAAAAAAAATTCTGAAAGCCTGCTAATTTTTTCCATTAGTGTAGAAATATGATATCTCACAATATGGGGGTGCTGAATCCCTGTAGTATTTTTTTTCTGGGTTAACATTCATGTACTACAGTTGACAGGTCATATAAAACTTAAGGACAAGGCAAAAACCCTTTTATCTTTCTGTAAGTATTATCATATTGGGATGAAGGAGTAGAAAAGGGCAGTTGTTCAGTGCCAGATTAAGCCAACATGAGGCCTGTAGCAAATCATGTCAAGTGGTCCTTGCTTTGATTTAGGATACCTATAAAATAAAATACCACTAGTAAAAACAAACTAGTAAAAACAAACTTTTGCCTAATGTGAGATAAATTATATTGTACCATCTTCTTCTCAACTGTTGTATCAGTAAACAGCAGCAGGCAAACAAACAACACTACATAAGAATTGCAAGAAATAACACACCGCCACATGCCGTCAATTAAGCAAAAACCTATAAAACAAAACACAGTTCACATGTCCATCGACTCTGCCACTCAACACAAATTCACACTACTAGGAGTAGCACATAAAAAGCACATGCAGACAAAGACGGCTCCGCCTGCATGTACATCTTTACTCTTTGGTGCGCATTGAATGCTCCAATGAGGTGGCGGCAAGTCTCTCTGAGTGAACATTTTTAAAATATCCACACGAATGCATGGAATATTTAAATTTGGATTTTCATTCTAACTGAGCATGGGGGCTGGGGGGGGGGCAGGGATGCGGGGCCCATAGCATTTGCTACTCCTGCTATATAGCTGATCCGGCACTGCAATTGTTTCTAGGAGGAATTAATTGTACCAAGTTCTTGTCTAAAGAAAATATCACTGCTTGCCTCAAGATGTTGTCTCCCTGTGAAATTTCTGTCTACCTCCTCATGTCTTGTGGTTTCCAAAGGTTAAACCCACAGCTGAGGTTACTGCTGAGGTAACTGTTAGTATTTTGCAAACAAGATGCCAGGACCAAAAATCTTCTCTTCTATATATTTCTAACACTTTGTATTGAGCAAAATAGAAAACTGAACTACCAGATTTTTAAGAGCCCTGGTGGTGCAGGGGTCAAACTTCTGTATTTCAGCCAAAACTCAAACATAAGTTTGATCCTGACTGGGATTGAGGTTGACTTGGCCTTCCATCCTTCTGATGTCAGTAAAATGAGTACCCATCATGTTGGGGGTAAAGTCCTCTAATTACCAGAATGTGCACTAATCGTAATGGGAAAGTATATAAGTGTGATTGCTATTGGTACTGCTATTTTAGCAATTTATTTTCATTAAAAGGTATGTATACAAATGGAGCAGAATAGAGATGGGAAGAATGAAGTAGCTCTAACTCTCAAAATTAATGGGCACCTTTTTACCTACATTTCTCAATACATTTCTCTTTCTCTGCCGTTCTTTATTTTTTTTATTGCTCCTCTCTCCCCTCCTGCTATCCATTTTTCTTCATATTGCTAGGTGCCACGTCAAGCAATTTCATCTTTTGCTATTTCTAAACCTAAATACAAGGTAAGGGTTAGAAATACAGTGGATTGAAATTTAATCATTGGTTGACATTGCTATATATATGAAACATTTCATCTGGGCAAATAACCCATTTTCATATCATTTTTTTTGGACACTGTCACTCCAAATATGTATATGGAACAGAGGTCTGTTAGTATTTAATGGTATACTTTACCTGCTAGCTATCACTTAATATACCAAAGAACTTTACAGTGCAACATTTCTGGGTCAGAAGAATTGGCCAGCTCTATGCAGTGTTTCCCAATCTTTGTTTCTTGATCTTCAATTCGTAGAAGCTTATGTCAGTTCCCCAAAGCACTGATCAGCCAATGTACTGACTGAAGATTTGGGGAATTGAAGTCCACCAGTGTTCCGTGGAACATATTTTGGGAAATGCTTAGAGCAGGGATTCTCAACCTGCAGCTCATGGGCTGGATGCGGCCTGTGGTGCCATTTTATGTGGCCTTGTGGTGGAGGAAGGGCAAAATGGTCATCTGACACCTGAAACTGTCTGAGGGTGTATGGCCATGCTCTCAGCTTAAAAAGGTTGAGAACTGCTGGCTTAGAGGGTGCTCAGATGTTCTTGCAATGCTATTCATTCCTTGGTGAGGCTCCTTCTTTGTAGAGCAACTATTCTATGATCGCCCTAACAAACAGAGCAAATAATAACGCAACACTGTTTAAAATAGACATAGACTAACATTCCACCCTGAACACACAGATCTCAAACTGCCGACTTACTAGCCTTCCAGCTAACAAGGCGAGCTTCTTAACCACTGAGCCATCACAGCCCCTTGATAAAAGTGATCCAGTGGGACTCTTTGGACCTGGAAAAAAAAGGGGTGGGGGTTAGTTAGAAATATTCTACTCCCTAAAATTTGCTGCATTTTATGTCATCCTTAGCCTTATGCAGCATAATTTGATAGCAACAGAATTTCAATCATTGTTTTATTAAACTGCCATTGTTTTGTTAAACTCCTAATTGTCCATGTTTAGTCTACCTTTGAACCGATTCACAACATTTAAATGGCAATACTAAAGTATTAAAACAAAAGTAGAAGCAAAGCACAACTTGGAAAAAGAACCTTAGATAGAAAACACTCAATTCAATAACATGCCACACTTTATAAAATAAAAACAGATGGTGGTCAAATTCTCTCTTGAATGCTTCCAGTGTTGGCGTGCTCACCACCTCTTGGCTCCACTGTTGTACTGCTCTAATCACTAGGAAGATTATCACAGATGGAACATCATTCTATGGCAGTGGTTTCCAGCCTTTGGATCCCCTGGATGTTCTTGGACTACAGCTCCCTGAAATCTTGGCCAGTACAGCCAATGGTGAAGGCTTCTGGGAGTTTTAGTCCAATAACATCTGGAGAGCCAAGGTTAGGAACCAGTGTTCTATGGGCTATGAGTAACATGCAATCACATTATTCAAAATATGCACCAAAGCTCTGAAGGGCTCTGATCAGGGGCAGGATTCCACACCATATACTTAGCTCCTGAAACAGAAAGATCTGTATTGCAACAAATGATGTGTAAGAAAGGAACAGACAGTGCAGTTGCAATGAATTGTCTCAAGTCTGCTTTTGAATTTCATCCAGGTTTGATGTGGACAGAAAGCCCTAAGGAAACAGGTGTCAACTACAAATACTCTTCGAAAAATGTACTGGTCTTGTCATGAGGTGTTTCTTACATTGTTATGATTTATACTTTTTAAAAGTGTGATTTTTAAAATTTGGTTTTATTTTAAAATTGTTACAGAAAGAAGACAGACTAATGCTAAGGGACTTGAAAATTTGGGTAGAACAGTTTGAAAGAGATTTGACAAGGACACAAATGATGGAAGCAAGTTTGCAAGAGAAATACCAGGTAATGCCACATATTTTTTTTTTGTTAAGGTGAAGTTGGTGATATAGCTATAAATTCAAGTGCTGGATTTTTACCTTACTTCCTCAAAATTGCAAAAAAGTAACAGGCATACATTTAACTATTTAAATGTCTGCCAGATTTTCCATTTTAAAATATTAAAAGCCAAACTACAATAAATCTGGAGAATGACAATGAAAGAGAAACCTTCCTAATTAGTGATCCTACAACTAAGGAAAGCTCATCCAAGGGGCATCTTGTTGTCATTGGGTTTAACTGTATTTTTGTGCTTGTATTTAATTGTATTTCCTTATATATGAAGCCCAAACAAAGTTTGTCACGGTGACATTTAAGAAAGAATGTTGCCTAAATATTTTGAGAAACTGCATTGTGCCATTAATCCTTTCCTCCAGTATCCATAACAAACTTCCTTTTCCTCTGCACACAAGCCTTCCCCCATGCTAGCTGAATTATATCTTTTTTATTTCATATTAAATTTTGTGGAGAAAGGGAATACATTTCAGACTTTGGGCCACACAGATAAAATTACCTGAAAACAGTGCAATACACCGGTGGATGCAACTCGTATCCGAGAATGCATTTTTTCCTGAAGCAGGAAAAATGCCATTGGCGTGATCACGGAGCCATGTCCTGAGGCATATAGGAAATGAGACATACGGGATTTAACACCATGACTGCAATGGACTGCTGCAGCCTTGAGGATATTATCAAGGTGCACCTTCACAGCCAGTCCATCTGGCATGGCTTCTTCCGCCTCCATGACCATTGGGAATCAGAGTTCCTCCTCAGCTCATTTTGCTGCTGGGCCCAATATGATGGTTTCCAATGGCATTTCCTCCACTGAGGGGACCATCACCCCACCTAAAGGGGCTCATCCACCCATAGCCATTGGCCCCTTTAGGGAGTCAGGTTATTTACTGCATTGAGTCGCTGGCTGTATGGTCTACTCCATTACTGTAGTGGGATATCCGACCACAACTCAGGTTAAATCAGATCTGCTCAGACCAAATCTTCTAGTTTTTGTTCTGGATGGAATATTCATAATGCAGGTAACTGCAAACAGGCAAAGATATATGTGCAGGGCTGTAGCCAAGATTCTAGATGTGGGTGGGCAAATATTTTTCCCCAGTACATTCCTATGAGAAACGCCCTTTGCACCCTCTAGTGGCCAGGAAGTTTGAGGGTGGGTAAACTGCTGCTAACTCAGGGTGGGCAAAGGCCCCCCCCTGCTACAGCCCTGTGTATGTGAGATATTCTAAAAAGTAGAGGCTTCCAAGACTATCAGATTGATAATGTCAAATAGAGTGGGATCATTGAATCTGTTGATGAATAGTAAGTCAGTACTGACTATGCATTCCATGAGTTTACTCAATGGAGCTAGCAACTTAATTTAGGCATAAGTGTATAGTAATTCTCCTAATGTTGCCTTCCTTACTAACCACATGAGGCTAGTTCCAGACTTCAAAGGGCCACAGAGAAAGTAACTTCCAATGAACACCTTTGTTCGTTTGGTGAGGTTATGCTTATTCTGATGGCTGGCAGCAGCAGGACTCATGAACACCTTTGTTCGTTTGGTGAGGTTATGCTTATTCTGATGGCTGGCAGCAGCAGGACTCATAACAGAAAAGGTGGATTCAACTCTGGACTTAGGTTACTGTTTGGGATTCTATTTCCAAGAATCCTGCCCACTAGCCAGCTAAATAGTGCTCAAGAGGGCTGGAAGGCTGTGAAAATTTTAGTCTATGAAGAAACATTTCATGCTCTGATCCAACTGTCTTTTTAAATTTTGTATGTTTATTCATACTGGCATGATAAATTTATTCATACTGGCATGATATATTTAATTGGAGGCTACACCTAGCTGTCTTGTAATACTCAGAGCTGAAGAAAGACCATTTAAAGGGAATGAAAAAAATTAAGGATAAAGCAGGTAAAGCATTAGGGATGGGCCTTGGCAGGGTGTTGTGAACCTGGTGAGTTCCCAAGCATGTCTGGTGTTGACACCACTCCTGTAACACTGCTTATTGAACCAGATCAATCAGATATATCAGAATGTTTTCCAAGGTAGCCAGTATGCCAGAGGCTCTGTATGGGAACAGGACACATAAATAGGACGCAAATTGATGAACTCTTTTCATTCCCTCCACCCCAATTTGAGGTCTTATTTTTGCTCTTGTGTTTTTCTTGCAGTCATTTAAATATTACAAAACACAGTATGAAATAAAGAGGAAGCAGATTGAACTGGCAATCCAGTCACTGAGAAAGGATGGCAAATTGTCACTTGATCAAGCTTTGGTAAAGCAAGCTTGGGACAGAGTAACATCCCGGGTAAGTACTGTGTGGGAGTCACACGAAAAATTAACACAGCTAAAGATTTTGTAATTTTTCCTGTCTTTTCACTCTGGTTAGAGCTGAGTGAAATTTACTTGTGAAAACATTCATATTAAACCAGAGCTTTCTGTTCGTTGAGCCACTACAACCCTCCTTTTCACATTACAGCAGGGACTTCACTCCTCTGTCTCTTGGCAAGGGTGAGTAGCAGTCCTGAGATGTGGGAAGTACATGTGCTGGAGGGTCCTAGACCTTGGGTGGCTTTGTCTGCACCTGTGACACACACTTTAATTTTACTTCCTTTAAAATCAACTATAAACAGAAAAGTCCCAATTTTGCTCTCTAATGGCCAAGCCATTAAAATAAAATTCAAAGGAGGCATAGGAATATAGTGGCTCCATGGTCCCCTAGTGGCCCAACAGTATTTGTGCAGAAAGCAAAAATGGTAAACTGAAAATGTACAAAGGGAAGGATGGTGGATATCATGGCAGATATATCTGAAGTTTCTATCATGATTTTGATCTGTTTGTTTTTCTGAAATGTTAGTATTAATAATTTTTAGTTTTGACTGCATTCTCCTAGGCATGTGACTACTAACGTCTCAAAACATTAATCAATAATGTTTTGCCTCAAATCCTTTTAGAATAACAGTCGCCATATGAATAGGCGACTTACATAGTCCCTATCACTTAGTTTCCTTTGTTCAAGTCAAAGTAATATCTGTGACTTTATTATCTCATGTTCAGTCATCTTTTCCTGCTATCTCGAATGTTTCCTAACATTTATTTATTTATTTCAATTTTTATCCCACCCACTCGGGTAAAAACCCAACTCATTATTTTCTTTTTCAACAAGTCTTGTGTCCAAAATACAGTAGCTTCAAGTTAGTCATTTTAATTTTCAGTGAGAGTTCAGCCATAATTTGACGTAAACCCCATTTGTTTTTCCCAGCAGCTCATAGTATTTATATGACTGTAGTGAAGATACTGTACTGTTCATTGACAACTTAAGGGCACATAATTTTAATTTAATTTAATTTAATTTTTCAACTTGTTCACTGCCCACTCAGGCAAGCCCAACTCAGGGCGGCTTACATAATCTAAAAAACCCACAACAATAAAAAACAGTTAAAAGTGAGTATATGCATATTGTTATACTCACATATACAGTGTTAACAGTCTTTCCTGTTTTTGTTTTCCAGTTGTTTGAATGGCACTTGCAGCTTGATAAATCTCTTCCTGCTCCTCTGGGCACAATCGGAGCCTGGCTTTATAGAGCAGAGAATTTCCTTAGAGAAGAAATAATTCTTCAACAAGCTCATGAGGAAACTGCAAATATAATACATAGGAAAGTAGAGCAGCATAAGGTATGTATACAGTATGATGTCCATTTTCCCAGTATTGAAGCTATAATAATGATATTTACTCATCTCATTAAGTACTTCTATGCAATATTTTTAGCAACCTTTTAATGAAGGTATCTAAATTGTTACTTATTCTTTTTTATCAAGATAGTTTTTAATCAATTGAGTGACATTTTATTATTTTGATAGAAAGAAATGAAATATGGCTCAGAAGCATGTTAATTAAGATATTAGTTAATATTGAGTAGAGATGTGAGATTTTTTTTAAACTACAGATCCCCGAATTCCCCAGAGACCAATGTTTCAGCCATGTTCCCTGCAGAATGCTGGGAGCCATAATCCAAAATCACAATTCCATGCATCTCTAATGTTAAGATTTAAAAAACCATCCTGTACACATCCTATTTCTTCTTCTTTCATGTCCTGATCAAACCCTGGACTGCCAAAACGAAGCCACTTTCTTGGCCTTGTCATTAGCCAAACTTAAGTCTTTATCGGTGCATGTTTCTGGCATTAATCAGCAGACCAGTGAATGAGCTGGATTCTGTATTTTTCCGCATTCACACCACACATTGTTGTCTGCCAGCATCCCCTACTTGAGCATGTTGGTCTTACATTTACGGACTCCAACCCTCAGCCTATTCAGGGTCCTCCAGGTGACATAGGGGAGGTTCATTTTGGCAATTTCATGCCTGTCCTAGACATGGAAGAAGAAGTTCCTCAGCTATGTCCTCCTTCAGTGATGTTCCTTGCCCAGTGAGCTCCTTCCTCCAACTTTTAATTTGGTTTTGCTCTTGTGTATCTATTTCAAGTAATTTCATAAGTTAGGGCATTAATAGTTTCTAGATAAGGCTAGGGAAGAAGTCTGTCTGAAAGTGTGAGAACTGGTGCCTGTCAGAGCTGACAACACAGGGCAGATGGCCCATACTCTGACTTTGTATAAAGCAACTTTCTACATTAATAGGTGAAGAATTTTAATATGAAGTATTGGAAGGGTCAGAAACATGGAGTTTGACACCAGATGGCATGTGCTTTCTTAAAATCAATTTAAAATTGGGTATTGAAGATTGCTTTTCCATCACTAGTAAAAATACCATTCTAACTGTGTTCATATAACTAAAGATGGTTGTATAGCCAGTGAGTTGCAGAGTGGTGAGTTCAATTCCCCACTATGCCTCCTAAGTGAAGAGTCACCTTTGAGTAAGCTGCATAGCTCTAGAAGGCTACCAGAAGGAGGGAATGACCAACTAAATCTGAATACTTTATACCTAGAGTTTTTGGCAAGGATTGTCATTTGTTGGGATCAACTTGATTGCACAAAGTTATTATTAACATGACTGAGTTCGTTTATTCAAATGATTAAAAGGTTTCTCCATTGCTGTGACCATGGGTGATATTTAGAAACAGTCTAAATATCACCTGAGGAAGGAGAGCAATGGCTAGATATATGAATGGGAAATGCACTTCATTCTCTCTTAAAAGGGAATTAGTGAGAATTGCCTTCTTTGTTGAAGAGCCTACTATCACCACGAAGGAGCACGACTTTGTACTTGATTATTTTTAATTCTTTAATTTGAGGTTATGGGTGATTTTTTTAAAGAAACGATTTAAAATTTGAAATAGTTTGGAGTTTGTCATCTTATAGTTTCCATGATGATTTCTTATAAAGAGGTGTAGCTCTTAGAAAATGTCACTGTGATAGTAGGAGCTTGGTAGATTTTGTTGTTTCCATTCTGTGATGTCTTAGAAAGTATGTGTCATAGGGGCTGTTCCCTTTATTAAAAGGTGAACTCCAGAAACATTCTGGAATGTGTAACATGCCTAAGGTCCCACAGGTTGGGACAGCCTCCTGGCTTCACAGCCAAGGATCCCAGCCTGCTGAACTATCCAGCAAACTACAACTGTTATGCATCAGAGTTTTATCTTGTACAGTATATATTGCCACTTGTCTGTTCTCCAATGCATCCTTCCACCTCATAATGGTCTATGACAGTGGTGGCGAACCCATGGCACTCGTGCTAGAGGTGGCACTCAGAGCCTTACTGTTAATGACTTAATGTAAATGTGGGGGAAAACTCAAACTACCAATAGAAACAATCTCACCAATGGAAGTTAAGTTGGTTGAGCTTGATAAATTACATTCCTTCTAATGGGCAGCACTAGGCTTTTGTTAGATTTAGGTAAATTTGGATTTTTTCACTGTTTGGGGAAATTAGTATGATCTTATTTTAATGCACAGTTTTCTATAGAGGATTCACTGTTTCTGCAGAGTTTTCTGGACTGTAAGCAGATAATTCATTTTTGCTTATATAATGGCATCTAAAATGTAACTGGAATGTCAATACACAAAGGAAAATGAATTTTATAGGAATTACTTTTTCAAAACAGTGTTATTGGTTGTATCTGTTTATTAACAAATATATAGATATATATTTGGAAATGTAAAGAAGAAGAAAAATGCTATTTTCTAAAATTGACGATGAAAAACAAGAGTTAATTTACCTGTTACATGTGTAATTATAGCTGTGCAAGCTAGTCATGTTAAAAAAGAGGTCTACAACAAATTATCATATTTTGGCAATATTTTCATGGATACTTTTTGCTTTATTATTGCTAATGATTTATTTTAATAAATTGTTTCCCCTGAGCCTTGCAAAGCACTGTCGCTTGGATACTACAGACAATAATTCTTTGGATAAGACTTATTCTGGATATCTTATCAATAACTGTATAAGCTTAGAAAATTATTTCTTTCTGCATGGGATGCAAAATACAATCATTGATGGCTCTCATTAGTGTGTCAAAAGGTCTTTGAACACAGAGCACAAAAATATCTGAGTCTGTATGATTTGTGGGGAGATTTAGTTCAGGTAAATGTGTAGACACTGCAATCAATGGAGTGTAGGTGGGAAATTATAGGTATATATTGTTTCTAGCTCCCTGCTGTTAATTGTATTTTCAGCCAATGACAGACAGATAAACAGATAGAAGAGAGAGAATTCATTCAACATGTTTCTAAGTGGCTCAGGCAGTCTCTGTATTGCCTGTGTTTAAAATGTGCTAGTATTATTAGGCAAAGCTTTAGCAGAATATCTTGCAACGCACTCTAGTTTCCTGGAAGCTCATGCTGCTATAAATGCTTTACCTCGCATATAAATGTAACAGCGTGATCAAACACTTGCACGCATTTGAGTCATCAGTGCAGCTTTAAAAATTGTTCTTATTACCAATACCTAGTGTGAACCATTCTCTTTCCTCTTCATGCGTTCTCTTGAAAATAAAAAATAAATCGACATCAGGATGTGCTTAAAAATGTAGATAGCTACAAAAAGACATTCCAGGAGATCCACAGAGCTCAGTCTGTCAATGGAGTCCCAGTTCCATCAGAGCAGCTAGATGATATGGCAGAGAGGTAAGTCTGATTTCATTCTTATGCAACGGCAGTGATGAAAGGACCTCTTGCTTTCTAATCTTTTTGGTTTAAAAATTAGTATCTGTCAGCTTTCTAAAATGTTTTTAATAGCTATGGAAACAGCAAATGTTCCATGGTTGCTCATACCTTTTCTGATACATAAAATAAGTTGATTTTTTGGGGGAGGTGGGTGGGTGGGTTCCTTTGAATTAAATGAGAAATGAGTTCAGAGGAATTAGAAAGAAAATATGTATTCCTTGTTGCCACTTAGCATGAGGAGTAATGTTATGTAACAACACTTTGGGGAATGATCATGGGAGAACTGAGAATGGAAAGAATTAGGCTATAATCCTCACTGTGTTTATATATTTCTATCTATCGATCTATATAGATGTAGATGTAGATATAGGTATAGATAGTATAGCAAAGTAAGCATTGCTGAATAAATAGGGCATAATTCTGTGTAAATATGTTTAGTACTAGGTAGTAAGTCTTTTTTTACACACTTTAAAACTATTCATTAGCCTGGCATTAGTAAACAAGCTACCAAAAAAGGATAATGCAAAATTAAATGTCCCTTCGGTTTTATATTAGCAGCCAGAAAAAGTAATTGTCTGTTCACTTAGTGTTACAATACTTAACTATGTCTGATTCATATCTAGGTTTAATTTTGTTGCCTCTACATCTGAGCTCCATCTGCTGAAAATGGAGTTCTTAGAACTGAAGTACCGTCTGCTATCACTTTTGGTCCTTGCTGAATCAAAATTAAAATCATGGATTATTAAATATGGAAGAAGAGAATCCGTTGAACTACTTCTTCAAAACTATATAGTAAGTAGGCTGTACTTTATTTTTGAATACTGTCCATTGTTTCAACTTTAAATATTGCTTCTCCTACCTGTCTTTTGAAATTCCATCAATATCTTACTTTTCTGTCATGAATAGGACTCAAATGATTTTAACCTTTTATATTTTAAAAATAGATAACAAAATATCCTCCTCTTCCAAAGTTAACATCTTTTACTTCAAAAAAAGAATTAAGAGATGGGTAAACTGCTCTCATTGTGATGAGTCAAGGCATATGCCACACTCCTTGTAGTTTTTATATATAGAAAGGCAATCTGTATTGAGAAACCTATTCCAAAGTATAAAATATATGCAAAATAATTTATTTATTTATTGAGGAAGAGATCACTGGCATTGTTCTCTGGAAAAGCTAGAATGATTCACTAATATCTGAATGATTTCTTCATGTTCTTGCTTAGTAGTCCATTTAACTACTAAGATTATAGACAGGTTGTGGGGCCTTAATGGAAATATGGCCCCTGCCTGTTGGCTCAGCTCATTTCAAGCTAAATCTAGAGTGTCCCTCCCTCTGTATTTCTTGCATCCCTTTTATTTCTTTTATGAATAGGGTGAGAGTAGGAGGGTAGGTAGGTGGGTGGGTGACTTGGGTTTTTAAATCTGTTTTATATGTTTTTAATCAGCTGTAAACTGCCCTGAGTCAGGTTCGCCTGAGTGGGCGGCATAGAAATCTGAAAATTAAATTAAATTAAGATCCATTGGTTGGAGCAACTGGGTGGGCTAATCCCACCAATGCTAGGGGGTGCCAGTGCATTTAGTACACTCCAGAGCCATGATGAACATGTTAGGTAGAAATGGGGGAAAGGACTGGAGCTCATTGATAGAGGCCAAACTTTACATAAAGATGATCCCAGGTTTAGTACTTGGCATATCCAGGTGGAGTGGGGTAAAATCTTCTATACCACTGGAAACAGTCCTGCACAGAGCAGTGCTAGTCAATATTAACCATGATCAGCTAGATGGACCAAGAAGAAAAGTTGAGATGTTTAGTACCTTAGTTAAGCAGTGGGAACTGAGTCTGGGCTGGTCGCAGGCATTTTGCTGCTTGAGGTACAGGACAAGATGAACTATCATCACTTTAGCGATTTGTCAGAACCATGACACAGGATTGATGTCCCAGGATTTCCTGATCTTCAGGGATAATTATACCAACAGTCACTCTCCTCTGGGGTCCTTGATTTCTCTGATCTTAGCTGCAATCCTCACATTAGGTGAGAATGAAATAGATTTTCCTAGAAATGGTATATTGCTGCAACTACCCCTCTTTTAGGATACTTAGTGTGGTGTAGCACAGTGGTTCCCAACGTGGGGCCCAGGCCCCACAGGGGGACTTCAATTCCCAGAAGCCTAAGTCAATACATTGGCTGATCAGTGCTTTGGGAAATTGATTTAGGATTCTGGGAATTGAAGTCCAAAACTCAAACATTGGGAAACACTGGTGTAGCAGATAGAGTGATAGACTAGGACTCAGGAGACAGGGTTTCCGATCCATGGTTGGCCATAGAAACTCAGCTGGGAAAGTAATATTGGTAAAACAACTCCTTAAATGTCTCACATCCCTTGAAAACTCATTAGGATTATTATAAATCAGATGCAATTTGACAGCACATAACATAATACATCCCTTTTGTATTGTAAAGTGTTTGAATAAGATACATTTATTTTACAAAACCTGTGTACTTCATTTATTAATATTGCCCAATTCAGCTGCCTGCATTTTTTTAGGAGGTGATTGCTCACTGTGGGGACTCTCATTTTGAACAATCACACTGCTAAATTTACCTGTGAAACCCTGGGCCCATTCCACGAACAGAAGCCAGTGAGACTGACAATTGTACTGTATTGTAATGTCAACATTGTCAATTTTTCCACCACCTCTGAAGCTAACACACTGGTGGAGGAGTACAGAATGAATTTTGATATTATATAATCAGTGTCCTTTTTCATCCTCAATTAGATAATACCTTATTCTAGAACGCTTAACATATTGCAGATCAGCTGTTCTGCAAATTTCTATTCCCCGTGTATTCTACCAACATACTAGGGAGTGTGTCTTAGTCTGAGTTCCTAGTTAACAGAGCAAAATGGAAGAACTCAATGGACTACAGTATAGTCGATGAACCTATGCTATAGGGCTCCTGAATGTTGGGAATGTTGTTTGCCTATTAAGCTACCCCTTCAATGAATCAAAGTCTCACATGAGAAAATGGAATGGTGAAAGGAAAATGTGCCTTACAATTCTCCTTTTGAAAAGTTTGGTGGTTACTCCAAGATTACTCTGAGTATGGGAATTCAGAACTGTAACTTTGTACATTATCTGGTTGATACATATACCATACATAAAAATATAGGCATACAAAAATACCTGAGAAAACAGCTTTTGGCCTAGTACAGCAAATAAACAGCCCTTCTATTGTAAAAATCCATGGTGAATAAGTATATAAATAATTAAAATACTGCTATTGTTTATTTTGTCATCTGTGCTTTTAAAAATCAGACCAGGTGCTCATGGCAATTAGTAGCTCTTATGAAGCTGGGACATGTCCCTGTAATGGTTCAGAACTCTATCAATCTTATAATGACTGAAAAATAAATATGTTCATTCATGTCAGACACAAACACCAGGACCCAGTACAACCAGATAACAGGCCAAACAGTAGCTGTATCTCAGTCCAGAGTCGAAGTCTGATGAAGCCAGAGGTGCAGGGTTGATCCAGATAATGAAACCCAAATGAGCCAGAAGTCAGATGACTGGGAGAATAGACAAGGCAGATTATCCTCCGTGACTGGAGCAAGGCAAGGATGGAATTCCAGGAGCAAGGATCCAGGCAACAATCCACAGGAACCACAAACAGGGGAGAAGTCTTCAGAAACAGTAACAAGACAAGAGATCCAGGAGGCAAACAATTGCAAATCTGCTGATCTTCATTGCTGGGGCAGAGGATCTTCAAGGTCTAAAGAAAGGCAAGGTTGGAGTTCAAGGAGTGAGGATTCAGGCAAGGTACAAGAACAGTCCATAGGAACCAGGAATTGGGCAAAAGTCTTCAGAAGTAGAACTCAGGAAAAAGACAGGAGATCTTCTAGGAACAAAGCAAGATATTCCAGAGCCAAGCAACTGCAAATCTGCTGATCTCTATTGCTAAGGCAGCCTCTGGGCAGAAGGGCTGGTTCTTATATAGCTAAGCCACCCAGGGTCTCCTTGTGGAGCCTATGAAAGTCCAGATCATTCCCTAGAGTCTCAGGTGGGTCTTAACAGTTGCAGTAGGGTGTGAGTCAAGTCTCATAGGACTAGAGTAGCTGCTCCCAGGCTGAGGTCTCCAGTCCTGCAAGATTTAGAGGATCAGCTGCAAATCCTGACAATTCAAAACCAAGATTTGCTCCTGAAATATACACTGAAGTTTAAAAAAAATGTTGTTTTAGCTGTGCTACACTTAGATAAGTAGATTAGAATTTTGAATGTTTGGAAAGCTGTGCTTATTTTCCTTTTGACCTGGGTCAGAATGTATTGTCATCAAATATGTGTAAGACCTGCCCTTTTCAGTTGTAGATTTATCTTCTCCTCCTCCATATTCTTACCCAATTTGGGAATATTTGCTTGTAGTAAATGAAGGCAGTAGCAGCAGTAATAGTAGTGCTGGTGGGAGGTGGTGGGAAGAAAATTGATTGAGCCATTCTACAATGCAGCATGTCCAAAGAGAGCTAAACACACAGGCTTAATCAAGAAGGATTTATTAAGGTAGCCAAAAGATTTTATGAAATTGCAAATTTTTCACACAATGCTTTCCTCATTTTCTGTGTACATGACCAGCACTATCACTGTACAGAATGAGTCAGACCTCTTTAGGTGGAAATATACCAGAATTGCCCCACTCTTGTCTTGATTCCTGCCTTCTCTTCCCATTATTTTGTCATGGTTCTTTCCCTACCCTCCTCAGCTCTTTCACTGATCCTCCTTGCCACAGTTGCCCATTCACATGCCCATCCTCTATGTCAGTGATGGCGAACCTTTTAGAGACCAAGTGCCCAAACTGCAACCCAAAAAACTTATTTATCACAAAGTGCCAACACAGCAACAGGGTGGGATGGAAATGCTCCCATTGAGCTGCTGGGCAGAGGGGTAGAGCAAACTCTGTGCTGGGGGAGGAAGGAAGTGCTCCCACTGGGCTGATGGGCAGAGAGGCACGGCAAATGTTGTGCTAGGGTGACTGCATGGGTGCCCACAGAGAGGGCTCCAAGTGCCACCTCTGGCACACATGCCATAGGTTCGCCACCACTGCTCTATGTAAAGGCATGCCAGTTAATCAAAATAGCTGTCTCTTAGGCAGTGGGACAGCATGGCCCTTTATGGTATAATCCTGTCCATTTTCCCATCTGTCCAGGCTCAAATCCTTAGTCAGCCCATAGGGTTAATAGCTTATATGTTATTATCGCTTAACACATCTTATCCTAAAAGCGTTTATATTCTGGAAAACCAGGTCGTCTAAGTACACCTTCTGTCCTGCTAAAGGGAAACCTCTTAAGCCCCATTGAATCATTGGGTGAGCCCACAAATGCTCATCAAGACAACCTTTACATTCAGCCCTGCTAGAGAGTCCAAAACTGGGGGCAGCTAGATCAATCCAGATCAACAAATGAGAAGAAGCTGGTTTTCTGTAAAGTTACTGGCATTTATAATTGCCCACTCAGGACCCAACTACTTTTAAATTCTGTAAATTACAAGAAAGAGAACTTGCAATAATATGCTTTTCTTCAGACAATCAATTTCTGTCCTAGTACTTTGCAGCTAAACTGTGAGAAAGCAAGGAAGCCTGGGAGAGTGGATTACATAATAGTACTCAAAATGTCACTTGAATTTACCCTATGAAATTGTTACTGCTACACGATTTAATAGCAACAGAATATATAATCTGCATGCAGGTTAAATCTTTAATATTGCTTGGTAGGGCTAAATTTAACTCACTTTAAATACAATGGTACCTCATACAGCGATTTTAATCCATTCCATGGGGCTCATTGTTGTACAAAACAATTGCTGTATGATACATGCATTGTATAGCGATTTTCCCTATGGGATGCATCGTACAACGATATTTTTTTGCTAAGTGGTTTTTCCCATTGAAAAATTGTACAATTTTTTTCAATAGGGAAAATTGTTATGTGGGATGCCATTTCCCGCCAAAACCTAATTGTTATGCGATTTCATTGCTATATGGGGCGATTGTTGTATGAGGTTCCACTGTACTAGAATAAAGCTGCCAGTCAAAATACCAGACGGATCAGTGATCTAATTTGGTTTTTAAAAGCCTCAGATGGCCCAGGCAGTTTATAGACAGAGAAGAGATCTCACCATGTACTGAAGTGTAAAATTATGTATGGAAGTAAAAAAAAAAAACTTGAATTTGGTATGGAAGCATACAGAGATTTTTAGCCAATTTAATAACCATGAAGGGCAAAGGTTAATGGAAAAGATCATGGCTTTACAGCATGCAAGTGTCTTGTCCGTATCATCAGGCAACACAAATTGAAATTGATCTAGTACAATCCCTGTCCCTATGGATAATTTCAATTTTAAATTGTACTGTATGCTGCAAATTGATTATGCAAGTTAATATCAGAATGAAGCCTACTCTCTTGTCCAATGCTCATGAAGTTGCAGAGTTCTGCATGATGGTTGGAAGCCTTCCTTATCCACTTGTTGGCATGAATTTAAATTGCTTTTACAGCAGCAGTATACTCATTGGATGTCTTTTTAACCACAACTAAATTAAAATCCATGGGAGCGTTCCTCTAGCTCTCTCCTTTTTTCCCTTCATTGCTCGTATCTCATCTGTTATAACAAGGCAAGGGGTGGTTTTTGGGCTGGGTTTTTTAGATGTTTTTATGATTGTATGTTATTTCTGGCGTATGTGCCAGAAAAGCGGAATACAAATGTGTGTAAATAAATAAATAAAATAAACTACGCAACACAGAAGGCAATTGGATGTGATCTCATCAGCTGCTCAGGTCACCAGAATATGCCACCTGGGAACCCTAGCTTCAATAGCTGCACCAACCAGATCAGTCAGAAAAACCTTACTACATCCTAGAAATCAATTGGATCCATAAATCATCAGGGGCAGATCAGCTCAATAGCTTTAACTTTCCTATGGTGGAGTGTTGCCATTGCCAGCCTAAAGCTCACCAGGTGTTGTTCTTACCATGACAAAGGTAAGAATACCAGATCCATCACCCTCAGATCATATCTGCTCCCCTGTCATGAAAAACAAGGTCCAGCATATGATTCTCAGTGTGCATTGGACCTAACACATGATGGAATAGTCCCATAGAAACCATTGTTTACATGCATTCTGAGGCTGATCCAGTAACCAGCTCACACCATTGACCCCGGGATGGGAGACAGCTGTGGCTGGCGCCACTTCCCTTGGCCCCGTCCAGGTGGGGAGTAGAAGAGGGGCCGAAGCCACTGGTTGGACGTTGAGCCTTGGCTCCATTGGAAGTGCTGAGCAGAAAGGACTTTGCAATTTGACCCCGGGCTCCGTGGGTGATGTTGAGCCCTGGGCTCCGCTGGTAGCATTGAGCCTGGGCTCCATTTGACGACCCCGACCTTTTGGTCTTAGTGCCAAATTCTGTCCTAGGTATAAACTATGTCCTTCTGCTCATATGTTATATATACAAATTGTATTTTTTTGCTACAATATGTCTTGTATTACTGTTGCTATATTGTAACCTTGTAACCTTTAATATTGTAACCTTTGATACGTAACTTTGTGATCTGTAACTGTTTTATATTGTAAGCCGCCATGAGTGGTGCTTGCACCAGGAGGGTGGGGTATAAATAAACCTTAACAACAACAACAACAACAATAACCACTGTCTTGTGTGGATGTTAAGTCCCCAGGAGAAAAAGCTTGGACAGCCTCAACAATACTGCTGAAATGAAGTCTGCTGGATTACAGGGAGAACAGTTCATGGCACTATCACAAAGGCCCATAATCCCATGCAAGCCCACTAGATAGTGGAGTTCCTGCTGACCCTGATTGAATTCTTGTAGATAATAATGGTTTTATTTGTATGGATTCAAGCTTTTATCTCCTCAAGGACTATAGTAGGGGTTCTCAACCAACTGCCCGTGGTCCAGATCCTGCCTGTGGTACCAAATCAACCGGCCCATGCCCTCGCTCCAGTCACCACCAGCAGAATTGGCCGCGGACTCATTTATGGCTGTTGTAAACGCATTTGCAACAGCCGCAGACTCATTTATGACAGCTGCAGATCAGAATAAAGTCTGGCCCGCCAGCTGTCTGAGGGACTGTGACCCAGTCCCCGACTTCAAAAGGTTGAGAACCCCTGGTCTATAGATTCTGTAAAAACCCTGAGGCAATGATCAGAGCCCTTTTGGGAGGGCTGACATGCATAGAGGAAATTCATAACATAGATATATTAATGTATAAAGTAACTGTTCAGGAAAAAGTGTTGCTTATGCCATTTGTAATCTGCTTGTTTTTCAGACTGTTATAGAAAACAATAAATTTTTTGAGCAGTATGAAGTTACATATCAGATCCTGAAAAAGGCAGCTGAGATGTATGCCAAAGCAAATGGCTCACGTAAGTAGCAATGATATTTGTTCAGAGTCACTTTTACTTACTGTTGAATTCAATTGTTAGTGTGTGAACAAGCTGAACTGTTGCTAAGCAATGCAGCAACAGTACAGTCCAAGTGTGTGAATACAGAGGACACAAGTGGTTAAATGAAGAAATTTTAGAACAGCATTTTTCGTGACACAGTAGGCAGCCTACGTACCACTGAAGCTTTTGAAACATTTTTCATTGTAGCTTTGAAATATAAGGGAGCAAAGAACTTTTAACCATGACAGAGGAGCTCCTCAGTACTCTCATTTTTAACTCAGTTAAAGCAAAATGCTCCAGTATAAATGAGTGATTTATTGTAAATTTCAGTGTTAATTTCGGGTACTTAGAACACACATGTCTATACTTCTAAACAGAAATGGATGGTGCTTTATGTTTCCTAATTTTGTATACTTATTTCTGGCCTACTGCAGGCCAGATCTATTTCAGACATGGAAGACTTTAAAAATCCATAATAATGTCACTTCCATATTTTATTCTTAAGCAGAAATACTTCATTATTTCTTTGCCTGAAGATTGCATTGATAGTAAATAGTATGTTTTCTTTTCGGGGGAAGATGATAATAGCTACATTCTAGACAAACCTTGTCTTTCATCCTCAATTAGATCTGCTGATCCAATAATTAGAACATATATTTTAGTCCATCAAAATGCTTTATCTCTATTAGTTGACTCAGGCAGGGCTGTAGCCAGGGGGTGGCTAGGGTGGGCGTTGCTCACCCTGAGATAACAGTTTGCCCACACTAAAACTCCTGGCTGCGTATATATATATCTATTACATATACAAGTATATATGACATTGTTGCCCACCCTGAAAAAATATTCGCCCACCCACATCTAGAATCCTGGCTACAGCCTTGGACTCAGCTGTTAGTTATTCGGCTTTACGTACTGGATAGTCATCTCTCTTGGGTAAAAATGTAAATCTCATACTGTATTTCAGCGGAAGAAATAGAGAGTGTTACAAGATTTATGAATGAGACAACAACACAGTGGAGACACTTGTCAGTAGAGGTGAGAAGTGTGAGGAGCATGTTAGAAGAGGTTGTTACTAACTGGGAACGGTACAGCAGTACAGTAGCCAGTCTTCAAGCCTGGCTGGAAGACGCCGAAAAAATGGTGAATCAGCCAGAGCATGCCAAAAAGGTAAGTGGGGATTGTGGAGGGTCCTCACTTTATATTACAGTACCTGCTGTGTGCTATTGTTATTCAGCAAAAGTCTGTATCCATAAGCATGAAAGGAGGAACTAACTGCATCCGCTACTCTGGGAAATAATTGTCTCTTAGTAGTATCAGTCATCAATTATTATTATTATTATTAAAAAAAAATTTTTTTTGGGGGGGGGAGACAGAAGCAGTCCTTCTACCACTGCTCCTAACAGGTGCTCAGCATTATATGAGCTACATAGTATATGCCCATCAGTGAGGCAACTTACTTAGGTACTTAAGGGATCCCTGGATTAATAGGGAAAAAAGGAAAAGGAGGAGAATAGAAATGATAACAATATCTTGGATAACTTGGAGTCATTATTCAGCGATGAGTCCACACATTGGTAGACATCTCCATCATGACATTCTGCACATGCAAATGGATCCAAAACATCAAGTCCAGTTGCATGCATGTTTTTTTAGCCATTTTGTTATCACGTCACCCGCTGGCTAGGTCAACTATGACGTGTGCCCTCCACTTTCACCTTGCCAAGGGATCTGACAGAGGACGCTTTGGTGAGTTTTAGTCATTGGTAAGAGATGGATAATACTGCCTAGTTAGACCACTCAAGTCCCTGTGCCCTGACAAGGCTCTCACAAAATACAACCCAAAATTTAGGCTAGATAATAATAATAATTCCATGTCAGAAATTATTATGGTTTGAAAGGATTTTTGTTGGAGAAACTCTGCTCAGGGAATGCCTGAATGAGTCTCCTTTCATGTCCCCAAGAGCTGGGATAGAGATGGGCACTCTTAATTAGTCATGCAGTACCCGTGTCTCAAACTGCTGACTTGCTAGCTTTCCAGCTAACAAAGTGAGCATCTTACCCAATGAGCCACCACAGCACCTAAGGCTAGTTGATGCTGAAATATTAGAAAAAGGTGAGCTTTCAAGTTCAGCAAGACCGTTCATCAGGCTGGGAAGGGGAACTTCAGAAATAAGTTCTGGCAGAAGAAATGGAGTAGTCCTGACCATGTGTTGCGTTGCCATGATCTCTACAGAAGTAATGCCCCAAGATGGAGACATCAAGTTTCTGTGTCAGCTTCAAATGTCAGGTTTCACCTTAGGCAATGTGGGGTGAATTTTCTTTCTCAGTCTGTTTAGACCAGGAGTTCCCAACCTAAGGACTACAGACCGGGTCTGGTCCTTGGTCACTGGTGCCATTTCATTTGGCCCCCCACCCCTCCCAAGGGATGCAGGAAACAAAATGGCCACCCCTTTAAGCTGTTGGGACAAAATGACCACCATCCCCATCATGCAGGCAGGGCAAAATGGCTGTCTGGCCCTCGAAGCTGACTGAGATTGAAAAGTTTGGGAACCTCTGCTGTAGACAAAGGGTGGCCAGTCTCCCTGGACTTCTGTTAATCCATGCATGCCCAAACTATGGCCTGTGGGCTGGATACAGCCCCCAAAGCCATTCCATCAGGCCCGCAATGCCCTTGCCAAACCAGGAAGTGAACATGGACACTTCTGTGCATGTGCGGACTTCCTGGTTTGGCGCGGATGGGTCTGCGCTGTACCAGGAAGTGATTACGGACACTTCTGTGCATGTGCAGAAGTGTCCGTGCTGAACCAGGAAGTGAATATGGATGCTTTTGGATATGCACAGAAGCATCCATGGCCGCGCTGAACCAGGAAGTGAATATGGATGCACATGCACAAACACGCCCTGTTCCAGGGGCATGGTCTGGCCCACTCAGCTGTTCCAGGGGCACGGTCAGGCCCCCGGCCCAAAACGTTTGGGCACCACTGTGTTAAACTATATAGTCCTTGGTTGGCTGGGAGCAGAGATATGCAGAGAACATCACAATTCACATACCAAAGAGGTCGGAGACAATCATTTTGTGAAACAATAGGCATATAATAATGCATATACTATACTGTATATTTAAATGGAGCCAAACTGAATGCATTGCCAGTGATAAAGAATTACAGAGTCCACAGGTAGAGCAGTCCTTCAATGATGGTAGATCTGCCACTGTCATAGCAGATCATGTCATGAATGGCTATTCCAGGTATAATACATAATCAAATGGAAAAGAAGAAAACTTAGTAGTCCTTGTATAAAAACAAGCCTTGGCAATACCTTAAAAGCCCAATGAAGATAGTACTCAGCCTTGTCTTTGGATTTTATAGAAAGACCACACATACTATTTTCTTTTTCAGTAGGAAAGTAAAATGTCTTCAGCTGCTTTATCTAAAGGTCAACGATTTGTGAAATGTTGACAAGCTCAACATTAAATATCAAAAAGCACATTGAAATTGTAGACCAAATTTTTATGTATACTCACAAATCAGTTTTCTGAGTGGTGAAATGTTAGTTCACTTAGTTTTCACAAGAATAAATCTATTTTCTGAAGCTTCTGTTTATTTATTTATTTAAACTATTCTGTACACTGAATAGATAATAAATTTTAAAACTAAAACTGAGAAGTAAAATTATTGCAGAGTTCCGGGAACTTGGGGAAGACAGTGTACGCATACTGACACTAACTTAATGTGTTATGTAATCTTGATGCTTAACATTTTCAGCAATGCTATTTGTTGTCCTCCTAGGACTTCTTCCGGCATTTACCACAATGGATACAACAGCATACAGCTATGAATGATGCTGGTAATTTTCTGATTGAAACATGTGATGAAACAATTTCTAGAGATTTAAAACAACAGCTGCTGTTGCTGAATGGACGATGGAGAGAGTTATTTATGCAAGTTAAACAGGTATGTCCTTGGTGTTTTATATCCACAGTTATTAACCAGTGACACATTAACGTACGCTTTTACACCATGAAAATGTTCTTATCCTTACAGTCTTTTACTTTCACTGGAAAAATCCCAACAACTAAGCAGATATTTTTTTAAAGAAAATACTGTAGTGTTAGAAGCAATGGAATGAAGAGTAAATTCTTGTTCCTGAAACATTCAGTGCTCCATATTAACCCTCCATTTCCTCTGTTTTCTTTACTTTCACAGTATGCTCGAACTGATGAATTAGACAGACTAAAGAAAGAGTATGTGGATGGTGTTGCCTCCTTGTCAGCTTTCATTGATGAAGCAAAGAAAAAAATGCATATACCTTTAGAAGTGTCCTTTCTAAATATAAAGATGTTTGTTCAAGAAATGGAGGTAAATTTTCTTTTTCCTCCTGAACAGAACATTCTTTTTTAATTTAACGTCTGATGGAGAAACTGAGATGTTGTTAGTTTACACAATTATTGTGTCCTTTTATTCTTCCAGAACTCAGGAGAATTATCATTTTCAAATACAGTTCCTAAAATTCCCTCACTGATATGGCATTATAGTCCAGAAAATTAACTTTCCTTAGCTCTGAGCCTAAGAACACTGAGGAGGCACTAGTTCAGAAATGTGCTAGTTTCCTATATCTAGTATGCCAGTTTATTTGCTATGGCTTTATGCCATGTTTTCTTCCACTACAATTACAAATCATAACATGTCTTCTTTGTTACCATGGTAACAAATGAACCCTGATGGCACAGTGGTTAAACTGTTGTTCTGTAGCCAAAACCTTGTGAGTTTTATACTGACAGGGATCAAGGTTGACCCAGTCTTCCATCCTTCTGAGGTCAGTAAAATGAGTACCCAGCATGTTGGGAGCAAAATGAGAATTAACTTGTAAACCACCCAAAGAGTGCACTAAGTGCTATGAGGACGATATGTATAAGTGTCATAAAGTTTTGAGATAAAGGAGACAATGCTATGCTAATGGATTTCCTGAGCAGGCTTTACAAAAATGTTGAAAAACAGAACCTGGATTTAAATATATTGAATGCAATATGGGGCCATGTTAATTCATACAGTTGAGAAGAAAGATGGTAGTTCTGTAACAGTTCAATGTTGTTTGTAAAGTAGAACTCCATAATTTTATGCAGACTTATTGTCAAACGAAATGTTGCAGGATATTAAACAAAAAGCGCCTGTGATGGAATCTCAGTACAAGATGGTCGCAAGGACAGCACAACATGTTGCCAAGGAAATCCCACAAGAAGAAGTCAATGAAATGCTTGCAGCAATGTCAAGAATAAAAGCACAACTCAGCAAGGTAATGTAATTTTTTCATGTAAAGGTAAAGGTCACCCTTGCTTGAAAGCCAGTCGTATCAGACTCTAGGGTTCAGTGCTCATCTCTGTTTCATAGCCAAAGAGCCAGCATTGTCTGTTTCTGCAGACATTTCCGTGGTCATATGGCAGCCATGACTAGATACCAGAGCGCATGGAACACTGTTTACCTTCCCACCGAAGTGGCATCTGTTTATCTACTTGCAATTTCTTGTTTTCGAACTGATAGGTTGGCAGGACCTGGGACAGAGACGGGAGCTCATTCCATCCTGCAGTATTCGGGTATCAAACTGCTGATGTCGCCTTCCAGTCAGCAGCTTAGCCACTTGAGCTTCAACAAAATACGAAGCAGTGTAATGTGTGGACATAAGGCTTCAGAATATTTCTATCATTATCATATCCAGGCATAGATGTCATTGGTTTAGTAGAGGCTTCTCCTAGCCTTCAAATTAATGAGTAGCATTGCATGTCAGTTTTGGAGCGATTGTAAACGTGATTAAAAATGAATTTACAGTGAAATGCCATTGGGTAACATTTTATAAAAAAATCTTGCCTTTCACATAAATATCAAGATCCCATGGAAGATTAAAATGCATAAGAAGAAAGAATGTAGGGGAAATGTGAAGCATTGTGTGGAAAAGGGAGTAGGGGAGTAGGGGAGAAAGGAGAAGGAAAAAGAGAAATGCAATTTAAAAAAGAAGGAAAGATAAAGTTGAGAGAAATGGGCAGCAGTGAAAGGCAAATGAAAGCTGGAAGGCTGAAACAGGAGAAAGCGTGGGAGAGAAAGAAGGGAGCTGTTGCTGAATATAAGAGAGCAGAAGAACATTTCACCCACACAAATGTTCCAGTAATATTTAGTGCACAATGAATAATGCTGTAGAGAACATGTTGCTATGTTAAATCTTTTTAGGCTGGTGATAACATTAGCCTATACAAGCACACACTGAATAAGCTCATTTCCTCTTAAAAACAAATCATCTGGCTACATTACAAAACTGTGAAGTTTTGTTATCTTTACAATGTCACTTTCTTGCAGGAATTTAAAAATTGTCCTTTTTTCAATTTCAGATCAATGAGTCATGCCCAGTTGTGCTTTATGAATCTCAACAGCTGCTTCCTCACCTGGAAGAATTAGAGAAGCAAATAACAAATTTTTATGAATCTCTTGAGAAGATCAATGAAATTATTTCTGTACTAAACCCTGAAACCCAGCCTGCTGACATTTTTAAACAGCAACATCAGGTATATTTTATATGAAATTTGAAAACTTGCTTGAATGATTGGCTGATAATTTTAATACTACAAGGCTGAAATACTTTGGGAAAGGTTATTCATGTTGAAGGGTGATGATATCACCATTAGGTATCTGGTAATAAATAAATTTCGTGTCAGAAATTAATCTGATTTAAAAGGTTTTTTTGCTGGAGAAACTCCACTCAGGGGTAATTAAAGATCTCTCTCCCATGATTAGCCCAACTAAGACGTATTGTCCATTTCAGTGCATAAAACTGTGGGAAGGAAGGAAGAAGTGATATTTGTCCCCTGGTGGTGATTTTAGTGAGCAAACACTTCTTCCCATCCTGTGACTCTTTCCTTTACCTTATTTGTGAGTTGGACAAGTCATTGGAGAGAAAAGGGAAGTATCTACCAAAAAATCTCTCCCTGAAGTGACATCATCATAATTGTCCTGCAAGTTAAGTTACATGAGATGATTTTGGCCAGTATGTTTGGTCACTGAATCTATTTCATCATTATGTCATAAAGACATTAGAAACAATCCAGGCACAGCAAAGTTCCTATATTTGGAACAGATTATACCAGAGTTTGCTATATGCAGTTCTCATAGTTACTAAAAGGTGATTCAACTAGTAGAAGCATGGGGCTAGAAGACATGTAGCTTGTCCTGTGTTCAGTTAACAGCTCAGTAGCAAGGCTAGGAAAGATTTTGACTTGAGCACATAGAGCTACTCCAAGGCAAAGTGGACAATATTAGGCTAGACGACCAAGAGTTCTCACTTTCTGTAGAGCAGCATCATTGTGACTTTCAAGTAATACAGAAGTTCCAGAATTTTCACAGTTTTAGTTGAGTAAAGCTTTTCAGGTGATCAGTGTAATATGATGTTAAAGTGTTCTCCTAAGAAGTAAGTTAAAAAAAAGATAGTTTCTTTAATACAGTACAGGCTTTTGAGCACTTCAGGAGATCATACTGATTAGAAGACATTATGATTAAATCAAATACCTTTTTATATCAAAGACTTAACTGAATTTTCCAGCCTTCAAAATATTTGACTGACTGGTAGATTTATTTATTTATTTCTCATATTCATACTCATAGATAATTCAAGGCTACTGCCCTTTTCTGAGATCATAATAAAGGCACTTCCTAAAACAATGAAAGCATTGCTTCGTATATATTCTCTTTTTCAGAATCCTACACTCAGAAGAGAGAAACCTTTGACAGTGGTGTGGCTAATTGACAAAGCATTGGTTGCATGTTGATTTTATGCCTGATTGCACATTCAGTCACACATTTGGCATGCACTCAGCCAGTTAGCTTCCCAACTTCTAGTTCCTACATAAATATCCAAGAAGATTTTGATCACTATAAACACTAGCAATATTTAAATGTATTGTGTTTTCCTTCCTGTACATCTTGCATTATGTTTGTGGCTTTGGTGATGGATTTGTTTATCTTCTGATAACCACAATATCAACAGGCTGAGAAACCTCTTACCTGTCAGTAACTAAAATCCGAATTCTAAATATAGTCTCCTAATGATCCACTTGATGTCTGTGGTGCTTACCATTAGGTAAGCCTACTTTTATAACTGCATTATTAAGAAGGCAGCTCCATTGAGTTCAATGAGATTTATTTCCAAGTAAAGGTTTGCGGAATTAGTTTCTGAACTTAATCCTATCTCAGAAAAACATGAACTGAGATAACACTAGGGCAGGTGAAGGTGTGCCGATTCAAATCCCACCAAATGTGGGGACTTAAATAATTACTAGACTCCTAAATTTGTTCTGATATTATGGCTATGGCCCTGTAAAAACCTGGGATCTGATGAAATGTGATTCTTCCCTCAATAATGATCTGTTATTCTGACTACGTTCCTTTCCTTAAATATCCAGGAAATATTTAATGTTGTTGTAATGGATGTTCAAATATCCTTAAATTTATTTTGGGTTTTCTTTCCTTTTGCTGTCTTTTAGGATCTAGTAGCATATGAAGAAAATTGCAAGAAAGCTTTGTCACCGATTGAGAGAAATAGCCAAAGCATTACAAAGTTTGTGGGTTCGAGTAAGGTGTTACATCTCTTCAATGTTTCAGTATTTCAGAAAAAAGTAATGGAAGTTCAAGCTGCTTTTCAGGTAATTTTTTGGAAAGAGACAATCTGAATTTAAGTGAAATTCAGGCAAGAGATATCTGATGTTCTTGTTTAAAGCAGTGGCATTTTTAGAACTCTGAGTTGTGGAGCAGAGAATGCAGCAACATGAAGGAGAACCTAACAATTCACAATTAAAACAAATTCACCATTAAAACATGCTTTGGTGCGCCCACTCCTTAAGAAGTCATCACATGACCCAACAGTATTAGCCAACTATAGACCTGTATCCTACCTTCCCTTTTTAGGGAAGGTACTGGAGAAGGCAGTGGTGCATCAGTTACTGGGGGTCCTGGATGAAGCAGATTATCTGGACCATTTTCAGTCAGGATTCAGGCCCAGATATGGTACGGAGACGGTGTTGGTCACACAGTTGGGTGATCTCTGGCGGGAGCGGGATGGAGGTCATCTGTCCATCCTTGCTCTTCTTGACCTCTCGGCGACTTTTGATACCATCAACCGTTCTTCTGGAACGGCTCCAAAGATTGGGGATCCAGGGCACTGTGTGGTCCTGGTTTTCCTCATTTCTGAAGGGCTAGACCCAGTTGGTGTGGTTGGAGGATCGGAGGTCCAACCCTAGGCCTCTCCAATATGGGGTGCCTCAGGGCTCGGTGCTCTCATCTCCTGTTTAATATCTACATAAAGCCCCTGGGTGAGATCATCCTTTCCCATGGGGTGAGGTATCATCAGTACGCAGATGACACTCAGCTGTACATCTCAGCCCATGGTGATCCAGGTGATGCTGTTGAAGTCCTATCCAGGTGCCTGGAGGCTGTGAGGGTATGGATAGGGGACAACGGGCTACAACTGAATCCCGGCAAGACTGAGTGGCTGTGGGTCAGGACCGCCATGTTATCTCAGGCGCTACCATATTTGGTACTGGATGGGGCTATTTTGCCCCAGACATACCCAGTGCGTAATTTGGGGGTCCTTCTGGATTTGTGAGTCCTGCTCGAAGAGCAGGTGGCAGTCGTGGCTAGGAGGACTTTTGCACAACTTCGTGTTATATGCCAATTACGCCTGCTCATAGACCGGGACTCCTTGCTCATGGTCACACATGCTCTGGTCACCTCCAGACTGGACTATTGTAATGCGCTCTACATGGGGCTGCCCTTGATGACCATTCAGAGGCTGCAACTGGTCTAGAATGCAGAAGCCCAGGTGGTGATGGGGTGCGGATGTTATGCCCATGCCTCGCCACTGCTCCCGGAGCTGCACTGCTTAGCGGTATGCCTGTGGGTGCTCGTCTCTCTAGCACATCTCTCTAGCTTGTCTCTGTAGCACAAGAAGGAGGGCCTTCTCTGTGTCTGTGCTGGCCCTATGGAACCTCTTGGCAACTGAGTTGCGGCTACAGATGGAGCTGCTGCCCTTCAGGAAAGAGCTAAAAACCTGGCTGGCAAAGCAGGTGTGGGGCACCGGGAGAGTGGTGCTCCCTGCCTGCTGGCTCATATAACAAGATCGTTCCCTGTCCCTTTTAAATGATGGGGTGGGGTGGCTAACTTTGTGGGTATTTTTTATGGTTTTTAAAGGGTTTTAGTTATAATGGTAATGTTTGTTTTAATGCTGTTAGCCGCCCAGAGTCAGTGTTGAGTTGGGCAGCAATAGAAATTTGAAGGGGGGAAAAGGCAAGCAGAATGAGAAAGTACACCTTAGTGTGAAGGTATATTATAGACTAGAAGGAATAGATCTTCACCATTTACTATCTATAATTTCTTTTTTTCTTATTGCCATCTTTATACTTAACTTAATGTGGACATTACTATGAATGCTTTACAATGTAGTAACATTAAATAAAAACATACAAAAAACAAACTACACAGTATCATTAGATAGGGGCTCTTGTTTTGAATCATGCTTGAGCAACAGAAGTGGGGATCAGGAAGACTTAATCTACAGTGGTGAAGCTACAAGCATTAAAAGGTTTTGGGATTCTATCCTTTGTTTGAAAAGGGATTAAGGTTCTATTTTTTATGTTTGCATTATCACACATTTAACTAGTTTTTATAGGTTCTCTTGCCTAGATAAATATAGAAAAAGAAATTTTGTGACAATATTTTCTGCATGATAAAAAAATGGATCTGCTAACTCAAGAGTTCTCAATCTTTTTAAGCCAGTGGCCAGGTCACGCTCCCTCAGACAGCTTCAGGGACCGGATGGCCATTTTGCCCTTCCTCAACCACATGACACTTCCTGGTGAGGAGGAGGAGATGGTGGGCCATATGAAATGGTGCCGTGGACCACATCTGGCCTGCAGGCCACAGGTTGAGAATCACTGTACTAACTGGTCAGACACTAAACTAGCCAGTGAAATTAGTAAAAGACCCAAGCTGGCTAATGATCCATGAAATATAATGGTAATTGAGCCAGATGAATTGATACATGAGCTCAGGAGTTACAGTAAGCTCGAACAAGCAGGAACAATTAAACATTATATGGACTTTTTGTTGTTGTTCATAGCTTATTTACAATTATGTCTGAACCTCGCAGAACCAACATGTTGCATTCCCTGTGCTCTCTGGTAAACCAGAGAAACAGCCCATGGTCTGTTCAGGATTTGGGGTTTTAATTTTGTTTTGTCTTATTCAAGCAAAAGCTGAAACTTGCACAGTTTTATTTTATTTATTTATTAAAATTTTATACTGCCCATCTGGGATATTTTCCCACTCTGGTGTACAACAGTTAAACCACAAACATACAAATAAAATAGGTGCTATTCCAAAGAAGTCACACACAAAATGTTTGTTGTTTCATGTTCTGCCTCTATACTGCTTCCCAACCGTGTTTTAGTCAGTCTTACTCATACCCAGGAGAGATTAGGCAACATACACCAATAGCAATAGCGGTATTCACTATGGGAAGGAGACAGAAATTGGGGAGGTGATATATTCAAGCTGTCATGGTCACTGGGGAAATGTTTTTTACAAGAAGCACTGCAACATGTACACTATGTCAGTAAAATCCACTGGCCAAGGAATACCCTTTCCTCCTTCGTTCAGTGTGTTTAGTTTAAAAGAAAGTACTCTGGCAGATGGTTGCTGAACAGAAGGGAAGGTAATAATTTGTGCAGTGTGGGCCAATTAAAATTTTGGTTTCAGAATTATCTTTTAAAATGTTGCCGTGTTTGTGGTAAACAGAAATCATATCCGATGGAGGTCTGATTGAAATTAACAATTCACAATAGAAATTGAGCTTTACAACTCTGAAAATTTATTTATTTATTTAAATTTTTATGCCGCCCAATCAGGTATACCCAGCTCAGGGTGGCATACAACATCTAAAACATATTTTAAAAAGATTAAAAACCCCATCACCCACCCACCCACTCTACTACCCCTCCCTCCCTATTTAAAAGAATAAAAGGTAATAAAAGGAGTCAGAGGGAAACAACCGCATAGAGAGAGGGACACTAACTGAATACCAACTGGGCACTAACTGGGGATAAGCCAGCAGGCTGGAGCCGTAACCCCATTAAGGCCCCACACCTGCCCTGCCAGCCAAGTTTTCAGACTTTTCCTAAAGGGCAGCAATTCTGTCTGTAATCTCAACTCTGTTGGCAGGAGGTTCCAGAGGGCTGGTGTGGACAGGGAGAAGGCCCTTCTCCAAGTGCCAGAGAGGCGAGCCCCTCTGGTTGAAGGCACAACTAGGGAGTCCCTCCGGTCTATGTTCCAGTCACATTCCAGTAAAAAAAAAAGGGTGAAATCAGCTTCAAAATAAAGGGATTGTTTCAGCCTTTCATTTAAACAAATGCTTAAAGGGAATAAGGCAATTCTGGTATTTTTTATCATATTTTTTGAAGCACCATATAACAGGGTGATGAAATGATGGGCAAGGTATTTATTTATTTTTCTGTTTTCACTTTTAAATTAAGAACATGGTCAAGAAGACAGGTGACTGGAAGAAAAATGTGGAGGCAAATAATCGTTTGATGAAGAAATTTGAAGAATCTAAAACAGAATTAGAAAATGTTCTGCAGATTGCCAGCTGCTGTCTGAAAGAAAGAGGCAATCCCGAAGACCTCCTTCGGAAACATTCTGTGAGTACAAAACTCTGATTTTGGCCTTCTTCCTATGCAATTATTAGCAGTGTGTATTTAGCACAGCATGGAATTGCAATAAAATAGCCAATAATCTTATCATAATTCAAAGACATTATGCATGCTGCAGAGATAGCCAGTCTTTTCAGCTTCCTAAAACCACACAATAATGAGAGTCAGTCCAGTAACTGTCAGAACATGCTCTCCTCCATCTTCTGTTTATATCTGGAAGAACTGATTTCATCAGAGTGCTGATGCAGTATGTTGTAAGATCCAACCACTTTGTAGGCAAGAGGGTTTTTTTTGCAGTTACTTAAAACAATACTGTGTAAGACTGTACAAAATGTCACAGGTTGAGTCTTTTTCAAACATGTTAACTGTTTACTTTGTTTAAAAATTGTCACATCTCTTTTAGATGTAATGGCATCATTATTATTATTGTACTGTATTTTTTGTAGTGCATTTGTATTCTTATTCTGTATTGCATTTACTGAGATTTTTAATTGATATGTGTTTTATTGTATGAATTTGTATTATGTATTTTACACTATGTAAACTGCTTTGAGTTCCCTTAGGGGAAGGAAAGCAGTATAATAATAATAATAATAATAATAATAATAATAATAATAATAATAATAATAATAATAATAATAATAATAATAATAATAATAATAATAGACAGGGTGAATATGTCTAAATATATTTTTGCTGGATTTTGTAGCCTCTCAGCACTTTCCCTAAAATTTTAAGAGCCTCCACCCTACATTCATCTACTATGAATCGCATTGAGCTGTAAACGATATCACCAAATGCAAGCCAAGTTTAGAAAACCAGTATTGGTGGGGCTGGATTACACACCCACTTGGCAATGAATTCACTAGGTAACCTTGGGTCAGTCGTTGTGTCTCTGCTTATCCTACCTTTCTCAGTAATAAATGGAATAGACTGTATTAGTGGTGGCGAACCTTGGCACTCCAGCTGTTCTTGAAATTCAATTCCCAGAAGCCCTGATCAGCAGGAGTGCTGACTTGGCCTTCTGGTAATTGAAGTCCAAGAACAGATGGAGTGCCAAGGTTTGCCATTGCTGGGCTATGTCTTGTATTTTGGGAAAAGCCTTGATGGTAAATGGGATATTTCCTAGTGTTGTTGTTGTTAGACTTGTATGCCGCCCCACTCCCAAAGCGACTCTGGGTGGCTAACAAAGATACAAAATATATAGTTACAATTTAAATACTTAATGCAAGTTATTAATGTATTAAACTATTTAATTTAAATAATTAATGCAGGTTAAAAAACAAACAAGCCTATATGCACACTCAGGGTCCTTTTAGTATGCATTTAGTATGCATCAGTTTTCAGCTACTGGGGTTACGGCTTTGATAGACATATGTACATCCTCTTTTACTATTACAAACTCAGCTTTAAGTTAAGTGTGTTGTGGGCTGATAGTAGAACCTCAAAGTAGTAACAATTTCCAACTGCAGTGCTAGACATTTGAGTGTTTATACACTTAACTTAAAGCTAAATAATGCATAGGTTTGGGGTGAATGCAGTTTTTGCTCTATGGGAAAGTAATGTGCAGGAATTTGTATAAATATTGCATTCCTATCAAAGGAGTTGAGTGATGCACCAGAGTGATGGACTAATGTGGAGTCTATGGGAAGATGGAACTCTTGTTGAGAACATTTTTATGAAGCAAGCTAGGGACTACAGAATATATCGCTTCCCTCAGGAGATAGTGCAGGGACAGTGTGCAGCTCCAACATTTTTTTGACCTGTTTGAAGGAAGTTCAAAATGAAGACTATAAAGAAGGTCTTTTGTGTGGAAATTGTCATCATTCCTTATCAAGGAACCTCTCATGAAGCAAAATGCATGTATGCATGATGACGATGATGCTGATGCTTATAAATAATAATAATAATAATAATAATAATAATAATAATAATAATAATAATAATAATAATAATAATAGTAATAATAATAATAATAATAATTATTATTATTATTATTATTATTATTATTATTATTATTATTATTATTATTATTATTATTATTATTATTATTATTATAGTAAAACCTCTCATAAAGAGTGCCTCGCTTAGAGACTAACTCACTTAAAGAGCAGAATTTTCTCTGAATGGTCGCCTTGCTTAACAACTAAAACCAACCAAAAACTTTCTTAACAACTAAATCGGGGTTCGCTATCCCCACTGCCAGAAGCCACAATTGGTCACTTACAATGGTGTTTCGTTTAAAGAGCAAACTCACTTAAAGAGCAATCCTGTGGAACACATTATGCTCTTTAAGCGAGGTACCACTGTATTGCTTTCCCAAAGCTTGTCACCTTAAATGTGTGTGTGTTAGAAGGAAGACAAATGAAGAGACATTAGTTCATTAATGCATCTTGGTTAAGTGGCTTCCCTCTTTATAATATTATTCATTATGCCTTGATGTAATGTGAAGATATTGTAATGAAAGTATAATAAAAAATAGGACAGAGACAAATAGATAATTCTATAAGAAACATTCATTGATTTCCCATTCTGATTAATCTCTGGTGTTTTGTGGCCTATCCTTATGTAGCTGAGAAATCAGAAAATGGCTTTGCTAGGCCAATCCTACTGGTAATGGATCATGGTCTAATTTACCATGTGGCAATCACAGCACATTTACCATATTTGTTCCTTAGGAACATAATTATATTTTTGAATCAGGGTGACAAAGAATAATACATTTAGGAATGTAGTGAAAGAAGACTTTTTACATTCAACATAGTAATGAGAATGATGTACCCTGTATATCTCTATAGACTGCAGAGGTCACTGTAGACAACCTATTCTGCAAATGCCCATTGACAAACAAACCATGTGTTACCTCTCTTATTCCTCTTACATATCATACAGTGATGTCACTGTGTATATAAATGAGCACATTGGGAACCAATCCAGATAGGGACCATAGGTATGGTCAAAAAGTTTCAAATCTTTATCTCCTGCTGTAGTCTGGATCAGCCCCACCCCTATCTGCAATTTACATTGGATTGAAAGGCTATTTTTATAAAAAGAATAAAAGAGGGGGACTTATGTAAATTGCACAGCACCCCACTCTGGTTTTAAAGCATAAGAAGGAACAAAAATAAACCCCTGTCCTTTCTGCATTAGAGAACAAGTCTGGATCACGTTTCATACGCTTACTTTTGGAAAAGACAAAAGCACTTTAACAGTAGCATGGCTGTGGTTAAGACAGAAGTTATGTCTAAAGAAAACTGCTTAGTTATCATTCAGAACATCAGACTTGAATGGCGGCCGTAGAAAGTTCCTGTTTTCATTGCAGAGGGTGAGGTTTTGGAAGAGATTTTTGCCTTTTTCATAGCAATGATATTAATGTTATGGACATGAAATATTATCTTTTGAAATCAGGATTTCTTCAGTCAGTTGGATCAGAGGGTGCTAAATGCTTTCCTGAAAGCTTGTGATGAACTCACTGACATCCTACCTGAGCGAGAGCAGCACATACTTCAGGAAGCTGTTAGGAAGCTACATAAACAATGGAAGGTTAGTATTTCCAGACAATTGAAAGTAGACATTATTACCTAACTCCTGAACTTGCACTATTCAAGAAGAAATCTTTTTGTCAGTTTAGTGGTTTTTCCCCACATATGAATTGGGGAAAAGATATAAGATATCTTACAAATTATTATTTTCGTATTGATTTTTGTGTTGTGTTTTATATTATGCTGTTATGCTGGTAAAAAATTTCTGTAATTAAATAGATGATTGATGACATTTTTAAAAGTTCTTCCTTATAATAAAGTGTTCCAAAAAGTAGTATTTCTAATAAATTATTATTTTAATTGGTGAATGTTTATATAATTATGTGGCAGAAATATGAATATGGTTGGATAATGTAGCTTTCATTTGAGTCTTATTCTTTTCCTATTTAATGCAAATTGCTTTTCTAAACAGCAATTGGTTTTGTACATATTAACTTTTTTCCCCTTCCCCCAACTACCCCACCCTTGTGGAGTGTAGGACCTCCAGGCAGAAGCCCCATACCATCTGCTCCACTTAAAGATAGAAGCGGGAAAGAGCAGATTTCTAGAGTCAGTGGAGGAATGTCATACAGAACTAACTCGACAGCAAGACTTGATGTCAAAGGAGAGCAGTGAAAAGATAATTAGAGAACATAAGGTAAGCCTCAGAAATGGTTTGAGATGCACTTCTCATAGATGGGTTATGACTGGAATAGGAGCGGCACCAAAATGGAGGAATAAATTATCCCTGTCAGACCACAGTTGATTGTAGGTACTTATAGAAATTAATGTAAAAACTCGGTACCTTAAAGATTATGCAGTATCCAAGGGGACTTTGTGTTAAAGGTGAGATAAATACATCAAGACACATAAAATGGAAGAGGATTTATTTTTTTAAAAAAACAACAATAACCAACTTTTGGCAGTGATTTCTCTTTTTTACCCTCAGTTGTTCTTTGGTGAAAGGGGGCTATTACAATTATGTGAGAAAAGACTACATCTGCTTAAAGAATTATGCTTGAAACTACCAGAATGGGATCCACTTAAGAAGGTCCCAGAAAGTAGCCAAAAAGATCTCAGTGAACTTAAATCACAGGTTGCCAGCACCTACAAGAAATTAATGGACCATCCAGATAAATGGGAAGACTATATGAAAAGGTATGTTTGCATGGCTAGGGTAGAGGTATGTAAATAATTTGAATCCTGTTACAAATGAATTACATCTCAAGAAATGTACAACATTACGTGTCAGAGGCAGAGAATTGTTAAAAATCTTACTTGCTGATTTAGTTGCAAATAACATCAAATATGCCTAGAAGAGGTGGGAAATCTGGATTGGTAAGATATAGATAATCAGAAAGTTTCTGAAATATATTTATTTATTTACATATTCAGCAGTAAGAAAAGCAGAGGGAATGACCCTTCTAGTCAATCAGAAACTTCTTTCCTATATAGCAATATAAAATGTCAATTCTTTGAGTTCCATTAAAAATGTATACAAATAATTGTCATTTCCTACTTACCTGCTGTTATTTTTAATGTGGTTATGTTTCAGATTTTTTGAATTGCAAAGTTGGATATCATCAAGGGAGGCACAAGTTAAAAAAATTAAGCATGGTTCTTCTGATACTGCTAAACATAAGGACTTCAAAACTTCAACAGAGGTATATTTGGAATCATTGTTTCATGTAAAAAAGATGTTTTTACTCATGATAGTAAGAGATTGACTTGTGATGGTAGAAGAAAAGAGATAGTACAGATAAGATATATTGGCTTTGTCTACAACCTGGCCATATACTTGTAGCAAGTTATACACACAGTGAAATGTAAGAACCAGCATTTCCTAGACAGGCAAACCAAGTAAGAAAGTGCACAACATTTATAGAGCTTTCAGAAAATTATGAAAAGTATGAAAGCTGTCAGGGCACTAGTACTCAGAGAAACATTACTTTGATTAGACAGACACTTTAATAAAGAAAACATTGCCTGGATTTAATAAGAACCTATCTCTTCTTTTGTAAAATATATGCTAATAGTATCTGGAATATTTTTAATGGCATTGATTAGCATTTGGGAACCACTGCTGAAACATAAGGTTTCACAGGGAAGTTTTCAGTACAGCCTCTCTGCTTAATCAAGAGCATTATTAAACAAAAGTAACACTCCCCTGGCCACGTGTATTGTTAATAATAATTTTTCTGTTCCTATTAGAATTCCCACCAGTTTCTTTTTATATACATTTTCATTCACTCCTTTAAACAATGAAAACAGTAGCAATGTTTCATTTGAGATTATTTTTTGATTTGTTATATTATCTAACCAATTGGTTGCCTCATACCAGAATGATTCTACTTTCATGTAAGAAATCCACATATGCTCTACTGTTCTTTTACACTCACAATCTCTCCAGCACAGATCTGGTATCTATCTGTTATTCTATTTAATTTTGTAGGACATAGATGCCCCATAGGTAGGTGGGTATTTTATATGCTGCCTTTCTTCCACAGGAAACCCATGGCAGTTCACATCATCACAATCTATACAACAATCAAACATTTAAAAATGCTATCTAAATAGTATATTAAAACCAATATTTAAAAGAAAATTTAAATTTTTTAAAAGTCTCTAAGTTTCATAAATGTAGCATTCATTAAAATTTGAGAAATATCATATGGGTGATATGCTCCTTGAGTGAAAAGTGTAATATAAATGAAATAAATAGCAATAATAATATTAATAATATTAATAGCAATGGAACAGTGGCTTAGTGATCTGAAATTACAGAAATTAGATATAACACCTGTGCCATGGTCAGATCACTTTCTGGTGATCCTTGACTTTCTGGGGGTGACATTCCAGCACAGGGAGGTGGGGCCTATTAGATTGGCCCGCCCCTGGCAACTGATGGATCCTGATGGATTCTAAAGGAAGTTGGGGGATTTTCCTCTGGGTCAGGCACACGATTCACCCGAGGCGCTCGTCGACCTATGGTAGAAGATGATGACGGCAAGCTTGGATGAAATTGCACCACTACAGACTCTCCAGGACTGTAGAGCTAGATCATCCCTGAAGAACTATGGGAGCTCAAACGGGATATGAGATGCCTAGAGCGCCGCTGGGTGCAGACTCGGAGGGATACTGACTGAACACTTGCTAGAACCGCTATTAGGGCCTATCAAGTGGCGATGAGGGTGATGAAACACCAATATTTCACCACCCTCATTGCCTCCGCTGAAAATCACCCAGCCACCCTGTTTCAGGTGACCAGGTCCCTCCTAGTAGGGGGGGGGGCTGGTGACTGGTTGGCATGGTTCGGCTGAGGACTTTGCTGACCATCTGGTGGAGAAAATCGATCGGATTCACTCTAGACTCAATCCTGGCATGGTTGGGGAGGGTCTGGAGGGTACCGGAGCGCAGTCTTGCAGGGTCATCTGGGACCAGTTTGACTCAGTAGGCCCTGGTGAAGTGTACAGGCTTCTTGCAGCTTCCTGTGCCACTACTTGCCCTTTGGACCCCTGTCTCTCCTGGCTAGTGAAAGCCTCTAAGGAGGTGACAGGTAGCTGGGTTGGGGCAATAATTAATGCATCATTTCGGGAGGGGGTGGTTCATGCACTGCTAAAACATGCTTTGGTGTGCCCCCTCCTAAAAAAATCTTCCCTCAACCCAGCTGTCCTTTCTAACTATAGACCAATCTCCAAACTCCCCTTTGGGGGGAAGGTAATGGAGAGGGTGGTGGGGCGTCAGCTGCAGGGAGTACTGGATGAAGTGGATTATCTGGACCCCATTCAGTTGCGATTCAGGCCCGGACATGGTACTGAGACAGTATTGGTCATGCTTGTGGATGATCTCTGGAAGGAGGGGAATGGTGATCATCTGTCCATCCTTGCTCTCCTCGACCTCTCAGCGGCCTTCAATACCATCGACCATGGTATTCTTCTGGGACGGCTCAAAGGGTTGGGGATCCAGGGCACTGTGTTGTCCTGGTTTTCCTCATTCCAGGAGGGCTGGACCCAGTCAGTGTGGCTGGAGAGTGAGAAGTCCAGCCCTAGGCTTCTCCAATATGGGGTTCCTCAGGGCTCGGTGCTTTCTCCTCTCCTATTTAACATTTACATGAAGCCGCTGGGTGAGATCATCCATTCCCACTCCCACCCATTGGCTCTGCTAGAAGCAGTTGTCCCTTTTTATTGTTGGATGGGAAGGGAGGGTCTTTTAATTGTGAGATGGTCATGGATTGTTTTTATGGAAGTTTTTAAAGGGGATTTTACAGTTTTTATGTGTAATTGTGCCGCCCTGAGTTGCCCTAGGGCAAGAGGACGGGATATAGATCCAATTAAATAACAAATAATAGCGATGATGATGAATGATGATGATGATGATGATACTGCCGGTATCATAAATCGCGCTCAGGCGGAACTAGATAGTTTGGACGGGAAAACAAGAAAGCTTATGACCATTCACCATGCACTGCTCCCACATAGAGATGTTGCATTGTATTTACCTAGAAAATCAGGAGGTAGAGGTTTTCTGCAAGTGAAGCAGACAGTTGAAGAAGAGAAGCACAGACTGGCAAATTATGTAAACATAGTGTAGAACCATCTTTAATGGAGGTCAAGAACAAGAACTTGCTCAAAATACAGCAAACAAAGAGCCAATATAGGAAAAAAAATAACGATTCAAGCACGGACCGACAGCTGGTACAATAAAGCATTGCATGGACAGTTCCTTGAAAAAATCGAAGGAAAAGTAGATGAGGAAAAGACCTGGGTATGGCTTACTAATGGAACACTGAAAAAAGAGACAGAAGGCCTGATCCTTGCAGCTCAAGAACAAGCTATCCGAACAAATGCAATTAAGGCTAGAATAGAAAAATCAGCTGATGACCCCAAATGAAGACTTTGCAAAAAAGCGGATGAAACCATTGATCGTATACTGAGCTGTTACAAAAAAAAAAAAAAGCCCTGACTGCTTATAAACAGCGGCATAACACAGTTGCCCAGATGATCCACTGGAATCTGGTGGGAACATAAGCCTGAAAAAGTGATTGAAAATGAGCATTAAAATTAGTGTGGGATTTCCAAATACAAACTGACAGGGTTTTGGAGCACAATATCCCGGATATCACCATTGTGGAAAAGAAAAAAGTGTGGATCATTGACATTGCCATTCCTGGTGACAGCAGAATTAATGAGAAACAACTTGAAGAAAAAAACATCCGATATCAGGATCTAAAAATTGAACTGCAGAACCTCTGGTGGTTCCAGTGGTAATCGGCACACTGGGCGCCATGCCTAAAGATCTAGGCAAACATTTAGAAACAATTGGAGTTAACAAAATCATTGTTAGTCAGCTGCAGAAGGCCACCCTGGGATCTGCCTGCTTAATTCGCCGATACATCACGTAGTCCTAGTCACTTGGGAAGTGATCAATTAGTGATTTATTATACAAAATCCAGCATTGTTATCTTGTTTGCTGTGGCTTGTATATAATAATAATAATAATAATAATAATAATAATAATAATAATAATAATAATAATAATAATAATAATAATAATAATAATAATAATAATAATAATAAAATCATTGGGAACATCAAGTAGAGAAAGTTCTAGAAAATGGGAGACTCAAGATCCTGTGGGACTTTAAAATTCAAACAGATAGACATTTGTCTCACAACACACCTGATATAACTGTTGTTGAAAAGAAGAAGGTCTTGCTTATTGACATTGCTATATCAGGAGACACACGGATTGAAGACAAATTAGCAAAAATCACAAAATATCATGATTTACAAATTGAAGTGGAGTGTCTATGGAGGAGAAATCTGTTGTTGTTCTCATAGTGATTGGAGCCCTAGAACAATACCTAAAGGACTCCCTAGATATTTGGAAATTTTGGACTTATTGGACTTGAACATCTTAACTCCAAAAAAAAAAAACTCTACTAGAAACTGCATATATACTCAGACGTTACCTTAACAGTTCTTAGGTCCTTGGTTAGGGCTTGAACTGTTAATTTTATTCCATTCCTGAACTGTGAATCAAATGGTTGATTTGTATCCAATAATAATAATAATAATAATAATAATAATAATAATAATAATAATAATAATAATAATAATAATTCTGATCATGGAAGTAACAGTGGCCGTTGACTTCTTCCACCATCAATCCCCATTGACAGTCATCCCAATTGATGGTAATCATCACTACATCATGTGACAATCCTACATGTGTGTGCCTGTACATGAGGCTTTGGTAAATTATAATGCATGAGTTGGGTTGTCATTATTGTATGTCTGGTATGCTAACCTTGTGGGGATGCCCTTAGTGACTCTCCATGTGCATTCATATATAACCCAATTGTCCAAGAGCCAACTGCTTGAAAGTTTTTTTGGTGTGATTTTCTAATTTCTTTATTGCTTCTCTTCTAGGAAATCAGAAAAGAAGCTTGCAAACAAGGAGAAATTCTCATTTGGCTGAAATCTAGGCTTGCTTCTCTGACGGAAATTTCTTCTGAGAATGAAGCCCAAAAACAAGGAGATGAGCTTTCTAAACTTTCTAATAACTTTAAGAGGCTCTTAGCCTTGTTGGCAGAGGTATAGTATAGCTTCACTGTAGTTACATATAAGTAGCTGGTTTATTTCCTTTTTCTTGGTCACATAGATTAAGCAAATCAGTGAAAATTGCTGTCACTCTGTTCTAGCAATTGGGCTAAAATACTTAGCTGTGGCCAGTTCCTTATAATCACCTCGCTAAGCCTAGATGTTACTGGCCAGAAGAAAAACAGCTTGTAATATCTATTTATGGTTGGTGAATGCTTCACCAACTACTGGAAAAGATGACTCCCCATGTTTTCACATTTTAGCTATATTCAGGAGAAAACATAAATGTGGAATGCTCATTTCAGCCTCACTTCATGTGATCCACAATGCATTCAGCCTGTATGTTTCCATAAAATATGCCTCCTTTTTAGAGAATAGAGGTGTGTCCAATACATTGGAAAAAGTCTATTCTGCAAGGTGGAACTTGCTGTGATCCATGAACTTTACAGACAACATATATTTGGCTGTGGTTGCCATAGGTATATGCATTTGTGTGGATAAGTAATCAATGTGATTACAATCAGAAAGAAAACATTGTAGTAAAGTGCTCATGTCCAATCATGATGTTTTCCAAGATCATGTTTTCCATTTTCCCCATAGTTATCCATAGCACTTCTCATAACACCTGTTATTCTATAGCCGTGATGGTGAACCTTGACACTCCAGGTGTTCTTGGATTTTAATTACCAGAAGCCCAAATCAGCACTCCTGCTGATCATAGCCTCTGGGAATTTAAGTTCTAGAACAGCTGGAGTGCCAAGGTTCACCATCGCTGTTCTATAGCCACTGAGCATCCTCTGTCTTTGCTGAATTTTACTTCCCCCCCCCCCAAACACACACCTTATTTTTGTACTACTTGGAGGGGGCATCCCTTGAGCCTGACTTGTATATAGATGCTAAATCCATATTTGTAAATGTGTTTGTTAGTATATAGGTAATGCACTGATATGGATGGAAAATCTCCAGTGTCTGAGGAGTGAATTTTAAGCCACTGGAATATTTCTATTTATTTAATTCCTTCCTCCCTCCAGTTCTTCCTACAAAACATGTATACCCTACATTTCTTCTTTAAAAAGGATTGAAATTGGCTTAGAGAAAAGCTAAGCACAATCAGTTATTAAACTAGTAAAAATATAGTTTTAAAATTAGTAGAAGAAACTTCTAGTCTTTCCAGACAATACCTCTTTTAAAAAAATAATTAAAATTTTTTTGTACTGTTTAAGGGGGAAAGAATGAGAAGTATGATGCCAACTCCACAATAATTTTAGAATTCTCCCAATTAAAGTAGAACATAAGCATAGTGAGAGATAATAAGAGCATAAAAAGCTAAGACTGTAATTAAAAACAACACCAAAGACTGGAATTCAGTGATATCTGTTTAGGATTGTTGAAAGCCATAATAGTGGTTAGAAAGTAAAACTGAGGAGCTGCAGTGATGATAGATCACATCATGAAGTTCTGACATGTTGAAAGGTAAAAATTAAAGAACAAATCTCATCACAATCATATGTCTATATCTACTCACAGGTAAGACTCACTAATGTAGAATTGCTCCTATATTTCTCTACAGAATTGCAACCTTGCTTGATGACATTATATAATATTTAGGATTTATTGAAAGCAAGAAATGCATTTGTTACTTGGCATTTAAGGGCTCCTAAAAATTCACTGTTGCTCTTCAACACAGATTGAGAAGACATTGGATGTGGTTGATGATTGTGTCCAATATACAGAAGAAGTGAAAGGTAATTTGGAAGAACTAATCACAAGCACAGAAGAAGCTCATGCAGAGGCTGAGAAAATCTTTGATGTTGAAAGCTTATTCGAGGCCCAGCAGATTCTTCAATATCACCAGGTAAGAAGCAGCCCAGAAATGAAAACTCTTTGATATGAGATAAGTTTGCATACAGTAAGCAGCTTTATAACTGCAATAAAAGGAAGACATGTGCCAGCATAGTGAGAGATGCAGAAGAGTGGCCTCCTCTTTGAATGTGGAAGGTCCAGTTGGAAACAGCCCTTTAGCCAAGCTACAACAGTATTCTTCCCTTCCCTGAAGTAGTTCATATGATTTTATTTATTCCTAACTCCTTCTCTGATATATCAATCCTGCTCACTGTAGGAAAAGCAGAATAGAAATGTGACAAGCAGATAGAGAGCTTCCCAGGCTGCAAAATAGAGCTTAGTTCAATGCAGCCACTTCTTGGGCTGCAAAGCACCTTTCAGATCCATGCAACAGAATCCCAGCATTTAAAAAACTTGTAACCTCTGACCACTGAAAGCAGAAGAAGTTTGTGGACAGCTAGGGAATCTTTCTAGTGCACATGGCTGGCTGGCCAGAAGTGAAGTTGAGCTTTGGAGTGGCTGCTTGCTATCTCTTATTTGATACAAAGAGAGGGATGCCTCCTCAGTCACTAGCTACTACTATAAGGGAAGACTTGAATTATTGTACAAATGGTACCCCATACAATGATTTTAATTCGTTCCCAGGTGCAAGTTGTGCAGTTTTATCATTGTACGGGACCACTGACCATCAGCCCCTTTGCAAGACAGCTGACTGGATTGGGAAGCGCTTCCCATCCAGGCGGCTGCCTCGCAAAGGGGCTGGGAAGATCCTCCCGCCTCTTCTGCAAGGCAGCCACCTGAATCGGTAAGTGCTTGGTGCTTTGAGTGATCAGCGTATTGCGCCTGGGAAAACGTGATGCATCGTATAACAACTAAAACCATTGTACAATGCATTTTTTAAAAAAAGGCTGTCGTACGATTTAGTCGCTGTGCGATGCGATCATTGTACAGGGTTTTACTGTAATGAGATATACAATAGTGAAGTAGTTATGTGACCAACTTCTATAATATTTTCAAACATTTCTTCCTAGCAAACAACCAAGCGGCTCCAAGCAAAGAGGCAAGATGTGCAACAGCAGATTGCTCGAGGTAAGCAGCTACAGATTGAAAGTGGTCTGTCTTCTGCTGTTCAAGAAGAAGTACGGAAACTGGAGAGTACGTTAGAAAATGTGCAACAAGCTATGGATCAACAGGGAGATCAACTGAAGGTCAGTGCACTTAACAGCAGTTTATATTGTTTTTAAACTGATGCTCTGTATTTCATTGCTTTGTTTACTTTTGAATGAATGAATGGGTTTTAAAAACTTGACTTTCTCTTTCCCTATGGAGAGCCAAACTATGCCTGTCTACTGAGCAGATATTTTCCCCTTCTTTTACATGCATATTGTTGTCTCCCCACACTGCAGAGACACATTTTTTTGCAATACAGGAATGATAAAAAGTTGCATTGTTTATCATCATGTTTAGGGATTAATATTTAATATTAATTTTCACATGATGGAGCACTGGTGGATGCTGATCCAGGTCCTTCCTGGACTTTCTCCATTCTCTCAAAGAAGAGACTCTGGGGAACTTATCAGAATTTGAAAGTGTTCTTGGTCTTTCAATCCTTTCTTTGTCTTTGACCTCTCTTGATTCTTCATATAGCTTGAATACCACATTTTGAGTATCCAGTTGGTTTGTTCATTTCCCTCTGAGAGTGGTCATGCTGGTGCAAACGTATGGTTGTATGTCTGTCAAATTCTGTGTTCCTTGGCATTTGGACTGGAATGATGTGATTAAAAGGTGGTCTTATTAGCAAGCTTCCAATGAATTACACTCATACAACATGTGTATATTGTATGAAATGTTCAAGCGAAACCTTTTCCATAGCAATCATTTTACCATGTAGTAGGACATATACAGCTATTAGCAATGACAGTAATTGGGATTCTAATCAATTTAGGTTTATGGGAGCCAGGTGCCTGCTGTTGCTCAAGTGTAAGGGGAGATCACTTTAACCTATCCTTTTTTAAAAAAAAAAATGTTCATTTCTTTTTCTGAATACTGCATACAAATTTCCTGTATTTTCTGGTTACGTTCTAATGAGGATATTGAGAAATAAATATATATGGTCATTATGCCATTGCTAAAACAGTAAATCTAATGGTGGCCTAAGACTTTTTCACAGTACTCCCTTGTGTATGTTAGGCTCCCTTGTGGGTAAAGTTGGACTCACAGGGTGGAAGTAATATCCAGAAGTCAGTTAGAGTTTGGTCAGTCAAGTTCATGAATTGCACAGATATTCTGTCCACAATGCAATGTAACAGATAATTATCAGTAGATATCCAGGCAAGCAGCTGAATTTTATTTCAATAGGATCATATCTGTGTCACATCTTAAGACAGCAAGTTAGGTGATGGGGCAACAGCACATACACATGAAGGTATGACATCTAAGACCTTGCTACTAGTGCTCTATGTCCCCATTACCTGAGGATATTATCTAATGATAATGCTAAACTTGCCTTGAGGGTTTTTGTGCTGCTGTGCCAGGCCTCTGATTACTGCCAAGAATTTGAACCAGGAAATAGATTAAATTGTTGAGGGCGGTTTTAAATACTGGTTGTAAATGTACAGATTTTCATTTTACATTCTGATCAAGAGAAGAACATTTGTAGAAAATTACTCATGATTCATAATTTATCTGAGTGTTACATGTGAGATAAATCCATACCTCAAATAAATATAAATCTCAGTGATATCACAAGAAATTTCCAACCAAACTGCTCTTTTTCCTTCCTGTAGATCACAGTAACTACATGGGAGCAGTATGAAAGAGACAAAGAAATGATTGTGAAATATCTTAGTCATGCAAGTTCTGCTCTTGAACGTATTTTAAGCTTCAGCAGCTTAGAGAGTTTGTCATCAGAACTAGAAAAGACAAAGGTATGTACGGTTTAATACTTGTGTCATTCTACATCTTACATGAATTATTAATGTTTCTTTTGTGTGTTTTTTAGTTTTTGTTTGTTTGTTTTAAAAAATCAATTGCATTTATTCTGTTTTATTGCTCTTTCCAACCTAGTAGTTCAAAAGCAAGAAATTGCAAGTAGATAAATAGGGGCCATTTCAGTGGTGAAAGATCTTGGGGACGTGAAAGGAGCCTCATCCGAGCATCCCCTGAGAGGAGTTCCTCCAGCAAAAATCCTCTCAACCCAGAGTAATTTCTGACATGGAATTATTATTATTAATTTTTTCTCTTGGGCAATATGGTGGAGATGTGGTATTATAATGTTAAATCCTGACCAAACTGGATACAGCATTTAGGATACAAGGGATTCTTATTGGATCACCAGCCCTCACTTTCATGTTGGAGTATATAAACAGGCCATGTCTGGCCAGACATCCCACTATGGTAATGAAGTAGACTGTACAGCCAGTGACTCAATGCTGAGTGTTGGGCAGTGGTAAATAACCTGACTCCCTAAAGGGGCCAATGGCTATGGGTGGATGAGTCCCTTTAGGTGGGTTGATGGTCCCCTCAGTGGAGGAAATGCCACTGGAAACCATCATATTGGACCCAACGGCAAAATGAGTGGAGGAGGGACTCTGATTTCCAATGGTCATGGGGGCGAAATAGGCCATGCCAGATGGACTGGCTGTGAAGGCGCACCTTGTTAATATCCTCAAGGCTGTGGCAATCCATTGCAGTCCCAGTGTCAAATCCTGCATGTCTTATTTCCTAAGTGCAGCAGGAGATGGCTCCATGATCATAGTGAGTGGGTCACTTCGTGGCAAGCTTGGATCCACCTTAAAACAATTCACACCAATGGCATTTTTCTTGCTTCAGGAAAAAATGTATTTTCAGATACGAATTGCAGTTGATGATATAAGCAGGATAGCTTTAAAGAGAAGGGGAGGTTTATGCATAGTTTTCATATTCATTGAACCACAGAAATAGAGAGCTGTGAGAAATTTGCAGACATACATGTCTTTTAAAAAGCATAAGTGTGTTGCACCAATATTGTAAACCATGGAAAGTCACACTGAAAAATGTACCTTAATTTTAAAGATGTTATATTTTTCTATTAGTTTTTGTTTCTGCTGAAACAAGACTAAGACAGCAACCTTTCTGGAAATTGATGTAAAATTTTTAACACCAGTTTCTTGATTTGAAGGGTGCTTTACTGGGTCGCCTAGGCGAGGAAGGCGGCCTTACAAATCTAAATAAATAAATGGTACTCATACTTCAAACAATAATTTCACTGAGTGATGTTTTGATATTTCTTACATGAATTAAATGCTGCTTACTAGTTCTTAGCAAAATATTGCTGAGAATTATGCTCATGTATAAACTGTTGATATCTCACATTTTTACAGGAACTTTCTAAGCAGACAGTAGCTATGGCCATAGAAGCTGAGAATCTTGTCAAGAAGTCTCTAGCCATACAACTTGGTGAGAAGAGCAAGCAAATCCTTCAAGAGAGAGCAAAGTCAATACAGGAAGAAGTTGAAAAAATGGAAGCTACCATTGAAGAAGAGTATGTTCTTAAAAAGCCCTAGTATTTTCTCATTGACACAAGAAATATAACTTTTATTGTCTTATAAAAAATGCAGTGCTTAGTCACAAAGAAAAGAATTTGTAAATACAAGCTTGTCATGGTAACTCCTGCTTTAGAAATTACTACTTTAATAATGAGAGTAAAAAATAAAGTCTAAGAAATAAAATAATGACAGTCTCGCTAATCCCAAATAATAAATGCCTGGAAGAAGAACCTCATTCGTTTAAGTGTACTTCCATGTAAGTGTCCTTATAATTACTATGTTAAGCTGCAATTATGAATCCAATTATGTGTGTTAAAGATAATTTCAATGCAACAAGGCACTGCTAATTGGGTACAAAATCGAAATCGTAGTAATGTAGTACACAACAAACTACTTGACTCAGGCTAGGATAAAAGGATTGTGCCATATTGTAAAGTGCCTGGTGCTTTTAGGAAATATGGTTTTTGGCACCAATACATAGCAAGCATTTTTTTTTTCATTGTCTTTTTCAGCAGCATACATGGAAGCATCAAAATGTGCCTTTTTCCTCACTGAAATTGCAACCCAATTCTTTTGTCCTGCTGCTGCTATTAGAGATGACACCAAAACATAATTATCTATTATTAATTAAAACACAGGAAGAAGCTTGTAGATGGTGGGAGAGAATCTTGCATACACACATATAGTTTTGATTTGCATAATATTTCAAAAATATTGTCCAAAATCTTGTTACTTAACTTTGTCGGTGCAGATTTCAATGGCACTGAAACCACTCAACACACTCTGCTCTAAATCGCCACCCAGAATTCAACGGAGCAAAAATGACTTCCTTATACATTATTTAGATTATCATTAATGATTTTTAACAACTTTAGAGAGTTTATGCTTTATGACTATTTCCCCCATCTTCAATTTGTTTTCTTTTAGCTGACTGCTTTTTCCATAACAAGAACAGAAATATTACAATGATTAATGACTCCTGCTTTCTCTTATGTACATTGTTTAGCAGCCTTTTCTTAATTTATTACAAGTAGGTATGCTCCTTCCAGAAGTTTTCTAATGTATTTTAATAGCTTTCAGTTATGTAATTATTTATGTCTCTTGAATTTATTAAATGGCTGAACTTGACACATTCCTTTTCACTGCATGTTTTATGCAGATTCACAGTTGAATGTCATGTAATTTTTCAATTAACTGGGTGCAGACAATAATTATTAAGCTGGGAAATATAAATGCATATTCAAATGAATCAGTATCTCAGACATGTGTTTGCATAGATACATGGTGCATATCTACAATATAGCTTACAGTGCACATGCATTCTTTGTGGCATAACTAAACATTTTTTCCTGATCATGTAACAGAAAAGGACCAAGTTGCATTGGTACAGCTAAATAGATAGATTCCTTGGTAGAAACTATGTATCATTAGTGGTATAGAAAAACAGACATATTCCTTTGAGACTGGAGGGGCTACACGTTTGAAATGCAGTATTAAAATGAGATTGACAATCAAAACATGCTATTTCAAAAAACATTAGACCTTCACACATCATTATTCATTGGTATAAGCATTCCAGTTCTCATGCAACACATTTATGGCATAAGCACAATGAGTTGAGGTTATTCTTAAATAATATATGTCACACATGTAGCAGGAGAGATAGTTTAAATTGTAATTATGAAGAATTAGAAGTGGTATGAGAAAACAGTTGTACAACATATAATTAAGATCAGGTAGATCTAATTGAATTAAAAGAGCTTCATTGTGCACTATAGGTCCTGTGCCTTAGCTCTCTGCCATCCACAATTTCACGAGATGTTCCCCATATTTGCCCAGAGCCTTAAAATCCACACACTTGCAACTGACACCATAAACAGAAGGGATAGACCCACCTTAGAAAGAAAAGTGACAAACTAATCTATATGCAGATGTTAGATGTATTAAATCCTTTGGTTGCATCTTTTCATTTTTATCCTGATTACATGATCACTGAAACATATAAAAATAGACCCATCTCACTCTAGTCATTCTCTGAACATCCTCCATTGACGTTAATGGCTCTGAATTGCAGCTTCAGTCTTAAAAAAACTAACCAAACAATCTGGTATTGAATTATAACTGGAAGGAGGCTGTTGCAATGATGTCTTAGAGGTGTGGTAAGTGTAGCTTTCTTCAGCTCTGTTTAATCTTTTCATACAAGATTGAAGAACTAAGCTGCTACTTCCCACATCACTGTTGTCCTTTCCAGAAGAGGAAAGTAATTACTGTATAGTACTTCTACATGACAGATGTAATATAAGGCCAGATGCTTGGGTGCTATAGCATTTATACAACCTGTAAAAAGGCTTTTGAGATAGTTTTTTTTTAATGACATACTGTTACATGAGCATTTTGTTTAAATTAGAGATGTTCAAACATAGGCATAGTTATACAGTAATAAATCATTTTCTTTTTCTGCTAAATATGGTTGATTTTAGTATTAAAACCATGGAAATGGTGAAAAGCAAGTGGAATCATTTTGGCAAAAGGTTTGAAGCTTTGTCCATCTGGATCACTGAAAAAGAAAAAGAGTTGGATACCTTGGAAACACCATCTGCTTCCTTGGATGAGCAAATCAACCAAATTAAGGTGATTGGTTCACGTTATATTTAGAATTAAAATAATTTTTCCTCTTTTCTCCACCAGAAAATGCAGAGGAAAGAAATAAGTATTTGGTTCAAATTTCTCAGACAGAAAAATACAAACGAAAGAAATGTCACATTTTAAAGAGAATTACCAAGGTGGATTTTTTTCAGGGTATTAAAACAAAACACACATGAAGATTTCTTTCTACTGTTAAGTTTAATTTGCACTCACACTCTTTGGTGTTTTCGTCTTATGCAAAAATAACCGTTTCAGTGGAGGAATGGCTTTTCAGTGAATATTTTTTTACTTGCAAAATATCATCATGGTATTTTTTTTCTCATTATGTAGAGTGTTTGGTATTGTAATATGTATCAGTAAATGGCTCCACTATTTTATTTCAGTATGGTAGATTATTTATATATGATTTCTGTGTATCTTATTTGCCAAATAATGTTGAAATAATAAAAGAATGATTGTATTCATTATCACTAGTTAAATCTCTGAATTCTTCTTTCCCTATCCTATATTCTTGATGCATTAATAAAATCTCAGATACACATAATACTTACAAGCAAAGAAGAGATGTTGTCAATTTCAATGTATGGTTTCTAATCCTGTCTCATTTCCCCCCAAACACACACACACACACACACATATATACACACATACACAAATTCAGTAAGGAAAAGGTAAAGGTTTCCCTTGATCTAAAGCCAGTCGTATCTGACTCTAGGGCGCAGTGTTCATCTCTGTTTCAAAGCCGAAGAGCCAGCGCTGTCTGCTTCCGCAGACATTTCTGTGGTCATGTGGCAGGCATGACTAGACACTGGAGTGGACGGAACGCTGTTTACCTTCCCACCGAAGTGGTCCCTATTTATCTACTTGCAAGTTATTGCTTTTGAACTGCTAGGTTGGCAGGAGCTGGGACAAAGACGGGAGCTCATTCCATCCTGCAGTACTCAGGAATCGAACTGCTGATCTTCTGCCTCCCAGTCAGCAATATTTGCCCACCCACATCTAGATTCCTGGCTATGGTCCTGCAAGAAAATAGATGGCTGGCACTGTTAGTTCTGAAAACAGCCATCATCTTTGTGTAGGGAGGGAGTTTTGTTTCAATATTTTTTTGTAAATAAAAATTGACCACTGTTGCAAAGGATTGTCAAGAACTGTTTAGTGTTAGAAAGCACTGTGAAGCATGGCAGTGTCCACCTCTATCCTTGGGAGCTAAACATGGAAGCAGCCCTAATTATTTTCTTCAGCTTTTTGTAACAGCAGTTCCAAATGAACACAAATGTTTCGGAAATTAAAAAAAGCTTACTTTTTGTATTCAACACTTTTGCTTACCATTTCAAACTTGAAATATTGGTTGTAGTTAAAGGTCAGATACTTTAAAATGGCAGAAAATAATTACCAAAAGACACAATATTATGTGAGTTTGTTCTATTTGGTTGTACTAGAAGGTGTTTTTTAAAATCCTTGAAGATTTTTTTTTGGTATATATTCATTTATTAAAAATGATCAAACAGACTTCATATAAAATAATTTCTAGAGATGAAGACATCATCATAGCACATGATTATATAGCCTAAAAAGCAATCTTATATGAAATACTTTCATGTAGTGCGTTTTTATGTGGTATTTTTTCATGTGTGCTTTTTTTTGTGCCTGTGTAATTTTTTATTTCAACTAAATTGTAGAATGTGATTGAACCATTTTCAGCCTAATAAAGGCAACACTAGCAAATATAAAACTAGATTTTAGAAGTTTCGTTTCCCCCCAGGATCACATTCTGCAATGAGGAAATGTATAAACACGTGGCCTTTCATTTTATTTAGTCATTTGAAGTATGGAGTAGATAGAGTGGGTCTTGTTTATTTTTTCTTTCTGTATGTGGTACACTGTGGTGTTGAGAATGAGTCTGGGAAAGCAGATACAGATTGTCCTTGCTCGGAAAGGTGGTGTTGATAACAACTTAGAATGTGGTTTTGAGATAAAGAGAGGACAGAAATTCCACAAGGCAACTGTAGTTGTGTCTACATTAGTTTGTAATGATTTTTTGGGATGAACAAAAACAATTTTTCCACTTGTTTTGTGGAGAACAGTTTTTTGTGTCTGTCAAGTGTGTAAATGTATTGTATTCCTTGTGTTTTCTATATAACAGTCTGGTTGTGTTGCAACATGAATGCCCCATGACTGCAAGCCCCTTCAGTTTAATTAAATTCAATTACATTTAGTTCATTTCAATTATAGACGTTAATCACCTATGAAGGAACAGGTTGTGTGGTAGTGATGGGGGTTCTCACTCCGAATAGTTATTTGCATAATAGTGTACTTCTGAGAATACAGACGTTGATGCGCCTGGGTTGAACAAGGACACATATTTCCACATAACCATTCCAAGAAATGATCACTTCATTCACCATGCCATTCTTTTTTGTCTACCTTGAAGCATCTTGAACATTGCAAGCCATCCAGGGAACCTCTTCTTAGAAAGCTCTGCAGTTAATGCCTGATTTTGGATGTACAATAGAAGAAGGCCATTTTATAAATACTTTCTGTCTATTGCCACTGCTTTTCATTTATTTTATGCCACCTTACCTCTTTACACCAATTTAACCAGTGGTGGGCATCATCAGGTTCACACAGTTCACCAGAACTGGCAGCAAAAATTCTGTCTGGCCCCATCCGTCCAAGTTTTGAAATAAAGTACAGTAGTTCTAATTCAGGTGCAACGCAGGGCTTCCCCCCTGGCCATGCCTACTACAGTGTGGTAGTAAAAAAAAATTTGAGCCCACCACTGATTTTAACTCTTGAGAATTATAAATTTCACACTGAGAATTCTGTTGGACACCTTATAGTCATTTTTCCTATACGGGATCAACAGCATCCATGTCCCCTACTTCCTTTTACCTCCAGTGCAATATCCCCACCCCTTTGGTTGAAGGTTCATAATGCAGCGGTACAACACTTTTCTTCTTTTCATTTAAAAAGGCACTGTGTGCTGCAGAGCTATACAGAGGGCAGTTTTGCCATGCCCTTAGCCTTTCTATGGACCTGTTTTAGGCTCAGGCTGAAAAAGATGTAAATTTGTAGTGGAAGGTGATTTTTTTAAATGAGAAAAAGATTGTGAAAGTCATAGTTGATTGATAGAGCCATGCAAGGGGTTGTGTGAATGATAGTGTGTGTGTGTGTGTGTGTGTGTGTGTGTGTGTGTGTGTGTGTGTGTGTGTGTGTGTGTGTGTGTGTGTGTGTGTGTGTGTGTGTACCAGGTTTGTATGTTCCTCATGATTAGACTATGGCTGTAATCTAAGAGTTAATTTTTCTATAGTGTTATGTCCTCAGTCTCTTCCTAACATATCTACATTAAAACTTGAACAAAACAATGTATTTTTGTTGTCAACTGTCTGGAGTTTTCCTTGTAACTGTAGAGACACTAAACAGGATCACTAAAATAAACATGACAAATGGGTGATGTCAATTTTCTCTGTGATTATCACAACAACAGTTGGTACAGAATCAAAATAATTCTGATTTCAGTACCCCATTTACATGCCTCACTAGTTGTTCCATGTTAAAAGATTAGTCTGAAAGTGAATTTACACAATCTCCAGCAGTGGCACAGAAGAATAAAGCATACCAAGCTCTAATATCAATGGGCTCATACATTATACCCAGTGGTGGGCTCCAAAAAAATTTGCAACCACACTATGGGCATAGTATGGTGGGTGTGGCCAGAGGGAAAGCCCTGTGTTGCACCCGGATTAGGGCTACTTTATTTCAAAACTTGGATGGGCATGGCCAGCCAGAATTTCTGCTACCAGTTCTGGTGAACTGGTCGAACCTGCTGATGCCCACCACTGATTATACCCAAATAAAATAGAGAGGCTGGATGAAAGAGACTTGTTGAATTAACCTCTGAAAGGTATACCAATTGCTAGATTTAACCTAATCAGTTTGCCCAAGGGAAATGCATAATAATAATTAATTTCAATTGTATTTTGCAAACAGAAGCCTACAATGATTTGCCATCTTGTTATCTAATTGGAACATTATGACTTAATGCAAAAAGTTACCTGCCAGTTTTTCCTCACTTACTACAGAGTATGGAGTATGCAATACTTTTTAACCAGATAAATCATAAATATCTATTACTGTTTTAACCAATAGCATACAGTACTTTTATTACACTGAATTAAGTATTATTAAGTACACATCATTACTAATTTTAGTTCTGTGGGTTAAATATTAACATTAATAATAAAAATAATAAAATGTACTGTATATGACACACATTATTATTATTTGCAGTTGCGCTAAGCAGAGCTACGTAGTAAGCCATTGCATATATGATATATTAATTCTGTTTGTACTGAGCTTTTTTAGATATAGTGTAATGGGTGCAATAAGGTAAAAGCCAATGTGTGTAATTTATAGGGAAGTGGCTGGCTCAACTAATTCATCATACAGATTCTTTATGAACAACTATATTTACATTTTAGGTTTTCATTAAAGAGATAGATGGGAAGGAAAATGAGATCCCATTCCTAGAAGAAGATGCTCAGTCATTTTCTCACTATCTTACTTCTGGAGAATCAGCCCATATTAAAGCCAAATTGACACAGATCAGAAGGTATTGGGAAGAACTCCAAGACTGTGCTCAACATGTGGAAAGAACAATCACAGGAAAAGCATCCATCCAGCAAAAATTTGAAGAAAACTTCACAAAGGTACACAACCTTTTTCTAAGTTCCTTAGATCACAGTTAAGTCACTGTATTGTTTCATGTAACAACTTGAATGAAAGTTGTTGAATATTTTTCTGGCTAGTTCACTTTTTAAAAAGCACTGTTAATTTGAATCTTCCTTTGATAAAAGTTATGTTAAAAATAATTAAAACGTTGGATCTCACAATGGGACGGGAATATCCTTGGCTGTGTTATGACATTACAGTGACATATTCACTTCCCTTTTTTAATAACTACACTTTAATTTTATATAAGGTTCCTAAAATGATTAATCTGAGTTGTGGTTTGTCAAAACTTGAAGCTGTTTTATTTTTTAAAAGTCCAAATTAATATTAATTTGCTGGTACAAACAACATGACATACCATGATTAATTCTCCATGCAGTAGTGGGAAAGAGGATGTATGAATAAAATAAGAGATTGATTGGAACACATTCTTGTCACAGTTAACAAGTTCAGTGTGGTGTCTAAACCCAGCCATTATGTCTATGAAACACCTATTTAAGTATATCGTGATAGTAAAGCTTTTATCCTGTATGCTATTTACCAGTGGCTAAATTTCATGAATTTTAGTGGGTTGTCCTACCAAATAAGTATTCACACTTTAGTATAATGTTACTTTCATTAAGGGTCATTGTGACTTTCTTTTATATTAACAGGATGTTTATTCTATACTTAACTTAATTATTTTTACATTAAATATTAAATAAAAGTCACTTGGTATCTTCATAATTAAATATGTAAGTAATAAATAATTAGTATAGTAACATGTTTTAAGACTAATGTCAAGAGCTGCAAAAACAATTAGCCCTATACATTGTGTGTGTGTGTGTGTGTGTGTGTGTGTGTGTGTGTGTGTGTGTGTGTGTGTGTGAGAGAGAGAGAGAGAGAGAGAGAGAGAGAGAGAGAAATGATTCACTTGATGTATCATAAAAATGTAGAACATATAATTAAGGTGATATCAAAACTATATCTTTTGGAAGCACTAATTTTTTTCTTCTTCATTTCACTGGCTTAGCTCCAACAAGATCTGTGCATGTATGAAGCCAGACTGGCTGAGCTTGACACATCATGTTCTTCATCAGCTGAGACTTACAAGATTCTTCAAGATCTAATGGTAAACATGGCTTACAAAGTTCCACTTGGGCAGAATTCATGCAACCTAAACATGCAATTGCTCAAGCAAGTCTACTTGGACTGCTGGCTAGGTGTCACACTTCTCCATTTCTTTGGGTCAAGGAAAAAGTGGCATGACTCCTCACATGCTGACATATGCGATGGATGGAAAGCAAAGAAAAATAGCTGTGTAGTTGTTCTTATGTGTGCCTGTTCCCAAAAGCATATTCAGTATACGAAAGGCATTTAGACTATTCCTGAAGTATACTCCTGAAACCTATGTGGCCAGCAGCCTGCCTACTGTACAATAAGACCAAATGGTTTCCTTTAATGAATGAAAATAACAGGAGAAAAATAACTAGCAATGAGTTAAAGGTTTAAAAAAACCAGATGTGTGTGTGTGTGTGTGAAGAATTCTCTAATTTGTTGCCAGATAACCTTTAATCCTACTGTTATGGTAACATTTCATTTTGCTCTAGTAAAGGTAAAGGTTTCCCTTGCTCGAAAGCAAGTTGTATCCGGCTCTAGGGATCAGTACTCATCTCTGTTTCAAAGCTGAAGAGCCAGCGCTGTCTGCTTCTGCAGATGTTTCTGTGGTCATGTGGCAGGCATGACTAGACCCCTGAGCGCATGGAGCACTGTCACCTTCCCACCAAAGTGGTCCCTATTTATCTACTTGCAATTTCTTGCTTTCGAACTGCTAGGTTGTCAGGAGCTGGAACAAAAATGAGAACTCATTCCGTCCTGCAGTACTCGGGAATCGAACTGCTGACCTTCTGCCTCCCAGTCAGCATTTTAGCCACTGCAGTCATTTTGCTCTACAACTACCAAAACCCTCAGCCAGCTGATAAAATGTCAGAGCTGCAAAATGCCCTCCACCCTGCTCTGATTTTGAGAAAAGGCAAAATACAGTTGGCTTGGAATAGGTACATAAAAAGCTGTCTCTTAGATAGCATTGTGACTGTAAATGTCATTATTTAAATACTCTTCATCTCACAGGCATAGCATGGCTTGGAATACTCTAGCCAAACTTACGAGCCATATAAAATTGCACTAGATTGTGGATAAAATAAAGTAATGGGTTATTGTAGTTCATTTGGGACTAATTGGTGATGGGAAAGACCCTTGCTTTGAAACCCATTGCCAGTTACACTTGATAAGGCTATACCAGATTAACAACGTGTCCTGATACGGCATGTTATTAGTTGAAATCTTGTTGCTTAATGTGTTAAGTAGGCCCACTGAATCAGTAAGTATATGGTTACTCACTTTCTCCAAGAATTTCATTGATTCAATAGACTTGCTCTAATTGCAACCTACTGCACTAAGCAAGAGGATTTCAACTTTTGTGTTCATAATTTCACCTTGTGAAATTTAAATGCAGTTGGATGGTAAAATATTCTGGAAAAGCAGCAAGCAACCTGGTGGTGTCTGTGTCTTATAGAATTCTGAGAGAGAGAGAGAGAGAGATAAATCTAGCATGATGGTGGTGACTATCTTCTGTTTTATTGCTTCAAATAAATAGGAACTCAGTCAGGTTCTGGAAAAAATGAACCAAATGTTGGTCTCTCTGTCATCTGGTTCTCGTAAGACCACAAACAAAGAAAAAGCAGTCCAGGATGTTTTAATGCTTCAAAAGAAATATGAAAATATTACAAAACAAGCTAAAGACAAACAAGCCTTGCTGGAAACTCACTTAGCACAGTGGCAAAGGTGAGAGAGTCTTTTAATCAACTAGAAAAAAATATCCACAGAAATCTCCCAACTTTTGTTTTAGTAAGACCTGAACTAATGGTATTTTTGCTATATCCAACTAGACTGGAAAAGGAGCTTTCTACCTTCTTAAGCTGGTTAGAGAGATGTGAAGCTTCAGCCAGACCTTCAGAGCAACATGTTTCTGCTGACAGAGTCAAACTAGAAACAGAACTGCAACAACTTCAAGTAAGCATTGCAGGCGCACCCAACCAAATAAAGACTCAGACACCGGTATTGGATTAAAGGCATTGGGCCACTTTTATTGAATAATGCCCTAGTCCGAATTATCACTTTCAATTGGTGTATCATCCAATTGTAATTCTTTAAGGCAAGCAGGCCACAGTAGCACTGGTAAGGTTCCACCAAAAATGCCAATGGCTATTGGCTACATGTATCAATTTGTATCAATTTGTTTGTTGACACAAACAAATTGTTGACCGAAGTCAATATACTATCTACTGACCCCACCCTATGACGTGTATCCATCCAAATATAAAGGTGATGCAGGCTATGAAGCTCCTAGCATCACCCCTTTCATGGTTCGCCCTTGACCGGTCAATCCTGTTTCCCCTGTACCTATCTACATGTTGGCGAGTCAATTGCGAACCTGCCGGATACCTATGGGTCATAAATCTTTACCTTACCAGTGATACCCGCCACACGGGGAGGCGTCCATGATGACTCACCGCCCCCCCCCCGACCATCAGCTCAGTCACCAGGCCCGCTTGCATGTCCTGCAGAAAGCGGTTCATACCTCTGGCCGACAGGTGGACCCCATCTCCTGCATACAGGCTAAAATTCTGTAACCCTATCCCCGGGTGTCGAATGGCTGTCCCCGAGCCATTCTTAACAAAAAACCAGGCAACAGCCCTGTTTACTGACCGCCGGGCAAGGTCCAAACCACGGAGATCCATGTCTCCTCTAAAACAGTGTCTCGGCATGATGTCAGACCATAGCAACCATGTGTACGGCCATAAATGATGTAAAAACGCCAGGTCACTGCACCTCGACAGTTTAAGGAAAGGCCAGTGATCCATGCAAGATCATTGCCGCCGAGGTGCAGAATCAGAAAATCAGGTGGTCCACCATCCCTGGTGGACATCAGGAATGGCAACAGTTCCCGCCATCTCATGCTGCGCATACCATACCACCGCATACGTGCGGATGCACGCAGCCCGAGATGGGGTCCCCACTCCGATGATGCAGCATACTGTGCCGCCCAGTGTACATAGCTGCGGCCCACCAGCCCCACTGCCACCGGTGTGCGTAGACACACAGGGTCTGTAAAAGAAGAAAAAGGAATTAAGGACATAACTAGGTACTCATACAGTGAGGGGACGTACATATAAGGAAAAAATGCGCGGACCCCCACCTGCCCATCCAACATATATCAGCCTCAGAGTACCCAACGCAGCTGTAGTTTATGCAGCACCTATCCTGAATGAATGGGCGCCATAACGAGCCCCACACTGTGAAGTGCGGTACCGGTCACCCTCCACAACCGAAATTTGGTAAGGGGAGACCCATCCTGGTGGCAGAAAAACAGGCCAGAGCGTGCAGCAGGCACTGCCAAAATTGCATGTAGGGCACCAACTGGACAGATGTCAGCAAATGTACATCGTAGCAGTATAACACCACTGCCTACTCCATGCTGATCGGCCTTTGAGGAATGAATCCTCAACTGAGCCCACTCCTGGTTGCTAAACACATCGTCGAGTTCCAGTGCCCTACGAGACACGTCCCCTTTTGACCATGGGTCCAGCTTGCTGATTCGCAGAGCTCCAGAGAAAGCTACGGTGGTAGCTGCATGAAAAGGAGACTCCTCATACCTACTGTAACATAGTTTATGCCAACCTCGTGCAAGGTGGGTCAGAATACCTGGTAAAACAGGGTGACGTGTGTCCGGGCGGCGGCCACGTACACGTGTGCACCCTTCCAATACATGGCATTTGCAGCAGACACTCACACAGTCAGTAAAAGCCCCGTGCCTTGGTCATGAATGGCAAGGCGTAAAGCCTGGTGGCGATGGTGCGTGGGGCCAACCCCAGATCATGAAGGTGCACCATATACTGTAAAACCTGGTCGACCGGTATCGGCCACATTTCAGGCAATTGACTTTGCCTAGAAAAGGCCCTAAGTGAAGGAGTGTATGCTGATACGCCTTACGCATGCGATGTGCCAAAGACATGCCACTTGCCCAGTTCTCCTTCCTCGCTAAATGACCATATCTCAGCCATGAGTGGAGAGGGAAGTTCCTCTGCGTCTGGAACCAAGGCACAGAACCGGGAGATCTGCAGGCGGGATAAAGCATCAGCAATATCGTTATTAATGCCTGGCACATGTCTAGCCCTAAGGAGGACATTAAAGTACACGGACCTAAGAACAATTGGCAAACTAAGGCCATGACTCCGGGGGATTTAGACGTTTGGGCATTGACAATGTGCACCACCGCAGCATTGTCACGCCAAAAGTGAACCAGAATTAGCCCACCTGTCCCCCCAGAGCATAAAGGGGACCCAAAATTGAAAAACTCCAGGAACATAAGATCGCGTAAGCGATCCGTGTCCTGCCATTCCCGGGGCCATTAACCATAGGCACACTGTTCTTTAAAATAAATCCCATAGCCCAGGGAGCCAGAGGCATCCGACTGTACTTGGCATTGGGGCTGACCATAAGCTCAGATCTCCAAAAGGAGATGGCATTAAAGTCCTGCAGGAATGTGAGCCAAACCACCAGGTCTGCTCATAAACCCCTAGTCAGCCGTACCCTGCGGTGTCGTTTCTAAAGACCCGCCATAATGTCACCCAGACACTTGGCGAAGGCTCTGCCTGGTGTTACCACTCTGCAGGCGAAGTTGAGGTGGCCTTGCATCACCTGCAACTCCCGGAGAGGCACCTTACGCTTGGCAAACATCGCCAAAATCGCATCAGAGATCCGCCCCCCTTGACTGACAATTCGGTCACCAGGCCCCTTGCACGTTATTCAAAAGAGAGGTGCATCCTCTTGCTGACAGGTGAACCCCATCTCCAGAATACAGGCTAAATTCCTGTAACCCTATCCCCGGATGACAAATGGCTGTCCCCCAAGCCATTCTGGATAAGGAACCAGGCAACAGCCCTGTTCACTGACCGCCGGACCCGATCCAACCGCGGGGGTCAATGCCTCCCCTATAATAGTGCTTCAGCACGATGTATGACCACAGCAACCGTGTGTACAGCCATAAATGGTGAAGAAACACCAGGTCACTGCACTCGGAAGTCTTTAAGTCCAGGCTAGCGATCCGTGCAAGATCCTCGCCTCCGAGGTGTGGAATTAAAACATCTGGCAGTCCAGCATCCCCAATGGACATCAGGAATGACAACAGTACCCGCCACCTATATGCCGTGCACACCATACCACTGCATACGCGCGGTTACACGTAGCCTGAGATGGGGTCCCCATTCTGACGAAGCAGCATACTGTGCCGCCCAGTGCACATAAATTGTGGCCCACAAGCCACACTGCCACCAGTGTGTGGAAACACACAGGGTCTGTAAGATAAGGAGGGAGAATTGAGGGCAGAACAAGGCACTCATGCAGTGAGGGGACGAATAGACAGAGAAAAAAGGCGCAAATCCCCACCTGCCCATGCAACGTATGTCAGGCTCCGAATACCCAAATGCAGCCGCAGTTGATGCAACGCCTATCCGGAAGGTATGGGTACCAATTGTAATTCAGTAAGGGGAGACCCATCTTGGTAGCAGAACGACAGGCCAGGGCGTGAACCACATCTTCCAGTTCCAGTGCCCTGCAGAACATGTCCCCTGTTGAAAGTGGTACCAGTTCACTTAATCTGAGAGCCCCAAAGAAAGCCACGGAGGTAGTTACCCGAAATTAGACTCTTCGTATGGAGCATAGGCACTGGCCACGTAGGAGTCATATATATTAGCCTCAAGTGCTAGCAGGGCTCGTCGCTCGCATCTCAGGGTGAAGGGCCGCCCTCATCCTAAGGTCTTTGCCATTGGTCAACCCTGATGTGTCAGGGAAATCAACCACGGCCCGGCAAATATTGTCCAAGTACTGGACCATTGGGATGGCCAAATCAGGACGGGCCCTTATATGTCCTGCCATGGATACCAAATAGGCCGGTAACCAATTGGCCCCATTGCGAGGCAGCTTACGGCGATGGGACAACTCCTTGTCCCTGTCGTCCTGCCCCTCCATCTCCTCCTCAGTAGGTCCACGTTGCAGGAGGGGGGGAAATGTGAATATATTCCCCACGCCACATCTTCTCACTAATAGCCCGGGATAAACGATCACCCAGGGGTAGGGAGTAACCGGCCGTAGGCAGGGCCGCCGTTGGCACGGATTGGAGTGGGTAAACACATAATAGGCCCTATCGGACCCCCAAGAAGTGAAGGGAAAGCATTGGGGCGGTCACCCCTGTAAGAACCTGGGTGTAATTGGCCTGTTGCGGCCATGGCCACTGTACTCCCCCAGCGTTATGAGCTAGTGTCACAGGTGTGCTGACTTGACCAGGATACTCACTCGGTGCACCCCCACGAGCTGCCCCCACTGGGGGTTCCGGCCTGCGGTGGGCGTCAAAGCTTGCGATGGCCATCGAGCTCTGTGTTTCCGCGCGTTCATGCCAAGCAGGACCGTTCCCCGGTGGAGTGCCCTGCTATAATGGCCAGATGGGGAGCTGCGAGGCGCCAGCCTGCGCTGGCCTGATGGCCTCCAGCAGCTCAACCCTGTTGGTGGCCTGCAGTGCAGCCGTGGCCGGCATGTGGGCCGGAACTGCAGAGCTGGCAAGCCCACCATCCGAAGGTGGTGGAGCAATGCCCATTGATGCCTCCAGTGCCGAAATGCGGGCAGGAGAGCATCCACAGCATCTGACCCACCAGGAGAAGGTGGGCCGGATGGGCCGGACAGCCCACCGGGTAATCGATGAGGGATAAACCCATGTGTCAATCCCTGGCCAGAATAGGGCCATGCCCAATAATCCGGCCCATGAGGGGCCGGAAGAACGTTGGGGCGGAAACCCGCACCACGCCCGAGTGGGCCGCTATGCCCCAAGCCGGGCAAAGGCGCAACAGGGGTAGAAACCCCAGGGAAGCAGGCCTGTGCAGCCCCCGCCCGAGTCCTCCGAGTGGGCGGTAGGCAGAGGCCTGGTCACCCTCGTTGGTGGCAGCGGGCATGATGACCCTGCCACCCCCATGTGGGGTGGCCGCCCGAGCCCTCCGGCCCAGTGGCCGCACCAAGGAGGTCGAGGGGGTGGGCTGAGCCCTCCCCCTAGGTCGCGGCCTGGGGGCCGCTGGGCCTTACGCTTGGGTGCCATAGCCACCCAAGCAGGCGCTGATCGGAGGAGGAATATCCTCCGATCAAAATAGGAGCAGCGTTGGAGTGATATCCTCGCAAATTCTAAAGGATATCCTCTGATAAAGGCTCGTAAAAGGAAAGAAGCGTCGGAGCAAACTTCTCCGCTCCGTTGCTTCTCTTTTAAAATGGCAACGAGGCTGCCTCATGGCCACCCTTTTTATAGAGGGATGGCCACGCCCCCTAACTAACCCGGATGTCTGAGTCTGGGTGGGGGCCCCCCGCAAAGAGTGTGGCGGCCATTTTGGTGCCGCGCTTGCATTGTGTGCTGACAATTCCCATCTTTCTTTTTTGCACTGGAGGGAAGCCTCTTTCTCTGATAGTCTACCTGGCAGGAATTAGTCTCTTTATTATTATTTTTAATAATGTCTCCCAGTATTTCTTATGGGGACCAGAAGGAGAGCCTTCTCCATGTCTGCCCCAGCCCTCTGGAACCTCCTTCCATCAGAATTGTATCTCCAGTCGGAGCTACTCCCCGTCACGAAGATGCAGAAAACCTGGCTCTGCCAACGGGTGTGGGCACATTAGGCTCCATTTCTCAAGCCCGTTGGCTTGTCTAACCTACCTGTTTGTGGGATTGAGCCCCCAACCTGTTCTTTAATAATTCTGTTTTATTGTGGGTAGAGGGAGGGTTAGGGTAGTTTTTAATGATGATGTTAGTTTTTTATGCATTTTAATTCTGCTTTTAGCTGGGGTTTTTATGTAATGTTTTATTGGTAATGGTTTTATCTTTCTTGTTTTGTACTTTTTTCATTGTTGCCGCCCTGAGTGGTGCGTTGCACTAGGAGGGCAGGGTAGAAATCAATCAATAAATAAAAATAAATAAATAAATTTCCAAGGAACATTAGCATAGTTTATTTTTCTCTAAATATGTTTGGTTCTAAGCTGTAGTTCAGATATTAGCATGTTATATCATTCAACACTAAGACATGTTTCTTTTAATCCCTTTTAGGATTTGGAAGCTGATATCACAATGCATGCTTCGCTATATACCAGTCTGTTGGAGTTGAATGAGTCATTAATTAAAACAAGTCCAAAGGAAAGTGTGAAAGCATTTAAAAAGGACTTGGAAAAACTAGGCAGAAGATGGGAAATCTTACCTCAAACTGTTAGCAAAAGGTATTTGTTTCTGTTTAAGTACAGTAAAACCTCGAATAACAACCACATTGCATAACACTAAAATCGGATAACAACCTGATGTTGGGGGGGGGGGGGGGAATTGCATCGCATAACACTAAAATCCTATGAGATGCATTGGATAACGTTCGCTAAAGCCTGTGCCAGTTACAATGCATCTATATGGAGTTTTGACATCTGATGCATCCCATAGGATTTTAGTGTTATCCAATGCATGCATTGGATAACACTAAAAATCGGATAACACTAAGACTTGTGGAACCAAGTTTTAGCGTTATCCGAGGTATTGCTGTAATAGCATTTCATTAGTACAGAAAATTTTAGAATTTAACAGCATTTTTTTTTGAACTGCATCTGTAGGAAGTAGTCCATATTGGAATGGAAGATGTTTTTTTTTACAAGTTTATTCCTTCCCCTCCTCCCAATAAAATCTACACAAAACATATTAACATATAAAATAAACCAAGCTAGCAACGTGAAATTAGAACCTTAGGAACCTGTGTCCTTTTCTTCTTCCCTTTCATACATTCAGTAACTGTTGCATAATATAATTATTTTATACATATTTATATTTAGTTTAGCTATATACAACAATAACATAATCTGATCATGCAAGCCTTTGGTCCCGAACCATTACCCACCCTGTGCTGTGCATAATTTTATTTAAATTTCTTTAACCTACTAATAATTTTGTAATTTTGCAGCAAATTTATTGCTACTGGTTTAGAAATAGGAACCTCTTTTTAAAATTGATTTTGCATTTCTCCCATTTGCAATTACATTTTCCTCCTGTCATTGTTTTGTATCAATTGAAAAATCTTTCATGTTATGTGAGCACTGTCTCCCCTTCCAAGTGCTGAGGTGGTAGGTAAACCTTCTCAGAGATGGTGTCTATGGGTCTAGACTGGTAGAATGCGGTAAATGGTTTTTACTGCCACTTGTGCAGGTGGGACAATTTCAGCAACTGCAACAGAACCCCCTTCCTTCCCACTGATCTAAGTTCAAATCACAACCCCCCCCCCCCCTGCCCCAACAGTCCAGGCTTTTGAAGTCTCCCAGTTGTCTCCACTACCCTGTCAAAATGAAGCCACTTTCTTGGCTTTGTCATTAGCCAAATCTAAGTCCTCATCAGTCCATGTTTCTGGCAGTAATTGGCAGACCAACAAATGAGCTGGATTTCTGTCTCTCTCCACATTCGCACAGTGAGTTGTTGTCCATCAGCAGCCCCCACTTGAGCATGTTGGTCTTACATTCAGGCACTCCAACCCTCAGCCTCTTAAGAGTCCTCCAAGTGAGGTAGGGGAGATTAAGTTCCTCAGCTATATCCTCCTTTAATGTTGTTCCTTATCAATGAGCTCTTTTCTCCATCTCCATCTTCTTGTGCTCAAAAGATTGAATTATATTAGACTGAACTGTATGATTCCTATGTAAATCAAAATGCAAAATTAAGATAAGTAAATTTCCAGGTTCCTCATTTCCACAGGAAGTTGTGGGCAGTATCCAACAAAGTAATAAGCTTCTTCTGTCAAGAATAGGAAGGGCAACATCCCCTCCCTCCTCCCCTGGTCTTCCCAGGAACCTTGAAATTTGTCCCAAAGTGCAGCAGATAGAAGTGATGTTGGAGAAAAAGAAATGTCTGGGGTAAAGTTTGCTTTGGATTTAGCCTCTTGTTCTTATACCAGTATACACTCTCAAAGGCAAATACAGCACTGTGACAATTTTGTTTGATTTAACCAATTCACTTTTTTATACTTCCCTTTATGGCTTTAAGGCAAAGCCCACTGGAACAAAAAATCTGTTATATTAGTCAAATTGAAATGATGGGGTAAGGGCAGTTTAATTAAATGATTCAGGGTACAAATTACCTTATTAAATTCATTTCTTCTAGGATAAGTTTCCTCCAGACTGTAGTTGCTGAACATAGGCAGTATGATGAGCTCCTCCTCCACTTTTCTGACTGGATTAAGCAGTTTCTTGGTAAACTGCAAGCCACATCTGAGATAAATAGATGTGGCCAACTGCCTGTTTCATGCCAAAAGGTAAGACTATATTGTTACAAGAATATTATTAGATGCTTATTCATGGAGATTCAAGGAGCTAAAAGAAGAGTTAGTTGCCTATTCATGTATCAGGCCATCTGTAAGCAGTGACGGCAAAAATGTATATACATATAAATGGAAACAGCTGGCTGAATAGCTCAGTGGTTTAGGTATCTGGCTGTGGAGCCTGGGATTGGGAGTTCGATTCTGCACTGTGCCTCCTGAGAGAAGAGCAAACCGTTTTGGCCTTGGACAAACTGCACAGTCCCAAGCTGCCCCCAGAATAAGGGGATGATAAACCACTTATGTATATTCCCTACCTAGAAAACGCTAAGAAGAGTCACCATAAATCAGAATCAATTTGTCAGCACACAATTAATGAAATGCAAAAATGAACATTGGTACATTAATGTGTCTATATAGGGAGGCATATGTGTGCTTTAAGGACTTGTGGAAGTGGGTGGCAAAATGTCGTAGAACTGCTAATGGCAAATGATTTTGATAACATATGTCTTGCCAGTGTCAATTTGGATTTATGGTAAAATATAGCAATAACAATTACACTTATATAGCACCCCTTAGCACTTAGTGCACTCTCTGGGTGCTTCACAAGGTAATTAGCATTTTGCCCCTAACATGCTGGATACTCATTTTACTAGCCTCTGAAGGCTGAGTCAACCTTGTGCACCATCAGGCTCAAACTCATAACATCGACAGTTTAGGCTCCAGTACAGCAGTTTAACAACTGCACTACATTAAAATGCATTTATTCCTTTAGGATCATAAAACAGAAGTTGAAGAAAAATACAAAGAACTACAAAGTCTAAAAAGTCATGCTGAAAAGCTGTGCTTGTTCAGTTATCCAGAAGATCACAGTGAGTTCCAGAATAAAGCTGAAGACTGTGTTCAGCTCTACCAAGAGGCCAGTAAGGTGATAAATCATCGGCAAGAAGTACTACCCCTTCTCAAGACCTTCCTAGATCTTCATTCATCTGCATCAAATACACTTCACCACCTGAGACAGAGAGTAGAAACCACTGAAAATTTAGATAAGACTAAATCTGAAGTATTGAAAAAGTTGCTGGGTGAGGTTATACAAGATGTCAACAAGCTAGAATCCACAGCAGCCAGCTTGGATGCATTCCTTACTAAAGCACAATATCATCTAAAACATGGAAGCTCTGAGCAGAGGACCTCCTGCAGGACTATAGCTGACAGTACTGGTCTAGAGCTGGAATCCATCCAGTCATTACTGGGAACAAAGCAAAGTGAATCAGAGGCTCTAAGAGCTCTGTATGCCTCTGTCATGGAGCGGAAAGAGCACCTCTTAAAAAGCATCGAAGACCTTGAAGAAAGGGCTGACAAGGAAGGACTGAAAGAGCCAAGCCTTCAGGAAGCTCAGCAAAGGTAAAGCAAATATCATACATAGTCAAAATGAGCACCAACAAAGACAGATTTATTGTTGGCTCATTTGCAATTAACATCACCTTTACCCCTTGCATTGTTAAAAATAATTTCTGTTTTACCTTTATATATGCTTGGCTAGATACCCTATTTCCTAGCATTATTTTGATTATCCATCCTCTGTTCCTCCAGTCGTGCTGAATTAGAGTAGTTATAGGAGCTAAGTTCATATGGTAATGTTCTCATAATTATGAAAATTGTTTATCCTTATCAAAAATAATCCCAAAGAAGAGCATAGTAAAATTTCAGGATGTGAAATAAGAAACCAGGCTTTCAATTGGGAAGCAATTTTTTATGTTGTTTTTTTTTGTCATATCTACTGTATATCCCACATTTCCTGCAATGGGTTCACGGCATCATACATGATTTTCCTCTTCCCCATGTTATCTTTGCAACATGTTAGGTCAGACTAAGGAAGTGCAAGTTTCATGGCAGAATATTTCAACCCAGGAGTCCTAGTTCAGCAATCTGGACTCGGCAATCTGTTCACTAAATTGCATTTCCTCTTGGCATATTTTTTGTATATATGAGTATAGAATTATAAAATTCTGATATCAGTCATATCAAGGTAAGTTTCATGTAAGATGCTTTAGAATTTCTTTGAGATACTGATCCAATAATTGTATTACATTTGTACTCTTTTGCTTTGTAAACAGATTCCCAACATGTAACAAATTATTGATTTTCAGGCAAAGGATTTTTAATCAGTTGGATGATGAACTGAATTCTCACCAGCATGAACTGAAATGGCTAATGAGCAAGGCAAAGCAAATTGCTCAAAAAGATATAAGTCTTGCTCCCTTAATGGACAAAGAGATTAACTGTTTGGAAGCTACCTGGGAGGATACTAAGAAAGTCATCCAAGAAAGGTTAGTATATTATTACATACTATGTTTAGTGACATCTCTGGAACAGGGAAAGGTCATGAAAGTAGGCTATTTTTTATTCTGACGCTGGTGTGCACATCCCACCACAGGATCCTCCACCACCTTTCCCAACTCCAAATATATGTTTCAGGGACAGTGAAAAGGGGGAGATAGCAATGATGCAGAATAAAACCTCTTTTTTGTGCCACAATGCATTTTAGTTTACCATTCTTACATCAGTTACACTGTCTCAAATCATGTTAGGTGAGTTCTACCTGTACCGGGGAACAATGTCATAGTCAGCAACAGATCGCTACATCTTCTTTGCGTCTAGGCCAAAGGTCAAACTGCCAAAATGAAGGCTCCTTTTGGGGAGTTCATTCTGCAGTTCCTTTCACCTGACCTTGTATGAGAAAGATTAGCCATCAATACACGGTTACAATTACCATGGTATGCCCGATTGTGGTTCAAAAATACCACAATCCTCGAGGAGGCTCTTTCTGTGTACCCCAGATTGCCACTGATGAAAGACTTTGTTCTTCAATTTTGGGGTGTTCACGTGTCTTACTCATGTATGTGACACCCCTATTTTTTTAAAAAAAGTCTTTAATCTGCAGCAGCCTCCCACTGGCAATGATACTCCCATTGTTCCGGTGGATCTGTACAACAAGATTTTGGCCACAATGTAATAACTATTACACTTATCTGTTACTTACATGAATTGCCTTTATTCTCTAAGATCAGTTTGGCATTAAATTGAACATTTCCTTATCTGATGAATGGAGAGATTTCATATCAGAATATGTTGTTGTTTTGTGCCATCTAGTTGTGTCTGACATGATTACTCTATATAAATGAGCAATCAAGAATGAAGCACTTGAACATACATAGGCAAATTTGCTATCATATTTGTCACTTTAAAAGGCAGGAACAGTGTTGTGTCCTTGTTGATCTGATGAGAGAATATCAGAGCTTGAAATCTACTGTCACCAAAGCCATACAAGTTGCCAGCAATGTAGTAGTGACAAAGGCCATGTTAAAAGAGCAAGAAGATGTGAGATGGGCTTTATCAAAGGTAATTTAAAATATTTTTCTCTTTAAATAACGGTGGTAGTAGGCTTAATTTTGCTTAATTTTATTCCTTATTATTTTCTTCTTTTTGCTCTTTTATTTATTTATTGACTGATTGATATTGAGTTTCTGTGCAAAATCCTATTTTGCCAGTGAAACCTGATAGTGTCATAATTCAGTGTTGGTAGAATGTAATTTAAATTAATTGGAAGTATTTACACTGCCCCATTTGAGTTCTGAGGTTCTTTAGGCTTCCTTTTTCTCTGGAGAAGTGTTTTGGGAGCCTCTGCCTTTAATAGTCAAAACCACAGCCTTACTACTTTCACTGAGATTAGGATTGTCATCAAAAATCTGGTGGTGATTTTTGGTATTAAAGGGTCCCCCTCATTTTGAGGCTCCAAAAGACTTTCCCATGACAAAAAGAAGCCCTATAGAGCCTTGGGACATGTAATGTGTATGTGTGGGCGGCATAAGAAATCTTTAATTGATTGAAATTAAATTATATCAGCCTTGAACAATGATATCATTTGTTTCCACCAGCACAAATTTACACCAATAGAGTTTTGACCGTTTCCCCCCATAAATTACTGTATATGCATAAAGAATGAAGGATTTGAAGTGGTTCGAGCACATGATGGCCTGGTGGTGCCATTTGCTCTTTGTAGGATGTGAAAATAGTAGCTGGCTGATCCTTTAGTGCACCACCATTTTTGTCTGTGTCTTAGGATCTTATAGCGGGGGGGGGGGGGGGCGCAGCCTTTTTTTGCCATGGGCCTGACAATGCCCCCTAGACAGCTGAGCTGGCCTGGACCATGCCCCCCCCCCCCGGAAGTGGAAGTGGACACATTTATGGCTGATGTAAATGTGCCCACTTCCACGTTTACGACAGTCATGGGCGCGTTTGCACATGTGTGGGTGTGTTTTACAGATGACACAAATGCACCCCCTTTCACTTCCAGGTGCTGCAGAGGCAGCGACCGGCTGGATGGGATGGCATCAGGGGCTGGGGCCGGCCCAAGGGCCATAGGTTGGGAACCCATGTCTTATAGAGTGCTGCACTCCTTCCTTCTGCTGTGCCATTAAGAAGGATTAGGGGTTTTTAATCAAGCAGTTGCTCATTCCAGACTGAGTCTTGGTTTAAACCAAGTCTGAAATACACCAACCCAAACCTAGTCCTCCAGGCATGCATTGTGCACAGAGAGCTGGGCATAACATGTGCATTTTTGTAGTGTGAAACAGATAGCAGAATAGATTTGCAAGGCTATCCTTTTTCTTCACATTGAAATGTATATGTATGCTTAGCATCTCTTCAAATGTAGTTTATTTATACACTTCAGCTTATTTGCATATTTCTCTTTATATTTTGTTTACTATGCACCATTTCTCAATTGGTTATGTATGTTTGTGTATATTTTTTCACTTACATGCATTTTACTTGCACAAATTTTAAAATGAGTGAATTATTTTGTAATACAGTAATGTCTTTTCACTGTGACTATAGGATCAAAAATATTTTCTGTCTTTTGTAATTATGAATATATAACTTCCTTTTTGATGGGAATTATATTAGTATTGAGCCAGACAAAGTTAGCTGTATGTCCTACTCAAATCAGTCATGGTGAAAAACTTGAATCAGTGATAGGGAATGTATGTGTTTCCCAGAAATGTTGGGCTTCAACTCCCGTCATCTCTCACTGGTGAGAGTTGTAATAAAGGGGCGGGTGGGGGTGGAAAGGCCTTTTGTTCTGTCCCTGTGCCCAGATCTCCACTGCTGATCCCAATTGAAGAAAACCCAAGAATCAATTATAGAATGAAATTTTTGAAATGGTAGCCTTGTTAGTTGTGTTTTAAGCATATCAGAAAGTAAACAAAATGAAAAGATAAAAAACATTGTGACACTTTAAAGACTAACTGCTGTATTTTGATGTTAGCTTTCATGGATCAAGTCCACTTTGTCATACATAAAAATGAGATGAAGCGGACTTGATCCATGAAAGTTAACATTAAAATAAAGCAATTAGTCTTTAAAGTGCCACTATGTTTTTTGTCTTTTTGTTTTGTTTACTCTCTGAATTACAGAATGGTACGTTAGTTCTGGTGCAATCGCTACTGATTCAGCTATTGGAACTAGGAACTGCTCCAGTAATACCCACATCTTAACTAGTTTCAAAAACACAAACCTAGGATTATTTTCAGAGTCCCATAGCATTCAGAATATATGTTTAGAGTAAGTACTGCAGACTAAAAGAATTTGGCAGAGCTATTAATATTGGCCTTATTATCAATAGTGTGTAATCAAATTAAATTTTTGTTCACAGCATGAAGCAGTGAGGAATGAACTAAATGAGAGACAGACAGAGCTGGATGCTTACAGTAATAAGGGAAAACACCTGATAGCAGAGCTGAAAAGAATTCCAAACTGTGATTCCCTCCTGATAAAAAATGACATGGACAGTACTGTGGACAGATGGCTAGACGTAAGCATTATATTGGATACGGAGCTTCTAGACACTGCAAAGAACTGTGATTTTTTTTTAAAAAAGAGTCTCCCATTGCATGTACAGTTCCAGCTGTATGACATTGTCTGCTCTTCAGATGGTTGTTCTCCATACTTTGAGAAACAGCAAAGTGGAAAGCAGCTGATCTTTATTCCTTCTTTCCTCACTTGTCCAGATTGGACCTTTTATGAATGGATGTTCAGAAATTCTATTGAGAACACTTGTCTGTGGTTTTATGTCACACAGTAGACAGATGGCATTATTAGAAGGGTGTTCTTGGTTTACCTTAACAATCAACATGAACAATGCTCTAGTGACAGGTGGGCTTGGGAGCACTTTTCATAAATTAGTTAATATCATAATTGATTGAAATTCATGTGATTAATCAACTAAGAGGTCTTTAGTCAGGTTGCATCCAAAAACATTTTCTTTCAATGCATTAATAGGTTTCAGAGAAGCTTGAAGACAGCATAGAGAAGCTGCGCGCTGGTGCATCATTGTGGGAAGATGTATTGGTGGATGGTGACAATATTGATGGATGGTGCAATAACTCCATCTCACAGTTGCAGGACATTCTAAGCAATGTGGCCAGCTATCAAGGAATTGAAGCCTTCCTGGAAGAATTTCAGGTGCCTTAAAACATTGACATACAGTAAATACACACTCAATAAATTTGTAGTATTTTAAGGTTCGTTCATTCGGTTTTGTGTCAGGCATTAATCTGGGTTGAAATTATTTTAAGGTCGTATGTTCTCTATAGAAGTTAAAAATAAAAACCCAGAAAGACTGAGAGTGACTATCATTTTGTATAGTCTAAGAGTGGGCAACTTTGTCGGGGCTGCAGGCCAGATTTTTCCACCCAGCAGCTTCCAGGCCCAGAAATTCCCTAAATGGCTTTAAAATGTCAAATAAATAAGCACCCGGGTGCCCATTTCCAATTGAATTCCTGGAAGGTGGGAGATTTGGGGAAGTATGGAAAATTTGTCCCTCCCTGAAATAAAACCTTAAACCCTGCAATTATGGGGAGTCTTAGAAGCATTGAGGTTTTGGGCGGGATACAAAAATGATCTGGAAGGCCACATAAAGGTCAAATATTGTTATTTCTTGAGTAACAAAGACCAATGCATTACAATCAGTGTTTAGAGGAAGCGTCTGTATGCTGAGGCCTCCTGGAAAGTACAATATAGTTGTTTACTGTTTCCCAATATAAATTAATGTAATCAGTGCAATTATAGAGAGTCATAAAGGAGATTACTTAGGAAGGATGTGAAGAAGATGAATGCTGAACTAAAATAATATTTGCCCCTTATATTTTTTACAGTATCAAACTAAGTTTAAAGAACACAATTTGGAGCAAATCAGTTCAAAAATATTGGAACTTAAAGAACTAGTAAATGTAGAACTTCCCACAAATCTTCAGGTAATGTATTAATCTGTTATGGAATGGGCTTTATTTATTTTTCTGGCTGAATTGTCAAAAGAAGCCAAACAGAATCTTATGCTATTTCAAGTCTTAGGCTTTTATAAAGCATATTTTGAATTAATAGTCAACCTATAAATATTCCAATTACAATCTGTATGTTTAACATTGCAAAAAACAAAACAAAAATCACAACCCCAAAACAAAATATTATGTATCATTATTATTCACCCTGATTCTCTAAGATCAAATGGCCCTTGGATGAAATTTCTGCTGCTAAGATTTAATTTGTATAATAGTTAAGGCCATATGCAAAAGATTCATTTTACTAGTGAAGGTAGATGGTTGTACGCAAGTTCAAAAGCAATGGAGAGGCTTAAAAGAGGTGAATGTTCCTTACATATTCAAAGGACACCATTAAGTAAGCAAAAATGTAGAAGTTTGTAAATTGAAAGATAACTTTACCAAAAAGTAGCCTGACAAGGACATTTGAATGTCTGCCAATGAGGGTAGAGCAATATAGGTAAAGGTAAAGGTCACACTTGCTCAAAAACTAGTCATATCCGACTCTAAGGTTCAGTGCTCATCTCTGTTTCATAGTCAAAGAGCCAGCACTGTAGAAAGTACTAAACAACTATCTGCATATTGGGTAGGTGATGCATCCAGTGATTTTAGAAAAATCTTCCTTCTCTGTATTGTAGGGGGAAGTTTCAGGAGGGTGAAAGAAAGAAGCTATTCTCCTTTCTCATTCTCGTGTTGGACACACACACACACAGAGGAACCTCATACAACAATCGTCCCGTATAACAAGGAAATCGCATAACAATTAGGTTTTGGGGGGGGGGGGAATGGCATCCCACATAACAATTTTCCCTATGGGAAAAAAATCGTACAACAATTTTTTAATGGGAAAAAACACTTAACAAAAAAAATTGTTGTATGATGCATCCATAGAGAAAATTGCTATACGATGCATTTACCATATAGCAATTGTTTCGTACAACAACAAGCCCCATGGAACGGAATAAAATCGTTGTATGAGGTACCACTGTATGTACACACACACACAGTGGTACCTCATACAACAATTTTAATCTGTTTCACAGGGCTCGTTGTTGTACGAAAAAATTGCTATACGATACATGCATTGTATAGCGTTTTTCCCTATGAGGTGCATCGTACAATGATTTATTTATTTTTTGCTAATTGGTTTTTCCCCTTAAAAATTGTTGTACGATTTTTTCCATAGGAAAAATTGTTATGCAGGACACCATCCCCCCCCAAAAAAAAAACCAAAAAAAACCTAACACACACGCACACACACCATACCTGTCAAGTTTTGGATTTGAAAATAAGGGAAATTTTGGCCACACCCCTCTGTGGGCATGGCCAAATCTGTGGGCATGGCCAAATATAGCCATGTGACTTGCTGGGCTCTAGTCATGCCTGCCACATGGCCATGAAAATGTCTGCAAACACAGACAGCACTGGCTCTTTGGCTGTAAATGGAGATGAGCACTGCACCCTAGAGTTGGATATGACTGGCAGATTTTACTTTCTTAGGATAAAAGATCTCTGCAGATGGTGATTGCAGCCATGAAATAAAAAGGTGACTGATGCTTGGGAAACAAGCTATGAGAAACCTGGGGAACATAGTTAAAAGAACAGATATCACCTTGCAAACAAAAAATTGCATAGTCAAACCAATGGTATTCCCGGTGGTAATGTATGGGTGTGAGAGCTTGGACCATTAGGAAAGCTGAGCACAGAAAAATAGATGCCTTTGAAATGTGGTGTTAGAAATAGGTCGATCCTAGAAGAAATCAACCATGACTGCACATTAAAGGTCAAATAGTAAAGATGACACTAAAGTACTTTGGACATCAATGAGAAGAGAGGATTCACTTGAGAAAGCCTTGATGCTGGGAAAGGTGGAGGACAAAAGAAGGAGGTGGCCATAAATTAGATGGCTAGATGGTATTGTAGATGCAATGGGCACAAAGCTGTGTGGGGCAAAGAACTCTTTTCCCATCTTCTTGGGAGACTTTTGTTTTGTTTTCTTTCTTGTTTACTCATTTTTAATTATTATTTTTTCCTGGGAAGCAAAGTGCAGAGTAGTAAACCAGCCCCCTAGGGTTACCAACTGCTTGTAAGCAGCTTGGCTTTAATGAACTAGCCCTGCACATGGCTAGACACCCCACCCCACCATTAGGGTGGTGGAGCAAGGGATTAATTCCCCCAAATTAACCAATCTATTTGTTCCTCACTGCAACCAATTGAAGCACCAACACTTGAGAATGTTGGAATCAGCTTAAGGAAGGGAATTAGTAAAGTAAAAAAACAACCTCTATAGTTCCCAAGCCTCCCAGCAGCTGAGGAATTAATCTCCCTCCAGATGGTTTGTTAGAATCGTATGAATTGGAATATCTAGGTGATTTGGAGTCACCATTAGAAGCTCTGTGGGTAAGAGTACCAGGCCACAAGGATGGTCTAACAGTAGGCATATACTATCGGCCTCCAACCCAAACTCTTGAGGGAGACTGGAAGTTGGAGAATGTTGTAAAGGAGGCATCCAAGAAGGGAAGCCTGGTTATAATGGGGGACTTCAATTACCCTCACATAGACTGGGTGAACTGTTGTTCAGCACATGATAAAGAGATAAAGTTCCTAGATATGCTAAATGATTGTTCCCTGGGATAGATGGTTGAAGACCCAACTAGAGGTACAAGAATCTTTGACTTGATCCTGAGTAATACTCAGGATCTGGTGCAAGATGTTAATGTGACTGATCCAATAGGGAACAGTGACCACAACTCAATTATGTTTAACTTGATCATAGACCGCAAGTCACTGATAAAATCTAACACAGAGACTTTAAATTTTCAAAAAGGAAATTTCCCATAGATGAGGAAACTAGTAAAAAAGAAGCTGAAAGGGAAAATTGAGAGAGTCCAAACACTCCAAGAGGCATGGAGGCTGTTTACAAAAACAATAACAGAGGCCCAATTGGAATGCATACCCAAAAGGAAAAAGGGCACTGCCAGGTCCAAGAGGACTCCAATGTGGCTTACAGGAGCTGTTCGGGAAGTGATCAAGAGCAAGAAAAGCTCATTTAGAAGATGGAAGGCTTGTCCGAATGAGGACAGCAGGCAGAAACATAAATTCTGGCAGAACAAATGCAAGGCAACAATCAGGAAAGCAAAGCAAGACTTTGAGGAGCGTATAGCTAAAAATACTCAGAGAAATAATAAAGACTTCTTTAAGTACATTAGAAGTAAGAACCCAACTAGGAAGGCCATTGGACCATTAGATGACAATGGAAGGCAAGGGGTTATTAAAGAGGAAACAGAGATTGCAGAGAGACTCAATGAATTCTTTGCTTCAGTATTCACTGAAGAAGACAGAGACCACATGCCCAAAACAGAGCCTATGTTCGTAGGGAGGGAAACCGAAGAATTAAGCCAGATAGAAATAACCAGGGAGGAGGTCCTTGCATGTCTTGTTAAACTAAACACTAACAAATCACCAGGACCAGATGGCATCCATCCACGAGTACTCAGGGAACTTAAAGATGAAATTGCTGATCTCCTAGCCAAAATATATAATATTTCCCTCAGATCAGGCTTTATGCCTGATGACTGGAAGGTAGCGAATGTAACACCAATTTTCAAAAAAGGATCCACGGGTGATCCAGGAAATTACCGACCTGTCAGTTTGACATGTGTCCCAGGTAAAGTGATGGAAACCATCCTAAAAGATAGAATTAATAGGCACATAGAAGAGAATGCGCTGCTAAAGGAGAGCCAACATGGCTTTTACAAGGGCAAATCATGCCTCACTAATCTGTTGGAATTTTTTGAGAATGTCAACAAGCATGTGGATAAGGGGGATCCAGTTGACATTGTTTATCTGGACTTTCAGAAGGCTTTTGACAAGGTCCCACACCAAAGGCTCTTGAATAAACTTACCAGTCATGGAATAAAGGGACAGGTCTTGTCCTGGATCAGCAACTGGCTAAGGGACAGGAAACAGAGAGTAGCACTAAATGGACACTTCTCCAAGTGGAGGGAAGTAAAGAGTGGGGTCCCACAAGGTTCAGTACTGGGACCCCTGCTTTTCAACCTCTTCATAAATGATCTAGAGGTAGGAGTAAAAAGCAAGGTAGCCAAATTTGCTGACGACACTAAATTATACAGGGTAGTGAAAACTGTGAGAGATTGTGAGGAGCTCCAGAGGGATCTCTTGACACTGGGGGAGTGGGCAAAACAGTGGCAAATTAGTTTCAACATTAGTAAGCGCAGAGTGATGCATGTTGGGGCAAAGAACCCCAATTACATTTATAAACTGATGGGGTCTGAACTCTCTGCGACAAACCAGGAAAGGGACCTTGGTGTCCTGGTGGACAACTCAATGAAGGTGTCAACCCAGTGTGCCTCAGCAGTGAAAAAAGCAAACTCAATGCTAGGGATCATTAGGAAGGGTATAGCAAATAAGTCAGCAAGTGTCATTTTGCCTCTTTATAAATCTATGGTGAGGCCCCATCTGGAATACTGTGTACAGTTCTGGTCGCCATACCTCCAGAAGGATATTATGTAGCTGGAAAAAGTGCAGAGGAGGGCAACCAGAATGATTAGGGGACTGGAACACCTTCCTTACCATCTGAGGCTGCAACGGTTGGGCCTCTTCACTCTTGAACGACGACGTCTAAGAGGTGACCTGATTGAAGTTTATAAAATCATGCACGTTGTGGACAAAGTAGATAAGGAAAAACTGTTTTCCCTATCGCATAACACTAGAACTAGGGGACACTCCATGAAACTTTTGGGTACTAGTTCTCAAATAAATAAGAGAAAGTACTTTTTCACCCAGAGGATTACTGGTCTATGGAACTCCCTGCCAGAAGAAGTGGTGACAGCTGTCAGTCTTGACAGCTTTAAGAAAGGATTAGACAAGTTCATGGAGGACAAGAGTATCAATGGCTATAATTATGGATACTTAAGGACAACCTCGGGGTTGGAGAGATAGGCAGGATATCTCTCAACGCCATTTCCAGGGAATCCTAAGCAGGTGAAGGCATCTGCTTGGGAATACCCTGAAGGAAATGGTGAGCCACTGTGTGAGACAGAATGCTGGACTGGATGGGCTGTGGCCTGATCCAGCAAGGCTGTTCTTATGTTCTTATGTAGAAGGTGGGGTGCCTGTTGGGCAGGGCTGGGAAACCTTCTGCAGCAGCTTTTCCTACTGTAAAAGGAACCCAGCCAGGCAACTGCAAGCAAAATAAACCTCAGCTCTCTCTCTCTCTCTCTCTCTCTCTCTCTCTCTCTCTCTCTCTGTCTCTCTCTCTCTCTCTCTCTCTCTCACACACACACACACACACACACACACACACACACAGTAATCAAGCAACATCCCCCCTCCCAAGTTAACTCTAGAACAGAAACGAAAGCCTCCAGGAGGCAGGGCAGAAACAACTCAATAAACCATGAGAGTGAGAGAGAAGTCTCTGCCCCAGACCAAGAGCTGATTTGCCCCTGCATATATAAAATATTGCTCACCTAGAGTGGACTCCCGTCCCATGGTGGCTCCGAACAGCAGCAGCAACACTGAAGCCTCCATGACCATGTGGCAGGGAAATGAAAGAGAAGGTGCCCCCACCACCTTCTCTCTCCCCTTCCAGTGAAAAGCCACAGTTGCCTCTGGTGGCAGGAAAAACATAATTCAGCTTCACCTGTGAGGGCTCCGGTCAGGATTATGTTTTAAAAAAAATAAGGGATATTACGGGGAAATTAATAAAAACGGGAGGGGTGGGGAGAGGGCTAAAAATAAGGGGGTTTCCTGGGAAAAACAGGATACTTGACAGGTATCACACACACACACACACACACACACACACACACACACACACACACGTACAAGCAAACAAGGTGTCAGGGTGCATCTCAGCTGAGCAATGAGGCATGTGACTAACTCATATACTAGCCACTCAAAGATTGACCACAACACATTACACAAAGCTTATATAAACATGAACAGAATTCTGGCATATGAAGTAATAACCTTTAGAATTTATACTATTGTAACATCTACTTTAATGTATGTGTTTGCTTTTAGTTTTTAGAAACTGATTTAAGGAAAAAACTGGTACATGCCAAAGAAATGTGTGAGATAACAAAAGACGCACTGAAAGATTTCAGTTCTCAGAAGTTGCAGTTACATGACTTTGTTACAGAGATGGAAGACTGGCTTACCAAAAGAGAAGAATCACTTCTAAGCTGTACTCATAGCAATGACCCATCAGGTCTAAATACAGTCAAGGTAGCTATTAAATATATGCGTGTATATAATATTTTGACACCCATTCTTATTTTACCCTGTTTTGATAATCTAGCATGATTTGATATAAATATGCTTTTGAACCCCCTAAAGATATGAGTGACCACCATTAAGTGTCAGTTTTCTTGCTGTTAGACTGAAATGAGTGTTTCTTGATTGTGATTTCACCAATAAATGCCTACCTTAAATGCTGAGAAAGAAAGATGTATGTGGGAGAAACTATATTTAGGCGTGACTTTCATTAGTCTTCAGGTAAGGAAGAAATAGAGCAGAAACACACCAGAGAACTTGAATTACTGTAATTGTGTTGACTCTAATTAATTTTATCTAGATCTGTTGCCCTTATAGGCACATAGTGACTTAGGCAAGTGTTTTTGTATATTTCTCCAAACACCCCCTCCCTCCAAAAAGAGAGTATCTGTTATGAATAAGTTTTCTTTTTAAAGTTCTCTAGCCAGCACTCTTTGGACATTAATATGGAATACAGACTTAAGAAATTACATCAAAGTAAATTAAAACAATTTCAATAAATCAACATTTTAAAAAATTGAGAGAACTATTGAGATTAAAATGTCAAAAATCCTATTACTTGATCCTGTCATAAATTTCAGTGGTGAATTGCCATTTGTTAGGGAATCAGTGCTTCTATCTGTTATTCCACACCAGATGTGCGACTTTGTGCACAGACATAAAATATAAGCTTTGCCTTCTTAACTGGTTGCAACTTATCACTGAAATTGATACCAATAGACTGATACCAGTGGATGTTAGTATTCTGGTTATTACTAACATATTTCAAGAGGATAAAATGTATATAATATTATGCATATACACATATGTATATATGTATAATATAATCAAGTAGATGCAAGTTTGTCTAATAAATAAAATCCTCCTGAGAAGACATCCTTGCAGAAAGAAGGAAGGAGGGAACTATTTTAGCAAATTTTGGTGGACTCGTGTTGGATTTTAACTGAAAGTCACTTTTACAATTGGACTTGAATAAAAATGAGAATATAAATATTTGTAAAATGTATTCTGCTTTTGATTCCCCCCCCCCTTTTCAGAGGATACAAAAGGAGATTCAGCAACATCAGAACAACTTTGATTCTACTCAGGAAACTCTTAATAGCCTCTGTCGCAAATACCCATCTGCAGAGTTGGAGACTCTCGGGAGCAGTGTCACCTCATTGATGAAGAAATATGAAGCTGTGAATCAGTTAAGCTTGAAAACACAAGCTTCCATTCAGGAGTCCCTGGAAAAACACTTCCAACGTGAGTCCTCATGATTGTTAACATATGAACCATTGAGACCACAGGAATCTATTAAATTGCTTGAAAAAATCATGCCAGTTTCTATGCACAACATTAATCTTTTTTATCAGCGTCTTTCCTAACATTCTGTTTACCAGAATCTTGTTCAATTATCCATTTCAAGCAGCTGTTTTTCAGAGTTCTTGTGTGTCGCTCTCTTTTTCTCTCTAGCTCTCTATAGGAAATGCTTTTTGACGGAGAAAAAGACAAAGATAATAATAATGGGAGAAGATGGATGTCTCAGTGGCAGCAAGGTTAAACTGTATATACAGTTGAGTCAACTGAGCATATCCTTCTGAATTGTCCTTTCTATGCTGACATTAGACAAATACTCATAGCTCCTCTTCTTTGCCAAATCAGATTTGAGCCTAGAGAAAGTCAGGTTCAATTTCTCTTGAATAGCATTGCTGCTTTGTCAGCCATATGAGTTTCTAAATTCCTATTTTTGGCACTCAAACGTCGCAAGATTAAAATTTACAGTATTGACTCAGGCCTATTAACATAGTGTATGTATATCCTGAAGGTAAAGATTGTTAGGCTTAAATGTTAGCTTAAATCTCTGTGTGTTATTTTGTGCTGACTGACAGTTGAATAAAAATATGTATGTATGTATAAATATACTCAGCTCTCAAAACAGTGTCCTAGTCAATATTCATTTACTTGTGCTTTTAATTTTCTGATTACATTAAAGTACCATTGTTGAATACCAGGAATTTCAGAGGGCTTTATCACAGAGCATGAAATATTCTTCTTCTTCTTCTTTGTCTTGGCTAGATGTGAAACTGCCAAAATGAAGCAACCTGTTGGTGAGTTCATTCTACACCTAGTGTGAGAAAGATTAGCCAGGACAAGGTGACTGTTGCCTGGGAAATTCCTTGTTGTGCTTGAAAAAGACTACAATCTTCATAATTGTGTAATGAACAAGGAAGACTGAAGATTTCATTTCTGTTCTTTTTTAAAAAAAATAGAATTTAACCAAATTCACAAAGTTTCAGTAAAGGATAAAGCAGAACTGGCAATCCTATCTCTCCCTTTAACAAATTAAAGTCGTTGCTAAGGCATTAGTGGTGGCAATTGCAATATATAATTCACCAGTGGCAAATATATAATCCATTTTAAAAGGCTATACAGGATCTCTTAGATTCTGAAAACACGGAAAACCAGTGTTATTTTACTATACAGTAATGTCCTTCCTTTCTTCTTTTTAAAGATACCATGCATGGATTTCAGAACTGGTATTCTGATTGGAAGACTGCTGTAAAAGTCATAACCATTACATCTGAAGACAGTAATGCCGCTGAAGCAAAACTTCATGAACTGCAGGTATGGACAGTAGGAATGACCATACATGTACTCAGCTTGGTGTTATGGTTTTGCAAACATGCCCTTCAAGAACCCACTTGGGATGGTTTGTATGTGTAGACAAGGAAGTTCCCACAAAACTAGGTCACTGTCCCAACTCAAAGATGAATCTAGAATCACACCCAAGCTGCACATCTATAGTTGCAGAGGGGGTGTAACCCTATCCAACTCAGGCTGAATTCCTGTTTCCTAATCTGCCTTATGACTGATCCAGAGGTCTCTCTTGTCTGGAGGGGTTTATGACCAGTAAATTGTATTGGTGTTTCTCAACAGGAAAGGAAGAGAAATAGCTATCTCTGCTGCCATCTACTGTCTTAAAAATGGACAGGATTCGGAGGCCATACAGGTTGGGTAGAAATGTAGCATCTTTCTAGAACAGCAAACTTGGCTCTCCAGATGTTCTTGGACTTCTGAAGCCCTGATCAGCAGGTGTACTGACTTGGGCTTCTGGTAAGTGAAGCCCAAGAACACCTGGAGAGCCAGGTTTGCTGACCCCTGCTCTAGAAATTACAGAAAGGAGCTTCCCTCTACTAGAATATTAGCACTGGATGAGGTGGGGATGAAAGAGGTAGGAACCTGGAGCCATGTGGCGTTGGCACACTCTGGCTATAAGAACATAAGAACAGCCTTGCTGGAACAGGCCACAGCCCATCCAGTCCAGCATTCTGTCTCACACAGTGGCTCACCATTTGCTTCAGGGTATTCTCAAGCAGATGCCTTCACTTGCTTAGGATTACCTGGAAATGGCATTGAGAGATATCCTGCCTATCTCTCCAACCTGGAGGTTGTCCTTGGGTATCCATAATTATAGCCATTGTCCTCCATGATACCCTTGTCCTCCATGAACTTGTCTAATCATTTCTTAAAGTTGTCAAGACTGACAGCTGTCACCACTTCTTCTGGCAGGGAGTTCCATAGACCAGTGATCCTCTGGGTGGAAAAGTACTTTCTCTTATTTGTTTGAGAACTAGCACCCAAAAGTTTCATGGAGTGTCCCCTAGTTCTAGTGTTGTGTGATAGGGAAAACAGTTTTTCCTTATCTACTTTGTCCACACCGTGCATGATTTTATAAACTTCAATCAGGTCACCTCTTAGACGTCGTCGTTCAATTTTATTTATTTATTTATTTATTTTTCACGCTTATATACCGCCCACTCAGGTACAACCCAACTCAGGGCGGTTTACATAGCGGACAGTAAATACATAAAAGACACATAATAAAACAAAGTTAAAAGTTAAAAAACCCACCCCTAAAAGGTGCACAAGAACCAAAGGGACCTTGGGGGAAGGCACACTTCTCTATACCAACCACCCAACGGTACCCCCATCCCCACCCGCACCCCAAACTTGGCCCGCCAGCCAGGTCTTTAGTTCCTTCCTAAAGGGCAACAACTCTGTCTGGAGACGCAGTTCCACAGGCAGGAGGTTCCAAAGGGCCGGTGCGGACACGGAGAAGGCCCTCCTCCTTGTGCCAGAGAGGCGAGCCCCCCTGGCTGATGGCACAATTAGAGAGTCCCTCCGGTCCGCTCTGGTTGGACGGACAGACGTCCTTAGGGCGATGCGGTCTCTAAGATACCCTGGCCCACTACCATGTAGGGCTTGAAAGGTCAAAACCAGCACCTTGAATTGCACCCGGAGACAAACTGGTAACCAGTGCAGCCCCCGAAGCAGTGGTGAGGCATGGGCATAACGTCCACACCCCATCACCACCCGGGCCGCGGCATTCTGGACCAGCTGCAGCCTCCGAATGGTCATCAAGGGCAGCCCCATGTAGAGCGCATTACAGTAGTCTAGTCTGGAGGTCACCAGAGAGTGAGTGACCATGAGTAAAGAGTCCCAGTCCAGGAGCGGACGCAACTGGCGAATCACCCGAAGTTGGGCGAAGGCCCTCCTGGCCACATCCGCCACCTGTTCTTCTAGCAGCAGCCGTGAATCCAGGAGGACCCCCACGTTGCACACCGGGTTGGTCTGGGGCAAAACAGCCCCATCCAAAACCAAAGATGGTAGCTCCCGGGATAACGCAGGACCCGCTATCCATAGCCACTCAGTCTTGCTAGGATTCAGCTGTAGCCCATTTGCCCCCATCCAGACCCCAACAGCCTCCAGACAGCTGGAAAGGACTTTGACTGCATCACTGGGGTCCCCACGGGCCAAGATGTACAACTGTGTGTCATCCGTGTACTGGTGGTACCGCACCCTGTGGGAACGGATTATCTCACCCAGCGGCTTCATGTAGATGTTAAATAGGAGAGGAGAGAGTACTGAGCCCTGAGGCACCCCATATTTTAGGGGCCTAGGACTCGACCTCTCACTCTCCAACCACACCGACTGGGTCCGGCCCCTCAGAAATGAGGAAAACCAGGACCACACCGTGCCCTGGATCCCCAATCCTCAGAGCCGTTCCAGAAGGATACCGTGGTCAACGGTATCGAAGGCCGCTGAGAGGTCAAGAAGAGCAAGCACGGACGGATGACTGCCATCCCGCTCTCGCCAGAGATCATACATCAGCGCGACCAATGCAGTCTCCGTACCATATCCAGGTCTGAATCCTGACTGGAATGGGTCCAGATATTCCGCTTCATCCAGTACCCCCTGCAGCTGACGTGCCACTGCCTTCTCCAGAACCTTCCCCAAAAAAGGAAGGTTGGAGACAGGTCTGTAGTTGGTTAGTATTGCTGGATCGAGGGAAGGCTTCTTCAGGAGGGGATGCACAAGAGCATGTTTCAGCAGTGCAGGAAACATCCCCTCTCAAAAAGACGCGTTAATTATAGCCCCGACCCAGCCACCTGTCACCGTCTTAGAGGCTTTTACCAGCCAGGCGGGACAGGGATCCAATGGACAATTAGTGGCACGGACTGCCGCAAGGAGCCTGTCCACTTCATCCAGGGCAACTGGATCAAGCCGATCCCAGGTCACACCGCAAGACTGCGCACTGGCTCCCCCCGGACCCTCCCCGTCCACGCCAAGTTTAAACCCCGAGCGAATACGATCGATTTTCTCCACCAGATGGTCAGTAAAGTCCTCAGCCGATCCCTGCCAACCAGGCACAGGCCCCGCCCTACCCAGGAGGGACCTGGTCACCCGAAACAGGATGGCTGGCCGATTATCAGCGGAGGCAATAAGGGAGGTGAAGTACTGCCTCCTCACCACCCGCATCGCCACTAGGTAGGCCCTAATAGCGGCTCTAGCTAGTGTCCAATCGGAATCGCTCTGGGTCTTCACCCAGCGGCGCTCAAGGCGTCTCTTTGCCCATTTGAGCTCCCGTAGTTCTTCAGTGAACCACGGGGATGACCTAGCTCCACGGGCTCTGAGAGGCCGTAGTGGAGCGATTACACCCAAGGCAGATGTCGTCGACCCGTACCACAGGTCAACAAGTGCCTCAGGTGAATCGTGTCGCTGATCCAGAGGAAATTCCCCCAGTTCCCTCTGGAATCCATCCGGATCCATCAGTTGCCAGGGGCGGGCCACTTTAATCGACCCTGCCTCCAGAAAGTCTAGAGCCACCAGATAGTGATCTGACCATGGCACAGGTGTTATGTCTAGCTTCTGTAAACTCAGATCACTCTGCCACCGCCCCGACAAAAAGACTAAATCTGGTGTGTGGCCACTGCCCCTGGTCGGGTCCTGAATTACCTGATCCAGGTCCATAGCTGCCATGGAAGCCATGAACTCCTGTGCCGCCTCGGAACCAGACCCCAGCAAAGCCAAATTGAAGTCCCCCAAAAACCATCAGTCTAGGGAACTCCAAAGCCAACGCTGAGATGGCTTCAAGGAGCCCAGGCAGGGAGTCCCTTACCCTGCAAGGAGGCAGGTACAGGAGTAGGACCCCCAACTGACCGTTAGGGCCCAACCGCAGGAGCAGGGCCTCACAACCCGAAATTTGTGGAGCAATGGCCCTGGCGACTCCCAATGACTCCCTGGCTATAAGGGCAACACCACTGCCCTTACCCACATCCCTAGGCTGGTGCCAAACACCGAACCCGGCCGGACACATCTCTGATAGAGGCACCCCATCCTCAGGGCTCAGCCAGGTCTCAGTGATGCATGCCAGGTAGGCCCGCTCCTCCAAAATAGAGTCTTGTATTAGGGGAGCCTTATTACAGACTGACCTGGCATTCATCATCAGCAGCCTAAGGGCGGGGTCACCCTGGATCAGCTGCTCAGGACCTAGAGGCGAAACCGGGGGGCCAGAATGTGGGACAGATACTAAGCATCGGTCCTGCCTTCCCCGAGTGCGGCCCGCCCCACGGTTCCCGCTATAATGCCCCATGCCCGTCACAACCTCTAAATGAGCCCCTGGAACCTCCACCATTAACCCAGATGGAGTGTCACCCTCTCTTCCCGGCTGGCAAAGCCATCTCCCCCTCCCTCCCTCCCTAATCCACTTAAAACATACCCTCTCACTCCCTCCACCCCCCTAACAGAACTCCAATGACGGGAGTCTCCTCCTCCCGGCCCTGGTCCAAGCACTGTAAAACCGCGGGGGTGACGGGGAGGGGGGGCCGCCGCCCCTAAGGCCGGCAAGCAAACCCAGGTGCGGCCATAGTTCTCCTCCCCACCCAGGCCCACGCGGCACGAGGTGCGATGCTGCAGGGATGGCGAGGGGTGCCACTTTTGAGGCCGCAAGCAACCCCAGGTATGGTCAATGTTCTCCTCCCCGCCCCAGTTCTGGCAGCGCAAGGCTCGTGGCTGCCGGGATGGCGGAGGGCGCCACTTTTGTGGACGCAAGCGACCCCAGGTACAATCAACGCTCTCCTCCCCACCCCAGTCCTGGCAGTGCAAGGCTTGTGGCTGCATAGATGGCGGGGGTGCCATCTCTGGGGCCACAAGTGACCCCAGGTGCAGCCGCTGTTCTCCTCCCCGCCCCCGGTCCTGGCAGCACAAGGTCCTCCTTGTAGCTGCTGCGCCGGACCCGCACAGCCGGGAAAAATATCCCCTCTCCGAAACCAGCCATGGGACGGAAGACAAAGTCCAATGTTCTCAACGGCCTCCACTCCCGAAGATGAAACCGGCTAAACAGCAGTGGAGGTGGCCTTGGAGCCCAACCAGGAGTCCAGTAGCCGCCCTGCCTCAGGTGTTCTCGCCAGTCTCCCTCCCGAAGGCGGTGTTCTCGCCAGGCCAGGGGCTGGTGGCTTTTACCTTCCCTCAGGCTGGGAGAAGCAGCCCAGGATCAGCTGTGGCCTTGGTGTTCTTGGCAGGCCAGGGGCTGGTGGCTTTTACCTTCCTTAGGCTGAGAGAAGCAGCCCAGGATCAGCTGTGGCCTTGGTGTTCTCGGCAGGCCAGGGGCTGGTGGCTTTTACCTGCCTTCAGGCTGGGAGAGGCAGCCCAGGATCAGCTGTGGCCTTGGAGTTCTCGGCAGGCCAGGGGCTGGTGGCTTTTACCTTCCCTCGGGCTGGGAGAGGCAGCCCAGGATCAGCTGTGGCTTCAAGAGTGAAGAGACCCAACCGTTGCAGCCTCAGATGGTAAGGAAGGTGTTCCAGTCCCCTAATCATTCTGGTTGCCCTCCTCTGCACTTTTTCCAGCTCCATAATATCCTTCTGGAGGTATGGCAACCAGAACTGTATGCAGTATTCCAGATGGGGCCTCACCATAGATTTATAGAGAGGCAAAATAACACTTGTTGACTTATTTCTATACCCTTCCTAATGATCCCTAGCATTGAGTTTGCTTTTTTCACTGCTGAGGCACACTGGGTTAACACTTTCATTGAGCTGTCCACCAGGACACCAAAGTCCCTTTCCTGGTTTGTCACAGAGATATCAGACCCCATCAGTTTATAAATGTAATTGATTGTTTTTTTTTTGCCATAATGTGCATCACTGTGCACTTACTAGTGTTGAAGCTCATTTGCCACTGTTTTGCCCACCCCCACCCCCCAGTGTCAAGAGATCTCTCTGGAGCTCCTCACAATCTCTCACAGTTTTCACTACCCTGTATAATTTAGTGTTGTCAGCAAATTTGGCTACCTTGCTATTTACTCCTACTTCTGGATCATTTATGAAGAAGTTGAAAAGCAGGGGTCCCAGTACTGAATCTTGTGGACCCCACTCTTTACTTCCCTCCACTTGGAGAAGTGTCCATTTAGTGCTACCCTCTGTTTCCTGTCTCTTAGCCAGTTGCTGATCCAGGACAAGACCTGTCCCTTTATTCCATGAGTGGCAAGTTTATTCAAGAGCCTTTGGTGCAGGACCTTGTCAAAGCCTTCTGAAAGTCCAAATAAACAATGTCAACTGGATCCCCCTTATCCACATGCTTGTTGACACTCTCAAAAAATTCCAACAGATTAGTGAGGCATGATTTTCCCTTGTAAAAGCCATGTTGGCTCTCCTTTAGCAGCACCTGCTCTTCTATGTGCCTATTAATTCTATCTTTTAGGATGGTTTCCATCACTTTACCTGGGACACATGTCAAACTGACAGGCCGGTAATTTCCTGGATCACCCCCGGATCCTTTTTTGAAAATTGGTGTTACATTCGCTACCTTCCAGTCATCAGGCACAAAGCCTGATTTGAGGGAAATATTATATATTTTGGCTAGGAGATCAGCAATTTCATCTTTAAGTTCCCTGAGTACTCGTGGATGGATGCCATCTGGTCCTGGTGATTTCTTAGCATTTAGTTTAACAAGACAGGCAAGGACCTCCTCCCTGGTTATTTCTATCTGGCTTAATTCTTCGGTTCCCCTCCGTACGAAGATAGGCTTGGCCAGTAATAATTGCACACTAAGCCTTGTCTCCATGCATTTCTCCTTTGTGGCTCCAAGGAGACCAGTTACCCAGGGGTTTTAGAGTACATTGTCTTAGTTGTGGCTCAATTGGATTACTGTCAGGCAGAAAAGGTAAGAGCAATTAATACTTGCTGTTTGAGGGGTACAGCCTGAAGAGTTAATTTGGGCTTGGGCCAAATAGATGGAATGGGATTGTAGCAAGTCCTCTGGAAGATGGGAAAGCTCAAATTTACAGTGAGAAACCTCTTTTCCCCTCTAAGATATATAAGGTAAGGTAAAGGTTTCCCTTGCTCGAAACTGAAAGCCAGTTGTATCCGACTCTAGGGTGCAGCGCTCATCTCTGTTTCAAAGGCAAAGAGCCAGCACTGTGCTTCTGCAGACGTTTCCATGGTCATATGGCAGGCATGACTAGACACCGGAGCGCACGGAATGCTGTTACCTTCCTACCAAAGTGGTCCCTATTTATCTACTTGCAATTTCTTGCTTTTGAACTGCTAGAATGGCAGGAGCTGGGACAAAGACGGGAGCTCATTCCGTGATGCAGTACTCGGGAATCGAACTGCTGACCTTCTGCCTCCCAGTCAGCATCTTAGCCACTTAATTTTAACCAGTGGTGGGCTCCAAAATAATTACTACCACACTGTGGGTGTGGTATGGTGGGTGTGGCCAGGGGAAAGCCCTGCGTTGCACCTGAATTAGGACCAGCGAGAATTTCTGCTAACAGTTCTGGCGAACTGGTGCGAACCTGCTGATACCCACCACTAATTTTAACTGAGGGATTGGTTTAGTACACTCTCAATTTTTTTTACATGGCTATCAAACACCCAGTGCCCACCTGCCACTTAAAGTAATACATACATATGGTCTGTCTAACTAATTTGCATTTGACTGGTTGATTAATCCGCATAAGTAGATTAGTTCAGCTTTGAAAAAAGATAGGTTGAGAGAAATCATATTGGGCAAGCAGATTTAACTTTCTAGTTCTTTGGTCTTCATTCTCCTCCTTTGTCCATTTTAATTTTGTATCTATTTCCCCCAGAAAGTGTTGGACTCTGTTAAGGAAGGAAGAAGCAAATTGGGGCATATCTCCCAAGAAGGAGAACAATTGTATGCTTCCCTGCCCAAATCTTCTGTGAATGACATCCAGGAACAAATAGCTAAAGCTCACCAGGACTTTGAGGGGTTTCTGAAGCAATGTTTAAAAGATAAACAAGCTCTGGAAGAATGTGTTGCAGAGTTGGGAAGGTATGTTGTTTCAGTTATGTGTCTGTGTAATATTATATATTGTGTAAAAAATGCTCATGCTGCCTTATATTGCTGGACTATACAGTATAGTCCAGTAATGGCTTTTTAAAATCTCAAGCATGTTGTTAGCAATGCTTCTTGACCATACATGTCAACTTTCCCGTTTTTCGGCACCGATTTGCGCCATTTCCCGCCCGGAGCTGCAAAACCCCAGAATTTGGCAGCGGGGGGAAAGAGGTACTGCGCATCCCTTCTGTGCAAGTCGCCTTCTACGCATGTGTGGAAGGCGACTTGTGCAGAACCGTTCTGCGCAGGTCCCTGATTGTCCAGAGCCGTGGTTGACAGGTATGTTCTTGACACACCAGGGCTTGGTTCTCGGACATGCAAACTATGTGCCTAACCAGTGGGCTATGGACCCTTCTACAAGCAGAATACTTGAAAATTACAAACAAAATAATAAGGTATAGTAAAGGTAAAGTTTGCCCTTTCTCGAAAGCCAGTCGTATCCAACTCTAGGGTTCAGTGCTCATCTCTGTTTATAGCCAAAGAGCCAGTGCTGTCTGCGTCTGCAGATGTTTCTGTGGCCATATGGCAGGCATGCCACAACACCGAAGTGCATGGAATTGCTGTTTACCTTCCCAACAAAGTGATCCCTATTTATCTACAGTGGTACCTCGGATAACATTTACATCGGACAATGAAAAATTCAGATACTGAGAAATTTCCATATATATATATATCGAATAACGTTATGTCAACGTTATCCGATGCAGTCATGTTTGGCCCTCCGGAAAGGGAAGCGGACAAGCGCCTGTCCACTTCCCTTCCCAGAGGGCTGGCAGGCCCATCCAAACAAAAATGACGACGTGTTCTCCTACATTTTCACGCTGTTTGGGGCCGAAAGAATTGCCATCTTTGGGTGCATTTTTCTGGCTCTCCGCCTCCCCAGCAGCCTCTGGGGTGGGAGGACCTTTTCTGCTCTATTCCCACCTTCCTAGGAGGTCCCTGGGCCACACAACAGCTGAAAATAGTTGTGGCCACCATTTTGTTTAAAAAACAAAATGGTGACCACAACTTTTTTCAGCTTTTGTGCAGCCCTACCCAGGAAGGTGGGACCTCCCAGGAAGGTGGGAATAGAGCGGAAAAGGTCCTTGCACACTCCCAGAGTCTGCTGGGGAGATGGAGAGCCGGAAAATGCACCTGAAGATGGCGATTTTTCGGCCCCAAACAGTATGAAAAGGTAGGAGATCATGTCATCCTTTTGGGGGGGTCTGCCGCCTCTGGGGGGGTGTCATGGGACTTTATCCGCGCTGTTTCTAATGTCCCCCAACCTTTTCGGGCGCTGCTGCAAGGCAAAATGCTGGGGGAAACTCCTTCCTCGGCTGCAGGTTTTGCCTTGCACCAGTGCCTGGGTAGGTCACTGGATGTTGTAAACAGTGTGGATCAGGTCCGTCGCCCTCCCCAGAGATGGGGGGGGGGGCGGAGAGCCCAAAATGGGCAAAAAAATTCTGTCACGATGGAATTTTTTTGCCCATTTTGGGCTCCTCCCCGCCAGCCACCTCTGGGGAGGGCGGGGGACTTCATCTGCACTGTTTCCGACATCCCCTGACCTACCCAGGCATTGCTGCAAGGCAAAACGCCGGGTGAAACTCCTTCCTTGGCTGCAGGATTTGCCTTGCACCAGCGCCTGGGTAGGTCAGAGGACATCAGAAACAGCGTGGATCGGGTCCCCCGACCCTTCCTGTGAAATCTGGCTTTTTAAAGTGATATCTGATGCATGCATCAGATAACATTAAAAATCGGATAACATTAAGACTTGTGGAGACAAGTCTCAATGTTATCCGAGGCATTACTGTACTTGCAATTTCTTGCTTTTGAATTGCTAGGTTGGCAGGAGATGGGATAGAGACGGGAGCTCACTCTGTCGTGCAGTACTCAGGAATCGAACTCCAACCTTCAAATCAGCAAGTTCAGTTTCTTAACCACTTGAGCCACCGTAGGTATACTTCAGTGCAATAAAATAGTTGGTAACCTTTTCAAAATGTTTCTTTAGAATAGATAAAATAATAATGATGGTTCTGTGGAAATACCTACTGTGTGTATGGCTGTGGCTTGCTTTTCTCCTTTAAAAGAAACCAATTAAAAAAGACAATATAAAAACTAAAAACAGTTTTCAATTATTAAGAATTAAACAAAATACCATGTTAAAATAATATATAAAAATACATAAAAACACACTTGAAAACAGCATCTCACGGGCTATAAAAATAATATTCTCTGAGACAGCCAGTCACTGAGCAAAAGCCTGCCCGAAGTTCATAAAGGGTTACACCAAATTGTAGAAGGTTAGCAAAGATGGGCCCAAACTGACCTCTGATGGGAGGTGGTTCTAGAGTTTGGGAGCAGCAACAGAGAAGGCCATCCCTCTTCCAGGTCCCCACCAAATGCACCTGTGAAGGTGGTGAGATGGGGAAGACACCTGGGCAAGTCTCATAAAGGGAGACGAAGTCTTTTAGGTACCGTGGACCCAAGCCATTTAGGGCTTTATGTGTTAAAACCAGCATTTTAATTGGGCCCAGAAACAGATCAGCAGCCAATTAAACTGGAGTAACAGGAGGTTACATGATCCCTGAATCCTGCCTTAGTTAATAAACTGACTGCAGCATTTTGGACCAATGGAGTTTCGAAAGAGTTTCCAAAAGCAGCCCAGTTAGGGTTACTGTAACTGGGATGTAACTGAGGCATGTGCCACTATGACCAGATCAGACTTCTCCAGGAAAGTGCATTACTGACACACTATTTTTGAGTGTGCAAACACATTCCTGACCACTGCCAAAACCTGAGGATCCTAATTCCTTGATCTGTCTTTTGTCTGACCCAGAGTATCTCTGTCTTGTCGATATTGTGTTTCAATTTATTCACCCTCATCCAGTTCATTACTGACATCAGACACTGATCTAGAACCAAAACAGCTTCCTCAGATTTAGATGGAAAGGAGAGATAGAGTAAGTCTGATGATAAATTCTCTTCAGCGTTTTCACAACAGAGAACATTTCTTTCTAATTGTCATTGTTATAATACTGGGCAGGATTTCTGTCCCTTTCTTTGAATGTTGGACACTGCCTATAAAAACTCTTAATTTTGGCAGAAGAAAATGCAGCTGCAGCTCAAATCTGCAATCCAAAGTATGTTAGAACCTACCTTGGGCCTTGCAAGGGAGAAAATGACGTCCTCCGGCATCCTCAGGCCACTGCCGGTTCCCTCGGGGGTGGCGGAGTGGTTGGGACCACCAGGAGGAGGGGGTGGCAGTAAAAGGCTGCCGTTTCCCTGGGGGGTGGCGGAGCGGTTGGTTGGGACCACCAGCAGGAGGGGGGTGGCAGTAAAAGTCAATGGTGCAAGTCAAAATGCAGAGCATGCCAAACCACACCGGTCCTACCTTATCCACAGTGATGCTGTCGTCATCAGTAATAGCCACAAATTCAGCGACTCTTCAGCCATCATTAAATGGATCCCTTCCAGAATCAGCTGTGGATTGTAATAATACTGCAACTGGTCTGACAGATTTGGTGCCTTCTGACAACTTACTGGACAATACAACAAACCCCAAAGAGAAAACAATGGCAAACGAATTGGCCCGTTTCAATAGAATTCATCCGCTTTATAAGCTTCTGAATGAACGAGGACCTGCTCATGCCAAGATGTTCACAGTGCAGCTGACTCTTGGTGAACAGACATGGGAAGCTGAAGGAAGCAGTATTTAAAAAGCTCACCATTCTGTTGCTAGCAAAGCTGTAAATGAAAGTACCCTCCCCAAACCGATGCCTAGACCATCCAAAAACAATGTTAGTTTTAATCCAGGCAGAACTACACCAACTGTGGAGTTGAATGGTCTTGCTATGAAAAGAGGCAGGCCTGCCATTTATCCAAAGCCAGTCCCAAACTACAGAGCAAATTATAATTTCCGAGGCATGTACAATCAGAGTCTTCTCTTTCTCCTCATCATGTCCATTAAAATGAACCTCCCTCATATTCCATGTGTACATCACTTCCTGACGTCCATGCAGGATTGCAGCCTGAGTGATCTAACAGATTCTGCAATGTCATGGACGTTTGAGTCAGGGGGCTCTGTTGTAGACGTTGGGTGGTGAGGATTGTGTGTTATCTGTGATAATTTTCTTTTTTTCTCTTTATGGTAATTGTATTTTTAATTGTATTATATTATATTGTGAATTATATTATTCATGTTGTAGGCCGCTTCAAGTCACACTGTGAAGTGGGATAGAAAAAAAAAAGGAGAATATAAATAAAACAATAAATTAATAACTGCATGGAAAGGGCCAGACAGAGAGAATAGAACAAGCAGAATAGGAAGTGTGATCTTTAAATTACCATATAAGCTATGTTCAAATGCTAACTGCACACATGATTACAGTTGTGTATGTGGGGCCATGCTCGCTCAGTGTGTCCTGCCATTGTATCTTCATACACACCCTTCACTATCCATGCAAGTGGTGGGACAGATCTGAAGGGGAGGCTTTGCTTCAGTATAATAAGCTTTGCACGTGAATAAGAGTCTTGCACAATCAGGATTCTAACTCACAGAATATGGACAAATTGCTTTTTGGACTGCAGTTCCCCAAATTGTGCTACCATCTGGATGGAAATCCTACGAGTTGTCATGTAGTCCAAAAAAGTAACTTCCCAGGTCTTGCAAAATCAGAACCTATACCTGTGAACCTATACCTATAGAGCAAGCTCCCCATGATCATTTCCCTGACATGTAAATGGTGGTCGTGGGGAGGCAGTATCAGTGAGAAAATGGTAATGGGACAGGAGCTTCTTCATCTTCTGTGTCTAGGCCAGACTTGAAACTGCCAAAATGAAGGCACCTGTTGGTGGATTCATTCTGCAGTTCCTTTCACCTGACCCAGTGTGAGAAAGATTAGCTGGCAACACAAGCTTGTCATTACCAGGGTACACCCAGTTGTGGTTCAAAAATACCACAATCTTTGAGGAGGCTCTTTCTGTGTACCCTGGGACAGGAGCTAATAAGCACTCTTCTGTACCCCTCCTATGATAGTAACCACTTGAGGAATTAGTGACGGAATAGTACTTGAATACATGACTGCTAGTTTCTCCATAGTCTGTGATACAAGGCTGTGCCAGTTTTGAATTTGGAAAATTCCATTCTCTCTCTATTTCCCATGGTCATACTAGCCATATTTGGAGTCTTACTGCGGTATTTTTAGAATACTCGTAACTAAAGGAAAATCTTTTGTGTGCTTTTCTGATTAAAGCGTCTCTCAGAGCGGCAATGTTTATGTGGTAAATCCCAGTAATAATATGTTAAATGCAATATATCATATATCTGGTAATACATGAGCGGTTATATGTTTATTTCATTTGTAGCTTTGAGAGTCTGTTCAAGAGTCGGAGTTTATGGCTCCATGAAATGGAAGAAAGGATAAGGACAGAAGGTTTAGGGGAGAGAAAACAACATATCCCTGAGAAGAAAAATGAGGTTCAAAAAGTGGAAGAATTTTTGGAAGAGGTTCTGGTTGCAAGGTATAAAATAAGCTTTATTAACAAATCATTGTTTTGTAGCTCAAAATGTGATGGTTTCCTAATAGTTACAAAGATACTATATTGTTTGCTTTATGTGTATTTTATCACTACAGTAACAGACATCTAATGTTTTGTAATATTACATGTTGAAACCAACAAGTAGGTTTTGTTTTGTAGTCTATTGCTAAACATTTTTTGATTCAAAGTAGCTTAGTAGTTAACATCATTTCTTTAAGAAAAGTAATTTTCACATGCTGCATGACAAGTTGTTTTCTCCAACATGTTGATTCCTACATTTAAACATCTGTGTCTCCCTGACTCCTCTAGGCTCAGATATAATTTCATTTGTTTTTCAGTCGCACAGTCAATTCAGACCCTTTGTGACCCCATGGACCATTGCCCACCAGGCACCTCTGCCCTCCATCCTCCTCCTCAACCCACCCAGTTCTGTGCCTATTGCATCTACAATACCATCTAGCTATCTCATTTTCTGCCACCCCCTTCTTCTTTTGCCCTCCAACTTTCCCAGCATCAAGGCCTTCTCAAGTGAATCCTTTCTTCTCATTTGATGACCAAAGTACTTTAGCTTCATCTTTACTGTTTGTCCTTCTAAGGAGTAGTCAGGGTTGATTTCTTCTAAGATAGACCTATTTGTTCTCCTCACTGTCCAAGGTACCCTCAAAACTCTCCTCCAACACCACATTTTAAAGGTGTCTATTCTTCTGCGCTCAGCTTTCTTTATGGAATTTGCTAATTGCATTATCAGCACCTAAAAATACAGATTTGTTCTGTCCTTATTAATAAGTTGTTGAATACAAATTAGCAGTTGTGGAATACAAATTAGAAGTTGTGCTGCTTACTATTTTGTGTCCCAATCTGTGGTATATTTGTGATGAACAGACCTTTGCTCATGTCTCATTCTGTGAAAATGTTATCTTACTTTTTTATATCTGAAACACATTTGATTAGTTTAACAAAAGTTATGACTTGCTTAGAATTTCTCATGGGTTTTCCCCCTACATCACTATGTTTGTAATTCAGCTATTTTCTCCTGATTTTTAAAACTGTTTGTTTAGAGAATCTTTCAATCAACTTAACCAGAAGGCTCAGGTTTTAAACGAGAAAGGCTACAGTGCTGGGCGAGAGGTCCGCCTGGCTTCTCAGCATTTTTCTGCTTATCAGAACTTAATCAAGGCAGTCAAGGAAAAGCAGAGAATCTCACAAATGGCCCTCCAAGACCACCAAGCTTTGGAAGAAGCTCTGCAGAGCATGTGGGCCTGGGTAGAAGGTGTGCAAGAAAAGCTAGCATCTGCAGAGTCCACTGTTGGAAGTAGAGAAACCCTAGAGAAGCGGCTCTCACAAACTCAGGTGAGGTAATGCGAGACGTTGCATTTTGTTTGGTGGGATAGGACTACAATTTTGTGACAGTTCTGTGCGTATTAGTTTGTTCTGGTTACTGAAATGTGTGATTGCATGTCCAAATAGGTCGTGGTGGGTTGTTTTAGGGCAGGGGATCCCAACCTTTTCAAGCCAGAGGCCGGGTCATGCTTTCTCAGTGAGCTTTGTGGGTTGGATGGCCATTTTGCCCTGCTTGCATGATGGGGTGGCCATTTTGTCCCAACAGTTTCAAAAGGGCAGTCATTTTGTTTCTCAAATGCACTTGGAGGGGTTGGGGTGCCCACATGAAATGGTGCCATGGGCCGGATCTGGCTTGTGGGCCTTAGGTTGGGAACCCCTGTTTTAGAGTTGCATTGATGGTGGCCTCTTCAGAGGAAGAATCCACCTCCAACTATCTTGTCTCTCCCACAAACAATGGTTTTCTAAGGTTCTTTCGCTGTTAGCGCTTACATTAGATAAATGCCGGAAATTATGGCACTAGGCTGACTAGTTATATCAATCAGTTCAGTGCTATACCTGTGGAGGATGAGGAGAGGGGCAAAAGAGAATGGGAAACACATGTCACAAGTAAGAAGGAAGTTGGCCAGCTAGAAAGTGAGCAAGAGAAGACACGAGTAGGGTTTTGGGTTGGGGTGGGTGAAATAAAAAGGCAAGGGGTTTCTGCAGTTAGGCCGGAGCCTTATTTATTACACACAGGATGGTTTTCTTCCTCCCTCCCCTCTTCAACCACTCCAAAGGGGGGGGGGACTCCAAGCCAAACTATGGTGGGCCCAAGCAGTTTCCATCACCATTGGCTATTGAGGAATAGTGTCCCTCTATCCCATTATCCATTCCTCTTTCAATTCTCACTGGCATGAAGAGCTTTGGCAGAGCTTATTGAAAGATGACAAAAAGGCTGGCAGGTGAAGAACCACCTCTGAGGGGGGAAAAGAAAAAATCTGTGGGTAAAGATGAGGGGAAGTGCCTTCTGTGAAGTGACTTCCCCTCTCTCTTAGGCTACCACCCAAACATAATAAATGCGGATAACTTGTCATGTCAAGTCAGCACTATATCAATTGTAATTTTTTAAAAAACAGTTTATAAATATGCACACAAGGGGCACTTCCATGGTAATTCTGATTCTTTTTTTTAATGTAACATTTCTTGGAAGTGTAATCATCCTTGTCATAAACCATCCTTTTCTTTTATGTGAGCAGGATACTGCCAGGGGTGGACTGTTGGCCCTCACCCAACCCAGTTGTGGGCTCCAATTTTTTTTACTACCTACTCTGTGGGTGTGGTATGGGGGGGCATGGCCAGGGGAAAGCCCTGAGTTGCTCCCGAATTAGGACTACTTATTTCAAAAGTTGGATGGGTGGGGCCAGCCAGAATTTCTGCTACCGGACTGGTGTGAACCTGCTGATGCCCACCACTGAACCAACACCTTTACAGAGCACTGGAAGGGAGGAAATATGCAGTCCCCAGGAGGGCTTGTTGGAAAGAGAGAGGAACATAAAAGGAGAAAATAGAAGGGGGGGCACAAGAGGAAGCAGGAAGGGATGGCTCCCTCAGGGACTGCAGAAGACAATGAGCATTCCTCAGACAGGGAAGAAACCTTGGGAGAAGTCAAGGAGGAGGTGGTGTTTTACACCAAGGGGGGCTTAAAGTACCAGCTGGATGAAGCATCTTGGTAAAGGTAGTAATAGCTAGAGGCTGAGGTTTAAGTGGTGGTACTCCCATATTTGCCACATTAGCGTCCTTGCCTCAAACAATGTTCTAATGGGTCCAACTGCCCTGACCCTAACCCAGTGCTGCTGTGTCAAAATCTCCAGAAAAAGAGATTAACAGCAGCTTCAGCAGGAGTCAGGCCATCTCTGAGTGGAGCCTAGCAGCATATTGGAGTATCCCCATTGCTTGGATTTATGAGCCAATGCTTTAACCTTCCTCCAGTGGACTTAACTGGGAGATGGATGGGAGAGGCTATGCCAGAGGGGTTAGTGTTGGGAACAGAACCCCTCAGTGGAATACTTACCCGGGAGAAGAGTGATGTAACCTTTACCTCTGTAACCAAGTCTAGCTTCCTTGTGGCGTTGATCTCAGCCTCCCACACCACATTAACATGTGCCTCCAAGAGAGTTTAGCAGAAAAGTGGGACTCCAGAATTTAGCTGGACTCTCAGTGTCTATCTGACATTCTTCTTCAACATTTGTGGCGGTCCAGTCTCCTTGAGAGCCATAGCTTAGGTCACTCTTTATTTTCCAAAAATATAATACCAAACATGTGGTAGCTGCTACTTATTTTGTGGTTGGGTGTAATGTTCTTTTCATTTACAGTTTTCTAGAACTTCCAATACAATGTATTTCAGCCAAGAATACCAAATTTGAGAGCTTCACAGAAGCAGTCACTCATCACCAATTGAGGGGATCCTAGCCTTTGAAGCAAATAGGAAAATGAGCTTTGCTATCAAAACCCATTTTGCCACAGTAGTGTTAACCAATGAAACATAGAGTGGGGTATCATTATCATTGTGACAGTTCTTGAAACTACTTTTCCCTTTATGGTCAGTGGTTATGGATGGTTTGGTACAAATGGAATCTGAGGTTATTTTAGTCTTTGATGTCTTCTCCCATGACCCTGTTGTTGATATTATTGTCATCCACAAGAAGATTAAATGTTCTTGAGAATTGTTTTACAGCTGTGAAAAATTATCTTTCTACTTTCAAAAATAGTAACCAGTAGTTGCTATTTTTGATGAATTTATTTCATCAGGATAAATGCTTATTCCTATACTGTATTGTATTTTAAAAGGTTTATCAGGCTGAATTATCCATTTAATTTGTATAAAATCGTTGCAAAGAGGAGCCAGGAAGTATCCACTAGGTGACAGTATTGCCCTTGAAAACTCTAAGACAGACAGTCCATTCTGATAATGTTTTGTATGTAAAAAATGACATGGTCTTTTTAAAAATGGTGGATGATATTCTTCTTGTATGTAATCTGTTGAACTAAAAAATGTCTAAATGGTCTTTTGCTTCTTAGGAAATCCTTTTAATGAAAGGTGAGGGAGAGGTCAAGTTAAACATTGCCATTGGAAAAGGCAAACAAGCCATAAAAAATAGCAATGAAGACGGGCAGAAGGTGATACAGAACCAATTGCAAACTTTAAAAGACCTCTGGACTAGCATTATTAGCACTGCAGTGAGTTGCCAGAGGTAAAATATTTCAGTAATTTTCTATTTGAATAATATATGATCTGTTGGATTTTTTTCTTTTTTCCTGGGTGGACACTCTGCTCTGTAGTTACAAGAAATTATTTTCTTAATTTTTACTTCCTGGATTCTAAGATTATTTGAATACCACCAAAGACGTAAGCAATTACATGCAGTCAGTCAACTGTGGGATGGACTTGGGGCATAGAAATGTTGGTTGTAGCCCAGTCATCCACTGATTAGGAAGAGGGAAACTAAGGGAAACCAACCACTGCTTATATCTCTGCAGAAGAGAGATTTAGAATTATTTTATGTATTTTATGTATTTTATTTTTCTAATTTGTATAGCCACCCAAATTATGCAACATTTTCAAACTCAGAATCAATTTAGCACTCAGATATTGTCAGAATGCCTTTCTAAAAATTTGTCCTTGTGAAAAAGCAGAAATAAAAATGTGGGAAGGTCTTTCTTACAGTCTAATTTAGCAACTCAATTCAGTTCTCCTAAGCCTAAGGGTTATACGGTTTTCATCTCACTGTTGCTTTCTTTGATATAAGCGTGTTGGAATCTGTGATTAATCAGTGGAACAATTACCTCGAGAGGAAATGTCAGCTGGACCAGTGGTTGGACTCAGTAGACCACAAAGTAGAGCAGCCTTTGGGTCCTCAAAATGGTCTGAAAGAGAAATTTTCCCAACTGGACTGTTTACAAGCAGTTGTTTCTGAAGTGGAGGAGCATTCTAAAGACCTCCATCAGCTCATAGGGAAAGCCAGAAATCTGCATGATAAGACAGAGGATGGTTTTTTTGGAGAAGATGCTCAAGAAGAATTGAAAACACAATTCCGTGATATTGCAACAGTGGCGAAGGTAAATATTTTGCAGCACATCTTGACCCTATAAAATTGTTTTAATTGATGAGGTCTTGTAAGGAATCAAAAATAATATATATTTCCTTGGGTAGAAGCTGAACACCATCCAGTGAATTAAAAATTTAGCTTTTTATTTCATAAACACAGTAATTAAATGCAACATTGTTTTTACTTCCAGGAAAAAATGAGAAGAGTAGAAGATATTGTCAAGGATCATTTGCTATACCTTGATGCTGTACATGAATTTACTGACTGGCTTCATTCAGCAAAGGAGGAGCTTAACCGCTGGTCAGATGCATCGGGGGATTCAGCAGCTATACAGAAAAAACTGGCCAAAATTAATGTGAGGAATTTTACTGTAGTACCTTTATATTGATTTTGGTACATATTCATTGGAAAGTAAATTACTTATTTTTTAGTTGCAATTGTTTCCATCAACCAACAAGAAAGTGAGGTATTTTGTGATGCTCTTGATAAGAGAATAAGAATGAATCCTGTGCAAATTAATTTAGACTGCACAAAAAAGCAATGGCTAATATGTTTCCAAACTGAAGTTTTGTTGTGTAACTTACTCCTATGGAAGAGTCTTGGTATTACTAGCAGGGGTAGAGGTTTTTTTTTAAAAAATGTATTAAATATTTTCTCCTGCAATTTGTCTAATTTATAAGTGTTTCATGGAAGTTGTGGGAGTCATGAGACAGAAGAAGGTCTTCAGTTACTGAAAAAGGTATTCATGCTGATAATGTTATCCAGTGGTGGAGATATTAAGTAATTAAAGACTTCCTCCTCCTGTCCCATAGTTCCCATAGCTTCTGTATAACAAAACATATTACTTGTGAGGTGAGAAGCAATGGAACAGCTGGAGAAAATATTCAATTACTCCTCAGGAGTATCTCCTGAGTATCTCCTCAGGAGGCTTTCAAACAATGTAAGAGGTAGTGCTGGGGAACCACAGAGGAAATCGTAGGTGATTTTTTTCAGCCACTGAGAGTTCTCATTTAGATAACCATGGCCTGAACAAGATTGTGAAATCGCATAACAGTTAGGTTTTGGGAGAAAATGGCATACCACATAACAATTTTCCTTATGGAAAAAATCGAACAGCAATTTTTCAATGGGAAAAAACACTTAGCGAAAAAAATCGTTGTACGATGCATCCCATAGGGAAAATCGCTATAGGATGCATGCATCATATAGCAATTGTTTCATACAACAACAAGTCCTGTGGAATGGATTAAAATAGTTGTATGTGGTACTAATAAATAGCCTGTGCTGGTCGGTCAGGAAAACTTTAATATGAGGGGCACACAGAAAGAGCCTCCTTGAAGATTGTGGTATTTTTGAACCACAGTTGGGCATACCCTGGTAACGTTTACCTTGTGTTGCCGGCTAATCTTTCACATCTGGCCTAGACACAGAAGAAGAAGTATGGATGTACAGCAGCTTCCCTGAGTACTTCAACATCCAACATCAACTATAGCTTCCAATCTTTTTCCAAGGATAGCTCCACAGAGAATGCATTTCAGTTGTCTAATCAAGAGCTTATCAAGGGAACTAAACAAAGTGGCCCAGTTATTCCTTGGTGGCCAAAGGACATTCAAATCAAACTAATTTATGTGTTCTTGGAAAATATTGCTATTTCTCTCTCTCTCTCTTTCTTTCTCTCTCTGAGACTGCAGCTCTGTCTAACTTTGTGCTCTTGTTATTATGTTGTGACCAGTCTTATTGCCTGCTTCCTTTTAACCTTTCACTTACATTTTAGCACCACACACATTTTTGGTGGAAATACATCTGACCACAGAGCAGCCAGTGTGTAACACAGCTCTGTCGAATGCTGTGTGTCATTTGTAGTGAGCATGTGCTGCTATCCAGCTGAGGTTGATCCCAGCCATTTCAGTTACCATGGCAATATTCCATTGCAGGAGCTGATAGACTCCAGACAGACTGGTGAGGGCCGCCTAAACAGAGTTCAGGCGCTGGCTCCGGCTGTGAAAAAGAACACCACCGTCCCAGGCTGCAAAGACATAGATGTGGAAATGCAGGCCCTTGAGTCTGACTGGAAACAGTGGGAAGAGAATGTGTTCCAGGCCCAAAAGGGGTTGCAAGAACTGGGGAGCCAGATGGCCTCAACGGAGCAAGAATTTACCACACAGGCTGCTCAGATGGAAGAGGGCCTGCAGGGCTTTGGCAAGCTGCTTGCAACCTGGTCCCAAAGACTCACCCCTCTGGACAGTAAGCACACAGACAAAGAGATTGTGGAATGCTGGAACCGAGAAAAGGTAAACCACATTACCTTTGCCTTAGCCTTTTCTGCTGTCCGTGCTGTTTTTAGAAAATTGTTTTAAACAAATTTAAAGTAATATGCAGGAACTCAGCATGAAATTTTTAACTGGATAGAAAAAGTTAATGCTAAAAGCTCTGGGCCAGCAGTGTAATTACAGTCATAAATCACTTTCTGAAGTGATTTTGTGACCTTCTTGCGCATGCACAAGTTGCATTTTATTGTGCAATATTCATACAGTTAAAACTGAGATGATACTGGACCCTCTGAGTAGGAGCTGAAATAAGATACAGATGTTTTTAGCATTCTGCTGACTTTTTTTGGTTTTCCAATATGCTTCATGTTTTTGTTGTTTGTTGTTGATGCTGCTGCTGCTACTATTACTGCAGAACATTGTATGATCAGGGGGGAAAGTATATGGAAAGTAATTCACATTCCCCTGGTCTACTTTCTGTTATGGTATTTAGACAGATTACTGTGAATTAACAAAGTCCCCTGGTGTTTTTTTCTCATGGCATTTTACTGTGATTTCACTGAAACAGTCTTGTGGGGGAATACACATACTTACCTTGATATAATTTTTCTTCCTTGCAGCAGCGTACAATTTTTTCCCTTTTCTGCTTTATGGAGTTAGAGAAATTTCAGAGAAGTTTTGGAAATGGACTGGTATGGCTTACATTAGTTTTATAGACAGATGGCCTCATGTTCTAGCTTTCCTTGCTTTCTTGCAAACATTCTCATGAGACTAACATTACCGTATTTCCCCAAATTTCTCCCAGCCCTTATTCTTCATGGCTGGTTTGCTTTTGCCCCATTCCACACAGATAGCTAGAAGAAGCTGAACTGAACCTTTCTGACCCAATTCTAATTCTTATACCTTCGAAATAATCTGCAATGTATTAGTGCCACTACTAAAAATGATCAAGGTCTGTGGGGGAATATCTGGGGGCCAGAAGGACTGTCAGTCCTGCAGATCAGCAGATTTTTCTTTTGCACACTAACATGCCTTGTTCACCTTCTCTGATATCAGAGGGGAGATCCTATAGTCCTCAGGACATTTTTTCATTCCTATGGTTATGGCCCAATGGTATATTTTCATTGGATCCTGAAATCTGCACCAAAATCATGAAAGCACCTACTGTGTGCATATATTTTTTTACTTTATTGATTTAAATGCCTCCATTGATTGGAACTGGGTTTCACTGCTTAATCAGCTCAATTTCAGTGAATTAATCTTGTGTTTAAAACTTACAGACTCACTTTAATTATATTTATCCAGTGTTTTAAAAAAATGCTATAGATTTCAGTAGCCGTGGTCCTTTATTGCATTGCAACTTATTCAAAGTAAAAGTTAAATAAACAATGGCAGTATTATACTAAGGGGGTAGCGGATATACTGTATAATGCAGTCGTGCAGAAAAATTCATTGTTGCATAGTTACAAACTTGGGAAACAGTGGTGCCAAACCATCTCTGCTGCTACCAATCACTTTGAAGGAGACATGAAGAGGGCAAGCGACAAACGTGAAAGCTTCATCAAACTCAACTACACCCTGCACCACCTATTCAGTGCAATGTGTGTGGTCGCATGTTTCATGCCAAGATCAGTTTATTGAGTCACCAGAGACACATCCATCAACTAAGAAAATGACTTTCAGGAAAAATGTATGCTCGGTTACGAGTAGCAGCCGACAATGACGATGACATTGAATCAAATACGTATTGTAACTTTTGAATATGATTTTTTTTTAATTAGGAGGTACTGGATGACCTAGCAAAAGCTGAACATATGACTGATGTCATTCAGACACAGCTAAATGATCTTTGTCGATTTTCCAAAGATTTGAGTACCTATTCTGCAAAGGTGTCACAACTAATTAAGGAATACAACAGGTAGGGCTCCATTTTATAGTAAAAATAAACAGAATGGTGTGCAAACCTGTGATCTGATTGGAGTTAGTCTTTAAGGTGCCACAACATTTTTTTTGCTGTTCTGTTTTGTTTACTCTCAGATATAACTTTAAACTGAATACTTTGCTTGAAACTGAATACTGTACAGTACTTTGCTTTAAATGCTAACTTTCAAAGGAAGTTAAAATGTTGCAAAAATTCCAGAACTGGATTTTCCCTCATTGAGATGTCTGATACAATATAGATATGCTTTGAATTCTGGCCTTGTTTACACCTGTGCTCCTGAGCGGATTTTAGAAAGCCTCTTGAGGCTGGGAGGTGGACAGCAAAACACTGTTTGGCACAAAGCCCCTCATCCAAACAGCATTTTATTTCTCTAATGGGGCTGCAGCAGCCCCATTGGTTGTAGTAGCTGCATTGCAGCTGATAAGTGAAGCTTTTCCATTGTCAGGCGCAAAGATGCTGTTCCCTCCTGTTAGAGATTGATCTTTAGGGGAGGGAGAATGCTTTGCACCTGATGGGAAAAAGTCCCCATCGTATGCAAAGAGGGGAAATGGGACAGGTTGGGAATGATCAGGGAAAGAAGAGCAAAGGCGCTGTTGGGTACAAAGAACCAATTGGGGGGAGGGAGGAGAGATCAAGGCAGGGGTGAGTGTTTTGCATCCAACAGCCGAAAGTTTCCTCCATCTGCTGCAAAGTGGTGTTTGACTTTTACCCTGTGCTCACCACCAAGCCTAATCAGCGGCGGGTGTTGGGGTAATAACAGCATTGGATTTATGTACTGTTGTGTATTTGACCCCACTATATTTTAGTGGATATAAGTTAGGGATGGGATACAATAAAGTGGGGCAATTTAGCTTAACCCCTGATGGAGTCTCAAAATTGGATAGGTTGGGGCAGATTGACCCGATTGCAGATAGATGCAATCAGACCACCTGCCCCAAACAGCAGCTTATATTCCTGTGTGGATAGGCTCTCAGGCTCAATTCATAGCTATGTTAGATAATTTTGTTATATAAAGGATTTTCTGTTAAAGTATTGTGTTGTGTTGACTGATGGAATCCTAATCTATGTTTACATTTAACTAACATGATGCTCTGAAGTCTTTGTCTACAAGCTTCAAAAAGTTGCCAGAGTAAAGAGCGATGCTTGCAACAGAGATTCAGAACAGCCTTTAGAGACTTCCAGCAGTGGCTGGTCAATTCAAAGATCACTACTGCCAAATGTTTTGATGTCCCTCAAAGTGTCAGTGAAGTTACAACCAACATACAGAAGATCCAGGTAACTTATACATATAATATCCAATGTTTTCAATTCAAATAGCATTTTCCTGAGTGGTGGTCTTTCCTCATTATGTTTGTGTCTAAGGAATCTGGATTTAGCGCCATAACATACACTTGGAGTCTTAAAAGTACAGTAATACCTCGCATAACAAATGTATCGCATAACAAAAAATTCGCAGAATGAAGCGTTCGTTATGCAAGGGCAATACCCCACATAACGGGGGGGGAAAACTTTTGCTATCTGGGGTTTTGGTATGGGAACCCTGGATAAAGCACATATATGCCATAGTTCAGCCCTATGGAAATAAACCAGACTTCCCTACCGCATTCTGTACATATTCTTGTCTCTCATTTTCCTTTCTTTGGTGTGACTACAACAAATAATTCGAAAGCATCATCTTTTATTTTACATTAACTACAGTTTACAACTTCAGCCAAAGATATTGGGGGAATTTGAACTTACAGTGGCCATCTGTTTTCTTACTGACTTGTATTTGTTGTATTTTGGGGGGTATTTTATATAGCATTTCTATATATGTATTTGCTCTTTATGCTTTCCATATAATGATGGGGGGTTGTACACTATTGCTGGTTTATATAAAGTTGTGAGTTGCCCTTTGACTAATTTTGGCAGGATAAAGTAAGTAAGTAAGTAAGTAAGTAAGTAAGTAAGTAAGTACGTACTTTTATTTACAAGATAGTAAGCACTATATTTGTTTTTATTTTTTTTGGCTTAGGAATTCTTAGCTGAAACAGAAAGTGGCCAGCAGAAACTAAATTTGGTGATATCCAAAGGAGAACTATTAAGTTCTATTTTACCCAAAGAAAAAGCAAAATATATAGAAGCAAAAGTTGCTTCAGTTAAAGAAGACTGGAAAAAATTTGTCTCCACACTGCACCAAAAGGAAACAACCTTGGAGGTATGAGACTTGAGACAAAGATGTTCATTTATCAGGAACATGTATTGCAATTGATATGCACCTTGTTAGTGATTCACCACATGATCAGGTGGTAGCACAGCCATTTGTTGTCCTGTACTGATGTAACAGAATGAAGTATACCCTGTGCTTTGTTCTCATTCAATATGGTGATTTCAGAATCGAAACCTAATGTGTGATTGACATGTCTTGCTGTAATCCCTAAGGGGGAGGACCAAAGGTGGACCCTATGGGAGGAGATATAACTCAGAGACGCACACACACACACACACACACACACACACACACACTCAGACACTCTCTGGAATGCTGTGCTTTTAACCTGCAAAAATGTAGAGGCGTGAGTGAAAGGGGAGCCTGTGGGCTATCCCTTAGAGAACCAGTTTGCTTTATTTTCTTGCTTTGAAATGCTTCCTGATCTTTTGATGGACTGTAACCATCTTGCTATGCTTTCAATATACAGTGGAACCTCATACAACAATCATCCCGTATAGCAACGAAATCACATAACAATTAGGTTTGGGGGGAAATGGCGTCTCGCATAACAATTTTTCCTATGGAAAAAATCATACAACAATTTTTCAATGGGAAAAATCACTTAGCAAAACATAATAATTGTTGTACGATGCATCCCATAGGGAAAATCAATATACGATGCATGTATCATATAGCAATTGTTTCATACAACAACGAGCCCTGTGGAATGGATTAAAATTGTTGTATGGGGTACGACTGTATGTCTAAAATACCTGAAGAGACTTGTAGTGATTATTTGGCACATGTTACCTGAATCTATACTAGTTTCTCATGTACCCTATACTCACTACCTAGATTTCGATCAGGGGTGACTTGGCACACTGATAGGAAAAGCTCTGAACTGCTGGATCCAATCTGAGCCAGGGAAGCAGGATCAGGCGCAAGCCCATTGCCAAGAGGCCGGAGGACTCCCGAGTCCTACCTAGGCATAAGCGGATTATTACAACAGAGTCATGAGAACCTGCTTGTAACTGTAAATGCGTACGTTGACTTCTTTCTCCAACAAGATTTACAACAATTGAATTATGTCTGTGGGTGTAACAAATGTGACTTTGGTAATTTTCTTGCCTTCTCAAATAGAACTGATTGAGGCTGTATGATTCACTGTGAATGCATAACATGTAGGGGGTTAAAGGAAATATAAACACCCAAGGTAAATATTTCTTACAGACTACAGAGTAGGGTATATGAGAATAATTTCGAAAGATGGACTGTTATATATATGATCAGATTTCAGAACATTAAAGGTTAAAGCCAATATAGTTTTATATAGACTAGGAACCAGATCAACTGTTTTAAAATTGCTGAACTGCATTTTGTACATCCAGTTTTAGTCAGCAGTCTAACCATAACATTTTAAATAACTACAGTTCCCAAATGGTCTTTAAACAATCTGCCTGAATGCCATTCTTTTGAGTAGACCTAGTGGAAGATTGTGGCTCAAGTGGATAAGACACTGTCTGGAAGGCAGCAGGTCAGCAGTTTGATACGTGAATACTGCAGGACGGAATGAGCTCCCGTCTTTGTCCCAGCTCCTGCCAACCTAGTAGTTTGAAAGCAAGAAATTGCAAGTAGATAAATAGCAACCACTTTGGAGAGAAGGTAAACAGCATTCCATGCACTCTGGTGTCTAGTCATGCCTTCCACATGACCACAGAAACGACTGCTGAAGCAGACAGCACTGGCTCTTCGGCTATGAAACAGAGATGACTGGCTTTCGAGCAAGGATGACCGTGACCTTTACCTAGTGGAAGATTACCAGACTAGTCAGGCAATGTTCTCATGGGTGCACCAACCTAAAGCGGTGAAAGATCAAATATTTCCTTGAACACCTGATGATAATAGATCTGATAAATAATAGATCTGATCCTGACTATGTGAAACATGGACTAGAAAAGATTGAATAACATCTCAAATTGCTCTTGGTTCATAAAGTCATTTTCTCCTTTTTATGTTAAATGTACCAGTAAAACACAAACATACATGGTTGCCTTTTTCTCTCCATGTTTCTTAGAACCTAAAGGTCCAGATGGAAGACTTCGAAATTAGTGCTGAACCTCTTCAGGATTGGTTAAGTGAAACCCAGAAAATGGTGCAAGAAAGCAGCAATCGTCTACATGATCTTCCTGCTAAAAGGCGAGAACAGCAGAAACTACAGGTAGTGATGTAACATGAGCTTCAGTTTTGTCTTGATCGAGTGTGTCTGGCTTCATAATAAGTAGTGATGTCAGATTTCTTATTTCTTTATCTCATCAATAGACTGATTCAGATGATCAGTTCAAAACACATCCTTTAATCCTTTACAGGACAGTTTGACACATCCTGATTTAAAGCATTATATGATTGAATACCATGATATTTAAACTAGTGTGCGCACACTTCCATATTCCACATTTTCTTTAAATAACTTAGCCTTGCTTTTTACAGGAAGCAAAAAGTTCATTTAAAGTTCAGGCATTTTTGTAGGTGAAGAAGTTGGTCTTGCTCATATTTAACAATGAAAGCAGCAACAGCTAATTGGTTAAGCAAATTCTTGTGTTTCTACACTTGAGTTGTAGATCTTGGAATCTCTTAGCTTCATTACAGTAATCACAATATTAAGACTGTTTTGCAAACTGACTTGGAAGGGAGAGGAAAATAGCTAACAGTAGTCTCACTGTAAGTATATTTTCCTATTTTCCTATTTATCAGTAACATCATGCAATCACATTTCACAAATATTTACTGCAATCTCAGAATGGTAGTAGACTAGAATTGAGTGATTTATTGCTTTTCTCCACTAACAAAATACTCTAACTAATTGCTGCAAAAATGTTTCTAATAGAAGCATTGTCTAAAGGGAACTGTCATATTCCTGTTACCTCCACACAATAAGCAAGTAACAACAGCCTGTACCTTACATGGGAAGGTCTTTATGTCCATGTCCCTTAACACTACTAAGCTGAAGTCATTTCCTTGTTGCTTTTTACCTAGCTTTGCTTTAATTTCCTTCTTGCTTGTCTTCTTTACACATCCTTGCTTTTTGCATCCCTACTTAACAAAACATGCTTATGCTTTACAGTCTGTCCTTGATGAAATAAGGTGTTATGAACCTCAGCTCAGCAGACTAAAAGAAAAGGCTCAGCAGCTTTGGGAAGAACAAGCTGCCAGCAAAAAGTTTATGCACAGAGTTTCTCAGCTATCTTCTCAGTATCTTGCTCTGAGCAATGTAACAAAGGTAATGCGCCTATCTCTATATGCTTTTATGTGTCAAACATTCTAAAATATGAGTTTACATTCTGAAATATTGCAAAAATGATAATATAAACAGAAACAAAGACATAATCACCTAGCAATACTTATAAAGCATCTACATGTAGGTAGCAGAATGACTGAGGTGATCCAGGAAAATGTAGGCTGTCCTATATTGGTGCTGGGAGAATGTCACTCTCTGGTCAAAAATCAATAGTGAGTCATGGAAACAGACCTATCCTAGAAGCAAATCAAGCACCACTGTCTCCTTCCTTGGATACGATGGAGTCCTTATTCAGCGAGGAATCCGCACACTGGTAGATATCTCCACAATGATGTTCCGCACATGCAAATGGAGTGGAAAAATCAGGGCTCTCACCTAGTGGGGGCAGACCATTGTGTCCTATTGTGAGTAATTTTGGGATAGAGTTATTGTATTCTTTTTTTAAAAAAATTACCAGTGGAAGTATACAGTGCTCCTATAACAGCACAGACTTCAAAAAGAAGATTCAGGAAGTCTTAACAGCTGTGTCACTGGTGTACTATTTGTTGGGCATGAGACATAATGCATAACAAGGAGTTAATGCTTGACATGCTACATAATTAGCAGATCTACATTCACATAGTGTACCCCATTATCTATGGAAAGTGGTTTGATTTCTGGTTTATGTGCTATGAAAAACCTATTTTCCTACCACATTTATTCAAAGTAAATGCAACAAGAAAAAAAAAGAATGGGTTCTTCTCATGTTATGAGTACATTTTGTACCTATTGTATATGTGCAGTAGCTTGGGAAACTTTCACTCAAGCACCTGAAGTTGTAATTGACAGATGGACATTAACCAAAAGCAGAGAAGGAAAACTGGGGCAAGTTGATCTTTCTAATTTTCTGCCCCTTGACTCATTCTGGATGTAGTGTTCTGAGTTTTCCCTTTCTGATTTTTTTCAACTCTAGTGGAATGGTAGATTATCTGAATGGTTGGTAATGTTAACATCTGTATGAATTTAAGGAAAAGGTTTCCAGAATGGACAGAATTGTAGCTGAACACCAACAGTTCTCTCATGACCTGAAGGAACTTCAAGATTGGGTGGCAGATGCAATTCAGATGCTAGAATCTTACTGCCATCTGACAGCAGACAAAAATGCCCTTGATAGCAGAATGGCAAAGCTTGAGGTAAGTAAAGAAGAGCATCAAGTCTCCTTAATGCCTCAAATATTTAACATTCACTATTTTCATTCATCTTCCTTCTGCCATTTCATTTTTCTGAATATTTTTTCATATGTACTTAGTTGTTTTTGTATTCCATCAAGTAGCTTCCAACTTATCTGTGAGCCTAGAGCCAAATTCCAAGCGAATAAATATTTTTCATTCCAGCTTTCCTTTTTGTCCAGGTTTTACATCTATACACAACTGGTAAGAAAACCATGGTCTAGATTATTTTGGTCTTGGCCTTCAGCAGCAAATTTTGGCTGTAATGAATATTTTCTCTTTTTCTTCTATTTACCTCACAAGAGTCAAAATCTATTTTCCAATCCACTGTATTTTATTTCATAACAGAAACAGTGCATTTATGGATTAAACATATTGTCATGGAAACATTAAGACAGATGAGGTTATCCATAGTTATTCAGTAAAGAAACCTAGTAGTGCATTGGTGATCAGCATTGCTCATCCGTACAACCATATGCAACTCATTTGAAAAGTCTCTCTCACACATCTTGCACTCTCACACACTTAGAGAAAGGTTTGGGTGTTGAAAAAAGGATTAAGAATTTTATTGTTGTATGTATTATGTTCCTTTCTTTTATTGATGGCTTTTGTTAAGCATACAAAAGGAGATAAAGGATACAAACCTTTGCAAACCCAACTGAATATTGTAAGTCTGACTTTTTCAGTAGACTTGCATAGGATTGTACTGAAAATTTCAGTCCACTATCAAGGAAGTTTTTTCTTCTTCTTAAATTATAAAATATGGCCTGCAGCCTGGTTGGTGTGACCAGAAAGAAGCAAACTAAATAGTTGCAACAAAGAACTAAAATAAATAGTCGGCTGGAGGGAGGAGACGCCATGGCCCTGAGGAGGACCTCGTCGCCAACCCCTACCCCCACCATTGGCTCAAGGGAGGAGCCGCCATGGCCGTGAAGGGCGACTGAGGAGGACCTTCATCGCCGCCCCTAAGGCCCCACCAATGGCTGGAGGGAGGAGCTGCCATGGCCCTGAAGGGCAACTGAGGAGGAGGGAGGAGCCGCCATGGCCCTGAAGGGCAATTGAGGAGGACCTCGTTGCCACCCCCTAGCCCCCACCAATGGCTGGAAGGAGGAGCCGCCGGGACGCCGCTGCTGCATCTGCTCCAGAGATGTTGTTGAGCCCAGGCTCCATCATAGATGTTTATTGTAGTATTTGCTTCACACTGTAAGCCGCCCTGAGTGGTGCTTGTACCAGTAGGGTGGGGTATTATAATAATAATAATAATAATAATAATAATAATAATAATAATAATAATAATAATAATAATAATAATAATAATAATAATAATAATAATAATAATAATAAATACATGTGCTAAAACACTTATTCACAGTGGGTAAAAGTCCTTATGAATACGCTGTTATCAGCAGGATTCACATGGTTTCAATGGTTTCTTTATTTTTGTGTGGAAAAAGGAGTGTACATGGTCATGATAAGCATGGAAACAAGATCTCTTTCTTTCCCAGGGACTGCTTTCAGTAAAACAGGAAAAAGAAATCCAGATGAAAATGGTGCTGACAAGAGGGGAATCTGTCTTACAAAATACGTCACTGGAAGGAGTTCCAGTTATTGAACAACAGCTAAGAGCTCTTAAGGACTCCTGGGCTTCTCTTTTGTCCACTTCTATTCACTGTAAAAGGTAAAGGAGATGTAAATATTTAAAGAGAAACATGGAAATATACATATGTACATACAGCACTTATATTCTCAGAATAAACAATAGCTTTAATTAAAATTATAAGACTTTCAGTCACAGAAGTTTCTTGAGCTTTCAGAAAGCTTCATAAACTGATTTTATGCTTTCTGCTTGCAAGGTTTAATCAGAATTTAATTACTTAAACTGCTGTGCAAAATAAAACGTAGTGTATCAGGGTGCAAAGAATAAACAAACTAACACACAGGCTGAAATTATTTTGCTTAGCATAGTAAGTAGCACTACTAAAAACCATTCAAGCAGTGGAGATTTGGTGAGTCAACTCCTCCATTAATTCCATTGATTCATGTGGACCTACTTTATTTGTGACTTATTTTAGAAAATATGATTATGATTATGGTTGCTGCTTAAGGGTTAAAATGAAAAGAATTGTTATTCCTATTTAATAAAAAGGTAAACGGTAAAGGTAAAGCTTTCCCTTCCTCGAAAGCCAGTCATATCTGACTCTAGGGTTCCGTGCTCATCTCTGTTTCCAAGCCGAAGAGCCAACGCTGTCTGCTTCTGCAGACGTTTCCATGGTCATGTGGTAAGCATGACTAGACACCGGAGCACACAGAATGCTGTTACCTTCCCACTGAAGTTGTCCCTATTTATCTACTTGCGATTTCTTGCTTTCGAACTGCTAGGTTGGCAGGAGGTGGGACAAAGACGGGAGCTCATTCCATCCTGCAGTACTCAGGAATCCAACTGCTGACCTTCCGCCTCCCAGTCAGTGTCTTAGCCACTTGAGCCACTGCAGTCCCTAAGGTGAATAGATACTGTACATACATAATTAGCAGCATAATCCTAACAAAGGTAACAGATGTAACTCCTAATGAGTTCAGGAAAAAAATACAACATAGCAAGTGAGTTTAGGCTTGTTCTTTAAAGATAAGATGAAAAGTTAAAAAATAATAATAGTGACTTAACTATTAATGTTTTACGTGGAACTATTGCAAAGATCGCTCTGCAATATATTTTTTCCCTTTCAAGGGGAGAGGAATGAGATCCTACCCACTCTGTATGTGAGGCAGGTCACAAAGTTTATACTGTATTAGATTTCTGTCATACTTCTCACTTTTATTATGCTATCCATGTTTTTTTCCATTTCATGCATATACTGTATAGCTAAAACTGCACCTTATGGTCTTATCAGTTCTCAACTGAATATACTGTATGGCTAAAATAGAGGGATGAATTATGTATGAAAATATGTGAAGCACATGTTGTGAATGTGTTTAATTTCAGCCAGCTAGAAGGAGCACTCTCCAAGTGGACAAGTTACCAAGAGGATGTTCGACTGTTTTCTAGCTGGATGGACAAAGTGGAAGCTGTTGTGAATGCTTCAGAAAGGCAGTGTGCAGAACTGAGAGAGAAGAATTCCACACTCAGCAAATCTAAGGTTTGTGGAAAGGCTACCGGTAGACAAAACCTCAAACTGATGTCGTGACCTATATTGAGATTGTGATACATTTTAGATGAAAGCTTGAGACCATCTGTTGGGACCTTGATTGTCATGTTGCTACAGTAACTAGAATGAGATATCTAACATAACATCTTGTCCTGCTTTATCGGATCAATTTCTGTTCCTAAAATCAGATATTATTGTCTGGGATCTTGCAGTCAGTAAAGTGACTTCCTCCCTTGACCCTTGACCCTCCTGGCTGGTTAAAGAAGCTAGCGAGATAACAGCTGGATGGGCCACACAGATAATTAACTCCTCTCTGCAGTCTGGAGGGTCGAAAGAAACAATTGTTCAGCCCATTCAGAAGAAACTTGGGTTAGCAGCCAATGACTTAAGCAGCTACAGATCAGTTGCTAACATTCTGTTCCTGGGCAAGGTTGTTGAGAGGATGATGGCAGATCACCTGTGGATGTTCCTGGAGGAGAAAGATTGCCTTGGTCCTTTCCAATCAGGCTTCAGTCCATGTCACAGCATTGAGACAACACTGGTTGCACTGCTTAATTACCTTTTAAGAAAATACAACTGGAGTAAGGCTACCCTGTTTGTGCTCTTGGATCTCTTAGAGGCCTTTAATACCATTGATCATGGATCCTCTTGGACAAGTTATTGGAGCTTGGGTTTGGGGGCTCAGCTTTGACCTGGTTTCTGATCTTTACCTGTCTACCACGTCAAGAGAGTGCACCTTCGGGGTAGTATCAGACCCTTGGGTCCAACATAATGGGAAACCACAGGGTTCCGCCATCTCCTCCTGTCATTTAACATCTATGTGAAACCACTGGGTGAAGTCATCCAGATATGTTGATGATATACAGCTCTACCTCTCTTCTACTCCTCAGCAGTGGAAGCTGTCTGGGTTCCAGAACAATGTCTGATGATGATTACCATTTGAATGAGGGAGAATAAGCTAAGTTTAAATTATATCAAGACAAAGGTCTTGATGGTTAGAGGAAATTCCAACCATGGCAAGAGCTGATTTTACCAGCTGCAGCAGATAGTCCAGCTCTGCTTATATCTAGATGGGAGATCCACGACTCCCTTGGTCTTTGTGTTAGTAATCTCTAAGGTTAATTACTATAATGCTTTCTCTGTGGGGCTGCCCTTGAGGCTGGCATTGAAACTTCAACAAGTCCAAAATTTGGCCAGACTTACTATGAAAATTCGTAAATACAACCATATATCCCCAGTTCTGGTATGCCTCCACTGGTTGCCCATTGCATTCAGTGCCAGATTCAAGGCTCTTCTAATGATGTACAACATCTAACATGGTTTGAGTCCTTGTTACCTGATAAGCAACTCTCCTAGAAACACTACCCATACTACAAGGTCCTCTCAGGCTGCATTGTTGAAGTGTACCCCTCTTGTGTGCTATGTTTAGGCCTTGATGAGAGATGAGCCAAAATGCATAGATCTCAGTTTCATTGTACTGGTGAGGTTGTTAACTTGTTATTTCTGGGTTTTTTTAACAGTTACTTAAAGAAGAAGTTTTTAGTCACAATACATTGTTGGAGACAATTGAAACTAAAAGTCTGGGTATGACTGAACATTATGTGACTCAGCTTGAACTACAGGACCTTCGAGAGAGATACCAGTTTCTCAAAGACAGGATAATGGTATTGTTTCACTTGACATGCTTTCCAACATTTCTTAGAGTAGAGTTATTTAGAAAAGGGTTACAGAAAAATAATTTGCTCTCTATTTTTTATTTATTTTTTGCTCCTAAATATTACAGTCTTTGGACATACTTTCATTTCCTTATTAGCTTTAGGCAGGGCTGTAGCCAGGGGGTGGCAAGGGTGGTCTTCGCCCACCCTGAGTTAACACTTTGCCCACCCTGGCAAAGCATGGTTTCCCATAGGAATGCATTGAAAAAAGGCTTTGTTGCCCATCCTGAAAAAATTATTTGCCCACCCACGTCTATGGCCCTGGCTTTATGTAGCAGGGAATTTAAGTAAAATATTGTATTTCAAATACTTCTCTCTTAGGCAAATCTTTCTTAAACACCCAAATCACTTCTCTATTTAAATTCTTATGAGATCCTAAAGAATAGTATCCAAACATTAAGTCATTGATCTGTGTCAGAAAAAGTATTTCCAGTTCTAATGAGATAATATCTAATAACAGGAGTCAGTAACTAAAGCTGAAGAAATGGTACATTTGCATCAAGAATACCAAAGAAACCTGAAGGCCTTTGAAGTATGGCTAGAAAAGGAAAAAGAAAAACTCAGCTATTTATCACATCTTGAAGGGGATGCTGAGAGACATGAAACATCACTCCGAGAGCTCCAGGTACAGTTCTTTAATTTGCATACTTTGTCCTGTTAAGAAATATTAATAACAATTGGGATCTGCAAAAAAATATGGTATATTTTGATATACTAAGCAGCATGTCCCCTATTAGGATTCTGGCTAATGTCAAATAGGAATCTTGGTGTCTAGTTCTGGCTTACAGGCAGGGAGGGTTTAGAACAGTGATGAACAACCTTGGCACTCCAGGTGTTCTTAGACTTCAATTCCCAGAAGCCCAAGTCAGCACTCTTGCTGATTAGGGCTTCTGGGAAATTGAAGTCCAAGAATACCTGGAGTGCCAAGGTTGGCCATCACTTTGTTTATTCCCTGATATATGAATCATATGCCCATCCTGAAAAACTCATCATTCACTTAAGAGGGAGGGTTAAACAGTTCTTTTTCTTTTAATTTATAAACTTACCCACTTGGGTATATGTAACCAGTAAGTAAATTGATATCACTCCATTGTTGTTGGAAAGCCTTGTGTTTTTTTCCCTTCAAACTGAGAAGAAGCACATCATTACCTGGATTTGATATTAAAGAGAACAATACATGTGGGTTGTGATTGTTATGCTGTAGCCAGGAGTGATTTCTTCCAAAATTGTTTTTAAAAAAATAATTCTAAAACTACAGTAGGCATTTTTTAAACTAGTCCAAAGAAAAATTCCTGTGCTCCCATTAACATTCTTGACCCTCTCAATCTACCTCTCTTCCTCTAACTTCTTCCCATTATCAACTCATCTCTTATATTTAAAAATGACAGTATTTCCCTCATTGGCCTTCAAACTTTCTATTTTATTAATACAAATTCCATAAAATCACTCCAAAGCTCTTGAAAAAGTGAATTTTCAACAAACCTTTTAAACTTTAATCTCATGTCATCTTATTCTTAATAAAAATATTCCAAATTTCATTGTACCATTCAATTTGAAAATCCAATTTCAGTTTCCAGTTTTTTGCAATAATCTTGCTGCCATCCCTAAATTATTGGTTAACTCTTTTGTACTGAACCATCTGAGTATGCCTAAAATGATACAACAGATCAATCTTTGGACAACAATCCTTGATTACGTTTTCCAAAAAATTTGTATCTTCACATTCTCACCATAAGTGAAAAACAAAGGAGCAGGCTAGGTGATACAGGATGCTTAACACCACAGAGTGGAGGAAGGGGAGGGACAGGAAGGAGGGAGGAGGAATGCAATGTTGTAAGGAGCAATACTGCATAGGGACATGGAATGTGAGATCAATGAACCAAGGTAAACTGGAAGTGGTAAAAAATGAGATGGAAAGAATAAGCATTGACATCTTGGGAATCAGTGAGCTAAAATGGACAGGTGTTGTGTTTTGGGATCAAGGAGACAGCGGAGGCTTGATTCATGAAGAGGCAACTAAGCAACCGGGCAAGGCAGCCCGGTCAGAGTTTATTAGGAATAACAGGACAAAGAAAATTCCAGAGAGGGGTATGCAATATATCCTCATTGGTTACCTGTGATAACATAAAGCTACTTAATTGGCTAAATATCGGCATGTCTGCCTCGTGCTCACCTTGCTGATTGGAAGAAAGCTGCGTGCTATCCCTGGACATAGTGGGGAGGGCCAAAAGCCTTGAGTAGAGGCCCTAACTGGGGGTTCTCAGTTAGTGTGTAAAAACAGATGAGGTAAGGAGAACGATCACCCACGATTTATGACCATGGTGTGCCAATGAGTCACAGCGATCCTGAAACTCCTCACATTTCCCCCCTTCTGTTTTTAAGAAGCTTATAAGCATAATAAATTTGGTCCTTGCATGCACGAGGCCGGAAGCGAAATCCTTGCAGGCAGGTGGCTAGCAATGAAGGTATGCATTGAATAAAGCAACAGGCAGTTATCAGAATGGCGAGAATAATTAAACCATACTGTAGGATGATCCGTATCCAAGCTCCGTCGGGAAGCCAGGACCAAAGGGTGCTCTACCACGAAGGCAGAGGGTTTTGCTTAATATCAGAAACAATTTTGGTTAAAGAATCCAATTGGTTTTGTACCTTGTTAGAATTATCAGATAAGTTAAAGCAACACATATTATTCACAGACTCACAACCTTGATGATGCAACATTAGCAAATAATCGATCGCGGCACGGTTATCTAAAATGGCGTTGCGAAGCTGAAATTGCTCCCTGTTCAGGAGGCTAATAGCTTGGGAAGTGTGATTAATGGCTTTTACAAATGCACAAGCAAGCTTTCCAAGTTGCCTTGCATTCCCGGCTGCCAGGCCAGGCACGCCAACAAGACTGATGGCTAAGGATGTGTACTCGGCCTGGGAAAGCACCTTAACAGTGCTATCGCAATCAGAGGGTAACTGCTCAGCGGCACTACCCCGGGTGATGCGTTTGCGGGCCGGATGCTGACGGACCAGCGTAGTGCGGTTGGGCAAGGCAACAATCATGCGACTAAGGCAACAAGTGGTTGTAGAGAGGTTAGCAGGAATATAGTTCCAAGTTCATGACCCACAGGTCCAGAACCACCCAGAAGGCAACAGAATGTGCTGAAAGTTAAAATGAAGGTCCTCTGTTTCTCTCCCGGTGCAATTAAGACCGCGACTGGGCTGGAAACAGCGAGGCTTTGACTTATGTTGAGTACAGTTCACAACCCTGGCACATTTACTAGCATTACTAACAGCTACAATAGGAGTATAGAGAGACAGGGCATCACAAACCCATTTACATGTGTAGGGTACTGAAAACTCTTCCATGTACTTCTGGAGGTACCTTGAGATATGCAGTTACATAAGGAAAAATATAACATAAGCAAAGACAGGTCTTTCCCCAAGAGAATAAGCAAAACATTTAAGCATGAACATAACATGAACATTTCTCTTCTTCCTTACATGAAGGAGGCATCACATTTTTTCTTCTCTCACTGGTGTAAATGAAAGAGGCATTCAATAACTTAAGACCAGCATAGCATGGTAACTCAAATACAGTACAAATATCATTAGAGCATTTCACACTCATAGCATGAGCAGGTAGACAATTTTTTGCTTTAAAAAGGTTTTCAGGTTTTATAATGCAAACAAGCCAATTCTTCTTTAGAGTCCACACAAACTTTTTAGTCCAATTAAAATGTCCAAACTAAAAGACCAAATGTTGATTGAAGCTTTCTCAGATTACAATTTAAACACTAAACACTATCTTCTCTCCAGCACAGTTCTTGGCATGGCAAGTTGAAATTAGGCCATAAATTACTTCTCACTGAATTCACAAGACACCCAGCCAACCCCCCTTTTCAGCTTTTCAGGCAAACACACATTCCTTCATGCTCCGGCCACCCTGACGCTTGAAACTTGGAACAGTCCACTCGGACCTCTTTGTTTGAGGGGTGGGCAGTTCAAAATCAGCCAAAAACTCCTTGTATTTTTGCAACAGCCTGCTGTCCATCGAGGAAGGATCCACCCCCTTTTCCTCTGGACCTCTTTCATCTGCAGCATCTGATTCTCAACCTTATGACAAACTGCATCTGTTAGTTTGTACTTGCAAGAAGACCCCTTACTACTCAGCTTCTCCGGCTCTTGTGATGAGGGCTGCTTCAGGGGCGGGCGGAGGTCTCTTGTGCTGCTCTTTGAATCACAACCCTTGCTTCTTGCCACTTTGCATGCATTAACAGCTTGAATCTGTGATGAGGTCCCCACCATTTGTTCCCCATCAGCTGGCACTAGTTGTTTTTTAGACTTGGCAGGCAGTATTGCAGCAGTCCCATTTGCCAGAGCCTCTCTGTTCACTGGATATATCTCAGTGGATTCCACATCCAGCACAGCTGCAGTTAAAGCAGCAGAGAACAGGTCTTTTGTAGGGCTAAAAGTGCTTGATTGCTGCAAGGCAGGATATAATATCCCATCTCCATTTCCACCCCCATCTCCATCAGGGGGCTCCTGCTGTTGTTTCCCATATGATGGAGGGGCAGTCAGACTCCATCCCTTGACTGGGGGCAAAAGCTCTGGCAATGGTACAGTAAACCTCTGGGAGAACAAAATATTTTTTGGAGTAAAATCTTGCACTTCTTTTGTTTCTGCTCTTTGCCCATCATCCTGTTTGAGTGATCCAGTTTCTGGGTACCAAGGACATTGGCATTTGACTTCCTTAGTGAAGCCTTCTATACTATTAAGCGTGATGTCTGGACATCCGCTCTCCTTGATGAGTCTCTGCAATTCGTTTGCATGGGTCTTTTGCCCTGAAGAAAGTTTTCCCCCCATACTCACAATCGGGAGCTCGAAAGCTGAGGGAGCCTAAAAAGGCTGTGGCGCGCCAGGGGGCTATTCCAGCCGGTGAGTCGGGGAGTTGGGATCTGGCAATCACGGCGCGGGTCACCAGATGTTGTGTTTTGGGATCAAGGAGACAGCGGAGGCTTGATTCATGAAGAGGCAACTAAGCAACCAGGCAAGGCAGCCCGATCAGAGTTTATTAGGAATAACAGGACAAAGAAAATTCCAGAGAGGGGTATGCAATATATCCTCATTGGTTACCTGTGATAACATAAAGCTACTTAATTGGCTAAATATCGGCATGTCTGCCTTGTGCTCACCTTGCTGATTGGAAGAAAGCTGCGTGCTATCCCTGGACATAGTGGGGAGGGCCAAAAGCCTTGAGTAGAGGCCCTAACTGGGGGCTCTCAGTTAGTGTGTAAAAACAGATGAGGTAAGGAGAACGATCACCCACGATTTATGACCATGGTGTGCCAATGAGTCACAGCGATCGTGCTGTGAAACTCCTCACAGACAGGGATGGGCGAATTCAGCTCTGGAAACCATCACATCTACTACTGTGGACAAGAAAACCTTAGAAGACATGGAGTAGCCATAATTGTCAATAAAAGAGTGAGAAGAGCAGTAATGGGATACAACCTCAAAAATGACAGAATGATGTCAGTAAGAATTCAGGGCAAACCCTTCAATGTTACTGTGATCCAAATATACGCACCAACCACGGGTGCAGATGAAGCCACAGTGGACCAGTTCTATGAGGACTTACAACACCTCATAGAACAAACACCAAGAAATGATGTCCAAATTATTTTAGGAGACTGGAATGCCAAAGTAGGCAATCAAAAAGTGGAGGGAATAACAGGCAAGTTCGGTCTTGGAACACAGAATGAAGCAGGGCAAAGATTGATAGAGTTCTGCCAAGAGAATGCACTGGTCATAGCAAACACCCTTTCCAGCAACACAAGAGGCGACTTTACACATGGACATCACCAGATGGCCAACACCGAAACCAGATTGATTACATACTCTGCAGTCAAAGATGGAGAACCTCCATACAGTCAGCAAAAACAAGACCTGGAGCAGACTGTGGCTCAGATCACAACCTACTGATTGCAAAATTCAGGCTTAGACTAAAGAAAATAGGGAAAACAAAAAGACCTGACAGATATCACCTAGACAGCATCCCTAAAGAATACACGGTGGGGGTGATGAACAGATTCAATGGCTTAGACTCAATAGATAGAGTGCCAGAAGAATTATGGACAGAGATGAGGGACATCATGCAGGAAGCAGCAAAGAAAACCATACCAAAAGAAAAGAAGAGTTAGAAAGCAAAGTGGTTGTCTGATGAGGCTCTTAAAATAGCAGAGGAAAGAAGGAACGCAAAAGTCAAAGGAGAAAGGAAAAAATACAATCATTTGAACACAGAATTTCAAAGAAAAGCAAGGAGAGATAAGGAAAACTACCTAAAAGAACAGTGCAAAGAAATGGAGGAAAACAACAAAAGAGGCAGAACCAGAGACCTTTTCAAAAAAATCCGGGAAATCAAGGGAACATTTAAAGCAAAAATGAACATGATAAGCGACAAAGACGGAAAGGAGCTAGCTGATGCAGAAGAGATTAAGAAAAGATGGAAAGAGTACACAGAGGAACTCTACAAAAAGGATCTCAACACTCCTGATAGTCACAATGATGAAGAAATTGAACCTGAGCCAGACATCCTGGAGAGTGAAGTCATAAAGGCCCTAAAGAGCACTGCAAACAACAAAGCTAGTGGAGATGATGGTATCCCAGTTGAATTTTTCAAAGCTCTAAAAGATGATGGCATCAAATTACTGCATTCAATATGCCAGCAGATTTGGAAAACAAAACAGTGGCCACAGGACTGGAAAAGATCAGTATATGTTCCAATCCCAAAAAAGGGCAATGCCAAAGAATGCTCAAATTATCGAACAATTGCACTCATCCCACACGCCAGCAAGGTGATGCTCAAGATAATACAGGATAGACTTCAGCAGCATGTGGAAAGAGAATTACCAGAGGTGCAGGCTGGTTTCAGAAGAGGCAGGGGGACTAGAGACCACATTGCCAACATACGTTGGATCATGGAGAAAACAAAGGAATACCAGAAACAAGTTTACTTTTGCTTTATTGACTACACTGAGGCATTTGATTGTGTGGATCACAACAAGATGTGGCAAGTGATTAAAGAGATGGGAATACCAGAGCACCTCATATGCCTCCTGAGAAATCTGTACATGAACCAAGAAGCAACAGTTAGGACAGAACACGGAATGACAGAGTGGTTTGGAATAGGAAAAGGAGTAAGACAAGGCTGCATTTTGTTACCCTGCTTATTCAACTTATACACAGAGCACATAATGCGCAATGCAGGGATGGAGGAATCACAATATGGGATCAAAATCGCTGGGAGAAACATCAACAATCTGAGATATGCAGACGACACCACCCTAATGGCAGAAAGTGAGGAGGACCTAAAGAATCTCTTGATCGGTTTGAAGGAAGAGAGTGCAAAAGCTGGCTTGAGACTCAATATCAAGAAAACCAAGATAATGGCAACAGGCCCGATCAGTTCCTGGAAAATAGATGGGGAAGAAGTAGAAGCAGTGACAGATTTTACATTCTTAGGATCTAAGATCACTGCAGATGGAGATTGCAGCCATGAAATAAAAAGGCGACTGATTCTTGGGAGACAAGCTATGAGAAACCTGGGGAACATAGTGAAAAGCAGAGACATCACCTTGAAAACAAAAATTAGAATAGTCAAAGCAATGGTATTCCCAGTGGTAATGTACGGATGTGAGAGCTGGACAATTAGGAAAGCTGAACGCAGAAGAATAGATGCCTTTGAAATGTGGTGTTGGAGGAGAGTTTTGAGGGTACCCTGGACAGCGAGGAGAACAAATAGGTCAATCTTAGAAGAAATCAACACTGACTGCTCATTGGAAGGTCAAATAGTAAAGATGAGGCTAAAGTACTTTGGGCATCAAATGAGAAGGGAGGATTCACTTGAGAAGGCCGTGATGTTGGGAAAGGTGGAGGGCAAAAGAAGAAGGGGGAGGCCAAGGATGAGATGGATAGATGGTATTGTAGACACAATGGGCACAGAACTGGGAGGACTGAGGGGGATGGTGGAGGACAGAGGCGCCTGGAGAACGATGGTCCATAGGGTCGCAAAGGGTCGGAATCGACTGTGCGACTGAACAACAACAAAATCTTTATTATCTCTCCAACAAGTCTGCAGAATTGTTTTATATACACTCAGTTTAACTGGTGTTAAATGCCATCACCCTATGGTATTGTAACAATTTTCCTTGATCCTGACAGGCATGTTCTTTAGAAATCTTTTCTTCTCCATTCCTTCTCCACAATCACCAATCTTAAACCCATCTCCTATAAAAAAAATTAAAACCCTGTTGCTCATCCTCTAGATTCCACAATATTCTTTAAATTGTGCTTATAACTCTTTTTCTTTGTTCCTCTCCCATTTCCAAATTTAATTCTTCAAACTTCATCAAGTCTCTAATTTATCCATTTTGCTTCACCCAGCTTTTCATCCACATTTACAACTGAGCTGCCATTAGCCTTTATTCCTCCTTCTCCTAATAACTCCTTTTATGCCTCCTAATTGATGGTCTGTTTAATTAATTCAACATAAATACCTTCTGCTCCACTAATCATTAATTATATTTGTTTTATATTCTTGGAGAATTTTTTTTCCAATTCACCTAATGGATTTAATAGGGAGTTAACTAGACTTAATACTGCCTTGAAGTTGAGTGATTTTATTGGAGATTATATAAAAAATAGATTAGTGGTTTTACAGAGGGAAGACATATTGCAGATCCAACTCAGAGAGTTTTAAAATGGAATTAAGGTTATTAATGAAGATAAGAAGGAAATCAGGGATAATAGCATTGGACATACTCAAAGCTTTTGATTTGCTGGTGGTCAGCAATGAAGGAATTAATGCAGTCCAGCATCTAAGGCAGGGGTTCTCAACCTTTTCCAGCCGCCAGCTGGGCTATGTGGTTCTCCTTGCCATAAATGCTGCTGTAAAACATGTCCACTACTGCCGTAAACACGTTTACGACAGCCACAGGTGCATTTTACAGCATGTTTTTGGCTATTTTTGCCACTTTCATGGCTTCTGGCGGCAGCAGGAGCGAGGGTGGTGCATTTCCAGCTATTTTTGCCACTTCCACTTTTTCCGGTGGTGGCAGTGGCAGGAGCGAGGGCAGTGGGCCACATGAAATGGCACCATGGGCAGGGCCAGCCCTTAGGCTGTTGGTTGCAAACCCCTGATCTAAAGGATTGATGTTTTCCATCCTAACTTAAAACACTTGACTTGTTCAGCCACGTTTATAATGAACTAGCAGAGGTTGCCCGGCATTGCTGTGCTGTTTTAAATTGTGTTGGAAGGTTAAATTGTGTTAATGTTTTTTAAAAATTGCTTAGTCTGTAATTTTAATTTTTAAAATGTTTATTTATATAAAAATAATTTGGCTTGGCTGTTATTAACTGTGATCTGCTTTTTTGGTTTTTTTTTTTTTGAGGATTAATAAAAGAACAAAGTATGATATAATTTTTTTCAAATTGTTTTATGTAAGCGAATAATGTTTTAGTTTTTCGAATTTTTTGAATTAGTTGTACCGTAGGTAATAATTTTAATAATGTAAAAGTAAATGTTTTTTACATTCAATGTTTTTAAAATGTGTTTAGATGTTTTGGGTTTTAATTTGAGTTAAAACTCAGCACAGGATTTTTAAAAGTTTCTATTGTATTTTATTGGCATATGTTTGTGATTTGTGTTAAAGTGTGTTTTAGTGTAATTTTTTGACTTGTTTTTATTGGTGTGACCTTTTGTGTAAAATTTTGAATTTGTGTTATGTTTTTGATTTGTTTTTACTCTTGTGGCCTTTTGTTTGGGGCTGTTTTGTCTTTTTGAATTGTTTTTACTATTGTGGCCAGCTGGTGGTGCTGGTAGGGGTTATTGTATTTTGACTGTTTTTTCTCTCCTGGCCTCTGGGTGGAGCTTCTTCTGGTAAGTAGTCTCTTTCTTTATTAATTTCTTTTCCGGTCCTCGTGGAGGTAGGACAACTTTTGGTAAGTTTGCTTGTTTCCTTTCTTTTGTGTGTGTGTTGGAATTTGTATTTTTGTCTGTTTATTTTGTTTTTGATTGTGTTTTTGTTTACTTCGTATTATTGTTTGGTGTTGTTTTTGTTTGTGTTTGTGTATTTTTGGATGTTTTTGACTGTGTTCTTAGTAATTTTTAAAAATTTATTTATTTATTTGGTGGTGGGGAGGGGGGCGTGGTCATTGGGGGTTAGGAAGGGTGGGCTAGTTGGTGGGGAGGGAGTGTGGTCAGTGGGGGTTAGGAAGGGTGGGCTAGGTGGTGGGGAGGGGGGGCGTGGTCGGTGGGGGTTAGGAAGGGTGGACTAGGTGGTGGGGAGGGGACATGGTCAGTTGGGGTTAGGAAGGGTGGGCTAGGTGGTGGGGAGGGGGACATGGTTAGTGGGGGTTAGGAAGGGTGGGCTAGGTGGTGGGGAGGGGGGCGTGGTCGGTGGGGGTTAAGAAGGGTGGGCTAAGTGGTGGGGAGGGGGGCTTTATTGTGTTATGGTGCTTTGATTGTGTGGAGTCGTGAAAGTAGATCGGGGTTTCCCCTTTAATATCAGTGGGTGGGGGGTTGCAACCCCCCTCTCCGCTGGCTCCCTTGGGATTGGGAGGTTTGGGGGGACAAAAGGGGTATGTCCCCCCAACCCTTCTGGACCCAGGAGACCAGGGAGAGTGGATCAATTCTCCCCCCTCCTTAAAACAACTCTGTTTTTAAAGAGAAAAAACCGCTTGGTTTCTTCTCTTTAAAGACGGAGGGTTTTTTTTTTGGGGGGGGGGGAAATCGAACTCCTTTCCCTGGTCTCCTGGGTCCAGAAGGGTTGGGGGGACATACTCCTTTTGTCCCCACAAACCTCCCAACCCCAGGGGAGCCAGCGGAGAGGGGGATCACAAATCCCCACCTACTGATATTAAAGGGGAAACTCCAGTCGGGACCTTCAGGCGCCATTGGTGAGGGAAAAAGGGTGGTTGGTGTTTGCGTGGCTGTGAGGTGGTGAGTTTTTTTTTAAAAAAAAATTTGGCCGCCGGCTTCCTCAGCATCCTGCGCGCTCATATCACGTAGGACTCTGGGGCTTGTAGTTATGGGTTTGTGATTTGTGGTGCGTTTTTTTTCTGTGGCTTGATTTTGTTTGGCCGCGGCGCGTTTCTCAATGTTCTTTGTGTTCGTGCCTCTCAGCCTGATTGGCTGTGGTGCGGCGCAGTGCAAAGAACGTTGGGAAATGAAGTTGTTTCCCTTTTTTCGCATTTGTCTGGCTCTTGCCCCACTGGCGCATTTCTCAATCTTGCGTTTACCTGCGTACCCAGTTCGGGCGTGTGCACGAATGGTGAGTGCGGGCTAGTAGGGCCTGGCTAAGGATTTCAGTATTGAATTCTGATGCATATTGAGCATCTGAATTATGTCTTTAATGTTGAATTTGCAGGAGCTACAGGTAGAATGTGCTGAGGGGCAAACATTGCTTAATGCAGCTCTCCATGTCAGAGAAAAAGTAGTCCTATGGGGTATACCCCAGCTAGAAGACAGAGTACTGGAGTCTGTACGTCAAGACTGGACAACCTATCAGCACAAGCTTTCTGACATCAGGACACAGTTAAACACCACCCTAAGCAAACTACGACTGATGGAGGACAAATTTCTGAAAGTGGATGAGTGGCTTCAGACTCTGGAAGAGAAAGTTAATATCAGGACTGGACGGCAATCAGAGAGAGCCACAAAGGAGAGTCACCTACAGCAGATGAAGGTGATGAAGTTATATGATTATGATCATTCATAGTAGTCTACTGAACAAAGATTTAATATTGCTATGCACTATACTAGTTGTATTAGTGAGCTTTGTAAATGTTTGCAGGTCTTCTGTTGTGGAATTCTAATTAGAATTAAATTTGAATCCATTTTTACAAATCTGCTTCTTTTCTTCCAAGTTTTTTCAAGGTAAATGAAAAGCCTGTGTGCCTCAATGATGAGATACTGATTTTATCTCTTGAGCATCCCCTCAAATGGCCAAAAATGTGCAATTTTGAACATAAGTTAGAAATAGAAGCATTATCTTAATTGGAATTATCATTAAAATGTAAACTCTGGCTTCCTTTCCAAGTCTAATTTTAGAGACACATGTAGCAAAGAAGATAATATTGCTAGGGAGGAAAGCATGAGAGTAAGAAAGATGAAATGGCTGTTTTGTCTAGTCTGTATGCACAAATACATGTTTACAGATAGTCCATTTTGTAGAAAGAAATGTATGGTTACCATCTTCATTTTTCATTTCATAGGTCTGTAAGCAACATTTACCTCTACTGTATTCTAAATATGATTTTTTTTCCTGTCAGAAATGCCATGAGGAAATAACTGTCTATAAAGACGAAATGGAAGAAGTGGGTTTGTTAGCCCAGCAAATCCTGGAAGAAAGCCATACTTCCAGTAAGATGGGGAGGCAAGCTACCCACCTTGCATCTCGCTATCAAGCTCTTATTCTTCATGTGCTAGTGAGTGATGAAACTTTTAACAAAACAACAACAACAAACAAACATGGTTGTGGAGTATTAATTGAAAATAAGGAGACTCTTTTCCAACATGACAAAAGCACATCATCCTCAGGGACATCATGGGTTATAAATCCTCTAGTCCAGGGGTCAGCAAACTTGGCTCTCCAGGTGTTCTTGGACTTCAATTACCAGAAACCCAAGTCAGTATACCTGCTGATCAGAGCTTCTGGGAATAGAAGACCAAGAACGTCTGGAGAGTCAAGTTTACAGACCCCTGCTCTAGTCCTTTTAGTTGCAAAGCTGCCACTGATTTTAAAGGCATGCTACTTGTCCTGTACAATCTGTAAAACAAGTTAAATAAACCATAGAACATGTAAAGAGTTAGCTAAAGTTTATTTCAGGTTTTTTAAATTAATGCTAGAAAATCTGGAAGTTCCATTCAATTTTTGAACAGTTGCCACTCTCGTTTTTTAAAATATGGAAAGTCAATGGGAATTGGTTTCTTTTAAACAGCATGTTCAGTGTAGATCCTGGGGTAAAAGGGGTGAATGCATTTCATGTCTTGTAAGTAGTAGATGTAAGACAACATCTGCTTGCTTTATATTTTAGTGTGAGCTGTTAATATTCACACAGTATTCCAAAAAAATCACACCTGTGTCACACATTATGTGTCATCAAGGGGGGACTGATTTATACTGTAAGTGAGATATTTAAGGAGTGGTTTACCAATGCCATCCACCCCATGGGTTTCCATAGCTCAGTGAGGATTTGAAGCCATATCTCCCGAGTCTAAATGTGTCTACTCTGGGTGCTATATTCACACTTACTGAACTAATACTGTATATGACTCAGAATGCAATAACTGTACAGTTTTCACAATTCTTTGAATTTTGCAGTATAGTACTCTCTTTCAAAAATGCAGTGAAAAATGTGAAAAATATGTCCAAAATGTGTACATAAGGAAAAATAGCAGTAAAAACACATATATTGTGGGAAGCTACAATAGGGAAGGCTACTTCAGAAAGTAGCATATAGAGTTCTGTACAAATTTGTGTGCATTGAAAATTTCATTAAAAAAAACAAAAAAATAAAAAATTTCCATAGCCCAATGCAAAAACGAGATGCAAAAAATATGAGTTTGAATGAGCACTGTAAAAACTGAAGAGACAGATTATTCCCTCTAATAATTATCCATAAAACAATACTAAAATCAACTTAAACTGCCCCCAAAGTGAAAGGAGGGGATAGTGGGAAAATGCTATTCTTAAGAGGTCAGGGATGATAATGATAAAGGCTAGATAGGGGCTTAGATTTTTATCACTTTCTTTCTCACTGATATACCCTCCTTGATATTCTCTGTTAGTAATTACAGTGATAGCTGGTAAATCTTTTTCCTAACTTTTGGCTCAGTCTAGGAGTCTCTAGTTAATTGTTCCAGCTTACTTGAGTACTAACAATGTGTTAGGGTTATGGGACATCAGTGTTAATATTTTATCTGATGTTACACTGTTGTTGGGCCATGCCCCTAACTTCCATGCATTGAGTGATGTATACAACATTACAGTCACAGCCGGTGACTCAGGGCATTGATGGCAAAGCTTGACACTCCAGTTGTTCTTGAACTTCAATTCCCAGAAGCCCTGATCAGCAGGAGTACTGACTTGGGCTTCTAGTAATTGAAATCCAAGAACAACTGGAGAGCCAAAGTTCACCATCATGAGCTTAGAGCAGTGATGGGCAGTCTTGGCCCTCCAGCTGTTCTTGAACTTCAATTCCCAGAAACCCTGACCAACTGGTATGTTGACTTGGGCTTCTGGGAATTGAAGTTCAAGAACAGCTGGAGGGCCAAGACTGCCCATCACTGGCTTAGAGAGTCCCCTTTCCTGTGTAGAATATGTGATTTGCTCAAACTAGCAGAGAAGCAAAACTGACAAGGAAAAAAAGAGTGTTTTAGGAAGTAGCAGATTTTATTCTTTGATTACATGGAGCAGGCTCTTGTAGCAAAATTAAAATGTAGGCACTTTTGTTTGCCTCTGAAAAGAATAAAAATGTAGGCACTTTTGTTTGCCTCTGAAAAGAATAATCTATAATTAAGAAGTGTGTCTCTCCAATCTATATTTTATTTATAAACAGAGTGTTTTGTAGCCTGCTAATAGATGTGCATATACACCAGGAAATGAATAAATCTCACTTTTATTTCAAATGTATTTGCAGGAAGAAATAAAATTACTTGAGGAAGAAATTCAAAGTATGGAGGAATCAGAACTTGCTTTCAGGGCTTACAAAGAGTGGTTTGGAGCTATTTTCAGGAAATTTGGAAGTGTGGTGACAAAATCTGATATAGTTGATAGAGCAGCAATGGAGAAAAAAATGCAGACACTTGAGGTATGGTTCACTGGCAGTTTCTAGCTGTTACTTTGTTTTCATGTGAATAAATAAAAACAAAGGCATAGCACCAGCATTCCTGGAAATTTTGTTTAAAATAATAAGCAGACAACAAAAGGGATTTGGAACCCTGCCAAATGATGGATTTCAGATTTTATTTTCTGATAAAATTGTTTCTTCATAATTTGTCTGCCAAAGAATGCTTTCAATTTCGCCTGCCACTACTTTCTCATCTTTGGACAAGGTGTTAGTGAGGTTTGTGATGGATCACTGCAGCTGCTCTTAGATAAGACCAATTGCCTCAAACCTTTTCAGTCTGGGTTTTGGTGAGTCACGAGACAGAGATGGAATCGGTCACAGTACACAATGACCTTTTAAGGGAAGCAGATACAGGCAATGTGACCCAGTTTGTTCTCCCTAATCTCTCAGATACCTTTGATACCATCAACCACAGTATCCTTCGGAGAAAACATGTGGGATTGTAGATTGGTGGCCTTGCTTTTTAAGGCTCCTTCCTTGACTGTAGTCCCCAGAAGGGTCAACTGAGGAAGGCTTTCTTGTCTCCATGGTCCCTCATTTGTGGAGACCCACAGGGGTTGATCATCTCCCCAATGATGTTTAACATATTTAAAAGGCTGCTGGGAGAGATCATCCAGAGATTGGGGGGTTTCCTATCATCAGTATGCGATTGTGATGGCTTGATGGTTAAGATGCTGAACTTGATGACTGGAAACTTGGCACTCCAGCAGTTCGAGGCCCCAAGTACTTCATGACGGGGTGAGCACTTATCTCTGTCCCAGCTCGTGCCAACCTAGCAGTTTGAAAGTAAGAAGTTGCAAGTAGATAAATAGGTACCACTTTGGTGAGAAGGTAACAGCATTCCATGCACTCCCTGAAAGGTCCAGAATGTTCACCACTGCCTTCATTGCGATGTGGCTTCATATTTTGGCTTTAAAATTTAGGATGTGATAGGAAAAAAAATGATGTCTCTAGCAAAGTGACCAGGAGTCTCTAGAAAGGAAAATAAACTGCATCTGTATAAGTTATTGTCTCTTTGACCCCACTCATATATACTCTCCATGTATTCTATTTTAAGGATCTCATGAATGACATGGATATTGGTCATAAATTGCTGAAGTCTGCCCGTGAGAAAGGAGAAAGAATTATTACGTTCATGGAAAGAAATGAGGCCGAACAGTTAAAAAAAGAAATCAGTGATTGTGTGGAGAAACTTGATGAGATGACATGCTCTATCAGAAAAGAACACATCACTATGGAGAAGTGTCTCCATTTAGCAAAGAAATTCTTAGATAAGTACAAAGTACAGGCTCAGTGGCTATCTGAGTATCAGAGCACTCTGCATGCAACTGTAGACCCAAAAATGGAGTTATATGAGAAAAAAGCACAGTTATCCAAATATAAGGTAAATAAATTGCGGCACACAGGTCTGTAGCCAGAATTCTAGAAGTGGGTGGGCAAATATTTTATCAGGATAATAATAATAATAATAATAATAATAATAATAATAATAATAATAATAATAATAATAATAATAATAATAAATTTAATTTATATCCCGCACTTTCTCAGCCGAGGCTGACTCAAGGCGGCCATTACAACATGGAAATACCATACAATATAATAATACAATAATAAAAAAAACATGAAAAGTAACATTGTCACATATATAAGCAGCCGGGAGTTTGAGGGTGGGCAAACTGTTAACTCTGGCTACAGCCATGATGGCACACCAAAAATGCTATGTTTCTTCTCCACCCAAGAGGGTAATTGTCTATATTCCATGTTATTCCACTATAAATTTGTATGTGGGTGTGGGTTCATTGGTCTGCTCTGTAAACTGTAGAATAGCAGCTGCCACTAAGAGAGGTAGTATAAAGGCTCACTTAAAGAAAGACATTAAACCCTATATTTTCCCTTTAGTCTATCCAACAGACTGTGGTATCACATGAACCTTCAATAAAATCTGTATCTGAAAAAGGAGAATGCTTGCTTGAAATGGTACAGGATCCCAATGTAGCAGAAAACATTCAGAAGCTCCGGACTGATTACCAGGAGCTATGCAACACAGCAAAGGTAACAATATGTTTCATTTTGGATTATAATTTTTTTACTAAATTTTGGGCTGCATTATGTGTTACTATAGGAAGAAGAAGAAGAAAAGTTTCATTTAATGAGGCAGGATTCTATTTTTTTTGTCTCTTGACTTTCATATGTGTATTTCTTACACAACCCATGTATGCAGATGCAGAATGTAAATGTGATGTTCCATCCTGCTCCCAAAAAACATTTTGAAAATGGAAAATAAAGGAGGCTCAAAAACTCCTCTTTTGCCCTCTACTGGCATAAGAAGCAATTTTGCCATGTTTTGAGATTTTCCCTACACCTTCTCCCCTACACCTACTAAAGGCTTAGCTGTAGTTTGCCTCATTCCAGAAATTCCTCCACATTTTTGAAACTTGACAGGTGGCAGTTATGGGAACACCCTGGGGCTGCTGTTCAAGGGATAGTCCACTCTGTCTATACTCACAATTGATTTAATAATAACATTTTATCTGGAGACAAGAGTAACATTTTATTTATAATTACTTTACCAATTTAAAGAAATCCCTAGTTGCATCCACATAGGGCTTCCTTGGGAGAGAAGAGCAGACTGAATATGACAATAACTTATCTTTTTTTTAATCTGCAAGGCATTTGAAAAAAAACCTGCTGCTTTAAAAGAGAGGACCCACATTGCAATCTTTCATGTTCTGTCCTCAATATGCAACTGCTTTTTGCTGTGAAGAGAAGCAAATCTCTCTTAATTGATTAGAATCCAGGAAGTGCAACAGCAGTCATTTATGGCAATATCTCATATATTAAATTCTCTCTAATTAGTCTTTCTAGGAAGAAAACAGCAGAGAGTGTTTCTATGTAAACATTTATTACAGTTTTAAATACAAACCAATTTTGCAAAAAAGTATCATAAGATATGAGATGACACTGTGCTTTTCTAAATAATATTTTACTTGAAACTCTTGAAAAAGTTATTGGTTTCTGTGAACACACAGGCTCATGTTGCAAGCTTGGAAGTAAAAGTAAAACAGCATGAAGAGTATAATAGTGACTTACAAGAAGTGGAAAAGTGGTTGTTACAGATGTCCAGCAGGCTAGTTACTCCTGACCTTATGGAGAACAGTAATCTAGAAGTTATAACACAGCAGTTAGCCAATCACAAGGTAAGTCTCAATGAGTAGCAGCAAAAGGTTGTAAAAGAAGTGTTTCTGCTAATTTATTTACCAGCAGATGTTGTTTACTGGGTGGATAGCTCAGTAAATTGAGTATCTTGCTGTAAAGCCAGATGTCAAGAGATTGTTTCACCTCCCATAAGAGCTATCTTGTGTAAACCAAATCTCCCAGAATGCCCCCAGAAGAAGGGAAAGAAGACCACTTCTCAGTCTTCTGTACCTCAAAAATCCTTGGAAAGTGTTGTAACACAGTTATCATTATTAAAATTGGTTTGGATCATTCTGTGCTTCACAGATGGAGTTATAGTGCAATTATAGCAAATTCGTTCCTTTCAAAAGGCATTATTTCTTATGTAAATCAAACTTTTGAGAGGGGAAAGTATCCTAATCTTGTGGAAAGCTAAAAATGTTCTAGCAGAATCATACTTCATTCATGTCCCCAGTAAAAACATTGTTCAGATGATCAGATATCCCTCATTTGTGGGTCTATTGCCTCAATATTTGGAAGTGTCCACAAATTGTACCTCTTTAATGGAAATCTGAAAAATAACTGTGTGTTATATAAAGGTCTGTTTCTTCAAACTTCTGAAGGCTGCATTTTTCTGTTACTAACTACTAAGTAATGTACAACATGTTTCCATTATTTCCATATAGACATTTAAAATTTAAAGTACCGGAAAGACAAATCTCTAGGTGTAGTGGACATTCTCCAGACTTTTTGCACATGGAGGGTAGTGACACAGACTCGGGCAGGTTTATCATGGGTCCATTCCCACATATATACTTTTAAATTTTTCCTTAGTGAACACTTGATTAGTGATTAAAACACAATTATTTTCCTGTCCCTTTGTAACCAATAACTATTGAATCATTTCTATGGTGACAGCATTCACTGGATGTCAGTACTGTATATTCAGAGATAATCACAAATACCAGGTTTTCATGTTCCCTCATCCTCCTCACCACTACCCCCCAGTGGTGCTTCCTTTTAATCCAGGAAGCAGATTAGAATATTTTTATAGTGGTTAGAAGGAAATCATAGTGTACAATTTGATCTAAAACTTTCCACACATTCTGATTCTTAAAAAGTGATATGTTTGGAATTTTGTTTTGTTATCAAACTATGTGCAAAACATAGTTTGGAACAAGCAGATGTAATGGCAGACAATGGGTTGCATTTAGCCAGAAGGTTAGTCAATTGATCTCCTCAAATATGTGGAAGATGTGGTGTGGTAATGGAAAGAAAGGAATGCATCAATGTATTTGCTTTGATGTCCATTGGCTTTTTAAGAGGCCAGTATAATCAACAATTTTAAATAATCTATCAGGATGTATTATTTTAAAAAGGTATATGAATAGATATTAATATAGAAATATTTTTTCCTGAAATGCTGTGGTCTTTTGAATGTTGTTCTCTTTAGGCAATGATGGAGGAAATTGCTGGATTTGAAGATTGCTTGAACAGTCTTAAAAGCAAGGGGGATTCCTTGATCAGTGAATGTGCAGTGCATCTTCAAGCAAAATTTAAGCAAAATACAGAAACCCAGCTACAGGGGGCAAGGGATAGCTATTCAGCCATATGTAGCGCAGCCCAGAGAGTAAGTCTTCAATCTGTTTTGTTTTTTTTAGTAAGTGATGTAACATGACATAGAAAAATCTGTGTGAAGAGTGCAAATTAGGCACCATATTGGAATACTTCCACTTAAATTCATCAAGGTGGAATGTAATTACAGATGGAGAATAATTAATAAATGTACCTTATTTTAGGTCAGACATGATGATATGCAGGGAGAGCCAGTATGGTGCAGTAGACAGAGTGTCATAAGAACATAAGAACAGCCTTGCTGGAACAGGCCAGAGGAGCCCATCCAGTCCAGCATTCTGTCACACACAATGGCTCACCATTTGCTTCAGGGTATTATTCCCAAGCAGATGCCTTCACCTGTTTAGGATTCCTTGGAAATGGCATTGAGAGATATCCTGCCTATCTCTACAACCGGGAGATTGTCCTTAAGTATCCATAATTATAGTCATTGATACCCTTGTCCTTCATGAACTTGTCTAATCCTTTCTTAAAGCTGTCAAGACTGACAGCTGTCACCACTTCTTCTGGCAGGGAGTTCCATAGACCAGTGATCCTCTGGGTGGAAAAGTACTTTCTCTTATTTGTTTGAGAACTAGCACCCAAAAATTTCATGGAGTGCCCCCTAGTTCTAGTGTTGTGCAATAGGGAAAACAGTTTTTCCTTATCTACTTTGTCCACACCATGCATGATTTTATAAACTGCCATCGTTCAAGAGTGAAGAGGCCCAACCATTGCAGCCTCAGATGGTAAGGAAGGTGTTCCAGTCCCCTAATCATTCTGGTTGCCCTCCTCTGCACTTTCTCCAACTCCATAATATCCTTCTGGAGGTATGGCGACCAGAACTGTACACAGTATTCCAGATGGGGCCTCACCATAGATTTTTAAAGAGGCAAAATGACACTTGCTGACTTATTTTCTATACCCTTCCTAATGATCCCTAACATAGAGTTTGCTTTTTCACTGCTGAGGCACACTAGGTCGACACCTTCATTGCTGTCAACCAGGACACCAAGGTCCCTTTCCTGGTTTGTTGCAGAGAGTTCAGACCCCATCAGTTTATAAATGTGATTGGGGGTGTTTTTTTTCTTCAGATATAGGCTGAAATGGCATTTTTTAAAAAGCCTAATTGAATCCACAATTGAATCCTAATTGAATCCTGTTGCACACAACACCAAGTTGCACAATAGTACAAAATGATGCCCTATTCAATTTGTTTCTGCTCCAGTTTATTTATTTATGAGCACACAATGGTTTGGGACAGTACACAACTGCCTCCTCCCCCCCATCAGTTGTCTGCCCACCCCTTCCCCAACCTTTATACTCCATCTCCCCTTTATGTCCCCTTCATGTATGTCCATGTTCATACCTACAGATGTTTTTTCACCTTTGCACCCACCTCTATTCACACATGCAGTTTCCTTTAAAAAAAACTGAAGCTGGAATTGCACACCCAAAACCTGGTGATCATGGCAGATGGAGATGTCTCTCCCAGGGGCTGCAGTGCATCATGATCCCCTGAAGAGGTGGCAGATCAGTCAGAGATCTCGCAGTGTCGGCAGTAGGTGCAGGAGCCCTTGTCGAAGAATCACTGCAATACTTAATTTGAGCAGTTTGTCCTTTGTGTAATGCTTTTGTTGTGTGCAGATACATGGGTTTCTTCTATTTCTTCTGCTGTATCTGACTTCCAATATTGGCAATCCTCATGGTGATCAGCCATGAAGACTGTCTTCCATCAAGATGGATTCAAGTGGGATTAAATCCACTTGGGGACCATCACCCTTCCCTGTGGACTTCACTAAGGCCACTAGTCCTCAGGGTTGTCAGGTTAGTTAACCACTGCCTGACATTCAAAAGGAGGTAATGTTCCCCGAATCCTAAATTCATTTAGTTTAATATATGTACAGTATGCAGATACACTGGCTTGCGTATAAGGCAAAGTATATATAAACACTTTTTAAAATAGTGTAAATTTAAAAAGAAGCCGGAGTGAGGCACAACTTGAGCCTGTGTTGAGTCAAGTTGTACCTGTTTGTAGCTATCCCACACTTTTCCATGGTTTATTGCAATGATGTAGTTTTACACCATTGGTTCAAATCCCCATTTTGGTTTGAAATTCACTGAGAGGCAGCAGTGGTAAAGTATTTGAATACTGTTTATCCATCAAAAACCCTATTAAGGTATCCATAAATTAATAATAATTTGAAGGTAGATTTTAACATAAGAGCAACAGATGGCATGAGTGGAAATTTTTTGAAGATATTCTCCAAGTGGTAAGTTTTTTTCCTTACAATAGATGATTTTCCTCAGTTTTGTATTTGTTAAAGATGCAGTGTTTTTCATTTTGCATGTTGTTATTATTAATTGTAAAACAAATGTCTGCTTCAGTTGCAAGCCTGAAGACAGAAATCCGATTGTGGAAAGGAGAACAGGTTAACCTTTTTGTCTAGTCTGACAGTTATTCTTACACTTTAAAAGATCATTTTGGAAAATAAAACTTTTAAATCCATTCTGTAGAACAACTGGCTAGATAGCTCAATGGTTTACCCAGAGGCTGGGAGTTATATGTCACATTTTGCTTCCAGGAGAAGAGGCAGCCGGAGAGTTGTTCTAAAACACTCCCAGAAGTAGGAAATTGGTAACTACTTCTGAGCATTCTCTATGTAGAAATTCCTGAAAACAATTGTCACAAGTTAAAAACTATTTGATGGCTCTTTACTGTTACTATAGAACAGTATACATTTATAAAACATTATTCATATTCTGACTCTTTAGCATTGCAAAGGCACATCTATTCTGGCAACTTAAAGTGCAATTTAATTTGCTATACTTTCATCCAATTTCCCACCCATCAACTGCCCCAGTTATCAGCAGTGCTATCAGACATGGTAAACAACTTATTCATGCTATTTTGTAGGTGTACCAGAGTTTAGAGCATGAACTCCAGAAGCATGTTAACCATCAAGATACTCTTCAGCAATGTCAAGTTTGGCTTTCTGCAGTTCAGCCTGCCTTGAAGCCAAGTTCTCGTCCACCCTCCAGTCTGGCAGATGCTGCCAAGCAGGTAAAAACAGTCACATGAGAAATAATTTTATCACAGCAGTTTATGGAAGAAAACGACTTATCTGTTTAAGTCTAAAATAAGTTTATAATGAAGCAGGTTGGTCCTTCCTGAGAACATTCTCAGGTTTTGGGTTAGCATAGATTACTCTCAAAGGAGGAGAGGTAGTCTTTTTCAAGCCACTGAAGATGGAAAGGGAATGGGGACTGCCTATCTGAAAATGGCTGGTGGGGATTAAAGGACCATGCTGGCACAGGACCTTGTGGCTGTAAATCAGGGGTTCCCAACCTATGGCCTATGGGCTGGTCCTGGACCCCGACACCATCCAATTTGGCCTGTCACCACCTCCACTGCACCCGGAAGTGCAAGCAGACACATTTACATCAGCTGTAAAATGCACCCGCACATGCACAAACACGCCTGCGGCTGTCATAATGCAGAAGTGGGTGCATTTACAGCAGCCGTAAATGCACCCGTTCTGCTTCCGGGGGGCATGGTCCTGCCTGCACAGCTGCCCAGGGTTGCGGTCAGGCCCGTGACATAAAAAGGTTGGCCACTTCTGCTGTAAAGTCTAGATTAAGAGATGGACCTTTCCACCTTGTCAGTGATTTAGGGTGGGTGGGTCACTTTTTATTTTCCCCCCATGTGGTCAGAGACATTGAAGAAGTGCTGGTATTCTCTCCCTTTTTTAAAAAAGGAATGGACTGTGCAGAAGAAGTACAGTATCTAGAAAATACCTTGTGTAGTAGACAAAAAAAGTCAGGTATTTATAAAGGAATGGGTATTGTGTGGGGGAAGAATCTTCCTCTCTGCATGGTTTTTAGTTTGTTTGTTAGTATATCAGAATGTGGAGCACAAACTTTAGAAAAATGTTAACCATAAATTTATTTGTTGTTATTCAGATACGGGTACTTTTAATCTTACATTAACCTAACATTTATGCTTGTTCAATTCCAAAAACAAGATATGCTGCTGTCCAAGTGCATATTTACATTTTTTTTGCCAATACCTTTCTCTGTAGGAGAAGTAGAAGGTACAAGGTAGTACTGAGAGAAAAAGCCACAAGTGCTGCCATTAAGTGATCAGAATCTTTTTGCATAGCTATGTTACACTCACTGCTTTTACAGTAGGCCCAAGGCAAAAGTGCTATCCACAAAGTACTTCTGACAGCTCATTGTGTAATTGGTTGCAAAGAGAACCACTCCACTGATTGTGCAATTCAATCATGCAGTGTGCTTTGCCTGGGCACAATGCCATCAAAATTAACCAGGTATAAATTCAGATTATACCATGATGAACTGGATTCTGGCCACTGCATGTAAAATCTAAGTAAAAGAATCCAACTGTTTATTTCAGGAATTCCTTTAATCTCATTATGCTTTTTAAAGTGGCATTTTCTGTGCTTTCTCCAGGCTTGACATATATTTGAAGTCTTAGAAATTTTGAAATAGCTAAGAAAATGTAGCAGTGTTTTAAATGTATTGCATATATTACATTTTATATTACATTATTTTAAATGTATTGCATATATAAATAGTTCTTTAGCATTTTCCATTCATGCACAGACCACATCTTCTGGAGCAGACCCTCAAAAAGCTGCTGCTTGAGACAATAATGCTATTAAGACCAGTTTGGATTAAGTAGTTATGCTGAGAAACCAGACAGTGATAAATCTGTTCAGATGGGGAATAATTAGTTTGTCTAGACAGCCAGTCACTTGCTAATTTTTCAATAAGACCCTGGATCCAGTCTAGTTGCCCTTTTTTAAAATGCACCTGAAATATTAACATTTCTTAATATGGAAAATAAAGCAGATTCTTGTGCTTATATTTTAATTAGTTTTTAACAGATATTTATAACAATATTTTGCAACTTTATGCATGATTTGTGAACTAAAAAAATATTTGTAGAATAGCATAATAATGATGCTCCTTGTTTTCATTGCTTTCAATTATTTTATAAAAACACACTTTCAGTGATCATTTGTGTTCCCATGAAAGCTTTTTCTTATTGCTTACAGGTTAAAGATTTCAGAGCTCTGCAGGAACAAGCAAACACCTATTTAGATCTTTTATGTTCTATGTGTGATTTGTCGGACATCACTGTGAAAAATATAGCCACAGACATCCAACTATCAAAGCAAATGGTATGAGATAAACTTTGGCAGACCTTCCCTAGTCCATCTTAGACATGTAAATATCTTACTTTGTCACAAAGGTCATAGTCGGTACTTTTAGTTTCAGCAAAATGTTACTGTGTATTTTTTCTATAGATAAGTATGTATCACATCAGAAGTTACATTAATACCTACAGCACAATGTGTGTTTATAATAGGGGAAAGTCAACATTTAAAATGTGTAAAATTATCCATGTAGAAATTATGACTTGCCTATTTTGCAAAATTTCAAAACATGTTACAGTAAGTTTACATCTTTACTTCAGACACTGTTCTTCATTATTGCTATATGTAACACATGAAAGGATAAAATCAAATTCATTATCAGATTTCAGCAGTAAAAATAGTTCTTCAAAAATATTTTTATTGCATAGTATACTACAGATATAAAAAACATGGATAAGGTAAAGATTATTTTTTTAAAATCAGAATTATTTGAAATATGTTTTCATGTAAAATCTTTTGTCATAAGTGCTTTTGATTTCTTGATATAAAATCTTCTTAACCACCAAACAACAATATTATACATTTAAATTTTCAGAGGCAGCAAATAATATCTTTCACATTTCCAGTTAAACCTAAATCCTTTATTCCAGTTTACCATGGTAGCAAATAATACAGATTCAAGTATCTATAATACTTAGTGCAAGCCTATCTGTTCAAGCAGTACTTTGTTTTTATTTTTTAAAAGGTGGTAGAAAAGGTGTGCTCGGTGCAGTGTAGTAGATAGAACGATGGACTAGAACTGATCAGGCTTGGGTTAAATTTCCAACTCTGCCATGGAAACCCATTGGGTGTGTGGAAAACTACTGCTTAAATATCTCATTTAATTTGAGAGCTCTTTTAGGGTCTATATAAGTCAGTTCTGACTTGATGGCATATAACAACAGAAGAGAGCTAAAAAGTGAAGAGGAAAGAATATCAAGGAAAATAGCTTTGAGAGATAGTAACACTATTACCCTAATTAAATCTTGAAAGCTACCAGATGCTTTCTTTAAAATAAACTCATTGGACTTACAAAAAATATCACACTGTGTTCCATTTATTATTTTGATTGAATCAAAAGACATTCTACAGTTCTTGCTATAAGAGAAAATAATTATAATACTGAAGCAAACTAAAAAGTTTCTCACTATGTTATATAGAGAACGTTCAGGTCACAACAGTTCATTGAGTGCATGCAAGAGAGAGATATTTTTAAACCTACTTGTAACACCTGTATCTTTAAAACAACTGTTATTTTCCCTTCCATAGTAGGATCCCCCCCCCCCCGTTTCAATCTTAAATTGTAATAAAACTCTTAAATGGGTAGAGGAGTGTTTGTGTAATTTTGCCGTATATTTCCATTCTTCACAGCAGCAAGGTATAATAGACAAGAAAGGCTTATGCAATGTGGCTTTATCCTCCACCCCCCCCCCCCCCCGTTGCCTTTCCCCACCCCCTACTTTAAATCTATTGCAGGAGTCTGCCCTACTTAAACTGGTAGTATATATCTAAAGATGACTCCTAAATAATTGCATTAAAATGTTCCTGTTTCTATTGCCTTCTCCTACATTTTGCAGATTGAAGATCGGATAATGAACACTCAGTACCTTGCTCATGGCTGGGAAGAAATCAAACAAATGAAAGCAGAGCTTTGGATCTATTTCCAGGATGCCGAACAGCAACTGCAGAACATGAAGAGACGCGGGGCAGAGCTAGAACTTAACATTGCTCAGAATATGGTTGTGCAGGTGAAGGTAAGGAGCTGCTCTCCACGAAATAAAGGAAAAACATGTAAGCCAGAGTTGTTGTTGTTTCCACACTGCTTTTCCACCCATGTATTTCCATACTGTTTGACTTGTACATCTTATTTCTCTTGATTAAGCATAGATATGCAGAAAGAATGTGGCTGGGAGTAACCCATTTGTATGCCCATAAAGAATGTGATAGAACTGGAAGGCTGATAGCAGAATGTCTTTTTTTGCTATATACAGCTCAGTTCTTTTGTAGTAAACAAGAAATAACAACAACAATTTTGTGGATATTTCCATTTTTTAGAAACACAGTAATTACCTGGCATTTCGCCATCTTGTTTCGATTAAATCACAACTTTTTATAGCAAAGTGAACAATTTGAGTGATGGAATGTTCAGTCAGGAAAGTATTTTACAGGACAGTTTTTTCAGATCTAAATATTTCTTGCTATGTTTGTACATGAGCAAAATAATATTTGAAACACCCCAGTATATTAGCTTGATGGTACACCTAGTAATATTGGTAGCAAATTTAACCATACAGACTGTGGTGGCTCAAGTGGTTAAGATGCTGAACTCGTTGACTGGAAGGTCAGAGTTTGATTCCCAGGTACTGCATGACAGTGAGAGCTTCTGTCTTTGTCCCAGTTCCTGCCAACCTAGCAGTTTGAAAGCAAGAAATTGCAAGTAGATAAGTAGTTGAGGCATGCCTGCCACATGTCCATGGATACGTCTGCAGATGCAGACCATGCTGGCTCTTTGACTATAAACAGAAATGAGCATTGAACTCTAGAGTCAGCTATGACTGGCTTTCGAGCAAGGGTGACCTTTACCTACTTGTGAATCATGTTTTACAAAATATTTCTGAGAAAACAGGAAGACCCAAGTGTAGAAGAGCACACTCTCGGCTATTCTTGCTAATCTTATCTCTTTCCAAGCAACCTCGCTGCTGCAATGATGTAATGAGAAAAACAGCAGTAAGGTGGATTGGTTCTTGTGCTTGAGTGGCTATGGTTTCCAGTTTATCATACCTGAAATGAACTGGCGGACAGCAATGATTAAATCATTCAGCATAAGGAGCTTTTCTGCCCTTGAGATCCCAAAAGTGTATTGGATAGGGCACATGCTTGAACTCCACAAGGAGCAGTGGCAGGGAGATTACTGCTGCAAAAAAAGCATTTGGGGGCACAAAAAGACCCCAAAGAGCCCTAAATCCCTGGCCAAAACTACTAATAAGCTCTAAATATCCCTACTGAGGGTTTTTTGGTTTTTTTAGAAAAGAAAGAAGACAATGTATGGGAATAACAGAATAGATATTTTTATACAACATAAAGTTAAACACTGTATAAATTATACAATGTTCTGGTAGGTTTGTGGCTATCTTTTCATTATCTATAGAAAAGAGAGAAGATAGAGGGAATGATTGTTCCCCTAGCTCTTAAAAATGAAAACAGAAGTGATATCACTTATAAAGATAAGGTGGGCAAAAGACAATGGGAAACATTTCATCTCATGTCAGCTGTAGTTCGAAATCAAGCAGGAGGATTGGGCATTTCAAACGTCTCTTGTCTCCTTGTTCCCCATATATTTTTGAAAAACAAAAAATCTTGATACCTGATGAAAGAAGATAATTCAGGTTGACTTCTTTATGTCTTTGCAATGCAATCCAAGTAAAATACATTGGATTAAATTAATTGCTATTTTTCTCTTTGTATTGTCTCCTACAGGAGTTTAGTCAGAAGCTGCAGTCTAAGCAGGCTGTTTTGACAGCTGTGACTGAAAAAGTAAGCAAACTGACCCAAGGACAGGACTCACTTGAACATAAGGAAGTGGGACGCCTCAGCAATCATTGGCTGGACCTTTGCCTTCAAACCAACAATGTAGTCCTACATAAAGAGGAAGATCATCAGAGGACCAAGGATTATCATGATCGCCTAAGCAGAGTAGAAGTCTTTTTGGAGAACTTTACACAGGAATGGGACCAACTAGCAAGGTAGGGGAAATTAGTATTTTTTTCATGGGTAAAGAAAATACATTTAAAACAATATTTTGATATAGCAAATTGGGAAGACAACTGCACAGAGCTGCTCTCTTAAGAACATTTGGAACTGCCTTGTATCATTCGAATTATTGTTTAGTCCAGTAATAGACAGAATCTCCCCAAGAACTTAAACACAGATCTTTGCCAGCACTGATACCTCAAGATCTCATAACTGGGGAAGAAAGAATTTGGACCTCAAAAGTAGAAAGCCTCCCTTTTGTTTCCAGTCTGCTCATCTGTGTAACCATTCTTATTTCTCCTTTTCATTTTTGTTTTATATTTCTCTATTTTGTTTTTAAAAAACCAACTAGTTCAGTGGTGGCAAACCTATGGCACACATGCTAAAGGGGACACTCAGAGCCCTCTCTGTGGGCACTCACACCATCACCCCAGCACAGAGTTCATCCCATGCCTCTGCCCAGTAGCCCAATGGGAGCGCTTCCTCCTTCCCCCACTACAGAGTTCAACCCGTCTCTCTGCCCAGTAGCCCAATGGGAGCGCTTCCTCACTCCCCCACCACAGAGTTCGCCCTGCCCCTCTGTTTGGGCACTCAGTCTCTAAAAGGTTCATCATCACCGAATTAGATAATAGTGTTTGTTTTTAAAACACACTTAAACAACTGTTTGACCATTATGAACATGAGAAAAGCAAGATGTGAACAAAGAAATAAATTGTTAACCAAACAAAGTATATATTTAGAAAGGAAAAAGTGAGACCTACAAAAGCGCTTATAGACATCCTGTGATCAGAATCCTGATAAGGTATAGTTCCTTATTATGGGAGCTCTGTAAACCATTTATGTTTTGAAACTTTTTTCAGATCTTAGGATTTAACACAAGAATCCTCAACAGAATCTGAGAAGAGGCACTCAAGGAAGCAGTGCTTCCTTGTGTTCCTACATCCACACCTTTCAAATATCTGGAAAAAGATAGGCAAATTGACATTTCTTTTTTCACTGAGAGTACTGGTGGTGTAAAGGTAAAGGCAAAGCTTTTCCTTGCTCAAAAGCAAATGAGCTTCAACACTAGTAAGTGCAGAGTGATGCACGTTGGGGCAAAAAACCCCAATTACATTTATAAACTGATGGGGTCTGAACTCTCTGCGACAAACCAGGAAAGGGACCTTGGTGTCCTGGTGGACAGCTCAATGAAGGTATCAACCCAGTGTGCCTCAGCAGTGAAAAAGCAAACTCAATGCTAGGGATCACTAGGAAGGGTATAGATAATAAGTCAGCAAGTGTCATTTTGCCTCTTTATAAATCTATGGTGAGGCCCCATCTGGAATACTGTGTACAGTTCTGGTCGCCCTACCTCCAGAAGGATATTATGGAGTTGGAAAAAGTGCAGAGGAGGGCAACCAAAAGGATTAGGGGACTGGAACACCTTCCTTACCATCTGAGGCTGCAACACTTGGGCCTCTTCACTCTTGAACAATGGCGTCTAAGAAGTGACCTGACTGAAGTTTATAAAATCATGCATGGTGTGGACAAAGTAGATAAGGAAAAACTGTTTCCCTATTGCATAACACTAGAACTAGGGGGCACTCCATGAAACTTTTGGGTGCTAGTTCTCAAACAAATAAGAGAAAGTACTTTTCCACCCAGAGGATCACTGGTCTATGGAACTCCCTGCCAGAAGAAGTCTTGACAGCTTCAAGAAAGGATTAGACAAGTTCATGGAGGACAAGGGTATCAATGGCTATAATTATGGATACCTAAGAACAACCTCCGGGTTGGAGAGATAGGCAGGATATTTCTCAATGCTATTTCCAGGGAATCCTAAGCAGGTGAAGGCATCTGCTTGGGAATAATACCCTGAAGCAAATGGTAAGCCGCTGTGTGAGACAGAATGCTGGACTGGATGGGCTGTGGCCTGTTCCAGCAAGGCTGTTCTTATGTTCTTATGAGTTGTGGCCAACAACAATGACAAACGACCTGATCCTGTGTTGATCATGATTAATTTCTTTGTTGTTGGGTTTATTTCCATTTCTTTAATAGATCAGATGCTGAAAGTACAGCTTCTCATCTTGAGGCTTTGAAAAAGCTAGCTTTGTCTCTTCAGGAGAGACGGTTTGCTCTTGAAGACTTAAAAGACAAGAAACAGAAAATAATAGAACACCTAAATCTGGATGACAGAGAACTAGTGAAAGAACAATCAGGACATTTTGAACATCGTTGGATCCAGCTAGAGGACCTCATCAAGAGAAAAATACAATTGTCTCTTACCACATTAGAGGAGCTGAGTATGGTACAGGCTAAACTTCAGGAATTAATGGTGTGGGCAGAAGAACAGCAGCCTAGCATCTCTGAAGCACTGAAACACAGTCCACCACCCGAGTTGGCTCAAAACATCCTCATGGATCATCTCACCCTTTGTAGTGAAGTGGAAGCCAAGCAGCTTGTTTTGAAAACACTTATCAAGGATGCAGATAGAGTAATGACTAACTTAGGTCTTAATGAAAGACATATGCTCCAGAAGTGTGTATCAGAGGCCCAGAATCATGTAGATTGCCTTAGTGAATTGGTTGGACAGAAGAGAAAACTTCTGAATAAGGCATTATCTGAAAGAACTCAGTTCTTTCTGGCAACCTTTCAGACAATTAATCAAATTCAGCAACATGAGAAAAAGATGTTTCATGAGCATATCTGTCTATTTCCAGAAGATGTGAATAAACAGATAAGAACTTGCAAGAGTTCACAAGCCAGCCTTAAGGGTTACCAGAGTGAAATCTCTGGACTTTGGTCTCAAGGGAGAGATCTAATGAAGGATGCAACAGAGCAGGAGAAGACTGAGGTGTTGGATAAATTGCAAGAGCTGCAGAACACATATGATGCTATTTTAGAAAAATGTGGCCAGCGTCTAGTGGCATTGGAAAAACACATGATTTCAAGGAAGTATTTCAAGGAAGATTTGGATAAAGTGTGCTACTGGGTAAAGCAATCTGATATTGTTTCATTTCCAGAGATCAGTTTAATGAACAGTGATGCTGAACTTTATACCCAGCTAACAAAATATCATCAGATTCTTGAGCAGTTCCCTGAATATGAAAATCTTCTGCTGAACCTGCAAAGGGATAGTCAAGAGATTTTACCATCACTTAATGAAATGGATCATTCCTATCTTGAAGAAAAACTTAGTGCCTTGCCTCAACAATTTAATACAATTATTGCCTTGGCTAAGGACAAATTCTGTAAAGTGCAAGAAGCAATTTTGGCCCGTAAAGAATATGCATCCTTAATTGAATTGACGACAAAGGCATTGTCTGAATTGGAAGATCAGTTTGTGAGTATGCATAAGATTCCTTCTACCATTTTAGCCAACGAAGTTTTATCACTCCAGCAGGAATACAAAAATATCCTAAGTGAAGTCATAAACCTTGGTGCAGCTGTAGATGAATTAAACCAAAAGAAAGAAGCATTTCGAAACACTGGGCAACCATGGTTACCAGAGGAGATGTTGCAGCTCACCAGCCTGTATCACAAACTAAAAAGGCAAATAGAACAGAAGATAAACCAGATAGAAGATCTGATAACAGCATTTCAAGAGTATGAGAACACATGTAAGCAGCTTGAAATGCAGCTAAATTCTGTAAAAGAAGAACAAGCAAAAGTGAATGAAGAAACTCTCCCAGCAGAAGAAAAGTTGAAAATGTATCACTCCCTAGCTGGCAGTTTACAAGATGCTGGAAACCTTCTGAAACACATCACTAAACACATTGAGACACTTTCTTCCCAGCTTGTTCCATCTGTATATGAAGAAGCAAGTAATCAGGTACGAACATGGCAAGAGATGCTCAAGGTGTTACATGCTGCCATTGGTGACACTGTGACTGAATGTGAAAACAGGCTGATACAAAGCATAGACTTCCAAACAGAAATCTGCCGCTCACTTGACTGGCTGAGGCATATTAAGGAAGAATTGAACGACCCCCTGAATGTTGATTTAAAACTGAGCAATATTCAAGAAGAGATGCGTAAAGTTCAGATCCAGCAGGAAGAAGTCCAGTCCAGCTTAAGAATAATGAGAGCACTGAGCAATAAAGAAAAGGAGAAGTACTTGAAGGCCAAAGAGTTGATACCTGATGACTTAGAAAACAGCCTGGCTGAGCTCTCTAAACTTGACAGTGAAGTCCAAGAAGCAATACGTATGAGGCAGGTCAGTATATTTTGCAGTTTTCTCCCATTTTTATTACGTCAACCTTAAAATAAATGTAGTTGAAGCTTAATCTTAGATTGACATATGTTGTCTGACAAACTTAACTAACCAAAGACGTTATATTGGAAGCACAATGGTTGCTGTAACCTGAAAAGCATATGAATTTACATATATATATATATATATATATATATATATATATATATATATATATATATATATATATATATATATATATATATATATATATATATATATATATATATATATATATATATATAAATGAATACTCTAGTTCTAGACCAGTGGTTCCTAATGTGGGGCCCATGCCCCACATGAGGACTTCAATTCCCAGAAGCCTACATCAGTACATTCACTGCTTTGGGGAATTGACAAGTTTGGGAAACACACACACACACACACACACACACACACACACACACACACACACACACACACACATATATATATAATTCTCATTTTCTGATTTTCTCATGATACAAATACCTAAAACACTCAAGTGTGCTAACCCTATGTCCTTGAATCAACCAGTTGTCTTCCATTAACTTATTTATTCTGCCAAAAAACTCATTACTTCCAGTACTGGTTTGTCTCCTTCATTTTTCCCCCAATGTGTGTTGCAGAAATGGCTTCCAAGTATCCCAAAATCTATTTTGCTTCAAAATCCCGTTCTTTATATTTAAATCCTATGTAAATTTTTTATTAAGTGCCATATCCCAAACATCAGTATACCATTTACTCAAATCTAAATTCAAACTACCTTTCCAGTTTCCTTTTCCTCAAGAGCCGTGTTTCCCAACCTTTGGTTTTGGGACTTCAATTCCCATATCTATCTATCTATCTGTCTGTCTGTCTGTCTATCTATCTATCTATCTATCTATCTATCTATCTATCTATCTATCTATCTATCTATCTATCTATAAGTACAAAATTACATAACCATGATAAAAAAGAATAATATATTAAAAACAAATTAGTAATTTCAATGCGTACAATCTCTTAACCATTCAACTTGTGTGTGTGTGTGTGTGTGTGTGTGTGTGTGTGTGTGTGTGTACACAAGTTGAATGGTTAAGAGATTGGATGCATTGAAATGACTAATTTGTTTTTAATATATTATTCTTTTTTATCATGGTTATGTAATTATGTACTTTTTCCTATTATTTTTCTGTTAAAAACTTAATAAAATTTATAACAAAAAAGAAATGGAAATTCATAAATAGACATACTTCAGTCTGCAATATAAGGAAAAAAATTATGTACAATATGAGAACACTCTGATGGTACACCAGAGCAATTCCATTGGTTTGACAGGGCAGCAGAGCATGAGGAATGATGATTGGTGCTACTCCCTTCCACAGCTGGAGGTTTTTTTTATCAGTATTGCCTCTCTTTTCACCCTCCCTCAATATGCCCCCACTACTCAGTGGCTAACTGCCTTTCTCCAGGAAGAGTTGTACCCAAAGGGACAATATACACCCTCTTATTATACATGAGTCGTGGGCTGCAGTGGCTCAAGTGGCTAAGATGCTGACGGAGGTGGGAGATCAGCAGTTCGATTCCTGAGTACTGCAGGATGGAATGAGCTCCTGTGTTTGTCTCAGCTCCTGCCAACCTAGCAGTTCGAAAGCAAGAAATTGCAAGTAGATAAATAGGGACCATTTCGGTGGGAAGGTAAACAGTACTCTGTGCGCTCCAGTGTCTAGTTATGCCTGCCACACATGACCACGGAAGCATCTGCAGAAGCAGACAGCACTGGCTCTTCGGCTTTGAAACAGAGATGAGCACTGAACCGTAGAGTCAGATACGACTAGCTTTCGAGCAAGGGAACCGTACTCTGCTGTACCCACTCCTGTCTTCCCCTCCCCTTGCTCTAGAAATGCACAGCCACCAGATCTCCCATCTGCTTTAGCTTCACTCACTTGCTTCGCTTTATGCTAGTAACTGCCTGCCCTCTGTGAAACAGCAGCAGTTGCAGAGTGTGGCCAGTGCTGCTTTCAAAGGGAAGGAGAACCAGGAGAGGGCAGGAACAAAGCATTGTTTCAATGTGGGAGGAAGGTAACAAAATGCAGGGAATGAAGGGGAAGTAAGACAACATGGGATGGTGGATCCTTTTCATCTTGACTCATGTATTAGGTAAAGTAAAGGTTTCCCTTGCTCAGAAGCCAGTTGTATCTGACTCGGGTTCAGTGCTCATCTCTGTTTCAAAGCCGAAGAGCCAGCGCTGTCTGCTTCTGCAGACATTTCCGTGGTCATGTGGCAGGCATAACTAGACACCGGAGCACACAGAGCGCTGTTTACCTTTCCTCCGAAATGGTCCCTATTTATCTACTTGCAATTTCTTGCTTTCGAACTGCTAGGTTGGCAGGAGTTGGGACAAAGACGGGAGCTCATTCCGTCCTGCACTACTTGGGAATCAAACTGCTGATCTCCTGCCTTCCAGTCAGCGTCTTAGCCAGTTGAGCCACTGCAGCCCACGACTCATGTATTAAGAGGGTGTATATTGTCCCTTTGGGTACAACTCTTCCTGGTGAAAGGCAGTTGTGCACTTGTGTGATTGGTACTATGTGCTTGAGAGCATTTATCCCAAGCATTTGAAGTTACTTGGATCCTGGGTACACACCTTCAAAACCTCCTTTTTATTATGATTTTCTGTATACTATGAATATCCTTTTGCTTAGTTATCAGAAGCTATTGAAATGCCATGAAGATAGATAGATAGATAGATAGATAGATAGATAGATAGATAGATAGATAGATAGATAGATAGATAGAGTAGATAGATAGAGTAGATAGATAGAGTAGATAGAATCCTTTATTGGCCAAGTGTGCTAACACACCAGGATTTTGTCTTTGGTACATATGCCCCCCCCCTCCCGATCAATAATGCAATAAAATCATACAATTTAGTTATTTAGCAAGTTGATGGCATTTGGAAAGAAACTGTCCTTGTATCTGGTTGTTCTGGTATGTAATGCTTTGAAGCGTCGTTTTGACGGTAAAAGCTGGAGCAGGTTATTACCGGAATGAGTGGAGTCTTTCTATATTTTCTCTGCTCTCTTTTTGGCTCGTGTAATATATAGATCTTCAGTAGAAGGTAGAATAACAGCAATAAATTTTTTTTGCAGTCCTAATTACTCGTTGGAGTCTGTGTTTGTCTTGTTTAGATGCTGAACCAAACCAGACAATTATAAAGGTGCAGATGATAGACTCTATAATCCCTCTGTAAAATTGAATCAGCAGCTCTTTAGCCAACTGAAGCTTCCTGAGTTGACGCAGAAAAAACAGTCTCTGTTGCACTTTCTTGTGAACTATATGTGTAGGCGCAGAAATCTCAATTAATAATAATGATAAGCTGGGCAGATGAAGAACCCTGGTGGGGCAGTTGTTAAATTGTTGAACTGAAGTCCAAAACTGCTGATTTTGTGAGTTCAATTCTGGCAGGGATTAAAGGTTGACTCAGCTTTCCATCCTTCAAAGGTCGGTAAAATGAGTAGCCAGCATGTTGGTGGCAAAAAAATGCTAATTGCCTTGTGAACTGTCCAGAGAGTGTTCTAAGTACAATGGGGCAGTATATAAGTGTAATTAAGCATAAGGGGACATGGAGGCTTACTGTTTAAGATGCTAAACTTGATGACCGAAAGGTTGGCAGGTCAGCAGGTCAAGACAGAGTGAGCGCTCGCCATTTGCCCCAGGCTCCTGGCAACCTTGCAGTCCAAAAGCAAGAAATTGCAAGTAGTTAAATAGATACTGCTTTGGCCAGACAGGTAACAGTGTTCTGTGTGCTCTGGCGTCTAGTCATGCCTGCCACATGACTAAGGAAACATATGCAGATGCAGTCAGAACTGGCACTTTGGCTGAACATGGAGATGAGCACTGCCCCCTAGAGTCAGACATGACTGGCTTTTGAGCAAGGGAGACCTTTGTCTTTACCTAACAGAACTTAAATTACAAAAGAATGACTCATTGTTTATACTAGCAAACTTAATTATCAACATCAGAAATCAAACCTGACAGCTGCCAGTATATCGCTAATTTTCTGTGTTAAAATACATTGTGTATATTGGCGAGTCTGTATGTTGTTTCACCATTCATTTGCCTACAGGGAAAACTGGATGAATTGTATAGTCTATGCCAAAAGTACTACCATGTTACTCAGACGAGTAGTGACTGGCTTGAAGATGCCCAGGAATTGCTACAGCTAGCACAAAATGGCATTGATACAGAAAACGCAGAGGAAGACCTAATGCACCACATAGAATTTTTCAGCACTGAAAAACAATTTCAACTGAATTTGGAAGAATTAAAGTCACTTGTATCTGACATAGAGCCATTTGTTCAAGCCACAGAAAAAGAGGAACTGACACGGAGCATGAAGGGTTTGGAAGAGAAGGGTAGGGAATCGCAGCAAGAAGCACAGTCCCAGAAACAATTATTACAAAGGTATTTTTTTTTTAGTTCTTGAAAAGTTAAATTAGACAAGCAGTCTGATTCAAAATGGACCCAAAGTATATGGGCCTGTTTTCCTTCACTTACCAGGGTGTCACTGCTGTTGTCATTATTGGTTACATGGGATCACCACGTTCTATTATATATTAATAGCATGCATTTTCCCTACCATCTCCACATACAGTCCCTGCCCACCCCAGGTATTTTTTCTAAGCCTTAAACCAACCTGAATTTCTTTTTAAACGTTTTCTACCCACCACCCACCACTCCTAAAACAAAATACAAACTGTACATGCCGCTTATCTGGTAAGTTCCAAACCTTGAGGAACCTTTGGGAAATTGTAAAGAAGTATTTCCCCTGGTGTGTTCTGTAGACTTACAGTGTTCGGCCAGAAGCATGTATGGCTTCTGTTTTGGTTTGAATATGAAAGAGCAAAAAGAAAGTAATAACAGTAAACTGGAAGGTCATGGCGGTACCACAAACTAAGAACATCTCTGTTCACATTCTTTTAAGAAGGAATGTCGGGGTGGGGGGCATTGTTATGGGGAAATGAAACTACATCGGCAGCCAATGAATTCTTTAAAATATTAGAAGTAACGTGATTTGGCTGGAACATCTTGGAGTTCAATATACAGTAGACCCTCGCATAACGACGTTAGTTGGTTCCTCAAATAGCATTGCTAAGCGATTTTTGTTGTTATGCGGGTTTCTATGGAGTTCCCCCCCTAACGACGTTTTGTCCGGATAATGACGGTTATTTTAGTGTTGTTGTCTGGACAATGACACTAAAAACGTTATGTGGGGGAACACGGGGTGCATAGCGATGCGTTGTTAAGCGAAAATGATGCTATCCGAACGTGTTGTTATGTGAGGGTTGACTGTATTGGGATATTTTCTAGCAGTAACATAATACTGTTTATGATTATGAGATATATAGGGTGTTTTGTGGTTTATTAATATATGAGGGGTTTTTTGGCGTTCTTATTTTTCAAGATGTGCTACCCAATGGCAAGAATATGAGATAGCAAGGCAGCAAGTCATTGATTTAATGAATGGTTCTGAGAAGAAATTGTCTGAATTTTCTGTCGCTAAAGCTACTTCCAAACTTGAAGAAGAAGAAAAATTAACATCACATAAGGTAAAGCTGGGAAACGCCAGAAGATGTTATTTTCTCCTATGAAAACATGGACTGTTCATATTTTTTCCCCTGTGAAGAATAAATTTAAAATTCTTTTAGATAATAAAAGAGCAGAAATAAGCAAACTTCAGGGAGTAATTTCATAATAACTCATAATCACATATATTCTCACTTTAATTAAAAGGATTTTTATACATTATGGAAATGAAAGAAAACTCAGAAAATGAAAATCTTATAAAATAAATCTTATAAAAATAAGATAAATGTTTCAATAAATAATTTTAAATGAAAACCAGTAAAAATAAAGATATAATCTGAATATCAGAATCATTCCTCCCCTTCTACTCCTCAGTTTTTGCCTGTCATTTTGCAAACTAGCTAACAGGCTATTTAAAAACCAAGTCTAGATTTTACCATTTAATTTTTTTTTATTTTTTTATCTATTTTCGTGACAAAAACAATCAACCATTAAGCCCTTCAGTGACACAGAAATAAACCATATATATAAAGGATAGCATTTGGTATCACAGTGTTAATAGCACTTAAAGATGAAGGGGAACAGATTTGTTTGTTTGTTTCCCACCCATTTGGTAGAAGCACCATTCTAGGTGTTTATATTATTTACTATGGAGAATAGAAACCATGCAGACTGTGTTCTTGACAACAACCATATAATATAGCATGTGAACTGGGCCTTACCTTAGGGCAGTGATGGGCAGTCTTGGCCCTCCAGCTGTTCTTGGACTTCAATTCCCAGAAGCCCAAGTCAACACACCAGCTGGTCAGGGTTTCTGGGAATTGAAGATCAAGAACAGCTGGAGGGCCAAGACTGCCCATCACTGCCTTAGGGTCAGACTATTTGGGGAAATGCATATTCTTCTACTTAATTATTTTTTCTCTCCTACAATAGGATTATCTCAGAGATATGTGTCTTGACAATCAGATTTACATGTTAAAGCAACTGAGAGTCAAACAGACAATCTTTACTTTCTATTAACATTATCATGAATCAAAACATGCTAAATACAAGAAGATATGCTGTTTAGGAAAATAATAAGCTATAACAAAGAAATATCTTTCAAGACCTGATGAAACATTTCAGAAATTGTGCTAAGCATTGTGTTTGACTCTCAGCTGTACATCTTTCAAAGCCAGCTTTTTGCAGCTGATTCAGCAAGTCATTGCAGGCGCACCCCCCCAAATAAAGACACAGACACTGGTATTGGATTTAAAACATTGGGCCACTTTTATTGAATAATGCCCTAGTCTGAATTATAACTTTAATTAGTGTTTCATCCAATTGTAAAATATTTAAGGCAAGCAGGCCACAGTAGCACTGGTAAGGTCCCACCCAGAATTGCCAATGACAATTGGCTATCATGTATCAACTTGTATCAATTTGTTTGTTGACACAAACAAATTGTTGACCAAAGTCAATATGCTATCTGTTGACCCCACCCTCTGACGTGTAGCTCCTAGCATCACCCCGTTCATGGTTCGCCCTTGACCGGCCAAGCCTGTTTCCCCTGTACCTATCCTCGTGTTGGCCAATCAATTGCGAACCTGCCGGATACCTATGGGTCATCAAGTTTACCTTACCAGTGCTACCTGCCACACTGGGAGGTGTCCATGATGACTCACCACCACCACCCCCGACCGTCAATTCGGTCACCAGGCCCGCTTGCATGTCATCCAAAAAGAGTTCCAAACCTCTTACTGACAGGTGAACCCCATCTCCAGAATACAGGCTGTAGTCCTGTAACCCTATCCCCGGATGCCGAATGGCTGTTCCCAAACCATTCTCAGTAAGGAACCGAGCAACATCCCTGTTCACTGACCGCTGGGCACAGTCCAAACCACGAGGATCAAGTCCTCCCCTATAGTGGTGTCTCAGTATGATGTCTGACCATAGCAACCACGTGTACGGCCATAAGTGATGGAGAACTGCCAGGTCACTGCGCACGGATGTCTTTAATGCGAGGCCGGGGATCTGTGCAAGATCGTTGCCTCCGAGGTGCATAATTAAAATATCTGGAGTTCCGGCGTCCCTAATGGACATCAGGAATGGTAACAGTTCCCGCCACCTCATACCACTGCATACGTAGCCCGGAATGGGGTCCCCATTCCAACGAAGCCGCATACTGTGCCACCCAGTGCATATAACTGTGGCCCACCAGCCAGACTGCCACCGGTGTGCGTAAACACACAAGGTCTGCAAGAAAAGAAAAGAAAGTGAGGGCAGGGAAGGCACTTATGCGGTGAGAGGACAAACATACAGAGAGAAACGCACAGATCCCCACCTGCCCACCCGACGTATGTCAGCCTCTGAGTACCCGAATGCAGCCGCCGTTGATGCAGCGCCTATCCGAAATGAGTGGGTACCGTAACGAGCCCCAGGGACCCCCAAACTGCGAAGTGCCATCCCGGTAACCCTCCAGAATTGGAATTTGGTAAGTGGGGACCCATCCTGGTGGCAAAACAGGCCAGGGCGTGAACCACGCGCTGCCACAAATGCATGTAGGGCACCAACCGGACAGATATCAGCAATGTACATCGTAGAAGCATCACGCTACTACCCTTCCCTAGCTGATCGCCCTTTGAGGAGCGAATCCTCAACTGAGCCCACTCCTGGTTGAGAGAAACATCCTCCAGTTCCAGTGCCCTACGGGACACGTTCCTTTTGGAAAGTGGGACTAGCTCACTGATTCTAAGAGCCCCAATGAAAGCCACGGTGGTAGCTGCATGGAAAAGAGACTTTTTGTACCAATCATAGCAAAGGCTATGCCAACCTCTGGCAAGGCTTGCCAGCAGAAAAGGGGAAACAGGCTGACGTGTGTCCGGACAGTGGCCACGTTCACGTGTCCACCTCTCCAAGACATGGCGTATTCGGAAGTCACCCATGTGATCAGCATAACCCCGTGCCTTAGCCATAAATGCCAAAGCAGAAAGCCTGGTGGCAATGGTGCGTGGGGCTAAACCTTGACCATGAAGGTGCACCATATACTGCAAAACATGTTCAACCGGGATCGGCCACATGTCAGGCAGTTGCACCTTCCTACAGAAAGCCCTAAATTGAAGGAACATGTGCTGATACGCCTTTCCGCATGCGCGGGGCCAAAGACATGCCGATCGCCCGGTTCACTTCTCCTCGCCAAAGGTCCACAACTCACTCGGAAGTGGAGAGGGAAGTTCCTCTGCATCTGGCGCCAAGGCACGGAACCGGGAGATCTGCAGGCGGGATAAAGCATCAGCAATATCATTGTTAATGCCTGGCACATGTCTAGCCCTGAAGAGCACACTAAGGTGCAGGGACCTGAAGACAAACTGTCTAACCAAGGCCATAACCCTGGGGGACCTAGATTTTTGGGCGTTGACAATATGCACCACAGCAGCATTGTTGCACCAAAAGTGAACTACGGAATTAGCCTACATGTCCCCCCAGAGCATAAGCGCACCTAAATGTGGAAAAAACTCAAGGAATGTGAGATCACGTAGGCGCACAGTACCTTGCCATTCCTGAGGCCACCTCCCATAGGCCCACCTACCATTAAAATAAATCCCATAGCCAAGGGAACCTGAGGCATCCGACTGTACTTAAAAGTGGGGGGTGGCAATTTGCTCGGCCCACCAAAAGAAAATCCCATTGAAGCCCTGCAGGAACGTGAGCCAGACCGATAGGTCGGCTCACAAACCCCTCGTAAGTCGGACCCTGTGGTGCTTTTTGGAGAGACCCACCATAGCATCACAAAGATGCCTGGCAAAAGCCCTACCCGAGGTTACCACCCTACAGGCAAAGTTGAGGTGCCCGTGGAGCACCTGCAACTCGTGGAGAGACACCTTATGTTTGGCTAGCATAGCCAAAATCGCGTCTGAGATCCGGGTCACCTTCTCTGTTGGCAACCTGGATGTTTGTGCGACAGTGTCAATGTCTATGCCTAGAAAGGTGAGGGTGGTGGCTGGGCCTTCAGTCTTTTCAGGGGCAAGGGGAACACCAAGTTCCGCCATAAGCCCCTGAAATGTGGCAAGCAGCTGTCCACATGTGCCCGAGTCGCGTTCACCCCCGAACAAAAATTATCGAGATAGTGTGCCATGGCCCGAGATCCCGACCTTTGAACGAAAGCCCAATGAAGAAAGGTGCTAAAGCGTTCAAAGGCCGAGCACGAAATGGAGCAGCCAAAGGGCATAGCTTTGTCTACATAAAACTTGCCCTGAAAAAAAAAACCTAAAAGCTGAAAGTCATCAGGGTGCACTGGCAACAATCGGAATGCAGATTTAATGTCACATTTCGCCAGTAGCGCCCCGCCACCACATGAGCGGATCATCTGCAAGGCTTGGTCAAAGGACATATACTGGACCGAGCAAAGGTCATCGGGTATAGCGTCATTAACCGAGGAGTCTGCAGGGTAGGAGAGATGGTGAATCAAGCGAAATTCACCTGAGGATTTTTTTAGGCACTAAGCCGAGAGGGGAGACTTTTAAATTTGAGTATGGGGGGCTATCAAATGGGCCAGCAACCCTACCCTCCCTCACTTCTTTGGCTATCTTTTCTGCAGCAATGTCCTCCTTACCCCTGAGGAGCCACAATTGCTGGCACTTCATTTCAGGGTGAAGGGCGGCTCTCATTCTGAATTCCTCGTCATAGGATAACCATGACGGGCCAGGGAAATCCATGACAGCATGGTCAATGTTGTCCAAGTACTGCACCATCGGGATAGCCAAATCAGGATGAGCCCTGAGATAGCCATATAGATCAAGTAGGCTGGTAGCCAGTTAGCCCACGTACAAGGGGGCTTGCGATGACGGGACAATTCCTTGTCCCTGTCGTCTTGCCCCTCCCTTTCCTCCTTGGTTGGTTCCCGGTTAAGGAGGGTGAAGATGTCAATGTACTCCCCCCGCCATATCTTCTCCCTGGTGGCTTGAGACAAGTGGTCACCCAGGGGAAGCGAGTAGCCGGCTGTTGGCATGGCCTGAGTCGGCGCGGAGCGAAGCGAGGGAGTGGAGAAAGGGCCATATGGCCCAAAAGACAATGGCGCTAGTACGGACAGGGCAGACATCCCTGGCAATCCCTGTGAATAGGGAGCACCCCAAGTGGCAAGAGGGGGTGGGGCAGTAGGCTGCAACGCCGTAGTAGCCTGCTGAGGCCAGGGCCACTGCACCCCCATGGTAGTACGTGGTAGTGTGAATGGTGTGCTAATTTGACCACCATACTCACATGGTGCACCCCTCTGGGCCGCCCCCACCGGGGGTTCCAGCTTCTGGGGGGCATCGGAGCTCGGGATAGAAGTCAAGCCCTGAGCCGTCGGAGGTCCAGGCCAGGTCGCACTGGGCACCAGTGGAAGGCCCCGCCGGGGCGGCCGCACGGGGAGCTGCGGAGCACCAACAGGTGTGGGCCTGATGGCCTCGAGTAGCTCGACCTGGCTAAGGGCCTGCTGCGGAGCATCAGCAGGCAAGGGGAAGCGGCCAGATGTGGCCCTGCCCCAGGGTCCTGAGTTGGTGAAGCAATCCCCATAGAGGCTTCTAAGGTTGCAATGCATGCCAGAAGCGAAGAATCGCTCATGTCTGGCCCCCTGAAATAATGTGGGCCGGATGCAACAGATGGCCCCATGGGCGGTCTGTATCCTGGAAGGGGCCATGGGCTTTGCCCAAGCCCAGGTCCACCCGCAGGCAGCTGGGCGGGGCCACGTGCCATCCCATGGCCGCAGTAGGGCCAAGCCAAATAATCTGGCCCATGGGGTGGAGGGGCAAGGGTGGGGCGCGATCCTACACCGGTCCACATTGGGCCACCCTGCCCCATGCTGGGTCCCAGTGATGATCCTGGGCCCATGCTGGGTGCTCCAAGTTCCATGGGACTTGGAGCCCCCGGGGGGCCAGGCCGCGCAGCCCCCGCCCGAGTCCTCCGACTGGGCAAGTGCCTGACTGCCCTCATTGGTGTCAGTGGGGGAAAGAACCCCGGTGCCGATCCTCCCTAGAGCTCCCGCTCGAGCCCTTCGGCCCGAGGGGATGCCAGGGTGAACAGGGGGGGGGTCGGGTGAGCTTGTCTCCTCGCGCGAGGCCAAGCGGCTGCTGTGCTCTTCCTTTTGGGTGGCATGGCCACCCAGTGAATGGTGGTGTCCCGAGGGGGACACAGAAGCAGAGCGGGGAAGCGGATTCCCCCCCTCCATCGGTTGCTTGCTCTCACAACCTCTTGATTGTAGGGGCAAAGGAGGCAGCGAAAAAGAGTGGCGGAGCAAACTTCTCCGCTCCGTCGCTCTGACAAAATGGTGGCGGGCCGCCTCGTGGCCACCCCTTTTATGTAGGGGTGGCCACGCCCCCTGAATACCCGGATGTCTGCGTCCGGGGGTGTGGGGCCCCGCAAAGAGCGTGGCAGCCATATTGGCGCCGCGCTTCCCTTCTTCTCAAACAGAAGGCAACTGGATGCTCTCAAGCAACATTAAGTCAGAAAAAGTCCTTCAGGTGATGCTGCCCAAACTATTAGATTCTGAGAGGGAGTTTGACACATGTGAAGCGTTCAAGGAGTGCTTTACCACTGCTGCTCCCTGGTGCATTTTCATGGCTGTGAGGAGAATTTGAACCAAGGCTTTCTGAGTTTTGGTCTGAAATTTTATCCATTCCACCATGTTGGTTCTCATGTTGGTTAGTTGCACTGCTAAAATTGTGATGATGTAAATCACAGCGGCAAATGGCTGCTAGTAAACAAGTTTCCACTTGTATTCCTTGTTGTGTACCATGACTGGTGCTAAATGAACAGAACAAGAAGCAAGTAAGTTAACGATCTGTAATTTACAACTGCAGTTTGTGCCATTGGACATCTGCAGGTCTCTCTAACCAATACGATTCTAGCCACAATTTACTAGGAAACCAAAACAACATCCATTTTCAAGCAGTAGAATTTTTACTATATGTCATAGAAATTTGCTATATAAAGAAAACACGTTTTCTCTTGCTTTCTCAGTCACTGGTGTCTGTGGTAAATTCTTTTCATGATGAGATTACATCACTAGAGGAAAAGGCACGCCAGCTGGAGAAAATAGGCAATGATGCCAGCAAGGCAACCATAAACAGGTCCATGACAACAGTCTGGCAGCGGTGGACAAAGCTCCGAAGTGTTGCTCAAGACCAAGAGGGAGTTTTGGAAGATTCAATGAAGAAATGGAATGCACTTAATGAAAAGGTATAAGGCTCCAGCTTATCCACTGTTAGTATTGTTTGTCATTGTATTAAGGCATTCTTTGCATGTATATTTTGCTTCTTCTTTTACCCCATTGGGTGTCGAGGGAACATGGATGCAAGATAGACATTGCGGCATTACACATTTGCTACATCCATTTACTAACAATTTGAAATTCAAAAGGGTAAAGCTCACAACTAATCCGAATAGCAGGTGTTACCAGTTGTAAAAAAACACATTGATTTGTATACTTATTTGTTATGCTAATCATTCTGTACCTGATGTGTAGAAATGATGCCATGAATCCTCACGCTTCTGTCTTGCAAAGTGGACTTGATCCATGAAAGCTAACATTAAAATACAGCAGTTAGTCATATAAGTGCCACATTTTTTTTGTCTTTTTGTTTTGTTTACTCTCTGATATGCTTGAAACATAGACTAACGTGGCTACCATTTTAAAATGTTAATACAAAGCCACTGCTGCAGTTAACTCCAATATTACACTGCAGAGTTTTAGCAAAACATTTATTTGGAAGAAAGGGATGTAAAAGCCCTTGAACAATTTTAATTGTTTTATATTCTATTCTATTTTCCCCATCTTTTGTTGTTAGCCACCCTGAGTGGTGTTTCCCACCAGAAGGGTGGGATATATAAATACACAAACAGACAAATAAACAAACAAATAAACAAATAAATTAAGTCTACGTAAGCATGAATAAGATTACCTGCACATCTAATAATTACACTTGAAGCATGCTAGTTTAAAATAATTCATTATACACTTGCAGAATAGGTTAGGAAGCATTGGGGTGCTATGTTACTTAGATAGTGTAGAATTAAACCATTCATCCATTAGAAATCATAAGACTAATTCAGTGAACAATCTACTTATTATAACCTAATTCTTATGATTTCAAGATGTGCAAGTGTGCATAAGAAGTTACTACAGACCTTAATAAAACAATCCTTATCTTGAAATCTTATTGTTAGGTGTTAAATTGCCTGAGCCATAGATTGCAATATATGGTGACACTATTCCATCCTACGGTTTTGTCTGTGATTCTGGATACTTTTTTCTTACCTAATTTGAGTCACAATTTTAGACTCAGACAAATGAAGCAGATTCTGAACACTTTTACTTGTAAATAAATAAGTCCAATTGATTCAGGCATTTCTTCTTTTATACCTATGCACCATTTTAGTTTATATAAAGTGAAAGCAGGCTGTGTTTTCTTCAAACTAAAATGCTAAATACTAAATGGTATTCTGCCATTTGAAATTCTAAATGCTAAGTAATACAAATTTCTAAATGCTAAGTAATACAAATACTCTTATGATGTTTTGTGCATTATATTTTTAGACACATTTCTAACATAAATGTGATATGCATTTAAAAGAATACAAAACTAATTGGAACAAATGTACATGTATTCAAATTTATTGCTGAACAATATGTGGAATGTTTGCATTTCAGATTTTAACAGATATCCCTAGGCATATAAAAATATGTGTTTTGCCAAGTTTAAGAAAACAAGTCATAAAGGTTTTTGAATTCTCATCTTTAGATGCAAAAGGCAACAGATACTCTTGATCAGTTGCAAGATCGCTTACCAGACACCTCCGTAGAAAAGGCGTCTAAGAATGAACTTCTGGATCTTCTGGATTATCACAGTAATTTCATTCTGGAACTGGAACAGCAACTTTCCTGTTTGCGTCTTCTCAAGCAGCATGCTTTTAGCATGCTCCGGGATATAGAAGTGTCATCTGGAACCCAAGATCAAATGCCCATCATGCAAGAAATCAAGGCAATGCAAGACAGATGTCACAAGTAAGAACAGAAAGCTTCAAGTAAATATATTAAAGTTGGATCAGGAATGTGCCTCCCATTAGTAGAAGGGCCTTTATGTTCACAGGAAACTTCCAATTAAGGAAAAGGGACTTTACTGGTGAAATGAAGGTGATAGTGGATTTCGTCATCCCCTCCTTTGTATTATCTATGTCCCCAAAGTAGTGGAAGTAGTGCTTGGAAGGGACAGGAGAAATCAGCAGATATCATTTTCTTTCCCCTTTTCAGCAGCAGGAGGATTCCAAGTTGAAATCTCCCACTGGCTGAAAAAGGCTGAATCCAGTATAATGGCCATAAGCCCTTATCTGTGAATATATTAAGAATTTACTGTTGCTGAGGGCTGCATACAATAGGGGAATACAGATGGGGAAATTGGATGTAGTTGATACTCTCACTAAGTAATTATTGTATCCTGAATGATATGTGATTTATATGTAAAATTCAATTACTGTTACACCATTTTTACTATCACACTCTTCCGATTGTTCTGTAAAATAGAAAAAAATGTTATTAGCTTTCTCAAAGGTTTTATTACTGTACGGTAAAATGTATGAAATACTCTGAAATTGTATTTTCAAAACTATATGTGTTCATTAAGTATGCAGCAAAAGGTTAAAAGAAGTGCAAAGGTGGTTAGACAAGAACTGAAGGAGCGTGAGGAAGTTGAAAGAAAAATTAATAAAGTCAAGTCTTGGATTCAGGAAACCAAAGAATATTTAATAAACCCTACAACAGAAGTAGATATTCAGCTTGAGGAACTACAGGTATGTCAAACATATAGTATGATTGTTGAGTGTTGACTCTGCACTTGAGGTGCCCATTGAAAATCAGAATGTATCATAAAAACATATCCCAGAATTATCTGTGACAAATTGCACTCCAGATAGTCAATTTTAAAAATCTAGTGTAAAGAAGTGTTTTTCTTTTAAATAGAAAGTTTGAATTGCACTTAATTTGTCAATTCCCATGTTGTTGTTTAGGGAATTCCATTGCTTAAGGGCAGTGGGGGGCGAGCAGAAGTGCTGTCCCGGGCCCGGAGTTGACAGGGGCCTGCCGCCCAGGCCCTGCTGCCACCAGCCACTTGAGCCACCACAGTCCGTCAAAGAAAGGAAGGCCCTCAGAGGCTGAGCGCTCCCTCAGGCGGAGGCCCAAGCTGGGCCACCCTGTGTGTTCTGAGGTGCTACCACCGTGAGGGAGCACCTAACGTGACAGGCCCCCGCCTGAGGAGAAAGATAAAGGTGGTGCCCAAGAAAGTTAGGAAAAGGGACACCCAGAGGGACAGGGAGTGGAGCCTGGCCTTGCCGTCCCTCCTTTCCTCAGCACCACCACAGTCATCTTCCCTTTCCTTCCCTCCTCTTCCCACTCCCCATCGGCCAGGCCTCACCTCTCTCCTCTGCCTTCCCCTCGTAGGGACGGACTGGCGGCCCTTTTGGGGTGTCTCCTCCCTCCCTCGCCACTGCAGGGGAAGGAGAAGGCGGTGAGACCCCCTGCCCAGCGAAATCCACACCCCTGCACCAAACCCCCTGGAATTCACCACACCTAGAATGGGTGACAGCTGCAGGTGCATTTACAGCCGCGTTCTGTGCATGCATGTTTTACTTCCACTTCCAGTTGGAGGAACCACATGACTGGTCTGCTAAACCATGTGACCAGCCCACAGCCCGAAAAGTTTGGGCACCCTCACTGCATTTATTCCTATCTTGGATAATATTTCATATCAAAATAATTTTAAAAAACATTGCTAGGTAGAGAACATATTTTATTTTAAATTTTGATAGGTAGACTGGCACATTGTTGACACACTGTTTTGTAATCATATAAAAATCTAGACTAAGCAATGCAAAATTCTAAAATGTACAGATTTTCTATATGGAACTCTAAAATGTAGTTTTTCCTATGTATGTCATTAAATATCTTTTGTATTTCAATTAGGCCCTCATGAATGAATCATCTGCTCACCGTCAGGCTGTTGAAAAAATTGCTGAACAACAGCAGAATAAATATTTAGGGCTATATACCATTTTGCCTTCAGAGATTTCTCTTCAGTTAGCAGAAGTAGGATTGGCACTTGTAAATATACATGAACAGGTAAGATCCACTTAAAATTAACAATGTATATTCCATCACAATAGCCAGCTTAGTTTGTAGACTCAAATGGCTGCGAGAACAGTCATCTCCATTCACACAGCACATGAGCACAATCTACCCTTTGCTCTCACGAACGTGGCTCTGATGTGTGATGGGATCATTGTAGTGTTTAGTAAATCTCTCTTCTCCAGAGGGCCCCCAGGGTGGGCTTGGCCCACCCTGAGTTAGCAGTTTGCCCACCCTGGCAAGGGGTGATTTCCCATAGGAATGCATTGAAAAGAGTCTTGCCCACCCTGAAAAAATATTCACCCACCCACATCTAGAATCCTGGCTATGGCCCTGCTCTTCTCTCTATCAGCCTGGCTACCTCTTTATCATCTAGTACAAGAAAGTGTCTATCCACAAATTCCATGTATTACATCTAATAATAAACATGTACCATCAAGCCAATTTAAACTTAACAGTGACCCCTTTTAGGATTTTCTAGGTAAACTAAGAAGTGGTTTACCATTCTTTTCTCCTGGGAGCATCTTGGGACTCTGCAGCTTTCCACAGCAACATAGGCTGGTTTTTCTCTCAGGAGGCACAGTGGGGAATTGAACTCCCAACCTTTGGCTACACAGACAAAAACCTAACTCTGTGAGCCAACTTGTCTACGCCATGTTTTTTCAGGGCTGTCAGAGTCTGGAACATAGGTCGTCTCCCAGCAGCACATGTGCCAGGACCCAAGGCTACCAAGCTAAAGGTCAAAGGCAAGACCTAAGTCAAGTCCAAGGTCAACACTAGGAGTAGATAGGGAAGCAAGGCTAGTCCAGTACAGGAGATGTAGTCCAAGCCTGTCAGGAGTCAAACAACCAAGGAAGCAACCAAAGCAGGTTACCTTTAGGACTAGAGCAAGAGCAGGACGTCCAAGCAAGCTGAGTGTCAGACAACAACAGAAGCAAATGAAGCAGGATAACTTTAGGACTGGAGCAAGAGAAGGAGGTTCATGCAAAACACAATAATACACTCCTGCTGATCAGGGCTTCTGGGAATTAAAGTTTAAGAACACCTAGAGTGCCAAGGTTTACCATCACTGGAAAATATTGCTATTTCTCTTTCTCTCTCTCTATCTATCTATCTATCTCTCCCCCCCTCTCTCACTCACTCACTCACTCACTCACTCACTCACACACACACACACACACACACACACAATAGTTTAACATCATTATAATCCAAGGAAGTTGTATGAGTCCTCATAAACCATTTTAGTTCTTCAGAATGGTGTTTTGCTACAGAATTATAATATAGATATTATAGAGCAGGGATTCTCAACCTGCGGTACGTGGGCCAAATGCAGCCCATGGCACCATTTCATGTGGCCCCTCACCTCCTCCACCACACCAGGAAGTTCCATGTGGGCCAAATGGCTGTCCGGCCCCCAAAGCTGTCTGTGGGAGCGTGACCCGGACCCCAACTTTAAAAAGTTGAGAACTCCTGTTATAGAGCATAATCATCTATGCATTTTTAGACTGTGTCTCCATTTTCCAGCCACTTGCCATTTACACTTGGCCAAGGATCAGTAAGAGAGATACAAGAGGGAAGCTGGCTCTGTTGAGCATTATGTTAGTCTCTTCACTTCATCTAGTGCGGTACATAGAAAGAACTTCCCCTAAGATTGTGATATTTTTGAATCACAATTGGGTGTATTGTGGGAAATGACAACCTTGTGCCAGCTAATCTTTCTTACACTAGGTCAGGTGGAAGAAACTACAGAAGGAACTCACCAAAAGGTGGTGCTATTTTAGCAGTTTCATATCTGGCCTAGACACAGAAGACGAAGACTACATCTAGCAATGCTTATAAGGGATCACTTAAGTCTTGATTTTCTAAGAGCTGGGCTGGAGGAAAAACATGGCAAAAAAAATTGGTGCTGCAATGTTGTTTTTATTGCATTATATGTTATTAACTGTCTGGCCAGACATCCCACTATGGTAATGGAGTAGACCGTACAGCCAGCAACTCAATGCCGTGTGTCAGGAGGCAGTTAACTAACCTGACTCCCTAAAGGGGCCAACGGCTACAGGCGGATGAGACCCTTTAGGTGGGGTGATGGTCCCTCAGTGGAGGAAATGCCACTGGAAACCATCATTGGGCTCAACAGGAAAATGAGCAGAGGAGGAACGGTCATGGAGGTGGAAGAGGCCATGCCAGAAGGACTGGCTGTGAAGGTGCACCTTGTCCATATCTTCAAGGCTGCGGCAGTCCATTGCAGTCCCGGTGTTAAATCTTGCATGTCTCATTTCATGTGTGCTGCAGGAGATGGCTCCGAGATCATAGTGTATGAGTCATTTCATGGCAAGATGAGATCCACCATAAAAAAATTGCGCCAGTGACATCTTTCCTGCTTCAGGAAAAAATGCATTCTCTGATATGAGTTGCAGTTGACTACAATATTTTATTAACTTTCACAAACTATTTAAGTCCTCTAGAATTATGTTTTCTTGTAGAATCCACAGAATACTAGCATTATCATGTAGGCATTCTGCAGTGTAGCCACCTATACAGTTTTAGACTATGTTCCCATATCCTAGCCAATTGCCACATACAGTTTTTCCCTCTACAAACAAACAAACAAAATGGGTAGGGCAAAAATGGTCCCATCAAAGCTATTGTTATTTGGTGTCATTTCCTTGTCATTTTTCCGCTGACAATGATATGGCTAAACAAAAGTGGAATATCTGCACCAGGCCAGCTCCTTTTGCAGGAATTCACAATTTATTCTATGGATAAGGGACATCGGAATTGACTAAAATGAGGAAACTGTATTTGGTTTTGTCTTCAGATTTAGTTTGTTTTGGTTTTTGTTTGTTTTAATTTTAATCTTATTCTAGCATTTGCTTTCTGTCCCGAGTTGATTGAGTGGAACCTACTAGCTTTGTGCACATGCAGCCACTTCTATTCAGTTGTTCTCTTCCATTTTTCATTTTTGGTAGGTTCAAGCCAAAGAAAAAGAAGTAAAGCAAAGCAAGAAATTAAATCAACATTTTAGTCAAAAGATTCAGGAGACAGCAAAAGAACTTGATTCTATTCTGTTGAAACTGAAAGAGAAAGCAGATGACATCACAAAAGCTAAGATGGATCAAAAGGTAACATGAAAATCTCTAAAAAGCAGAACAATTATTTCTACAAGAACCAAAAGGTGCAGGTCAAAATACTATTTTATGATTTTGGCTTATGAAATATAATAGAGAAGTGGGCTTATAAGATTGAAGAATAGAATACCACTCTTTGGCATTATACTACCAAAGGAGGTACTGCCAAAGAACTTTATCTTCCTAAATAGACTTGGAGTGGAAGGTTTCAAGATCAGTGTTGTTGACTTATGGCTGGTTTTGAGCTATGTAAAAATATATCCTAATTGGAAGAGGTTAAGCATTGTTGTTTTTGATGAGGAGAAGGAAGAGGTCTTGTATCTGATGGGTTTTGTATTTTTTTTTGGGGGGGGGGGTGTCTGGACTCTGCAATGTGCAAATATGATAATTTTAGCTTGTTGCACATACTAATAAAATGAGTATCATTGGATGGCTTGCTTCTTTGTGATCAATTAGCTTGACCTTTTATGTCTTGTGTGTATTGTGCACAAATGGAAAATGTGCTATAGTTTCATAGAGATTTTGCACAAAAGTAAAAAAAAGTGACAAAAATGTGCTTTATGTTTCAGTCTTGCGTGGGTGGCAAGATCTCTTTTAGAGGTTGTAGAATCTTTGGCAGGTCACACTGTGGTCTGCCTATATCAATACAATGATGAGATTACACACAATCCTGCTCTGGTTTATTCATGTACAGCTCATGAATGAGAAAGGGAGAGTAACTTTCACCAAAATTTCTGAAAGCAATCTGCACTCAATTTCAAAGTAGTCTGATGATTTACTGACACATACAAATTATCACCTGATACTGCGCTGATTTTGTTTGTGTGAAATCCAAATTTAATGTGAAAATGACTGCCTTAACATGCCATAAATATTTATTCCTTTTATTTAGATCAGTTGAAATTTAGCATGTACCAAGTGTATCTTTCTCTGCCTGTTTATATCTGTGAGATTTGAGTTCAGTGTTAGATTATTCGGTATGACTGTGATGTGGCCATATATAGATGTGGCCATATACAGATGAACTATCATTTCTGTTTTGCATGGTTGAAAATAAGACCTGAAAGAGGAATGTATATATCCAATACATTCTCGTATCTATAGAAACCAAGCTAAAAAGGCATTGAAGAAAATGAATGACCTGTCTTTTTTGTGTTTGCTTATTATTTTCACTCCACTGTAGGTCCTGGGTGAGGACCTGGATGGCTGTAACATAAAGCTTATGGAACTGGATGCAGCTGTTCAGGGCTTTGCAGAACAGAATCCTCAACTGGCCAAGCAACTTACTGGCAAGATAACCAAGCTGACAAAGCTCCACCAGCAAACCATTAGGCAGGCTGAGTACAGGGCATCCAAACTGAATCAGGTATAGGATTACAATTGATTTAATGTGTTCTTGGCGACATGGCTAAAACTTTGTTCAGATTATGCTACATTGACAGCCCCCACAGACTACAGAGAGTTAACTGCTCATGCATAATCTCTATCTTAAAAACCCTAGGAAGTATTGCCAGAAGTTAGAATTGACTTGATGGCACACAATTATTGTACTAAGAGAAATGATAGCCCTGGATGACCGGCTATTCCAGGTAGGAATGGGAAAGAATGGCATCTAGCCACAGGGTGGTAACAGATTTATTTTGGAAGGTCAGACAACTGGTACAGCAGTAGTTGGCCAGGGTGCAGGTGGTATATTTTACAATATACCGTATTTATTCGAGTATAACGCGCACTCGTGTATAACGCGCACCCCTAATTTTCCATGAAACCTCGGTATAAAATTTTGTTTCACACCACTCTCTAACATTCGTCTCTGGTACAGTGAATTCTCGGCTAGCTGCTCGGTTTCCATGCATTTCAGCATGATCAACAACTTTGAGCTTGAACGAAGCGTCATATGCACAACGTTTACGCTTGATACCCTGAGATGCCATCTAAAGGGGAACCAGTTATATCGGTGAAAAAGAGCACGCCTTAAAATATTGAGGGAGGGGGGGATAATCAGACCCACCTGTTGCAGAAAATGCAATCCGAAACGAGCACTTCCGACCCCCAGGAGCCTCGCTCGAACTGCGAGCTACCTCCGGGCCACGCCTCGTCTCCCGCGCCACCCAATCAGATCCCGTCAATTTCTTCAAAGCCACCCCCCCGCCTCCCCTTCACCCGCCGCAGCAATAGACAGCCGACCCAATTCTAAAAAGGAAGTAAAAGAGGCTCGTTTATAACGCGCACCCAGTCCTCGTGTATAACGCGCACCCAAACTTTGATTTTTTTTTTGGTATAAAATTTTGCGCGTTATACACGAATAAATACGGTAAATCAGAAAAACATGCATTATAAGAAAATGCACTGATTTTAACTGAGAAATATGTATGTTGAGAAACCAGAAGTGAAATAAATGGAGATGTTAAATATGTAACATAACATTATTATCAAACAAAATAAGTGTTACATGCAATACTTTTCCAAGCAGGAGCTGTAACAAACACCCTTTGAGTGACTGAGTGAGTGAGTGAGTCTAAACTGGAGGCTACAACTTTATAGCTCAAATTGAGTAGGATATCCACAACACAGATATATTAGCTCCATATATACAGTCTCTAAAAATAAAATTTAAATGAAAATACATCAGTGCTTTCCCAGTGCATTTCCTGCACAAATGTATTTAAATTCTACTGCCTGAACCAAGGTGGCAAGAGCTTTATCCTCCTTTGTAGAAAAAGCAGTTCCAACTTTCCCACTCTTTTTAACTCAAACCCTGAATCACAGATTTTTTTCCAATGAAATTTATCTGTTATGACATTCCAGGCCCTTCTTAGGAGTCCACCATCCATTGGGCTGAACAAAAAAGTTACAGAGCTATATAAAAAGACTGTGTTTCCAGTTGACTAAACTTGACTTTCCTTGTGTTTACAGGCCATTTCACACTTAGATGAATATAATGAGATGCTAGAATTTATTCTGAAATGGATTGAAAAAGCTAATATTTTAATACATGGTAACATTACATGGAATTCTTCTGGCCAACTTCGTGATCAAGTTATGTCTCATCAGGTAATAATACTCTCCCCCCCCCTCTGCTACTACCATCTAGCAGGAAGTAAAGATGGCATCGTTAAATATAGTTGTGACTGAAAAAAATCCTTGCTGATGTTTTTGGTTCTCCCACCTACCCCAAATGTAATATTCAGCAGTGCCATTGGAAAATAAAATCATTTTGCTGAATCAAAGTCTAAAATTGAAAGCAATTTATGCTGATTTCTATGATTTAGGCCATGCTTGAAGAGTCTGGTGAAATCCATGGGGATCTTGAAGCCATGAATGAAAAGATAGATTATTTGGCGAGTGTATATTTAACTGAAGGGATGTCTCAAGAAGTATCCGAACTTGGGCGGCAGACTGAAGGGTTACAGCAGGATATCAGACATCGGCTACAGAGCATTCAGGATGCTGCCAAGGTATAAGAATCATGCTTCATACTCAGCTGTTGTGGTTTTGTGTTGTCACTGTTGTATTTTCTATATTGTAATTTATTTTATTGTTGAGACTGTGGTGGCATAGTGGTTAAGACACTGAACTTGATGACTGGAAGGTCAGCAGTTCAAGACCTAAGTGCTGCATGACAGAGTGAGCTTCTGTCTCTGTCCCAGCTCCTGCCAGCCTAGCAGTTTGAAAGCAAGAAATTGCAAGTAAATCAATAGGTACCACCTCAATGGGAAGCAAAAGAGCTTTCTGTGCTCTCCGGTGTCTAATCATGCCTGCCACATGTCCATAGAAATGTCTGCAGATGCAGATAGCACTGATTCTTTGGCTATAAACAGAAATGAGCACTGAACCCTAGAGTCAGATACGACTGGCTTTCGAGCAAGGGTGACCTTTATCTTTACATATTTTATAGTTGTACATTGAAAAATGGTTTTCCTAACTTTTTTGTAAGCCATCCTGATACATATTGAAGGGGTAAGGTATAAATCAAATCACCAAACATATAAATAAACAAAATTCTGTATTTCTAGGTCCATGGGAAATTCTCTTTTTAAACATTTATTTAAAAGGATAAAAGGCTGTTATTTGCCTCCAGAGGGTTGTTGTTTGTTTGTTTTTGTTTTGTATGCTTACATTCACTGTTTACACCCAGGCATTTCAGTTTTCCATATTAATGCAGTAAATTTTAATGCTAGGAAGTATACTGTCTTGCAGTATTTCTTCCTAAATTCTGAAATTGTCTTCTTTTGTGGTCCAGTGTAATAATCTCTTGCTTCTGGAGCAGCTCCAGGAACACATGTTTGTCTGATAGTTAGGTGGAAGTCAGTCCAAATCTTGCTCCAGTTTCTATCCTCTCCAGCCAACACAGTTAACCATCAGTAAATTATCAGTTAGGAAGTCCAACCACATCTAGTAGGTCATGATTTCTTCACCCCTACTACAATAGGAATTTAAGAAAAATGAGGTTTTATAGGTAAAGGAATGTGAAATACTTTAGCAAATACATAAGATTGCATGTAGGATATTCATCAGCACTCATACCAGATTATGAATCAGAGTATGGTGTGAGTACTTATTAGAAAGAACATTTTATAAGGCTTCTAGATGCCCAGAAGTTCCCTGGAGACTTGCAGATCTCTTATAGAAGTACCGTTATTTAGTGTTTCAATTTTTGTCTGATGTGTTGTATACTCTTTGTTTTTGTAAAAATTAATTCCTAAAGGATATGAAGAAATTTGAAAGTGAGGTAAAGGCTCTTCAAACAGCATTAGAGAAAGCCCAAGCTACTTTGACATCTTCAGAAATTGGACGTTTGAGTCTGAAGGAACAACTTTCTCACAGACAGGTAGAACGATTAGAGCCTTTAAAAATCCTTTGCAAAAGAAGGACTGTGAAATATCAATGTGGTCATACTTTATTTAAAATACATAAATAAATAAATAAAGAGTAACTCACTTAGAGACTAACTCGCTTAAAGAGCAGAATTTTCTCTGAATGGTCGTCTCGCTTAACAACTAAAACCAACCAAAAACTCGCTTAACAACTAAATCGGGGTTCTCGATCCCCACCCCCACCAGAAGTCACAATTAGTCATTTACAATTGTGTTTCGCTTAAAGAGCAAACTCGCTTAAAGAGCAATCCCATGGAACGCATTATGCTCTTTAGCACCACTGTATCTGAAAATGCATACTGAATACATTCCTTCACCGAGTGCTAACTATTAGAACAGTAGCAATATTTAATGTCTTTTTTGAAATAAGATAAAATAACCATTTAATGGGCTTGATGCCTGTTTCAAATATTTTTGGGGTGCCTTAAGCAGAACAATAATATTATAGGAGTGTTACTTTCAGAAGTGATCACATTAGCCAGTGGAAATTCACTTCCACTGTCTAGTGAGGATCAATTTTGTTCAGAATGTGATGTAACTGTGATTTAGTCGAAGTATCTTATGTAAAGCATGGGAAAATAATATCCAGGATATATCATAATGATGAACTGAAGTCATTAATTGAATAGCTAAATTTGTGTTTCTATTTGTTTTGTATTATAAAAGAGAACATCCAATAAACTCTAAATTAAAGTTCCTATACTCTCCTTCAAAATAAAAATATTTGTTAAGCCTACTAAACCCACCACGTAATATAATAAGAAGCTTTTTCAGCAATGAATTGCAGTTTTCTAATTCTAGTGTTAGTCATAGTTACCGTATCTAATTAATTTTTAATGTATGAAAACATTCAGTAAAATGCATGTACAGTAGACCCTCACATAACAATGTTACTTGGTTCCCCAAGTAGTGTCGTCATGCAGAAAACGTCGTTATGTGGTTTCCTATGGGAGATCTCCCGCAGAATGACAAAAAAGTCGTTATTCGCACAGCGACATTTTAAAAACTGTCAAAATGCGCACAATGACTTTTTTGTCGTTGTGCAGGAGATCACGGGTGCGTCGGTAGCGTCATTAATCAAAAATGACGCTATTCGAACGTGTCATTAGTCCGGGGTTCACTGTATCATATTTTACTGTTTCTGTTGAGCTTCCTTTAGTTACCAAAGTTCAATACAAGTCTTTGTTCTTTATTTCACTCTTGTTATTTCTAGCATCTGCTTTCTAAAATGGAGTCATTGAAACCAAAGGTCCATGCAGTGCAAATCTGTCAGAGTGCTTTGCGGATTCCTGAAGAAGTGGTCACAAGGCTTCCGATATGTTACACTGCCCTCAGGCTGCAGGAGGTTGCCAGTCATCTTCAGCATACAGCAATCCAGCAGTACAATATAATGCAGGCAAGCATAAATTGAATTGTAGTAGAAGTCGCATAATCATTTAAACTTCCAAGTGCTTTTCAAAAGCTAGTTTCCTGCACATTAATTTGTCCTTCCCTTTTATGTTTTCTTTCTTTTCTATTTTAGTGTATCTTTTCTTTCTAAATTTTACTTAAGTTTAAATATGTTTTAATTACTTTATGTGTTTCTATTTTAGGGATCTCTATATACTGTACCTATCAACCTAGAGCAGTGATGGCAAACCTTGGCACTTCAGGTGTTCTTGGACTTCAATTACCAGAAGCCCAAGTCAGCACTCCTGCTGATCAGGGTTTCTGGGAACTGAAGTTCAAGAACACCTAGAGTGCCAAGGTTCGCCATCACTGGCATAGAATAAATTTCAGTCTTCTACTGAAATCTTCAAGTCTGTTAACATTAAGCCACATAATGGTGCCATCCTGTAAAGACATTTGCCTGGCAATTTTACAGTCTTCCAGCATTAGAGCTGACATGTTTCTGTTTAACAGATATTTTAATTCTAAATATTGATTCGGGTAATGGTTTTACTAGCTGCCTTGTACCTTTTTAAATTATTGTTTTCTACTATTTTATTACTTCCATTCACTATTTACCACTTTATCACTTTAGTTTAATTTGATTTGATTTTTCCACTTGTATGCCTCCCAATCAGGAACCTGACTCAGGACGGCTCACACAATAGTTCTACAATATACAAAATAATACAATATACAAAATAATTATGCAATATTCAGCTTACAAGAGCAACATATACAGCATTGAGCAAGAAGTTGGACTCAATGCACTAAAAGGCCCCTTCCAACTCAGTTATTCTATGATATACCACTTTATCACTTATATTTACTACTTTTACTTAAATCAGCATCTGTTTTTCCTTGGAAATCTGTCTGAATGAAGTTCCACATAACAGCAGTGGTGTACTGCAAAAAAAAAATACTACCTACTCTGTGGTCATGGCTAATTGTGAGCATGGGCATGGCCAACTGTGTGGGCATGGCCTCATCCCCCCCCCCCCAATAAAAGAAACCCAGGGACTTCGGTATGCATTGCCTGCAAGCAGAGGGGTCGGCTCGCTCACTCACTCCACAGCAATAGCCCGCCTTTGGCTCCCTGCTTCTCAGTGCTGCCGAGGGCTGCTCCAAGCCAAGAGGAGGAAGGAAGGAGAGCAACGGTGGGGAAGACTCTCCTCCTGGCTCCCAGCTGCACCCAGAGTGCAGGGGGAGGAGGTGGGTGTGGTGTGGGAGGGAGGGAGGGAGATGGGTGTGGCCAGTCGGTTCTGCTATCAGTTCTATAGAACCGGGCAGAACCGCCTGCAGTGCAACACTGCATAACAATCTTAAGAATAAATATTAATGTGTCATATTTATTTGTTAACATGAACATTGTTTATGCAGTATTAACAAGGCATGGAAAATATGAAAGCAATGCTTTTTACTATGCTGAAACCACACTAATAAACTGGAAAATATTTGCCATGGTGATCAAATTAGAAATTTGTCACCTATACATCAAAAAGGCAGAGTGTTTAGCAATGAATGTGGAAAATCAGTTAATTTTATAAAATTTATAATCCTCATGCATGTTCAAAAATAGCTGTTTTAGCATGACTGACTTCCAGTTAAGTGTACAAAGATTTGGTGATTTTATTTTAGAAAAGACTGGATTATATATTTGTGTGTATTTCTTTGCTTATATGTTTAGCGTGTTTATTGTATTTCACCCTGTCTTTCTAGGAAGCAGTAATACAGTATGAACAATATGAAAAAGAGATGAAGCATTTACAACAACTGATAGAGTGCGCACATGATGAGATCCAGGACAAGCCCATCTCAACAAGTAACATTCAAGAATTGCAAACTCAGATTTCACACCATGAGGTAATTAATGCTGCTAATTTCCAACCACTAGCAGTGCAATATCATTTCTACCTTATAAAATTTGAAGATATAATGGTTGCCCACTATCTGTGGATGGATGGACTACATGGCTCTTCAGACCAGCCACCCTTTCTTCTGAGTCTGGCCAGGGTTGACAAAACTGAGGATACTGAAATCCAAAGAGGAAAAAGCTCCATTATCCTTAGGGTTCTCCCTGGATATTGTGATCCACGGTACCAGTTCATGTAGCAATCCTCTACAGATAGCAAAGGATATGTTTCCAGATTCCAACATAAAGTCTCATCATCACCAATAGAAAAATGCAAATGTCTTTTCCTGGAGGTGGGAGCAAGTTACAGAGCACCATCAGCTCCCCCAGTGGCTTAGTGATTAAGATGCTTAGCTGGAGACTGGAAGGTCGGGTTTCAATACCTGAGGGCTGCACTTGGGGACATAAAAGGAGCCTCATTCTGTCCTAGAGTGCCAACACAAGGGGGCTTGCAAAGAAGGCGCAGCAGAGACTGTATTTTTTGAGAACTCTAAGGAAAAACCATATTCCACAAAAGCTGCTGCTTGCCTTCTATCGCTGCGCTATTGAGAGCGTGCTCACTTATGGCTTATGTGTGTGGTATGGGAGTAGTACTCATTGGGATAGGATAATGTTGCACAGAATTATTAAAACAGCAGAGGGTATCATCGGCTGTCCACTCTCCACTTTAGAACAAATTTACACCATCAGGTGCCACAGAAAAGCATTAGATATAGTAGGAGACCCATCACATCCTGGCCACTGTTTCTTTGAGCTTCTGCCATCGGGACAGAGATACAGAACAATGAAGGTAAAAATGAGCCGTCTCAAGAACAGTTTCTTCTCCAGAGCAATTTTGGCCTTAAATGGAAACTCTGGACTATGAAGTCATCTTACCTTATTTTAAAATTTTAAATTTTTTAGATTTTTAATTTTTAGGATTTTAGAATTTTGAAATTTTAAAATTTTGAAATTTTTGAAATTTGAAAGTTTTGAAGTTTTAAAATTTTAAAATTTGTAAATTGTACTGTATGGTACTATCTTAATTGGTGTTTCTGTAGCTGTTTTTAAATTAAGGGATATGCCTTATTCGAGTTGATATATAGCAACCGAGAAATTTCGTTGTTCCCGCAAGGGGACAATGACAATAAAGATTTGTCTATTTTATCTATCTATCTATCCCCTGAGCAGATTTTCTCCAGCAAAAATCCTTTCAACCCAGAGTAATCTCTGACGTTAAATAATAATTATTATTATCAGAATTTTGGGCATCCCCTGAGCGGAGTTTCTCTAGCAAAAATCCTTTCAACCCAGAATAATTTCTGACTATGAAATTATTATTATCAGAATTATTTCTCCAAGAATTATTTCTCTACCCCCAGCCTACACACATAAAATATGAGACAGGAATCAGCTTTATGAACACCATAACATCAAACAAAATTGGGGGGGGGGGGGGGGAGTAAAGGAAGAAAACAAAGATTCTGAGATCCCATTCAAAAACAATAATTCAGCTTAATACTCACTAATCCTTTGAGTAAAATTGATAAGTAATATATTATACTGATGGACGTCCCTACCAAAATTTTTTTGCAGACAATGAATGTTGTAGCATGGCGACCTTGCACAGAGGTCCTTGCTAACACTTTTGTGGCTGGTTGTGTTAAGAGTGCTCATGAGTTTTATTGTAGAGTTCAAGTATCAATCTTCATCTGCTTTGGGTCCAGTTGCTTCTGTTTTATTTCCGTGAGAGAGTGAGCTTGCTGGCTGATTGATTGATTGATTGCATTTTTATACTAGCCATCTAGTAGTATAAGTGTTTAAACAACCACTACTCTGGGCAATTTACAAATAACATTCAAATAACATTCAAATTAACCATTCCACCTAGGCAAAAATCAGATCAACACCCCACTCCACCCAACAAAACTAAAATAAATCAACATGTTTTTAAATGCATTTCTTTAGAGTTCAGCTTATCCTGTTTTTGGATGGGACCTGGTACTGAGAATGCTGTGTCTTTTTTTTACTTTGTTAGTTTTTTTAATTATGTGTCTAAAATCAAAATGGTAGATTGGCTATAACAGCTCTGTGCTTCACTGGTTCTGCTCCATGGTCACAACAGAATTGTGCAAATAGACCTGATTCCATCAGCACACTCACATTTGTCTGAAGTCAGTCTGATTAATAGACAATTGATGACGAGTGTTAATAAGCATACAAATGGAATAAACTTAATGTCTGGTTATTTATTTACGTATGTATACAACATTCCACTCCACTACATATTTTAAAAAAATATCTTGTAGCAGTTTGTAATAAGTAATATAAAACAATTATTTAAAATTAATTTTACAAATAAAAGCAATCAAATCAATTAAAAACAATTCATTAGAAGCAGTATGTTATCAGGAAAATTCTTTGTTAAACAGATAAGATATTAGCTGACAATAGAAACATGTAACATGCTTGACAATTCTTAACCCATGTATCACTTTTGTAGAATGTAATGACTGTGAACAGGTAGTTTTGTTTTAATTTTCTGTATAGAACTCAGAAGTCAATGCTTTCTGTCATTATCAATGTTAATAATGATTTCGTGTCAGAAATTATTCTGGGTTGAAAGGATTTTTGAGGCTCCTTTCATGTCCCCAAGAGCTGAGACAGAGACGGGTGCTCAATCCATCATGTTTATTATAAACTGAACCTCAAATATTTATGTTGTCCTTTCACTGTGCAATAACATAGTATCCAAAATGTTTTTGTGTAGTTAAACTGGTGGAAGGAAGATTATATAAATAAGAATTGCTAATTAACAAGTCCCAAATTAGATTTCCAGTTTGTGCCTAGCTACCTGGTGCTCAACTAGAATCCAAGTGGAAGCTCATTAATTGACATTGACTTGTCATTGCAGGCTGAACCCAGCATAACTACAGGTACATACCAGGATTTTGGGGAACAGCATTATTTTGTAATCCAGATATGCCTAATTTGATGCTAAACTGATACAGCAGTCAGAAAAATCTAGTCCTAAACCTGTGTTTCCTGTTCCAAAGAGGGTTATGAATGGAACTTTGCTTTCTAATTAGCATTTTAAATACAGCAATTTAATTTGGATTCAAATTATAATTTGTGACTCTAAAGCAGTGGTGCCCAAAGTTGTTGTTTTTTTTGCCCCCGACACATGGCTGTGGGGGCTGGAGGCCAGCTACTCTCACTGCTGACAGTTTTGATATCAGTGCCGGCAGCAGCGCTTTGTCCTGGCTGCTCCAAGCAGCCTCTTGCTTGGTCCCATCACCTCTGCAGCCTTTGCCAAAGCCAATTGCCATGTAAGGAAAATCTTTGTAGCCTCCTCTGTTTCAAAATCCATGGTGCTGGAAGGGTAAACCTGGCATCCTGCAGTGACGTCATCCTGGGCGCACCAGGGGGCTCCCCTAGCCCAGTGGATTTTGGAACAGAGGAGGCTCCAAAGATTTTCCTAACACAGTGATCGGCTTTGGCAAAGGCTGCAGAGGGGATGGGACCGAGCAAGAGGCTGCTCGGAACCGCCAGGACAAAGCGTGATTACCACCAACGCCACTGCTGATGTCAGGCGCTGGGGGCAGGTGGATGGGTGGTTTGTGGTGAGCCCAGGTACTCACTGCGGGCCACATTAATGATATGCTGGGGCCTAACTGGGCCCATGGGCCATAATTTGGGTGCCCCTGCTCTAAAGAGACAAAAAGAAAAGATTGTTAGAAGGCTATTGCCAAGCAGGAGTTAATTGTTTACATTTGCCTGCAATATATTAGAGCAAAGCAAAAAGGAAGCCAGGGTGTTTGTAATTCATGCTAATCTTAAATATCAGTCTCTGCTGTTCATTGTTTCCAACCTGCATGGGAAGAGAATGTTGCGTTTTTCTTTTAACACTCCAAGTCATCACATGATCTCATTTCTCTGGTATGCCCTCTCTGGAGACTTTCATCTTGTTCAAGTCTTTTGAGGGAGATTGGAGTAAGATTGAAAGAAGACGTTTTTCCAGTTAGCTTTAAGTAAGACTCTATGTAAGAGTTGCTAATCTTTAGACATGATAAAGTGTATTTACGAAATTACGAGGCATTCCTTTCTGCTATTCAGAGATAGAGAGGCTTTTGTCATGCTTTTCTGGTTTCACAGCATAGCTTTCTCTGCTCAGCCCTAACGTCTGTGTAGTGAGATGCAGCCTGACTTGTTTCCAGTATCAACATCCTGCCTTTCGGCTCCAGCTGCTGCTGAGGTTGGGCTTCTGAGACACAGAGCTGTAATTCTATTGGCTGATTTGAGGGAAGAAAGCTGGTCTCTCTCTCTTTAGACTCTGCCCATCTAACGGAAGCAGAATTGTAACTAGATCCTGTGGCTTCTCCTTGCTGTGTCTGATTTTTGGGCGTGGGGGAAATGTTTCCTCAGGAGCTGGCACAGAAGATCAAAGTTTACCAGGAACAAATAGCATCTCTCAATTCCAAGTGCAAGATGCTGACAATGAAAGCCAAACATGCTACTATGCTGTTGACAGTGACAGATGTGGAAGGACTTTCTGAAGGAATGGAGGAGCTGGATTCAGAAGAACTGCTCTCCACACAGGCAGCTCATCCTTCTGTAGTTATGGTAGGCAATGTATTTATATTAAATTTAGATATTTATCTGCCTTTTGCAATATCACTTCCTATACTATTATGCAGGCTATATTGTTATGGCTCCATGTTGCTTCTTTGTTTTAATGTTGCTTGAGCATTCTCAGATTAGACTGCACTATAGCTGACATGGGTACCTTTGTGCTGCTATGGTTTTACAAAGCAACATTTCTCAGGAAAATTGAAAGCACTCCATTATCTCTGTATAGCAGGGGTTCCCAACCTTTTTACACCAGGGGCCTGACCATGCCCCCCCCCCCCGGTCAGCTGAGCAGGCTGGACCAAACAACCCAGAAGCAGAAGCAGGCACATTTACAGCTGTCATAAGCGTGCTCACTTCCTCTTTTACAACAGCCATGGGTGTGTTTACACATGTGTGGGTGCATTTTATGGCTGATGTAAATGCGTCCACTTCCGCTTCCGAGTGTGGCAGTGGCATGGGCCACATGAAATGGTGTCGTGGGCCACGTCCAGCCTGTGAGCCTTAGGTTGGGAACCCCTACTGTATAGGTACAAGCATGCTGGACATTCAACTTTATAAACCTAAGGTAATTGAATTGAACCAATCCAATAAAATTATTTTGCTAGAAATTATGGTGAACTATATGATTTTAATGGTTTATCATTTGTAGTAGTGGAAGGGTTTTTGTTAGTGTAAATTTTGTAAAATAGCTTCACAAGGTGTCAGTGAAAACACTGCAGGAAAAAAGAAGACTGAAGTGGAATACATATGCTTTACTGTAGTCTTATGGGTGAATTCCACCTACTGATAAAATAATATTCTGTCAGCATACATTTTTCCTATAGCACCCCATCAGTGCTCATTATTGAAAGTAACTCCAGAGCAAAACTGAGGGGGTGTCATAGGTTTGGGGACTAGGAAAAGTCCACTATGTTAGTGGACATGTGTTCTTGCCTTCTTGCTTAAAATCACATGTATGTGTCATCTTCAGTATTTTCACATGTGCATCCACTTCTTTTATTTCTCAAGTGTATCAAATCGTGAACAAAACCATATGTGTCTTTATGATATGTTCCAGTATTTCTCTGTGTACACCAAATATTAGTTTTACCTCATATATTTGCTTTCCTGTTTATTTTTTTGTAGTTGGAGATTTTTTTAAAAAAACCATACTCTTTAGAAATTTGCATTATTGATATAGGTTTTGTATATAAAGTGATAGGGTACAAAGGAATCGTGTATAGGATTCAGAGGTCTGCAACAATAGTACGAAGGAGGAAATTTGTACAAAGGAGTAGCTTGTCTTGTAGGACTGATGAAATCCGTGTATGTTCACATTTAATATCCCAAATGGTTATTGAAGAGATATAAGGAGGGCTTTCACACAATTTTGCATTATCCGCTAATTATGCCTTTTCCTGGACTGGGACTCCTTGCTTATGGTCACACATGCTCTGGTCACCTCCAGACTAGATTATTGTAATGCGCTCTACATGGGGCTGCCCTTGACGACCATTCGGAGGCTGCAACTGGTTCAAAATGCAGCTGCCTGCGTGGTGATGGGGTGCAGGCATTGTGCCCATGCCTCACCCCTGCTGCAGGAGCTGCATTGGTTGCCAGTGTGCCTCTGGGTGCAATTCAAGGTGCTGGTGATTACCTTTAAAGCCCTACATGGCAGCGGACCAGGTTACTTAAGAGACTGCATCACCCTAAGGATATCTGCCTGTCCCACCAGAGCAGACCAGAGGGGCTCCCTATTGGTGCCATCAGCCAGAAAGACCACCTCTCTAGCACTAGGAGGAGGACCTTTTCGGTATCTCCTCCGGCCCTATGGAACCTCCTGCTGACCGAGCTGCATCTCCAGACAGAGCTACTGACTTTTACAAAAGGTTTTAAAACCTGGATGGCACAGCGGGTGTGGGGTGTGGCTGATGGGGCAGCCCACCCCCTGCTAGTTTATATGATGGCCGTCTGGGGGTTTTAGCTTAGTTTTTAAATTGCGGGGGGTGTTGGGAGGGTAATTTAATGGTTTTTTAACAGGAAATGTAGTGGTTTTATTGTTGAGAGGATGTTTATATATTTAAATGTTTTATCATGGTTGTGAGCCACCCAGAGTCGCTTCGGCAAGGGGGCGGCAATAGAAATAAACAAATAAATAAATCCCCGCGACAGCAAACTTTTGGCACTCCATCATACATGCAGTAAACCCATTCATGTGGGTTCACAGAGACTTGGCTTCTGGGAATTGAAGTCCAACAACAGCTGGAGTGCCAAGGAACGCCATCACTATCTTATCCTCATTTGCTGTTCTGTAAGGTTGAGTGAGATAACACAGATTATTTGACAATGTCCTGAGAGAACTCAGTGGTTATGAGTGCATTCAATACAAAATACTTTTTGTGGTGCCTGAATGATCTTCCTGTTCTTTGGGACTGAATTTCCCATGGCAGATGACTGCTGGTCGCTGTCACACACTTCTGTCACCTGTTACTGAGGAGTCTGGGGAAGAGGGATCCAACAGTGAGATTTCTTCTCCTCCTGCCTGTCGCTCTCCTTCACCTGTGGCTAATACAGATGCTTCTGTTAACCAGGTATCTCCATTGTGATGTCTGTAGATATCTGGGGTTCTTAGCATGCCGGGTTTTTTATTTCTTGTGTCATAAAAAATGGGTGTGCTTTCTCAAGCATAATGTTGTAGTTTAGGGGTATTGAAATTATAGAAAGAAGAACAAATAGATAGGTTCTAGAGTAAATCAAGCCAGAACTCTCACTAGAAACTAAATGACTAGACTATCAAACTTGGTACATATCATGAGAAGCCAAGAGTACTAAAAAGACAATAATGCTAAGAAAAGTGGAAGACAGCAGTAAAAGGGGGGGGCACTTAACAGGAGATAAATGAATTCTATCAGTGAAACCATAGCTTTTTGTTTACACCCTGTAAGCTGGTCTGTTGATTATATAGAACCTTCTGGAGGTTCACCATAAGCTAGCACTAACTTGGTATTAACTGACAACATCATGAAAGAGTAGACACAGTTGAATGTTGTATAGTACTTTGTTACAAATGAACGCTCACTGTCACTTTCAGATTAAATTATTTAATTGTTTCATACGTGCAGAATTTAGACTATTATGGAAGATCTTGAGAAAGCACATCTGTATGCTAACCCAGTAGAAATATTTTACTGTCTCTTGATTCATTTGCTTTGATTCTGTGCAACTTGATTGTTGAAGAGAGATGTTACTAACACCATTGTTTTTGTCATCAAATCATTCACAGGCTTTTTCATTCACAGTGAAATTTCTCATGACATCACTTTATCTTCATCCTTTGCTTTCATTCCATAGCGTAGTTCTATACATAGTTCATTCCTAGTACTTCTGTTTAGCACAGTGTATTATAGGAGCTTTTTGATATGAAATGAGCACATATAGCATTAAGTAAAGAATGAAAATTGGCCAAGCACATGCCATTATTTATCAGTTTAATCATTAAAACTTAGAGCAACAAGTGAGTGCCATTGCAAACAAAAGCTAAATATGCAGCTATTCTGAGACAGTAGCTTAATAGAAAAACAAGGAAATGAATAAGGTCAGGAGGAAATGTTTAAGCAAATCAAATGGAGGAAGGAAAATAATGAATCAATGGGCTTTCTAGTGCTTACTTGCAGTATAGTACAACTATAGTTTTCCAGTTCTCTTGGTTATTGTATTTTCATTAAAGCTACATCTAGCAAAGGGTTTTTGCAGCAGTTGAGCAACTCAATTCAGGAGACCCACAAACCATATAACATTTTCTGTAGTGATCTTTGAATTGTAGACATATTAATTCAAAGCACTGAACACACACTGACACATTGTTACTTGTATGGAGATTAGGAAATGTCACAGCACATTATTTAACATGATGATACAGTATATACCAAAAGTGAAATAAAAATAAGTCAGCAAGGGAAACATTTTAAGTTGCCAGGGAAGGTAGGTGAAGGACCTTCAGAAACAACAGCAGTGCTCATCCACTGACACATAGGAGAGAGGTGTATAGATGGGAATATATATAGTACATAGAGCTCTAGGATGCTCATGATAGAAAAAGGTCATGATAGGCTTGAACATTGGGCTGAAACCAACAGAATGAAATTTAACAGAATGAAATTTAGCAGGAATAAGTGCAAAGTTTTACACCTAGGGAACAAAAACTAAATGCCTAGTTACAAGATGGGGGTAACTTGGCTCAGTAATACAACACACAACAAGGATTTTAAATTGTTTTAGATCACAGGCTAAATATGAGTCAACAATGTGATGTGACTGCAAAAGAGGCCAGCACTGTTTTAGGTTGCATTAACAGAAGTATAGTCTCCAAAATCCGTGAGCTACTAGTATCCCTCTATTCAGCACTAGTTATACCACATCTAGAATACTGTGTCCAATTCTGGGCACTTTAAGAAAGATGCAAACAAACTAGAGCAGGTACAGAGAAGGGCAACAAGGATGATCAGATGAATTGATACCAAGCCATATGTGGAATGATGGAAAGAACTTGGCATGTTTAGCCTTGAGAAAAGGTGACTGAGAGGGGATATGATAGCACCCTTCAAATACCTGAAAGATAATCATAAAGAGGAAGGGAAGGATCTGTTCTCCATCACCCCAGAGTATAGGACATGTATTAACAGGTTAATGGAGAATTCAAAGAAATGGCCTCCCACAGGGCAGTGTGCTAGTCCCCACACTGTTTAACATATATACTAATGATCAACCACTGCTGGAAGCCACTAGGAGCTTTCTTTACACTGACGACCTGGCAATTGTCACACAGTGTGCAACTTTTGAGGCTGTTGAGAAAAAACTGACTGAGGCTTTGAATTTAATGGCTATATATTATATGGATAACCAACTGAAGACAAACTCCCTAAAAACTCAACTCTGTGCTTTTCATTTGAAAAACCATGAGGCATTAAGAAGCCTGCAGGTGACTTGGAATGGCACCAGGCTTGAACATTGCATCACCCCCAAATACCTGGGAGTTACCCTGGATCGAACTCTCACTTTCAAGACCCATGGTCTTAATACCAAGCAGAAGGTTTTCCCAGGAACAATATTCTGAGGAAAATAACAGGCACAGTTGGGGTGCCCAACCACACACATTAAGAACATCTGCCATAGCTTTATGTTACTCTGCAGGAGAATATGCTAATCCAGTGTGGAACAGATCAAAGCATGCAGGGCAGGTGGATGTGGCCCTAAATGAAACTGAGATTGGTCACAGGATGCCTAAAACCAACCCTGATACAAAAAGTACATTACAGTATTTAGCTGGCATCCCGCCATGAAAATTCTGTCGAGAAACTGCTGCTCAAAAAGAGTGGATCAAAGCAACTTCATCAGAAACACACCTGCTATTTGATCACCAGCCATCAAAGCAGAGACTGAAATCAAGGCATAGTTCCCTGACAACTTCTGCCCCTCTGAACAACCAGTCCCCACAGACTGCCTTAGACCTATGGAAGGTGAGAAAGGAGCTACCAGATAACTAGGCAGAACCACATGACTCTGTACAGCCTGGCCAAGAACAACCATGGCCTGTGTGGCCATAGAATGCATTCCAAGGTGGGAAGAGCAAGGGCTAATCTGAGAAAGGGGGTTTCCCTATAGATGACAGCCTGTGTGAATGTGGAGAAGTACAAGCTATCTTCCATATGATACAATTCACATGAAGCCCCTCAATGTGCACTGATGAGGACCTTATGTTGACAAGAGGAAATGCTGTTGATGTGGCCTGATATTGGGCGGATGTATTCTAGCCCTTTTTAATTATATTTTGTTTTTAGATGTGTTAATTTTAGCTTTGTGTTATTACATGCTGGTGGTGCATCTGATACGAATGAAGAAATAATAGGCTGAAACTACAGGAAGCCAGATATAGGCTGAATATTAGGAAAAATGTCTTAGCTGTTAGAGTAGTATGACAGTGGAATGAACTGCCTCGAGAAGTGGTGAACGCTCCAACACTGGAAGGATTCAAGAGAGAATTGGACAACCATGTGTCATATCTGCTTTGATTCAGATTCCTGCACTGAACCCGATGACCTGAGAGGCCACTTCCAACTCAGTGATTTTATTATTCTATGCTGAAGAGAGTTGTACCATTTTCTTGCGCCACCAGTGGGATTCTGTAGACATTGCAAAGGGGCTTTCAATCCTGGCATTTCAGATTGGATGCAACTTCATAGCGTTCCGAGGCCTTTTGCTTCTGATATGTGCAAAACTGCCTGATACTCGACCATCGAGAAGCAATGGGAAGAAAGAGAGCCAAAAGCTCCCAACTGACCACGTGCATTTAACAAAGCTATAAATGTAGTGGGTGTGCCATCACAAATCTGTATACACATGCAGGGATGTTCACACTCAAAGATAATTCATAAGGCTATTGTGCCTTAGTTTAGTTGTTTTCATGTCAAGGAGTTTCATGAGAACCCCTCCTTGTATTCAGCGAGTAAATGTGGGGGGATACCATTGTGCACATGTGTGTGCACATGTGCGTGCACATGCATGCACACACACACAAAAAAAAATATGTTTATACCTAAGAAGATGCTATTTGCTTGCTTGCTTGCTTGTGGGATTTGTTTCTCTTCAGAAACTTTCAAGATGTCCCAGGGCCATCTCTATATCCTAGAATGAAGTACCCTATAGAAATAGTTTGAACTGGAGCTTCAGAGAATGTTGTTAGCAATCCATTGATCAAAAGAGTTCTGACTGGATGTCACATTTATTAATGTTTTCTGTGTACTTTTAAAATCATATTTTATGAAGATTCTAGTAACACTTTCAAATTTTGAAAGCTAGCATGAGCATACATATAATGATACTAAGATTGCAGGAACTGATGCCGTTTATTGGCAGAATTGCAAATTACAGGGCAAAATTTATGCCACTAGATCAGAGGTCCTCAGAATCGGCAGGTATGCTGTCTTGGGCTTCTGATAATTGAAGTCTAAGAACACCTGGAGAGCCAAGTTTGAGGACCACTGCACTAGATGAGTTTATTAAAAAATGAAGATCAGGCTGTGCTAATGACCCTCAAGTGTAAAAAAAAATCTAGTTGCAATAATAGATTTTCTTTGTTGCTCTCATTGAGTGCTATTCATCTTAAAGAAAGGGGAAATGAAGTGAACAATATATGTATAGACTAGAGCAGGGGTTCTCAACCTTTGCACACCACGGGCCAGACCATGCCCACTCAGACAGCTGAGCAGGTCAGACACGTGGGTTCCGCCTGCTGTAAACCACGGTGGGTGTGTTTGTGCATGCATGGATGCATTTACAGCTGTCATAAATGTGTCGCTTCTGCTTCTGGCAGCGTCGCCATGAGCCGGATGATTTGCCATTGCGGGTTCGGGTCTAGCCCACGGGCCGTAGGTTGCAAACCCCTGGACTAGAGTTTGAAGGAGTGCTACAAAACAGTTCCCTGTTATTTCTTTATTGCAAGTTTTCCATACAAAATTCATATACAAATCAGGCCTGAATCAAATTGTTCAAATTCTTTATCTGATCAGTGATTGTAATAAAGATATTCTGAAGAGAATGACTTCTCAAAGTTTAGGAATACTTTATTCTCCATTTGTCATAGGTAATTGCTGGATGAGCTCAGGAAGCATAGTCAATATAGTTGAAGAGCCTGGGTTCCAAACACTGGGGAAACATTCTGGCAAGAGCTAGACCAGGGTTCCTCAAACTTGGCTCTCCAGGTGTTCTCTTGAACTTCAATTACCAGAAGGCCATGTCACTACTTCTGTTGATCACGACTTCTGGGAATTGAAGTCCAAGAACCTTGAGCCAGACCAAATAGAGATCAGAGGCTGAGAATGAGTACCCTGAGTTCTGGAATATCCCCAGCCCTAGAGGTCAGCTGCAAGCACCGAGGGCATTCAGAAAGAAATCCTATCCTGTGGCATATATCCTCATGGCAATCCTTTCTTTGTGAAGAGGTGGCATTCTTTCATTTGGCCTTCTGACTAGTGTGTGTCTTTAGATTATGGCCTCTAGGACCAGGAGCACTTTACCTCCAGGCTCTTCTTATGGGACAGAATTAAACTATCTCTTGGAAGCCCTGGAAAACAAGGAATACTAGGTGTGTGACAGACTGATTCAATAAATGAAGCCAAGGCTTTTAATTTACTGTACATGTGTACGGTTGCAAATGACAGTATCTTTTGGAAGTCATTAATTCAGAAAGTTACCATAAATGACTTGGAAACAGTGTGATCTCACACAATGGCAGGAAACCTTGGCATAGCCTTTTCCTCAGTGGTGGGCTCCAAAAAATCTTGCTATCACACTATGGGTGTGGTATGGTGGGAGTGACCAGGGGGGAAGCCCTGTGTTGCACCCAAATTAGGACTACTTTATTTCAAAACTTGGATGGGCAGGGCCAGACAGAATTTCTGCTACTGGTTCTGGCGAACTGGTGCAAACCTGCTGATGCCCACCACTGCTTTTCCTCTATAGTATCTGTTCTAAGATTCTGCTGATTTTCTTCCAAAGTAGATACTTCTAGCAGAGGCATTATAGCATTCTGCCATAAAAACTCTTTAAGGCTTTAGTATATATGTGAAATCAAAGGTAAATAGGTGAATTCACAATTTTTCAGTTCTGTTTGTTTAAATCAAACTTTTAAATTCTATTTTTATTCTTTAAAAAAAACATATTACAAACAAAGAGAACATAATACAAATACAGTGTATACCCATCACCCGGGGGACATTAGTACTTTTCCAAAACAGTTACTCAAACCAACTACACATATTAAAGCTATCTTTTCACTTATCTCCAAAATATCATATGTTAATTTTTGGGTTTAATGGCTTTAGATTTTCCCAAGGTATATTCAATAAATTCTCCCCAAATCTTTTCAAATTCACTTTCTTTAATAATAACACTTTTTCATTTCAATTCACACATTATTTATCATGAGTCGCCAAGTTCCTTATTTAATTCCTCTAAACCTAGATATCGATACAATTTCCAATTCCTGGCTATTAAATTTTTTGGCAAATGTCACCGTGATAACAATAAAGTCTTTTTTATGTTTATGTAGTTTTAATCCTCCCAAAACATTTAACAAAGCAATCCTGGGACACAACCATATTCTAAGTGATAGTATATTATTGATTTCTTCAAAAACATTTATCTACATCTTTTTAACCTCCTTACATTTCCACCATAGGTGAAAAAAGTCCCAGGATATTTTTCACATCTCCAACATGCTCCCTTATATCCATCTTCATAGTGGGTTAATTGAATTGGGGTAATATACCATACCTTATAACAATGTTCTTTGATTCTTACTGATAAATTTTTCATAATTCTTTGACTCGATATTTGATTCCATTCTGACTATTTTTATATGACTTTTCATGTCCAATTCCCATATTTCCCTCTGGGGACTTCCCTGTTCAATTAAAATTGTGTAGTTCTTACTAACTATAGCTTTAAATGGAAAAAAAATTCTCATGTAGTTACTAACTTTGCTATTTTCAAATTGCATAGACAGAAGCATTTAGCAATTACCCTTATACAGTATACAAACCAATAGTCCTTAGAATCTGAGTGGTTCACAAGGGAATTAGCATTTTGCCCCCGACATACTGGATACTAATTTTACTGACCTTGGAAGGATGAAAGGATGAGTCAACCTGGAGTCTTGTCAGGATTGAACTCACAATAACAGCCATTCTGGCTGCAATACTACAGTTTCAGCACAGTACCACAAGGGCTCCATACCACCACAAGAGTTCCAACATGCTCCGACATCTTGATATCAGATATCTATCTTAATCTATCTGTGGCTCTCTAAATGTACCATTGGCTAGAGGGGCTTGTCTCTCTAGCACAAGGAGGAGGGCCTTCTCCGTGTCCGCCCCAGCCCTATAGGACTTCCTGCAGATGGAGTTACGGCTGCAGACGGAATTGCTGCCCTCCAGGAAAGGACTCAAAACCTGGTTGGTGAGGCAGGTGTGGGGTACTAATAGAGATGTGACCCTTGCCTCCTGGCTAGCATAAGCGCCTCCCTCTTTTTATAGATGGGGTGGGTGGGATTTTAATGGGGATGGGATTTTATGTATGTTTCTATTGTTTTTATGCTTTTATTGTAAGCCGCCCAGAGTTGCTCCGGCGAGGGGACGGCAGTACAAATTCAAAAAATTAAATTAAATTAAATTATCATTGGTACTACAAAAGTTACACTGTGAGGGAAATAATATCAGTGGCATTGAATGCCCATAAATTCAGTATTATATTAGGTAATACTGAAATTTTAAAGAAGTCTTTCATCTTCTCTATTGAAAGTACCATATTGTGCTTCATGTTCATAGGACATTGCTTATTATCAAGCCTTATCTGCTGAACAGTTACAGACAGAAGCTTCCAAAATTCAGCCCAGCATGTCATCTATTCAAGACTCCTGTGAACCAGGATTAGAGTCAACCACTAGTACCAAGCTGGATGACCTGCAGCGTTCTTGGGAAACACTAAAGAATGTGGTGAGTGTTTTTGTGTAAAATGAAGAAGAGATATTACTTTGTATATTTGTGTGGTTTTTAAAAATGATTTTGATACAAAAAAGAAAATTCTAAACATACATAACTAGTATGTTCCTGATAGCTAACAGCCAGTTTAGAAGACATTATAAAATTCTGTGAAGAAAATACCATGTAGTCTACTTAATAGTGATGGTTCAATCTCAGCCAAGATACAGTCACACATGGACAGTCTAAATTCTTTTTTACTTAAAGGTGTTGGATTGGAAGTGTCTTGTATTTTATTGGCATTTTGTACTTGTGCTTATGTTTGTGAAGACCTCTAGCACTATACTGAATAGCCCTTGCATTACTGCAATTTATCATTGCTTTCTTTAAATCTCAAGGTCAAATCCCAAAGAAGAAAATGAAATGATACTGGAAAATGTAATATATATATATAAATAGAAGTATTTGTGGGCTGCCTTTTCTGCATTTTAAAATAGTGGATTTTGTAGATTTCTACAAAAGTTATGTGTTACATATTGTGATAAAATAATACTATTTCAGTTAACCTTTTTAATATATGTATGTATTTCTTTTTAATAAATGTGCCATCCCCCTCCCAAGAAAATTTACTAACTAGTGATTGATTATTCTCCTATAGATTAGTGAAAAGCAACGTACACTGTATGAAGCTCTTGAACGTCAACAAAAATACCAAGACTCCCTCCAATCTATAGCCACAAAAATGGAAACAATTGAGGTGAAGTTAAATGAGACTCTGGAGTCTAGCAAGAGTCTAGAAAGCCAGATGGCAGAACACCAGGTAACAAGTCACACAGAGAGAATATGAAAACATTGTCTGCTTTTTGTCCACTCGTCAAATGCAAAAACCTGCTCTTTCACAACAAGTTTTACCTTGAAAATAGTCTCAATCTGTTTTCTATTGGGAACATTTTCTACTCTTTGCTGTTGTAGAAATGGAGGTAGTTAATTCTATTACATGCCATCAAGTCGGCTCCAACGTATAGAAATCTTATGAATGAAGGATCTTTAAAATGTTCTGTATTGCAGTTAAACTAAAATTGAATGACAATTAGAAATTTTCAATTTTAGGCACTGAAAACGTACTGATTACTTGGACTTCTATTGCACTTCCTAGTAGCTTTCTTAACATAGTGGATGAGAAACAAGTTGAAATAAATGCTTGCTGTTGAGTCAAGGCCCAATTTCTGAGATTGAAGTTATGTTTGAACATGTTTATTGAAAGGACACACATGTAAATACAGTAAAAACCCTACTTACAAAAAAAAGGCTGCTCCATAGGCTTGTGCTTAAATCGTTTTTTATGTAACTCAAAGCAAACCCATAGGAAAAATTATTTTTTTACGTAACTTGAAGCAAACCCATAGGAAATCATGTAAATCGGGACATGGTTTTAGCACAAAATCATTATATAAGTTGAAGTTTATGTAACTCGAGGTGTATGTAAGTTGGGGTTTTACTGTATTTGTTTTAGTTCTCACAGATGTAAGTGAAAAACATAAAAGTTTTTTCCTCACTAAGTGATATTAAAAGAGTTTTTGTACATATTTTGACCCTTTTTGTTAAAAAATAGCAAAAAAAACTTGTTTTTATTAAAGCAATATGTTTAGCATAAAGAACCTTGTAAGTTTGCACAAAATGTTTTATAAAAAAATATAAAATACATGTTTTCCCCTGAAAAGTGAATGCTGATGCTGATTTTTAAAGTACAGTTTTTCAGCTTTGTGCAGAAGATGAAAATCTCAGGGTTTTTTTTTTTTTTGAAAGGTAGGTCAATCTATCGAGACTCCTTTGTTATTATGTAATTTAGGAGTACATGTTACATCTTTGCCAAGGAGCTATATTGGAAAGCCCCTATACATCAAACACGAAAGAAGTTAACATCTCCATGAATTATTCTAGAATTGTAACATCTATGAGTCAGTAATGTTAATGTATTTTTTTATTTGACTAATAGTTCAGATTAAAGAAGAGCTACTGTTATGATGCAATTCTGTAAGTAACACCCTCCAGAATTTTATTAGGTATTAATATGATGGTGGAGGATAGGGGTGCCTGGGTGGTCCATGGGGTCACGAAGGGTTGGAATCGACTGTGCAACTGAACAACAAAAATGATCTCGCTAAATATCAGTGGTTCTCCTCTAAGTATGACTATGAGAGCCAATGTGGTGTAGTAGAAAGAGTCAGATGAGGATTTAGGAAACATGAGTTTGAATCCTAATTTAGCGATTGAAAGTCACTGGGGGAGCAGTGGTAAACCTCCTTTTTAACATTACACATTATTTCAAAAATAAAATCAGAAGCAATTGATGGCACATAGCAAACATGAACAAAAATATAACTATACTCACGTGTGACTAAGTTGGGATGAAATCATTAAATTTGATCATATACTGGCAGTTATGGATTATATTCATAAGTGGATTGTATTCATTATATTACTTTGGTGTGTGATTTTGTTGTTGTTCAGTCGCACAGTCGATTCCGACCCTTTGCGACCCTATGGACCATCGTTCTCCAGGCGCCTCTGTCCTCCACCATCCCCCTCAGTCCTCCCAGTTCTGTGCCCATTGTGTCTACAATACCATCTATCAATCTCATCCTTGGCCTCCCCCTTCTTCTTTTGCCCTCCACCTTTCCCAACATCACGGCCTTCTCAAGTGAATCCTCCCTTCTCATTGATGCCCAAAGTACTTTAGCCTCATCTTTACTATTTGACCTTCCAATGAGCAGTCAGTGTTGATTTCTTCTAAGATTGACCTATTTGTTCTCCTCGCTGTCCAGGGTACCCTCAAAACTCTCCTCCAGCACCACATTTCAAAGGCATCTATTCTTCTGCGTTCAGCTTTCCTAATTGTCCAGCTCTTACATCCGTACATTACCACTGGGAATACCATTGCTTTGACTATTCTAATTTTTGTTTTCAAGGTGATGTCTCTGCTTTTCACTATGTTCCCCAGGTTTCTCATGGCTTGTCTCCCAAGAATCAGTCGCCTTTTTATTTCATGGCTGCAATCTCCATCTGCAGTGATCTTAGATCCTAAGAATGTAAAATCTGTCACTGCTTCTACTTCTTCCCCATCTATTTTCCAGGAACTGATCGGGCCTGTTGCCATTATCTTGGTTTTCTTGATATTGAGTCTCAAACCAGCTTTTGCACTCTCTTCCTTCAGACCGATCAAGAGATTCTTTAGGTCTTCCTCACTTTCTGCCATTAAGCTGGTGTCGTCTGCATATCTCAGATTGTTGATGTTTCTCCCAGCAATTTTGATCCCATATTGTGATTCCTCCATCCCTGCCTTGCACATTATGTGCTCTGTGTATAAGTTGAATAAGCAGGGTGACAAAATGCAGCCTTGTCTTACTCCTTTTCCTATTCCAAACCACTCTGTCATTCCGTGTTCTGTCCTAACTGTTGCTTCTTGGTTCCTGTACAGATTTCTCAGGAGACATATGAGATGCTCTGGTATTCCCATCTCTTTAATCACTTGCCACATCTTGTTGTGATCCACACAATCAAATGCCTTAGTATAGTCAATAAAGCAAAAGTAAACTTGTTTCTGGTATTCCTTTGTTTTCTCCATGATCCAACGTATGTTGGCAATGTGGTCTCTAGTCCCCCTGCCTCTTCTGAAACCAGCCTGCACCTCTGGTAGTTCTCTTTCCACATGCTGCTGAAGTCTATCCTGTATTATCTTGAGCATCACCTTGCTGGCGTGTGGGATGAGCGCAATTGTTCGATAATTTGAGCATTCTTTGGCATTGCCCTTTTTTGGGATTGGAACATATACTGATCTTTTCCAGTCCTGTGGCCACTGTTTTGTTTTCCAAATCTGCTGGCATATTGAATGCAGTAATTTGATGCCATCATCTTTTAGAGCTTTGAAAAATTCAACTGGGATACCATCATCTCCACTAGCTTTGTTGTTTGCAGTGCTCTTTAGGGCCTTTCTGACTTCACTCTCCAGGATGTCTGGCTCAGGTTCAATTTCTTCATCATTGTGACTATCAGGAGTGTTGAGTTCCTTTTTGTAGAGTTCCTCTGTGTACTCTTTCCATCTTTTCTTAATTTCTTCTGCATCAGCTAGCTCCTTTCCGTCTTTGTCCTTATCATGTTCATTTTTGCTTTAAATGTTCCCTTGATTTCCTGGATTTTTTTGAAAAGGTCTCTGGTTCTGCCTCTTTTGTTGTTTTCCTCCATTTCTTTGCACTGTTCTTTTAGGTAGTTTTCCTTATCTCTCCTTGCTTTTCTTTGAAATTCTGTGTTCAAAAGATTGTATTTTTTCCTTTCTCCTTTGACTTTTGCATTCCTTCTTTCCTCTGCTATTTTAAGAGCCTCATCAGACAACCACTTTGCTTTCTTATTCTTCTTTTCTTTTGGTATGGTTTTCTTTGCTGCTTCCTGCATGATGTCCCTCATCTCTGTCCATAATTCTTCTGGCACTCTATCTATTGAGTCTAAGCCATTGAATCTGTTCATCACCTCCACCGTGTATTCTTTAGGGATGCTATCTAGGTGATATCTGTCTGGTCTCTTTGTTTTCCCTATTTTCTTTAGTTTAAGCCTGAATTTTGCAATCAGTAGGTTGTGATCTGAGCCACAGTCTGCTCCAGGTCTTGTTTTTGCTGACTGTATGGAGGTTCTCCATCTTTGACTGCAGAGTATGTAATCAGTCTGGTTTCGGTGTTGGCCATCTGGTGATGTCCTATGTGTAAAGTCGCCTCTTGTGTTGCTGGAAGAGGGTGTTTGCTAGGACCAGTGCGTTCTCTTGGCAGAACTCTATCAATCTTTGCCCTGCTTCATTCTGTGCTCCAAGACCGAACTTGCCTGTTATTCCCTCCACTTTTTGATTGCCTACTTTGGCATTCCAGTCTCCTAAAATAATTTGGACATCATTTCTTGGTGTTTGTTCTATGAGGTGTTGTAAGTCCTCATAGAACTGGTCCACTGTGGCTTCATCTGCACCCGTGGTTGGTGCGTATATTTGGATCACAGTAACATTGAAGGGTTTGCCCTGAAATCTTACTGACATCATTCTGTCATTTTTGAGGTTGTATCCCATTACTGCTCTTCTCACTCTTTTATTGACAATTATGGCTACTCCATGTCTTCTAAGGTTTTCTTGTCCACAGTAGTAGATGTGATGGTTTCCAGAGCTGAATTCGCCCATCCCTGTCCATTTTAGCTCACTGATTCCCAAGATGTCAATGCTTATTCTTTCCATCTCATTTTTTACCACTTCTAGTTTACCTTGGTTCATTGATCTCACATTCCATGTCCCTATGCAGTATTGCTCCTTGCAACATTGCATTCCTCCTCCCTCCTTCCTGTCCCTCCCCTTCCTCCACTCTGTGGTGTTAAGTATCCTGTATCACCTAGCCTGCCCCTTTGTTTTGCCTTTTGTTTTGGTCAATAGGGTTCTCTTGGCAAGCTTTGTGGCGTGGTTTGCCGGTTTCTACGCCATTTTTTTTCTCGCATCATACATCATATCACAGTTTTAAAAGTTTAAAACAGTTTAAACAACATATTATCATGCATAATTATCACACTCTAAACCACAGTCTCTATGTTAATTGCTATATTAAGTCAGTGTAAAGTCTCTATGTCAGTTGCTATATTAATTCAGCTACATTTTTCACATCAGCTACTTATCCTTGTGTCCTCATTCCCCAGGTGGGGTTGTTGTCTCTGGGCCCCTTGCTCCAGGGTCATCGCAGTGGCGGGCAGTGGATGTTTTCCCCGTGGGTCAGCTGTTCCTCTTCCTCTGCCTCTGGCGGTGGTGGTGGATGGTGACTTTTCCCTCCGCCTGCCTGGTCTTCCTCACCCCTGGCTGGGGTGGTCCCGTGGCTGCTCCTGGCCGCGGGTAGCCTCCTCGCGATGGCGGCGGTGGAGGATCGCGACCTCTCCCGCCGCCTGCCTTGTCCTCCCCACCCCTGGCTGGGGTGGTCTCGCGGCTGCTCCTGGCCGCGGGTAGCCTCCTCGCGGTGGCCTCCTCGTGGCGGCGGCGGCGGAGGATCGCGACCCCTCCCGCCGCCTGCCCGGTCCTCCTCACTCCCGGCTGGGGTGGTCCTGCGGCTGCTCCTGGCCGCGGGTAGCCTCCTCGCGATGGCGGCGGTGGAGGATCGCGACCTCTCCTGCCGCCTGCCTTGTCCTCCCCACCCCCGGCTGGGGTGGTCTCGCGGCTGCTCCTGGCCGCGGGTAGCCTCCTTGCGGTGGCAGCGGTGGTGGATCGCGACCTCTCCCGCCGCCTGCCTTGTCCTCCCCACCCCCGGCTGGGGTGGTCCCGCGGCTGCTCCTGACCGCGGGCAGCCTCCTCGTGGCAGCCTCCTCGTGGCGGCGGCGGTGGAGGATCGCGACCCCTCCCGCCGCCTGCCCAGTCCTCCTCACCCCCAGCTGGGGTGGTCCCGCGGCTGCTCCTGACCGCGGGCAGCCTCCTCGTGGTGGCGGCGGAGGAAGATCGCGACCCCTCCCGCCGCCTGCCCAGTCCTCCCCACCCCCGGCTGGGGTGGTCTCGCGGCTGCTCCTGGCCGCGGGTAGCCTCCTCGCGGTGGCGGCGGTGGTGGATCGCGACCTCTCCCGCCGCCTGCCTTGTCCTCCCCACCCGCGGCTGGGGTGGTCCCGCGGCTGCTCCTGACCACGGGCAGCCTCCTCGTGGCGGCCTCCTCGTGGCGGCGGCGGTGGAGGATCGCGACCCCTCCCGCCGCCTGCCCGGTCCTCCTCACCCCCAGCTGGGGTGGTCCCGCGGCTGCTCCTGACCAGGGGCAGCCTCCTCGTGGCGGCGGCGGAGGAGGATCGCGACCCCTCCCGCCGCCTGCCCAGTCCTCCTCACCCCCGTCTGGGGTGGTCCCGCGGCTGCTCCTGGCCGCGGGTAGCCTCCTCGCGGCGATGGCGGTGGAGGATCGTGACCTCTCCCGCCGCCTGCCCGGTGATTTAAGAGGAGTTATTTCAGGTTGAGTTTATAAATGCTACTTTCGACCAGTATTGGCGTTCAACATGAGCCAAGCTCTCTCTCTAACTATATCTATATCTACCTACAGTATATAACTCTAGCAATCTATTAATCTAGATAGATAGATTATTTTCATGTTATTGTCGTCAATAGTACTAAAACCCAGTTTGTCTTGTGCATCTTCTATTTTTTACTAGGCCATGATGGATGAAATCCTTATGCTTCAAGATGAAATCAGTGAGCTACAAGCATCATTAGCAGAAGAACTGGTATCCGAACCACTGGATACAGATACTGCTGATCAGTTGGCTCTGCAGTCCACACTCACTGTATTAGCAGAGAGGATGGCCACAATTAAAATGAAAGCTTCAGGGAAAAGACAGTTGCTAGAGGTACAAGGCAGATGAAAGGCTGTTTTCACACAAGGATAACATTTAGCTTGAAAATATTTACACATTTAAATTTGCATGGTCTTTCAAGGCCTTCCAAGGATTCCCTATATTTCTTTATGGTTTCCATAAAAAATTATAGCACATGCATTTTCACATTTGCGTGATTCACATAATGAAAAAAATCACCCTATAGAGCATAGTGTGTGTGTGCGTGTGTGTGCGTGTGTGTGTGTGTGTGAGAGAGAGAGAGACAGAGAGAGAGAGAGAATGACATAATAGGCAATATTTGTTTTGGTTCATGCACTGATGGGAGAAGCCCATAATCAACTCCAGCAGGGGATGATCTGCCACTCAGGGACTGTTTGAGGTGAAAGCCGTCTCTTCCTGACAGGCTTTTCTGTCTATCTGGAATCTGAACCTCATGTCTTTGTTTTCTCTTGCCTATTCCACAGATATCAAATTTAATATCTTTTCTCCCTTTTAAAAAAACCAGTCTGCTTTGAAAGCATTAGAAATCACAGGCATATTGTTATGGTTATTTTCATTTTCCTTTAAACAATCTGTATCTGTGGTATCATTTTCATATTACGTTTAGCAGATAAAATAGTGTTTGACAATCAGACATAGATTTCTGTACTTTTGCATTCAAGTGAATTGCAAATGATGGCCGGCTTTAATTGATAGGAAAGACTCAATGAACAGCTGGAAGAACAGCGGCAAGTGCAGACTCTGCAAAGATACTGCTCCGAGGCAGATGAACTTGATCACTGGCTCCTGACTACAAAAGCCACTGTAGATACATCATTGGTTCCTGTTGAAGAACCTATGGATATGGACTCACAGCTGACAGATTGCCAGGTGAATAAGGGTCACCCTTAAATACTGCTTCTCCTTCACCCTCAAGGGATTTTATGTTGTAGTATTAAGCCTGATTTAGACCCCACCACATACACAGTAAATGGGGCCACCAATACCCCTACCAACGCAGCAAGCAACCAATCTAAAAGCGACCTTTTACATGTGCAAGGGAGAGGCCATTTGCACATGCCTGGCAGTGGGTAAACACGTCAAGCGGACAGTGTCTAAAACAGCCATTACTTGATTTTGGAACTTGCAGATTGGATACAATATCAATGTTGTAACCATAGGATTTTATGACCCCCATTTTACTGTTCCTTCTATTTCTGTAATGCAAAAATGAAAACAGTAGGATTTTGAAATCCTTGCCAAGACTTAAAGCTATGGACATTTGCTGTTCAAATTATTTTGTGTGGACATTATATACATTGAGTTTTCCATATTAATGTAACACTTGATTTAAAACTCAGAAATGGCTACCAGATCATCGCCACTGGGATTGAGAGTGCCAGTGACTCACCTCTCTCTCACCCTGGGGCTCCAAAAATCCTTCCCCAGGGCAAAACAAACCACTGAAGGAGCCTCAGAACTTAAAAGGAGATTTTTGGGGAAAATATAAAACTGGGGCCAGCTATAGCTTTGCTGACTGACACAGAACACATGAGTCTAGGAAAGGATAAAAAGAATTGCTTTCAATATGTTTGACAACAGCAAGACAATGTATAGCGAGAAAGTGGAAGAGTGATCAGATATTAAGAATAGAAGATTGGTACAGGGAAATGTGGGAGTTAGCTTTGAATGACAAACTAACATGGGAGCTGAACATAAAAAGGGTATAGTAAAAGAGAATAGATTTTGGCAAATTTGGCATTTATTTGTGGAGTTCGCTGGTCAGGAGGGTGACCGAAGCAAGCCAGTACAGGAACATCATAGTTTTTGGAAATAGTGATGAATAAAGGACAGCACATTCTCTAGGGCAATATATAGTCACATATGGTGTAATGGTAATTTCTGTTTTGAATATTTTGAGATGGTCTAGAAAGGAGAGTTAATATAAAGATAAATAAGATAAGGTAGATTGAAATTAGTTGGTTTATTCAAACTCATTATTCTATTGATAATTATTATTGGGCTAAGAGGACATGAATTGTGGAATATGGTAATTTAAAGCTTTCTACCTTTATCTTTATACTTTCAGTATATATGGCTACCCTATATTCATATTTTTCTATGCTCTTGTTTCATTTTCATATTGAATGTGAATTTTTTTCTTTCTTCTTTTATAAGCATTTTGTATTTTGTATTACTTTTAAAATTTAATTTAAAAAAGTAAAAAAAGAACTTAAAAGGAGGTAGATAGGAAGCTTTTAATTAGTGTAAATTAAATGCGTCCACTATAAATCTATGGTTGTTTTGGCCTTTAGTAAATAGAAATTTAAGCTACCTAGAGTTTCTCTAGTTTGGACTCAATAATAAATTTAACTTACTTTTAAAATAAATACTTCTGATTCCTTCCTTGTGTCTGTGATGGGGAAAGAAAGGGAAGAGAAGGGTGCTTACTTTTACTTCTCTATAGAATAGTAGAATATAGATTAATATTATGTCAGAAAAAGCCATTAAACCAGGAGTGAACAGTTTCTTATGGTCCAAAGTCTACTCCCCCCCCAGCACCTTAAAAAGCTACATTGTCTTTAGAACCCCTGCTCAAAACAGACTCCAGATAGTAAACTACACTGATAGAAACCTTTAGATGGCATAATTTGACATGGACAACAATTGCATATCCTGACTTGTTTTAGTCTTTTCTTGGAAACAGAAAGTAACCTGCTAGTCACTTTATATATGACTTGTGGATTGCATTTTGCTGCCTCCTGCATTCCTTTGAATCCTCAGTTGTGATCTGATTTGCACAAGTGAACAAGAACAAACATCTATTATGAAGCTGACAAGATTTTGTTAATATAGAAATAGAGCAGCGACCAAGAGAGAGTCCAATTGTATACTTTATTGCTTCCTAAAAGTGTATAAATCAAGCTACCATATATGCCTCTGGTGACAGCAACATGTTTTTTTACAGAACACTAGAAAAGCATAGTAACATGATTAGTATACAGCAAATAGATAAAATTATAAATCTTGTAACAGGTTAATTTATTTTTCAAAAATATAGTCACTATAGTTCTAAGTGCCTTTCCACTATCTTATTAGCTGACAGATTAAATCACTGAATAATTGCAAGTGTCAGTGTTGAAGTATTGTCACCTTTTTTGAATTGTGTATAAATACCTATTGGCATTTCAAAATAAACGTGAGAGATTTATCTCTTTAAGTCTCTCTCTAGACGAAAGAAGATTATGTGGAGGTTCTTAGGGCCATTTATGCACCAATCAGAAAGATCCACAGTGAGAAGAGAAGCTTATTGATACAACCATAGCAATGTACAGGAAAGGAAGGGTAGGGTAGGGCAGTGGACCTCCCTGGCATATACAGAAGTGGCAAAAGTGAAGAGAACGGCCATAATTGACAGTGATCTCTTTCTTGCAATTATAATTTTGATGTTACAGATTCTGTGTATTGCTGCTGTAAAAGAATGCAATGGAATCCTAACAAAATGTATATGCTACTAAAACATCCTTGCTCTGAGACAAAGCTAGGCATTCTTAGTGGATGTTTTTATAAGTAAAAAAAGAACAGGTATAATTTTGGGAAATGCAAAATATTGAAAGCACATTTCTGAAGACACTAGAGGAAATTAGAGAGGGCAACAATGCAAACCTCTTTTGCTTTGATTTGGAAGAAGAGGAGGTAGGCCTCTACTGGATGCTTCAAGATGTATGAATTTGCTTCCTTGTTTTTGCTGCTCCAGAACATGCTTGTGGAAATTGAGCAGAAGGTGGTGACTTTGTCTGAGCTGTCAGTGCACAATGAGAACCTTCTCATGGAAGGTAAAGCCCATACCAAGGATGAGGCTGAACAGTTGGCAGTCAAACTAAGGACGCTAAAGGGAAGCCTTCTGGAGTTGCAGAGAGTCCTTCATGACAAGCAGATCAACATCCAAGTAAGGAGCTGTTCCTAATTGGCTTTCAAGGGAGAGACTGGGCTTGCATTTCCCCTCTTCTGATATGGGGGGTTGGGGAGAATTAAAAGAGAAAGAAAGATCTGTTAATGAGCTGTCATTCAATTAGAATTTCTTTGTTTCTACTTTGCAGAAAGCCCTACACTGTTTTGTTTTGTTTTTGCTGTTATTTGGTCGAGTAGAACTAAATCTGTTTCACCTTTGCATTCATTATTTGTCATATCTCCAGTAATCAAAGGAGAAACTACTTGAAGTGAGGCTTCCATTTATTTTTATATGTTTGAATTTTGATACATGTAGAGCTGAACAATTTTATATAACAAAATAAGAGATTTGAAAGCTGCCCTAAGCTTTAGTGGTAGGACAGGTGCATAGAACAGAAGCAAGTTCAAAAATCCTATCTTTTCTTCCCAGGGCCCTAGTATTCAATTTGTAATCCTTTCTGTAAAGATAAGACTAGAATGTGAAGAAACAAACACACAAAAGTCAATTTGATCTTATTATCTACCTGTGGAATCAGCTTTCCTGTTGTATGTTTTCATAGAGCTCCAAATTCATAATTATGTGACAATGCTTAATGAATTTTAATATAATGAAAAACAAGAGTGGGTGATACCTTTATTAGACCTCTAAAATCTCACAAGCACTAGCAACTTGCTTGTGAAATTTTGGTGGACAAATAAAGGCATCACTCACCTTTATTTTTGCTTATATTAAAATCAGTTAATTGAATGAGCAATTATTGTCACAGATTTAAGAATCTGGAATTCTTTTCAGATATGTAAAAGTACCACACAGCTTTTTAAAAAACAAATTATATTACAACCTGACAAATAAATAAAAGATTTCAAACTATTCTTTCCTAGCTAAGATCTGCAGAGCATTTTCGATTATAAAATTAATTGGTATAAAATCTCAAGAAGGCATAATTTGCATTAATTATAAATAATAAAACACTAGCTCAGCACTGAGCTGGAAAAATATTTTTCACAAGAAGTATATCATGCCATATAATAAAGGTGCCCAATCATATAAATTATGTTTTTTCATTTCTTTTATTTTGTTATTTCTCTCTTTGTGCCAAATTCTTATAATAAAGCCATTTACCATTTTTGAAACATTTTCATTGTTTCAATATATTTTAAATCATGTTATATTTACTAAGAAATTATTGGCAGATTCCTTTTGTTCAAAGTACTGTACTGTTCTAAATGCATCAGAAATATTTTCAAAAAGTCAAAAGTAACCAGCATAATAGATGTTGAACTACGAGTTCTGTATTTTTGAAGAGTTGGAAGATAAGAGGAATCTTATCCAGTGATCTCTTTGTATTTCATCTCTCTACTGTAAATTTACTGGAGCTTTATCACACTGTAGGCATATAACTCCCATTTTATAACATAATATTTTCTTAATTGACAAAGGCATAAGGGATTACTTGTGGACTGATAACTAAAGATGTGCATAGTATTTGAGAAAAGGTGAAACCAGCTGATCACTAATACTGCAGCAGAATTCTGTTTCTATGTCATTATACCTCATGGCAAAAAAAGCAGATTATAATTAAACCCACTGTAAATTAGTGAATTATTAGCATATTGTTTCTGAAAAAAATGATATTGAAAGACCTTGTCCAGACACTCTTTCTGTGGTCTGTACAAGCCATATATCTGGATAATAGAAAAGGGAAACTGCTGAACAATGTGGTACAAGTAAGAACTGAATCAATTCAAGGTGCTGGTTTTGACCTTTAAAACCCTTCATGGTAGTGGGCCAGGATACCTAAGAGACCGCATTCTCCAAAGGGTGTTTGTCTGTCCAACCTGAGCAGACCGGAGGGGCTCTCTAATTGTTCCATCTGCCAGAGGGGCTCATCTCTCTGGCACATGAAGGAAGGCCTTTTCCGTGTCTGCACCAGCCTTGTGGAACCTCCTGCCAGTAGAGTTGCGGGTGCAGATGGAGCTGCTGCTTCAATGTATGCAGTTTATACCTGTAAATACACTGTTGATTACAACTGCATTCTGATTATAAGAATCTAGAAGCATTTGGCTGCAGTTTCAAAATCTGATTAGAGTAAGGAAGAAGAGTAAGGAGAAGCATCTAATCCCAAAGTGATCATGAACTGCCAGTAATGAGAAGGAGACAAAATGTTTGCTTTAAGGCCATAAAATACATACAGATGAATCAGATTGTTACTTGCACTGACAGTGTTTTGGGCAGAATACAGGAGGGTTGAAGCCCCCTTAGTGACATATCACTTTGCCTGTATGTATAGTCTCCGTCTGCCAAAGACCGTAGCTGTATGACTCTGCTAAAGCTTTTTCATAACAACCATCATAATTTCCATCAGTGCCGCCCCACCCCCACCCCCAGGACTCTCGCCCACCTAAGGCCTGGGTGGGCAGAAGAGGAGCCGTTGGGGGGAAAGAGGCGGCTTTTCCATCAGCGCCGCCCCCCCAACCCCCAGGACTCTCACCCACCTAAGGCCTGGGTGGGCAGAAGAGGAGCCGTTGGGGGGAAAGAGGCGGCTTTTCCATCAGTGCCGCCCACACACACACACACTTTTGCCCACCTAAGGCCTGGGTGAGCAGAAGAGGAGCCGTTGGGGGGAAAGAGGCGGCTTTTCCATCAGCGCCGCCCCCCACCCCACCCCCAGGACTCTCGCTCACCTAAGGCCTGGGTGGGCAGAAGAGGAGCCGTTGGGGGGAAAGAGGCGGCTTTTCCATCAGCGCCGACCCCCCACCCCCAACCCCAGGACTCTCGCTCACCTAAGGCCTGGGTGGGCAGAAGAGGAGCCGTTGGGGCCCTGTGTATATTATGAAATGTAAACCGCCTTGAGTCACCCCAGGGCGAGGAAGGCGGTATATAAATTAAAAAAAAATAAAAAAAATAAAAAACCAAGAGTCCAAACAGTATTCTGAGAAGACTATATGCTGCACAGGTGAAGCCTCTTTGCTAGATTTGTAGAACCACATAAATAAGAATATAAATCTGGGTAGTCCATTGAAAAAGCAGAAGCAGGATCCCAGTGTCAATCTGTGCTCCATTACCTTATATGCCATTTGTGTTGCTTCCTTCACATACATTTTTTCTTTATTTATTAAAAGCAGGGAGTTCTACAAGAAAAAGAAGAATGTGAATCAGATTTGGTCACTTTTCATACTCCTAGTGTCCAGGAATGGCTGGCGCAGGCACAGGCAACCCGTTCACAGCAACAGCAAAGCAGCCTACAGAGGCAAAAAGTAAGCATGCTTTATTAATCTTTCATGTGCTTAAATGCACTGAAAAGCCATTATTTGAACTATGTTTAACAAATGTACAGGAGATTTATACAGCTTCCCTGACAATCCCCATGCAGGAGAAGTGTGTATAGATGTGCAAAGGTTAGTGCACAAGCTGGTATTGTTTACTTAGAATCCCAGCTCATGTAGAAGCCTATATCCACAGAGATCTATGCACACCCACTTCCCAAATGTCTGTGGTAAACATCTGGATACTGGAAGCTGGACTACTTCGGTGGGAAAAGGTCTTGGGGACACGAAAGGAGCCCATTTCAGGCATCTCCTGAGCGGAGTTTCTCCAGCAAAAATCCTCTCAACCACGAGTAATTTCTGACACTAAATTACAGTAAAACCCCTAGTTACAAATGCCCCGAGTTACATAAAATGCGACTTACATAATGATTTTGTGCTAAAACCATGCCCCGATTTATACGATTTCCTATGAGTTTGCTCCGAATTATATAAAGATTTTTTTCCTATGGGTTTGTTTTGAGTTACATAAAAATTCATTTCCCTATGGGTTTGCCTCGATTTACATGAAAATTTCATTTTTCCTATGGGTTTGCTTTGAGTTACGTAAAAACCTGATTTAAGCAAAAGCTTATGGAACAGACTTTTTTGTAAGTAGGGTTTTTACTGTATTATTATTACTGGAGGCTGGGTGAAGTAAACTACATAACACTGGCACAGAGCCAGTAGTCCATCTCTACTACCCTTTAATCAGTTAATTCATGAAGAAACCTATGGTCTGTAAGAACAACACTATAGTACTTTTTTTGGGCAAAGCTGTTGCCTTTGAAGGATAAAAAGAAAATAATCCAGATTTAAATCACCTTAAACATGTGTGCAAAATCCCAAAACTATAAACTTGCACTTCTTCAAATTAAAAAGTACATTGTATGGGTCTCTGTATTCTCTGGTACAGAATACCGAGGCCATATTCGTCCCATAGGTAAAGGTAAAGGTTTCCCTTGCTCAAAAGCCAGTCGTATTCGACTCTAGGGTTCAGTGCTCATCTCTGTTTCAAAGCCGAAGAGCCAGCACTGTCTGCTTCTGCAGACGTTTCCGTGGTCATGTGGCAGGCATGACTAGACACCGGAGTGCATGGAATGCTGTTACCTTCCCACCAAAGTGGTCCCTATTTATCTACTTGCAATTTCTTGCTTTCGAACTGCTAGGTTGGCAGGAGCTGGGACAAAGCCGGGAGCTCATTCCATCCTGCAGTACTTTGGAATTGAACTGCTGACCTTCCACCTCCCAGTCAGCATTTTAGCCACTTGAGCCACCGCAGTCCCATACACACTTCTAATGTCTTAGCAGCAACTATTTCATTTCTTCTCCTTGCACTCACTGGCTATGAGTAGAAACTCATATTTGTTGGGAGAAACTGACCAAAGATATGTTTACAGTGTGAGGAAGAGGTGGGAGATGGAACAGTCATTCTAGGATTATGTGGAAGCCACCTCTCTACACTGTTATCGAGGGACAGCACATACAAACCAATTGCAAAAGTTATTGTTCCAAAGCTTCTATCAGTCTTTCTTCTCACCCATCTTCCACTGATAGAAGCTTTGGAATAACTTTACTGAAGAAATTATCCATCTTCCCAACATCAAGGTCCCAATCAGACCACCCTTGGATTTTTCTTTTAATGCTTGAAAAATACAGTCACAATCTTGCACGTGTATTCGTCCTTGCTGTGATTATCCTGTTGGAATTCTGCTTCATGTAAAGATATCTTCTTTATTCAGTCAGCCTCATTAGCAGCAGTTTATATCCTCAGATCTTTAAGATAGCAATCAGTCCCATGAAGTCCTGCTTCATTAGGCTTTGAGTAGGGAGAAAACAGAGACACACAAAAACACGCCTGCTCTCTTCAGCTGGTCAAACGATACTGACTTCTTTATTCAGGCAGAGTATATATCAGAAAACGAAACTCAGGCTGACAGAGAATACCAGAAACGAAACTTCACCTACATAACCCAAATAAGGAGAAAGAATTTCTCTCACTTTTCTACGCATGCCTAAAGCACAGCGTTGTCTCTCAGGCAAAGAGGCCTTTGTTTACAAAATGTGTCAGAAGCAGCCTGACAGAATCCAGATGCATTCCCACATGTCCTCCTTTTTCATTTAAATTTGAGAGAGGGACGGCTAATCATACCCCTGCATGTCATCATATACATCATCACTGTCCACCTGGACATCGTACTCCTCCTGACTCATGGTACTTTGTTCCGGAGGATGATACCTCATTGAGTACAATTGCTGTCGTGCAAAACTCGATGTCTCCCTTCTACGCAGTGGACATGTGTTACACATAGAAATAAGATTAGGAATACAAGTAATACAAAAATACAAAGGTAAAAAGCAGATAATAATAATAAACCCATAAAGGAAAACTTGTCTAAGGACAGACAAATCAGGCAACCAAGAAGTCACCCAATCAAAGAGATTAACATCAGTGCATACATTGTTAGTAATGCTCTCCTGTAAATTCTGAAGTTCTTTCTCAATAGTATTATTCAGATAAAATAACCCAATGCTGCACATTGATATTGACCTGGATGGAAATTCGTGGCAACTCCATTAAAAAAGAACCACATGTTAGGATCCTTGATTTGCCATCCATTGCAAATTGAACCACTATCTATAGCAGAATAATCAGGAGTAAACATAGGAAACACATCATATATATCTTCAATAGTAGTGTTATACAAGGTATAATTAAGCTTATAAGAACTGTTATAACTACCCCATAGCCAAAAATAATCATCACAACCCGTATAATTGCCTACACTCTGCAAAACCCTTTTTGCTTGAGTCCAGTGCTTCCATTTACTATTCCAGACTCCAGAACTATGACAGCAGAAACAAAGTCCTTTAGTGTATTTCTTGAATGTCATGCTTCGCCAGCGGGTGTTGTTAAATTGTTCTGGAGGATTAGAGAAGAGTGTAGATCTATCAAGATGTTGCAAATGTCCAATAACCAACTCTGGCGTGTTGAACAATGCCGGAAGAAAAGCCATTTGAGACACTGCCAGTGGATGCTCATAGTATAACGTTGCATTCTTACCATGAACCTCAAACATATAGTTAGCATGACGAATCCAAAAGTTGGGGTTGCCCCCATGAGGCATTGTTCTTACAGCTGGAAGCACAGTAAGAAAGAAAATAACAAATGTCAGCACATTTAGTTTACTGGTGAACCACCATCCTGGAGCTGAGTAACCTTCTTCTCTCTCCATGGGCGGATCGCTCGGGCAGGAATCCACACAGGTCCTGAGGTTGTAGAAACCACTGCGTATCCTCGTCCCCAGGTGATTAGAGGTACAGGACCCTTCCACTCAGGATCGGGTTGCTGCCGATAAACGACCAATGGCTTAGGAAGACACTCCTCGGTCCTGAAATGCAATTCGACTGGAGAGTGTGACCTGTTATGGGGAGCAAGAAGAAAATTAAGAGTATACAGTACTTTAGCAACAGCTGTAGGTATTTCAGCCACAGGAACCCCTCTATCTCCCACTTGCTTGTGTAACAAATTTTTGAATGTCAGGTGGGCTCTTTCAACAATCGCCTGTCCAGTCGAGTTATAGGGTATTCCATGGGTTAGCTTAATGTCCCACTGACGGCAAAAGTCCTGAAAGGCAGAAGAAACATATGATGACCCATTGTCTGTCTTAAGACTTTTAGGTTTACCCATTGCCGCAAACGAACGAATGCAATGTTGTATAACATGTCTGGATGTTTCACCCCGTAAGGGTGTAGCCCATATAAATCCAGAGAAGGTATCAACAGTCACATGTAACTTAGAAAGCGGAGCCAAAGCAGGTACTTGCGTGACATCCATCTGCCATAGCTGATTGGCTTCTGTTCCTCGAGGATTAACAGCATCAAATGGCAGGAATATAGGAGACTTCGTACAGGAAGCACAGGATGACACAATGTCTCTAGCCTGTGACATAGGAATGGAAAACCGTTTATGCAAAACCTTAGCAGATTGATGAAACATTGCATGACTGTCAATGGGGTTGTCAAAGAGAGAAAAAACCTCAGCAGAGTCTCGGAGAGCAGAATCTGCTCGTGCATTGCCCTCCGTCAAATAACCTGGGATCCTTGTGTGAGAGCGTATGTGGGCAATGAAGAAAGGGACCGTACGGTTAGTAAGAAAACCTTGAAGCTGTTGGAATAAAGCAAAAAGATCCCTATCCATCGATGGAGACAAATAAGCTTGAGCTAAAGTAAAGACAAGGCGGTAAACATATTGAGTATCCACAATCAGGTTAAAAGGCACATCAGAAAACGTGGAGAAAGCAAGTATGACCGCTGCCAGTTCCGACCGCTGGGCCGATGCTTGAGGTCCTGTAAAAACAACCTCCCATTCCCCAGTAGGACCCTGCCATGTAAGGACTCCACGGGAGGGGGAGCCATCTGAGAAAAGAGTAATGGCATGCAAGATAGGTTGCATGCAAAGCGGGGATGACAGGGAGTAAGAAGTGAGATTCAGCAAGGTAAACCGCTTATCTTTGGGGGGGTTAAATTTAACTTGTCCCACAAAGTCCGCCATGGCCACCTGAAATGCCTCAGAATGCTGTAGCAAGGCGGTTAGCTGATCCTGTGAAAAAGGAAAACAAACAAAGTCAACGTCATAGCCAGTCAAATGCTTTGCCCTAGTACGGCATTTGAGGAAAAGATCAGCAATCGCATCAGGCAGGCGATAACAGTTTTTCGAGGGAGTGTGCGCCAAGTGCAGCCATTCCACGATGGCCACCTTCTGAGCGTTGACAGGCGCGAACAAAACAGCAGTGGGCAGCCTCGGTGTAGGAAGAAGAGCGCATGCCAGCGCAACGGTGCCTGAGGGCACCCGATCCACAGCGATGGTATGCAGCTTTTCGTTGAGGCGTTGAAGAGCTGTACGCATCTCCATTGTGCAGGGAATGATGTCCGCTGGAGAAGTGTGTCCAGAAAGAGCAGCAAAGAGTGGTGATAGTTCCTCCGTGCTCAGGGCCAAGAAAGGACGAGCCCAATTTATGTTCCCTAGCAATTGTTGCAATTGGACAAGAGTGAACTGCTCCGGAATAGCTATTGTTGGCAATAGCGGAGTTGAAGCTGTAGCTGAGAGCCTATGTCCCAGATATTGGAATGGATACATACGCTGCACTTTTTCGGGAGCTATGATCAAGCCCGCTTGTTGCAAAATGTCTGCTAGGTCCTGCAGGTGTTTCTCCGTGACTTGTGGACCATGCAATAAAATGTCATCTGTGTAATGATAGACTTTAACCTCTGGATGGCGTTGCCTGAAAGGTTCCAAAGCCATGTTCACAAAATGTTGGCATAGAGTCGGCGAGTTGGCCATACCCATAGGCAAGACACACCATTCAAACCGTTGAGTAGGATGTTCATTATTGTATACTGGCAATGTAAATGCAAATTTTTCTCTGTCTTGTGGCGCTAGCAAGATTGTATAAAAACAGTCCTTCAAATCTATAACCATGAGTTGATGATCTTCCGGAATCATGTTCGGATTAGGAAGTCCAGATTGTAGAGGTCCCATTGGCAAGATGTGCTCATTAACTTTTCTCAAATCATGTAACAATCGCCATTTTCCAGACTTCTTTTTCACCACAAAAATCGGAGAGTTCCAAGGACTAGTGGTTGTTTGAATATGTCCCAGATTTAATTGCTCCTGTACAAGGGCCTCCGCCGCTTGGAGCTTTTCTCTTGAGAGCGGCCATTGATCCGTCCACACTGGTGGGGTGTTTTTCCATTGTAGTGGAAGTGCATGCAACGGCGCTGCAGGGGAGGCCCGTATCAAAAATTTGTCTGCAAGGTACACCCTGTTTTAGCCAGGAGATCCCGGCCCCACAGAGTAATAGGAATATCCATAATCAGGGGGTGAAGAGAAACTTTTGTTCCCCCTGAGGTCTCAAAGATGATTGGATGAACACTTTGCTGTGCTGGCTCGTACCCGCCCACCCCATAAACTTCCCTACAGGGGCGGACGGCCCATCCAGTTGGCCAATCTTTTTTTGCCACCACTGAAATATCGGCTCCTGTATCGACCAATCCAGACACTGAACATCCACCCATAATCAGCGAGCGGGTCGGTCTATCCTCGGTGATTTGTATCACCGCCATAGCCGCTGTTGCAGTCCCCTCCTGGGATGGAGTTACAGTGGTCCCTAGTGGGAGCAGATGAAGGCGTCCTACAGGTTGTCCCTTAGGCAGGGTGAGATGTTGCGTGGCTGAAGCAGGGATGACAATTTCTTGGTGACCCAATGTAACTGACCCTGCTGCAATGTGTACACAAGCGGGTAAGGCGTCTGGGCAAGGAAGAACGATGCCCATCATGCCCTGGAAATTAACATCATCAACCAGTGTGGGAAGAGCCTCCACACACCCTGGCATAGTAAAAGTACAGTCCTTAGATAACCTCAATAAAAGTCCTTCTTTTAGAGGATGGTTTTTTCTATATCGTGAAATCATTTCTTGGGCAAGTTCCATATCTTCTGCCATCTCTTGCAAAACCTCCTCTATTGCCTCTTCACTGACCTCTGGTAGCCCTATTATTTTGCCTGGGCCCGAGCCTGGCCCGCACTCCCATTTCCCTGCTGCTGTGGAGAAAAGTCAGAGTCTTTGTGCTGAGCAGCTGAGGGATTGGCATCAGGATTTGAGCGGCACTGATTGGCCCAATGGTACCCTTTCTGGCAAATGGGACACTTCCTTGAAGGGCGTGCTGCCTGCTTTAGAGAGGAGCGACATTGTGCTTTAAAATGCCCTTCTTTCCCACAGCCAAAACACCGTTTGTTTTGAGCCTGAGTTGTGGGCAATTGAACTGCAGCTGCCAGAAGTTGAGCCTTGTAACTGTGAGTCCCCACATTTTGACAAACTTTCATCATGTCTGCTATAGATGTTCCTGGCCTAGCATAAACAGCTGTCAGAGCCCCTTTACAATCCTCATTGGCATTTTCAAAAGCCAGTTGTTTCATGAGCATTTCCCGTGCCGGCACATTTTCCACCTGGCGGCTGAGAGCAGTCATGAGTCTGTTAATGAACTCAGTGTAATTCTCTTTAGGGCCCTGCCTAATTGCTGCAAATCCAGCAACGGAGCTATCCCCTTTGGAAGGAATCTTACTCCAGGCCCGCATGACTATCTGAGCAATCTCTCCCAGCTGGGCATCATTGAGTGCCAATTGCTGTGTGGGGTTGGCAAAATTTCCCTCCCCACATAACATATCCATTGTGAGTGCAGGGCGTGTATGATGAACCTCCCAAGCCACATCCCTCCACTCTTGCAAGCAGAGCATGGCTTCTGCTGGGGGCAAAAGCGCTTTGATCATCTGTTTCCAATCCACTGGTAGCAATTTTTGAGATGCAATGGCTTCCAACAAAGCTTTAGTAAAAGGTGCATTAAATCCATAGTCACGTATGCTGACTCTTAGTTCCTTCAGATATTTGTAATGGAGGGTTTCATACCTATCTGGGACAGCCAGTGCGTTGCCCACAGCCGGAGCCCCCCTTATCACTGGGTATATTTCAGGAGATTGCATGTCCAGCACAGCTGCCGTTAAAGCATCAGAAAAATGTGTCTTTGTAGGGCTAAAAGTGCTTGATTTTTGCAAGTCAGGACATAATGTCCCATCTCCATTTCCACCTTCACCCCCATCAGGAGGCTGTTTCTCATATGATGGAGGGGCAGTTGCCATGGCCCCCCCTTTTTCTGAAGGCAAAAGCTGTGTGAGGGGGCCATCAAGTCTTTGAGACAATAAAATATTTTTTGGAGTAAGCCTTTGAAGGCAGCCTCTCACTTCCTCCCAAGTAAATAATATTGATCTATAAATCCCTTTATGCTTCTGCAATTCATTCCCGATCTGTTTCCACTCTTTTAAGTCCAGACCTTCATATTTAAACCAAGGACAGAAATTTGCTATAACTTTAACCAGCTGCTGTATCATCTTCTCATCTACCTTTCGCCCATTCTCATGCAAAAGATCTGAGATATCTCTACAAAGTTCATGTATTTGCGAAGAAAGCAAACACCCCATTTTCACTCACCTAGTTGTAATTCTCGAGCGCTCGATTTATGACCTTTCCTCCGGTCTGACCTTTTGCCTGGTCGTAGGTGAATGAGACCTTGTCCCCCGGTCGATGAGGTGTTAATTGCTGAAGCAGAGTTCAAAGCATTCCTTTGAATTTCATTCAATTGCCTCACACGGGGCACCAGTTGTTGGAATTCTGCTTCATGTAAAGATTTCTTCTTTATTCAGTCAGCCTCATTAGCAGCAGTTTATATCCTCAGATCTTTAAGATAGCAATCAGTCCCATGAAGTCCTGCTTCATTAGGCTTTGAGTAGGGAGAAAACAGAGACACACAAAAACACGCCTGCTCTCTTCAGCTGGTCAAACGATACTGACTTCTTTATTCAGGCAGAGTATATATCAGAAAACGAAACTCAGGCTGACAGAGAATACCAGAAACGAAACTTCACCTACATAACCCAAATAAGGAGAAAGAATTTCTCTCACTTTTCTACGCATGCCTAAAGCACAGCGTTGTCTCTCAGGCAAAGAGGCCTTTGTTTACAAAATGTGTCAGAAGCAGCCTGACAGAATCCAGATGCATTCCCACATTATCCAAAGGAAAGGGAAACTGTATTGACAATTAGATTAAGGATAGGGTTTGGCAAAGTATGATGAAGAACAGAGAAGCAAGGAGGTATTGTTACTGTAGCTAGTTTACTGTTTCAGCACTAAGGGGGGGGGATGGGATTGGTTATTTTCTAAATTGAGAAGACCTGACTCTTGCTTGTTTAATAACTTATATATTCTATCCCTGGTTGGCTTTAATTTATTTTTATGTCTGCCTAAAATGCATGCACTTATACAGTACAGTATATCTATTATTGACCAGCAGAAACAGTGCATGGTTGCTAAAACAATTCTGTTTGATTATTACTAGGAGCTGGAGAAAGAGCTAGCAGAACAAAAGAATCTACTTCGCTCAGTGGCAAGTCGTGGAGAAGAAATTCTAACCCAGCAATCTGCTCCAGATAACATGTATCCTGGGTGCGACTCAATACATTTAAGTTCTTGGATAGTTTTAACTTCCTTGGCTGTGTTTACATATGCCCACACTTTTTGTGTTTTATTGTAAACAACATCGGGGGGGGGGGGTAGTTGATATAAATTTACAATTCTGTTGTGCGCAAGCAGCATTATAGCAGTTTTGTGGTTTTCCCTGTATCCAGCCATCTTTTTATTAAACATTTCCAAATAGGATGATAGCAGAAAGTTACGTGAACCCTCAGGCCATTGGCCTTGTCAGAAAGAGGAACCTTCCCTCATGGTGGGAAGGAAGGAAATCCTTCAGACTGATTCAGAGCCTCCATCTGAAAGTCTTTAATGCATATTCCTTAGCAAAACTCCAACAAGAATACAATATATAAATTCATGTGATAGTATCTTGTTAAAAATCTCTGGGCTGTTTAGATTCACTTAACATTAAAATATTATTTAATGCAGAATCACAAAAATCATAACTATTAATATACAATGTTATAGTTTTCATCAATATTGAGGTTTCTTAACCTTATTAAGTACTGCCATATTTATTAATGCAGCCCAGTGCAAGAATCATGTTGCCATCAAGCAACAGAGGCATTCTTATGGGGAAAAATTGATATCCACATGTTGGGTACTTCCATGCATCTGTTCTAGGAATCTAGGAATCCATTCATTTTTCTTTCTCCTGCACTTTAAAGTCTCAAGTTCTTTCTAATTATGCATTTTGAGAACCTTAGTAAATTCTGAAGAAGTAAATTAAAATAAAATTTTAACTATCTGCAGTGTCCAAATTTGAAGAAATGCAGCTGTTCCTAGCAGGCAGGGAAGTTTGTTTTGGCTGCCTGAAATATAGGTGCTAAAAATGTTGCACCTATGAGAACAAAATGTGATAGTCCTGATTTAATCCTATCATGGTTGATTATGTAGGGATTCAAACTCATCACTTTTAAAGGTCACAACTATGGATGGACAAATTGGTCAGTTTTGCCTTCCCCCACATTCAAAGAGAAAGGCAAAGGCGAAAGACAAATGTTCATCCAACTGAATGCAGATTTCCAATGAAGAGCAAGGCAAGATAAGGAAGCCTTCTTAAATGAACAATGCAGAATGAGAAGGACTAGAGATCTCTTTAAAAAAACTGAAGAAATCAAGGGAACACTTTAAGCAAAAATGGTCATGATAAAGGACAAAAATGTTAGGGACCTAGCAGAAGGTGGCAATAATACACAGAAGAATGGTACAAGAAGGACCTTAAGGTCCATGACAACCATGATGATATGATCACTGACCTCTAGCCAGACATCCTAGAGTGTGAAATCAAGTGGGCCCTAGAAGGTATTACTAATAACAAAGCCAGTGAAGATTACAATATTCCAATTGAACTATGCTAAACCCTAAAAGATAGTGTTTTTAAAATGCAGCACTCAATATGCCAACAAATTTGGAAATGCAACAGCAGCTGCCAGATTGGAAAAAGTCAGTATACATTCCAGTTCCAAAGAAGGGCAATGTCAAAGAATATTCAAGCTATTGTACAATTGCGCTCATCTCACATACTAGCAAGATGATGCTCAAGATCATACGAAAAAGGTGCGTTCTGAAGAGGCAGGGGAACTAGAGACCAAATTGCCAACATTCACTAGGTTATGGAGAAAGCAAGGGAGTACAAGAAAATATCTGCTTCACTGACTACACTAAAGCCTTTAATTGTGTGGATTACAATAAACTGTGGGAAGTCTTTAAGAGACGGGAATACCAGACCACCTTATCTGTCTTCTGGAAAACCTGTGTGCTGGCCAAGAAGCAACAGTTAAGACCGGATATAGAACAACTGATTGGTTTAGAATAGTCAAAGGAGTACGATAAGGCTGTACAGGTATATTGTTACCCTACTTATTTAACCTATACGCAGAGTGCACCATGCATAACACTGGGCTGGATGAATCACAAACTGGAATTAAGATTGCCAGGGGGAAATATCAACCATCTGAGATATGCAAATGACACCACCCTAATGGCATAAAGTGAAGAAGATGTAAAGATTCTCTTGGTGAGAGTGAGTGAGGAGAATGCAAAAGTTGGCTTGAAACTCAACAGGGAAAAACAAGATCATGGCATCTGGCCCCCTCACTCCCTGGCAAATAGAAGGGGAAGATATGGAAGCAGTGATAGACTTTTCTTTCTTAGAATCCAAGATTGCTGCAGACAGTGACTGCAACCATGAAATAGAGAGACACTTACTCCTTGGAAGGCAAGCTATGGCAAACCTAGGCAGCAAAATAAAAAGTAGAGATATCACTCTGCCAACAAAGGTCCGTATAGTTAAAGCAGTGGTCTTCTCAGTAGTAATGTATGGCTGTGAGAGGTAGACCATAAAGAAGGCAGAGTGCAGACAAATAGACACCTTCAAAATATGGCACTGGAGGAGACATTTGAGAGTCACCTGGACTGCAAGAAGATCAAATCAGTCAATCAAAAAATATCAACCATGGTTGTTCCTTGGAAGGGCAGACACTTAAGCTCCAATACTTTGGCCACCAAATGAGAAGAGAGGATGCACTGGTGAATGCCCTGATGTTAGGAAAGATCAAAGGCAAAAGGAGAAGGGGGCAGCAGAGGATGAGATGGTTAGACAGTATCATCGATGTGGTGGGTGTGGATCTGGGAGGATTCCAGTAGGTAGTGAATGATAAAGAAGCCTGGTGTGCTGTCGTCCATGTGGTTGAAAAGGGTTGGACTCAATTGTGCAACTGAACAACAATAAACATTCAAATTATCCTAGGCTCTAGTTCTTCTTGTACTTAGGATGCAAAATAATGCTATCTAAATTCTTTGTTCTCATCATCTTCAGTGATCTCAGCTTGATACTCTTCCACAAGGAATTTCCGCTGTAGGATTTCGCCTCCAGGCAATAGTGAGACAAAAAGGATTGCTTTTTCTCATAAAAGTCTTTCTGATGTTTCAAAACATCTGGGCAAAACATATTACTTCCCTTTGAGAAGTAAAGAACACAAATACACAGCAAACACATTTAGAAAGTGGCTGCTTTGCTAAAGAAACACAAATATCCTTTTTGATATCCATGGAATAAATATTTTGCTGCTGCTTTCTGTTCTTTTTGTTCCTTTTCATCTCCCAGTCCCTTTGTGACTGATTGTAGAATTATTTTACACTAGATGCCTAATTATAATTAAAGCATTATTTATGTCGTAGCATTATTTTTGCAAAATTTTGTTTAATTAGCAGGAAAAATTACCTTTTATTTTCATTCTCTTGCTGAGTGCAAAAAGAAGCCTCACTTACTCACAGAGCAAGAAAAATAGTTTTTCTAATAATAATAATAATAATAATAATAATAATAATAATAATAATAATAATAATAATAATAATAATAATAAAAAAGTTTTAATTTATATACCGCTTGTCTCTTCCAGAAGAAGACTCTAAGCGGTTTACATTGCGGCGTGCTGCCTAAAGCAGGCAGCAGCGGGGAGGGGGGGGGGAATAAATCCTTATTCTCATGTGCAAAATGAGGCAACCAAGGATTTATATCCTTTTTCATTCTAAATATGGGAAAATCAATAAAAATTGTGGTAGAAATTTGCTACACACTCATAAATACTAATTTCTTATCCACTGTAAATGTAGGTTATCACAGTGTCTTATAAAGATTTAAACAGTCTTCTCATATCAGATGTTATCATTATTGTAAATAGCAGAATTTAAATGTATACAGGTGCTTCCAAATAATAGCAGTTCTAGTATTGCTTATTCATATTTATATTTCCTATCACAGCAAGAAGCCCAATGTATTAACACAGGAACTGGGATTAGAAGGAGAGAGGCCATCTGTTGAGGATCAAATGAAAATGAAGTGGGAAAGCCTTCATCAAGAATTTAGCGTTAAGCACAAACTTTTGCAAAATGCTCTAGAACAAGAACAGGAGCAGCCAGTAAGTACTGGTTTATTTTTGGTGCTCTGTGTAGCATATTAAAGTAGAAAAAATGTATCACAACATCATGGTTTTTTCCCCTCAAAATGGTTTAGAAAATAATCTGAAAGCCATTCTAACTATACAACAAGAATAAAATAACCAGTCTTACATTCTTCCATTTTCAAAATACTGTATTTTTTAATTTATTTATTTTTGCTTCTCCCCCTCCCCAGCTCTATAGTAGACCAAACAGACTTATATCTGGTACACCATTGTATAAACAAGAGGGGCAAAGTCAAGATAAGCCATCAGTTGCACCTTTGTTGGTTGGTTTGAATGAAACCTTTGAAGAAGTTTCTTCCCAGGTACAATGTTTTATTATGCACATTTTTAAAAAATACAGCTTTGAAGGGAGGACTAGACTCATATTTATTTGGTTCTTTTTAATTTGAATTCTATAAATCAGAGATAAGCAAGGTCTGGGATTGGGTGAAACAGTAAATGAAGACAGGTTACGTCCTTTTTTGCTTCTTATTTTTAAAGTACTAATTTCAAAACAAATATTTTTGTGCTAACATAAATGTAGCTTTTAGGTTCTTTCTGTACTGTGCTTCCTAGTGGTGTCATTCTCTAGTTTTTTAAAAAAAAATCTTCAAAATTGTGGTAGAAAATCTGGGAGTCATAAAATAGCTTTGACGGGCTGGATAAGACACATGCTTCCTCACCCTGATTTAAATGAAGGATAAAATCATTATTTCTCTCTCTTTCTCCTCTCCAAATATTTAATTTTACTAACAGATTTTCCCTCTCCTTTTGGATACCTTTCTTCAGAGTGAAAATGCTGAGAAGGAGAGCCTGCACTTTGAGCAAAAATTGTACACCGGTGTTTCAGCCACTTCTTCCTGGCTAGATGGTGTTGAAGAGCACTTGTTTGTTTCCACAGCACTGTTACCTGAAGTGACAGAAACCTCTCTCTATAATCAGGAGGTATGTGGATCCTTTATGTGTTTTTTGTACTTATTAAAGTTTGGGTGGGGGTGGCACAACACTGAATCTGAGAAATGCAGTTCTGATGGTGCTGTTGATATTGGAAATGGTGGTAGCAAATGGTCAAGACTCAGGCTGCAAAAATGGGTGGGGAGGTATGTGGGAGGTCCACAGGTTGCATGTTGCAACTTCTGGATTAAAGCCGTTGCTTTTGTGCAAGTTTTCCATTTACTTCAATGAGCAAATCTGGTTCTCCTTCTGCTAAATTACCATCAAGGCTTGTATACCTGAATTGAGCTCTCTGTTAGCATTGTTGCTTGTGCTAGCAATCCAATCCTGTGCAAGATTACTCAAAAGTAAACCCTTTTGTGTTCAGTGTATTTAGATCCAAGCAAGTATGTGTAGAACTACAACCTCAGAGTTTTTCTGTATGTAGGGTATCCCTACAGATTTTGAATCTGGACACTTATACTCTTAGATTTGTTAGTATGATCTTAATTTAAGTATGAAGCACATTTTGGGAATTAATTAAAATATCTTGTCCTGTGGTTGGTTGGTTGTCATAGTCATGATCGTCACCATCAGCACCATCAGCAGCATCATTCTTGCTGAATATGATTTTAGTAGGTTTACTCAGTATAAAAGTACCTGATTCTACGACCATGTTTTGGTTTTATTTGTATGTCCTCTAGGCTCTTGCTAAAGATATCAAGGAGATGACAGAAAAAATGGATAAGAACAAGAATTTGTTTTCTCACATGTTTCCTGAGAATGCCGATAACAGAGATGTTATAGAAGAGACCTTGGACTGTTTGTTAAGGAGACTGGGGTTACTGGAGACACTAGTAAACCAAAGATGTGAACAGATGAAAGAAAGACTTCAACAGATACTAAGTTTTCAGGTAAGATTTTGCCAATCAATCATAGCTTGTGTAATTTGAACAATAGAATTTGTAGCTGTTGCCCAATAGCCTTTTGAAATTCTCAACTTTCCCAGGGAAGTCGCTTGCTTCCCTCAGTGGGAGGGGGCCGAAGGCACCAGTGGCCCCTCCCCACGTGGAAAGTGATGGCTTCCCTCCAGGAGGCGAAGGCAGAGAACGGAGCGCCGTTCTCTGCCTTTACTTCCCAGGGAAGTGGCTCAGTTCCCTCGGTGGGAGGGGTCAAAGGCACCAGTGCCTTCGGCCCCCGGCCCCTCATGTAAAGTGATGGCTTCCCTCTGGGAGGTGAAGGCCGAGAATGGAGCACCGTTCTTGGCCTTCGTCTCCCTGAGGGAAGCAGCAGGCATGCAGGGAAAGATGGGCTCTCCCTCTTCTCCCCACTACCTCGCCGAAGCCACAGCGAGGCTGACGCCGGCCTTCATCACTGGGGCCACAGGGAGAAGAGCGGCTCCCCCTCCTCCCTCCAATCCCACTGAAATCACGGCAAGGCCAGCGATGGTCTTTGTCTCCGGGGCCATGGGGAGAAGAGGGGCTCCCTCTCCTCCCTGCAATCCCACTGAAGCCACGGCAAGGCCGCCACCGGCCTTCATCCCCGGGGCCGCAGGGATGGCTCCACTCTGGGAGACAAAGGCCGAGAATGGAGTGCCGTTCTCGGCCTTCGTCTTCCTGAGGGAAGTGGTTAGCATGTTGGCAGGGGGGTTTTGTGTGCGCTGGCTGCCCCGCCTCCTCTGCTTTCACGTCCTTCAGCCTGATTGGCTGAGGCGTTGCATGGCACAGAGGACGCTGGGAACTGTAGGTTTTTTTGTTTGGGTTAGTGGGGCATTTGCCCCACTCTCGGATTCTGGACCCTTGCGGCGATGCTCGCAGGGTCATAAGTGTGGCTGGCTCAGTACAGGATGGTTGGGCCGGGTGTGGCCATCATGCCGGACACGCATGGCCCAATCACCTTTTTATAGGCATAGATATGATTCCAATGTTTCCTCTGTGCCTTACATATCTTTGGTAAACAGGGATGACTGAAGTGTGTATCTGCTCACATTCAAGGATGGGACTGATTTGGATTGCTCCAAATTTTGGCTGACTAGCATTCTACCAGTTCACAACCTTACACACTATCTTTTAACAATCTTTTATCCCTTTGATTTAACAGAATGACCTGAAGCTGATGTTTGCATCATTGGCTGATAACAAGTATATTACCCTGCAGAAACTAGCTGAAGTAGCTGAACGAACTGAGACAGAACAAATACAGGTACTCTCAAATATCTGTTCATAAGTAGTAGTACCATTAAATTATATACAAAATAAACTCCCAAATGTAGGCATATTTTGTGTAGATGAGGCATTTGCAACTCACAGCCCGTGGGCCTAATCCAGCCCATGCACCTCATTAATCCAGCCTGCGGTGGCCACCCAGGCACCTCTAGGACCACTGGAAGTTGAAAAATGTCACTTGCCACCATGGCGCCACCACCAATTGCACCATTTTCGTGGCTTCTTCCACAGCCTCCACCTCTTCCCATGGCTCTGGAGGCTTTTTGGAGCATGTTTGCTCCACTTTGGGAATTTTCCACTGCTTCTCTGATGCATTTTGGCACGTAAACCATGGTGGTTAGTGCCTTCTGGTGCTGGGCAGAACTTACATCAGCGCCTAGGTTCTCAGAATGGAACCAGGAAGTCTCCAAGTGCTGCAGTTTAGCTAATGAGATGCAGCAGAGAAGTGGAGAAAAATTTCCAAAACGGAGGGAACATGCTCTGAAAAACCTCTGCCCTGGGAAGCGGCAGAGGTTGTGGAAGAAGCCATAGAAAAAGCATGATTGGCGCTGGGCTTCGCTGGCTGGATGAATTGGCATTGTATCTGGCCCCTGGGCCATAGTTTAGCAACCCTGTTCTAAATGTCATCATTATTTATATGTAGATTCAGATTTTTCCCCCTTTTTTGGTCCCCTGATTCAATATCCTGTTCCAATATCCTACTTTCAAGATATATTTCTTTTAATGAGCTGTTTTTCACAATACTTGCACATTCTAGGACATGTTCTTAGTGCACTGGGATAGCTAAGTAACCATGGTTCTATATTACCTTTAGCAATTTAAAAAAACAACTATATTTTACGTCACCCAGTGTGGGAAAATATCCCAGATGGACGGGATATAAATAATAAATAAATGTTAGAGGAATAAGGAACAGCCTGAACACCTATGCAGAGTTGACATTTCTGACATCAGGCATCATTAAGCTAAAGTGCAGGCTTCTTATCACATGGATGTTAAATATTGTGTTTCTTCTGTATGTAGGCTATTGAGCAAGCAGAAGAAGGACTGAAAGAATTAGATGCAGGAATTAGTGAATTAAAGAAACGTAGTGATAAATTGCAGATTGACCAACCCTCCATGCAAGAGTTATCTAAGCTTCAGGTAAGTCTACTGTTTACAGTTTTATAGGTTTTTATAAGAAAATTGTTCTCTCTCAACTAACTATATCTAAGAGATAATTATTTATGGATGAATCATACATAAAATTTCTTTGAAATAAGTCTGAAACTGTACAGTTGTAATTCCAGACCCAGTAACTTTCAGCACTTGCTGGTTTTCTACGTTTAAATACTTTTTGCCTATGTTGCTGCTGCCAAATAATATGTTAACATATGTTCCTATGACTACATTCCCCATCATCAGCCTGAGCTTTGAGAAGATACTTTTTGACTATATTTCCCAAAATATACTTTACCCCTTTAATGCGAGAATAATTTGTGCAATCACTGAGTGGAATGAAGCCAATGTTGATAGGGTATCAGATGTTTCCTTATACAAATATATATTAATGATCACCTTCTAGCATTATGTTGCCAGCCAGGACAGCAGTGAGCTCTCTTACTTTGACAAAGGTTTTTGTCTATTTTAGCTAAGAGTTGAATCCAGAACATTCTATATGCAAATATGTGTTCTGCCTCTAAGGAATGGGATCTGAGAGCTGCCATGTGGAAGGCTCAGTTGTGGCCAATTAGATGTTTTTTAAACTCATATGATAGAGTGGATTCATTTAGATAGCTTAATTCTGTATCTATCTGACCTCAAGACTCACTAGTAATTTGAAGTATTAAAGAAGAAGAAAGAAGAAAAGAGAGGGGAGGGATTTTTTGCTGAATTCACTGCAAGGCTTACAGGAAAGCTTAACTACTGTGCAGTATAGGCTAGAACAGGGGTCAGCAAAATTGGCTCTCCAGATGTTCTTGAACTTCAATTCCCAGAAGCCCTGATCAGCCGGTATACTGACTTGGGCTTCTGAACTGAAGTCCAAGAACACATGGAGAGCCAGGTTTGCTGATCCCTGGGTTCTAATAGAATAACCTCTGATGTCAGTATCTGAAGGCAGTATTAAATATGTGTATATTGCATATTTTTCTCTGAAAATTCTTCAGTGCAGGTTCTATTCAAGGAAGTTTCAAAATTTTAAAAATGAGGCTGTGGTAAATGTGTACTTTAGCTGCTTATTTAACATAGTTTATCTATTGGTAACTTCATGCTTTTGTCATTATTATTTTTTAAAAATTATGAACGATAATACAAGAAGCAAGGGCTGCTTGCAATTCTCATTGGAGGGGATTTTTTCTCTTTTTTTATAATGAAGCTTTAGCTGTTGGATGTAATTTTTAAATCAATAAGATTCTATCCATACCATTTTAGCTCACATGATTGCTAAATTAGCACTGTGGTAGAATGGGTATGCCAGATATGCGGTGTTTTATATTTGTGTGAACCTTCTCTGTGACTAAAAGGAAGATCATTGCTTTTTTCACCTCCTTATATATCAGGATATATATGATGAGCTGATAATGATCATAGGATCACGGCGCAGTGGACTGAATCAAAATCTGGCACTTAAGGCTCAGTATCAGCAAGCTATTCAAGATCTGTCTGATTTGATTGAAACTGGCAAAGGAAAGATAGCAGTTGACCAGAAGATGATTGTTTCCTCCAAAGAAGAAGTCCGAATGCTTCTTGAAAAGCATAAGGTAAAAGCAATAAATATCACACATTTCATTTTCTTTATTTAATTCGTTGCAAACATCTCATTTTTCAATTTCTGGTCTAATGCTGCTTTCATACTTTTCATATTCAGGGCAATCTGTAAACAGATTAGTTGTTCTGGTATAATTCAGGCAGCAATCCTAAATGTCAGCAGTGAGATCACTCAGTTTTTGAAGCTTCCGACATTTCAGTGATCTACTGAGCTTATGCCAGAAGTTTAATTAAAAGCAGTTTCCTGCTCTTTTTTCATCATGTTGGGTTTATTTTTTCCCTTTTAAACAACAAAAGGAGTTAGATATTCTCTGAAGTATGTTGAGACTTCTTCTCCTCTTTAAGACATAGTTGTCTGAAAGAGCTTTGATTTTTTTAATAAAACAAAACAACACAAAAACTAAATTACAAATACCCATTAACAACTACAACAACAAAATTATATATAAAAGAAATAAATTAATATTAAGCGAAATTTTATATACTCTATGTGCTACTCACCACCCATGGGACATTATACCTTCAGTTTATGATTAGTTTATTATTATTATTAACGATATTCTATATATTTGTGCCCACTTTCCATCCAAAAGTTCTTTGGAGTTAGAATATTCATATCTTTTTCCTAGTCAGCCACCGAAACACTATTGTGGAAATATCCATAGTTAATGGAAGGATCCAGATGGAGAGGCATACTATTGACTTTCCTACTCCAGAATTGAAGCTTGATTAGATATAATTGATTACTTCAGCCAGGGCGATCTGCTAATTTCTATGGTCCTGTAATTAATTAGTTGGTTAGTTAGTTAGCTAGCTAGCTCCTTCCTTCCATCTCATTTATAGGTTCATGGGGACACAGAATTGCAACATTGTTCCTCTTGAAATAATTTTAAAGCAGATGGTGTGTTGTTGTTTTTAAAAATAAACTTTGCCATTTTAGCAACAAAAAAAAAGAGGTTAGAAACATGACTATTGTTTGCAATACTCCGGAGAAGAATATATCTTGAATATATCTTGGATTTTATCTTGATTTCTTGAAATTTCCTGGTGGGAGTTTAAAATGGCAGAGGAATTTTCAGCACAAATTTAGTTTAAGGTTGCAAAGGTGAATACTGTTTTGGTTTCAAAGTGAAGTAGTATTTGATGACTGACTTTTACAAGGTTTTGTGGAAGAAATTTAAAATTAGGGAGATTAATTTCTACAATTAAGGTTATATTCTGCATAGGCTGTTCAATTGGAAGCTCCTGTTGAATAGAAACAAGGGCAAAATGATGATGAGGAATATAAAATTCTAGGCTAATGTATGGTTTCCATAATGTTTCTGCATTATTACATTTTAATCTTTCCCACTGATAAATTTTAGTTATCCACAAATTATGATACCATTCTTTTTCTCATTTCCAACAATCTTTTAGGAGTATTTCCAGGGACTAGAGTCACACATGATTCTGACAGAAACACTTTTCAGGAAGATAAGCAGCTTTACTCTTGTGAGGGAAACTCAGTGTCATGTGGAGCTGATGGCACAAGCCTCTGCTGTGTTAAAACAAGCTCATAAGAGGGGAGTGGAGCTAGAATATATTCTGGAGGTAAGAACTTTTCTCATTTTGCATGCCATAACTAGCAGCAATTCATCACTGAGATTTATGTCGATGGTGATACACTGGTGAATATAAATAATAGGATCAACGGTTACATTATGCCAATGTAAAAACATTATAGGGTTTTGGCCATTATAGAGGCCAAAAATAATTTTATTCATTTATTTTATTTTTGTTGTTCAGTCACATAATCGAGTCTGATGCTTTGCGACCCCGTGGACCATCGTATGCCAGGCCCCCTATCCTCCATCATCTTCCTCAACCCATTTAGAACATTAATTTCAAAGGTTCCATCAAATTAGAACCCTGATGGGGATTTAATGTATGTGGGATATTTAAGGAATGTGAGTTATGTCACAGGATCTTTGCAGAGCTGTAAAAAAATTGCTGATTTCATTGTGAACCACCCAGATAATGCACTAAGTGTTATGGGGCTGTATATATGTGTGATTGCTATTGCTATCACAGTTTTAAAACATAAGCTATTTAAAAGAATTTAAATTTCTTAATGTAAGATATCTTGATGTAATGTAGCATTACAGTCATATAACACTGTAATTTGTAACCTATAATTATTGCTCATAAAATTTTGGGTTGGGAGTAATTTTTATTATTTTTGGCCTTTTTTATATTTAACATATGCATATATATATATAAAAAATTCCTAGAAAATACTGCTTCAGTGATATATATGACAAGTGGAATAATGAGTAACAGATAAACTATTACCTTTTGAAAGTAACAGGTTACATCTTAACTTGGCTTTGAATGGTGTAAGATCCTAATGAAAAGTTATGCATAACCCTCGTAGACACCCAGAACATTTAATAGGAGTGCCCATAAAGCATAGAACTTTTTTTTCTCAAAAACTACTTAATACATTCCTCAATATTTATTTTATTTATTTATTTTTCTGATTTATATTGCCGCCCAACTCCAAAGACTCTGAGCAGCTCACAGAAAATAAAACCAATCACATTTTTAAAAAAGTTTCCTTTAGCCTCTTTTGTATAAACTAACTGTTATTCAGTAGACTTATTTGTTAATAATGGGACTGAATTGTACATAGATTGCTGTATAGACTGGCCCTGCATGCCTTTAAGTAACATGAACAAAATACCTATTGCAAATATCAAGTTTCAGCCCATTCATGCCTGTGCAGTTTCCTTTTGGAATTGTTTCAGGAAATCAGTGAGAACATAATTTATATTCCGTCTGATCTGATCATATATGGGTTGTTTTTTTCAGACTTGGAATCATCTGGAAAAGGATTATCAAGAACTCAGAAGGCAGCTAGAGACTGTTGAAACTAGCTTTCCTAGTGTGGGTTTAGTAGAGGAGTCTGAGGAGAGGCTCACAGATCGGATTGCACTTTATAAGGTAATGTTGACAATCCAATTTCAATTAGTTATCTACTATCAAGCAGCATAAAACATTGACCAGTTCCCCAAAGACTATAAAATACAGTGTCTGCACTTATGGCTTTTTTTACTATATGATGGAAATTTTGCTACTCCCTGCATCTCTGCAGTAAGCTATTAAGCAAATAGCTGTCTTGAGATAGGGAAGGGAAGGTAAAGGTCGCCTTTGCTCGAAAGCCAGTCATATCCAACTGTAGGGTTCAGTGCTCCTCTCTGTTTATAGCCGAAGAGCCAGCACTGTCTGCGTTTGCAGGCATTTCTGTGGACATGTGGCAGGCATGCCTCAACACCTTGAGTGCATGGAGCATTGTTTACCTTCCCACCGAAGTGGTACCTTTTTATCTACTTGCAATTTCTTGCTTTCGAACTGCTAGGTTGGCAGAAGCTGGGACAGATGACAGGAGCTCACTCTGTCGTGCAGTACTCAGGAATCAAACTCTGACCTTCCAGTTATCATGTTCAGTGTCATAACCACTTGCGCCACTTCAGCTCAAATGTTGTTGGAGTCTAGCATCCATCACTTCTGTCCATTGTGGTACATAGTGAAAGATGTAGCTGTTCAGTAACAAGCAGAAGGCCGCATGTTTCCCATCCATCATCTGTCTAGTCCAGCATCTTGCCTATAACTCTAGCCACCAAGAAATTTCAGGAAAACATAAAGGCAGACCATGACAGCCAATCCTCCCTTTGTGCTTGCTCATATAGTTAGAGCAAACCTAGAAGTTCAGTATAACATAGCTTTGTATGTTAGCATACTAATATTATATTAAAAACCAGCTGGTGGAGCAGCAATTTTGTTCTTAACAAGTGTATTATGCACAATCAGAGCCAGGATTACACACTCACTCTCTGCCGCTAGAACCCATTAAAATGAATGTTCCCTTGACATGAATAAGCCAGTAATTTTAACCAACTTTAATTTAAAGTATGTAAAACATACTAGTTTATTTTAATGTGTTGTAATTCATTGTATCCTGCTCTAAGATTTGAACATTAAAGTAGATTAGAAATGTTTTAGTAAACAAATATAAATGAATAGATGGGAGCTGTTTTCTAAACATTTTATGTCTACAAGAGGGGACTTTAGTTTCAGGCACTAGGGAGTTAAGAGAGAGAAACTGTGCTGACTTGGTAATTGAAATCCAAGAACGCTTGGAGTGACAAGGTTCATCATCACTGTTCTAAGCTATCTCATCCCTCCAGTGGTGAGCTTTAAAAAAATTTACTACCACACTGTGGGTGTGGTATGGTGGACTACTTTATTTCAAAACTTGGATGGACGGGGCCAGCCAGAATTTCTGCTACTGGTTCTGGCGAACTGGTGCAAACCTGCTGATGTCCACCACTGCATTCCTCACAGTGTAGTACACTGTCCCCCTCCCAGTGATTCAGTTGCCAGTCTGGTCAGCTCTGGTCTATCAGATTGGATATGTTGTGGGGGAGTACCATCTCATCTGTGCCTCAGGCAGCAAAATGTTTTGAGCCAATTCTTAGAAGTATATTAAACAGAGAGGTTGCATTTATAATTGGCCTAGCTAACAGCCGTTGATAGAACTGTTCTTCAGAAGTATATTATTCCTTGTCTCATCAAGTGGCAACAAAGTGCAGCTATGCACCTACATATACCAGTTGTAGTAGACACAAACCATTTGGTAGATTCTTTAAAATTCTTAATGAATATTAATTACTATTTTTAAGATATGTACCTTGCTGGATCTACTAGAGACCTCTTCATGTCTGCATTGATGTTCACTAATTGAAGATGCAAAGTGAAACAAAAAACTTGTTAGTCTTTAAGTACCACAAGAATCTTTTGAGTGTGTTGGGGTGTTCTGTACAGAGTAATATAGCTACTGACTTTGAATTAGGTGCATGTTGTAATACAGGTACTATTTGGAAGGGTGTATACAGTGGAATCTCGGTTAACAAACAGCTCAGTTAACATAACATAATTGCATAACAAAAGGGAATCCATAGAAAATAGTGGCTTGATTCACAGATTTTTTTGGGAACGGATTAATAGGTTTTCAATGCATTCCTATGGAAAATTTGGTTAAAGTTATTATCTCTGTAAGAAATGTCCCGGAGAATGCATTAATTACATTAACCAAGGTTCCACTGTATTTGGAAATGGTAGTGAAGAGGGATAGCTGATTTCTGAGCATGAATGGATGTCTCTGAGTCAAGGAAATGACCAAGAATATTAAAATAATAGTTGACTATTTAATTGTCAGGTTTTCAAGAAAACGTGCTCTGCCTCAATATGTTATCTGCTCAATTTATAGAGTTTAGCATCATGGTCTTGCACAGATAGGTGTGGAAAACAGGGACAAGTTTTTAAAAAGTCTTTTATACTTAATATCAAATGCTCATTAGATATTTAGTCTATTATAATAACAAAAATACTCTTGCTGTCTTTTCTTATTAAAGCATCTGAAGTCTAGCCTTATGGAGCACCAACCTAAACTCTACCAAGTTTTGGACGATGGGAAGAGATTTTTGTTTTGCATTACTTGTTCAGAATTGGAAACACAAATAAACCAGCTTGGAGACCATTGGTTAAATCATACCAACAAAGTCACTAAGGAATTGCACAGACTGGAAACTATTCTTAAACATTGGACAAGGTAGAATTAATGAAAATGACTGTGGTTAGACTTCCCTTTCACCATTTTATATTTCATCAATCAAATTTGACTGTAAAATAAATTCATTTAAAAGCTTCAATAGAGTTTCCATAACATTATTGCCATATTTTCTTGAAGGAATGTAGCATAGAGTAGTTCAAATTCATTCTCTTCTCCAGAGCAAACAATTTTGCATGCTACATGGTTTGTTGATAATAATTACCTATCACAATTTTATGCAGAAATAATGCAAACATTTGGAGGAAAATTGTTTTGTAAAAAGTCAGTGTATACCTAGGTTTGGTACTGAGTTGTGTAACTTGATACACAACAGATAATATCCATGCTAGTTTCTTAAGTTGAGACAGTTCAACTCCAAAATGTATACTAGTTACATTTTAATAATAAACATAACCAACAGGCTTTTGGGTCTATATTTTTACCAGTTTTTAATACTGTGGGCCAGAATAATATCCCCCAGAGTAGGTTTTTGGAGAAGAGGGGAGGAAAGAAAAGTTCCATCATTCTAGTGGAAGCCTGTTAGCATGACCGTGGATTTGTCTATAGTTGCTACTGTTCTTCATCTTTTGAAGCTTTTTAAATCCATGAACCACAAACTTTTATTTATTTTTAAAATGTGAAACTTCCAAATATGTGAGCATAGTAATTGCAAAACAGTCATAGTTGTTAGAATTCAATAGATGCACTAAGAAGTACGTGTTTCTCTAACAAGAAATGCATGCACTTAAGGAGCTGAGTATAGATCAGGGTTTCTCAACCTTGGGCCACCGGATGTTATTGGACTTCAATTCCCTGTAGCCCTGATCAGCAGGTATAGTGACTTGGGCTTCTGGGAAATGAAGTCCAAGAACATCTGGAGGTCCAAGGTTGAGAAACCCTGGTATAGATCATAACATAGGTTTATGCAAAATATTTAAGCGCTTACAAAATTAATGTTAATTTCTGTATTTTAAAAGGGAGCTCTTGTTGGGGAACTTTACAGATTAAACTCAAGAGAAAAATATTGCTAAATATTGGATGCTCCAAGTAAAATCCTTCATATTAAATTTGTTCTCATGAATGTCTTTATTGTTTTATAGATATCAAAGTGAGTCTGCTGAACTGATGCATTGGCTCCAGTCAGCAATGGATCGCTTGGAGTTCTGGACTCAGCAATCAGTTACAGTCCCTCAAGAATTAGAAACAGTTCGCGATCACTTGAATGCCTTTCTGGTTAGTCTGAACATGAATCTCAAGCATTTTTCTATTTCTATATACTAGCTGATTATCCTGTCACAACAATACATAATAATAATTTAATAGTTTCCCCCTGTAACAAGAAGGAGGCAGCTGAGTTAGGGTTGCCATAATTCTCTCCCGCCAAACTAGGACAGCCACGTGACATCATTGCATTCTTTAAACTGCTCATGCGTCGGATGGGGCTGTCAGGGAGATCGCAGCTGTAAGATCCCACAGAATCCCCATCCAGGGTGGACAGCCTTTGTCAGTTTAAAATAAACTGTAGTCAAGAGGTTCCCCCCCCCATGTGATTCTTCTTGCAAAAGACTATTCTTGATGATTCTATTTTTATTTTTTCGAATAAAAAATTTTGGGCCACTCTTGAAACCACCCTTCCTCCCCCTGAGGTCACCCCACCCTCCCCTTCACACACACACACCATTGAAGTAGACTTGCCCTCAAACCCCACATGAGGATCCCTTGGAAGAAAGTTCTAAAGTGGGGCCCGGAACAGCAATGCAGTCCATGGTGCCTTCGTTTCCATCCGGAAGGACTTATTTTGGAGGAGGACCTTTGCGATGGAGGACTCTTCACTTTCTGTCCACCCTGTTCCCTTGTTCTCTAGAAATACCAACCCTATGCAATTAACCCTTTGTGGTCACGTGAAGAAGGAATATTCTGTCCCAGTGTATGGTGGAGGTTTGGCTTCTTTGGTATTTCTTGCTCCCTCCCAGCTTTTGAGAAAAAGGGCGGAGGGCAACTCCTTGTCCCCCAAACTTCAAGGTGAGCCAAGGGATTTTTTGCAAATAATTATTTCACTGCCTCTGTGCCTTTCTTTCAGTAATTTCGCTTGCAAGTGTCTCCCCTCCCTGGCGGGCTTCTCAATGTGCTGTTATGCCTTTGCTGCTTTCAAGCAGGATAATTGAATGGGAGGCAGTGAATTAACTCTTTGCAAAAATCCCTTGGTGAAGGGTGATCTTACTTCCTTTGTTCATATTTTAAAATCTGAGACTTTTATATATTTTTTCTTGAACCGGCTGGGACAGCTTGAATCCGGGAAAATCCTGGAAAACTGGGACATGGCAACCCTAAGCTGAGGATGATTTTAAACTTTTCTTATTACCCATGAAATCTCAGGGATTTTCTATTACAGAAGACAATTAAAACAATGTATTCTACAATATACTGATTTGTTTTTCCTTTTACTTAAAGAGCAGTAGAAACTAGTTATCAGAACTATTCCACCCTTTTCAGGCTGGACAGAAATGCTATTCTATAACATGGAATATAAAAACTGTCCATAATATGAAAACTCAACTTGAAAAGCATGTTCATGAAATTTATAGAAAACAGGTTGTTGTTTTCTAAATGTGGTTAAATAAACTAAATGACAAACGGCAACTGTTTCAGGAATTTTCAAAAGAAATTGATGCCAAATCATCACAGAAATCTGCTGTCCTGAGTATTGGAAATCAGCTGCTCCGGCTAAAGAAGGTGGACATTGCATTTTTGAGAGCAGGGCTGTCACAAATTGACAACCAGTGGACAGAACTCCTCACACGGATTCCTATAGTGCAAGAAAAACTGCATCAGGTAAGGCAAATGTTGGATGTTACTTTTCGAATCATAACATTTGCAGATAGGTTAGATGTTTATATGTAAACATATTTGTATATTGAAATCAGGTTAAGTTCAAATGTTTTAAAGACTGAGACTCCAATAAACTAATGATGTTTTTTTAAAAATGCATCTCTGAAAAAGATATGCATTCAATCTTCTCTGTATTAAGAATACTATTCACAAAACAGTGCTAATTAATGTCCATGTTCCTAGCTCCATGACTCTGGTTCACTGCATGAGTTCTGGTCCCTTGCTTTCCAGTTGAATATCATTGGTTTTTGGTCCCAACTGGGAGATTTCATGACAACACAGTTGTGACAGTCATGATTAGTGTGGCATGGCTACTAAAGGCTTTGTGCTTGAACCAACATTAAGTATCCATGTCATTTCTGCATGACATGAGGAAAGTTGATGCAAAGCCTAAAAGAAAAACCACAACTCATGTGTCTTCTAGGCTGGATCTAGATTTGCACAGACTTCCTCAAACTGAACGTTGCTGCTGGAAGGAAGAAGCATTGGAGAGACTATAACTGCTAAAATAAATTAGAGTGTGGCACTGGGCCAGAAAATCATGGTCACATTGTAGTGTATAATACAGAGTTAATTCACACACTATCAGATTAACACTGTTAATTATGCAGGAAAAAATACAGCCAATACCTGTTCTGTTTTCCCGGCTTAATCAGACTAATTTATACATGTTACCAAAGTGTGAGAACACACTGTATTAAAGTTGATACCATATTGTTCTAGTAAATTAAAGTTTCGACCCAGTTTAATTAACCAAGCAATCCCATTCTAGCATGCTTAATTGTAGGATATATGGCAAATTATCTATACTATAGAATACTTTGGACTACAAACATATATAGTATTATTATAAAATCCCAAAAAATAGTTCACCTTTAGTTGGCACCATCAAAGCCTCATTTATAGACATTCAGTTATTCATATTACATAATTACATTATTATTTTTCCACATGTCTATATATGTCTTAGTAAAGGTACAGTGCTTTTCTAGTGTAGTAGAAGGGGGTATTTTCCCCAGCTGTTTTTATATAAACTTAATTGATCTAAATTCTTTGCAGCTGCAAATGGATAAACTTCCTTCTCGCCATGCTATCACAGAAGTCATGAGTTGGATTTCTCTGATGGAAAACATCATTGCCAAGGATGAGGAAAGGATAAAAAATGTAGTAGGACACAAAGCTATTCAAGATTATCTTCGGAAATATAAGGTGAATAATCTGGCGAAGGTTAGAAAGTCTGCTGAATGTCAATCTAGATAAGTGATAAGTGGAGGCAACATCTGCAGAGCCTTGTACTTATTATGTAGGGCTCTGAATCCAGTGCCTTGAGTTCCTTGGGGAAAGTTAATGCAAAGCCTAAATGAAAAACCACAGCTTGTCCATGTGTCTTCTAGGCTGGATCTAGAGTTGCACAGACTTCCTCAAACGGAATGTTGCTGCTGGAAGGAAGAAATGGATTTTCAATTTTTATCTATTCCTCCTTCCATCTGTATTCTTCAGATCTAATATGGAGAGCTTTCTGTGAAGTGAATATGGGGCTTGTAGGAGATCAGAAGGTTATGTGAAAATGACTACTTGATTTCCTCCCTCCAAATTCAGCGTATCTGCTAACTGAACCCCAGAATAAATCACCAGTAGAAGGTGCATTTCCACTCATGGATGGCCAATTTAGGATCCAATCCTGTATCCTAACTAGATTACAGTAGTACCTCGGATAAAGTCCGATTTGGATAAAGTCCAATTCAGATAAAGTCACAGTTTTCATGCACACGTGATGCATCGGATAAAGTCCAAAACTGCTAAAAAAATAATAATGGACGTTTTCTGAGGTATTTGGTATAGGAACCTTGGATAAAGTCCATTTTTGGATGTTATCCAATGCATCGCCCATTTGATTCGGATAAAATCCAAAATCGGATAAAGTCCAAACTTGTGGAACGGAGTTTGGACTTTATCCGAGGTTCTACTGTAGTTCTTTGGGCTCAGAATAACTTAAACTTTATTACTACTGATAATATTAATTACATGCCTAGCATTTCCTAGGTATATAGGGGATTTGCTGGGACTATTTATTTATTTATTTATTTATTTATTTATTTATTTATTTATTTATTTATTTATTTATTTATTTATTTATTTATTTATTTATTTATTTATTTATTTTAGATTTCTAGTGCCGCCCCACTTGCCAGAGGTGACTCTGGGTGGCTCACAATAAAACAATAAGAACATCAACATTTAAAAACAATTAAAATCTGAAAAATATTTTTTTTAGATGTAATGACAGTTCTTTTGACAAAAAGTTCAGGTAAAAGCATTAGTTTCTTATAAAAAAATGTCAGTTGGCTGGAATAAGTATGAACAATGCTTGACAGTTTCTCTTCTTTGTGTTTTTTCACCAGGGTTTTAAGATAGATGTAAACTGCAAACAGTTGACAGTAGACTTTGTGAACCAATCAGTACTACAAATCAGTGGTCAAGATGTGGAGAGCAAGCGTAGTGATAAGACTGATTTTGCAGAACAACTTGGAGTGATGAACAGGCGTTGGCAGGTCCTTCAGGGTTTGATAACAGAAAAGGTAATAAAAGCAACCTAACGTGTTGTTTTCTTATTTTTTAATGATGGAGGCATAGAGACATTAGCAGTTTCACACATTGTTGAATTCCAAAACGGTCCATATATTTCAAGCTAAGTTGCTGCTAACGTGTTTTTACTAGTTGTATTAATGTATATCTGTTCTACCCTTAGTGAATTTCCATGGCAGATCTGGGGAATTGAACCATGGTCTCCTGAGTCCTAGTCCCTCACTCTATCCATTAGACCACACTGTGTAACCTGATTTATAATACTGACTTTCAAAAGTCCTGGTAACAATCAAATGACCCCGATCAGGGAACCATACTTGTGTGGAAGTTGGATTCTATGCACAGTATCTCTAACTGGATTAGGAATAATCTGTGAAATGGGTGTTACACAATTGGTTTGACTTTAGCTCCGTCTACCAGGGACAGTTAAGAGAACTACTGGTAATACTGATCATCTCTTTGGAATAGCTAGACTTCCTCTGCACCAAAGCAGTGTGAGGTTAAAGGTAAAGGTTTCTCTTGCTCAAAAGCCAGTTGTATCCGACTCTAGGGTTCAGTGTTCATCTCTGTTTCAAAGCCGAAGAGCCAGCACAGTCTGCTTCTGCAGACATTTCTGTGGTCATGTGGCAGGCATGACTTGACACCGGAGCAAACGGAATGCTGTTTACCTTCCCACCGAAGAGGTCCCTATTTATCTACTTGCACTTTGTTGCTTTTGAACGGTTAGGTTGACAGGAGCTGGGACAAATGACAGGAGCTCACTCGATTGTGCAGCACTCAGGTCTTGAATTGCTGACCTGCCAACCTTCTAGTCATTATGCTCAGCATCTTAGCCACTAAGCAATCACACCCCCGGTTGAATCTTACTCCCTTATATTATTATGAATGTAATATTGGGACAATATTGGGACAATTATATCTTCAAGGGAGCAAAGGATGAGAGAGAAATATATACATTACGGCAGGGGAGATTTGTTATCATCGTAAACTGTATGAGTTTAGTCAGTTGTTTCTGATGGATTATGGCATTTTTAGATAGAATCAGGAGCAATTTTCTGACAACTTTGACCTGCTACATTTTAATAAAATAAAAATCAGTATTTGGATACTTTTACAGTGCAAAAATTAGTTACATTAACTATATGAATTATTTCATTTGAGAAGCCATATATTTTACAGATTCAAGTGTTGGAAGGTTTTCTGGAATCCTGGACAGAATATGAAAATAACATTCAGAGTCTGAAAAGTTGGTTTGAGACTCAAGAGAGACAACTGAAGGAACAACAAAGAATTGGAGACCAGGCTTCAGTTCAAAGTGCCTTGAAAGAATGTCAGGTATCCACAACAACATAAACAAATTCCTGTAGTGCAGATAAGCTGAATAAAGCTAACTTTTAGTTATTGTCACATGAAAAAGGAAAGCCAATATTTTCTTCGATGTAGCTACTTTTAAAATAGTAGCTATGTTGATAACTGCATGAGAACAACGTTTTGTTTTGTAAAATGGCTATCCTGCACTTTATGAAATTAAAAGTATGTTTGCAAGTTGACTTATTCCAGGAGCCTTAACATTGATTGTGGGGGGGAAATATCAAAGCTTATTGTGGGCAGCTAGATGAGTTCTACTTAGATCTGACTCCTCTTGTTCCTTTTCATCATTTCTGTTTGATCAGGATTCTATCATGTGAGCAACATAAGCAGTTCAAAGCACCTGGACCCATTCAGTTTTTACTTGGTCTGGTTCTGTTATTATAACATATTACATCAATATGTCCTATGGATCACTCCCTTGCTGCTGATAAAGTATCTGATTCCTTAACTTTGAACTAAATTCCAGACCATTTTGAAATCCCATAGACCAGTTTTGAATTTCTCACATTTCTGGTAGACTGAAATTAATGTTTTCTGTCCTTGGAAAGACCAACTATTCTTTCAAGTTAGTAGATTTTCCCATTGAACATTCCTTTAGATTAAAACATTCCAAATTTCCATGCAGGGAAAGGAAGGAGTTATCTATAAAAACAGTTGATAAAATAATCTTGTGGACTGTCAAATACAAGTGATTGGTTTTATGGGCTACAACTCTCAGAATTCCTTCCACATTGGCCATGCTGCCTTGAGAATTCTGGGACTTGTGGTCTTAAAACACAAATGTATCTATCTCTGTAAAGAATTCTGACATTTCCCCATTAATTCTGAGTGAAAGAAAACATCCTCTTACATGTGCATCTTCTAGACTCCTGGTAGCTTTGATGAATTGAAAATTGTTTCTCAAAAGATTACAACAGCTAGAGATTGGAAAGAACTAACTACAGAACATTAATGCTGCTTTCCAGTAACTTAAGTATAGCTACTTGGAAGGGGAAGTGGGGGTATGAGTTAAATCGCTCAATTCAGAAGCACATTTCATTGCACTTATCATGTCTCTCTTTTACAATACATTTGAAGAGATATACATTGTGTCTCCGAGCACATGGGAACACTGATCTAGTTAGCCTTGGCAGTGAAAAAGTGTTCCTTCTCTCCTCTCCTATCCCTCAAATCTTTTTAGAAACAATGTCATGAAAATGTGTTGCAGCAGTAGGCTGACTGGTATGCCACATCTAGCAATTTGTACGTGATATGGAGAAAGCCCAGTATATAGTGTCATCTTTCCATAATTCCTAGGACATACAAAAGAAAGTTGATCATTTTATGCACTATACATTCAGTGGTATTTAAGACAAATATCGCCAGGTATTCTGCACAAAGTAATTTCAGTTTAGTGGAAGTCTTTAACATTCTCAGAAATATAAATGCCTAAATATTTCAAACTACTTTTAACTTTAATTTGATAAATTTTGTTTATCTTTTCTTTTTCATTACAGTTACATGTAAGTGCCTCTGTTCCCCCCTCCCCCAATTAATTCTCAATCCCGTGATTTTTTCAAAATCTTTCAAATGATCCATTTCATTTGTGGATACACATTTACAGATTCAGCACAACCCTGATGTACAAAGCAATTCCCACTGCAAAAAAGTTGCACAGGACACGTTAGGTGCTTTCAGTGCCTTTCTTTACAATGGTCTAAACCAGTATGACCATGCTAGAGGAAACATTCACACTTTGAGCCTCATACATGATTTAAATGGTAGCATTGATGCCACTGAGCAAATCCATATTATTTATTTCAGGGTGGTGGTTTTTTTGCCCATTGTTTTGTGTAAAATACTGCCAAGTTCAAGTGCCGTTCCCAGGTGAATCCTGAGCAAATAAGATCCATTTTTGCACAGGAATTGTAACAGTCCTGCATAGCTTGCCATTTCTTCCAGATTTTTTTTAGCAACAGCAAATCTCAAGAGATTCATATTTCTCGGGTGGGAAATTTTGTGCAGAAATATCTTGTCACAAGGAGAAGAAATTATTTTTCTTCAGGTTCTTTAAGAGGCTGTGAAATTCATATAACTACCACAAGCCATATATGTTCAGTGAAGAAAAAAATGACCCTATAGTAGCAACAAAAAGAAAGAACACCATAATGGAACAGTTTAAATGCAATGTGTGTCAAAGTCACAGAAAAAGAGAATCACTAGTAGAAAAAAAAGCACAAGAAATTGCATTCCAGACCTCCTTAAATAGTTAAGTGCAATTTCAATTTCCACAATAAATCAAAATCAAGCAAGACACTTTAATTGAGTTATAAAGTTTGAAGAGGGGAAAAATCTTTATTCTTCCAATATTTTGGCTCTTGCTTTGCTTTTCTCCCTTTACCTCAAACCAGTTACATTGAAAATGTACTCTTTAGATAACAGCAATGTCACTGTTCCTAATGCTGCATATAACAGAATATATTGGCTATATATTTTGTATGTGCCATTACTTAAAAGAACACACATGAGTTGCAAACCTTATACAGATATGCTGATACTCAGTGAGGATTCGATATGAGTGATATGTTTGTCAGAGCTTTCTCTTGAGTTTAATACTATCCTTATTAATGAGAATTTTTAATGTTCTAAGACTCTGAAAACATTATGAAATAAAACTAAACCACATGGGAATCTGCATTTCTTCCAGGAACTTGAAGATCAAATAAAATTAAAGGAGAAAGAAGTTGAAAAGGTAGAACAGAGTGGACTTGCATTGATACAGAATAAAAATGAAGATGTCTGTGTTGCTGTCATGGACACACTTCAGAAACTAAACCATTCTTGGGCCAATTTGGATCACAAGGTAAGCAAGTACAGCTGCATAAACAAAAAGGAAATCTTTATGTCAAATGCAATCAAATTATTTCAACACCTTGGTACTTACCTTAATCACTGTGCTTTCAGGTTTTTACAAGCAGTTTATTTCCTAAAATAATAATATGTTTTCTTTTTTCAAGTAAAGATTATCAAAAATTACAGTCAACATTATAATCATTTTACAACCCAATGGAATAGATCAGCTATATATTTTGTATGTGCCATTACTTAGAAGAACTGTACAACATGTAGTTTGAACACTGATTAAAAATCAGCAGTTTCATGGCACTAATCAAATAAAATTAGTAGTCAAATAAAATTAGTACTAATCAAAACTAGATTTAAAAATATTATTATTATTTTAAAAAATCATTATACATGTCGCCCTCATATTCACGGGTGCGCTACCAGAGCTCACCACTAGAAGCCTATGTCTGCAATGGAAGTATATGGTTCACTGTTATTCATGGTTTCAGGGATCTGCAGTAGGTCTCAGAACATATCCTCCACCAATAGGATGGCTACCCTTATTGTTATGAATACTGTTTCCTGACGCTCCCCTCCTAACTTGCGCACCCTCCACCACTTCCCCATAGCACAGGCCCCCAGACTCCTCATTCCCCCACCCCCATGCTCAGTGGCTGTGCTCCGCACCCCCTGTCCAAGGAGGGGCTATGGGGTCCTCTTGGTGGCCCGCACACCAGGTTGGGTCCCACACATGGGCAATGCCTGGTACCCCTACTAGTCATTTCTATTGTTACATTTAATGTTTAGGAGAAATATAATGATATCTGAAATAGTTACCTTTTGTTTAAAAGTATTTAAACAGGCAACAATTGTATTTGTACCTTTAATATTAATTGCATGTTGTTAGCTTCTTTTTCACTTAGTTCCATTTCATTTTGGTCAGGTTGGCCAGCTGAAAATATTGTTGCAGTCTGTCCTTGATCAGTGGAGCATTTACAAAGCAGCTTATGAAGAATTGAATAGCTACCTGATAGAAGCCAGATATTCTCTGTCTCGCTTTCATCTCCTTACAGGCTCTTTGGAAGCAGTGAAAGTTCAAGTGGATAATTTGCAGGTAAGACAGGGTACTTTCCAAGCAAAGTTTATCATTCCAAGTAAAAGAATGGAAATCTTGCCAACTTTGTAAGGAAATTCTGGCCCTTAAAATAAGCTTTAAAATGAGTCCCAACTATCCTATACCATTCTTCATTTGGATAGCAGAGTTGGGTAATACACTTATTGTATTTTTAAAAATCAAAATCAAAAGAAGGTTTTGTATCCTTCAGAACTCTTCATGAGGCTGTGCAGAACATGTTGGCAAAAAGAAGAAGAGTTCCATTGCAGATGTTAAAATCCAAAACAGAGACTATAAACTTGGAGAACCAGATTAGATGTTGTGCTACTAGGAATGTAGGAGGAAGTGGGTCTTCGTCTCAGTAGAAAAATGACAGGAACTAAAAATATCCAACCTGATGAATATTTCTTAAAAATAGAAAGCTCAAGGAAGGGTTGTCAAAAGTTGGTTGTAACTTGAAAGTGCGTAACAACATCTAATATATTACCTATCTCTTTCTATTTTAGCTATGAAACATATGGCTGAGTTTATTTTTCATCTTATATTCAATGCTGTTTTAGGATTTCTCCACTTCATCGTTATTGTTATTCAAGTGCCATTTTATAGATTGCTAAATGTGGCCTTCAAAATAACCTTTAAAGTGAGTCTGAGCGCTGTAGAATTACAACCAATTATAGGGTGTTTTTTTTATTTTTATATGTATTTAGAACTTGCAAGATAAATTGGAAAAACAAGACCAAAGCTTACAGAAATTTGGATCAGTGACCAATCAGTTATTGAAATTATGTCACCCGACTGTAACAGAAGCACTTGGCAGTACTTTGAAAGAAATGAATCTGAGGTATGACAGTATTCCCTTTTAAGTAAAATCTATAATGAAAAATACATAATTAGTTACTATTGTTATTATTGTATCCATGTAAATACTGCCCCATTGTGTTAAGCGTTCTCTTAGCAGTTTTAGTTTCCTTCCCCACCACCCCCAAATTGTGAGAAATTGCATTTTTATTGTAAACTTTTCTGCACCACAACTGTTTTTTTAAAATAATTCCTAGGTGGAACAATCTTCTAGAAGAGATTGCAGAGCATTTCCACTCTAGTAAAGGTCTACTTCAGCTCTGGCAGAAGTACAAAAGCTATTACACACAGTGTTGTTCTACAGTTCAGCAGTATGAGGATCGAACGAATGAACTTTTGAAGGCTGCAGCTAACAAAGATACCGCTGATGATGAAGTTGCTGCTTGGATTGATGATTGCAATGTGAGTGCAGTACAACTGAAGAGTATATTGTTGTTGTATGGTATGGAACTCTGTATTATTATTGTACAGTAAAGGTCCCAGCACTAAACAAGCACCTGTCTGGTTGGAACAACTGCATTTGAAACTATTTACTCATCCACCTGGCCTTCACTCTCTCTCACTCCATAACCCATGAATCAACACTAAGGTCATTGCCACTTACAAAACAAGGAAATTTTTCCCAAACCTGCCCTTTTTTTCTTTGCCCAATTTGGCCCAAGGCCTTAAGAAGGAAATAAGCATTTCTTTCTGACCCAAAAATCACACTTGAATAAAAAGCAAAAAGACAAAATGTTCTATACTGCCCCTTTCCTCTTTCTAATCTCTTGAAACTGGGGAGAAGGCACATATTATTCTATATCCAAAACCCTGAGAGCATGACATGTCAGGGTGTTGCTTCTATTGCACCATTACTTCCATAGACACTGCTTTGTTATTCCCTAGCAGTTGTAGGGACTGCAGTGGCTCAGTGTTAAAGAAGCTCGCCTTGCTAGCTGGAAGGTCGGCAAGTCAGCAGTTCAAGACCCGAGTACTGCATGACAGAATGAGTGTCTGTCTCTGTCCCAGCTCCTGCCAATCTAGTGGTTTAAAAGCAAGAAATTTCAAGTAGATAAATAGGGACCACTTAGATGGGAAAAGATCTTGTGGACATGAAAGGAGCCTCATTTGGGTGTCCCCCGAGTGGAGTTCCTCCAGCAAAAATCCTTTCAACCCAGAAAGCAGCTTTGTGTGCTTCTGACACAATAAAAAAGAGTTCTTCACTGATAGAAAGAAATGCAGCCAAGTCACAAAACTAGATATGTAGTCACAACCATGTCAGTCTTAAAGGTGCTACAAGTCTTTGATTGGTTTTGATTCTATTACACAAACTGGGCATATTATTTGCTTTCAACAGCTTATAGAATGGCATGTACACACATTTGTCCAAAGAATGACTGATATGCACCCTGGAGCCCACCCCCTGCACTTCTATTTCTTCTTTACTTCCTCTTTGTGTGTCGAGGGAGATACAAAGTTCTTCTTCTGGCACCTCTAATGGCCTCCACCTGTACTTCTAGTACTTATTTTATTTTATTAATTAATTAAGGAAGTAATTCTTTGACTTGTATGCTGCCCCACTCACAAAGTGACTCTGGCCGGCTAACAAAGAGCAAAATAATTACAATCACAACTACAAAGCATCAAATCGCAAAAACATTTCCAAAAAAATGTATACATCCTAACCACAGTCACAAGAAACATCCGGCTGAGGTGGCGATTTTATGGCCAAGCACGCCATGCAGCTGCTGCTCCTCACCGCTCCTCCCTCTATGTCGGGGCTGGCTGAGGGTGTCCGGTGGCAGCGGGGCATCCAGTGGTGGTGGCAGCGGTTTTATGGCCAGGCCCGCCATGCAGCTGCTTATTAGGGTCCACACGAACCTTTCCCAGAGTTGAATAACTTTGCACACCATAGAAATCAGCCATCAGAAGTTACTTGTATGCCAGCTGATCAGTATGGGAGATCTGAATGCTTGTTATTATTTATTCCACTGTTTTTAGCAGTGGACTGCAACTATAAGACTTCCACTTCTTCTGCAGGATCTTCTCAAAGGAATTAAAACTGTGCAAGATTCTCTGTTTGTTCTTCATGAACTGGGAGAACAGCTGAATCAACAGGTGGACACTTCTGCAGCAGCAGCTATCCAGTCTGGTCAAGTATCTCTCAAACAGACCTTATCTTCTTTAGAACAGGCTCTCAGCAGGCAACAATCTATATTACAGGTTGGTCCTTATGTATCTCTACCAAATGTTCAAGGTATTGCTAGATAATTATTCATTACATAAGGAAGACTAAAAAGATTTTTTTTTAAAAGGAACCATACATTTCATCATTTACACACATCTTTATTTTCTTTTTAAAAAAAAAACCTGAAGGCTGGAGTTCAAGATTACCAGACATTTACTAAGAGCCTAGGAAAGCTGGAGGTTTGGATAACAGAAGCTGAAGAAGTACTCAAAGCACAAGACCCAAGTCATTCATCTGACCTCTCCATAATCCGGAATAGAATGGAAGAACTTAAAGTGAGTTTGAGAAAAACAAAACCTGCTGGCTTTCAAACTTTAAATTCATCCTAAAGTACATTTAAGCAAGAATAAACTCTTTAACTTCAGAAGGGGCTTTCCCCTGGCCATTCAATCTGAAATGTTTCTCCACCCCACAAGAAGCTTCAGGTCTCTCTGTGGGTGAAACTGTTATCTCTGCAACTCTTTATTATTTATCTATAGTTTGATTTGGCTAGAATGATACCTCAGCTAATATTTACTGTTACCAATACAATATGTTCCTTTACATTGGCAAAAGAGTCACTAGGATGAAAGGTTGTTCAACAAAGGTTATGTGAAGATCTAAATGGCCATTTCTGTAGGGTATAGCAGCCCATATTACAATGTTCTATTTTTCTGAGGATGAATGTACTGAGGAAGAGAAGGGTAGATTCTGCATTGTTGTTTTTCATAGCTGCTGTCTGGTTAGTTGCTCTTGAGATGGATATAGAAGTGTCTAGTCAGTAGTATGTGTTTGCAGAGTGCTGGCTGACAGGTCCTCTACTTTCACTGCCACCTTATGATTTGTATGTATAGAAGGGTAGGCATCTCATAGCATATCAGACAGTTCCTCTTAGTGAATTGCTTTTCTGGTTTTCAGTCTGCTAACTATATGCCTATGAGATATCCAGGATGGTATAGTAGATAGAGTGATAAACTAGGACTCAGGAGGCATGGATTTGGATCCTTGCAGCTTAGTTGTCTTCTGTTTTCATATCTCTCTTGTCCCTTTTCCTTCTAACAAAAAGACTTAAGAATGCCAGCATTCCACAATTATTGCCCCATTTATATGTCCTTTCTGTAGTTCCAATAACATCTACCTTCCCTGTTGTCAAGGTTGAGTAAACTGGAGTTCTAAGCCCCTTTAGGGAAAGTTTGAATTAGGAAATAAAGTTGTGAATTTTGAAAATTAGTTTCAAAATGCAAGCACATAGTTAAATTGAATGACCCAAACTCTAAAAATGTGCTAAAATATAAAATACATCTCAAGCAAATATACAGTTACATTTATAAGTATGTTAATTATTATTATTTGCTATTGTTTAGCATCTTGTCTTCTTTCTTATGAAAATTTCCTTGTTCCCTGCCAATTTGTAGTGCCAGATGTTGAAATTCAGCAGCATGGCACCAGATTTGGATCGTCTGAATGAGCTGGGATATCAACTACCTCTGAATGATAAAGAAATCAAAAGGATGCAAAATCTCAATAGACGTTGGTCCATGATCTCTTCACAAAGCACAGAAAGATTTAGGTAGGACATTTAGCATTATTAAGTGGGAAGAACAAAACTTTCATTGAGCACAATTACATACCCTTCTCATTTTCAATCTTAGTATTAAAACTAATTTTAGAGCTCCATAAAGCTGAGAGAAGGTAATACATATACAGGTAGCATGTTTTAAAAGAGGTGATTTCTTCTTCTTCACTGTCTAGACCAGACCTGTTTAACATAGCATTTAATCTTCATTGCCTATGTGCCTTACACTGTTTTGTGATTGGTTGTAGAAAGGTGAACATAGATTTACTCTGGGAGTCCCTTTACTGAGACAGATGTCCTTGAGGAAATCCCTTTGTGAGATAGGTAAATAAGCCCATTGAAAGGAATACAAAGTCATTTTAATATCATATTTTATCCAGAGATGCAATGTTGAGGTCAGTCATGGACTTCAAGACAGATTCTGTATTACAGGTCAAACACCACCCCACATCCACAGGTTCCCTATCCATCGTTTAGTTATCCATGGGTCCAAAAATATTTAGTGAAAATACCTAAAATGCATAATATACATGTAGTTTGCAGGTGCATTACCAAAGCTGTCCACAAAAGGGCAATATTTACAATGTAATGTTGAGAAGGGATGGATTGTTTCCAGGTAGATTGCTTCCTGAGCAAACTTGAAAGATCAATAGAGACGTTTGCAGCTCCCCCACTTGTACACCTCAAGTATTTGTGCTGTAATATGGGGTTTGGTGCTTTCTGCTGTTTCAGGTACCTGTGGAAGATCTTGGAATGTATCCACCATGGATACAGTGGGGCGACTTGAACATTTACTATTCTATAGTTAATATGAATCACAATCTGTTGCTATTTTCTCCATTGCCCAAAGATATCTTTGGTGGTTTTAGTATTTCAGCCTCAAAATCCAGCATCATTGCCAGAAAACCAAAATGAATCTTAGTTAATGCCATATCAATAGGAAGGGTGATGTAGCAGAATACGCCTTTCCATCCCCTACATGTGAATCAGTCAAATCTGAACCTAACCAGTGGAAGTTATGCAATAGTATACATTTATACAGTAAGATGGAGGAGCTACTGGCCTGCAGTGCCTTTTCATCTCTGTGATGGCTTCTTTATTTTTTTTTAAAAACTTTACATAAGAAAAATATTTCTAAGAAGAAAAAGTCAATAATATCATTTAGGGCAGAACTGAAAGGTCTCTTTTAGGAACTTTGGTAAATTTATTTTAGCAAGCTCAGAGGTGTAATTGAATCACTCTTTCATCCTTGCAGTAAGCTACAGTCTTTCTTGCTCCAGCAACAGACTTTTCTAGAAAAATGTGAAACTTGGATGGAGTTCTTGGTACAAACTGAACAGAAACTGGCTGCAGAGATTTCAGGAAACTACCAGATTCTTTTGGAACAGCAGAGGGCACATGAGGCAAGTTGATTATCAAAATAACAGCTTCTGCACTGATTAGTGGTTTCTGTCTTACTTCCATTGGAACCATATTGTAAGGCATTGGTGTAGATTTTTTTTTTGTTATTTTCCATCTTCAGTCATTCACAGAAGCAATGTCATAGAAGTGTATTCATTTTAGGCACGTCTCCAAGAAATGAGATGAGTTCCCGTCTCTGTCCCAGCTCCTACCAACCTAACAGTTCAAAAGCAAGATGTTGCAAGTAGATAAATAGGTACCACTTCAGTGGGAAAGGTAAACAGCATTCCATGCACTCTGGTGTCTAGTCATGCCTACCACTTGTCCATAAAAACATCTGCAGACACGGAGAGCGCTGGGTCTTTGGCTGTAAAAGTAGATGGGCAACAAACCCTATAGTCAGATATGACAGGCTTTCAAGCAAGGTCAACCTTTTGAGATTTGGACAGCTACTTGCAAAACAGTTCCTTTGTTGCTTCCCTGAGATTGGTATCAGCTGTTGCCTAGTTTCCATTGTGGTATGCCTGCCTGTTATCTTTATTCCTGAGTGAGAAATCTTTTGTTAAAGTGCATCAGCCTCCCTGAGTAAGTGTTACATCTTTTTTTTTTGAAATAAGGAGCTTTTCAGCTATTGCATGGCTTTTGGTCAGCTGAAGTTTATGAATTTTTTCCCTTTTCTCCTTTGGATTATACTTTTGCTTTTGGAGTTGAAGTAAGGCTAAACCAGTGTTATATGAATTTGTTAAATTCTTTTAGATTCTTTTACATTCTCTCATCTCCTTAGGAAGCCCAAGGTTTCCTGTGAGAAAGGAAAATACCTCTAAAACATACCAATAGAAAAAGCTCATAGAAGTTCAAAAAAAATCTCTGAATAGAATCAAAGAATGTATGTATCTTTCAAGGGTGAGGTATTTTAACACACTTTATTGCAATGAATTAAAATAGGGGAGTATCTGGCTGGACATCCTGCTACGGTAATGGAGTAGACCGTACAGCCAGCAACTCAACGCCAAGGGTTGAGCTGCGGTAAATAACTTGACTCCCTTATGGGGCCAATGGCTATGGGTGAATGAGCCCTTTTAGGTGGGTTGATGGTCCCCTCAGTGGAGGAAATGCGACCGGAAACCATCATATTGGGCTCAACGGCAAAATGAGCAGAGGAGGAACCACTTTCTGATTCCCAATGGTCATGGATGTGGAAGAGGCCATACCAGATGGATTGGCTGTGAAGCTCACCTTGATAATATTCTCAAGGCTTGGGTAGTCCATTGCAGTCCCGGTGTTAAATCCTGCGTGTCTCATTTCACATGTGCCACAGGAGATGACTCCGTGATCACAGTGTGTGGGTCATTTCATCTTAAACAAATTCACACCAGTGGCATTTTTCCTGCTTGCCTTGGAGGGCGAAGATGGCCCAGAGCCAGCCAGCCTCCAAGACCAGGCCTCCCAGTGCCCTGGGGCAGGAAAAGCATATTCTCGGATCAAGTTGCAGCCAACAACAAAAATAGGGGCTTTTGCTTTGAGTGAGAAAAGTAGTTCTTTGAGTTCTTTATTCCCTGGGCAGAGCTGGAGAAGCCTGGGAAATGACCTTCAAGGCAGGTACTGGTTAGTTTACTTTGAATGTAGTCATAACTTGTTGAAAACTGTGTGAATGGAACTAAGAATGATGGACATTGTATGCTGTGCTTTAATTGGTTGAAATCCAGGAAGAGGTGGGATGAGTGAAAAAGGATGGCTTTTGTTATATTGGAATGTGAGGGAGAAATGCCATGATTGTCATTGCGATTACTCTGATTGCCAAGATGCTTAACAAGAAATAATGTGCTTGTGAGTAAACAATATAATATGTACAGGTAGTCAAATATGTTAGCTGACTAGGCTAGGCCAGAGAAATATAGCTAGATATGCTTTTCTTGTTTTATTCTGGGAAAGAGGCAAGTAAAAGTGTTCCATTTTTCTATTTTGTACCTGATGCTGAACTTTTCTTTTCTTTTTTAACTAAAGAAATCTGAGTAAACTGAAGATGTGTACTTATTCAAAGAGCTTAAGCTGGTGGGAGAATTCTAGTTCTTGTATTACATTATTGGCAATGCTACAATTAAGCTAATTCACACTGTGTGTCCTACCTGATCTGGCTGGTTTGTAAGCATAAACAGTCAGTGATTGAAACCTCTCATTGATTTCTCTAGCATGGAGAAAGACCACAGGTACTCTGAAGCAGTATAAAGGTTTGTGTTGGCTTCCTGAATGGGTACAGGTCACTGGAAGGTGGAATGAGTCCTATGATAGCGGGATAATTGAGGTGCATTATCCTTACATTTATAAGGCAGGCAGAGAGTTAAGTAGATCTTCAAAACAGCAAACAAATGCTGCTTATGTAAAATGTTGATGGAAGAAGACTTCAGAAGAGAGGAGAAAACTGCAAGCTTTGAGGAAAAATAAAGACAAGCTGATCCAGACATCTGAGATTCATCATTTCCCCTGAGTCTCTGCCATAGTTCATACTCCCTACTTTTTGTTTTGGCTCTTTTTGCTGTCCTGGTTTTTCTTGCTGTTCCATGACTTTAAGGCTTTCAGGATATGTGGAGGTTTATTCAAGATTTTGTGGTATGTGTAATTGTGAGTCTGGAGAATGAGTCACACTTAAAACTCAGATAGACAGACAGACAGATACAATCAATACAACACTTGCAAATCTCCAGGGAGAAAAAGAAGACCAAATATGAGATGGATTGATTCTCTAAAAGAAGCCACAACCTGTATTGCACAAGAGTTGAATAGGGCTGCAGAAGACAGGACATTTTGGACGTTGTTCATTTATACTAGAGTAGACATAAGTTGGAAGTGACTTGATGACATATAACATCAACAAAACAGTCATCCTAGTCTGTTGTAGGAAAACCAACAATAAGCCTTGTTCACACAAACTTCTCTCCACCTTGATGAGCCTTGTGACATTTTGGGGGGAAAATGGTGAAATCAAGCATTCTCTTGATCATGGGAAATTAATTGTGGGATGGATTGGAGAGGGAAATGAATTGACAACTAAGCAAAAAAAAAGTCTCATTTTTATTTTTCAGACTAAAAATATGTTAGCCTCTTTGTCCCTAATTTCTGTCTTCATGTTCTGTCTCAGTTTTTAAAATACAAAAGCTAGTTGATGGAGTTTATCACCATCAGAGGGCTCTTGGAACCTATTTTAAACATCGCTAGCTATGATTGATGGCAGGGTGGGGGAGCAAATTATTTTCTTTACAGACTGTAGCATTCTTTCAGGTTTTTTCTCTCCTTACATTTCTTCTCAAAACCTTTTGCTCGGATATGTGAAAGACTATGCAGGTTAAATTTAATAAATAAAAGGGAAAATAATATAGAAAATACATTTGAAATACTGTATGAGACATATTAAACCAAATTTACATGTATTATAAAAATAAAGGGAAAATCTTATTTGCAAACTTTACAAAGCATAGAAATATTACCCACAAAACTTTAACAGAGCAGAAATGTTTGATTAATGTCTAAACTGGCCATCCAGGTTCTGCAATTATTTCTTAGTCTAATTATACTTATAACTAAATTTTTGAAATACTTCTATCCCATCTTTAGTTATTTATCCAAATTGCAGGTAAAAAACATTTTGTGTCATACTGTTGTGGGACCAAAAATGACATCTGGGTATATGAAATGGATGTGAAGATTCATTTTGCAGCCAAGGACTTCAGTTCTTCGTAGGTATAACTAACATCCACTTTTTTTAAACATCTTATGCACTAGCTGTTTCAAGCAGAGATGTTTAGCCGCCAGCAGATCTTACATTCTATCATCATGGATGGGCATCATCTTCTTGAACAAGGACAGGTAGATGACAGGTAAGAATGTCTTGAACTTGGTCCTTTAATTCTGATGTTTTTGCTGTTCCACTCATTTGCACAAACATACCATTATATTGACACCACAGCGTATACTAGAATTTCACATGAAAATATGCTTGTGGAGTATTACTAGTTGTGTCACCATTTTGAATTTATTCTGCTGCAAGAATTTCCTGCTCTGACTCACAATGGGCTGAAGATTTTTTGCTACTATTGTTTTGTTATCATACTTCCTTGCACAGACATTTGTACAGCTGTCTGCTAATTATTCTTTATAAACACAATATAAATTGGATAATCTCATAGAGAAAGATGGCTTCACACAAAAAATTCAGATAAGTAGAAATGAAATATTTATGAGGGAAAAACATGAGCTGTGTGATTATTTTGTCATCTTCAATAGATACTTGCTTTTACTAGCAATTTTGTGCTATCATTTTTTTTTGTGACACCAAAATTCCCAGACATTTTGTCATGGAAGGTGAATGTTGTAGAAAATATAAATGCTTGGTCCTAATATATATGTGAAACTGTTGTCTTAGAAGGAAACGGTTGTTGAAATGTAACCCAAACTCTCCAGAAGATGAGGATAAAAGGAGAGGAGTCTTGTTTGACATCTGTTGTTGACATGTGATGTGGGGCTCTATCCTGTTTCCTTTGCTATTCGGATGTAGAGTACATGAAACCTCTGGGAAAGGTTTCTGTAGTTTGGTGTTTAGTGCCAGGCAGCTCTAGCTTCTGTTTCCATCTAAACCAAAAGAAACTGCTTTTATTCTAAACCAGTGAGTCTGGAATCAGTAAGGAACTGGATGAGAGTTAACAAGTTAAAGCTTAATCCAATTTAAACAAAGGAGTTTCTGGTCAGTAGAAAGGCAAATCAAAGAACAGGGATGCAACCTGTGCTGGATGGAGTTATATTCCCCTGAAAATTCAAGGTCACAGTCTTGAAGTGCTGCTGGATTTATCCCTCAGTCAGGATGCACAGTTCTGAGCAGTGGCCAGGAGTGTATTTGCACAGTTAAAGCTGATGTTATGCCTATTCCGAGAGGTGTCTGACTTGATTATGGTTACATATGTTTTAGTTGCATCCTGACTAAGTTAGGGTATCATGCTGTACATGGTGTTGTACATCTGCCCATCCCACTAGAGCAGACCAGAAGGGCTCTCTTATAGTTCCATCTGCTAGAGAGGCTCACCTCTCTAGCACAAGAAGGAGGGCCTTCTCCGTGTCTGCTCCAGCCCTGTGGAACCTCCTGCCAATTGAACTTCATCTCCAGGCAGAGCTTTTACCCTTCCATAGGGGTCTTAAGACATGGCTTACGCAGCAGGTGTGTGGGGCAGCTGGGGAGATAGCCTCCATGGGCTGGCTTGTTTGAGTGGTCAGTTCTTGAAGCTTGGGATGTGGTACTGTAGGGTACTTTTAAAGAAATTTTTTAAAACTTTTACCTCTTCCATTTCCAGAAGCAGAAGTGTTGTTTTTTTAACTTTAGTCTTGTGTCTGACACATCATTCCAATCAAAAAGATTCCATTATGCACATGTGCTTCCTTCATGCACTTAGTTATATGCATCAGTAACCAGAATAGCAAAATTGCAAATGAACAGATGAATCTGAAAAGTGTAGCAGACTTTGCATACAGTGGTCAGGTTCTTGCTGCCTAGTGACTGCATAAGGGCAAACTTACAAACAGTGTAACCTGTTTCCTAGGTTCAATATCAAATGCCCAGTCTTCCCCTAATTGCATGATCAGCTGTGGGAAGGATTACCTAGGAAAGAAAGAGAAATTGTCTTCATACTTGCATTAAAATGCAATCAAAAGAAGGCCATTAATTCAAAAATTGTTTTTGCAAAATTATCTGAATGCTAAATCAAGAAGGGAGATGGAACAGAATGCAGAGTAAATTCACAGAATGATCATATTTAATTCTGGTGAGCATCCAGGTCAGGATGATTTACCAAAATAGAATGCTCTAGAGTCTAGACAAAATAAATAATTCATTTAGGGAGGTAAAGAGTGCCTGAAACATTTTTCATTTTCTGTGATTTCCTGAGTACACCCAAAACTCTCCAGTGAGACTTCTCCTGCACCAACAAGATTTTCTGACTTCCTCTGGAAATAATATCCCATTCTTATCCCTCCCATTTTCCCAATTTTTCCTATTTTATGGAGCAAACTGCCAAATGCTGTCTTTCCCAATGGATCCCACACATGAAATATTTCATTCTGTGCAAGTATTGTAATAATTTTGTGCAGCATGGTGCCCTTTTCTGCCCTTTCTTCTCAGATGTTCTGTGCAGGATTGAAATAACTTCAGGCAAATCATCAGTCATTATTTTAAAAAAACTATGAAAATTCTAGAAATCCCACAAGATTTCCTGCAAGATTTGTTGGGAAATACATACACACACACCTTTGTTTCACTTTGAGATCAAGGGCTATGAGAGTCACATCCCTGAATTCCTTATATGCTAGTTAATATGAGCATCTACAATGGAGGAATTATGGTTCCTGTTAATTAAAAAAAGTCTAGATATACTGGACATAAGAGTGATTCCAGAGAGATTATCTCAGGCCTTTGCAATCTTTTCCTTGAACTGTGTCCTTCATCTTCCTGCCTTGTTTATCTCAAAGGAATGTGCAGACATGCTCTGTGACTGTTGTATGAACAGTCACATTGAGACTCTGCAGACAGAATTGTTCTATCTATTTTTGCCTTAACCTTTGTAATGTTTCCATTTGTGGAATAATAGAAAGGAGACCTTAACTCTGAATCTCGAGAAACCTTGTCTTTGTTGTTGTTGTTGTTGTTGTTGTTGGCGCCGGCACCATCAGCTTCACTGTTGTTGTTGTTTTTGATGATGATGATGATGATGATGATGATGATGTTAGCTCAAACCACATGAGCAGTTCCCAAGACATGAGTTGGTATTACTGAATATCACCTGTGTTGTGCATGTTGATTGAATTATTATTATATTATATTATGATGAATACAGTCCTAACTTTGATGCCTTGATTTCTTATAGGGATGAGTTTAATCTGAAACTGGCCCTCCTCAGTAACCAATGGCAAGGGGTGATTCGTAGAGCCCAACAGAGGAGAGGCATCATTGATAGTCAGATTCGCCAGTGGCAACGCTACAGACAAATGGCAGAGAAGCTGCGCAAGTGGCTGGTGGAGGTGTCTGGCCAGACAACAAGTGGGCTGGGCAATGTTCCTATCCCACTTCAGCAAGCAAGGGCCCTGCTGGATGAAATGCAGGTAAATTCATGGGGAAAGGTCCTCCAGTATTTTGTACTGTTGGCAGTCAGTGCACTGTTTACTGCAATTGAAAAACTAAGCATACACAAGTATCTACTGTATCTCTGGAATCACAAATGTAGTGAATTTAGATTATTCATCTTCAAACTTTAGCTGCTGATTTTCACCCAGGTTTGCTGTGGATCTGTTGCTCTAGGTACTATGTATGCCTATTATTTGGAGAGTGCCACAACTAAAATTTTAGGGAACCCTTTATGCATAGCTGTCAAGTATCCCGCATTGGCCGGGAAAACCCCTTTTTTTTACCCTCTTCCCTGCCGTCATCCCGTATTAATTAGACTGCAATGTATTCAGGTACTGAACAGTAAAATAGTATTTATCTTCTCCCAAAGTTCTTAAAATTGAGTGTAGGAAGGGAGCATCAAATACTTTATTCTCAGAGTCCCTGATGCTGTAGCAATACTGTATGTAATCCATGTTAAATAAGATACCACTAAAATAAGTGTATAAGCCTTGAGTTTTTAAAAGTAAAATTGGAATATAAATATAATGTAGAAAAGGATAAGCATAGCTGTCGTATCCCGTATTTGCTGGGAAATTTCCCTTATTTCTACATCCAAAACTTGACAGGTATGCTTTATGTTCATACAGCTTACTAGTGATTTCACAGTTTATCTACCAATTCAAAGACTAAACATTGTAGATAGGGTATGAAGTGCTCTGACATTTCAATAACTCCAAAGGAGGAGGAGAGTTGCTTCTGCAATTGTGCCAATAAACAGTAAAATAGTATTTATCTTCTCCCAAAGTTCTTAAAATTGAGTGTAGGAAGGGAGCATCAAATACTTTATTCTCAGAGTCCCTGATGCTGTAGCAATACTGTATGTAATCCATGTTAAATAAGATACCACTAAAATAAGTGTATAAGCCTTGAGTTTTTAAAAGTAAAATTGGAATATAAATATAATGTAGAAAAGTAGCAATAGCCATAGCAATTATACTTATACAGTAAAACCCTCTGACTTACAAATGCCTCGAGTTACATAAAATTCGACTTACATAATGATTTTGTGCTAAAACCATGTCCTGATTTACACGATTTCCTATGGGTTTGCCTCGAGTTACATAAATATTCTTTTTCCTATGGGTTTGCTGTGAGTTACATAAAAATTTGATTTAAGCAAAAGCCTACAGAACTGACTTTTTTCGTAAGTAGGGATTTTACTGTATACTGCCCCATAGCACTTAAAGCACGGAGTGGGTGATTCACCAGGTAATTGGCATTTTGCCCCCAACATGCTGGATAATCATTTTACTGACTTTAGAAGGATGGAAGGCTGAGTCAACCTCGATCCCATTGGGATTGAACACACAACATCAACAGCAGATTAATCACTGCACCACTAGGGCTCTTCCAGGTACTTTGCACCTGCCTTTACTACATAGTACCCCCAAAAGAAGGGAAAGAAATAAAGAAGAGAAAAAAATAACTAATTTAAGAAAGACCCATAAGCAACAGATGAAAGTTCTAAATCTCCTTCTTATACCCCTAAGAATGTTACTATGCTAATTTTGGGATTTAGGATGAATCAGAAATAATTCAAAGATTTCTGTGAAATTAAAAGATTGGTTGACAAATATTGCTGATCTTTACAGATTAAAGAGAAGGTTCTCCTTCGTCAACAAGGAAGCTACATTTTAACAGTGGAAGGTGGGAAGCAGCTGTTACTCTGTGCTGATGGTGAGACAGAAGCAGAACTACAGGCTGAACTTTCAGAAATCCAGGAGCGCTGGAAATTAGCTAGCCTCAGACTTGATGAACAGAAGAAACAACTTGTGTTCTTGCTCAAAGTAAGTTTACATAATGACTTCAGAACTTTGCTAAAAGTAACTAATTTTGCCTCTCTGGGAAACTGAATTCCGAAGTCACTGAATTTTGTTCTAACAGCATCTCAACCAAAGCTGTCTCATTACAAAATGAGAGTAGTAGGGTGCATATAATCTACATGAATATAATGAGTAATTATTAATAAGATACTTGAGTGATTTTGTGAAAAGCATGAGCTCCTTAGCAACATTTAAAACTTTATAAAATATTTTCTTTTTGTGCCACTTGTTCATGTTTTGTTTAGGAGAAACCTATTGCTGTGTTTATGTTGTTATGTGCCATCAGGTTGCATCCAACTGATTGAACTCACATAGAGTTTTCAAGGTATGCAAAATATTATATTTAAGGAGTAATGTTACTATTGCCACTCCCTCATTCACCATTGCCAAGCAAAGATTCAAACCGAGCTTTCTTGATCCTAGTCAATCACTCTATTCATTGTTTGATGACTACCAGATTGGTATAAACTATGTCCGTGATGGCAAACCTTGGCACTCCAGATGTTCTTGGACTTCAATTCCCAGAAACCCAAGCCCCTGTGAAACCACATGAAGGGGATTACTGCAGTTCATCCTGCCCGTACTGCCCTCGTCGCTCCCAGAAGCAGAAGTAAAACGCACCTGCTTCCGGGAGTGACGAGGGCGGTGCTGACTGAATGAACTGCAGTAGACTCCTTCATGTGGATTCACCGGGGCTAGGGCTTCTGGGAATTGAAGTCCAAGAACATCTGGTGAGCCAAGGTTAACCATCACGGAACTATGTGAACCTGATTTTCCTCCCTTCCCCCTTCCTTCAACACCGAAATACAGTATTGTATTTATATATTTTTCCCTTTCACAGGACTGGGAAAAATGTGAAAAAGGCATCTCAGATTCCTTAGAACAATTGAAATCCTTCAAGAAGAAACTCTCCCAACCACTGCCAGACGCTCATGATGAACTACATGCAGAACAAATCCGTTGCAAGGTAAAACAGTTGTGCATCATGCCATTTTCCCCTCATAAAGATATTTATAGCTTCAGTTACATTAATGACAATATCAATATTTTTGCAAGTCTGTTCTTGCTATAGTAGCTGAAATACTGTTGCTTAGCATACAAAAATTCCTCCTCAAGTTTTATACTAATTATATTATTTTATGTAAATGGGAACCCTTCAACATTGTTAGAGAACCTATTTAGACCTTCCATGGGAACATGGGGTGGTCAAGACTAAAGAAGGTTAGGCTAAAACATGAATTCCTGATTAATTTTGTGCGCTTACAGAATTGAATATCTGAAGATGGCTTTTGAGTGTTTCCTCACACATTACCTTATGATAATTATGTTGAGTAATACTTGTACCATGTGAACACACATGTTTATGTTGGTTTGAATTTCAAGCTTTATTTGAACATTTATTGGTCTATGGTCTAGTAATAAATATTGTTTACAATTATTGGCTTCTACTATCTTCTGTGATATGGAAGATCCAGGATCTTGTATTTAAAACCAACTCCCCAAAGCTTTCAGAAGTTAATGGAGTGGCCATGCTAGGTTAGCTCTCCCACTGGAAAATTTTATGTGTGTAAATTACACATAAGAATACTCTTTTGGATTCCCTCTCTCCTAAAATACAAGATTTTTTCCTAAAGTATAGCCAATTTGCAGCCCAGGTGTCCAGTAAAACCTATTTTGGAGCTGTAAGCTACAGACCTTGTGCAGTGGACTTTAACAGCTATAAAGAAAGCAGATCTACAGCAATAACCCTGACAGTAGTCTTTGACCTGGCCAAAAAAGCAGGATTAAGAAAATGGCTGATTTTGTTTCCTTCTAGAAAAATTGTACTCTCCTCCCCCTCCCCTGAAAAGATTCCCACGAGAAAATATTTTACCAATGTTTTCCCATTCACTGACTGCATGCTTTATGGCAGAGTGCCCAAATTTTTGGGACTGTGTGCTGGTCACGTGGTTCAGGGGGCTGGTCACTATGGCTTGGGGACCGAATCTGACCCCGACATCAATTCATCCAGCCCGCGAAACCCTCGTCGCTCCCGGAAGCGGAAGTAAAATGCACCCATATGGGCATGTATTACTTCCGCTTCCGGGAGTGATGAGGGCTTCGTGGGTCGGATAAGTAGTAGTAGTAGTTGTTGTTGTTATTGTAGTTGTTGTTGTTATTGTTGTTCAACTTGGATGCCGCCCCACTCGCAAAGCAACTCTGGGCAGCTAACAAAGATACAAAATGTCACAATTACAATTACAAGGTACCACATTATCATAATACAAAGACATTTCAAAATATTTCAAAAAATCCCACATACAATTACTGTGCAGAATAACAAATTATCATGATATAAAAACACTTCAAAAGACAATGTTAAAAAAATGATAGACTCAACCCCACCAAGTATGTCTGAGGGAGTGTCCAGTGGCATCGGCGTCGGGGGCCGGATCCAGCCCCCAGGGCGTAGTTGGGCACCCCTGCTCTATGGCATCAGCATGATGGAACTTTCTTTATTTCTTCTCCCTCTGCAGCCCTTGATTCAGATCAAAGCCCAACTCCAGGCGGTTTGGGAGGTATGGCATATACTACAGTGCAAACGAGATATACACCTCATTTATCTGGATCCTCTTGATCCATCAGTATAAGGCATTCTCAATACAGAGAATTAATTGGAAAATCTACATTATTGCACCAAATTATCATTAGAAGTCTATTTCTTAGGACCCCCTGTGTATCATTAAAATATCTTTCTTAAAATCTAGGAGCTAGAGAGTGCTGCTGAGGGATGGACGGATGATCTTGCCCACTTGACTTTGTTGAAGGAGTCTCTGTCTGCTTTTATCAGTGCAGATGATATCTTGGTTCTCAGTGAGCGCATTGAGCTTCTGCAGAGACAATGGGAAGAGCTGTGTCACCAGGTAATGTAGCATCAAATAAAAATGCAAAGCATGGCAGTTTTCTACCAAATTAGAACAAGGGGGAAACTTATTCTTAGACCCCCTCTGGATTTTAACAAACCTCCTTGACCCAAAGGCAATATTTTTTTTTGGGGGGGGGGGGAACATGTAGAGGGAATGTTTTAACCCTTTTAGGGACATGGGTGACCTGAAAGAAGCCAAATGGGACAAACAAAGCATAACCTAAAATGGAGAAAGGATGTGTTTTGTTTTAAAAGGTACAAAATGAGATATTAGGAGATATGAGGGATTACACAGAAAGAGCCTTTTTGAAGATTGTGGTATTTCTGAGCCACAATCTGGCATACCCTGTTAACGGCAACCTTGTATTGCCAGCTAATCTTTCTCATACTAGGTCAGGCAAAGGGAACTGAAGAATGAACTTACCAAAAGGTGCCTTCATTTTGGCAGTTTCACATCTGACCTAGACATGGAAGAAGAAGAAAAAGAAGAAGATATGGGGATGATGGGTTGCTGAACTATGGGGAGGAAAACAAAGCTCACACGCTGCCCACCTTCAATTATAAAAGTCCATAGGCCAGACTGGTCAACTAATGTAGCTTAATATCTTGATTATTGGGTGTAAATATGTGAAGCCTAAGTAATGGGTGCTCGACTTTGAAGCTTATTGTGTTGCTTTTGCATTCCCCCCTTGAGATTCCAGGGAGAAAATTGAAATCTGTAATCAGTCTGTTTGACTGGAGATAATTTGAGACTTATTCTAGACCAGGTGTTCCCAACCTTTTCAAGCTGGGGGCTGGGTCACGCTCTCTCAGTCAGCTTCGAGGTCCAGATGGCCATTTTGCCCTGCCTGCATGGTGAAGGTGGCCAATTTGTCCCAACAGCTTCAAAGGCGTGGCCATTTTCTTTCTTGAATGCCCTTGGATGGGGTGGGGGCACATGAAATGGTGTCGTGGGCCGGATCCAGCCCATGGGTCATAGTTTGGGAACCCATGTTCTAGACAAATTGAGCTTGCATATTATACTACTCTTATTGCTGCTGTACAAAGCATTGATTGCTACAGCATTGTATGAAGTAGATTCTTCTTCTTTGTCTAAGACAGATGTGAAACTGCCAAAATGAAGCCACATTTGAGGAATTCAGTCTGTAGTTCCTTTTGCCTGACCTAGTGTGAGAAAGATTAGCTGGCACAAGGTGGCTGTTGCTTGGGGTATGCCCAATTGTGGTTCAAAAATATCACAATCTTCGAGGAGACTCTTTCTGTGTACCCAATAGAGTGGATTAAAAGATCATACTGGCACTTTGAGGAAATAATAGTATAATTATAAAATCATTAATACATCATATGATCAGTTTACTAGAGAAAATTAAGAGATATTTATGCAACCATGGAAGGAGGTCTATGACTTTATTCATTCAGTGAACAGCTTAAGAACTGTCATGTTCTGTCTGGTCGGTACATCTTCCACCTTTTTTCTTCAGGAGAATTAATTAACAGCATAGTTGGATAAGAGATGGGAAATAGTTGATTTTTGAACTAAAACTCTCAGAATTCCACAGCCAACATGGTCATAAGCCATGCTGTCTGTACGATGCTGAAAGTTGTAGTGCAGCAATGACAATAACAGAAGTTTCCATCTCTGAGCTAGATACAATAGTGAGAAGAACCACAAAAGGAAGTATGGTGTTATTTGTATCTTAGTTTGAAACATCTGAAGCATGCAAGTAAGGGGTTGCAGTCATATTTACAAGTACTGTACTCTCTTCCTGAGTGGAGTTGCTTATATAAACTGAGAATTAGCTTTACTTGGATAAAAGAAGAAGCAACTGCAGTGAGTAGAATGCCATTGGATTGTCGTCATGCAATTGTTTTCAAAAATAGACAGACATATGAGTATGTTTTCTATAGGCCTTGTATGCATCTGTCTAATCTTCTTTCAGGGGAAATTTAAGATCAGATCTGACTCATTGTAACTTCATGCTCAAAGATATTTTTGTTTGTTTGTTAAACATTCGTTTCTTTCTTACTTTCCTCTTATACTGTCTACCGAAGTCTTTCCTTTCATCCTACTGCTTTTTAAAAATGTAATCATTCAGGTCTTTGCATAGTTTGGACAGATAGGGACAAACACATTTAACAAATGTCTATAATATCTAAGTCATCTGTAGGGCAGAATGCAAGCTAGTTGTGTATAATTGCATAGAGCTTACCTGTCAACCATCCCGATTTGGCCGGGATTACCCCGTAATCCTGCGCCGATTGACATCATTTCCCAACCTGCGCTGCCAAAACCCCGTAATTTGGCAGTGGGGGAAAGGAGGCACTGCGCAGCCCATCTGCGCAGGTCGCGTCGCACGCATGCGTGGAAGGGCTCTACACTTCCGTAGCTCCCTTCCACGCATGCGCAGAAGGCTATGCTGCCTGCATAGGCTACGCAAGCGGCATAGCCCTCCACGCGCATGCGTACAACGCGACCTGTGCAGGCCCGGTCTGTGCAGGTCCTGTCAACCGGAGCCGCGGTTGACAGCTATGGCATAGAGGCTGACACTGAACTGTGGTAGTAGTCAAATTTATGAATTATTGCACTTGTATTTTTAAAAGTTGGAAAAAGTTGACAGTAGCACTAGCAAAAGGCTCAAGAAAACATTTCAAGTTAGATTTACAATGACTAAAATAAGACCCTAAAGATTTATTTCAATAGGAAGACTATTACTTGCAATAACATACAGTACTTTTAAAGTTAAAAAAATCTCAAAATGTATTTTCATTTTTTAAAAGGCCATAAAATGATGCAACAGAATTTGTCTGTTACTGACAAAGTTGAGTTCTATAAATAGATGTTATGAACCTCCATCCATACTTCTTCGGGCTCACTGTCTATCAAGTCTAATCCCTTAAAACTATTCTTCACCTCCATTGTATGTTCATAAGGGGTGTGATCTAGGTCATACCTGAATGGCCTAATGCTTTTCCATAACTTCTTCATTCTAATCCTGAATTTTGCTATATATTGCTCATAATCTGAGCTGCACTTAGCTCCAGATCTTGTTTTTATTGACTGTAGAGATTCTCCCTTGCTCAAAAGTCAGTCGTATCCGACTCTAGGGTTCAGTGCTCATCTCAGTTTCAAAGCCAAAGAGCCAGCGCTGTCTGCTTCTACAGACGTTTCTGTGGTCATGTGGCAGGCATGACTAGACACTGTACACGGAATACTGTTTACCTTCCCACCGAAGTGGTCCCTATTTATCTACTTGCAATTTCTTGCTTTCAAACTGCTAGGTTGGCAGGATCTGGGACAAAGACGGGAGTTCATTCCGTCCTGCTGTATTCAGGTACTGAACTGCTGACCTGCTGCTTTCCAGTCAGGGTCTCAGCCACTTGAACCACTTAAAGGTTCTTTTCGCTGTGTCATGGTCTTACTTTCCTATTTCCTTCTGCATGTGCTTTAAGGTTTCTTTGAGGAGGCAGCAGGTGAATGAGAGACTAAATGAGTGGGCAGTCTTCAGTGAGAAGAACAAAGAACTCTGTGAATGGCTGACACAAATGGAGAGTAAAGTTTCCCAGAATGGAGATATCCTCATTGAAGACATGATTGAGAAACTTAAAAAGGTATTGTGCTTCTGATTTACTCTTGTAAAACCTTTAACAAATACTGTCATGTTCCTCATAGCCAAGAACAGCCTATAAAATTAAGATGCTAAACTTAGTAAATGCTTGAACATATTCTGGTGATAGAATGTGCACTTTCATGTTTCTTGTTTTGGTATTTATTTACCAGATCGCAATATCCTGTGATAACGTCTACATTATATAAAGAACAGTTATCTTAAAATATGATTTACACTTAAATATGAAAGTCTGAAAATCTTTGTGAAGCCCTCCCAAATAAGCATTACACAATTTCTGTTTATTACTGCCTCAAGTAGAAGGTTATTATGAATAAGCTTTCTAATCTCTATCCTTCTGAAATCTAGGATTATCAAGAGGAAATTGCAGTAGCTCAAGAGAATAAAATACAGCTCCAGAAAATGGGAGAAAGACTTGCTAAAGCAAGCCATGAAAGTAAAGCTCTGGAGATTGAGTATAAACTTGGCAAAGTCAGTGATAGATGGCAACATCTCCTAGATCTCATTGCAGCCAGGTAAAATGAACAAACTATTTATAAGATAAAGAACTGTGTGTGTTAAACAATCATTGCCTTACGTCCAATCTTCGTTTGCTTGCTGTGTATTCTTCTGGTGATTTCTGTTGTCCCTTTAAAGCCCTTCAGATTGATAAATGCCACCCACGATATGACTGTACCAATGGACTGTAGCATGAAGAGTTCATTTACTAGTTTCATTTAACAAATACCAACCATCAAATATGAGTATCAAGAAGGAAATTATTCCAAAAGATAATGTAGTTCTGCTCTGCAATCAGCGCTTCACTGTTTCTCAGTGGGAGGTCTAAGGCATCACTTTTATACAATAAAGGATTAAGGAACATAGAAAGATTCCTTATCCTCCAGCAGAACATTGGTATCCCAGTATTGTCAATATGAATATGTGATCGGTGAAATAGACCTAAATGTTCTTGAACTAAATATACCTAGATCGATTAATACTGGACCTGTTAAGATACTCATTTCTCCTATGAAATGCACCTGGCCCAAATTCCAGTGCTTTTAGTATTTCATTCTTCTTCTATTCCATTTTCCAGTTTACTTGTCCACCTAACAATCAGGGTCAAACAAGAAACATTCCCTCAGATGACAAATGACAAGCATTTAATTTTCCTCGCCTACCCACTTTATTTTTAGTGTGCTTTGTTTTATATGATTGGTCATAGGATAGTAAACACGGGTTTAGATTCAGAATTGGATTGCTGGGGCATTGGTCTCTAAGGAAATCTCATGGCTGGGGATGAATAGGTCCAAGAGACAGATCGCATCTAGCCTGACTCTCAGTGTTCCCTGCCACTGATCATGCACAGCCCTTATTACACCTTTTAAAAAAATGTTTTGTCCTGGTGGTTTTCTTCCTGCAAATGCTTTAGTTTCCTGAATATTCTGTAAATTTAACTTTGTTCAGTTACTTGTTTCAGCTTAATTTATATCAAAGTGTTACTGTGGCAAATGAGTTTCAACATTAGTAAGTGCAGAGTGATGCATGTTGGGGCAAAGAACCCCAATTACATTTATAAACTGATGGGGTCTGAACTCTCTGTGACAAACCAGGAAAGGGACCTTGGTGTCCTGGTGGACAACTCAATGAGGTGTCAACCCAGTGTGCCTCAGCAGTGAAAAAAGCAAACTCAATGCTAGGGATCATTAGGAAGGGTATAGAAAATAAGTCAGCAAGTGTCATTTTGCCTCTTTATAAATCTATGGTGAGGCCCCATCTGGAATACTGTGTACAGTTCTGGTCGCCATACCTCCAGAAGGATATTATGGAGCTGGAAAAAGTGCAGAGGAGGGCAACCAGAATGATTAGGGGACTGGAACACCTTCCTTACCATCTGAGGCTGCAACGGTTGGGCCTCTTCACTCTTGAACGACGACGTCTAAGAGGTGACGTGATTGAAGTTTATAAAATCATGCACGGTGTGGACAAAGTAGATAAGGAAAAACTGTTTTCCCTATCGCAAAGCACTAGAACTAGGGGACACTCCATGAAACTTTTGGGTACTAGTTCTCAAACAAATAAGAGAAAGTACTTTTTCACCCAGAGGATTACTGGTCTATGGAACTCCCTGCCAGAAGAAGTGGTGACAGCTGTCAGTCTTGACAGCTTTAAGAAAGGATTAGACAAGTTCATGGAGGACAAGAGTATCAATGGCTATAATTATGGATACTTAAGGACAACCTCCGGGTTGGAGAGATAGGCAGGATATCTCTCAATATCATTTCCAGGGAATCCTAAGCAGGTGAAGGCATCTGCTTGGGAATACCCTGAAGGAAATGGTGAGCCACTGTGTGAGACAGAATGCTGGACTGGATGGGCTGTGGCCTGTTCTAGCAATGCTGTTCTTATGTTCTTATGTTCTTACTGTGCTAGAGGATTGGAGTCTATAAACTGTTCTCACAACTGCATGGCACATAGTATCTCTCCCAAGGTCATTGGTTCCGTCTGCAGAAATTCCAGAGGCAGATAGTTTCACTCCAGCTCTGGAATGTGAAGCCTTTGTCCCCTGACATTTGCCTGAGGAGGGGAATCATTCCCTCTTTACTCCCAAAGGACTTCAGCCTGAATATTTTTATATGAGAATTTATGGCTTGACACTAGCATATGAAATAATATGCAGTGGCTTAGTGGTGATGGTCAGCAGGTCAGCACTTTGAGACCTGAGTGCCGCATGACAGAGTGAGCTCTCCTCTCTGTCCCAGCTCCTGCCAACCTTGCAGATCGAAAGCAAGAAATTGCAAGTAGATAAATAGGTACCACTTTGGTGGAAAGGTAACAGCATTCCGTGTGCTCCGGTGTCTAGTCATGCCTGCTGAAACATCTACAAACACAGACAGTGCTGGCTCTTTGGCTGGAAATGGAGATGAACACTTTCTTACTTTCAAACTGCTAGGTTGGCAGGAACTTGGACAGAGACAGGAGCTCATTCTGTTGTGCAGTACTCAGGTCTCGAACTGCTGACCTGATGGCCTTCCAGTCAGCATCTTAACCACTTGAGCCACTGCAGATCTCGAACTGCTGACCTGTCGACCTTCCAGTCATCAAGTTCAGCATCTTAACCAGTAAGCCACTGCAATCCCATTACCTAATTAAGCCACACCATTCTAAAGCCTATGGAACAGTCTAACAAAAATGTTTTCTAGTTGATGATTTTAAGAGTGCTCCCAACTGTTCTAGCATAGGGCTACAGAGCAGGTTGAACTCACATGGAGCCAGCCTCTCAGAAGTCAGGATCTTTGCTCTGTGTCATATCAAACAGTAAAAGCTATAGTTCACAAAAACTAGCCATTTTTTTTACCTATATACTCTCTTGATTTAATTCTTGATCTCTTGTGCCTGACTGTACACTAAAAGTACAAGCAGCAAACTGGTTGCATCTTCCTTCCCCTCTGCTGCCCCTGACAGCCCTTAAAGCCATTCCAAACATTAATCTGGATGGTTTTAACCCTTTCCAATCAGATTTTGGGCCTGTGTGGAAGGGCTCCTTGTGAAAATTGCTGTCAGATTCTGCTATCCTACTAGTGGAAGTCAACCTTTGGATATTACCCTGAAGATATAATCATACCTGTCAACCCGCGGCTCAGGGAAAAACCTGACCTGCGCAGATCGCTTGTGCGCAGGTCGCTTTCCACGCATGTGTGGAAGGGTTTTACACTTGTGTAGAACCCTTCCACGCATGCGTGGAAAGCGTTTTCCCCCGCTGCCAAATTACGGGATTTTGGCAGTGCGGGGCGGGTTATGATGTCAATCGGCGTCAAATTCCGTGGTAATCCCGGCCAAATCGGGATGGTTGACAGGTATGAATATAATTAGGATTCTTGTTTTTGCAGTAAAATTTAAGTATTCCACTTACACTAAACCCTTTCTGTGGGGTCACTAAATTTACCAGTAATGTACTGATAGCTCCCATTTTATTACAGCAACCCGAAGTTGTTGTTTTTGTTATTTGGGGGGATGTTCAAGCAAAAAATTGGCTTTTTCATTTGCAGGCACCACTACATGGGTGTTATACTCATTCCTATCAGGAAGTAGTATTTCTTGCAGTGCTAACTGTTTGCTGAGGATGTGGTTTTGCAGACAAATAAAAAATATATAATTAGTTGAGAGGTGTACGTATGTCCTGGGAACATTTCTATTTAGTTCAATTCAATGCCCGTAGAATAGGATTCCAAAGTTATCATGCTTTTAAAATCAATCCACCTTGTAGAATGGGGACACATAAATAGTCTTAGCATGCTTTTAGAACAGGAGAATAAATGCCTCATATATCAGAGAAGATACCTACTTAAGATGTATGTAATACAAGTGAGGGCTAGGGCAATGGTACAAAATGCTATTTATGCAACTGGTGAATGCCATTTTCACTATTTTTCTTCCACTAAGATACCAGTTTTGAGATGAGTCACTCAGAATTTTATAAAATATTTCAGACCTATCATTTTATTTATTTATTTATTTATTTATTTATTTATACTTCAATTTGTATCCCGCCCTACTCAACACATGGCCGACTCAGGGTGGTTAACAACATATAAATGACCCCAGGACAACTCAAGGGGTTTACATATATGATACAAGATACAGTGTTCAAAATACAATAATCAATACAGTGTTTCACATAAGTACAATAATACAAATTACAATATTAAGCAAAACAATCCACAAAATACAAAATATCAGCACACATCCGAAAAAAAGAAAACAATTCACCTGAAGCCACCCACAAAAAACCCTGCCTCCAGAGTCTTATGAAAGGGGGGGACAGGGCCCTGGGACGCCAGCCGGTGGCATGGCTGGAAGGCCTCTTCACCCCCACCAGGGCCGGGAGCGCTGCGCGGAGGATTCGCCCGGCAGACCCCCTTGCCTTTTAAGTCCTGGCGAAGGGTCACAGCTGTTATCTGTTCTGCTGCTCATCCAAATTTGTACTTTCTCATTTTGATGCTGGATACCATCTACAGTCAGTGGTGGGCATAAAAAAAAAATTCCTACCATGCTGTGGGCATGGCCATGTGACTGGGTGGGCATGGCCTGTTAGCCATATGACTGCTCTTCGCTATAGAGCTATGAAAATAGAAGAGGCTTCTATTTTCATCACTCTATAGCAAACCTCTGAAGCCATTTCCCCTGTGCCCAAGGCTTTTCCAGGACTCCGTTTCACCCTGAAGTACCTCCCCAGCCACTCCGGTGGCTGGGGATGTGCTTTGGGGTGAAATGGAGCACAGGAAAAGCCTTGGAGAAGGAGGAAATGGCTTCAGAGGTTTGCTATAGAGTAATGAAAATAGGCTTCTATTTTCATAGCTCCATAGCAAAGAGCCTTCTCCGAAGCCATTTCTCCCTCCGTCCAAGGCTTTTCCAGGGCTTTGTTTCACCCTGAAGTGCCTCCCCAACCACTCCGGAGTGGCTGGGGATGCACTTTGGGGTGAAGCAGAGCCCAGGAAAAGCCTTTGATGAAGGGGGGAATGGAGCCAGCCCCCTCCGAAGCCTCTTCTAGGAGGAGGAGGAGGAGAAGGAAGAGGAGGTGGGTGGGGAGGTGGGCTGGGCCAGCCATTTTTACTACCGGTATGTGCGTACTGGTGCAAACCTGCTGATACCCACCACTGTCTGCAGTCATTTTAGCACAATATAGTGAATCATCAGGATTAGTTCATTTAATTAGCCTTAACTGCCATGGCACAGATGAGTAATACACATTTTTATAATCCATAGTCAGCCACTCAAAAATAGTTAATTTGAAATTGTAATCTTAGGGATAATTATTGCCCCATCCCATCTGGACTCTCTCTTGGGGAAGGGAGGTGCTGTACAGAGGAAAATTTCTGCTGTTTTCTGAAAAACCTTGGTTGCTGATTGCATTTAGGAGAGGCTCCACATGTAGCAGACTACTTCCTCTTCAGACTGTCTTTCACCTGGATACAGTGACAGGCAGATGGGGCTAGAACTCTCTCCCTGATTACATTCTCAAACCAACTGTGTTTTGATTACCTTAATAGTGTTGTGGAACTGCCACCCTCAGGAGTCGACTCTCTAACATACCGTATCAGTGATTTGGCCTGAATGTATAGGTAGCCCTTATCTTGTCCTTCCACAGATTCCTGAGGGACCTGGCTGCTTATCTTTTTCTTCAGCTTTGTCTTTTTGCTCAAGCTGTGACATTGTATTATTTGGAACTCCTTTACAGAAAAACATAGGAAGTTGTCTCACTTTGGGTCAGGTCTTCTGGCACGTTAATACTTACTGAAAATACCTGGGATTTTAACCAGGGCCTTGTAAAGATTCACTGCAGTGGCTCAAGTGGCTAAGATGCTGACTGGAAGGGGGCAGGTAAGTAGTTGGATACCCAAATACTGCCGGACGGAATGAGGTCCTGTCTTTGTCCCAGCTCCTGCCAACCTAGCAGTTTGAAAGCAAGAAATTGCAAGTAGATAAATAGGGACCACTTATGTCTGCCACGTGACCACAGAAACGTCTGCAGAAGGAGACAGCGATGGCTCTTCGGCTATAAAACAGAGATGAGCACTGAACCCTAGAGTCAGATACAACTGGCTTTTGAGCAAGGGTGACCTTTACCTTTACCTTTTAAGCTCAGCTACTTCCTTTAATATGGCAGACCTTCATGTTGTTTCTTCATTCTGTCAGAATCGAACAGAATGTTGGAACTGGAGTTTCCAAAGAAAGACTTCTCTTTTTTACCAGTCTCCATCATATTATTATTATTATTATTATTATTATTATTATTATTATTATTATTATTATTATTATTATTATTATTATTATTATTATTATTATTATTATTATTAGGTAAATGATGTTTTTAGTCCACTGAACTATCATAAACAGGCAGGTTTTCAAGTATTTCTGATCTAAGATATATTTGTTTTCCATTTCTAAACCATATTGGAATATATTTTATTGAATTAAGTAAGTTTCAGGGGGAAAAACCAATTAGAAACATGTAATTATTATACACTGACCCATAACATTTTGTGATCGTTAACATTTTGGTGTCTGCCCCCTTGATTTCAATGTAAGAATCACACTTATACTTAAATATTTTCCGTTGATATAAGTGGGATTTAAAATTAGCTTGACATTGGCTATATTGTACCCAGTTTTTATTCATGTGTAAAAATGATTTGTGTAATACAGTTGATTATGACTGTGTTCCTTTTAGTATAATATTTCCCTATTCTTTTCCCCTTCCCCTCAAGTGACAAAAAAGTCAGTATTATTCCTCAGGTACCTTTCCATCCATCTTTCCTTGCTGCTTTCTATTTCTGCTTTAATTTTTCCACCTCTTATAACCCAGGAGAAATCCTTCCTGTATGTAAAGAGTCCCTTGTTTTTTAAAAAAATGTGGCAGACTTTTACCCAGTAAAAGAAACAGCCCCCCGACACATAAGTTTTGTTTATAATTATCCAACATATACTTTCCTGGACTACTTTTTCAGACAATTAAGCTTTGTCCCCTGCCTTTCTCCCCCCTCCCTCACCCGTCATAACTTTTCCTCCCCCATTCCTGTTCTACATTCCAAGAGATCACCCTGGCACATGTTAGTGAATGTAAGTTTTATTTAGCAACATGACCACTTGTCACACAGCTTGGTCTCATATTATCAAGCCACGACTTAGTAACAGTTGCATTAGTATTTTCCCCCTTATTTTTTTTCCTTTTGCCTGGTGCTCAGTGGCCCACTGTCTTTTTGTAACTGTTGGATTGTTTGAACTTTTGGATTAATTCTTGCACTGGAAAGTTTAATGTTGATGCTGGTCAATTTATGTGCCTCAAAGATGGCTGAAGACAGCAGTGTGGATTCCGACCTCCCTGAATGCAATTGCGATGTAACAAGGCAAGCACTATTTATTTGTTGATTTGTGTTTGTGTTTGTATTTCTTTTCCTGTTTTAGGTTACTAATTTACTGAATTATTACCTAAATAAATGTTGAACATTGATAATGTTCAACATTAGATTTTCTGCAGCTCTGGAATTAGCAAAATGAACGGGAAGCCCTCTCACTGCTCCTAAGAAGGGAGTCCTGACTGAAACAGTGCACCTTGATTTTCTACCAATTAAATGCAAGATTGTGCATTACACATGAGACATAGTAGAAAACGTAGTTGACCTTAGACATCTGTGCTGAAGGTGTGGAAAGGGGCCGACATGGGAAAATAGTTTTATTGGAGTATTTCAAGAAGAATTTATCTAGTTAGAATTCCCAAAGAAAGTTCAGTCTCAGAAGGCTACATGGGATTATATTGCTGCTTTCCAAAAGAAAAAGGGGGGGAAGGGGGGGAGTTGTTCTGTATTAAACTGGTTCAGAGTGTATAAAGGCTCTGTTCAGTCCCAGAAAACCAGAAAGAAACTAGGGTGTGTGTTTCTGCCATTGCTTCTATTTCTAAGTGTAGCTTTTTCCACTGTTAAAGTTATTAGACCTCTATGACTGTGCCTTATAGGACAGAAAGAAAAAGAAGGAAGGTGAATCTTTTCCAAGAGCACCTTAACCTTAAAAATCATTGTAAATTATTATTTGGAACCAGCTGTCATGGTTAATCAAAGTTGTGACTTTACAATGCAACATAGCATGCTTAAATCACAGGAAACCTACATGTTGAATTAAATGCATTGTAAGCTGTGTACTGGTTTGATTTTTCTCCCACTGTATTTAGTGGTACACGTTTGCATTCTTAATATGTATACTCAAATAAGGCAGATGTTGCAGTATTATGGGTGTGGCTATTTGCTGATGTTTCATAGTCTTAAACAGTAGCACTTGACAATTAAATTAGAAAATGAAAAAGGCCGGATGGTCAAGTTATACTGCTGGTCTATATTAAAAATGCAGCAAGTGACAGGCACTTACTATGCTTAATATTGAGATTTCTAAATTTATACAGCCTTACTTCAACCTGTCATGTGATGATTTCTAGCTTCTATTTTGAATGTGGGATCTTTACGAGTGAGTAAAGGAACTTAACACAATTTTTATAACAGCCCACAATGCAATTTCCAGAATCACTGTTGTTTTCTTTTTAAAAAATTATTGACATTTATCTGAAAGAAAACATGTTTACATTTGGCTCTTTTTGCAATTGTGCCACCACATGCAATAGCAACATATCATTGTCTTCATTTCATTTTCTCCTAACAGTTAGCATGTGTGAATAGCTTTGTATTTACTATATATTCCAAAATGTGCAAACAACACAAACAGTTAGCACATGTAGCTTTGTGTTTACTATATATCCTGCAAGTGTGCAAACACCACAAACATGTCTATTCAGACTTCTGTTCAGTTTTCTGTTCAGAAACAGCAAAAACAGAAAGAAAAATGGAGTATGCTGACAGACACTGATTTACTTTTACATGTGTTTTGGGGCACAAATTATGTTCTTTGGCTTCATTCAGGGATGTCTGCCTTTGGTGAATAAAAAGCTATTGACAGTTCTGCAGCGATTAGTACTTAATCTCCTTTAAGTGAGAGGTATGTGGCTAGAACCCACAGACCGAGCTTGCCCAAGGCAAAATAGTAATTATTACTGTATTATTATTATTACAGTGTGCAACATTGGTCATGTTAAAAATTTTAAAAGTTGAAAGGTTCCTATTTATTACACATTTCCCTTCAGAGTGGAAATGGCAATGTGTCTGTGATATTTTGCCAAAAAAAAAAAGAACCAGAAATACTTGTAGATGAGCACAGAGGAGGAAATGTTTGCTCTCCCTCTAACATTCCTGTGCCAAATGTAAAGAAATAAAGCACCATATATCTTCTTTACACTTAATTGGTGATTTTATTTTAAAGCTATATTTTAATTTAATGTACACCTTGTATGTTCTAGGACTACATGTGGATATGATTCACTGAAGGGAAACACATGAATAAGCTATAATTTTCAGTTATATAAAAACCTATTGCACAGAATCTCCAATCTGCTTGCCAAGGTTTTCCATGCAAATCAATGTTTAGCTATTCCTCTGTGTGCAAAAGACAGCTTTCTTTCTGTTTTAGGGATGTAAGTTTGTCTTATTTAATACTAGCTGAGTGCCCGGCTGTGCCCGGGGTTGTGTGGGTGTGTTGGCTTAACCCCCGTGGTTGCATTGGCATGCGTGTCAGGGGTGGTGGTGTGCTTTCTTTTTTTGTGGCTGGTGGCTGGGTGGGAACCCTTCCAGGGGGAGTCTTATCCCTGCATGAGGGGACACTCTGTCCCAGTGTACGTGGGCATTGAGGCCACTCGGAGGTGTAGTTCTGGCAGTTTTTACACCCACCTTCCAGCCTCCTTTTCCCTTTTGTCTGTTCTCTAGGCAACTACACCTCCCAGCAGGTCCTCTCTTGCGTGCGTGTCCTGCCGGGATGTGTATTCTGCTGGATAGCAGGTGAAAGGGGAATGGAGGTTTGGACTTGGGGCTGGCCCAACTCCCCCAACGTTCTAACCAGTTTTGCATTGTCAGGCCAGGCGAGGAGGGCCGCAGTCGCCGCCGGTGCTGGAGCTGCCCCTTGACGCATTTTGCCCTGCATTCCATGCCTCCTCCTCCTCCTCCTCCTCAGCCACAGCAAGGTGTGGCAGCCTGGGGAAGGAAGCACCAATCCTATAGCCAGTGGGAGAATCGGCCCAGGGCCCAGTCTGTTGGCCGGAGAGCTCAACGTGAGTTCAGATTGCAGTGGTGGTGGGTGAGGGAGATCCTCCCTGTTCATGTAAGGTGGGCACAGTTTTCTTCCATGCAGCCTGCCATGGGGGGAGGGGTGTGGTCTGGTTCCCTCAGCACCCCTGGCCCCCATTCTCCTGCCACATTGTCCCGTGGCCGGCATGACACCTTCCGCGCAGGGCCGGTGATCCCATCGTACCGTCCTCCCCGGCCCATGCAGCATTGTCCCATGGCCAGCATGGCACCTTCTGTGCTACTGCCACATTTACCTTTGGTTAGCCTGCCTTGAGTGGTGCGACTCCTCCATTGTCCTGGCCTCCATTGCTTCCGGCGTGATGGCCCACAGGGTTTTTCCAGTTGGGGTTTGGGGGGGGGCGTTGTGACCTTCCCGTCATGAGGTGCCACTTCGGGTGGCTGTGAGCGGCCGTGTTGTGGTTTTTTGTGTGGCTGGCATCTGTAGCAGCGAGGCAGGCTGGCAGGCAGGCCGGGATCCCTGCACCTCCCCAGCTTCCCTCTGTCTTTGTCCCTGTTTCCCAAGGCCACTGTTCGTTTTTGTGGGCTGGAGGCCATTGCGGCCATTGGTGCAGCAGCCACATAGCTATTGTTCCTCTCCTCACGCACTGGTGCTGGCTGCTCCTATTGGCTGTGGCGTGCCACATGGGCCACTGGAACTTGTAGTTTTTTTGTTTTTTGTCGGGTGCAGGGCCCCTTATTGCGGTCCGGATCCCGACGTTGACCTTTTCTGTCACGCCAGGTAAGTGTGTGCGAAGTTTGGTCATGGACAGTTAAGGAGTGTAGATTTGTATTCAGGACCCACAATGGGACATCTCTGCTCTATAGATATAAATAACAGGTTCAGTGGCTTCATGTTCAGTTGCAGCAACAATGTGTCCTGACAATGCTTTGATATGAGAGAGCATGATGGTGGATTTTCTCACATACATTGCTTGCTTTTTAGAAAGTGTGATCTACAGCAGAAATAGATGAGGAGACTTTGGTGATTATTTAGACAATATAAAAGAGGAATGTATGGGTAGAAGCAAGGAGAGAACTAGACTCTGACATCCACTGATCTCCAGTGGCAGCAAATATATTGTAAGAAAAGGTGAGAAAAATGCACGTAGAGAGAATGAAGATATTTTTATGGTATTCTGCATTAATGATTTTAGTACAAGCTTAAATGCATCCTGGCATAGTATATCAAGGTTGAGCTTTTTGCATCAGAAAAGGCAACATTTGCATAAAACTCTAAGAAAACATAAGTCATTAAGGAGCAAGGACCAGGTCTGAATTATGAAGGGGATTTAGGGGTTGCTTAATGAAACCAACAAATCCTACCTTCTGTTTCTTCTTCCAGATTGTAGTCAAGCCACTTCTCCCCAATCTTCTAAAGCAGTCCCTGATAAGACTATCAACAAGGTTCATCCCCTCTGCCCAATTATTTGAGAGCTGATAAGAGCTACATTAAAATTAACTGTGGAATACCTTTTGTATGGAATACTTTTTGTGAGAGCTGGACCATAAGGAAAGCTGAGTGTAGAAGAATAGATGCCTTTGAAATGTAGTGTTGAAGGAGAGTTTTGAGAGTACCCTGGACAGCGAGGAGAACAAATAGGTCGATCTTAGAAGAAATCATCCCTGACTGCTCCTTAGAAGGTCAAATAGTAAAGATGAAGCTAAAGTATTTTGGACATCAAATGAGAAGAGAGGATACACTTGAGAAAGGGAAAGGTGGAGGGCAAAAGAAGAAGGGGGTGGCAGAAAATGAGATGGCTAGATGGTATTGTAGATGCAATGGGCACAGAGCTGGGTGGGTTGAGGAGGATGGTGGAGGACAAAGGTGCCTGACGGGCAATGGTCCATGGGGTTGCAAAGGGTTGGAATCAACTGTGCGACTGAACAACAACAAAAACCTTTTGACCAAAATATTATCATTAGAGCAAACATGGAACTTTTCAAAAAAATTGCAGATAAAGTGGTCTACAATTTTGCTCATCCTTTTCCCTTCTCTCCTTTAAAGATAATTGGTCCGCCTACTTCCACTTACATAATTTTCCATTTTGGAAATTTTAAAGACAAAGAGATAATTTCTCTGTGATGTGAAAATGTATATAATATGGCTTGAGAAACATTTGATACATTTACTCTCTGTTTTACAACAGAAAAGGGAGCCATCATCAAATTCAGAATGAAACATTAATAGCTTTGATACATTAAATGTGTGCCATGGTGACAAATAGAACTTTCTGCTTCCAGATAATTTTCCTTTTAAAATAATTAGGCCTTCAGCTCACCATCAGATTTCTGCTGGATTTCTGGATTTCAGTCTATTGAGGAGACAATTTGCTATTAAACAAGTATTTTCCTTTTCTGTACCTGTGTGCGTGATTTAATGTCAAAGAAAAATGTTATTTTATTTTGAGTCTGAAGATAGGTTGTGCAATTTGATGGCCTTTCTTTGGAAAACAAAGAAAGCATGGTTTACATGGCTTATGAAGGTTACAGTCTAAAACCAACCAAAACTATATGTTGCTGTTTTTTGTAACATACGACATCTAATAAGATTCCCAAAAGGGCTCTGCAGATTTCCAAAACTATTCCTAGGAGAGCCAAGGCTGTTCATAAATTTTTTTTAGGGAATGGAGTGGTGATATATTAGCATAATTTATATTCATAATATGCAGCATTGTAATACCATGTACAGTATCTGTCTCTTGTTGTTATTTGCCATCAAGTCATCTCCCACTTATGGTGACCTTTTGAATGAGGCATCTCCAAAATATCTTGTCCTCAACAATCCTGCTCAGCTCTTGCAAACACAAACCTATAGTTCCAAGAGAGTCACTCCGCCTCATTTTTGGCCTTCCTCTTTTCTTACAGCCTTCTACTCTTCCCACCATTATTATATTTTCCAGAGAATCTTGCCTTCCCATGATGTAGGACAGTATCAGCTTCACCATTTTTGGCTCCAGGCTTCATTTTCTCTAGGACCCACCTGTTCAGCTTTTTGGCAGTCCAGGCTATCCACAAAACTCTCCTCCCTCACCATATTTCAAATGAATCATCTCCCCCCCCCCCGGTCAACATTCTGTGTACATTAAAATAACAAATAAATCTTGGGTTTCATGAGAACAATTCCTTGTCCTCTCAAGACACCTGTGTGGATTCTGTGTTTCCAGGAAAAAAAAATAAAGGTTCCAGACATCAAGTAGGTGTCTCAGATTTAATATGCTACTTCAAATAAATAGACTGAAGCAAATTCCTTTTCTATCAAAATCATCCCAACTATATAAATTGCAGTCCACTCCATGTTCATCTCAAATCACTCCTACTACCTCTTCACTATACTTGAAGCAACAAAATAGGTTAGCTGCCCCGTTGAGAAGAAAAGTTGCTAACTTAAGTAGGGGGACAAGTCACCTCCTCCCACTGTTGGTTGGGCAACCTCCCTTACCTCTTTACTCTGCATTTAATGCAATTGTTTATTCAAGTGGATGGAGACTAGGTTTGGGTTTTTATACCCAGTGAACATAAATGGTCATATAGGATTTGATCAATAAACCAAGAACTTAAATTGTGACTAGAGACCAATGAAATGCTTATTAGAGTTTTATACTTTTGAATTTCCTCACCTTACGCTCTATTGACATTACCTTTCTGCTTGTGCTTATGACTTTTGTTTCTAACATAAGAAAAATAATGGTTATGCTCATGTTATTGCCTGTCTCTTTGGCAGGATGAAGAAGTTGAAGGAGACGCTGGTGGCAGTCCAGCAACTGGACAAGAACATGGGCATCTTGAGATCTTGGCTTGCCCACATTGAGTCAGAGCTGTCCAAACCCATTGTCTATGAAACATGCGACTCCGAGGAGATTCAGAGGAAACTAAATGAGCAGCAGGTAAAAGAAAAATGTAAAATAGAAGAGCAAAAAGTCGTGAAACACCCACACTCTCCATTGCATATTGGTCTGAGTGATCCCAGTGTGGGGCAGGCATGGACCTGCTGTATCCAGCTCAATTTTGCAAGAGGGCAGAGAAAGGAAGTTGCCCTTAAATTTCAAGACAAGTGATGCTTATAGCATTACTCTGGTAGAGTCTGCTCCTGGCTTTGACATCCTGTCGACATGGAAGTGCTTATTGACCCTACCAACCAGAGGTAAGGCACTGTAATGCTGTTATGTCCAGAATGTCAGCTCCTGCTGTAAATTAGCTTTTCACTGTATGGGAGTTCTGGAGTGCATTCTAAGGTAGTGTTAGCTGCCATCAATATAATGGAAGCTTTTCTTATTAATATACAGTGGTACGTCGCTTCAGAGCCACTATCAAAGTGGGACTGTCAGGGGCACCATCCTGGGCCCATAGACCATGGGCCCCCTGGTACCAGTCCGGAAAAACAGATCTGCACGTGCGCTGAAAACAACACATGTGCAGGAAACGGGAAAACAGATCTGTACATGCATTGAAAACAATGCATGCACAGGAAACAGAAAAAGAGATCTGCACGTGCGTTGAAACCCACGCATGTGCAGAAAACCACAGGGGCATGGGTAAAATGTGTGTGTGTGGGGGGGGGGGGGCTGCGTACCAAGCCTGAAAATTTCTGATGCCGGCCCTGCCTTGCTTAAAGATCATAATGCATTCCACGAGATTGCTCCTTAAGTGAGTTTGCTCTTTAAGTGAAACACCATTGTAAGTGACCAATTGTGACTTCTGGTGGGGGGAAGGTATTGGATTGCAAACCCCAATTTAGTTCTTAAGCGAGTTTTTGGTTCGTTTTAGTTAAGCAAAGTGACAATTCAGAGAAAATTCTGCTCTTTAAGCGAGTAATTCTCTAAACTAGGTGCTCTTTATGCAAGGTTTTACTGTATTGCAAGCTTCATAAATGCTTGAGGGGAAAATTTTTCCATATTTGGGAATGCCAAATACAGTGGTACCTCCACGGGGCTTGTTGTTGTATGAAACAATAGCTATACAATACATGCATCGTATAGCGATTTTCCCTATGGGATGCATTGTACAACCATGTTTTTTTGCTAAGTGGTTTTTTCCATTGAAAAATTGTTGTACAATTTTTTTCATAGGGAACATTGCTATGCGGAATGCCATTTCCCCCCAAAACCTAATTGTTATGTGATTTTGTTGCTATATAGGGCAATTGTTGCATGAGGTTCCACTGTACTTACCGTTTTCTTTTGGGCTGTTTCTGAACTCACTTCTGAATTTCTCTGCATGAGAATTGCATGAGCTATACAGATGTAATGTGAAGTTGTTTAAAACTTATGTATATTTTGCAAAGCTGTGAACATAATACAAGAAGAAAAAGGTGGAGCAATTCCAAGAAGAAAGGGACAGCTGTTGAGCATTTGTTGTGGAATATATGCTTTTTTAAAATAGCTCTGAAATTGATTGGAAATGATATTTTAAAATGCTTTAACTCATCCACTTCCCCTTTTCCAACCCATTTATTCACTTTAAAAGTTTGTTCTTGTTCTAGCACGCCCATTCCTGAGAGCTCAGTATTGGTTACAGTCGGTCACAGCAAAAACAGAAATGGGAAATATGAATGGGGGAAAATGAATAAATTTCTACTTCTGAATTTCCAGCTGTTGCTTCAATAGAAATGAGGTGTAACCGTTACAAAATACACTCTGCTTTTGGATTTTTGTTGGAAAGTAGTAATAGAGCAGATACAAAGAATATACTTTTAGTGCAGGGGTGGGTAGGCAGCTTCCAGGGTTGGGGAGCTTTTTGGGTACTTGGAATGAACCCGAACTTTCTGTATCTGTGCAGCTGCCATTGAATTTGTTCCTCTCACAATAGCAACCAATGTCAACTTTTTCCTGTAATCAAGGCATGTAGGGTGCACACACAGTTTGTCTTACAGAGAATCACGGTACCAGATGGCTGTATGAAGTGGTTAGATATTAAAAAGCAGCAAGGGAAGTCTCCTTTGGTGCACAGCTCTGCAATAGCCTCTCTGGTCAAAAGTGTGAGCTGTGCCTAAAAGAAAACTTAAAGGCAGAAAACCAAGGGAGCACTGGTACATTTTGCTCCTTTTGACCAACACATGAGAGAAAATGGGCTGCCAAGTTGTGTTACATGATAATTCCAAGGAGACTGAACACAGAGAATATCCTGCTCAACTTATGCTGCCACCCTCAGATTTCAAAGACACACAAAGGCTTGGTAAGATTCTTAGTAGAGAAAGATCCACCCTTTTCTAGTGGAATGAGAAACACTTTTGGCAGGAGCACTTTCCAAAGAGAAAAGGCTAAGACCAGTTTTGCACATCACTTTTGCAGTGGTTCTCACGGAACATGCAGATTTTTCCCATCAAGTGTTAACATACTGTGTCAATTGAACCAACAGGCCATAATAAGAACTAGCGTGTTATTTATTTATTTATTTATTTATTGTTTAGATTTCTATACCGCTTTACTCCCCGAAAAGGGAACTCGAAGCGGTTTACAATAATAATGCTAAACAATACAAAATACGATACAAATAATACAAAGCAATATACAAATAAGATACAAACTGTCAATGATACAACATATCAATTACAGTAAAACAAAGAAAAAACAAAGTCAGGAATCATACAGTACAAGTTAAATCAGAATAAGCAAAAAGATCCAAGGGGGGAGGGGAGATCGGAGCCCAAGCTCAACGACCTTAACAAGCCTAAGAGTGTCTTCATCTGCCAAAGTCCACAACATAGCCAAAGGCTGAATGTCCGTAACCACAGCAAAGCCAGGGAACACCTGGCCCTTACACAGCTGCAGCTGCTCCTGTGCTCTTTTGAAGCCCTCCTGGCGGGTGGGGCCAGGAGGGAACGGACTGCCGGCGGCCTCAGCTGTCGCTCATCTCCCATCCTGGGCCGGTGGAATGAGCCCAGGCGAAGACCCTTAGGTGGACAAAAGTCTGGGAGGGGGGCAGCACAGATGGGAAAGCCGCCTCTTTCCTGCTCCTCTTCTGCCCACCCAGGCCTTAGGTGGGCAAGGGGGGGCGGCGCTGATGGAAAAGCCGCCTCTTTCCCCCCAACGGCTCCTCTTCTGCCCACTCAGGCCTTAGGTGGGCGAGGGGGGGTGCTGCTGATGGAAAAGCCGCCTCTTTCCCCTCAACGGCTCCTTTTCTGCCCACCCAGGCCTTAGGTGGGCGAGAGGGGGGCGGCACTGATGGAAAAGCTGGCTCTTTCCCCCCAATGGCTCCTCTTCTGCCCACCCAGGCCTTAGGTGGGCAAGAGGGGGGGCGAGGGGGCAGCACTGATGGAAAAGCTGCCTCTTTCCCCCCAACGGCTCCTCTTCTGCCCACCCAGGCCTTAGGTGGGCGAGAGGGGGGGCGGCACTGATGGAAAAGCCAGGGAAATTATACAGGGAAATGGTATTCTTGATAATTGTATGTGTACATTGTGCAGTAGTGATGTAGTGCATGCCTTTTGTTTAATTTTCTTTGTTGATCAGGGCTCTCCACTTTGGTTTTCTCTAGGGAAAGACCAGTTGTAGCTTAAGACAATTGGTTACATTCATTCATCAACACATCATCCTGCGCAATGTTTTTTTGTTGATCTTTGTTATTCAGCATGTAATTTGGGTCTAGACCAGTGTTTCCCAAAATTTGGTTTTTGAACTTCAATTCTCCAAAGCCTAAATCAATTCCACAAAGCACTGATCAGTCAATGTACTGACTTAGAATTCTGGGAATGAAAGTCTCTCTGTGGGGCATGTACCCCATGTTGGGAACCACTGCTCTAAACTATCCCTGTTGCTCTTCCCTATTCTCTATGAATTAGCTCCAAATCAGCCTCTTCTCTCACAGCCACAGATGGTTTATTCTTTCGGCTCTGTGTGGCATATACTTATTTATTTGTTTGTTTGTTTGTTTATTGTTATAATTTTTATTGATTTTAATCACACATAAAAAGCAAACACAATACATAAAATAAAAACTATATTAACATATACAATCTTAAGAAAGAAGAAAAAAACAAAAATAAAAATAGCACCTATCCTGGTAAGTTTTCCAGGTAGTGAGCCGAGCAAAAAAGAAAAGAAAAAGAGAAAGACAAATTTATAAAACACCCTGTGAAAGTACAATGCCCTGGAGGACTTCAGAAGCCACAGTGTATTACATCCAAAAATTACTTTGATCCGGTACTGGCCTGTTACTTTTGTTCCCCTTGACTGCATAATCCACAAAAGGTCTCCAAGTATTCCAAAATCTATTCTTTCAAATTGTCTCTTTTTACTTTTATTTCCCACGTCAATTTGTCATTCAGTGCTAGATTCCACATTTCTTTATACCACTCTTCATTCTGTATAGTTATATTATTTTTCCAATTTCTAGTGATACATTGTCTACCCGTTGTAAGCATTATTTCTAATAATTCTCTCACATCTTTATCTTGACAAATACATTCCACATTTGTTAACATGGTGGTACCTGACCCCAGCTTAATTGTCGTACTCGTTATTTCACTCATTTCTTTTTCGATTCTTTTCCAAAAATCATTTACCACTTTACAACTCCACCACATATGTTCATAAGATCCCACTGTATCTTTACATCTCCAGCACATCTTATCTTTTTTGTTGTCAATCTGGTGTAATCTCACTGGGGTCAGATACCACCTCCATAACATTTTATAATTATGCTCTTTTATCCTTACTGACATAGTTCTCATTATTCGTTTCTTCCATTTATTTTTCCAGGTGACCTTGTCTATCTTTATTTTCAACTCCTCCTCCCAAATTGAAATCAGATCCTCCTGTGGGTCTCCCTCTTTATTTAATAAGGTGTATAATTTGCTAACTAATACTTAATACTTCTTTCACCCTTCCTGATTCTCAAAACCAAATCCTCAAATTCCATCTTGTCTCTTTCTCTGTCGTATTCCCTCATATACTTATCATTCCATTTGTTGATTTTCATTATTTGAAACCAATTCAATTTTAATTGTTCGAAGAGGGTAGTTCTACTATTAACTTTACTACAAACCCGTAGCCAATCTTTCAATAAAAAGATTTCATTCTTATCTAATATTTCTTTTACTACATTGTCTATCTTAATCGGGAAGCCCATCATATCTGTAAGTTCCATAATTGGAGAGAAATTCGGGACCAGAACCTTTTTAGCCTTCTTCCAGACCCTCATTAATCCCTTCATCATAGTACTTTTGGTTTCTAATTTTCCCAAATTCTCCCCCAAGAAGACCATTTTACCAATATGTCTATAGTCCTTCATCTCAATTTCCTCCCATATTACTTTTTCCTTTGCCAAGATCTTCACCACATTCTTAATTTGAAACGCTCGATAATATCCTCTCAAATTTGGTATTCCCAAGCCACCTTCCTTCTGGGGCAGATACCATAATTTTTTAGAAATCCTTGGCCTCTTTCCACCATTACAAAAATTGTTAATCATTTTTTGAAAATCATTAATTTCTTTATCCTTCAATTGAATTGCTAATGCATCAAATAAAAAATTAATTTTAGATAGGACCATCATTTTAATAAGCCCTATTCTCCCGAACCATGACAATTTTAGTTTTTGAAATGATTGTATTTTATTTTTAATCTCCATCCCTAAAGTATCATAGTTCAATCTTTTAAGGTCCTCCAATCTATTGGATGCCACTATACCTAAGTATTTCAATTTATCTTTAATTTGGATGTTGCTCCTCCTAATTATCTTGTTCTTATCTTCTTCTTCTGCATTACACAATAACATTTCCGACTTATCCCAATTTATCTTGAGGCCAGTAATATCCTCAAAATCCTGTAATTGTAATCTAATTTTCTCCATTGCCCTCTCCGGATGTCTTACAATTATCATTGTATTGTCTGCATACATACTTATTTTATTTTCCATAATCCCCTCTATATTTCTATCATCTCTTAAAGATTTTGCTAAAATCTCCATTGCCATAATAAACAGAATTGGTGATAAGGGACAACCCTGTCTCGTACCTGCCTCCAGTTTTATCTCATCTGTGAAATCATCATTAACTCTGACCTTTGCTGATCCTTGATAGTATAATTGGTCTATCACTCTTCTAAATTTGTCGCCAAATCCATAATATTTAATTATTTCCTTAATTGAAATCCATTGCAATGAATCAAATGCTTTAAATATATCCAATGATATTAATCCCACTTTTTCTTTTGTTTGACTCACAACATCTATTAAATCCACAACTCTTCTGGTCAGGTCAGCCATATGACGCCCCTTCCAAAAGCCAACTTGGTCTGCATTTACATAATTACCCATCAAATTGTTTAAACGGTTAGCCAGTATTGATGTGAAAATCTTGGCATCTTGGTTTATCAATGAGATAGGTCTATAGGATTCCACTTTTTCTAATTTTTTACCAGGCTTTGGCAATAACACAATTATGTTCCTATGCCATGAAGTCGGAATTTGACCTCCGTCTAATATATAATTGTATAATTTTACTAACTTTGGTACCACTATATCTTTAAATTCCTTGTAAAAGTCAGCCGACAACCCATCTTCTCCTGGAGCCTTTCCCAGCTTCAAACCCCCAATGACCTCCCTTACCTCCTTTTCTGACACTTGATCCTCCATTCTATCTTTATGCTCATGTTTTATTCCAGTAACTATTTGTTTCTCTAATTGTTGTTTAAGCTTTTCTACATCTTGATAAGCTTGATAAAAATCCTTCACTATCTTACATTTATCCTTATTCTTATTACATCTTACCCCTTGTTTATCAATCAAAATTCCAATTTCCCTTTTTTAACGCTTTTCTTTTGCTGCTTTTGCTAGTAGTCTCGAATTTTTATTACTAAATTCAAAATATTCTCTTTTCAAGTACACCAATTTTTAAAAACATTTTCTATATCTTTACCTACCACTTCAGCTTTTAATCTTTGTAAGTTTGCAAATACCTTATTGTCCTTTGTCCTTGAATGTTCCTCCTGTAACTGCTTTATCTCCTCTTCAATTTTAACCTGTGTTGATTTATACACTTTATATCTATTACTTGCCACTTTAATACATTTCCCTCTAAAAACCAACTTCATGGCATCCCAGACCATGTTAAAACTTACTTCATCATTGTCATTCAGTTGCCAAATTTCCTTCCAACTTTCCCTAATTTGAGCCTTAACCTTTTGATCTTTAAATAAATTAGCATCATATCTCCAGCTCCTTCTCCCTCTACTTTCACTTTGTAAACTCAGCTCCAAAACAACTTTAGCATGGTCAGATTCCTTAAAAATTCCGATTTCCGTCTCTTCCAAATTTTTGACCATCTTTTCAGTTACAAATACATAGTCTATTTAGGAGTATGACTTGTAAACATGTGAAAAATATGAATATGCCCTTTCTGGCCCCTTAAGTTCTCTCCATGAGTCTTTCAGACCCAAAGCCGACATCCAATTGTCCAAAATCTGTCTTTTAATTCCTTTTCCACACCTTGAAATATTTGTACAGTCTAAATTCGATCTTACTAAGTTAAAGTCCCCAGCTACAATCATCCTCGTTGGTAATTCTTTTTCCAAAAATTTTCGCATTTTTTCTAAAAATTCATATTGATATTCATTTGGGGCATATATATTAACCAAAATTAGCTCTTCATCATCCAATTTCTCTTTTAGTATCAAATATCTACTTTCCTGGTCTGCAATTGATTTTTTTATCTCAAACCCCAATCCTGAGGAAATTAAGATTGCGACTCCTCTAGCTTTAGACGTACCAAATGATTTCTCGTAATACTGCATCCATCCTAAAAAAATTCTATTCGAATTTTGGGATTTTTGATGGGTTTCCTGTAAAAAAAGTATGTCTGGTCTATCTTTCCTCAGAGCTGATTCTAATCTCTTCCTCTTAATAACAGATCCTGTACCTTTTACATTCCATGTTAACACTTTAACTGCCCTCATTGTTGGTCATATCACCACCATTTCTATCACATCCAGGCCCTCCACTGGGCGTGCTACCTAATAAGTTACAATACACCACACAACCACAAAAAATACTACTAAAAAAGGGAAAACAAAGAACATTCATCTTTACCCTCCTCACTTTCCTCTCAGAAAAATCACCTTCATTCTCCAAAGAGGGGGGGGGGACATGCCAGATGCACGTCATTCCCACTAGTGCACCTTATATAATTCTAAATTAGCTACTTAACTCTTTTAACCATTTCCTTCATCCTCCCTCGCCACCGCTATCGGCATCTCCTTAGCTGTACCAGGTTGTTCTCCTCCCGCAGCACCACCCTCCTCTGTGCCATTAAATTCTCTTCTTATTGCACCCGAGGTCAACAACTCTTTTCTCAATGCCAACCATTCATTTGAGCTCAATTTAACCAGATCAATCAAGCTCAAAAGTTCCAGAGCATCAGTCTCAACATCAATAACTTGCATCTTTTTATCGTAAAAAAATCTTAATTGTTGCGGGAATCGCCAGTTATATTTTATCCCTTTTCTGATCAAAAGTTTTGTGACAGGTTTCATCTTATATCTCCAGCTGCGTTCGGTGATCGAAATATCATTGTAAACCTCTACATCAGACCCATCAATTTTTAGAACGCCATACCCTGCTTGCTTCAAAAAAGCCATTACCTTTAATTTATACCCCCAGTTTGCAAATTTAACTAAAACATTTCTTTGAGTTGCTTTCCCCTTCCTTGGTCCCACTCTGTAAACGCTTACAATATATTCATTAACAAAATCTTTCCCCATTTTCAGACCATTTAGCCAATCAACTATTCTATCCCTTAAATTGTCTGGCGTTCTTTCCGGCATCTGACGTATCACAATATTTTGTTTCCTCATCACCTCCTCCATCATATTGATTCTTATTTCCTGCAAATCCAATTTCTTCTTTATCTCCCTCCCCTCTTTCTTAACCTCTTTTAGTTTTCCTTCCATACTCTTTATATCACTTTTCATTGTAATAACATTTCCCTCCAATTTCTGTAGGCTTGTTTCCACTTTTTTTGAAAAATCAAAAAACATTGCAGCTAATTTATCCTGTCTTCCCAAGATTTCCCCTCTATCCTTCACTATTGTCTGCTCCATACTATCCATCTTGTGAAACATTTTACTAAATTCCACCATAATCTGTGATTGATCGAATGCTGATGGTTCAGGGGATGATGATGCTGATGATGTTGCTGATGGTACTTCCACTGCTGCGGGTTTATCTCTCTTTTTAGCTTTTACCACAGGTTCCTCCTCTTTATCCTTCCCCTTTAAAAACTTATCCATGGTGGCGTCACCCAAAACCTTCAATACCGCAGCAGTTTTGGCTCTTCTGGGCCTCTGTTCCTGATGTTGATCCAGCACTACTATAATTTAAAAAAAAACACAACCTTCCGGTTCCAATGTCAAATATTCCAGGTCGCAAACAGCTATCAGCCAGATGTTATATCCCCTCCTCTTGATTGAGGCCACCTTATATCATATTGAAATAACCAAATAATCCATAAATTTGATTGAAGCCAGCGATCCTCAATATTCACTTTATAAAACCACAATTCAATATATCCAAAGATCTTCAGTTGCTGAGATGCAAGTTAGTAGCCAGTGACCTCTTCATTGAAACAATATATCCCAAAAGATCAGGAAGAGGGAGGGAATTGGCCTATTACAGGAGCAGAGGCAAACACAGTACGTACGAAGTCAGAGGACCCCTGCAGTCAATGGCGAAAAAAGGCAGCAAAAAGTTTATTTAAAAAAAATAGAGTATATCCCATTAAATGCTCCTGGAAATAGAAAAACTCAAAAGCTTGCAAAATCCAAGAGCTCCCGCAGCCAAAGCCTCCTCCTACTCCTACTCCCAAATCCACGGGTTCTTCCATCCTCAAAACAGCACTTCATCAAAAACTTTCCTTTTCCCTTTCTTTTCATCCACATACCATCTCCACGTACCCTCGAACCTTGCTCTCGCAAACAATCAGCTCCTTCTCCATACCTCCTTCTTCCTCCTTCTTCCTCTGCACACACTCTTAACTTTCACTTTCTGCGAACGCCGCTATTATCCCTCAAACTTCCAAAGTCTCTTTCTCTCATTAACTTACATTCCTCTCGCTCGTCTCTCCAAGCTTCGGCTGCCGGAGGACTCTCCTTCCAACCCAGTTCCGTTCGTCCAGTCAACTTATGCCTCTTTAGTATTTGTTATTCGATATTATCACTTTCTCCGACCCCCCCTTCTCTGTCGTCTTGCCCGCCCGCAGCACCGCTGGCTTGGCCCGGCTTCAGCCGCCTACCTCGCCACCCGTCGCCGCTCCGCAGACTCTGACTCCTCAGAAAGGGAAGAAAAACTGATTTGAAAACTCTACAGCAAGACCGGCATGAACCCACTTTTTGGAGTAAAACTCCTTCCGTTTTAAAGAGAAAAAACCACTTTTATTCCCACATTATGTGCGCGGAGAATTACAATGGATGTTACTCTGTCTCCATCTTGGCCACGCCCCCATACTTATTTATTTATTTTATTTATTATTTATTTTAAACATTTATATCCCGCCCTCCTGATGGGAACACCACTCAGGGCGGCTAACAACAAAAGGGAAAAGGGGAGAGGGATAAAATACAATAGGTAAAAATTACAATATAAAACAATTAAAACAACAGCAGCTAAACATCTGACCCCAAAACCCCCAGCTAAAATCAGTATTAAAACAGAGCAGCAAACAAATCATCATTAAAAAACAACCCACATCCACCCTCACCACATTAAGACAGAGTAACAAAACCGGGGAAGGTCCCTAGCATAGGCTAAATCAGCCAACGGTCTTGACTAGTGGAGTCTACCATGCCCCACAACTGCTGACAAAGCCATATCTTCAACATCTTTCTAAAAGGGAATAGTTCCATCTGGAGACGCAGCTCAGGTGTGGTGAGGTCCATTCAGCTGTCTGAGGGGGTGTGGTTAGGCCCACAGCACAAAAAGTTTGGGCACCCCTGGTTTAGAGAAAAGACAGTAATTTTTGTTTAAAATTCAAAAAACAATGGGGAGGTGAGAACTTTTGCACAGTAGGAGGATTCTAGATAAACTGCATGCCCGTGTTAAAGAATAAAAAATTGCTGAGATTTCTTCACATCTATTTTGTATAAACAGATTATACATTAATATGTTGTTGGTATTTCTCCATTAATATATACATTTATACACTCATAGAAATGATATGCATGCAGCAGAGAGTACAATCTTATGCCCAGATGTATCTGAATGCAGCAGAGTACAATCTTATGCCCAGATGTATCTGAATTTTGTTCATTTGTTTATATTACATTATGTTAAATGGTCAGGGATAGTTAATCCACTTAACGAATCCAATGTCTGCAGAGAACTCTTATGCATATATGTTTGCAGTGATTGTCTCTTTTAGAATCCTAGAAATTAATTAATGTTATTCCTCAATCACCAGCTTTTCAGCCTGAGGCATAACTTGGATTTTCTAAATGAATTTGCTACAAAATGCATAAAGGTGCCAAGGGAGCAAATTCAACTTACATTAATTCTGTGATACATTCTCATATTTAATATTTATTTTATAATCTCATAATTTATTACTAAGAAGTTTAATTCAGTCCCCAGGAGCATTCTGTGGCCCCGAATCCCCATTCCGGAATGCCCCTGAATTCCCCCCAAATTCCAAATTTGTGTCTGCCTGTATATGTGTCTAATTTCTGCACTTGGAGCAGCAGTGTTCAACCTGTGGGCTGTGGGGAGGGGGTGTCCTCCCACATACTCCCAACCAAACCATTCAGGCATCCTATGTTAACATATGAATGTTTTCTCTCATTGGTTGTTCTTTGCTATTTCTGGGCCAAGTATAGCCAAGTGGGGTAATAGAGAAGGGAAGATGAACATGTCACTGCCAATTTCATTTAGATCACCCACAGTTGCATGTAACCATATTTCTGAGCTACACAGATGAGTGAAAAGGAGCTTGACTAACACTTCAGATTTCCATAATTTGCTGTCCCTCTCACATAGCCAAGAGGAAAACAAATTATAATTTTTTCTACTCCTTCACACAATGCTATGCGAGTCTCTTTCTTACTGGTCCCCCTTAGATGTTTTGGTCTGCAGTTCCAATCATTCTTAATAACTGCCCTTGCTTGTTAGGGTTGATACAAACTATTTTCCAAAACACTGAGCGTGCCAAGTTGAGAGAGACTGTGCTAAATATTTGTTTACAGTTCACTGTTATGAAGCCAGTCTCATGCTGATAGATGTCACTATGCTGCAGCTATTTCCATCTGTGCTCTGTGGCGGGGTGCCCAAACTATGGTCCACAGTCCGGATCCAGTCCACAGCATCAATTAATCTGGCCCATGTCGCCCTCATCATTCCTGGAAGTGGAAGTCAAACGCACATTCATAATGCACAGAACGCTGCCATAAATGACCTGTGGCTGTCGTAAATTTGTTTACTACAGCCATGGGTCATTTACGGCAGTATTATGCACATGTGCATTTTATTTCTGCTTCCAGTGGGAGGAACCACATGACCGGCCTGCTCAACCATGTAACCGGCCCATGGCCCAAAATGTTTGGGCACCCCTGCTCTATGACGTGGTAATGAAGAGCTGAAGAACCATCTGCCCTATCATTTTGCATAACAGTGACTTCATAGAAGTGCCTTAATACATCCTTGAAGTAGATTACACAAATGTACACAGAAAACAACTATGGGGCAACCAACTGATCAATCTTCATTCATATCAGAACATTGCACAATTTAAAAATTTTAGACATATATGAAGCACAGATAAAATTTAAACAAATTAATTTTTTAGATGATTAGACTATTTTTATCAGAAGCAGGTTACTTTAATAGCATTATCTCAGCTGCTTGAAAGATTTTCTTTTGTATCAATAATAGGGCATAAATAGCATGCATGTAAATGTTACATTGAATGCATTTCTCCACATTCCCAGACAATTTGTCCTGTATCTAAATAGCAATATTTTACTTGATTATTCTATGATCTTCCTATTTCACTTCAAAATCTATTAAGTGACATCTATTAAGTGGCCAGCCAGAATCATATCCCAGTGGGAAATACTCTTGAGCATTCTTCTGTCCAGCAAGTTATGTTATTTTCCCTCTCCATAGGCTTAGCCTAGCCTCTTCTGGTTTAATATTTAAAGTTTGAGAGGTATGTAGAAAACCTTTTCTTGATTTTAGCTGTCATGTGGTGGATTGGTGTCTATGAAGTGAATGGGTTTGTTGTTGTACTACCGTATTTTGTTCATTTTTTATTAGCATCACTTTATGTACTTCTAAAGACTAGAATGTTTTAGAAGGAGTAGATTTCAGGTGGCTAGTAATGATCTTACAAGATTCATTAAGAGCTACATCCACTAGTTTTGCATGTGCTGATTTATACCATACAGCACTAGTACTGTATATTTTCCTGTGAACAGTGGTGAGCTCCAAAAAAAATACTACCACACTGTGGGCGTGGTATGGTGGGCGTGGCCAGGGGGAACTGTGTTGCACCCGAATTAGGACTACTTTATTTCAAAACTTGGATGGGCGGGGCCAGCCGGAATTTCTGCTACCGGTTCTGGCAAACTAGTGTGAACCTGCTGATGCCCACCACTGCCTGTGGAGTTCCAGAAGGATAGGCTGAGCTGTTGTCCTTATTGCTTGCAAATGTGCACACTAGTTTAACACAGCCAGTTTTTAAAGTAGAGCTAGAGATTTTTTTAGCAGCAGTTGATGGCAGGCAGTGTTATAGGCTGCTGTAAGATAGATAAATGCTACTCTGGGGCTGTGGTAGCTCAGTGGTTAAGAAGCTCGCCTTGTTAGCTGGAAGTCCATCAAGTCGGCAGTTTGAGACCCGGGTACTACATGATGGATTGAGCACATGTCTCTGTCCCAGATCTTGAGGACATGAAAGGAACCTCATTTGGACGCCCCCTGAGCAGAGTTTCTCCAGCAAAAATCCTTTCAACCCAGAATAATTTTTGACACAAAATTATTATTACTCTGGTTATTTTATGTTTTTTCAAAACTTTATTTGTTTATTTATTTGTTTGTTTATTGGATTTCTATACTGCTCATCTGGGTGTTATCCTACTCTGGGCAGTGAACAAACAGAAAATAAATAACAACAATACCCACAACAAATAAAAAGCCACCAACAGCAAATATATCATAGACTAAACTAAACTAAAATAAAAATAATTGGCATTAGAGGACATCAGGACTAAACTTAACTGGCTAATTTATTGATAGGGGATCAACGCCCTGAAAGGCCTCCTTGAAAAAGAACATTTTAATTGTATTTTAAAGGGAGCCAGTAATGGGGTCTGCCCATCCTGAAAAAATATTTGCCCACCCACATCTAGAATCAAGGCCTCCCTGTTGGGCAGATGGCCTCTCAAACACTAAAACCTCTGTCTTGTCAGGGTTCAGTTTCAGCCTGTTAGCTTGGGTCCATACCATTATCAAGTCCAGGCATTCGTCAAGACGTCGGACCGCATCCACTGCAGATGATAAGGAGAGATAGAGTTGGGTGTCATCCACATATTGGAGACACCAAACCCTGAATCTCCAAATGACCTCTCCCAACAGCTTCATTTAGATATTAAATAGCAATCAGGAGATGATCGACCCCTGTGGAACACCCCATTGGAGCATCCATGGAGTCAAAACATACTCCCCAAGTTGAATTGTCTGGTTCCACTCATCAAGGAAAGAGCAGAGCCACTATAATACAGTGCCCCATATTCCCAGCCCTGATAAGCGTCCCAGGAGGATACCATGGTTGACAGTATCAAAAGCTGCTGAGAGGTCCAGGAGCACCAGGAGAGATGAAGCTCCCCTGTCTGCTTCCCAGAGAAGATCATCTTGCAGTGCAACCAATGCGGTCTTGGTACCATGATGAGGCCTAAAACCCAACTGGAATGGATCTAAGCAGTTGGTTTCTTTTATATGCTGAATTGGGTTTAAAATTGAGCTGTTCAGCTCTTGCCAGACGTAAACCCTACCAGTTTTGGAATTAGAAAGGGGTTCTGTTTTATGGGCTAGGCTAGACAATTTTACATCATTCGTTCAAAAATTTTGTCAAAGTGGCATAGTATTGAAATTGGCCTGTAGCTTTTGGGATCTGATGGTTTATTATTGCCTGTTTTCAATATAGTAATTGATTTTCTCTTCTGCCATATATGGGGGATTTGTTTTTTTGTCCAACACTTAGTGAAAAACTTTAGGAGCTATTCCTTTGTGTTTTTCCCAAAATGTGTAATTTGCTTGATATGGATATCATTCAGTTCTACCAATCTACATTCCTACATCTTTTTGTGGCTTCCTCTAATTCTGTCAATATAAAGGAAGTAGAAAGTTCATTGGATTCGCTCTGAATATCTTTTTGATGTTTATTTGTTTTATTTTGCTTTGATTAGTCTTCACTGCCAGGAGCAGTTGGTGCGCTATTAAGTTTGTGGTTATATTTACATACAACATCCTTTTGTTTGGATTTTTGTTCAGTCTTTTCAGTCATCTCCAATCTTTTTGGCTGCTTCTTGGCATGTTCTGCTCTAGTTATAAGGTTTATACACTGAGTTCCTTTTGTTTCTACAAGAGTCAGATCTAATTTCTCCCAGCTTTTTAAATATATTCATTAAAAATATTTGAAGTGTGAAATATAATCTAAATATTGAGCATGCATGCATTTATCGGCTAAGAACTGCGATATTGTTATTCTGATATCCTCTTGGAATGGGTGCACAAGAATATTCTAAGCTTCAGATGCTATTGTAGGCTACATAATGTATTTATTTATTTATTTACATTTATATGCTGCCCAATCAGGAGAACCCGACTCTGGGCGGCATACAACAGTTAAAATGTATAAAAACAGATTTTAAAATCCCAAATCGCCCACTCACTTCTCCACCCTACTACCCCCCCCCCAATTAAAAGAATAAAAAGAAATAAAAGGGAATGGGGGGGATACAACAACACAAAGGGAGGGATATTAACTAAGTATTAACTGGGGATGAGCCAACAGGCTGGAGCCGTATTCCCATTAAGACCCCACACCTGCCCTGCCATCCAGGTTTTCAGACTTTTCCTGAAGGTAGGCAGTTCTGTTTGTAGCCTCAATTCTGTTGGAAGGAGGTTCCAGAGGGCTGGTGCGGACACGGAGAAGGCCCTTCTTCATGTGCCAGAGAGGCGGGCCCCTGTAGCTGAAGGCACAACTAGGGAGCCCCTCTGGTCTGCTCTGGTTGGACAGGCAGACACTCTCGGGGATCCTGGCCCACTGCCATATAGGGCTTTAAAGGTCAAAACCAGCACCTTGAGTTGCACCCGGAGGCAAACTGGTAGCCAGTGCAGCTCTCAGAGTAGTGGAGAGGCACGGGCATAACGTCCACATCCCATCACCACCCGTGCAGCTGAATTCTGAGCCAGCTGCAGCCTCCGAATTGTCATCAAGGGCAGCCCCATGTAGAGCGCATTACAGTAATCTAATCTGGAGGTGGTAATCTAGTCAAATATTTCAAATAAAAAAAAAATCAGTAAAATCGATTTTAAATGCTGCAATGCACATCCCTGGTGTCCCTTTAGCCATATTTCAGGTGCCTAAGTATCATACTCTTGAAATGCTGGAAGTGTTTAGGTTTTTTAAAAATATATTTTATTTTATTATATTGTATACAGTTCCAGGTATGCAGCCACTTTCAGTCTTTTATGGGAATACAGAGTAGATTTTCATGAGCGTTCTCACTGTTAAATCTGAATTTCAGACTTTTAGGTTTATCTAATCTAGGCTAATTACTTGCTACAATCACTCTCCAAATGGAGAAATATTTGAAGAAGGATGATAAATATGAAAATTCTACTTTCCAAAACAGGTTACTGCAAGGAAACATTTAAGGAGCTTCAAGATACTGCACAGTTATCTGGCATTTGAAGAATACTTTATTTAGAAGTTTGATTTAATTCAATAGGCAAGGAGTATTATTCCAAATTTCAAGAAGAAACACTGAAATTTCAATATGGGCTGTGATGATTTGCAGGAATCTAAGCCTTGCTCCTGGGTGTTCTCAGGACAAAATTAATTTTAAAAATTCACATAATATGCAAAAAAACTGGCTAGTATTAATATCTACTTCATTGTTATCAATAAAGTTAAATATGCTTTTTCCTATTCTTTTTAAACAAAAAGATTTGTGCTGTCCTAAACATGTCACAAGTCTCTTTATTTTCTTTTTAATTTAGCCATTTAATTGTTTGGAAGAATACTTTCATGTATGTGCTTGGAGCGGTTGATTTCCCTTTCTCCCATAGCGGCACCCCTAGATTAAGTCTGACTTTCAAGTACAGCCAGCTGGAATCGGAGAGAAGTTTGTAATTATTCATTGAAAGGCTTGGATTAATCATCAGCTGAAAGGCTAAACTAAACTTTCCCCTCTTTATTTGTATGTATTCCAAGATTGCCTTGCTTGCTTGTGCTACCTATTTCTAATTGACTCCATTTTAAAATAAAAAGTAGTTACAAGTTCATCTGTTGGCCTATAGGAGCTTCAAAGAGATATAGAAAAGCACAGCACTGGTGTTGCCTCCGTCCTCAACCTTTGTGAAGTTCTTCTTCATGACTGTGATGCTTGTGCAACTGAGACAGAATGTGACTCCATCCAGCAGGCTACGCGGAACCTGGATCGGAGGTGGAGGAATATCTGCGCTATGTCAATGGAAAGGCGACTCAAGTATGTAATACACCTAATAATTTTTTCAGATGACTCTTCAAATTTCTCCAAGGGCAACGACACATTGTCACTTCTCCTGTATTAAAGTGTCTGCTAATAATTATGGTGCCTTTTTCACATAAGGAATGTATTCTTCTACCGATCTAAGGAGAAACACAGCAATTAGATAAAGTTCAGCCCAGCAGCCCAGGACCTACTGACCTACACCAAAAAATAATAATAATAAGTTTCACAGAAATTAATGGATAACTCTGCCTAGAAATGAACACAAGTAGACATGGAGGATAATCTTACAGTATTTCAGTTCATAATATGCTTTCAACGTTTAAAATGTCTACATGATAAGCATGATGGGAGGAAATTGAGAAGCAGAAACAAGAAAGAACAAAGGCAATGTTGAAAGAAACAGATTTTTCCATCTAGTCCGGTGTTTCTCAACCTTTGGTTTTTGGACTTCAATTCCCAGAGGCCTAAGTTAGTCCATTGGCTGATCAGTACTTTGGGGAATTGACTTAGGCTTCTGGGAATTGAAGTCCAAAAACCAAAGGTTGAGAGACACTGATCTAATCTATGGGTGCCCAAACTTTTCAGGCCGTGAGCCAGTCACATGGTTTAGCAGGTCAGTCATGTGATTTAGCAGGCCGGTCATGTGGTTCCTCTGGAAGGATGTTTTGCATATGGGTGCATTTTACTTCCACTTCCAAGAGTGACGAGGTGTTGTGGGCCAGATGAATTGACGTTGGGGGCCAGATCCAGCCCTCAGGCTGTAGTTTGGGCACCCCTGGTTTAAGCAGAGAAAATGCCAGCCTAAAAAATCTATCTCATCCTGTTGCAAAACATCCTTCCGGAGGTGTGTTTTACTTCCACTTTCAGGAGCAACAAGTGTGTCGCGGACCAGATGAAGTGGTGTTGGAGGCTGGATCCAGCCTATGGGCCATAGTTTGGGCACCCCTGATCCAGGCCAAGTGCTTTCAGCATATAACTCTGGAAGTCCAAGAATGAATCTAAATGTGTTTTACTATGCGTGTGGTGAAGCTGGATTTCCATAATTTGCCTCTCCAGCTGCTTTCTTTAACTATAGCAACATATTAAATATAAGTAAGATTAACAATTTCCAGGATTTTCTAATTCACAGGTTACCACTTGGTTAATTGCAGAGTTCAACACACCAAGGATGTCGTCTTTTTCTGTTAAGAAGACATTGCAGAGCATCTTTGGATAAAGACTGCATTACTGAGTATCTTCTGTTCAGGTTTTGGTTTACAGTACAGTAAAAACCCTACTTACATAAAAAGTCTGTTCCGTAGGATTTTATGTAAATCGTTTTTTTTACTTAAGTTGAAGCAAACCCATAAGAAAAATTAATTTTTTATGTAACTTGAAGCAAACCCATAGGAAAATGATTTTTACATAAATCAAACCAAATCCATAGGAAAAATGTTTTTTTACGTAAATCGAAGCATACCCATAGGAAATTGTGTTACGTAAATCGGGGCATTTATGTAAATCGGGACATGGTTTTAGTGCAAAAATCATTATGTAAGTCGAATTTTATGTAACATGAGGCATATGTAAGTCGGGGTTTTACTGTACACTTATAAGGAGCTCAAAATATGTTTCTAATATGAATTCTAAGTGAGACTTAGTGATATCTAAAGAGAAGAAACAACAAACCACAGCTGTCTTATTCCAACTCAAGCTGGAGAGCAATTTCTGTTGCTTGTCAATCAAAGTTACTGCCAAGATTTGGTTAAAAGCCAATTGTTGTTCAATGCAACAGTTATTTGTTTTTGGCATGCTTCAGGGTGCAGCATGATTTTCCCATTGCATCTGGTGAATTCGTTGGGGAATCCAAAATGAATAAATCTCTTTCTGCTCGTCTTTTCTGTTTCAGAATTGAAGAGACATGGCGTCTGTGGCAAAAGTTCTTGGATGATTATTCTCGCTTTGAAGATTGGCTGAAAATTTCTGAAAGAACTGCTGCTTTCCCTAGTTCTTCTGGTGTATTGTACACAGTTGCTAAGGAAGAACAGAAGAAATTTGAGGTGACTTGTTACAGTGCTCAGTTATTCTACCTTGTGTTGTTGTGCACTAGCAGTTAAGACCAGGCTGCTGGTCCTCTGTATTCAGTTATTCCAGCTTCAGCAAGAACATCTGTACAAATCATGGAGCTTTTCCTATGAAGTTGTGCTGTAATGAGTAGTTTCTATGAGTGGCTCCCTTCTAACAAGCCAGAGGAGGAACCCATATTTTTGTTATCAGTTTCTTTCTCTGGAAAAGAGTGACTGAGCAATATGGAGAGCTCTAGTTTATTAGGTTCATGAATACAGGGACAAGGAGTAAATTCAGTAAATTGAAACAATATTGTCAGTTATTTCTGAGCCCTGCTTTTCTTAAACATTTTGAAAGGAGATGTTTTGAACATCAGAAAAATGGCAATTGGTTGAACAACTGGTGTAGTAATGTCTAAAGCTTAATTATTCTAGTTGAGTTCATTTGAAGTTCACTTAAATGCCATTATTTGCCAAAGAAACTGAAGGAGGCTGGTAATGTCACTAGAGAAACATATTATTGTTAAGATGTCATTGGGATCTTGAAAACATTCACAGCTGTGCTTCTTCTACACAAATGTTACTAACAGATGACACAGCAACTGTGATTGACCAAATAAAAGGATGGTTTGTTTTAAGTCCCCAGTATTTCATATAGATTCAGAGACAGGTTCATTTTATGACTAGAAAATAAATAAATAAATGTTGTGTCAGAAATTACTCTGGATTGAAAGGATTTTCGCTGGAGAAACTCTGCTCAGGAGATGCCTGAATGAGGCTCCTTTCATGTCCCCAAGATCTGTCATGCAGCACTCGGGTATTGAACCCTGACCTTCCAGTCTCCAAGCTCAGCGTCGTAACCACTAAGCCACCGCAGTGCTGGTCGTAACTACTAAGCCACCGCAGTGCTGCTATGACTAGGAAACCCTGTTTGTGTATGACTCGGAAAGTGAACACTTTTACTGACATTTCTATTACATTTAATCTTTTATCCCTGCAAATTTTGCTTATCATGTTCAAAGGATGTGAATGAAATTTCTTTCTTTCTTTCTTTCTTTCTTTCTGTGTTCTTATTTATCTACCTGTCTGCATTCCAAATTGTCAGTTAAACTGAATTATTCACTTATAACCAGTGGAGATGTTTGTTGTTTTGAATTACATAGTCCTCTTTAATCCTTGGCTGCAGCTTTACTGCACAACTGCCTATTTTTGATTTAATTAGCAGGATTACCAAAACAAATGGAAGCAAATACAATATGTTCTTGCTTAGCATAAATTCACCCATCATTATTTTGTTTGTCAAGTGTAGTAACTCAAATTTAGAGCAGAGTAATTCAACTAAAAGTTACTAACTCCTCCAAGTACATAACAGTATCTAACAGAATATATGTTCTATGCTTTATATATACAGTACAATATGACCATGGATTTGACATGTTTTAATCAAGCTGTTTTCCCTCTCTATCTTCCTTCTCCTGCCTCAATATGTACAAATGCCATACACTAAATACATACATCTCCTGCCTTTAATTTTTAAAATATTTACCTACCTACCTACCTGTGGTCCTACTGTAGAGTATTCTATGACACACATCTCATTTATTATTTTCATTTTATTTATTTCTGTTACTTTCCAAATAAGATAAACTGAAATTCTCCCTTGTTTGAAACATTTTTAGGCTAGTATATGTGTCGTGATGCCACCATCAGTCTACAGAGCACAGGGTGTAATTGCACCTCTACTCGCCGGTAGGCCTTTGGATGCTCTGGCTTTGCGAGACTCCCAGCCGCAGCACAAGCATGAAATGGCACTTGGTCAGCACAGCCTAAGGGTGTGCTCTCTCTGGCCTGATTTAGTGCGGCAGAGAAATACTTGTCCAGCGAATCTGGCTCATAGGTTCCGGGGGGAAATGGCGATAAGGCAAATTAATGTTGCAGGTCTTATTTGAGCTGCACAGACCTCTGGGACAGTAAATGCCAATTCCCACAGAGCAACACCCTTACCTCTAACTCAAGGGATAACTTTCTGTCCTTGGAATTATGGTGTGCATGGGGGGAGCCCGTTATCTTCTTCTTCAGAGAGGTTTCACCGCTTCTTGCTGGAAACAGACGAGTCGGGCTGGTGCTCCTCCGAACAGCTGGAAAAAAAACCATGGACTTCACAAGAGAAAGTTGTATCTTCCTTTCAAAGAAGGCCCATTGTATTTTAAAGCCTCCCCTCTCTATCTTGCTCTGGCTTGGCTTAAGGAGCAAGAAGAACTAAGATTGACTCGGAAGCCAATTTAAAGAGTTTATTAAAATAATAGAATAAAGTTCCTATAAATTCACATAATATGATTAAACAGGAATCAAAGAAATCAAAAGTAAGAAACATAGCAGTACCCTAACCTGAGCTAGTCTGTGGCACTCTCCGGCGCCCCATCAGAGATGGGTTCGATAGCTTCCTCGAGGGTTAGGAAGCCTATCGATGCATGGAAGTGTGCTTATCTCTTTCTAGAGAGAGATCTCTCTTTAGATTGAATTAAGCCTTGTTTTTATACATTTTCTGATGGGAAAAGGTAGATAACAAGTCCTAATTGACTTGTCAAAATGACAACTTCTGTACGTAGATCAAAGATCCAGATGGCACATTATCAGTGTTCTCCATCTAAGTCTGTGAGAGAGAACAGCTTCAAGGTCCTTTCCCTAGGGACGGCCTTGAGAACTGGCCACAAGGCAGCTTTCCATCATCTTCTAGAAAATGGTGGAGAGTTGCTCACAAAATGGATTCAGTTAGGCTAAGTGTACTAGCTCAAAATTAAATGAAAATAACTACATAGCATTTCTACATGATAACATACATAAAACCATGATTAACAACATAAAAATAACATCAACTATCTTGTCATGGAATCACAACACAGGGCAGTCTCTTTGGCTAAATTTATGTAATGGAAATATCCTTTCAAATCTCAAACTTAATTTACTATGTGAAAATGAACGACACCCACTTCCTGAGCCTTCCAAATAGATATTTTACAGACCCCCACCAGACATCCTGTTTGTTCTTCCTGCCCTACGTGCAGCCAAAGAGTTTTATTTTATTTATTTATTTATTTATCATTCACATTTGTAAATGCCGCCCACTCAGGCAGAACCCGACTCAGGGCGGCATTACAACAACTCCAAAAAATACATAAAAACATTATAAAACCTTATAAAACCCACCCAATAAAAAACCCACCCAATAAAGAAAAATCCGACATCCACCCCCATTTAAAACCCATATCCCACTCACCCGTCCCACCTACCACACAGAGGGAAAGAGAGAGAGTCTTATAAAAGCCAGCCGGCGGGGGCCATAGTCCCGTTCGGGCCCCACACCTGCCCTGCCAGCCAGGTCTTTACTCCTTTCCTGAAGGGCAGCAATTCACTTTGAAGTCTTAGATCTGTTGGTAGGAGGTTCCAGAGGGTTGGTGCGGACACGGAGAAGGCCCTCCTTCGGGTGCTAGTCAAATGTGCACCCCTCGTTGATGGCACCACCAGAGAGCCTCTCCGGTCCGCTCTGGTTGGACGGGCAGTCACTCTTGGGACGATGCGGTCTCTAAGGTATCCTGGCCCCCTGCCATATAGGGCTTTAAAGGTCAAAACCAGCACCTTGAATTGCACCCGGAGACAAACTGGTAACCAGTGCAGCTCCCGAAGCAGCGGTGAGGCATGGGCATATCGCCCACACCCCATCACCACCCGGGCCGCCGCATTCTGGACCAGCTGCAGCCTCCGAATGGTCGTCAAGGGCAGCCCCATGTAGAGCGCATTACAATAATCTAGTCGGGAAGTAACCAGAGCATGAGTGACCATAAGCAAGGAGCCCCGGTCCAGGAGCGTGCGCAGTTGGCGAATCACCCGAAGTTGGGCAAAAGCCCCCCTGGCCACAGCTGCCACTTGTTCTTCCAGCAGGAGCCGTGAGTCCAGAAGGACCCCCAAGTTGCGCACTGGGTCTGTCTGGGGCAAAACAGCCCCATCCAGTACCAAAGATGGTAACTCCTTGGATAACGTGGGGCCCCTTATCCACAGCCACTCTGTCTTGCTGGGATTCAGCCGAAGCCCATTGGCCCCCATCCAGACCCCAATGGCCTCCAGGCATCCGGATAGGATTTCAACAGCATCACTGGGGTCCCCACGGGCCGAGATGTACAATTGAGTATCATCCGCGTACTGATGGTACCGCACCCCGTGGGAACGAATGATCTCACCCAGCGGCTTCATGTAGATGTTAAATAAGAGGGGAGAGAGCACAGATCCCTGAGGCACCCCATATTTGAGAAGCCTAGGGCTGGACCTCTCACTCTCTAACCACACCGACTGGGTACGGTCCTCCAGAAATGAGGAAAACCAGGACAACACAGTGCCCTGGATCCCCAGTCCTTCGAGCCGTTCCAGCAGGATACCGTGGTCGACAGTATCGAAGGCCGCTGAGAGGTCAAGAAGAGCAAGGACGGATGGACAACCCCCGTCCCGCTCCCGCCAGAGATCATCCATCAGTGCGACCAATGCCGTCTCCGTTCCATATCCGGGCCTGAATCCCGATTGAAAGGGGTCTAGATAATCCGCTTCCTCCAGGACACTCTGCAGCTGGCGCGCCACCGCCTTCTCCAAAACCTTACCCAGAAAGGGCAGGTTGGAAACCGGCCTGTAGTTGTTAAGGACAGCTGGGTCGAGGGACATTTTCTTCAGGAGGGGGCGCACCAAAGCATGTTTTAGCTGTGCAGGAAATACCCCCTCCCGTAAAGAAGCATTTACTAGCCCCCCAACCCAGCCCCCTGTTACCCCCCTGGATGCTTTCACCAACCAGGTGGGACAGGGGTCCAGAGGACATGTAGTGGCACGAACATCTGCAAGGAGCCTGTCCACTTCATCAGGGACAACAGGATCAAACCGATCCCAGATCGAACAGCAAGACTTTGCTCCGGCACCCCCCCGACCCTCCCCATCCACGCCAGGATTCAATCCTGAACGAATCCGATCGATTTTCTCCACCAGATGGTCAGCAAAGTCCTCAGCCGACCCCTGCCAACCGGGCACCGATCTCCCTCTACCGAGGAGGGACCTGGTTACCCGGAACAGGGCGGCTGGGCGATTATCAGCGGAGGCAATAAGGGTGGTGAAGTATTGCCGCCTCACCACCCCCATCGCCACTAGGTAGGCCCTAATAGCGGCTCTAGCTAGTGTCCAATCGGAGTCATCCTGGGTCTTCACCCAGCGGCGCTCTAGGCGTCTCTTTGCCCGTTTGAGTTCCCGTAGTTCCTCTGTGAACCACGGAGATGACCTAGTTCCCCGGGCGCGGAGAGGCCGCAGTGGCGCGATTTCATCCAAGGCAGCTATTGTCGTCCTATTCCATAGGTCGACGAGTGCCTCGGGTGAATCGTTTAGCCGATCCAGAGGTACATCCCCCAGTTCCCTCTGGAAACCATCTGGATCCATTAGTTGCCGAGGGCGGACCATTTTAATAGGCCCTGCCTCCCTACGATGAAGTGTCGCCCCCAGGAAGTCAAGAGTCACCAGATAGTGATCCGACCATGGCACAGGTGAGATGACTAAGTCCTGTAATCTCAGGTCACTCTGCCACTGCTCCGACAGGAAAACTAAGTCTGGCATGTGACCGCTGCCCCTGGTCGGACCCCGAACTACCTGAGTCAGGCCCATGGCTGCCATGGAGGCCATGAACTCCCTTGCCCCCTCAGAAGCCATCCCCAACGATGGCAAATTGAAGTCCCCCAGAACCATAAGCCTCGGGAACTCCAACGCCAGCATCGAGGCGGCCTCGAGGAGCTCAGGCAGGGCATCCCTTACCCTGCAAGGGGGCAGGTACAGGAGCAAGATCCCCAACTGACCCTTGGGGCCCAACCGTAGAAGCAGGGCCTCACAACCAGACACTTGTGGAGCAGTGGTCCTAGCGACTCCCAAAGACTCCCTGGCAACAATGGCGACACCACCGCCCCTCCCCTCACCTCTAGGCTGGTGCCAAATACCGAACCCAGCTGGACACATGTCCGAAAGAGGTACTCCATCCTCAGGTGTCAGCCAGGTTTCGGTGATGCATGCCAGGTCGGCCCGCCCATCCTGGATGGCATCTTGAATCAGGGGGGCCTTATTACAAACCGACCTGGCATTCACCAGCAGCAGCCTAAGGGCGGGGTCACTCTGGATCTGCTGCTCAGGACCCAGAGATGTACCTGCAGGGCTGGAATGAGGGACCGCACTTAAACATCGGACCCGCATTCCCCGAGTGCGGCCCGCCCCACGGTACCCGCCATACCGCCCCATGCCCGTCACAACACCTATATTAATCTCCGGAACCTCCCTAGACGGAATGCTGCCCCTCCTTCCTGGCTGGCAAGGCCAACACTCTCTCTTCCCTCCCCCTCCGCCATCCACCCCCAAATCCAGCACCGAACAAAATTTCCGGGCCTCCGGCGGCGCCTCTCCTTTAAGCCCCCCAACAGGCAGGGTCCAAAAGGAGATGGGACACACCTGCCTCCCATTCCCGGGCCGAATAGCGTGGGCCCCCGGGAAGAGGCAGCGCCTCTTTATCTCCCCGCCGGTGGTGGGGGCGGGGGGAGCGCGGCTGCGGCGGCGGCGGCGTCCCTTTTTGGAGCCTCCCGGGCCACGGGAGGCTCCCTTTATCTCCCCGCCGGTGGTGGGGGCGGGGAGAGCGCGGCGGCGGCGGCGGCGGCGTCTCTCTTCGGAGCCTCCCGGGCCACGGGAGGCTCCCTTTATATCCCCGCCGATGAAGGGAGTGGGGAGAGCGCGGCGGCGGCGATGGCGGCAGCGGCGTCTCTCTTCGGAGCCTCCCGGGCCACGGGGGGCTCCCTTTATCTCCCCGCCGGTGGTGGGGGCGGGGAGAGCGCGGCGGCGGCGGCGGCGGCGGCGGCGGCGGCGGCGGCGGCGGCGGCGGCGGCGGCGGCGGCGGCGGCGGCGGCGGCGGCGGCGGCGTCTCTCTTCGGAGCCTCCCGGGCCACGGGAGGCTCCCTTTATCTCCCCGCCGGTGGTGGGGGCGGGGAGAGCGCGGCGGCGGTGGTTTTAAAATCTCTTTCCCTCTGCTTTCTGTCCAAATTAATATAGGCTCTTCCTTAATCATCAGTCTCTACTTTTGTTGAAGAGGTGCTGGATTTTCATCATCATACATCACACAATACATTTAATGGCTACTAATTCACATGTTTTGAACAAGTATTTTACCTTGCAGCCTCAAAACAGAAAATGTAAAATGGATCAAATTCTGAATCAACAGCCCCATCTCCTTTCTCCACCTTAACATATCTATACCTATAAAATGGTGCGTTAACCATTGGAATGTGACAAAGGATGTTGCACCAGGCCCCACTAGCCCGTAATGGGCCTCCGTTCACTCGCCCGAACCCGGTTCTCAGGTAACTGTCGGATTGAAATTTTTGACCCGGGGGCAGGAGCCCCCCAGTCACAAACAAAAAAAGGGAACTTCAATTCCCAATGTTCCTTACGCCGCACCACACCAGAGCCAATCAGGCTGAGCGGCGCGGCAAAAGGAACGTTCGGAAACGCGCCGCGGCCAATCAAAAAAAAGCCGCAGGAAAAAAACTGCCACAGTAAGCAAACACGCACAGGCAAAAGTACAAGCCCCAGCGTCCGGCGCGCCATTAGCACGCCGAACGCTGAGGCGGCCGGCGCATGGAAAATAAAAGTAAAAAAACGCCCGCCGCCGCTGCCCTTCATTTCAATGGGCCAGCCGGCGCGCGGAAAATAAAAGTAGAAAAAAACCTGCCGCCGCTGCCCTTCTTCCCCACGGGCCAGCCAGCATGGCTCGCAGGGGAAAAAAGGGAACCCCCCGCCACCGCTGCCCTTCTTCCCCTCGGGCCAGCCAGCATGGCCCGTGGAAAAGAAAGCAAAGAAAGCCCCCCCTGCGCCAATGCCCTTCCTTCCCATGGGCCAGCCAGTAAACACAAAACAAAAACACTCAAAAATCCAAAAATGAAACATAAAAACAGCCAAAAACAAACAAGAAAAAACACACAGACCCCCCCCCAAAAAAAAAAACCCAAGAGAACTTACCAAAACACGTCTTCTATCCATGAGGACCGGAACTCAAATAAGAAAAAAACCTTACTGGAAGCAACACCCAGAGGACAGAAGAGAACAATTGTAGAGAGGCAGGAAAGCTCACCACCCCCACCCAGAGGCCAAAAGAGAAAAAACATTCAAAAATATTGAAACTAATAAGATTAATTCAAAAATTAATCAAATAAGTTATAAAAACATTCAGAAATAATCACACTAATCTCAAAAATACCCAAAAAACAGAAATCAGTTTTCATTCAAAAAAACCAAAACAAAAAATAAAAATGTGTGAAAACAAAGATTTAAAAACCAAAATTAAATTTTAAACTAAATAATATTAAATTAAATTAAATTAATTAAAATAAAATAAAATTTGCATAAACAGAAAGCAAAAACCTTCAAAAACCAATTTAAAGAGCCCGGCACTGAGGAAGCCGGCACGCAAGAAAACAACAAAACACTGGGAGCGCAAGTCTGCCACAGGCGGACGCAGCGCCTCGAAGCCAAAAAATCACAAAACCTTACAACACCATTTAAAACAGCCCAGGACCATTGGTTCAAGAAAAAAAATGAAACCCTTTACTATCCAACACAATTTTAAAAAGCCTGGCACCGCCGGGCAAAATATGCTAGTCCCATATAGTGATAGCAAGTTACTTCAGTTGTTCTTATCTTTGTTGAAAAACAAATATCAACATATCAGACAATTCTTCAACAAAATCAGTTATCACCCCAATTTCTTTTGTTCCTGTGAGGGAATTTTAAAAATCTCATTTTTCTTATGCACAACTGTGATAGTAAAAAGCTTCAGGGGTGGAGTTGAATGTTTTTGTAAAACAATGTGTTTTGTAAACAACAAAGGATTTAGTATGAAATGCAGGGTCTCTGGAGGAAGTTTCCATGCAAAATGTTTTGTGTAGTTCCCCTCCCCCCCCCCCCCCACACACACACAAAATTGTCCAAAATATCAAAAATTTTGTAAAATGATGATGGTGGTGATGATGATATTTTGCCCCGCTGGGAGAAAGCTTTTGATAACATTTCATTCTCACCTTTGAAAGTAAAGTGAGCAAAGATTTACATTTCTAGTCCTCTGATTTGAGATCACAATATTGTAAATTTCTGTGTCCCCAGTCTATACTTCAGTGGCTGATATTGGGGAGTGCATCAGTGACACTCCCATGCACAGGGGTAGGTAAGTAGGAAGGGTCCATGCAGAGATGTCATTTTGAATGGAGTCTCAGTATTATATGATATATAGTTTTGTACTTAGTGAAGAAAAATTTGAATGGATTTGGAAAATATTGTAGCACAAATGGAAAATCACATAAATGTTTTTTATATATGCCCACATAAATACCTTGATAATAACTTCCATCTATAAAAAAATCTCTCTTTGGTAGAATTGTTGCCAATTAAAGGGATTTTTTATTTTTAAAAAAACCACGCCACAGGTAGGCATTAGAGAAGTCAATGGTTTAATGGACTGTTTTGTTGCTTCTACCTTTATAGGCTTTTCAGCGGCAAGTGCATGAAAGCCTGACTCAGTTGGAACTGATTAACAAGCAGTATCGCCGATTGGCCCGAGAGAACCGTACAGACTCTACTGGCAGCCTGAAGCAGATGGTCCATGAAGGAAATCAGAGATGGGATGACTTGCAAAAGCGAGTGACTTCCATTCTCCGCAGGCTTAAAGTAGTTCTCTTTTTGTAATTTATTCGTTATATACATGTAGGGGAGAGCATGTGTGCATGTGTTGGGAATACCTGTTTTCGCTGTGGCGTACAAATTGATATACTTGGTTTTGTGTGTTTGTTTTTAAAGTTCCATTTGAACTGATAACATTCTAAGCTTGTCAGTACTCGATTACTTCTTCTTTTCTAGCATTTCATTGGCCAACGTGAAGAGTTTGAAACGGCCCGTGACAACATTTTGGTCTGGCTCACAGAGATGGACCTACAGTTGACTAATATTGAGCACTTCTCAGAGTGTGATGTTCAAGCAAAGATAAAGCAACTCAAGGTACAGAAATCCAACCTTTAATGCAGGGGTGCCAAAACTATGGCCCGTGGGCTGGTTCCGGCCCCTGAGGCCAATTCATCCAGCCCGCAAAGCCCTCATCATGCATTTTACTTCCACTTCTGGGAGCGATGAGGGCTTTGCGGGCTGGGTGAATTGGCATCAGGCCATAGTGACCGGCCCCCTGAACCACATGACTGGCCCATTGCCTGAAAAGTTTGGGCACCCCTGCTTTAAAGGCACAGTAACATACAGCAAAGATTTCTCATCAAAATTGTTAAATACACTTCTTTACTGCATGTTTTATTAACATGATTGGAAAACTATTAAATAAGAAACATTTCATTTTACATCTGTAAAGATGGGGTCATATCTATTGTATATACCAAACAGCAATGCTAGCAAGTGATATTAACAAATGAAAATCTGAAAACTGGTATTTTCTCAAATTGTTACTTTTTATCCATATTATAAAAAGAGAACGTGCAATGCAAATCTCTGTTGTCTGGAAAGTCAGATACGAGTTCTTTGCTGACCTCCAAGATTTATTCCCTATCAGGCTTGCTTATGACTGGATTGTGGAGATAGCCATTGAAAATTTGAAGGTAAAATGCCCCCTCCCGTTGGCCCACATATCTTCACATCATTGCCTAAAATATTTAATACCTTTCCTAATATATAATAATTGCATGTTGTCAAGTCAATTCTGACTTACGATCACCTTTTCCAAAGTTTTCTAGGTAGAGAATATTGAATAATCTTTGCAAGGTGATTCAACTAATGTATAGCCAAAGATTAGGACTGAATTCTTTGAAATACAAGACCTTCAATGGTGGGGTGGCCCATCGGGCAACTGGGACTCAGTCCGGGGCACCCCCGAGGCCCCCAGTGACATGGTGCCTCCCTTGGGTGCCAATCCAAAGAGCCAAGCTGAGCTGCGATGCCCGGAACGGTCAAGCAAAGGAGCAGGGCTTTGTGTTCCTCTGCCTGCCTTCTCCTCCTTTGCCACCATAAATAAGGTTACAAAAACAGCCCTGTTTACAGTGTATTTGCTGTGGCTTGGAGGTTGCAATTTTGTCTTGTAAGCAAGTTTGAACCCCCAGAGGGAAATTGAAATTAGAAGGCAAGTGGGAACGTTTTTAGAAAGCGAGTGGGTTAAATGCCCTCATCACTCCCTGTCCAGCGCCCTTTTAACGGAGCCAGCATGCCCCTGAAGACCTTCTCAATTCCACTTTTATTTTCTCTTAGTTCAACTATTGAACAATAGAGATGGGAGAGAAATGTTCACTTACAAGGTTTGTGTTCAAATAAAATTGTCAAGTGGATGGCAAAAATATAATACAGTAGTTCCCTCCATCTTGATTGACAGAGAGGGCAGGGAAAACAATCTCTCTCTTGCAAATGGTGGTTGCAAGAGAATACCGAGTTATTAACTTCCTGAGAGTAACACATTTTGAGTCAGAAAGAAACTGAACTAGGCTGATCAACTGAAACTCAGACAGAATAGGCAGACTGACTGGACTGCACACCAGCCACAATCATCATATATACAGTGGAAAACAATTGCTTTTGGAGGAAAGAAACATTTAGGGTGCTGATTGGCTTTTTAGATTAAAAAGGTACAATGATGTGTTAAATACTGGCCCTTCCCATCTCCATTTTAGTATGCAAAACAAACAAATCCTGTTGTAAGCTCAGCAGAGAATACACAGAAGTGGTTTACTGTTGCTTTCTTCTGGGGTTATACTGGGGCTGTAGAGCTTGCCCGGGGCTACACAGGCTGGTCCTTTTTTCCAAGAAGCATAGAGGTGAATCAAACTCCCAACCTCTGGTTCTGCAGCCAGATACCTAAACCACTGAGCTGTTTATTTAGGATACATGATGACAGAGGTTGTATCTGAAGCAATCCTTTTCCATGCATTAGGTCTTTTCACTGTGGACTTGTACTTCATCATAGGTATACGTTGGGGATGCCTGTTCTATTTTGCAACCAGGGTTTCCAAATGCAAGGTGCTAGGAAGTTTCCAGATTCACCTAATCTAATCACCTAGGACAGTTTGCAATATTAATGCCTTTTTTCAGAGTTAAACTGAGAAAGCACAGCATTTTTACTGATCTGCTTGTTTTGCATTAGCCACAGAGTTTGTGACAGCTCAAAAGATTCAAGCCTGTGTGGTGAGGCTACTGGAGCTGAACTGCTCACATCAGACAGTAAATGGAGTATCAGTTCATTATCTTGACAGTAGCTTTCACCAGATAAAATGAAAGCTTTCAGGAGCTGACAAATAAGTCACTCGACTGGAAATTGTATGTAATGGAAATTAAGCATATGAGTAACAACAGCAATGACAATTGCACCACTTTTATACAGGCCTTTCAGCAGGAGATTTCACTGAACAATAACAAAATTGAGCAAATCATTGCTCAAGGTGAGCAACTGATAGAAAAAAGTGAACCCCTGGATGCAGCTGTCATTGAAGAAGAGCTTGATGAGCTTCGACGATACTGCCAGGAGGTCTTTGGCCGAGTGGAGCGGTATCACAAAAAGCTGATCCGCCTACCTGTACGTACCTTTACAAAACAATAAACCTGATTATTTCCAAGCCTACACTTTTTTTTACGTTGTGTATAGTCCCAATAGAGCAGTTGTTCAAAAACTCCGCAGTAGCTGTAGCTCTCTGTAGGATGCCCTTTAGATCTTTTGAATGACTAGGCTCATCAATTTAGCCAACATGCTTAATGGTAAAGAATTATAGGAGTTATGCTCTAAAACTATCCTGAGATCCTATTCCTGTTTAGAGTACAGTAAAACCCCTACTTATGCAAAAAGTCTGTTCCGTTGGCTTTTGCTTAAATCGGGTTTTTATGTAAGTTGAAGCAAACCCATAGGATTTTTTTTAATGTAAATCGAAGCAAACCCATAGGAAATGGTGTTACGTAAATTTATGTAAATCAGGACATTTATGTAAATTGGGACATTTTTAGCACAAAATCATTATGTAAGTCGAATTTTATGTAACTCGGGGCATTTGTAAGTCGGGGTTTTACTGTATATAATTAAAGCCATGTGTGCATCAACATAAAGTTGCAGTATTAGAGCTACAAAGTCTGTCTTAAAATCGCACAGTGAGTTCCATAGAACTCTTTTTCCATGAAGAAAGAGACATTTTTCTTTTAATTCATCCAACAGAATGTGAGGGGGAAAGTACAGAAGAAAGGTTTTGAAACTAAAAATAGCCTAATGGGAGAATGCTGGTTCCCAGGAGATGAAAGAAATGGAGCTAATACTGGTTCGAATTAGTATCTTTTTATAGTTCCAAACTGCCTAGCTGAAGATAATATCTTTGGGACAAAAACAGTTACCTGTTAGGCAAGAAATGATGAGCAATAACCATTTAAGACATGTTTATATATAGTTGCTTTTATTAATCTGATTTTTTAAAAAAAGAAACAAACAAAATCAGCAAAGAAAGAAGCAAAACTGAGTTTGAATGTTTTACAGTGACATGTTTATCTTATTGACCTAGCAAGATGTGGCCTACTGACAAATGTATTAATGGACTCTTTAATGTTGCCTTCTAGCTCACAGACGATGAACATGACCTGTCTGATCGTGAAGTGGAGCTGGATGAATCAGGGGATCTTTCAGACATACACTGGCATGATGAATCTGCAGACAGTATTCTTTCTCCACATCCTTCCTCTAATCTCTCCCTATCCCTTCCCCAGCCTCTCCGAAGTGAAAGGTCAGGGCGGGACACTCCTGCTAGTGTAGATTCCATCCCCTTGGAATGGGATCATGACTATGACTTGAGTCGTGACCTGGAGACAACAGTTTCAAGAGCTCTGCATTCTGAAGAAGAAGGGCAAGAAGACAAAGATTTTTATCTTGGAGGGGCAGCAAACCTGGCAGGTATAATAAGTTCTTCAACTCAAATCGCTTTATAGAGCTGCCTACAGGCAAATTGTAAAGTAAAATATAAAGGCCTACCGTAAATCCAATGGTTAGTCCCACTGAATAAATGGGAATGTGCTAAATTAACACTTAACATAAATTGAATTGATTCTGTTGGTCTGCTCTGTTTAGGACTGGTTTTGGATTTAAGGCCATAATTTCAGGTTTCTGGAACTCTACCTATATCAGTGATGGCTAACCTTGGCACTCCAGTTGTTCTTGAACTTTAATTCCCAGAAGCCCTGATCAGCAGGAGTACTGACGTGGGCTTCTAGGAATTGAAGTCCAAAAACACCTGGAGTGCCAAGGTTTACCATCATGGATCTATAGCCTCCTACTACTTGGCAGGTTTTAAGCTTCTGAGGCATGCTGATTACTGGCAGAAGGGGGACTATTAGTGATACTGAAACAAAACTGGTTAGATCCTACTACCTATTTGGTCAGAGAGAAGGTAAGTTCCAGGAAAACTGTGACATAGGCATTCACACTGAACCTGAAATAATTGCTGTTCAGGGTTATTTTTTAGGTTCTTAGCAACTGTCCCCCCTCCCCATTAGTTCCCATGGGCTAATCTGGTCAATACTAACATATAATATTTTTTTTAAAAAAAGAATCATATACATTAATGCTTAAACATGTTAGAATACATTCAGGAAAGAAACTGGCACAGATTAACAATAGATTGATTTGTCCATTCTTACACTGTAGCAAGGTAAAGGTAAAGGCTGCCCTTGCTTGAAAGCCAATCATATCCGACTCTAGGGTTCAATGCACATCTCTGTTTATAGCCAAAGAGACAGCGCTGTCTGTGTTAGCAGACATTTCCATGGACATGTGGCAGGCATGACTAGACAAAACACTGTTTACCTTCCCACCAAAGTGGTACCTATTTATCTACTTGCAATTTCTTGATTGGTTGGCAGGAGCTGGGATGGAGATGGGAGCTCACTCCATCGTGCAGTACTCGGGTCTCAAACTGGTGACCTGCCGACCTTCCAGCCATCAAGTTCAATGTCTTAACCACTAAACCAATGCAGTCCCGGTTACAATGTAGTAACCAGTGCTTATATCTCACTTAATACACTGTAAAACTATTACAGTCCTGTAGATTCCATCCCCTTGGAATGGAATCATGCAAGTAAACTTAAAATGGTGCAACAGAAATTCCCCTTGAACATAAGAACAGCCTTGCTGGAACAGGCCACAGCCCATCCAGTCCAGCATTCTGTCTCACACAGTGGCTCACCATTTCCTTCAGGGTATTCCCAAGCAGATGCCTTCACCTGCTTAGGATTCCCTGGAAATGGCATTGAGAGATATCCTGCCTGTCTCTCCAACCCGGAGGTTGTCCTTAGGTATCCATAATTATAGCCATTGATACCCTTGTCCTCCATGAACTTGTCTAATCCTTTCTTGAAGCTGTGAAGACTGACAGCTGTCACCACTTCTTCTGGCAGGGAGTTCCATAGACCAGTGATCCTCTGGGTGAAAAAGTACTTTCTCTTATTTGTTTGAGAACTAGCATCCAAAAGTTTCATGGAGTTCTAGTGTTATGCGATAGGGAAAACAGTTTTTCCTTGTCTACTTTGTCCCCACCATGCATGATTTTATAAACTTCAATCAGGTTACCTCTTAGACGCCGTTGTTCAAGAGTGAAGAGGCCCAACCATTGCAGCCTCAGATGGTAATGAGGCTTGCTTTCCTGCCTCTTCTGTCTCTCCCAGATCTGCTTGAGATCTGCAAGTGGCAGTAGAAATATCTCCTGATGGATAGCCAGAATGCTACTCATTGTCTGTATTGCTGCCAATTCATTTGGATTCTTAAACTTTTGTCAGGGAACATTCCATGATTCATGTCATTTCCCTTTGCCTAGTGAACTGTGTGAAACAATGTAGAACTGGTGGTTTCTTTTTTTTACCAGGGAAGTCTCACAGGAACGGTCCTCAAGTAATTCTTGATAGCCAATCAACTCTGGTTGTGTTTTATTTTTGCAGATATAGTGATCCCTGAGAACCCTGAGGCCTATGTAAAAGTTACTTCAAATATTATTAGAAATATCTATGGTAGGCATCAAAAAGCCTAAACAGTTTCTGTACCTAAAGCACCTACCACAAGTACCTTCTTAGCATGTCTGCTGTCTTACTCACTACTTAACCTAGTCACTGATCTTTACACAAAAGCACTAGCATGTCAACAGAGAACTTTTTACGTCATAGGCACATTTTAAAATACCATCTCTTTTATGGATGTGCAGGATATATATATATTTTTTTAAAAAAAGTTAAATTCATCATTGAAATGGTTTTATTTTTAAGTATTCCAGTCATTTCTGTTACATATTATGCTTGCTGGCAAAAGGAGATAAAACCATACTTTGTTCCAACTTTTTGAGGTGATGGGCAAACATGGGCAAACATGGGCAAACATGGTAGGTCATAGTTTTAAGAGCATATTGAAAATAGCCCCTTTGCTCAGAATCACAGCTAGTCATTTCATCTTGCTCCACAATGGTACAGTGCTAGAAACAGTGAGAGGGTTGTTTTTGGTTTTTTTTTTAAAAAATGACAAAATGGGTTTGGGAGTAAAGGAATAACATGATTCCCACCTCCCTCACACCATTCTTTGATGCTTTTGCACAGGTTAAATTATAGCAGTAGCAATTATTCTTCCATACCACTCCACACTTAGAGCACTCTCTGGGCAGTTTGCAAGGTAATTAACATTTCTGACCCCAAACTGCCAGGTACTGGTTTTACCGACCTCAGAAGGATGGAAGGCTGAATCAACCTTGAGCATGTCAGGATCAAAGTCAGATTGTGAGTGGAGTTTTGACTGCATAACTGCAGTTTAACTGCTGTTAAATTATCAGCATGTGTTAAATTATCATAACTTTTATACAATTCAGGTCAAATTCACTGTCATATAAGCAGATTTCTGCTTGCACAGCAGGACTTCCAACTCCTCTACCTTCCATCTACTGCCCAACCTCTCCTGGAAGGATGCCCCAACAATTTTCAAGAGGACAAAAGATACCTCTATCAATTTTGTTGCAAGCAGATATTATCAGATTGCATTTCTAAAGGGTTTAGTGTGAAAAGTGAATCTGAATATTGAAGACAACCAGAAATAACTTCAATGGAAAGACATTTTATGTTTTTTTGTAGCAAAAGAGTTCACAGTTTCTACTTAGCAGTTTTACTTCTTCTTCAGAAGACTGGAGACATTAATTTGTTTCCAAATATCCAGGGATTCTGCCATGAATTCTGCTTTCATGTTATACAAGGAGGTATATTCTCAGGTATCGTGATACTTAGATCAGGGGTTCTCAACCTTTTCATGCTGCAGGCCAGACCCCACTCTCAGTTAGCTGAGTGGGCCGGACTGGAGGTTCCCTCTGCCTTAAAATACTGCCATAAAATGCATCCATTATAGTCGTAAATGTGTTTGCAGCAGCCGTGGATTCTTTTTACAGCACCATTTACAACAGCTGTGGGCACATTTACAGCTGTCGTAAATGCATCCATCTGCTTCGGGTGGGGGTGGTGATGGCACAGGCCACATGAAATGGTGCTGTGGGCCATGGCTGCGGACATCTGACTTAGATCACTATAACATCTGCTACTTTCAAAGGATTTGTTTATTTATTTATTTATTTGCTTTGCAGTTCATATAGTAAAATGTTGTGCATATTAACTCAGAAGTAAACACATTGAGTATCAGTGATTCTATGTGAATACTGCACAACTGTGTAAGTGTAGGACAGGGATTTTCAACCTGTGGCCCATGGACTGGATGCGGCCCACAGCACCACTTGATGTGCCCCCACACTGCCTCCACCACATCCTGAAGTGCCATGTGGCAAAATGGCCATCTGGCCCCTGAAGCTGTCTGAGGGAGCATGTTCCGGCCCCTGGCTTAAAAAAGTTGAGAACTCCTGTTGTAGGATATATGAAATTTGTATGATGTTTAGGAAGACAAAAAAGATTTTGTAGTTTTTGCTTTTTCCATGCTCCTTTCAGATGCCTAGTCAAAACGCAACAGCTATTGCAAAAAAATATTTCTACAAAAGTCATAATTCAAGTAACGTGTTTGTGCTTATATCTAAAATAGTTTCTAGGAAATAAATGAACTCGTTAACTAATGCTTATCTTTCCTTTTAAAAATGGCTTGTCTCTAAAGCATTTGCTGATATATTTGTGGATTAGTTACAGATTTGATTTGTCACAGGCGTGCTTTTGCACTAAATTTTATCATGCTTGCTAACTTATTTAACTCCACCTTCCATTTTATATTTTAGTTTTGACACAGTTCAGTGGCTTGGGTTTTTGTAATGTCTGCCATTGTGTGGTTGCTATAGGAGAACCGAGTTCTTTGGAGACGCATATTCGGCAGCTTGACAAGGCTTTAGACACCAGCCGTTTCCAAATACAACAAACAGAAAACATCATCCGCAGCAAAACACCAACAGGGCCTGAACTAGATTCCAGCTACAAAGGATATGTAAGTGATATCACAGTTGTCTGGATATAAAATTACAGTTATGGAGTGAATTTTTTGGAGTAGTAACCATGTTAATCTGTGGTTCAGGCATATCAGAAAACAAAACAAAAACACTGCGGCACTTTAAAGACTAACTGCTATATTTTTACTGTGAGCTTTCGTGGATCAAGTCCACTTCTTCAGACAAAGGAGTAAAACTTCCAGTCATGGTTTATATATACCAGATGCAGGGGTCAAGATGTCACAAGGCAAATGGATCACAAAGCAATGAGGTAAAGAGTAATCAAGCAGAATGACAGATAAGCATGCATATCAATACAGCTTCCTACAGCTAGCAGTAACAAATGATTATACAGATTAGTTTTAAATGTCCCTCTTTCAAACTTAAAAGTGCGAAGTTGCCAAGCAAAGCATATGCTAATGAGTTTAACCTCTTACTTGTGTGGGCACATCCTGTTGTGCTCATGTTGTAAAAGAAAATTTGCAGGAAGGTTAGTGAAGGTGGTATAATACACCAAAATATAGTATATATTTTAGTATATATAATGCACCAAAATATAGTATATATCTAGAGTAAATAGTGTAGTTGCTTTATTAGGCTCAAAGCAGACATTGTTTTAAATACATGGGTAAAAGCTGTGCCAGCTCCTTTACTTTAGATTAAACATAAGAGTCTGAATTAGAACCATAACACAAGGAGTTGACCTCTCGAACAGCTCTAATGCAACCCTCTGTTGCTGTAGTCCTGATCCAGTCCACTGTGCCTGAAATTTATATTGCAAAATATTGATGCATACCAGTAATAGATCACTATTTTGCAACTAAACTGTAGGTACCCCGTGCCTGATACACTTTTTTTCATAGTAGAGTCTTAATACAGATTGGAACTCCTATGTTGTTGTTCAGTTGCACAGTCTAGTCCTATCCTTTGCAATCCCATGGACCACAGAACGCCAGGCTCCTCTATCATCCTCCATCCTTTGGAGTCTGCCCAGAGCCACACCCACCATGGTAACGATACTGTCCAACCATCTCATCCTCAGCCACCCTCTTGACCTTTTGATCTTTACTATCACCAGGGCTGTCTCCAGTTAGCCCTTTCTTCTCATTTGGTGATCAAAGTACTTGAGCTTGAGCTTCAGTATTTGACTTTCCAAGGAGCAGTCAGGGATGATTTCCTTTAGGATTGACTGATTTGATCTCCTTAGAGTCCAGGGAACTCTCAAAAGTCTTCTCCAGCTCAAAATGAACTCCTATACTTATTTTAAAATGAAATGGGAAAAAGACATTGCTGGCAGCTTCATCTTTAAAATCATGTCTCATTTGCCCCTATGCTGCCAAGGTTAAATTTCTGACTTGTGGATATGATCCCTGCCCAAGGTTGGCTTGTCAGTTGTGAAACTGCTATTGTGAGGGTTTTGATTCTAGACCATATCTTCTTTTATAACAAAACAAATCCAAAGCTTGTTACTTGCCAGGTCCTTTTAAGAGATTCTACACAACATTCAACAGCTTTCCTGTGTAACAGGCCATCATGAATTGCTACATCTATGTCAGTGATGATGAACCTTGGCACTCCAGGTGTTCTTGGACTTCAATTCCCAGAACCCCAGTTCAGTACACCTGCTAATCAGGGCTTCTGGGAATTGAAGTCCAAGAATAGCTGGAGTGCCAAAGTTTGCCACCACGGGTCTAGGTTCAAGCCCATCTGGCAAGGAATGTCATCACTGGGGTTTACACTCTGAAGGGTCATGTGCCATCTCAGTTCAGTTCATCTGGTTGTCAGTGTTGTAATGAAGGCAAACAATCCAGCTTGTTCTGTTCTACAAGCTTTTATTAACTATTTGCTAAATGTAAACATCCTCAGTATTTTAAAATTGCTGCAAATACATTTCGGGTATTTATGTTCAAAGAACTTAGCAGTATCATACAACCTTGGGCAGGGACCTTGGGCTGGTTTTGACCTTTAAAGCCCTTCATGGTAGTGGGCCAGGATACTTAAGAGACTGCATCACCCCAAGGTTTTCGACCCGTCCTATGAGAGCAGACCGTAGGGGCTCCCTAGTGGTCCCATCAGCCAGGGAGGCACATCTCACTGGGACCAGGAGCAGAGCCTTCTCAGTATCTGCTCCAGCCCTATGGAACCTCCTGCCACTTGAACTGCGCCTCCAGGCAGAGTTGCTCCCCTTCAGGAAGGCTTTAAAAACATGGCTATAGCAGCAGATGTGGGGTACAACTGGTACCACAACCCAGCCCTGCTGGTTTATTGAGCCCTGCCTGGGGTTCTTATTTATTCCTGCCCAGGTGTCCTTCTTTTTAAGGGGATTGGGGAGGTTTTTTGGACGTTTTTAGATAGTTCTATAGTATTTGGTTTAATTAGTATTGGGTATGGGTTTTAACTGATGTTGTGAATCACCTTGGGTCGCTTAGGCGAAAAAGGCATTTATATAAATCTAACAAATAAATTACTGAAAATTGTAAACAGGAACTTAAAAAATAAAAAGTCCAAAATGCAATGCCAGAAGTAAAAGAAATAAGGCATAGAAATAAAGGCTCATTATAAAATGAAATTGCATATGGTTTACATCTTAAATCCAATAAAAAGTCGTATATTTTTAATAATAAAAAAGCATTTCTTAAGGTTTAAAACTTGTTAAATGTAAAAAGTCTAAAAATATAAAGCACTTCTAAGTACTTTAAACATGATTTAAAGCCTTGATGATGCTTTACATGTCCTTTCCTTCCTTCTTTCATCCATCTGTTGTCTGTCTGATCTGGCCTGTTGCTGTCACTCACCTTTTATATATTCTTATTTAAATATTCTGCTTATTAGTAGGTGTTTCTACAGAAGGGTGTCTGTGGAAATTTGGCATGGGTCTCTGCCTTTCAGTGATGCTTAATAACTGTACCCACCAGATGGTGCTGTTAGAAACATGGGGACTTTCTTTCCCTTCCGCTTTGTGTTTTGTTAAGTCCTCCTTTGCTTTCTCTTTGCTGCACAGCTTATAGTAAACTATGAGAAATGAAAACAAAAATTAGGCACATTTGCCTAGTGCTAATTCTTTCTTGTTTTAATGAACTCACTAAGTTGAACAGTGAAATAGCTGTCTCTTAGATAACTGTCCAAGCTGCAACTTGAAAACTGCTTTTATTTTTAAGAGTCCCCCCCACCCCTTTTCTCTTATAAATTATCCAAGTCGGCCTACGTGCTCCAGAAGAATCCGGACAATACTGGTATGAGCATTAAAAACAGTGCGACATTCTGTGGCACAAAAACTTTAATAGTTTTGCTTTATCAGATGTACTTCTACTTCTATATATGTAGATATTCCTGATAAATTCTATGCTTCAGCCTTGAGCTATCCATTGAAGTTCTGGCTCTTCACATCTGAACTGATAACATTTTATTTATATATAGTCTATCTATTTCATTTTCCCTCAGTCTCAGTTGCACTAAAATTGGTATTTTCCTCTAATGGTCCCTGTCACATTATAAAGTAATAATTGCATGCCATCAAGTCAATTCTGAGTTATGATTATCTGTTTTCTAGGTAGAGAATACACAGAAGTGGTTTACCATTTCCTTCTTCTAAAGCTATACTGGGATTGTGCGGCTTGCCCAAAGCCACAAAGGTTGGTTGCTCTCTCAGGAGGCACCATGGGGAATTGAACTCCTAACATCCGGCTCCTCCCACCAGACACCTGAAAGCTATCCAGGCAGCCAAACCATATTGTATCTTACCTTTAATATTTCCAAATACTGTGTGCTGCTGAAGTGTATCAGGAATTTCTACAGATATAGAAGTACATCTGATAAAGCAAAACTATTAAGGTTTTTGTGCCACAGAATGTCGCATTGTTTTTAATGCTCATACCAGCATACCAGATTTGTAAAGAAAACTAATGGGGGAAATCAACTGTTTAGAAATGTGCTGCTGTAGAAGAGCCATAGAAGACCAACATTAAGTTCTAAAGCAAATGGAAGAGAAATAACAGAGTTGTAGAGTAAATCAAGCCTCAAGTAGCAGGAATAAACTAAAATGACTGAACTAAAACTATTATTTATTTATTTATTTATTTATTAAACTTCTATCCTGCCCTTCTAGGGAAAACCTTCCTACTCAGGGAGGCTTACAGCATAAAATTCAAAAATACAAACTGACACAAATATTAAAATTTTCATATAAACCTCTCAAAACCTAAACACCCTAATACGAAAGCCTATTTTGGACGCAGTGGGGCAGAATAAAATGCCTAACAATTGGCCAATGGTAATATATTGCCAAAGGCCTCTTTAAAAAGGAAAGTTTTCAATTGCTTTTTAAAAACATGGAAAGATGATACCAGGCGCAGCTCCACTGGGAGGGACTTCCACAGCATTGGTGTCGGCACCTGGAGCTGCATCATCATGGAGGAGTGAGTGATGCGGGCTGTTGTCCTGAGGAGAAGACGTTCCACCAGGTAGGAAGGTCCCAAACTGTTTAGGGCTTTGAAAGTTAGAACTAACACCTTGTACCTGATACAGAAAGAAACTGGGAACCATTGCAGCCTTGCCAAGGCTGGGGAAATATGATCACCTTTTCTCATTCCCATAACAAGCCTGGCTGCTGCATTCTGAACTTGTTGAAGCCTCCATAACAGGCATAGGGGAATCCCCACGTAAAGAGCATTGCAGTAATCAATACATGAGAAATTATCTTGCTGTAGGCAAATCATGAAAAGACTAGACTTACTGGGAAACACCATATTCCTAGTAAAAGGTGAATGCAAGGAAGAGATGAAGATTGAACATGAGATGGAATAACTTAATAAATGAAGTCATGGCCTTTAGCTTACAAGGTTTGAGCAGGGATGTTAATGAGGTTATTAATTAAATGTTATTAACTGATAGAATCACTATAGGTTAAAAACAACTTGGTGGCAAATAGCAAGAACGCTTATACTTGCCTCGCAAAAAGATTCTTCTTCAATATAGTTGTGTTAATTTACTTATGCTCTGATGTACTTGTCATCTCTCACTGGCCAAAATTCTATAGGAGTTCGCTTAAGATTTCTGTTCATTGCTAGGGTTAATTGCACCTAATTGATAAGGTACTGAGGTAGACCTTGCCTGGTCACACACTTGATTGTACAACCAAGCTGTTTCCCTGCACCTCGTCAATGAGCTGCAAGTTGTACAAACTTAACATGGACATCAATAGGATTACATGCTTCTTAATTGTTAGTGTTAAAATTGTCATTGTGCTCTCTTTTGCATTTCTATTGTGTTTTTCAGTCTGTTCCCCATCCCACGTATGTATGTACATGTCTGCTTATTTTGTGACTCTGATGAAGTGGACTGCAGTCCATGAAAGCTTGTGGAAAATTAAACTTGTTAGTCTCAGATGTGCTGCAAGGTGTTGTTCCTACTAAACAGGGTTCTATGCATTGTCCCTGACATTAACCTGATTCCATCATTGCCTGTCTTAGTTCCTCAATCCTATGAGCTATACAGGTGAAACTCAGAAAATTTGAATATCATGCAATTGTTCATTCAGTTCAATAATGCAACTTAAAAGGTAAAACAAATTTATAAGATAGACTCATTACATGCAAAGCAAGATAGTTCAAGCCTTACTTTGTTATAATATTGATGCTTATGTTTTACAGCTTATGAAAACCCCAACCCCCCAATCTCATGTACCCCATAATCATCACATAAACTCATGTATGCTGTACGCCATGATCATCACAATTATAATGAATTAAGGCGTGACATCTCTCACTTTGCATGTAGTGAGTCTATATCATATATTTGTTTCACCTTTTAAGTGAAATGAATGAACATTTGCACGATATTTTAATTTTCCAAGTTTTACCTGTATGTGCTTCTTGTTAATGTCACTGAAAGCTCTACAAAAGAAACATTTCATTAACTTGAAATCACACCCTTTCTTGTGTTCAGTTATTAAAAACAAGGAGACAGACATTAAAAATCTGCAAATAATTAGGACAAAAAACTTCTTTCATCTCCATCATAGGGTGCTGTGTTTCAAGAGATTGTATGGAAATTGATTTGTAGAATAATAGTTTAGTTGTTTCTCCCCAGCATGAGCAGGATTAATGAGAATTTGCTGGGGGTGGATTTGTTGTTTGAAACAGATGAAGCTTCTGGGCGAGTGCAGTGGGAGTATAGACTCTGTAAGACGACTGGAGTGCAAACTGAAAGAAGAAGGGGAAAAACTATCGGGATTTATAAACCTGAACAGTACAGAAACACAAACCACTGGTATGTAATATTTAATGCTGTAATTGAAAATATAGCAAATGTAACAAAAGTAAGTACTAATTTTTAAAATAAAGATGAGTGAGAAACATAGTCAGATGTTTTAGACTTCTGGTAGCTTTTGCCTACTGTTGATTATGAGGCATGTAATAAAAATGATCTATTATTTATCATTTTATTATGTAATTTATCAAAGAACAATTATTAGAATGTACTATGAGATATTGTAATAAATTAAACTAATCAGTTCTCTCTGTCAATGTATCTCCTTTGGACTTGCTTGGACCAATTAACAGATGAAGGTGTACATTGTGTAGTTACATGTTTGTGACTGTGCAGTGTTATAGTTAAATGCTGATATAAGCCCAGATTGTAGCTGGTGCTTCTTCCCCTTACTGGAGGATGTTTTGGAAGAAATGGAAGAACTGAAAAGCGGCCAGTCTGAGACAAGGCAGAAGCAGTCAGAACCTTGGACAGGGAACTGTGGACAAAGGTCCTGAGAATGTTCTCAGATGCTGCTGCCTCCGCAAGAGAGCCAGGCCTTCTGAAGGTGGGCAGAACTTTTCCTCCTAATGGCTGTGCCTGACTCTGCAGTCATCGCTGGCTGCTAACCCTGGAGAGCCCTCTGTTAAAGCAATGCCACCATTGCTGTTATTTTCATCATGAGGAAGGATCACTCTCAGGGGACAAAGTGAGACCTTTGGCTCTGCCAACCTCCGCAAGGATAGAGCAGTCTGCTTTGATCCCTATAGACACTTTGGAGAAATGATGGAGTGCATGGCACTCTGTTCTTAAAAGGGTGTTGCTTTTGTATTACATGCTATTGTGACCTAAAGTATAGGAGTCAGTCACTGAGGCTTCCCTGGGTTTGATTGAAGCTTGTGACCTGAAATCAAGTAGAGCAATGTTCTATGGCCGAGCAAGTAAGAAACAGTGACTGTTCAAGATGCAGAGTTCCATGCCCGAGTCTGATTTGAAAGACATGACAATTTGTCTGTACCAGTTTTCTCTGGACCAGTTAATGTCTTGTGGAAAGGGAGAAGATTAGACAGCATTTAGTTCTTTACATTTCATTATTGGAGTGGATGTCATTCTTTAATTTTAATTTAATTTAATTCTCACACTTACCCTATTTTCCGGCGTATAAGGCGTCTGGGCGTATAAGATGACCCCCAACTTTTCTAGTTAAAATGTAGAGTTTGCAATATACTCGCCATATAAGACTACCCCTCGTCCAACGGCAGCGTCTTCGGGGCCTCCCGGGCCGGGGACAGCTACCTTTATTTCCCCGCCAGTGGAGGGGGCGGGGAGAGCACAGCTGCGGTGGCGGCGGCATCTTTGGGGCCTCCCGGGCCGGGGACGGCTCTCTTTATCTCCCCGCTGGACATATGAAGCAAGCTGCAGGTAAGTACCTGGCGTATAAGACGACCCCTGACTTTGGCACAGATTTTTTGGGGTTAAAAAGTCATCTTATACGCCGGAAAATACGATAATTCTCTCACGCCCACTCAGGAAACCTGACTCAGGGTGGTTCACACAATATTATGCAGTAAACAATAATACAATATACAATATAGACAATGGATGCATTCTTTCCATGTGTGATCCTTAAAATCTTTACTGAGGTGATGGCTCTGGTGACCCAGTCATTTAGAATTGAACCTGGGCTTGTCTGCATTACCTCATTCCAGATTATTTATCTTCTTCTTGTGAAGCTAAGATGGAATATTGGCAGAATCAAGCAGGATGCTAAGAGTCAACTTTATAGAGTGACATTTTCTCCCCTTAGGTGTGATTGATCGCTGGGAGCTAATCCAGGCCCAGGCATTAAGTAAAGAATTGAGGATGAAGCAGAATCTTCAGCAGTGGCAGCAATTCAGCTCTGACCTAAACAATGTCTGTGTTTGGCTGGAAGAAACTGAAGAGGAGTTGGAACGATTACGTTGCCTTGATCTCAGCACAGACATACAAGCCATTGAGCTCAGGATTAAAAAATTGAAAGTTAGTTCTAATTTCACATTTGTTTTTTGTTCTACTTTCTTCACATCTGCCATCTGTTGTATGCAGGGATGTGTTTCAACAACTTAAAAATCTGCTTTTTAGGGACATTTTTCTCTTTCGCATCTTACAGTTTTGGAGATCAAATGATGACACTGGTTTAAATTGTTTCTTTAAAGGGCTAGATATACACTCATCCTTAACAATTATGAAACTGCATTCATGGTCAGTTTATGAATTGATTCACTGGAACAAAAAAACTCTAGTTGAAAGATGATTAGATGTACTGTACTTATGGAACAGCCACTGCAAAATAGTAATTGGAGACCTAAAGCTGTTACATAATCAAAATTCAAGAAAGACCTAGGGGAACTCATTAAGTGTGTTGCTTATGCTCCAGTATAAAATAGAACCAACAGCACACTTGCTTTTGATTAAGGCCTGGCACCCTAATGTTTTGGTTCTATTCTACAGGCAGATAGTGTTCATCTCTCAGTATGTGGGTGGGATACTGTCCTTGGAGAGATCCCATCTGTTAATTTATTTTCTGTGTTTATGGGTTGCCTCCAGAAAAAGTTGTCAGGACAACTTAAAGTGATGAATTGGGAAAAATTTAAAAGTGTTGCTAATACAAGTAATGAGGTACAGTCAGTTCCTGAAGGGACAGGTACTTTTTACAACATTTGTTTCTAACACTTTGTTATCTGTATTAACTGTCTGATGTTGGAAGGGACAGTATATTCTTATACTTTGAAATCAGATGATGACACTGGTTTTTATTGTTTCTTTTTGTTGCTCAGTCGCACAGTCGATTCCGGCCCTTTGCGACTCCATGGACCATTGCCCACCAGGCACCTCTGTCTCCACCATCCTCCTCAACTCGCCCAGCTCTGTGCCCATTGCATCTACAATACCATCTAGACATCTCATTTTTGGCCACCCCCTTCTTCTTTTGTCCTCCACCTTTCACAACATCAAGGCTTTCTCAAGTGAATCCTCTCTTCTCATTTGATGTCCAAAGTACTTTAGCTTCATCTTTACTATTTGACCTTCTAATAAGCAGTCAGGGTTGATTTCTTCTAGGATCGACCCATTTGTCCTCCTCGCTGTCCAGGGTACTCTCAAAACTCTCCTCCAACACCACATTTCAAAGGCATCTATTCTTTAGAGAGAGAGAATTTACAGCCTAAAATTATATAGCATATACATACTTTAAGGCTGTAAGTTCTTAAAGATGCTATTAGTTTGCTCTATTGTAAATTTATTATTTATTTATTTTTCAACTCCGAAGAATCTGGGCGGCTCACAGAAAATTTGTTTCTAACACTGTTAGAAATCCATGGCATTATATATCAGGCCATGTTTTAAATGTTTTAAAACAAAAAACCACATAGTAATTTTCCTCTGGGGAATAGAAGGAACTTCCCAAATCACTGGGAAACATTGCGAGTATCCTTGGATATCCCTGTGCAGCAGTGTAGAGCGGCCAATCCTTCCAATCCAAAGGTGTTGCACTCTTATTTGGCAGCACTCTGACTCAAAGAAAGAAAAGAAAGTGACTCAAAGAAAGAAAAGAAAGAAAGCATCTGTCCTTAAGTGATGAAGTTGTAAGAGAGATGGTGGGATGTGTTTCCTTTTGAAATCTCTTGCATGTTCCCTTTACGAAAGCTTTGTATCATCCCCACCTTCTCATCTTTTCAGGATCTGCAGAAGGCTGTTGATAACCGTAAAGCCATCATTTTGTCCATCAACCTCTGCAGTTCAGAGTTCATGCAGTCAGACAGTGAGGAAAACAAGAAACTGCAGGAACGACTGTCACAAATGAACATGCGCTGGGACCATGTTTGTGCTCTGCTGGAAGAATGGCGCTGCTCACTACAGAATGCTCTGATGCAGTGTCAGGTCTGGTTTTGGTGCAAAGAAAAATGTTCCTTCTGGGCTCTTGAACAAATTAGACAGTAGCTTCAAACGTGTGCATTAAAAGCAAAGTTGTTATTTTTACTTCCAGAGGCCTTTTATGACATTTCATTGCATGAAGTTAAATCTGATGCACATTTCCTAAACTGTTACGCGAGACCTATATGGCATTTATGCTGTTTACCATAACAAAAAAGTAACAGGTTGACAAAACTTGTCTTAAGGCTTGTGTAGCACTTAGTATCATTAGCAAAATTCTATGGAATTTGTAAAGAACTTAAGTGGATGTAGATGGCTATTTCTGGTTGAGATGGCTTGTCATCCTGAACATGCCATCATCAAACCTTGGAAAAGTTTATTTTTGTACTGTAACACACAGAATTATCCAGTTGAGCTATCTGGGGAGTTGTAGCCCAAAATAAGTATCCCACCCCAATTCCCCCTTCAGACTGTACTGCTCTTCAAGGCAGCACTTATATATCATATTCCTCTGTTTCCCAAATCCTGGTGTCTAGGGTAAGGAGCAAGCTACCCATGCATCATTTTCAAGATATTTCAAAGGAGTTGAAAAGAAGGGACATGCACACAGCTCATTATTTAATGTCAAACCATGGTTTGGAATATTGGAAAAGATAATGTCTGTGTGAAGCCCAAAGCCGCACTTGGTGTTAATATCTTACCTGTCATTTCTAGGACTTCCATGAGATGAGCCATGGTTTGTTGTTGTGGCTGGAGAATATTGACAGGAGGAAAAATGAAATTGTGCCAATCAGTCCTAATCTGGATTCTGATACACTGCAGGATCATCATAGACTGCTAATGGTAGAGTACCTTTGCCTTAATCAACAGAAGAACATATTTCTAGGAGACCCATAATGGAAGATAAAGGAGAGGAGAAAAGCTAGTGATTGGGATTTGTATTGTACACTTAATTCTGTTGTGCTAGTTCTTGTATTACCCATCAAAAGAGATACACATTTCTGGTAATGCTTGAAATGAGTCCTAAGGCCATTTTGATTATCTACAGAAAGCTCTTTGTCTGTTTTTTCTACTTGATGTTTGGATCCCTTTAAGAGATTAAGCATTTAGAGAGGAGCAAGCTATCTAACATGTTGTTGTCTAGTTTGTTTTTAGATCAAAAACCTCAAGCATTTGTTTACATTTGTGTGTCTTTCTCCCCCACTTAACAATTGCCAGTGTATCAGATTAGCAAGAGCAATACTTTCTCACAACCTGAAATTGCACATGAGCTTCTTACATGTTGTTTAAAGTCTGACTGCCTTACTAACAGCAAATACGACGTGAACTGCTAGAATCTCAACTGAAAGTGGCGTCTCTTCAAGACATGTCCTGCCAACTGCTTGTCAATGCTGAAGGTAAAGATTGTCTAGAAGCCAAAGAAAAGGTCCATGTCATTGGAAACAGACTCAAAATGCTCCTGAAAGAGGTCACACATCATATAAAGGAGCTAGAGAAAATCCTAGATATTTCGAACAGTCAGCTGGTAAGTCATCTGTCTTGCTCACATCATGGTAATTTTTTGAGTGCTCAGTTTTTTGTGGCTTTCCATTACAAGGGAACCTTTTACTAGAATATACTTAACATTTCATCTTTGCAGTTTCGAAAGTCATATTTGTTTCTTTGCTACAGTGGAGACATAACTACAGTAGAACCCTGCATAACAAAAAAAAACTCCGTTCCACGGAGCTCTTTGCTATTTGGGGGGATTTTTTTTGTTATGCAGTTCCCTATGGAAGATACCCCACATAACGGGAAAAAATGTTCATTAACTGGGGTTCCCATTGAGCGGTTATACCCCGGTTACCAAAAAACCCGCATAACGAACAATTTTTTTACATTATGCGGGGTATCGCCCTTGCATAACAAATGTTTCATCACGCGAATTGTTTGCTATGCGATGCATTCGTTATGCAAGGTATTTCTTTATTACCATGTTTCCCCAAATATAGGACCTCCTCCCATAATAGGACGCCCCCCCTTTTTTCCCCTGCCTTTGAAATATAAGGCCCCACCCAAAAATAAGACCTCCTTACCTCCTGGCTGTAAGGCGGCCGGCGTGGCCCATAAGAAAGCCTGCCGTGTTGGAGTCTCGATTGCCTCCCCACTCACAACCAAGGGAAGTTTCCCCTGGTGAGAGCGGGATTGAGACTCCGACGCGGCAGGCCTTCTTATGGGCCGTGCCGGCCACCTCACAGCTGAGGCCAGTCTCGATCGCGCTTCCCCACTCACAACCAAGGGAAGCGGGGAGGCAATCGAGACTCCGATGCGGCAGGCTTTCTTATGGGCCACGCCAGCCGCCTTACAGCCGAGACCAGTCTCAATCACGCTTCCCTACTCACAACCAAGGGACGCTTCCCTTGGTTGCGAGTGGGGAAGCACGATCGAGACTGGCCTCAGCTGTGAGGCTGCCGGCATGGCCCATAAGAAGGCCTACCGCGTCGGAGTCTCGATCCCGCTCTCACCAGGGGAAACTTCCCTTGGTTGTGAGCGGGGAGGCAATCGAGACTCCAACGCGGCAGGCTTTCTTATGGGCCACGCCGGCTGCCTCGCAGCTGAGGCCAGTCTCGATCGCGCTTCCCTACTCACAACCAAGGGAAGCGTCCCTTGGTTGTGAGTGGGGAAGCGCGATCAAGACTGGTATTCTTCTTTGTGGAAAAATAAGACATCCCCTGAAAATAAGACCTTGTGCTAATTTCGGAGTTTTAAAAAATATAAGACAGTGTCTTACATTTGGGGAAACACGGTAGTTTCTTTGGTAAAATATACATTTGCAATAAAGTTGAAGGCTTTCAACCCTGTATCTGATAGATAAAGAAAAACATTATACACCTGTCTCTGTTTGAAAATGTGGCTTGAATACTTCCCATTATGTTTTCTTATCCATTCTATTTCTTTTTACTTTTAAAAAAATGTATGGCATACAAAGAATGTGATGGATTTGCAGCCTGTCATGTTCTATGTAAAAACGGCACCTACAATTCAAAAGGTTCCCCCCACCACTTCTGAGTAAACACCTTCTAGCTTTAAAAGAGAGCCTTGCAATCTGTTTGCAACAGGATGAGATAATTTAATTTAATTTAATAGTCATATTTATATAGATTTTAAGATGTCATTTTCTCTGCTTAAACCAGGGGTGCCTTGACTATGGCCTACGGGCCAGATCTGGCCCCTGACACCAATTCATCTGGCCCCTCATTGCTCCCAGAAGCAGAAGTAAAACACACCCATAAAACATGCATTTTACTGCCACTTCCATGAGCAACAAGGCCAGCACGGGCCAGATGAATTGGTGCTGGGGGATGGAACTGGCCCATGGGCCATAGTTTGGGCACCCCTGCTTTAAAAGGAAAAAACAATAAAGAGCAGCTGTGTTCATGGTCTTGACTTAGCCACGATTAACTCTAACATGTCCAAGCCAAGGTAGGATACTTAGGTCTGCATTTTTGCATGCTGTATAACTTTGTGGTGACTTTGTTCTGAACTACGTGCAGTTGGAGAGCATTTTTGTCCTTTCTTTCCCTTTGGTCTAGAATGCAGGTTCAGGTTTTACTAGCTTTTTAACCCTTTGCTTATTCTCAACCTTAGGATTTGTCCTCTTGGTCTTCAGCTGATGAGTTGGATACTTCAGGATCTCTCAGTCCTATATCTGGAAGGAGTACTCCAAGCAGACAGAGAATGGTAATGTCATACCAGACACCTTCCACCAACTTTAGAATGGAAGTGCCAGATAGCTGTAGGCAGGTGAAAGATTGCACCATCTCTTCCTTATATGCAAGGAAAAGGACACAACTTAGATGATTTTTCCTATCAACAAAATGCTGCTCTCTTAAAATTTCCACATTTCCTCTCCTGGATTAATTCACAATTTTGAAGTGGTATATAGAAATAAAGCCAGGACTCAAAGTGTGGTTAGTATATCATGTGTTGTCTCGCTTATATTGTGTTCTAAGGATGGAAAGTCTAATCTTGCCCTGCAACTGTTCAATCCAGTTGCTCTGATCTCAATCTGATGTAACTGTTTCATTAAGAACCCCAATTGACAAACCGTCAGAACTTAAAATATGAATTTAGCATATACATTTAATCTGCATTATAGTGGGACTTGATGATGCCAACTCTTTAAATAACTCCTGAACTTTGCTGGATGGGAAGCCTGGCAGAGTGTAGTTTAAAATAGGCCAGTCTGCCTGAGGGGAATTCCCCAGGGACAAGAGTCTGCCACCTGAAACTGCACTCTCACAAATGGCCCCATGTAACATAGTGCCTCAAAGGAATCAGACCTGCACGATATAACAAGCATCAGAGGACTAGAAGCAATATGTGGAGACTGGTCCAAAACAGCTCAAGGTGTTACTAATATATCAGCAGTGAAAGGAAAAGGAGAGGGAAATCTCATGAATATGAGAAAGTAATTTTTATACATGTTTTTAAAATTCAACATATGGAAAATGGTATGGTTCTTCTTGGAAGGAAAAACATCAAGTGTTTTCTCCTTTGGCTTCTTGATAAAGAAATCAAATAAACCTGAACTTTGCCATTTCAGCTGTTGTCTTTTTGTTGTCCACGAAAACAGCTTGTTTCTTATGTTTAATGCTATTGTCTTAGTAAACAGGGGGAAACTAACTGTTTTCACTCCCAAAACAGCACCTTCTCGATGAGTGTATAACTCTCTGATTTACTGAAACAAGTGATTTTTCATCCCTGAGATGAAGGCAGTGCCACTCCACTCCTGGATGTGTCACAGTTTGATCAGCAGAGGGACATTCGTTTTTCTGCCACTTCCACCCATGGAATGCAGTACAAGCCAGGCTGTAGTCCTGCTAGCTATGCTATGCCTCACTTTGAGTCCTGTTAGGGTACTTGATTTTTCATTCCTTTCATTTGCTTAATTTAAGTATTATTCAGCTTTTCTTAGCTTTTACAAAACTGTTGATTTTCATTTGCTCTTTGCCTTTTTGAATATATGACCTCTTTAAATTGATTTCACTACATTCACTAGTTTCCTTTAGATCCTAGTTTGAGAATGTAAAGGAATACTGGCTTTTCAAGGGGAAAAGGTTATAAATTAATAATGAAAGCTTTGTTTCTTGGTTTCTTGGTTATAAATTAATAATGAAAGCTTTGTTTCTTGGTTTGTTACTTTAATTTTGAGCATTTAACATTTCTAAAACATTACTAATATATGTCATGATTAGCTGATGAACATGAAAAGAGAACAGTATTATTTGTAGCAAGGAAACATTCATTAAACCATGGCTGGAATATAATAGGCTCCATTTTAATGATTTGCATCTGTATTTGTCATCTCTAACACAACACTGTTTGTCGATGTACATTATTTTATAATGTACATTCTTCATGTGATCATCACCATTCATGAGTTCTCAAACTTGAACTTTATAATTAGCTCAAAATAAATAACTCATTTTTTTGCTGATAGTTCTCCATGTATATTTTTGGAGTGAAACTCTTCTAACTTCTCTTTCAAAATACAAATATAATCTGCAGTAGGCAAAACTGAAGAAAAAATAACAAATATATAGAACTTTATTACTGTTACTATTCTAAACCAATAAATCTGTGACAATAATAACATATATTGTCAAGAAATTGAGACTAAAGAAAAGACAAAGGTCAACTGAGATAATTTTCACATGGGATTTTTTTTAGTTGACCATTTTAGTAATCGAAACGGTTATCATAGAGATTGCCTGCCTCGTATCTGTTACTTTCACACTGCCTAGAATTTCTGGGCTAAATCCAGATGTTAGTTCTAGCAAGATTACTTCCATTAAATCAATGATGCTTTTGCATGTGTTTACTTAACAGTGGGTCAATCCAGTTGGGATGACCAATTAATTTAACCCTATAATAATAATAATAATAATAATAATAATAATAATAATAATAATAATAATAATAATAATAATAATAATAATAATAATAATAGTTCCATGTGATGTGGTTATCCATGCTATATATTGCACCTGAAATATATTCATGTAAATATAGTACAAACTTCAGGTGTATGTATAAATTTTTATTAATGATAATACACAAAATATGTTAATTATACAGTCGCAGCCTCTTAAAATACCAGTACAAAACAAGAAAGGATTTTTTTTAAAAAACAGCCACCAGAATACAATTTTTAAAGCATCAGCAAACAAAATTGTATCTTATGTATAAGAATGGATTTGTAACAACAGACGAAGACATCATTTCCACAAGATTTTTTGAAATGCACTCCATTTCCATGTATTGCTTTATTGACTGCAGTGTCATTTTTTAAGTTCATGCTTTATATTTGATTCCATATTCAGCTAACAGCAGAGCAGAAAAGCCAGTTTCCTTGATTCATGGGAATTAGCTACTTCATTTGATTTTGTGTTTTCTTTGCTGCACATTTTAATTTGTTTTCATCAGTAGCTTGTCTTTATTTGCCTGGACTGAACCTTTTTCTTTCTTTACCCCCTGTCCATTGTAAACAGCCACGAGGCAAATATAGTGTCTCACAGCCTGGACCCTCTGTCAGCAGTCCACATAGCAGGTACCTTGTTCTCCTGGTTTCTGCACTCTGTTCTAGAACTCCAAGAGGATGATGAAAAATGCCTAAAATGTGTTCTTGCCCACATTTGATCTGCCAAAGGAACAGATATTGAAAAACGTAAACACAGGCTTTATTCTGTAAATATCAAATTATCCAAGACAAAATATGTTTAGAAATCAAAGAGCTCTGTAATTTTTTTATTTAGCTTTTGCTTCTAAGTAATATTAGCTATATTTAAATTATACAGTTGTGTATGGTTGTATGGATGCTTGCACTACATTCCTAGTGCTGCTATTAAGACTTTCTGGGCAGACCCAACCTTAGGTCCAAGGCAAAAAACTTTCATCATCCTCTTTGCTTCTAGATGTTAAATTATGGCAGGTATTACACCAATACAGTATAGAAGAATTCACAAAACCCACAAATCTGGATTAAAAACTACAAAATGCCTTCTTCTTTATTACATTTTAACTTTACAAATGTTTTGCTCAGCTTGTGGGTTTTCAAATCTCATAATTCCAACCATGACCAGCCCAAGACCTGGAATATGCTACAAATGAAGATGTGGCAGCAACACACCCTTATTTCCAGTCTGAGACAGCTTCCTTGTGGGTCCAACATACTAACCATGACCTTAGTTTTAGCCTAGTGCTTGCATAACCAGGGCATTCCAAGAACATCATGCCTCCATCTCTGTGCAATCACTAAAGAGCAGAATTGACAGCTGTAACTTTCAGCTTTCGACCTGTGTTCAGCAACCTGTCTTCCCTGCAGCTAACAGTGCTTTTGCGTTCTGTTGTTGTGATGTGTCTGTACATATGTACATGTCCTGTCACCTTTATACCAATCAACAATTTGCTCTATCTCCCTGAATCATTCCTTCTTTATCTGGCTCAAAGGGATGCAGAACCTAACCTCACATTTATTCTCTAGGTCCTCTTCCAATATTAACATATGCTGGGCTTTATTTTTAATACAATTATATAAAAGATGCAAGAGACATACTGAAAATGTGCTCACAGACAACTGTTGAATTAATGGTTGTCACCTTTATTGGTGAAGATTTGTTGGAGACAGTGAAATCTGCTGAAATAAAAAAAGCAAAGGTTTAATTAAAATCAGTTGAGTTAATGTGGGCACACCTGAAATGCCCAAGGTCTGTTCTGAACTCAAGTTAATTTTAGTAGAGCTGGCACACTTGGCATCTGCTGGATTGCAGTTTTAGTTTATTTTGAGTTCAAAGAGCATGGGAATCTTGGCAGGTTTATACAATTCGATTTTTTTTTAAATCAAGCAAGCAAGCATAGAGCACATCAATTGTATCACAAATCAAGTGCACTCAGCACTTGACCAAATGAGACATCCTCATACCTGTCAAGTTTCGGGAAATTTCTGTCAAATAAGGGAAATTTCCCGACCAAAACGGGAAACTAAACAGCTATGCTTACCTTGTGCTGGCCTCCAGTCTAACTCCAGTCTAATTGCAGTCTAACTAATACAGGATGATGGTGGGAAAGAGTGTAAAATGCGGGGGTTCGACAGAAATTTCCCGAAACTTGACAGGTTTGGACATCCTCATGTCAACGAAATTCCATTATGGAATGAATGGAAGGTGGGAAATGCTGGTGAACTAGCCAATTGTTGCCATGTCTCATTTGTTGTACCTTTGAATTTTATGCCAGTTCCCAGCTTGTGCCTTTGAAATTATTCTAATGAGCAATAAATAACTGGAATAGGGGGGAAATATGCACTATTCCCACCTCAAAGTATCCCTTAAATTGACTGTGTCAAAATCAGTTGTCTGAAAGCTGGAAAGGTATAAGAAGGTCGTAATCTAGAAAACATCTGGGCAATAATTGCATTTTAGAGCACAACATGTATAACCTAATGCAATTTAATACCAATTTAAGTTATCAAAAAGTAAAGCCTTTGTTTGCATTACTGATGAAAGAAGTATTGATAATTTTTGTTGAAAACATAAAAAATTGTATTTCTTCAGCGCCAGGTATATATACACCTGCAATTTTTATTTTTTTGTTATTCAAGGTTTTTTAAAAAACCCTCACCATTTCTTCATGAATTTCAAACCTTCATTCTCTTTCCTCCCAGAAAAATAATGAAAAACAAAATCTGGAAATAGGGAAAGGGCTCTCAGTAGCCAAAGGCAATAAATTAACATGTTACTGTCTGACAAATGAATAAGATTTTGGAGGCTGGAGAAACATGTACCTCTTAGATCAAGAGTTCTCAGCCTTTTATGCTGGGGGCCGGGTCACACTGTCTCAGACAGTTTTGGGGGTAGACGGCCATTGTGCCCTTCCTCCACCACACTTCCTGGTGTGGTGGAGGTGGTGGTGGTGTCACATGAAATGGTGTGATGGGCCGCAAGTTGAGAATCCCTGTCTTAGAGGGTGGGGCACATAGTACCAGTGGAGCTTGCTGTGTCCACTGTCTCTCCATTTTCTTCCTCCTCCACAAATGCCTATCCCTCAGCTTTTCAAAGATCAGCCAGTGATCTTGCAAGTGCCTTAGCAACTTTAGGTCCAACCCACATTCTGGATATAGTTTCCCTGCGGCACCTCTCAAATCTGCTTTATCCAGCAATGTTTATTAACATGTCTCTTAGAAGTACAATACAATCATCAATTTGTCATTCAGACAAGCATGGAGTACAAATGAGTTTCTACTGAATAGGAAAGTTAATCAAGCATGCAAACCAGACAGGTTGTAGTTGAGGTATACTGCAGTTTTAACTGATAAAGGAGTATAAGCTGCCACTGTGTTCTTTAATACTCTGACATGCCTCTGATCTAAGCACCTTGTGTTTGATCTTGCACTGGATCAGCAATCCTTGGTAGCTGGACACACTAGGAGACCATTATATTTGACCAATCGACTGTTATTGCTGAATCTTAAACAGGCAATGGTTTTCTGCAAACATATCATTATGAAAGTTGCATCCTGTCCATTCTTAAGGTGCTGCATCTTTGTTGTCTCAGATCAGAGTCCAGGGCCTGTTAAGTCAGATGCCAACATTATATTCTGATTTACCAACTCAGCTTTTCCCCATCAGCCTATTGTTGGTGGCAGACAGAAATAAATATATGTGACTCAGTTGCTTGCATGCCAAGCTAAACAGCAAGTGATGTTATATGTGCAAAAATCAAAACAAGTCTAAAGGTTTGTTTGCATAAACTGGTGGATTCATCCCCTATGTCACAAGCAATTAGCATAGGGGAAAAAACCATAGTAATGAAATATCTCAATATCTGAAGCTATATAGGGGATTTCTATTGATAGAAGTAAGAGCTGGAGTTGTATGCATGCAGTAAAGTTCTTCCCTTCACAGCCAATGGCTGGAAAATACTCCATGTGCAAAGCTCTATTTCTGGACTACAGCCAGGGGCTAGAGTCTATATAGATATTTTTCTATGATAAAAATGTTAGAGATTAAAGTGATAGTGTCCTTTGCTCAGATGTGTTTACACTCTGGCTGCCTGAAAGAGGTTTATTTAAGTCTTGGCGCCAGGGATCCAGTCTACAATCTCAGGGCAACATTAATTGAGTACCATATTCTTTTATCTCCCTTTTCATTTCTAATGATAACCCAGAACTGAAGGATCATCTTGGATCCATAGCATGGAGCAACATTGTGGATACAAGCTTGTGAACAAGAATAATTTCCTGTGTTCAGTTGCTAATTCAATTTCTCTAATTCAATGGCTCTATCTATGACTCTCAACTCTTTTGCTCTGACATGCACAAATAGTCTATTAATATCATTCAAGTTATTCAGATGTCAATGTTACTTTAGGGATGGAGAAGCTTTTCACACATCCATTGAAAAGTGGGAGAGTCAAGCCTAGTACAATACATCTTCATACAGCACATACTTAAGATGTGGAATTCACTCACAAAAGATATAAAGAAGGAATGCCATCTAGGATGACTTTTTTTTAAAAAAAAACTGTACAAATTAATGGAGGATGAAGCTATCATTGGCTTATTACAGGCAATATCAAAGGCAATGTATCAGTTGTATACTAGGTGGTGGCTGCATGAACAAGAGAAGATAGTTGCACTCATATCCTCCTTCTGGGTTTCGAGCTATTTGGCAAATCCAGTACCGGGCTGGATTAGCTTTTAGTCTCTTATTCTGTTTTACTGATAAAAAGAATGTAAGCCAAATCAAGGTTTACTTTTCTTGTCATAGTGTTCAATGCAACATTTTGCAGGAAGAAATTGGACTAGAGTTTAGTATTGCCTTACATCCATGATGGTGAACCTTGGCAGTCCAGATGTTCTTGCCCGTGCTTCAATTCCAAGAAGCTCAAGCCCCCTGTGAATCAACATGAATGGGTTTACTGCAATTCATCCAGCCCGCGCTGCACTCATTGCTCCCGGAATCGGAAGTAAAACGCGCCCATACAGGCACGTTTTACTTCCGCGAGCAATGAGGGCAGTGTGGCCTGGATGAGTTGCAGTAAACCCATTCATGTTGATTCACAGGGGCTTGAGCTTCTTGGAATTGAAGTCCAAGAACATCTGTAGTGCCAAGGTTCGCCATCACAGCCTTACATTATATAATTCTATTACAAAGAGGATTGGACCTAGAGTCTTTATTATAGTGGTAGAACCATTCCTCAATAGATACCTACTCAGAATTATTTTAGAAAAAACGGTGGTTTTTTTCTCGTTTAGATGGCTGGGTAGCTTAGTGATTTAGGTGTCTGGCTACAGTGCCATAGGATGAGAGTGGTTCCCCACTGTGCTTCTCAGGAGGAGAACCAGTCTGTGTAGCCGAGGTCAAGCTGCACAGTCCCAAGATGTCCCCAGAAGAAAGGAATGGCAATCACTTCTGTGTATTATTTTACCTAGAAAACCCTGGAAAGTGTTGCCATAAGCCAGAAAGGGCCTGACAGCACACAATTATTTATTATTGGTGATTTATTCTTTCTCTTTGCAGACATCAGCACCACCTTCCTTACTGTTCCCCTGAATTCCAGGGCTAATGGAGGGCTACAGGGGAAACAGGGAACAGGAAGAAAAGCATGAAATCAGTGAAGACTGTTTCTTACCTTCTCGTGCACACACACAAATACAGCAAGCAGAAAAGCTTTTACGCATCTGGATGCGCCCACAGATGGATCCATCCCATAATCACATAAAATATTAAACATAAAGTTAATTTTGGTGTGATGTCTGCCCCAGCATGCCCATGATTATCTTAGTTGATCTAGTAAGACCCACACCTTGGATTTCAGGAACTAGATAATATACAGATCATTAAAACACCTATTAGTCTGTTAAGGCTTCTGGTTTCATAAAAAGTATAGTAAAGGAAAAGCTCACCCTGCTCAAAAGCCAGTAGTATCCAACTCTAGGGTTCAGTGTTTATCTCCATTTATAACCAAAGAACCAGCGCTGTCTGCATCTACAGATATTTCTGTGGTCATATGGCAGGCATGACTAGACACTGAAGTGCACAGAATGCTGTTTACCTTCTCCCTGAAGTCATACATATTTATTTACTAGCAATTTCTTGCTTTCAAACTGCTAGGTTGGCTGGAGCTCACTCCATCATGCAGCACTCGGGCCTCAACTGCTGACTTGCCAACCTCCCAGTTGTACCTATACATACAAAGCAGAGCTTCCTTCTTAGCATTAAAACTCCCTGCATGTGCAATTTCAGTCCATTGCACTCTCTTATTAATTGTATTTTTTCAGTTGTGCAATTGGTCCCCAAAAGAGAAGGATGTCAAATATATGTAGTTATAATAGACATGAATGAAATAGCGCCCACCATCACTGTCCCCTTCCTTTATGGAAAGTTTCCACCAGTACAGAATTGCAACATCTATGGGTTCCAAAAGTAGAGTCCTTTGTTGTTGTTGTTTCAAGGATGTGACCTAAGGCTATGCATGCTAAACAGGGTGTATGAAAATCTTATGTTCTACTGTCGCAGTCAAGAGGAGCTAGTAGGAACATTCTTCCAGACACCCACATGTGCAGACTGCCCAAGGTTAAGCAATAAGCAAGAGCAGGGGTGCCCAAACTATGGCCCGGGGGCCAGATGTGGGCCCTGATGGCAATTCAATGTACGGGCGTGTTTTACTTCCACTTCCAGGAGCGACGAGGGCTTCACGGACCAGATGAATTGCAATCGTGTGCTGCATCTGGCCCCCGGGCTATAGTGACTGGCCCCCGAACCACGTGACCGGCCCGTGATCCAAAAACTTTGGGCACCCCTGAGCAAGAGTTATGTGATGAAATGGCCACATAAATGAAAGAGGCTTGGTAGGTTCTGAGACAGCAGTGAGGCCGTGCCATCTGTTCCCTTTGTCTTATTACCTAAGTCTATTAACTCCCCAAGTTGGCATTGTTGGATTTTGGAAGGCTTGGTCTAATTAAACTTTAATATAGAATGCTCTGATGCTGTTAAATGTGCCATATCCTTTCAATCCATTCACAGTGTGAGGAGGCCCTACATAACTACCAGAAGCAGCAGCTTCCCATTCTAGCTTCATAGATATTCTTGTAAATAATCTGTAACCTTTTGTTTTTGATCTTGGACCTCTTGTCAGCCCAGCCATCTCACACAGTTAATCATTTATTGCCTTTGAACATTCAAGTCACCTAAAAGTACCAGACCAAAGTTCCTGGTTTTCTTGAGAGCTTTTTAAAAGGGGTGGGAAGATAAATGCCCATAAATTGTATAGTAACAACTAGATTATCTCCAAGGTTCTTTTGAGGCTAACAATTGGAGATGAAGTCACTTTTATGTATCATAGAGCACAAGGATGGATATTATTTCCTGATTTAGAAACCTGAAATCCTTGTTAGGACAAGAAAAAGTTCTTTTCTTAGAATTTGCCAAATCTGTTTGTCAGGATCATAAATTATATTACAAAAGCTGGAATTCATCTGAAGTTACACAGTGACTTTTAATTGCTGATTCAGTTCAAAAGGAGGCTTAACTGATTGTATTAAGCAAGAACAAAAAAACCCTTAATATTGTTATTTTCATAAGATGACTAAAAAGGAACAGTACATCTCTAAGCAAATATTCTTGGTGTTTATATCTTTATCCCCATCAGCTTCCCAGAATTTAAAATGATTTTCTTAAATACAGGTTCTATTATTTGCTTAGGGTTGTATCCATATTTTAAAATTATTTGGAACATGATTGAAGAACTTCCTGGGAAGTAATGGTCAGAACCCTATGACAGTTTGCGTAAAAATTTGTACAACTTGCTGCAGGTAATTAATGAAGTTCATTTTTCTCACATGCCTAGTTGTAGGTTAAATTGGGTAACCATGATACTCCCTTGTACCTGGTAAATTCGGCACAATTAGCTGCAGCAAGTTAAGTGAATCTTATGCAAATAACAATATTATTATTGGCAGGGAATATGCATAATATATCTATCCCCAGTATTTCCAAGGAGACTTCTAATAATATTCAGTAAATATACGCTATTTAATCTGTGATTCTTGAATTATGGGTATGTTTAATCTGGTGCTCCAGGAAGCATATAGACCCTAGTGTTCTTTTGTGGTAATGATTCCATTTATTCTCTTCAGGTGCGAAAGAAGTGGCTTCGATTCCTCCCATTCTGAGGGTCGGTCAATGCAGCAGTGGCGGCGGCAGGGCTTCTTCCTCAGAGTCCTCCGAGCTGCGATCCCTCTTCAGCTCCTTTTGCTGTTCTTGATTGGTCTTGCTTGCCTGGTGCCCATGACAGAGGAGGACTATAGTTGCACTCTCTCCAATAACTTTGCCCGCTCCTTTCACCCTATGTTAAGATATACTAATGGCCCGCCGCCTTTATGAAACAACAGGGGGGGGGCGGGAAAGTCAGGGATGTAGTACTTATTTCAAAGGCACATCCCTCCAGTGCTGTCGCTTGCCTGTGATCTCTGTGCCCAGGTAAATGAGACATTGTTAAAAATCTGCAAAGTGAATCATGCATTGTGTGAGTAACATCTTTGGAAACTCACAACTCTGGCACTAGAAAGGCTATCAAATAAAAATGCCCCCCATTTACCACCGCCACCAATGTTCTGGACTTTGTTGGTCACTTTTATAATCTGGATCAGTGCCCAATACTATGCGGAGCCAAGGACTTCAGTCTGAAGAAAGACCTTTTCCTGGTGCTGATCATGTCACCCTGTTACTCAGTAATTTCTTAATCACACACTGGCTTTTTTACAGCACAGAAAAACCTGAAAGCCAAGCTGTACTACAGAAATTGTAAAGATGATTGTAACAAAAAATTTAAAGAGCTTGTAAGACATTGTATTATTTCCCCATATTTTTGTGGGGTTTGGGGTGGGGCATGATGTTATAGCCTTGGCTTTGGATGCACATGCTGTAAATCTGAATGGCACTTTTTATAGTTTAAAAAATGGATGTAACAAATTAAATCCTGGAAGGCTTTATGAACAAGCCATGAATGTTAAGTATTAAAAGAAAAAACATATTTATGTATGTACAGTTTGCTAAAACTAGTTTTGTTATATTGGTTTCTTGTTAAGAGAAAATCATGACATCCTTTGTTAATGTGCTTTTAAGAAATTATTTTAGAGCAATATATAAGCAAAATATCAAGGCCAAATCTCTTTTTCTCTAGTTCTCTTTCTCTCAAATGCCAGAGCACGCACATATGTGTTTTTATACCCACACGTGCAGTCTACAATTTGATAAAAGCTAAATATAGAAGTTAAAGTAATGAAGGTATAGAATTATGTGGGATGAGCTGTGTTATGCGGAAGAACTTCTGGATTTTGAAGAAATGCCCTAGGCCAGTGATGGAGAACCTTGGCCCTCCGGGTGTCAGTGCCACAATCGGGGGGACAAGGGGGACTGCCGTCCGGGGCCAGGTGCTGGCAGGGACCCAGGTGGTGGCGTGTTAATTTTTTTCTTTATTTTAACTTTTTTCTTTTTTAATCTTTGTTTTTTAACCGGTGGCAGGCAGCGCCACTGCGCATGCCCCGCCAGAGGGCTCTGCCTTGACCCGCAAGCAGGGGAATCTTTCTTTCCCTCCCTGTGTGTGTGTGTGCATGCATGTCTGTGCGTGTGCAGACACACACACATACACAGAGAGAGAGAGAGAAGGAGAGAAAGATTCCCCTGCTTCCCTCCCGCCCTGCCTGCCCGTGCTTGTCCACCTCACACACGGTGACGGGCATGATGGACGGAGTGCAAGGAGAGGGAGGCGAGACCACCGAGCACCCCAGCCCAAGCATCGGGGGTGCAGTTGCCCCCCATCCTCCTCCTCTGCAGCAGCCTCCGCCACTGGCACGGGGTCTCTGCTGGACCGGCACGCCATGTGGGCTGAAGGCTGAAGCCTTGAACCCGGATATCTGGGTCAAGGCAGAGCCCTCTGGTGGGGCATGCGCAGTGGCGCTGCCTGCTACCGGCTAAAAAAAGCTAAAGAAAAAAAGTAAAGAAAAATTAACATGCCGCCGCCCGGGCCCCGTACATTCTGTGTGCTCCGGTGACTAGTCATGCCTGCCACTACCCACCTGCATATGCTGTCAGAGTCCAGGGCATGGGCAGCGCCCGCACACCCCATGCCATCTCCAAGGGCCACCCACAAGCGGAAGCACCCCCACTGATCCACCCTCCCCCAGATAACGTCAACCCCCTGCCGGCCACACCTCCCGCCTACACCGCCACCCTGACAGGTAAAAAGAGGGCCCTGGGAACCCGACCAGGAAGCCAGGTAGCCCATACCCACAGATTTGGTGACACCCACAGATTTGGCCAAACCCACAGAGGGGCATGGCCAAAATGTGTGTGTGTGGGCCCAATAGGATTGCTCAGTACGGGGCCCAGAAATTTCTGATGGTGAACCTGCCAGATGTTCTTGAGCTTCAATTACCAGAAGCCTAAGTTAGCACTCCTGTTGATCAGGCACTCTATGAGGGGAAAGGTTATAATACACAAAAGAAACATTAACTATATCCAGTACCAATATTCACTGCACACTCCGAAATGGACAGATGACACTATCAAGAATCCTATCACCTATCGTCAGATCAGTTGATAAAAACCTAAACCCAGATCACATGCTATGCATGTGCATGTACATACACTCCCATATTATCTATGGCAAGATTGGAACCAAAACAATCCATGGTTACAGATTGAGATACAATTGTTTTTTATAAAGGTCTCTGAACCAGGGGGAAAGCTTCTAAACTCACTAAACTATTTCCCCTTTGCGGCCTTTATACACTGTTTTCAGTTGTTGGAAACCTGAATTTTTCACTACTGCTGCCAACTGGCAGTAAATCAGTAGTAGACAGAGATGAACACATCCAGTTTTCTTGAAAATTACTGTGATATGGACAAGACAAAAAACAGCTGTTATGCTTAACCATGGCAAAAGTCGTCATAATTGTGGCCATAAAGGAGAAGAAGGAAAATGTGCAACCACTAATGGTCATCACTAATGATATCAGTATCTGGGCGTGTAAACATTTTCCTTTATTTTAGAATGGGTTCCCAAACTTTTCAAGCCTGGAGCAGGGTCACACTTTCTCAGTCAGCTTCAAGGGCTGGGTGGCCATTTTGCCCTGCCTGCACAATGGGGGAGGCCATTTTGTCCCAACAGCTTCAAAAGGGTGGTCAAATTGTTTTTTGAATGCTCTTGGAGGGGTGGGGGAGCACATGAAATTGTGCCATGGGCCTTAGGTTGGGAACCCCCGCTTTAGAATCACAGCTAGAATATTTCTTTCCAAGAAAATGCAGATTGTTCTTCTCAAGTTATTTTAGTTCAATTTTCTAAAAATAAAAAAACTCACTTTAGTCAAAGCTAATATACACCTAATATTTTTGAAAATACTTTCAAGAAAGAGGAAGGAACGTATTGATATAGCAGAATGTTTTAGCCCAGAAATGACAAACCCAAAAGAAGTGGTGTTGGTCTAACAGGCAAAATATAGCACAAAGAATAAGGTCCTTTATGCAGATGCAGTACTGCTGGATGGAATGAGCTCCCGTCTTTGTCCCAGCTCCTGCCAACCTAGCAGTTCGAAAGCAAGAAATTGCAAGTAGATAAATAGGGACCACTTTGGTGGGAAGGTAACAGCGTTCCATGCGCTTCGGTGTAGTCATGCCTGCCACATCACAGAAATATCTGCAGCAGCAGACAGCGCTGGCTCTTTGGCTTTGAAACATGAGCACTGCACCCTAGAGTTGGATACGACTGGTTTTCGAGCAAGGGAAAACCTTTTCCTTTACCCTTGCAGATGGAAAGACTATCAGTATAATTAGTCTTACATTCTGTGCTCCAGCTGTTGATTTTGAGAGATGTGCTGATATGCAAAGTAAGAAACATAGTATAAACATTGTCAGAGGACTTGACCTAGAACTTGGAAATGAAGCAGGAGAGCAACACATTGGATTCTGTGAAGCCAACAATTTGCACCAACAGTTGTACACGTGGTAGACATAACCAGATAGCTAAGATAGAAATCAAATAGACTATATAACTGGAAGCAAATGATTGAGAAATTCTATTGTCTCTGTCAGACCAGACTAGGAGAAGCCTGTGATCCCAACCTTTAATTGTTAATATCAAAGATTTGATAGAGAAAAGTTGAAGCAAAACATTAAATGACTTAAAGTGGCAAAATGTAATTTAAATAACATTCCAGAAGAATTTAAGGACCATTTAAAAATAGATTTGTATTAATAGACTCAATTTACCTTGAGCCAGAAAAACTATGGATTGAGACCAGAAATATTAGGGACTACTGTAAAAAGACTATTCCCACAGTCAAAATAAAGCCTAGAGGAATGAGTGATGAAACTCTTAGAATTGTTTGCAATGTAGAAGAAGCAGAAGTAAAAGATGAAAGAAACAGGGTTAGAATCCTAAATGCTACTGCCATTTAAGGAAAAATGCAACTGTGATAGCGGTGGCGGCGGCGATGATGATGATGATGATGATGATAATAATAATGGTAAAAAATAGAATTGAAAATCAAAAAGGTAAAAACAAGATCTGTTCCATTAATGCATTAATTTCCATACAAGCAAAGTGATGCTCAGGATTTTGCAAGAATGGTCTTTACCATATATGGAATGTGAAATACCAGATGTTCAAGCAGGATTCAAAAAGAGAAGAGGTACTTTGCAAATATACATTTGACTGTAGACCAGGTTTTTCCAGACTTTTATAGTGTAGCTATGATGTTTCTATTCATTCAGGCAAGTATACTTTAAATAGAATTAATATTGAATTGCATAGATTAGCATGACCACATTTTTCACCAGTTAAGAATCTGACAGACACCAAGTAGGATGATCCATTCCGCCTCCTTCACACAAGGGAATTTCAGTCCGATAACAGCTAGAACTTAAGGTAGAAAACTGCATGTAGTAGTAGTTCCTTCTCATGCTGCGTGGCGCCTGTCTCAACCGCTACAATATATCAGGCAACAAGGATCCTCATTTCTTCAGCTATAAGGTTTTACGGGGCCGGGGTCCTAACCCAATGTTCAACCCTCTTCCTTTCTCATCTGGGCTTGGGATCAGCAATGGCAAAGTTGGAAAACTGCATGGTATACATAAATTTAATTTCCCTGAAACCCCATCCAAATGGCGCTTATTCACTGGATCATGGAGAAAGCAAGAGAATACTAGAAAAAATGTCTACTTCTGTTTCATTGACTACACCGACGCCTTCGATTTGTAGACCACAATAAACTGTGGCAAGTCCTTAAAGAGATGGGAGTATCAGACCACCTCATCTGTCTTCTGAGAAATCTGTATATGAGTCAAGAAGCAACAGTTAAGACAGGATATGGAACAACTGATTGGTTTAGAATAGGAAAAGGAGTACGACAGGGCTGTATATGATCACTCTGCTTATTTAACTTACTAGCATTTTTTGCCCAGCCTTGCCGGGCAGGTTTTTTGTGTGTGTTGGTGATTGGGGTGGTTTTGGGGGGTACACACACACAACACAAACACACACACAACAGACAAACACGCACACAACCGCACACACATGCAATACACACACACAACACACACAACACAACAGCACACACACACAACACAACCACACACACAATACACACACACCAAAGCCTTGCGGGGAGAGGAGGGGCTCCTCTTTCTCCTCCCCCTGAAGCCTTGAGGAGTCAAGTGGGGCGGGGGACATGGACTGAGGGGGGAACGGGTGGGGAGGCAGGTTCGTGTTCCCCCTTTCTCCTCCCAGATCAGGGTGGGTGGCATGGTCCCCAGTCCATGTCCCCCTCCCAGTCCATGTCCCCCACCCCACTTACCTGTTGCCGGCTCAGCCATTTGCTCTCTGCGCCTCCCCGGTGCGGCCTTCTGAGCTGGGCTGCTCACCTTCCATGCCTCTGTGGCACGGCCTGTCCTCCGCCCCCGCCGGCGCCGAGGCCTTCGCTGGTCGGGCGGGGGCACCAAAAGCAGGCAGCCCAGCCGGCAACTGATGTGCCTGCCCACCGTGGTGAGCTGGGGATGGCTTCTCTCTGGGAGACGAAGTGTCTCCTGGAGGGAAGTGATTTGCACATTGGCCGGATGTTTTTTAACGCACGCTTCGGCTTTCCTGGCCTCCTCTACGCTTGCATCCTTCAGTCTTATTGGCTGAGGGGTGGCGCGGTGCAGAGGACGCTGGGATGTGTTGTTTTATTTTTGTTCGTGTTTGTGGGGCGTTTGCCCCACTCTCTGTTTCAGGACCCTTGCAGCATTGTGAGTTCAGTTTTAAGGTAAGTGTGGGTGGCACGGTATAGGATGGTTTGGCCAGGTGTGGGCGCTAATGCCGGACACTCACCACCAATCCACCTTCTTATAGGTATAGATATGCAGAGTACATCATGCGTAATACAGGGCTGGAAGAAACACAGGCCTGGGATTAAGATTGCTGGGAGAAATATCAACAACCTGAGATATGCAGATGACACTACCCTAATGACAGAAAATGAAGAACTAAAGAGCCTTTTGATGAGGGTGAAAGAGGAGAATGCAAAAGCTGGCCTGAAACTTAAAATCAAAAAAACCAAGATCATGGCATCTGGCCCCATCGCTGCCTGGCAAATAGACTGGGAAGAAATGGAGGCAGTGACAGACTTTACCTTCTTGGGATCTAAGATCACTGCAAATGGTGACTGCAGCCATGAAATAAAATGACACTTTTTGAGAGAAGCTATGGCAAACCTAGGCAGCATAATAAAAAGTAGAGATCTCACCCTGCCAACTAAAGTCTGCATAGTCAAAGCAATGGTATTATCAGTTGTAATGTATGGCTATGAGAGCTGGACCATAAGGAAGGCTGAGCACAAAAGAACAGACGCCTTTGAACTGTGGTGCTAGAGGAGACTCTTGAGAGTCCCCTGGACTGCACAAAGATCAAATCAGTCAATCCTAAAGGAAATAAATCCTGGTTGCTTCTTGGAAGGACAGATACTGAAGCTCAAGTACTTTGACCACCAAATGAGAAGAGAGGACACACTGGAGAAGGCCCTGATGCTAGGAAAGATCAAAGGAAAAGGGGGCGACAGAGGATGAGATGGCTAGATGGTGGGCGTAGATCTGGGCAGACTACGGATGATGGCAGTTGACAGAGGAGCCTGGCGTGTGGTGGTCCATGGGGTCGCAAAGGGTCAGACTCGACTGTGCAACTGAACAACAACAACAAACATTTCAATCCACTTAAAATATGCCCAGCTTGAAAGGAGTAAGAGTGGAAGCTCAAACCACCTTGTGGCTGGTTAGCCAGGCTAGCATGCCAATCTTCCTCCTCTGCACTATTACTCTCTCTCTCTTGCAACCCTTGTGGGAAACTCTTCTGTGGTTTGGTTCAGATATGGGGCATGCTGGCTACACTAAAAGGGTGCTGGACATGGAGTGATGAGGGCACTCGCCTTGTAATTTCAACTCCCCTCTGGGGATTTGAACCTACAACCTCTTGCTTATAAGGCAAAATTGTAACCTCTAAGTCACAGCAGCTCCATTGTAAATATGGCTGCCTTTATAACCTTACATTTGGCAGCAAAGGAGGAGAAGGCAGGCAGATAAACATGGAGCCCTGTTTGGTTGCTCGATTGTTCTGGATATCGCAGCTCGGCTTGGCTCTCTGGATTGGCACCCAAGTGGGGCATCCAGTGGTGGGCATCAGCAAGTTCACACCAGCTCACCACAACCAGTAGCAGAAATTCTGGCTGGCCCCAACCATCCAAGTTTTGAAAGAAAGTAGTCCTAATTCGGGTGCAACACAGGGCTTTCCCCCTGGCCATGCCCACAGTGTGGTAGTAATTTTTTTTTTGGAGCCCATCACTGGGGGTGTCATGGTAGTGAGAGCCTGGAGGGGCACCCCAGACTGAGTCCCGGTAGCCCTATGGGCCAGCACACCATTGGTTCAGATGGCCAATCTGACCTATTCAGCAATCCATCTAGGAAAGTAAAAATCCTAATCAACCTCCATGCTGTTCCTGGGATTAGTTATACCACTCTGCTCACCTCTTGCCCCTTCCAGTGGGACCATGGGCACTAGGGTGACAGGGCAAGCGTCCCCCTGGATACAGTCTGACTAAAGGTTAGCTCACTCTAGCACAGGTAGCGCTCATCATTCTATCCCTGTTGCAATAAAGTCCTAAGGCTGGTTCTGGGAGAGAAGGGAATTGAAGAGGTCTCCTTCCAGCAATCCCAGCTGGCTACAAATTTAAAACCTCAAGGCCATTTGGTTGCCACTCTTTTCTTTCCTCTTACTATTGCTTTAATCCAAGGATTCTCAACCTGTGGCCCATGGGCCAGATGCGGCCCATGGCACCATTTCATGTGGCACCACCTCCACCACACCAGGACGTTCCATGTATTGGAGGAAGGACAAAATGGCCATCCAGCCCCCGAAACTGTCTGAGGAGCGTGACCCAGCCCCCGGCTTTAAAAGGTTGAGAACTCCTGCTATAGGTTAAAGAGTCTGGAGGCTAACCTAGCCTGCTTTAATCCTTTAGGGGCAAGTTCTTCATAATCATATAAGGTCATCAAGTTCAGACTCTTGCTCAATGCAGGAATCCAAATCAAAGTATATCTGATAGATGTACTCTTCTTTTGAATGTCTCCAGTGTTGGAGAACTCATTATCTCCTGAGGTAATTGGCTCCATTGTCATATTGCTAGTTAAAATCTTTTCCCTAACATTCATTGTTAGGGGATGTATGTGTTCGCCTCACACCCTAACTGGTTGCCTTTAAGACCCTACTGCAGGGGCACACAGGTGCTGGGACTTTTCCCTGGTGTGCTCCATGGGCCAGTGTATTTAGGTCAGAGCAGGATTGCAGACTTTCAGCCACAATGCTCAACTTCCTCTGCTGATAGTCTGGACAAAGATTCCTGCGTCTTCAAGAACCTGCTACAAGGACTGAATCTTTGGACTGATCCTGATGATGGCTTTTGCCTGATATGCTATCTGTGTTTGCTGGACAAAGAAGGACTACTTGGAGTAAGCCTCCACCAGGAGGACAGAAGCTGTAGAACTCTTTGGCTTTGTCTGTAATTACAGCTTACATTTACAATGCTGGACTGGACTGCTACTGAACTGTATGGACTTGTATATAGCACAACTGAACTGTCTCTGTGTGGTCAACTGAGCAGCCCAAGAGAATATATCTGGCTTGTGTTACAGTTGTTGCACTGTATATACTTGCACCTTTTTACTTCCTGAGTAAAACTACCTTGAGTTTTTCTTCTGCACCAAGATCTGTCTGCCTGGTTTTCTCACAAGGGACCACCTTGCCAGGTGCGAACCTCTTGCTGGCCACTGCATACCACTCTGCTAACCGTTTACATCAACATTTACACAAAATCTGGCTTCCTGTAACTTGTTTGTTGCCAACTCAGACTGGCCAGGTCTGATAGGCTCTACATTCTTTTTAGGATATCATGGACAATGAGCACTCAGAGGGTAAAGAAACAATGTTTTATTCAGACAATTTTCTAAGCAAGCAAAGCATATACGGAAACAGAGCATATCGGAAAACAAGAGACAAAAATCAGAATGCAAATAAGCCACTAATATCTACCTATCCTAGGCGACTGATTCTTGGGAGACAAGCAATGAGAAACCTGGGGAACATAGTGAAAAGCAGAGACATCACATTGCAAACAAAAATTAGAATAGTCAAAGCAATGGTTTTCCCAGTAGTAATGTATGGATGTGAGAGCTGGACAATTAGGAAGGCTGAACGTAGAAGAATAGATGCCTTTGAAATGTGGTGTTGGAGGAGGGTTTTGAGAGTCCCCTGGACAGCGAGGAGAACAAACAGGTCAATCCTAGAAGAAATTAACCCTGACTGCTCATTGGAAGGCCAAATAGTAAAGATGAAGCTAAAGTACTTTGGACATCAAATGAGAAGGGAGGATTCACTTGAGAAGGCATTGATGTTGGGAAAGGTGGAGGGCAAAAGAAGAAGGGGGAGGCCAAGGATGAGATGGCTAGATGGCATTGTAGACACAATGGGCACAGAGCTGGGAGGGCTGAGGGGGATGGTGGAGGACAGAGGCACCTGGAGGAAAATGGTCCATGGGGTCGCAAAGGGTCGGAGTCGACTATGCGACTGAACAACAACAAATGGTTCCCTCTGTCCCCTCTTTAGCTACCTACCCTCTTCAGCTGGGGTGCCCAGCTTCCTGAGTGGTCCCAACCTGGCTAGCTGAGTGCCAGTGTTGCCTGGGAAACTCACTGGCCAGCGGTGGGCCTGTGATGTGAGCTCAGCAATGACATCACAATTCCTCCCTCCTGTCGAATATACTCCCCCTTTGCAGATCAATTTAGGGGCAACCCCCCCATGGGCTTTGGGACCCCCACAGTGACCTGCTCACATGTGCAAGGTGCGTGTGTGCTGAATTTCACAAGGTTTGGTCAAGGGGTGCGGCAGCCCATTCCGGATACGTTACCTACACCTCTGCTTTATAGGGATATAGATGAAGCCAAAGATGCTGTGTCATCAGGCTTGGCTCCATACCCCTCACTTGAAGGATGTCCAAACCCATTAACTGTCATCTAGAATAATTACAGTGGTACCTCGCTTAAAGAGCATAATGTGTTCCACGGGATTACTTTTTAAGCGAGTTTGCTCTTTAAACGAAACACCATTTTAAGTGACCAATTGTGACTTCTGATAAGGAGGGATTGTGAACCCTGATTCAGTTGTTAAGTGAGTTTTTTGTTGGTTTTAGTTGTTAAGCGAGGCGACCATTCAGAAAAAATTCTGCTCTTTAAGCGAGTTAGTCTCTAAGTGAGGTGCGCTTTATGCAAGATTTTACTGCAATTGATACTTCATCCTTTGCAGGTGGACTCTACCTCACCATCACCATTCATAAAGCTTGAGAACATAGAGAGGGTCACCTTGACCTGGCCTATCTCTTCTTTGCTTGGTCTGGGGACTTTCCACTTATCATACAGTCCAGGTTAATCAATCAATCACTTTATTATGGTCTACGGCCAGCACTGTAAAACGAGAGGCACAATTTTTAAAATTTAAATGATTTGAATGTAGTTCTTCTTCTTTTGTGTAGTTAAAATACAGAAAGAGACTCCTAGATGATTGTGGTGTTTTTTATTATGGCAATCTGATTTTCTAGAGAGAGTGAACACAGAGGTGGGTTACTATTTTAGTGCTTCTCTGGGACTATGCTACTATTCTTAATTGGAAATTGAACTCCCACCTTCTAGCTTCACAACCAGATATCTAAACCACTGAGCTAATTGGCCAGCATGCAGTTTAAAATAGCATTTACCTTTTTTTGCAGCCACATTACACTATTGGCTCATATTCACAGCCACATTGCACTATTGGCTCATATTCAGCCTCTGGCCTACAACAATTCCAAGATCCTTTTTGACTGTAAGATTACTGAGAAAACTATTCCCCATCTTGTTGTACTCGCTACCAGGTTTGTACTTTTCCCTGTTAACTTTGCACTTATCCCTGTTAAATTTTATTCTGCTGTTTTTAGCTTGTTGTTGTTCAGTCGCACAGTCGATTCCGACCCTTTGCGACCCCATGGACCATTTTCCTCCAGGCATCTCTATCCTCCACCATTCTCCTCAGCTCACCAAGCTCTGTGCCCATTGTGGGCTTAGTGATCAAGCTTAGTGATCAAGCTTATCAAGATCCTGTTGCATTTTTCTGTCTTCCAAGATATTCCACCCTGTTTTGTATCATCTTCAAATCTGATAAGCATTCTTTGCATACACACCCCATCCAAGTCATTAATAAAAATGTTGTGAAGCACTGGGCCCAGTACTGACTCTTTTGGTACCCTGCTTGTTGCCTCTTCCCAGTTGTAGAAGGAATCCTCGATAAGCACTCTCTGAGTAGGCTTCTATAACCAATTGTTTATCCATCTGATACCTATTCTGTCCAACACATACCTAGTTGGCTTACTAAGGAAAATATCAACGAACACTTGGTCAAAAACTTTGAAGAAAAGCTATAGCAAATGATTAGTGGAAGACTTTTCCCAGTTCTAACTCTCCTGGAACACTGAAACCCAATATGTACCTTTTAAAAAAATTAAATAAGAACTGTGTACAGTTGACCACAGCAAACTTTACTTTACTTTTGAATTTATATACTGCTTTCCTTATTCAATAACTCAAAGCAGTTTACAACAGGCTACAAAGATACAATAAACAATTCAAAAATACAGTATAAAATATACAATACAAATGTCCAATACAATATCCCTCAATACAAATAGAGGAGCACAAAAATAGATTCAATATTGTTGTGGTCCACACAGTCAAATGCTTCAATACAATAATCAATAATAAACAACAAATTAATAACAATATAAAATATTAAATTGAGGCTATAATAACTATAGCAAACACAGGTCTTTTACCTGGACTGGTAAAACTATCAAGAGAAAAAGTGAAGTGTGTTAAGATTGGTTGGTGAACGACAACAGGAAAAAAGAATGAGCAACATTCCTCTGCTGCTACAAGGTACAATTTTTTTAAAAGAGTGCTGGAGTTGGTCCATCTATCCAGTATTTTGCACGACATCCACATTGGCCCTTGTGTGCAAGATGTTACTAGTACTATATTGTTGCAGTCATTGTGAAAAATTATTCTGGTATCAAATTCTAATCAAACTCTTTTGCTCCTATCCCCCCTTAACTCCCAGGAATTTTAAGCAGATGTTTAAATAAATACAAATAAAGAAAGGATGATGCTCAAGATAATTGTCCATACAATATAATTGCTGCAGTTAATAAAAGATTATTGTCCTGGAAACATCATTATGCACATTCTTCCTTTGGCACTTTGACACACATTTCACTTAACAAGCAGCTGCCTGATGGTGAGGTAACAAACTGCTATTTAGCTTTTTTAATATATAAACAGTTTCTCTGCAGTGTTACACCTTTAAATAATTGTGAAGACCCATTAATGGGCTGTACTAGTTTTTATGTTCTGCCTTTAAGTATATAAAGCAAAACTCCAGGATGCTTTTATAGCATTACATTTCCATTACATATTTAAGAAACAACCTGTGTTAAGATGACCTTTAAAAAAACTGATAACCCCCTAGGCTTATAAATGTATTTGGCTTTGCTGTAACAGGATTCTGCACAAAGGAAAGCATTAACTGATATATGATGACCAGCGACTTTGTTTTTAGAAGCCATAAATTGTACAGGCTATATTTATATAAGGCTTGAATCTGTTTGAGACAATTTGTTATTCTCAAAGGCATTGTATATTGCCAGAGAACAGCTTTTAAGTTCATAACCACTTCTCTTAATTCTCTTTGTTCCTCTGGCATAACATTTTCTTTGGCATAATGCTGGCAGTGCCTTTCTCTTTCCCCCTAGGAACTAGTTCTTGTGACAATCTTATGTCCCTATGGCTCCATTGGTAACACTGCTATAGGATTGAATAGTGTAGTGCACAGTGTCATATAGCAATAGCATTTACACTTATATACCACTCCATAGCCAGTGCTTAGTGCATTCTCTGAGTGGTTCACAAGTTAATTAGCATTTTGCCCCAACATGCTGGGTACTCCTTTTACCAACATCAAAAGGATGGAAGGCAGAATTAAACTTGAGATCCAAAAGAATCTGTGGGTTGCCCACGTTCATAATTGGCCAAACCTTTCCCGATAGGTTTGCTCAGCTAGCAAACAGCTGAGAACCGACTGGGCTTTGCTGAAAAGGCAATAGGGGTTCGGGCTGGATTGATAGTTTGGGGGGCAATTCATATTGCCTTGGCTGATGGCTCTGAGAGAAGTAGGGCAAAAGTCATAAGGTGATGAACTCAAGTTAATTACACATTATCTCACTCCTGGTTGTGGACTTAGTTGGGCAAACTGGCCGTGCCAGACAAGTTAATTAAGTATAGTTACCCAGAGTCAACATAGCCAAGGCTCCGAGATTAGGGCAAGAACAATGAGTTTCACCAACCCTGTTAATTAGTTTCCCAGTGGGGGTCCAGGATACTCAGTAACTTCCGAGAGCTGTCAATGTAACTTGGCCAGCGAAATGCCATGTATTCATGCCTTCTGTAATGGGGTCATGCGCAACCTAGGCATGTAACATTCCAAGGCAGGGTAATAAATACAGACCACCCGAGCCAATTGGGACTGGACTTTCACCACACAATTGTCTCACGTGACTTCCTTGCGGCCAGTCACTCCGACCTCCATGGGCCATTGCAACATCTGGTGACCCCGACGTGATTCTACCCAAGGGGTCACACCGCAACATGATTCTCTTTGAGAGTCACAACATGATTCTTCTCTGAGGCTATGGAGCAGTTCTGATCAGAATGCTACCCCGATCAGAACTCATCATGATCTCAAGGCTAGGCCAAAGCGGTGCCCAGCAGAGACCACAACCATTCAGCAAGGAAGGCAACGCAATCACAAGCTCGGTGGATCCCACTCATCATCGGAACGGACGCGTTCCACACATCGGGGTGAGCTGTGAACCCTGACACCATCGGCAGAGGCAGCAGAAGCCTGCGGCAGCCAAGGCAGCAATCCCGCTCAGACCCGAGGCCACATCCTGTGCATCGTTTCGCCCAACTTACTACCTGAGGTACACTGATCCATCCTATGGAGGCGACTCCAGGGGTCCTCCAATCAGGTTATATGGAGGCTTGCTTGGAGGGGCAAGATTCATCCGTTAGGCGAAGAGCTCATGGGGAGGAGCTCAAGCGCCTGGCCAGGCTACATCACATTAGCATTCATAGCCAAAGCCTGACGGAGCTCATGGTGCATCTGAGGGAGCATTGTTTGTTCTACCCAGAAGCAGGGATAGAGTAGGGGACTGCCTTAAGAGGGAACCCTGAGCACCCGCCAAAATCATAGGGACATGGAACAAGTGTAGACAGATTATTTCAGCAGTTACTCCAGTCCGGATAGAGACCGAGAAACCCCCAGCGTACATAGAACCATCAGCCCCAGCGAGTGTCTATCCAACCATCCAGTTTAGACACGGGGGCATGGGGGACTCCCCTTCTGTGGCAACTGCAGAGGCCGTGGGAGCCCAGGCCACCAAGAGTCCTTTTCAGTTAATGGTAGAGGGGGAACTGCCAGCCGAAGAACTGGCCGAGCTTCAGCAGCTATGTCCAGTCTGCTTAGAGATGGATGCCCTCACAGGCAATCAAGTGGCGGTATACACGCCTATTCCATACAAATTGCTTGCAGAAATCCGCAAGGCCATCATAGATACAGGGCTCCAAAGCAGATTCACAAGGGGCACACTCCAACAGCTGTGGGAATCCACCACATTCATCACTCATGACTGGAAGGTCACGATGTGGATGATGTTGAACCTCAGCCAGTACCTTTTGTGGGACAGCGAGTACCAGTTGGAAGCGCAGGCTAGGGCTGCCAGGATGGGAGGAGCAGTAATTCCCGAGCAGCTATATGGCTTGGGGCAGTTTGACACCATCCAAACGCAGTCCATCCTGCCAGCAGCCATGCTCCAGCTGGCTTCTGAAGTTGACTTCAAGGCATACCTCAAGATACCTGCTACTGGCAAAGGTGCCAAGAATTACACATCCATCAAACAGGGAGCGCAAGAGCCCTACATGGATTTCATTAACAGATTGGAGGAAGCAATTAGTAGGCAGATAGACAATCAGGAGGCACAAGAGGAGCTTATGATGAAGCTGGAAAAAGACAATGCCAACCTCTATTGCTGCAAAATCTTGCAGGCAATGGGCCACAGAACTGATCTGACGCTTACCGACACGATCAGAGCTTGCGCTGACATTGGAACAGACTCCTATAAGATGGGGCTGTTAGCAGCGGTGGTGCAAGGGGGAAACTCACCCAAGGGAGCTTGCCACCAGTGTGGCAAGCTAGGGCACTTTGCCAAAGAGTGTAGGTTGAGAAAACCCCGCAAGAAGGGGGGCGGCCAGTCATCGGGCCACCCAGCCACGCCATCCACTCAATGCCCCAGGTGCCACAGTGGCTTCCATTGGGCCAACCAATGCCCCAATTCGGGAAACCGGATCACGGGCATGTCTCTAGCCCCTGTTCAAATAGAGAGACAACAGCCACCCTGGAAGCTCCAGAGCGGAGATCCCAATAGTCACTCCCAGCATTTCCGAGGTACAAGCAGAAACCAAGGGCAGTGCAGGACTAGACTTGGAATGCCAAGTACTTGGAGTACGTTACATGCAACCTGCCAGGCTCAGTCCATCTAGTTAACTCCCAGTACAATGGTCATCTGCCCCAAGACACCATAGGATTAGTCTTGCCTCGAAGCAGTGGAGGGGAAAAAGGGATCTTCGTGGTCCTGGGAGTCATAGACTCCGATTACACAGGAATAGTCAAAGTCCAGCTATGGACGCACCTACCCCAGACAATTAGCAAAGGAGATTCCATGGTGCAATTGATCATGGAGCCTTGTCATCTGCCAGGTAGGGGCAAGGAAGTGATCAGAGGAGGCTCAGGATTCGGGTCGACAGATTGCCCAAGAGAGGAAGGGACAGTAGAAGGATATCAGATCATAGCGACAGTGGAAAATAACGTAGAGTGGAAACAACGACCTGTTATTAAGGTATTTTTGAACAAAAGACCTTTTGACGGTCTGTTAGACACCGGAGCTGATGTCACCGTGATTAGCAAGAAATTTTGGCTCCCCGAATGGGCCAAAGAACCAGTTTCAGATGTGTGGGGGGTAGGAGGAGTTCAGGAAGCATACAGAGGCCAAGACTGGGTAGAAGTCACCATCCTGGGGGCAGACAGCACAGCGGTAATCCGGCTGCATATCTTAAACGTGCACGTCAACCTCTGGGGGAGGGACATTCTGCAGCAGTATCGCGCCACCCTAACCTTTGGGTAATGACCCTACCACTCAAATGGTTAAACGATGAGCTGGTATGGGTGGAACAGTGGCCAATAGTTGGGGGAAAGTTAGAGGCTTTAAAGCAGCTTGTCAAAGAGCAGCTTGATGCGGGACACATAGAACCATCTACCAGTCCCTGGAATTCACCTATTTTTGTCATTAAAAAGAAGTCCAGAAAGTGGCGACTTCTCCACGATTTAAAGGAGATCAATAAGTGCATTAAGCCCATGGGACCGCTTCAATGTGGCACTCCAACCCAAATATGATCCCCGAAGGGTGGGAGATCCTAATTATAGACTTAAAAGACTGCTTTTACACCATCCCTTTAGATCCTAGGGACAGGGAAAGGTTTGCTTTTACGGTGCCAGTCACCAATCATAGGGAGCCAACCCATCATTTTGCGTGGAAATTTTTGCCACAGGGAATGCTTAACTCGCCGACCTTGTGCCAAATTTATGTCCACAAGGCATTGGAAAGGTTCCGGAACCTTCACCCCAAAGTCTTAGTCTGCCATTTCATGGATGACATATTGATTGCAGCACCCAAATTGGGCAGCAACGTATTTTGTGACCTCCAAAGTACATTGGGGGAAAAAGGATTGGTAATTGCTCCTGAGAAAGTGCAGAGAACCGAACCCTATTCTTACTTGGGACATCAGTTACTCCGATCTTTTGCAGCTCCAGTGTTGCCTAAGATCCATATGAAGGACTCCGTCATGCCAGTGGAACTCCAACAAATTTTAGGGAACATTAATTGGGCAAGGCCATATTTTAAAACAGATACAGATCTCTTAAAGCTGCTCTTTTCGCTGCTAACTCTAAGAAAGCAGTCGGCTGATCGAATTCAAATTCCGAGAGAGGCAAAGCAAACTCTCCAGGAAGTCAACCGCATTCTCAGCTGTCGCTGGGTAGACAGGATTAGCGAGGGGCTACTCACCCCCACGCTGAATCTGTATATCATTAATACAGGGACCATGTTTGCAGGAGCTCTAGGGACAGACTCCAGTGGGGTGTGTGTGTGTGTGTGGAATGGGTGTATCTACTGCATACCTCTTCCCAGAATATAATTCCTCCGCAAGAACTGGTAGCCACAGTCATTCACAAAGGGAGGCTAAGAGCTAGGGACATTTCAGGACATGACTTGGCCAAAATAGTCATGCCCTTTGATAAAGAACAGACACGTCAGTTAATGCAGTTAGGAGACACTCTTCCGATAGCATTAGAAAGGTTTACCGGTAATTTGACTGAGATGGTCAAATTGCAAGGTATGCTGTCCTTTACTCCTCTACAAGGAGCCAAGATAGTATTCACCGATGGGGGAAAAGTATACGCCGTTCTCACTTGGTACGAGGAGCAGGCTTGGAAAACGCTGCTGACACTTCCGCAGAAATCAGCACAAAGAGCGGAGCTGGCAGCAGCGAACCTAGCTTTGGAAACGTTTGCCCAGGAGCCACTGAATATAGTCATGGTCAGTCAGTATGTCCGGAACCTGATTCACAATCTACCAGGGGCTTACATCACTCCCGCCATAGACAGGAATTTATTGAACCTATTCCTGACCATGCAATTTCATTTGCGAAACCGCAGAGAAGCACTGTATGTCGCCCATATTAGGAGCACCAGGATTTGCCTGGTTCCATCTCTGAAGGCAATAGCAGAGCTGATGCGGCCACAAAGGAAATAAATCAAAAGTTAGTCTTGGGAGTCTTTACAACCACGATTCAAAGTCATGCATTCTTCCACCAGAATGCCAAGGCATTAGCCAGGCAGTTTAACCTGCCATTGTCACAAGCACAAGGCATCGTGCATTCTTGCCCGCAATGTGCAGGGGCACCAAGGGGGGCCTCGTGGGGGGTAAACCCACGAGGGACAGAAGCTAACCAAATTTGCCAAACGGATGTCATGCACGTTCCACAATTTGGGAGATGGCAGTACATGCACGTCTCCATTTACACATTCTCGCAGTTCGTCTGGGCCACAGCCCAGAAGGGAGAAACTGCAACCATGCTTCGCGGCCATGGGCTAACCAGGCCACGTGAAGACCAACAACACACCAGCTAATAGTTCCAAACAGCTAGCCACATTCCTAGCAACTTGGGATGTAAAGCACACATTTGGCATTCCTATACAATCCCCAGGGACAAGCCATTGTTGAATGGGTGAACCGGACGCTAAAGTCCTATATCGAAAAACAAAAAGAAAGGGAGGAAATAGTCCTCCCGAAAAGCCAGGGTCAGGCACAGCAATGCCTGCATAAGGTTTTATTCACATACAACCATCTAAATATTTTTGCTGACTGCACTCCACAGGAGAAGCATTTCCGACACTGGGAAATTCTCCCGCGCCCCATGGTTCAATTCAGAGTGTCACCAGACCCCTCCTGGAGAGGTTCGGCACCCCTGATAACCTGGGGGAGAGGGTATGCAGCAATTATGTCTCCTACAGGAACCATCTGGATCCCGGCACGATGCGTGAAGCTGTATTTCGAACCGCATGGCGTGGAACCGAGCAATCCCGGACCCGCTGTCAGAGATGGAGGAGATAAACCTGATGACGGGGCAGAGATGCGGCAGGTGGCCTCGGCTGAGGCAACCCAGGATGGAGGAGCAGAGAGTAACCTGGGGGATGGTCAAGACCTTGTGTGATTATGCCATGTCCATCCTGAGAGAGCAAAACACTGAGCCCACTCCACAAAACATGGTGGCCGCAGAGTTAGCTCAAATCACCTACAATTCTCTGATGGTCACCTTGATCCTTTCCTTGCTTATGGGGGGAGGGGTTCTAACTGCCAGGCTACACTACAACATTTGGGAGAAATTGGCCAGACTTGTCAACCAATTGGAATTTTGCTTGAAGCAGACCACGGACACTGCTTCTTTACTGAGTACATGACTTATCCCAGTCTGCCATGATCCGGGAGAGCAGGGTGGGGACATTGAATGGTTATGCGCGTTTGGGCACCATCACCTAATCACATACGTGACTTATGCGAACTGGGGGACCCAGGGAACAAAGACTTTGCCCGCTGATGCAGTTACTCTCTACACACTCCGAGTGGCCATTAGCCCAAGCATGCCCTGTGCCAGGATGACCATCTGTGCCACAGCCAAAGAGCCACATTACCGTTGCCTGAGCCCCAGGAAAGAGACTTGGAAATGTGACCAGCCAGAAACTACCAGTTATGTGTATGCTAACATCATTTTGCCCACAGGATGGTTTTTCACTTGTAACCAACGGACGTGGAACTACATACCTGCTAATATGTCTGACTCATACTGGTACTCCCTGAAAGGGAAATGGTCACCCCACACCCGGTCACCCCGAGGCCAGCACGGCCCATACGAGCGGTCCAGCTAGATGAGACATGTGACAGTGATATCACAGTGCTTAGCAAGGCAGAGTATGTCTCTTTAGCAGTCAGCATTATAGGGGTGCCCGGACTCGCAGTACGTAATGCACGTAGAATTGGCCAGCTGGCATGCGCTAGCTAAAGCCATTAACCACACTTCATCAGCCATTGCCATGCTAAACCGAGAGCAGGCTGAACTCAGACATGCAGTTTTGGATAACCGGGCAGCCATTGACTATTTGCTGCTCCTACACCATTTAGGATGTGAGGCTGTTCATGACATGTGTTGTTTTAACCTTACAGACAACTCTCGCAAAGTCCAGAGTCAAATCACCGATCTTGGCACCATAGTCACCCATATCTGGGAGAATGCCAACTGGGGTTGGTGGGATGAACTCTGGTTTTGGGTGCCATGGGGCTGGCTTCAAACAATGCTCAAAGCTATCACTGGTGTTGTGGTAGTGGGAATTATGCTTTGCTGTTTTGCACAATGTATTCCTTCACTCTTGTCAATGTGCACCTCATGGCAGAGACCCCGAGAAATCATTACACACAAACAAATCATGCCTTACATCAGCCAGGCTGATTTAAATAATAAAACAGGGGGGAATGTGGGTTACCCACATTCATAATTGGCCAAACCTTTCCCGAAGGTTCGCTCAGCTAGCACACAGCTGAGAACCGACCGGGCTTTGCTGGAAAGGCACTTTGGGTTCAGGCTAGATTGATAGTTAGGGGGGCAATTCATATTGCCTTGGCTGATGGCTCTGAGAGAAGTAGGGCAAAAGTCATAAGGTGATGAACTCAAGTTAATTACATATTATCTCACTTGTGGACTTAGTTGGGCAAACTGGCCGCGCCAGACAAGTTAATTAAGTATAGTTACCTGGAGTCAACATAGCCAAGACTCCGAGATTAAGGCGAGAACAATGGGTTTTGCCAACCCTGTTAATTAGTTTCCCAATGGGGGTCCAGGATACTCAGTAACTTCCGAGAGCTGTCAATGTAACTTGGCCAGCGAAATGCCACGTATTCAAGCCTTCTGTAACGGGGTCATGCGCAACCTAGGCATGTAATAAATACAGATCACCCGAGCCAATCGGGTCTGGACTTTCACCACACAATTGTCTCACGTGCCTTCCTTGCGGCCAGTCACTCCGACCATTGGAGTGACCATTGGGCCATTGCAACAGAATCAAACTCATAACGTTTTGGTTATGGTACAGCAGTTTAACCACTGCACCACCAGGGCTCCTCAAAAGAACTTCACAGAATCAAAAGAACTTCAAAGTAAAGCTGTGGAAATAATCTGGTGAAATTTGGAATTAAATCTCACTAGTCTGGACCAATCTGAACCAGATCTTAATTGCATGAGCAAAGAGAGCCATCTAGCCTTGGTCAAGTGGAGGATGTTCATGGACAAGGAAATGTCTCCTCTTTTTAAGGATGTTGTCCATATGTGAAGCTGTGATGGTAAAGGTGGCCTAGAATGTTCACCCTACATTGTGATTGCACCCATCATTCCTAATAACTGAGCAGTGATTTTGTTCATGCTTCAGAGCAAGAGTAGGCCCGTGGGCTATATCCAGCCTGTGGCACCACATAATCTGGCCCCTGCCCTTGCACCAGCCACCAGAATTGGTTGTGGACTTGTTTACGGCTATCATAAATGCTTTACGACCGCCGTAAATGGTGGGGGGACCACCAGTCTGCCCCCCTCAACTATCTGAGGGAGCATGACCTGGCCCCTGACTCAAAAAGGTTGGCAACCCCTGCTTCAGAGGCACAAGCTTTTTAAAAATCACATTAAATATCATAATCAGCTGATCAATGCAACAATGTCCACCTAAATACTGTTTGGTAAGGTAATTATCACCCTGTGCAGAACAACTTGTTAAGCTTTGAACAGTTACAAGACTTCAGTGTTGTAACTGTTCAAAGAGCCTGGTGTTCCTTACTGCTGTCTCTGAGCAACAGCACATGACAGCAGGTTTTCAAGTGAGTAGCATACCTGTCAAGTATCCTGTATTGGCCTGGATTTCCCGTATTTCTGTCCTCTTCATCGGCCCTTCCCGCAGCCATCCCATATTTTGGCCGGGAGGAAATGGGTTACTGCACATGTGTGCCCATTCTGCACATGCACAAAGGGGTTCTGCACATGCACAAAGGGGTTTTTTTGCTGTGCATGCGCACCCGGCCCAGAGCAGTTCCCGTATTTTTTCCGGTGACACTTGATGGGTATGGTGAGTAGCCATCTAGATTAACTTCAGTTTGCACCACCTGAATTGAGGCCCACTTTCCCTTTCAGGTAGGTGAAGAGTAAACACTTGATCTGAAAAATACGTATGCACAGACTAGTACTGCTGGTGCTGAGTGGCGCAATTCATGACAGCAAGTGGTTTGCAAAGTACATGAAGTCAGCCCAGCTCATACCTGTCAACACCTCTGTGGGTGTGGCCAAATCTGTGGGCGTGGTCAAATATAGCCATGTGACTTGCTGGGCTCTAGTCATGCCTGGCACATGGACATGAAAATGTCTGCAAACACAGACAGCACTGGCTCTTTGGCTGTAAATGGAGATGAGCACTGCACCCTAGAGTTGGATACGACTGGCAGATTTTACTTTCTTAGGATCAAAGATCGCTGCAGATGGTGATTGCAGCCATGAAATAAAAAGGCGACTGATGCTTGGGAAACAAGCTATGAGAAACCTGGGGAACATAGTGAAAAGTAGAGGCATCACCTTGCAAACCAAAAATTGCATAGTCAAACCAATGGTATTCCCGGTGGTAATGTATGGGTGTGAGAGCTGGACCATTAGGAAAGCTGAGCGCAGAAAAATAGATGCCTTTGAAATGTGGTGTTAGAAATAGGTCGATCCTAGAAGAAATCAACCACGACTGCTCATTAAAGGTCAAATAGTAAAGATGACGCTAAAGTGCTTTGGACATCAAATGAGAAGAGAGGATTCACTTGAGAAAACCTTGATGCTGGGAAAGGTGGAGGACAAAAGAAGGGGGTGGCCAAAAATAAGATGGCTAGATGGCATTGTAGATGCAATAGGCACAAAGCTGTGTTGGCCAAATAACCCTTTCCCCATCTTTTTGGGGGACTTTTGTTTTGTTTTCTTTCTTATTTACTCAGTGGCTTAAATGACTAAGATGCTGACTGGGAGGCAGAAGGTCAGCAGTTCGATTCCCGAGTACTGCAGGACGGAATGAGCTCCCGTCTTTGTCCCAACTCCTGCCACCCTAGCAGTTCAAAAGTAAGAAATTGCAAGTGGATAAATAGGGACCACTTTGGTGGGAAGGTAACAGCGTTCCATGCGCTCTGGTGTCTAGTCATGCCTGCCACACGACCACGGAAATGTCTGCAGACGCAGACAACGCTGGCTCTTCGGCTTTGAAACAGAGATGAGCACTGAACCCTAGAGTTGGATACGACTGGCTTTCGAGCAAGGGAAACCTTTACCTTTACCTTACTCAGTTTTAATTAATTTTTTTTCCTGGGAAGCAAAGATAGTGCAGAATAGTAAACCAGTCCCCTAGGGTTATCAACTGCTTGTAAGCAGTTAACTCTAGAACAGAAATGAACCCCCCCCCCTTTCTCTCTCTCTCTCATATAGTAATCAAACACCATCCCCCACACCCCCTCCCAAGTTAATTCTAGAACAGAAAAGAACGTCCCCCCCCTCTCTCTCATATAGTGTTCAAGCAACAAAATCCTCCAGCCAGGAGGCAGGGCAGAAACAGCTCAATAAAGCATGAGTGAGAGAGAGAAGTCTCTCACTGATTTGCCCCTGCCTATATGAAATATCGCTCACCTAGAGTAGACTCCCTGTGCGACCCATGGTGGCTCAGACCAGCTCAGCAGCAAAAACGAAGTGAAGCATCCATTGACCATGTGGCCGGGAAACTACAGAAGGCCCCTCCTACCACCTGCTCTCTCTCCTTTCACAAGCGAAAAGCCTGCCACACAGCGGCCTCTGGTGACAGGAAAAACATACTGCAGCTTCGCCTGTGAGGGCTCTGGTCAGGATTTTTTTTAAAAAAATAAGGGATATTCCAGGAAAATTTAAAAAATGGGAGGGGGCAGGAAGAGGGGTAAAAATAAGGGGTTTTCCTGGGGAAAACAGGATAGTTGACAGGTATGCTTTCACTCCACAGCTGCCGCCGCGTGTCCTTCTTTCTGCCTCTGGCTGCTTCTGCCTCTTCCTGCCGTGGGTGAGCATGCCTTCCCTTCACCCCCTCAGTTAAGTAGGGTTATTTATAGCCGTCAGGAATTGTTGTTTTATAGAAGCAGAAGTGGAGACTGTGTTATGTGTGGAAAACTGTGTGAAAAACTGTGGGCTTGCAAGATCCCAGAAATCATAAATCATCGAACCTGGAGGAAGATGAGGAGGAGGAGGAGGAGGAGAGAGAGAAGGCAAAAAAGAGGCTGTAGAGGTAATGGCCATGTGAACACGAGGGCAAAGATAAGAAAACAACGCTATAAATTACCTCTCCCAAGTATTTTCTATTCCAATGTGAGGTCTTTGGTGAACAAACTTGACGAGTGGAGGCTGCGTGTTGGAGCTGAGGGAGACTTTTGGGATTGCTGTGCATTGCTACTCACAGAGACATGGCTTAACTCTTTCATTCCCAACACAGCTATTGAATTGCAAGGCTATACTACACACCGGTTGGACAGGACAAAGGATTCTGGCAAGAAACAAGGTGGGGGAGTGTGTATCTTCGTAAATCACAACTGGTGCAAGGACTCGGTCAGGTTGGATAGCCACTATTCCCCGGAGGTAGAGTTTTTGATGATTAAATGTAGACCTTTTTATCTCCCCCGGGAATTTACAGCAGTAGTATTAATGGTGGTGTATGTGGCACCAACTGCAAATGCACGCATGGCCATGGATATTTTGTATGAAAACATCAATACTAAACTGAGCAAATACCCAGAGGCTGTGCTGATCATCGCAGGAGACTTCAATCATACAGACTTGAAGGCAGTATTCCCAAAATTTCATCAGCACATTAAATGTGCAACTAGGGGGGAGAATACTCTTGACAAGGTGTATACGAATATTAAACGGGCATATGAGGTTAAGCCCCTGGCACACCTTGGTAGGTCAGATCATGTGTCCCTGCTTTTGACACCAGCATACACACCCCTTAGGAAACAAGCCCCGATACAAACACGGACTGTTACTGTGTGGCCTGATGGAGCCTCTCAACAGCTGCAGGACTGTTTCCAGGAGACCAATTGGAATGTGTTTGACCATCAAGATCTGGAAACCTAACATCAACGGTCCTGGATTATATTAGATTCTGCACCGCCAACGTCACCAGGGAAAAGCATGTAAACATGTATCCAAACAGGAAGCCCTGGATGACGAGTGAAGTTCAGAGACTGTTGAAGGCCAGAAACTTTGCTTTTAGAACTGGAGACCGGGTATAAAGAAGGCAAAAGCTGTGTATAGAGGGAAAATTGAAGATCACCTGAGTAGTCATGACACCAGGCAAGTGTGGCAGGGGATCCATCACCTTACTGACTACAAACCCAGTAATTCATCGCCTGTAGAGAGCAGTGCTTCTCTGGTGGAGGAGCTGAATACCTTCTTCGTCCGATTTGAGGTGACACCAGCAGTGGATCCAGCAGTGTTGCCAGAGTCATCGTCATTGCTCCCCTTAGGGAATGTTGCCAGGGTGGAAGAGGGAGAAGTGAGGCGAATATTAAAAGGGATAAATGCGAACAAGTCTATGAGTCCTGATGGAGTGGCTGGTAGGGCACTGAGAGACTGCTCAGAACAGCTGGCAGAAACTTTTATGAAGATTTTTAATCGGTCTTTGGCCCAAGCCATTGTCCCACCTTGTCTGAAATCCTCTACTATTATACCTCTGCCTAAAAAGCCTAACATAGATAGTCTGAATGACTTCCGCCCTGTGACGCTTACACCTGTCATAATGAAATGCTTTGAAAAGTTAGTGCGGAACCGTATTATGGCTTGTTTACCAGTTGGACTTGACCCTTGTCAATTTGCATATAAGAGAAAGAGATCCATGGAGGATGCTGTGGCTACAGCCCTACATGCTGTTCTGACCCATTTGGAGAAACAAGGGACTTATGTGAGACTGTTATTTGTAGATTTTAGTTCTGCTTTTAATATTATTCTTCCGCATAGACTGGTGCCCAAATTATTAGATCTGGGGCTTCCGCCATGCTTATGCAGGTGGATACTAGATTTTCTATCAGATCATTCCCAACGGGTCAGGATGGGCTCTCATGTCTCTGCAGATCTCAGTATAAGTATGGGGACGCCGCAGGGGTGTGTGCTGAGCCCGCTTCTGTACACACTTTACACATATGATTGTGTTCCCAGTTATCCCAGCAATAAGATCATCAAGTTTGCAGACGACACAATGGTGGTGGGTCTGATTACTGCTGGGGAGGGGGAGTACGGCTTATAGGAAGGAGGTTGAGATGCTGACGGAGTGGTGTGGGGAAAACAATTTATTCCTCAATGTAAAAAAGACAAAAGAGATCAGTGTGGACTTTAGAAAATGCAAATTGAACATCCTGCCACTTATTATTGAAGGGAATTGTGTGGAACAGGTCTCGGTGTTTCGATTTCTGGGAATGGAGCTGAGGGATGATCTAACATGGAGAGCAAACACCAAAGCTCTGATGAAGAGAGCACAGCAGAGGTTATACTTCTTGAGAATCCTCAGGAAGAACAATCTTTCAAAGGACCTGCTGTTGGCATTCTACCACTGTACCATAGAGAGTGTGTTAACCTATGGTCTGTGTGTATGGTTTGGGAGTTGTACAACTAGGGAAAGAACAATGCTGTCCAGGGTCATAAAGACTGCGGAGCGGATAATCGGGCGTACTCTTCCCACTCTAGATCAAATCTATGCCACCAGGTGTTATAAGTAAGTTGTAGAGATTGCACAAGATAGTACACACCCTGGGAATGATCTCTTTCAGCTTTTGCCTTCTAGAAGAAGGTATAGGGTCATAAAGACCAGGACCAGCCGCTTGAGAAATAGTTTCTACCCAAAAGCGGTTCTGGCTTTGAATACAGTGCAATGCAGTCTATGAGGGAGCTTCTGTATATAGTTTTTAGAGTTTTTAGGGTTTTAGAGTTTTTAGGGTTTTAGAGTTTTTAGAGTTTTAGAGCTTTTAGGGGTTAAATGTGTATATGTGGGGTGCGAGTATGTTGATAATTTTGTATAGTTGTATTTTGTTTAGGTTTTGTTGGGTTGTTAAGTGTCCCCCCCCCCAATCTCGTTGTTCTGTGCAGGACAATGACAATAAAGATCTATCTATCTATCTATCTATCTATCTATCTATCTATCTATCTATCTATCTATCTATCTATCTATCTATCTATCTATCTATCTCCGGCCTTCCCAGGTCAGAGTTGTGCTTCCCTGCCTGAAGAGGAGGGAGACTAGTCCCATACCCAGTGGAGGCACACGTCCCTCCCCTGTCCCCCCTGCCTACCCTCCCCAGCCAAGTTGGGAGTTCGTCTTTGGGCTTGTTCGCCCCCCCCCCCCCACCCCCCTGCTTGGCATGGGAAAAAGTCTGCCCGCTGGGGTGTTTTTTGTTTTTTGAGTTTTTTTGCACTCGAGGCCCTGGAAGTGGGGAGCTGGGAATTGAACTCGGGGATTTCTGCTCTTTACACCGATCGCCAACTCTGGGGTGGAAAAAATAAGCAAAGGAAAGCCCGATCCAGGAAAAATGTGAGCGACTCCACATTTTTGAAAAAAATTGTGCGTGGGGAAACGGGGAAGCCACCATTGCAAGCCAATCCTTTCTTTGAAAACAAATAATAATAATGATAATACATTAATTTGCAAATATCCCCTTTTCCAGCTAAAGAGCAGATGGGGGGGGGGCGTGCAAGTTGTTAATAGATTTTTTCCTTCACCCAGAGGGTTTTATTTCTTCTCTTTCTTGTGTGTGTGTGTGTATGTGTGCGGGTGTGTGTGTGTGTGTGTGTGTGTGCGGGTGTGTGTGTGTGTGAGTGAGTGAGAGAGTGATGAGCTCCCGTCTCTGTCCCAACTCCTGCCAACCTAGCAGTTCAAAAGCAAGAAATTGCAAGTAGATAAATAGGTACCACATGCCCACAGAAAACAGCACTGGCTCTTTGGCTTTGAAACAGAGATGAGCACTGAACCCTAGAGTTGGATATGACTGGTTTTCAAGCAAGGGCAACCTTTACCTAATAACAGCAAATCTCTGATTGGTATTCAAATTTACTGTGAAGTTTGGCCCTGTTTATGTAAAGGTCTCCCTTGCTCAAAAGCCAGTCGTATCTGACTTTAGGATTCAGTGCTCATCTCCACTGACAGCCAAAGAGCCAGTGCTGTCTGTCTGTGTTAGCAGACGTTTTCACATGGCCATGTGGCAGGCATAATGACTAGTGCCCAGCAAGTCACATGGACAGATTTGGCCACGCCCACAGATTTGGCCACGCCCACAATGTTTCCCTTATTTTCAAATCCAAAACTTGACAGGTATGAGATGAGGGCCGGGGAGCAGAGGCTGAAGGGAAGAGGAGGAGTTTCCACCAGGAGAGAGGTTTTTTCTTGGGGTGGGGTGGGGTTGGAGTTGGGAGGGTAAATAGTTGGGGGACCTCTACCCAGACCCACACCTTGCCCCATAGATTGTTTGTTGGTGTGCAGGAGGAAGCCCCTGGAAGGAAGACCCAGGAAGAGGTGCAGGGAGGGAAATGGGCGTGGCCATGGGGAAATTTCTGCTTCCCCCCCCCCCCCCCCGCATGCACGGACCGGTGTGGTGCGATATGGGAGCTGCCCAACACTGGTTAGAGCAGCAGTGCTTCTTGGTGATTGCTGTCTGATTTGTATCACACTGGCTGAAATCCTGTTACTTAGCATAGTAAGTGACAACTAAAGTAGGATCTTTCGAATCCATGGAACTTATGGAGGAATTGACTCAACCAATCTTCAGTGATTCGATGGTCCTATTCTGGTTATGAGAGTCTAGCCAGGTTATCCTGCTATGGTAATAGAGTAGACCATACTGCCAGCGAATCAATGCCGAGTGTAAGGCGGTGGTTATTTTTTATTTATTTTATTTATTTATATTAAAATTTATATGCCGCCCAATCAGGTAAACCCGACTCTGGGCGGCTAACCTAACAACCCTGAGGACTAACGGCCTTGAGTGTCAAAGTCCACAGGGAAGGGTAATCGTCCCCAAGTGGATTAAACCTCACTTGAATCCATCTTGATGGAGGGCAGCAGCTTCATCAATACTGGTCTTGGACCGATGAGGACTTTATGTGCCAAAAGGGCTCAGGATCAGAAAGTGACTTGTGGAACTGGATCAGTGGTATGGGGGGTTTGCTGTGATGCAAAATACAGATGAAAGGCCACTGCATTATATTCTCAAGACAGTCTTCATGGCTGATCACCTTGATGATTGCCTATATTTGGATTCAGATATGACAGAAGAAGAATTCTATTGATCTTAACCTATAAAACCAAGGGTTAACCGTTGGAACTTGCTATAGGTTCCTACGGCTGGCCCTACTTGCCTGCACTCACCCTTCGGGAACACGGGCAGACTGGGTCCGCAGGTCAACGAAGGATTGAGTAAAGCGGCAATCCCCAGTGTCCTGTGGGCCGTGAGCACGCAGAACTCTGAGAAAGCCAGCGCATCCTAGGGAAGTCAGCCCCGGTAAGTAAAGCCCCCCCCGCCGCTGGGCTTCCTAACCGCGGGCCGCAAGCCAGCCCCTGGTAAGGGAAGCTCACACACCCCTCTGCCACTGGGCTTAAGGCAGTCCACGGTAAGGGAAGCCCACACACCCCTCCGCCGCTGGGCTTCCTTACCACGGGCCGCAAGGCAGCCCGCGGTAAGGGAAGCCCACACACACACACACCGCCTCTGGGCATCCTTACCACGGGCCGCAAGGCAGCCCACGGTAAGGGAAGCCCACACACACACCCCGCCGCTGGGCATCCTTACCGCGGGCCGCAAGGCAGCCCACGGTAAGGGAAGCCCACACCCACCCACCCCGCTGGGCTTCCTTACCTCGAGCCAGCCAGGGAAGCCAGCCCCCCCTCTCTCTCTCTCACACACACACACACTCACACACTCACAGCTTCTCTCACTCTCTCTCTCACACACACACAGCTTCTCTTTCTTTCTCTCTCTCTCTCTCTCTCACACACATAGCTTCTCTCTCTCACACACACACAGCTTCTCTTTCTCTCTCTCACACACACACACAGCTTCTCTCTCTCTCACACACACACACAGATTCTATTTCTCTCTCTCACACACACACACAGCTTCTCTTTCTCTCTCTCTCTCATACACACAGCTTCTCTTTCTCTCTCTCTCTCACACACACAGCTTCTCTTTCTCTCTCACACATAGCTTCTCTTTCTCTCTCTCACACACACACACACAGCTTCTCTTTCTCTCTCTCTCTCTCTCACACACAGCTTCTCTTTCTCTCTCTCTCTCTCACACACACAGCTTCTCTTTCTCTCTCTCTCACAGGTTCTCTCTCTCTCTCTCACACACACAGCTTCTCTTTCTCTCTCTCTCTCTCACACACACAGCTTCTCTCTCTCTCTCTCTCTCTCTCACACAGCTTCTCTTTCTCTCTCTCTCACACACACACAGCTTCTCTTTCTCTCTCTCTCTCTCACACACCCAGCTTCTCTTTCTCTCTCTCTCTCACACACACACAGCTTCTCTTTCTCTCTCTCACACACAGCTTCTCTTTCTCTCTCACACACACAAAGCTTCTCTTTCATTCTCTCTCTCTCTCACACCCACAGCTTCTCTTTCTTTCTCTCTCTCTCTCACACACAGCTTCTCTTTCTCTCTCTCACACAGCTTCACTTTCTCTCTCTCACACACACACAGCTTCTCTTTCTCTCTCTCTCTCACACAGCTTCTCTTTCTCTCACACACACACAGCTTCTCTTTCTCTCTCTCTCTCTCTCACACACACACAGCTTCTCTTTCTCTTTCTCTCTCTCTCCCTCACACACACAGCTTCTCTTTCTCTCTCTCCCAGCTTCTCTTTCTCTCTCTCTCACACACACAGCTTCTCTTTCTCTCTCTCTCCCTCTCTCACACACACAGCTTCTCTTTCTCTCCCTTTCTCTCTCACACAGCTTCTCTTTCTCTCTCTCTCTCACACACACACAGCTTCTCTTTCTCTCTCTCACACACACACAGCTTCTCTCTCTCACACACACACAGCTTCTCTTTCTCTCTCTCACACAAACAGAGCTTCTCCTTCTCTCTCACACACACACAGCTTCTCTCTCTCACACACACACACATACAGCTTCTCTTTCTCTCTCTCTCTCTCACACACACACAGCTTCTCTTTCTTTCTCTCTCTCTCTCACACACAGCTTCTCTTTCTCTCTCTCTCTCTCACACACACACAGCTTCTCTTTCTCTCTCTCTCACACACACAGCTTCTTTTTCTCTCCCTTTCTCACACACACACAGCTTCTCTTTCTCTCTCACAGCTTCTCTTTCTCTCTCTCTTTCTCACACACAGCTTCTCTCTCTCCCTCTCTCTCGCACACAGCTTCTCTTTCTCTCTCTCTTTCTCTCTCACACAGCTTCTCTTTCTTTCTCTCTCTCTCACACACACAGCTTCTCTTTCTCTCTCTCTCTCACACACTGTTGTGTTCTAAAGCATATGCATTTAAACAATGTATCTATCCATGTGTATCCAATGCAACCTATTCCATGTGTAACATTGTAACCTCAGCTGCATCACTGTAACCATAATAGGACGCGAGCTAGTGACCACTAGATGGCAATAGCGAGCGTCCAAGCTCGTTGGTCCAAGACTCACCTAAGAGCAACAGCGCGGGAGGATTCCCACCACCACCTTCACCTGGACAAGAAGGGCGTGACCTGAAATGACGTCACGCGGACAGTAGCCAATGGACTGTCAAGGAGCCACATTCAAATGTATAGCCACTGTATATATTGAGCTGTTCGTCCACCATTACCACATGTTCCCTCTGACCAGCATGTAATAAAGTTGTGTTAAGCCAGCTCTTCGGCTGTCCTGGTGTCTTTGGTCCCATACACTAAATTGGCGACGAAGGTGGGATCATGGCTGCCCACGGGACCAAGACATACGCCGGTTTCGACATCAAGAAACCGCAAGATTGGGAACTCTTCGAAATGGACTTCCAAGGCGCGCTGGTGGAGTTCGAGGTTGAGGACAAGGCGAAGAAAAGAGCCATCCTCACCAGAATGCTCGGGCACGACGGCAAGAGGGTATTGATTGACCTCATCGCACCCAAAAAGGCGGCCAATTCAAGGCAGAAGAGCTCCTGAAGGTGTTGCGAGACCATTTTCGGCCCTCGGTGGCGATGTTTCCCGCTCGGAGCGCGTTTTGGAGGCGAGTCCAAGCGCCTGGAGAGTCGGTCGCCGCCTTCGTAGCAGCCCTGCGCCTGGCTGCCGGCCCATGCAAATGGGAGAACTTGGAAGTCACCCTCAGGGACTGCGTGCTATGCGGCCTGAAGGACGCCGAGATTCAGCGCACGCTGATGAATCAGGAGCCGCCCCCCACGTTGCAGGAGGTCCTGAAAGCGGCACAGGCTGCGGAAGCCACGAAGGCCGGGGTGCAAGAGCTCCAGGACTGGCGGCCGAAGGCCGACAAAACAGAGAGTTCGGTGCACGCAGCCCGGCGAATTTCGAAATCGTCTGCCGAAAGCAGCGACGACGAGGACGTCCGGAGGGTCCAGAAGGAGGGCCGGCATTGCGACGGCTGCGGGGCGGCTCACGACCGTGCCAAGTGTCCGTTCAGAAAAGCCGAGTGCCACAACTGTGGACGACGCGGGCACATCGCCAAAGTCTGCAGACAACGGCGCAAGGACCGGAGGAGCTCGCCCGACCGCGCAGCGAGGCCAGACTGCTCGACGAGACTCAAGGATGGCGCCCGGCCCACAAGGAAGCAGGACGGCGTGGGCCGCATCTCCGACGACAGCGGCGACGCCGCCCCAGTTTTCAGCGTGTCCATGGGACACCCCCGTTACTTTGTTGAGGTACTGGTGCAAGGGGCCCCTGTTAGGATGGAGATTGACTCTGGCTCCTCATATTCTATCATTTCCCAGAGGGAGTTCTTGAGAATTGCCCCCCGCGTACGGCCCAAGCTCAAAGCGTTGAGGTCCACGCTTCGGGACGTGCAAGGGAACAGTATCCCGGTGTTGGGGGTTGGGAAATTCCAGGTCCAGTATAAGCGGCACGCCGCGGAACTCCCCCTAGTCGTTCTTAAGGGGGGTAATTGCAGCCTCCTCGGGACTCAATGGTTTCAGCCCCTGGGCCTGTTTATTGGGGGGGTGCACGCCGTTGGGTCTGACCCAATACAGGAGGTGTGCGACGCGCACCCCGAAGTCTTCAAAAAGGGACTTGGGAAATTCAATGGACCCCCAGTAACTTTCGACCTGGACCCGGAGGTCCGCCCAATAAGACTCAAGCCGCGCAGAGTGCCTTTTGCACTAAAGGACAAAATAGAGGCGGAACTGGACAAATTAGTGGGCCAGGGGATTCTTGTTCCTGTTGATTCTGCGGAGTGGGAAACTCCAATTGTCACGGCATTGAAGGCCAATGGGGAGGTTCGCATTTGCGCCGATTATAAGTGCACCATTAATAAGGCAATCCGCCCTAATGCATATCCGGTGCCGGTGGTCAGCCATTTGCTAGCCAGGTTACATGGGGGAAAGTGTTTCGCTAAACTCGACCTGGCACAGGCCTATCAGCAACTCATGGTAACCCCTGCCGCAGCTGCTGCACAGACCATAGTCACGCATAAGGGGGCGTTCCAGGTGACGCGCCTCCAATTCGGCGTGAACTCGGTGCCTGGGATTTTCCAGTCACTTGTGGAACACCTCCTCAAAGGGCTGGATGGCGTTTTGCCATATTTTGATGATGTATTGATAACGGGGGGGAGTGAGGTTGAGTTGGCTGAAAGGGTGAACAAGGTCCTGGCGGCATTCGAACAGGCGGGGTTGAGGTTGCGAAAAGACAAATGCGTCTTCTTCGCGAAGGAGGTTGAGTTCTTAGGGTTCCGAGTAACACCCGAGGGGATTAAACCGTCCAAATCCAAGGTGGCCACCATCAAGAAAGCCCCTCGCCCCACATCCAAGCCCGAGTTGCAGTCGTTCCTAGGGCTCTTAAATTTCTACCACTCCTTCCTTCCACGGAAGGCTGTGGTGGCTGAGCCGCTTCACAAGTTGCTCAAGAAAGATGCGGCATGGAAGTGGGGCGATGACCAGGAGAGGGCATTCACGGAACTGAAACAACTCCTGGCGTCTGACGCCATTCTGACCCATTTCGACCCCAAACGGCCGGTAGTACTGATCTGTGATGCATCCCCGGTGGGGGTGGGGGAAGTGTTATGCCACGTGTTGGAAAACGGGAGGGAGGCCCCAATAGCGTTTTACTCCAGGTCCCTTTTCCAAGCGGAGAGGAATTACGCCCAGACAGACAGGGAAGCGCAGGCGATAATTGCAGGGACCAAAAAATTTCACGATTTTCTTTATGGCCGCCCTTTCACCATCGTGACTGACCACAAGCCCCTGCTAGGCATTTTTACCGCAGATAAGCCCACGCCACAGATCCTGTCCCCGAGGATGCTTAGGTGGGCCATTTTTCTCAACGCCTACCAGCACGCGTTGGTGTACCGGCCCGGGAGGGAAATCAGCCATGCGGACGCCCTGTCGAGGTCCCCCCTCCCCCAGACACACAGCCACGTGGGCGGGGAGGAACCGGACCGCCAGGTGCTCATGATAGAAGTCTTAGATTCGCCCCCCATAGTACCCGCTGATATCGCTAAAGCAACAAGCAGAGACAGGACGTTGGCGGCGGTTAGCTCCTGGGTACAGAAAGGGTGGCCAGCGTCTTCCCCAGCAGAAGAATTCGCTCCCTTTTTCAGGAAAAAGTTGGAGCTGTCCCTAGAGAGGGGGTGTCTCTTGTGGGCGCAGCGGGTGGTGATTCCCACATCCCTTCGGCCGAGGGTGCTTAAACTGCTGCACGTCAGCCACCCCGGAATTGTGCGCTCCAAGGCGCTGGCCCGTAGTTATTTTTGGTGGCCCCAGTTAGACGCCGACATCGAGCACATGGTCGGCACTTGTGAGAGTTGCCAATGCTCCAGACCGGAAGAGGCCCGTCTTCCCCACAGGGAGTGGGACGCGGCTAAGGGGCCGTGGTCCCAGATACACATAGATTTCGCGGGCCCGTTCCGAGGAACTCTGTTTCTCCTTGTGGTGGATGCTTTCTCCAAGTGGTTGGAGGTCATCCCAGTCACGAGCACCTCCTCGGCCGCGACAATAAAGCATTTGCGGAGAATTTTTTCCACGTTCGGCATACCCGACACTCTAATTAGCGATAACGCTAGTTGCTTCACTTCCGCTGAGTTCAGGGCATTCACAGAGATTAACGCCATCCGGCACATCACCTCTGCCCCTTTCCACCCGGCCACCAATGGCCAAGTGGAGCGCCTCGTCCGCACCACGAAAGACGCGCTGCGGCGCATGGGCCCCGGGGACCTCAACCTGCAAGTGTGTCAGTTTCTGCTAGGGTACAGGGTGACCCCGTTGGCGTCAGGATACTCCCCCGCGGAGCTTTTAATGCGCAGGAAACTGGCCACCATTCTCACTAGGCTAGACCCCACGAGAGTAGAAGACAAGGGGAGGAACATCGGGCTAGAGGCCACAAAGAGTTTTAGCGTAGGCGCCCCCGTGCACTGCAGGAACTACGCCAGCGCGGGGCCAGCCTGGGTACCGGGGGTGGTCATGGAGCAGACCGGTCCCGTGTCGTACCGCGTGGAGACCAACACAGGTCTACTCTGGCGGCGGCACGCGGACCAGCTATGGAACCGGGTCCCGGGAAAGCAGGGCGCTGAAAGCGCGGAGCCGAATTCAGCGTTAGGGTTCTCCCCCACCCATTTAGCCCAAGGGGGAGGAGAGGGGGGCCCAGAGTCCCCACCAAGGGGGGAGGAGAAGGAATTTGTCCTCGTAGATATCCCGCGGGATCCCCCAGCAGAGTTTAATTTTGAGTTACAGAACCGGGGGGGGGGGTTCGGAGTGGTCCCCCACCCATCCAAGCGAGAAGAGGGGTTTTACGTTAACCCCTGGTGCCCCCGGTTCGCCCACAACGGAATCTACCCTTTCCCCTAAAGCTGCAAAACCGCGGCAAGCCACTAACGAGCCTCCCTCTCCCATTACAGGACAAGGGTCCAGGGAACAAGGAAGCGGGAGCAGCCCCCAGGGGGGCCAACCCACATCGCGGCCCAAACGCGAGTGCAAGAAACCATCTTGGTTAAGAGACTTCGTCTCATCCTAGGGGGGAGGGATGTTGTGTTCTAAAGCATATGCCTTTAAACAATGTATCTATCCATGTGTATCCAATGCAACCTATTCCATGTGTAACATTGTAACCTCAGCTGCATCACTGTAACCATAATAGGACGCGAGCTAGTGACCACTAGATGGCAATAGCGAGCGTCCAAGCTCATTGGTCCAAGACTCACCTAAAAGCAACAGCGCGGGAGGATTCCCGCCACCACCTTCACCTGGACAAGAAGGGCTTGACCTGAAATGACGTCACGCGGACAGTAGCCAATGGACTGTCAAGGAGCCACATTCAAATGTATAGCCACTGTATATATTGAGCTGTTCGTCCGCCATTACCACATGTTCCCTCTGACCAGCATGTAATAAAGTTGTGTTAAGCCAGCTCTTCGGCTGTCCTGGTGTCTTTGGTCCCATACACTAAACACACACACAGCTTCTCTTTCTCTCTCTCTCTCTCTCTCACACACACACACACAGCTTCTCTTTCTCTCTCTCTCTCTCTCCCTCTCACACACAGCTTCTCTTTCTCTCTCTCACACACACACAGCTTCTCTTTCTCTCTCTCTCCCTCTCTCACACACACAGCTTCTCTTTCTCTCCCTTTCTCTCTCACACAGCTTCTCTTTCTCTCTCTCTCTCACACACACACAGCTTCTCTTTCTCTCTCTCTCTCACACACACAGCTTCTCTCTCACACACACACACACAGCTTCTCTTTCTCTCTCTCACACACACACACAGCTTCTCTTTCTCTCTCACACACACACACACAGCTTCTCTTTCTCTCTCTCACACACACACACAGCTTCTCTCTCTCACACACACACACATACAGCTTCTCTTTCTCTCTCTCTCTCTCACACACACAGCTTCTCTTTCTTTCTCTCTCTCTCTCACACACAGCTTCTCTTTCTCTCTCTCTCACACACACACAGCTTCTCTTTCTCTCTCTCTCTCTCACACACAGCTTCTTTTTCTCTCCCTTTCTCACACACACACAGCTTCTCTTTCTCTCTCACAGCTTCTCTTTCTCTCTCTCTTTCTCACACACAGCTTCTCTCTCTCCCTCTCTCTCGCATACAGCTTCTCTTTCTCTCTCTCTCTTTCTCTCTCACACAGCTTCTCTTTCTTTCTCTCTCTCACACACACAGCTTTTCTTTCTCTCTCTCACACACACAGCTTCTCTTTTTCTCTCTCTCACACACACCCAGCTTCTCTTTCTCTCTCTCACACACACACACAGCTTCTCTTTCTCTCTCTCACACACACAGCTTCTCTTTCTCTCTCTCACACACAGCTTCTCTTTCTTTCTCTCTCTCTCTCACACCCACAGCTTCTCTTTCTTTCTCTCTCTCTCACACAGCTTCTCTTTCTCTCTCTCTCTCACACAGCTTCACTTTCTCTCACACACACACACACAGCTTCTCTCTCTCTCTCTCTCTCACAGCTTCTCTTTCTCTCTCTCACACACACACACTGTTTCTCTTTCTCTCTCTCACACACACAACTTCTCTTTCTCTCTCTCTCACACACACACAGCTTCTCCTTCTCTCTTTCTCTCTCACACACAGCTTCTCTCTCACACACACACACAGCTTCTCTCTCTCTCTCACACACACACACACTCACATATTCCTCTTCTGCTCATTTCCCTAATGAGCTCTCTCTCTCACACACACACACACAAACACACAAAGCTTCTCTCTCTCTCTCTCTCTCACACACACACACACACAGAGCTTCTCTTTCTCTCTCTCTCCCTCTCTCTCACACAAAGCTTCTCTTTCTCTCTCACACACACAGCTTCTCTTTCTTTCTTTCTCTCTCTCTCTCACACACAGCTTCTCTTTCTCTCTCTCACACACACACAGCTTCTCTCTCTCTCTCTCTCACACACACACACACAGCTTCTCTTTCTCTCTCACACACACACACATCTTCTCTTTGTGTCTCTCTCTCACACACAGCTTCTCTCTCTCTCTCACACACACACACACACACACTCACATATTCTTCTTCTGCTCCTTTCCCTAATGAGCTCTCTCTCTCACACACACACACACACAGAGCTTCTCTCTCTCTCACACACACACACACACAGCTTCTCTTTCTCTCTCTCCCCCTCTCACACACACACAGCTTCTCTTTCTCTCTCTCTCCCTCTCACACACAGCTTCTCTTTCTCTCTCTCTCCCTCTCTCACACAGCTTCTCTTTCTCTCTCTCTCTCTCACAGCTTCTCTTTCTCTCTCTCTCTCTCTCACACAGCTTCTCTCTCACACACACACAGCTTCTCTCTCTCACACACACACTCATACACACTCACACATATTCCTCTTCTACTCCTTTCCCTAATGAGCTCTCTCTCTCTCTCTCTCTCTCTCTCTCTCTCTCTCACACACACACACACACACACACACACACACACACACACACACGTGACACTCCTGCCTTGCCATAAATTTTTAATATGTGTGTTGGTGATTGGAGTGGTATTCTATGGGTGGTGGTGGTTGTGCACACCCAAAACCACCCTTAACCACCAACACACACTTTTGAAAAAAGACACATTATAAAACATTATTTGGTAAATAATTGTTCTCTTTTTTTAAACCCCCCCCCCAAAACAACAACAACAACAACCCAAAACAACACAACTGATCACAGTTTATAACAGCCCCGGCAATGCCATCCTCCTCAGTCCACACAACTCTGTACCCATTGTATCTACAATGCCATCTAGCCATCTCATCCTTGGCCGTCCCCTTTTTCTTTTGCCCACCACCTTCCCCAGCATTAAGGCCTTCTCAAGTGAATCCTCTCTTCTCATTTGATGTCCAAAATACTTCAGCTTCATCTTTACTATTTGACCTTATAATGAGCACTCAGGGCTAATCTCTTATACTATTGACCTATTTGTTCTTCTCGCTGTCCAAGGGACTCTCAAAACTCTCCTCCAGCACCACATCTCAAAGGCATCTATTTTTCTTCGCTCAGCCTTTCTAATGGTCCATACAAAAAAAAAACTCATTTAAAACAGCCCTGCAACGCCGGGCAACCTCTGCTAGTATTACTATAAGCATTTCAGCTATAATGTCCAACATGTGAAAAACGCAAATGGTATTAATTTTAACGAATAATGAGTTTTTGAGAAATAATGCCTTTTCAGGGATATTTGGATTGTTATGTATTATTTAATTTACAATTATGTCATATAAAGATCACTGAGGTGGTATTGTCGGGGAGAAAACTGGTAAGGCCTTCAGGAGTTAACTTGAGCAATACACACCCAGACTACTAATTATCCAGTCCTCCCTGTACCTGGCAGTAAAGTCATCATCTGTAGGCATATCAGCAGGAGGAGCCCACTCTAAAACTGAAATTTGAAGGTTCACTGTGGGAGGAGATCTAGCTTGAGCAAGCAATAGTCAGCAAGTAATTTTACAGTTCCAGCAAGCTGTCTGTACTCGCAGACAGGCTACAACCTGTTGTCAATAGGTTAATTTCGAAAGCGGTGAATGCGTAAATCAGTCAAAAGGAATGGAATGTGGAAGCTAAGTAAACAGTTCAAAAGCAATCTTTTAAAAGACTGATGTCCTAGAACATATAAGGTCAGAGCAGATAATTGTATAAGAAATATTATTGATTTTTTTATTTAAAAAAAACCTTATTCAGAAATCTAGAAATTATCTATTGCTGTGGAAATATCTCTTAAATTTACCTTGTTTTCCCATTTTTATTTCAAACTTAGTTTCAGTCTTTTAGAATGTGACCGTTCGGAGTTTTGGTTCAGTTTCTTTAATGCAATGAGTCTTACGAGATGAATTGCTGAATGGTGGGCCATGTGATGATATAAGTGATCTGTTGTCTCACGTCAGTTCACATAAGTATTTCCCCCCAAAAAAAAACTTGATTGTAAGCAGTTACAAATATATCCTAGCTAAACTGCCAGTCATGCAGAGACCTAAATCAGAAGCCTCATTCTCTGAAATAGAAATTACTAGCTCATGAGTGAAAAGTAGCCATGAAGCAAATGTATCTGGCTCCCAGCACATGAAGCAACCACCACATGTGTTTGTCTGAAAGCCTGATTACATAGGGGGAAATATTAGAATCTTAGATCTGAAGAGCTGGATGAGACTCTATGGATCATTAGTTCTAGCCCCTGTCAAGAAGGCACAGCGAGGAATACAATTTCCAATCTCTAGCTCTAGCTCCACTTGCTTGATACCTAAACCCCTGAGCATGGGTTTTGGGTGGCTGATTCACTTTTTTTCTGTTGACCATAAGATGCAATGGGAAATGAAAATCAGCATGGATTACCAAACTACCAATCCATAGATTTTCCTTCCTAGACCACTCTACTTTTTAAAAATAAAATCCTTTCACTTTATCTGATGTAGAAAGACCAGGTAGGCATGTGTGCATGCACACGCACACGTGCGCGCGTGCGTGCGCACACACACACACACACGCGCGCGCGCGCGCACACACACACACACACACACACACGTGCGTGCGCACGCACACACACACACACACACAATGGTGCTTTGGCAAAGCACCTTCCCCCTTGTCTCACGAGGAAGGATGAAGTGAGGATATGCACACACAAGCAGCACCAGCATTCACTCTCTTAGCAAAGTCTCTCTCTCAGGACACTTTTAAAAAAATAGCTTCTCATGGATGGACAGAGTTCCTGCTCATTCATTCACTCATTTTAAGTTTAATGAGCAATACCAGTTGGCAAGATGAGGAAATGATTCACGGAGGAACGAAAACAGTTTTAAATGGAGTTCCTTTGGACTGCACCACCTACAGGCACTTCAAATAGAACAGCAATACCAAGGCATTTCCTGTGTGGCTATTTAAATTCAAAATAATTGAATCCCCCAATGCAACTTCACAGCAAAAGCATATGAGTGAATTGCATTTCTTTTACTCTGTAGTCACAACCTCTATTTTGCTCATGAGAAACTGAAAAATCCTTTTAAACAATGCATGACAAAGCAGTAGTTCACTTTAGTTATACATCTCTTCTGGAAATATTAATTAATCAAGGAGCTGTCAAGTTTTAAGAGCTAGGTAGGTGTGGACTTTGATATGGAGTTGATCACTCCATTTGGGATTAATGGGCTAATTTGTATTGTTAGTCAGAGATAGAGTAGAGCAACTGAATGACTGTTTTTTGTTTAATCAATGTTTATTTACTTCCCAATGGTGAGTATGCTACTGGTGTTCATGTAAGGCAGGGGTTGCCAACCTTTTGAAAGCGGGGGCCAGGTCAGGCTCCCTCAGACAGTTGGCAGGCCAGACTGGTGGTCCAGCCATCACTGCCAGAATCAGCCACAGACTCATTTACGGCTGTTGTAAACATATTTACATATATATGTTTACATTTAATCATTTACGTAAGGAGTCCATGGCTGTCGTAAATATGTTTACAACAGCCTTAAATGTGTCCATGGCTGATTCCACCACTGGTGGTGGCAGTGGAGGCTGAAGTGAGGGTGCCGGCCGGTTGATTTCACACCACAGACTGGATTTAGGCCACAGGTTGCCTACCCCTGATGTAAGGTTTGCATAACTTGCTCTAGCAACTTGTGATTAAATGATGAGGTGCTGGACACATCCCAGTTTTGTGGCTGATCATGTGCCTAAATGCATAGGCAAACCCCAACACTTTAGCAATTAGCAGCAATTAGCCACAACAAGTTATATACATATGAGAATTCTGGCCTTTGTTGTTGTTGTTCAGTCGCACAGTCGACTCCGACCCTTTGCGACCCCAAGGACCATTTTCCTCCAGGCGCCTCTGTCCTCTACCATCCCCCTCAGCCCTCCCAGCTCTGTGCCCATTGTGTCTATAATACCATCTAGCCATCTCATCCTTGGCCTCCCCCTTCTTCTTTTGCCCTCCACCTTTCCCAACATCAATGCCTTCTCAAGTGAATCCTCCCTTCTCATTTGATGTCCAAAGTATTTTAGCTTCATCTTTACTATTTGACCTTCCAATGAGCAGTCAGGGTTAATTTCTTCTAAGATTGACCTATTTGTTCTCCTCGCTGTCCAGGGGACTCTCAAAACCCTCCTCCAGCACCACATTTCAAAGGCGTCTATTCTTCTGCGTTCAGCCTTCCTAATTGTCCAGCTCTCACATCCATACATTACTACTGGGAAAACCATTGCTTTGACTATTCTAATTTTTGTTTGCAATGTAATGTCTCTGCTTTTCACTATGTTCCCCAGGTTTCTCATCGCTTGTCTCCCAAGAATCAGTCGCCTTTTTATTTCATGGCTGCAATCCCCATCTGCAGTGATCTTTGATCCTAAGAAAGTAAAATCTGTCAGTGCTTCTACTTCTTCCCCGTCTATTTTCCAGGAACTGATGGGGCCTGTTGCCATTATCTTGGTTTTCTTGATATTGAGTCTCAAGCCAGCTTTTGCACTCTCCTCCTTCAGCCCAATCAAGAGATTCTTTAGGTCTTCCTCACTTTCTGCTATTAGGGTGGTATCGTCTGCATATCTCAGATTATTGATGTTTCTCCCAGCGATTTTAATCCCATATTGTGATTCCTCCATCCCTGCACTGCGCATTATGTGCTCTGTGTATAGGTTGAATAAGCATGGTGACAAAATGCAGCCTTGTCTTACTCCTTTTCCTATTCCAAACCACTCTGTTATTCCATGTTCTGTCCTAACTGTTGCTTCTTGGTTCATGTACAGATTTCTCAGGAGGCATATGAGGTGCTCTGGTATTCCCATCTCTTTAATTACTTGCCACATCTTGTTGTGGTCCACACAGTCAAATGCCTTAGTGTAGTCAATAAAACAAAAGTAAACTTGTTTCTGGTATTCCTTTGTTTTCTCCATGATCCAGCGTATGTTGGCGATGTGGTCTCTAGTCCCCCTGCCTCTTCTGAAACCAGCCTGCACCTCTGGTAATTCTCTCTCCACATGCTGCTGAAGTCTGTCCTGTATTATCTTGAGCATCACCTTGCTGGCATGTGGGATGAGCGCGATTGTTCGATAATTTGAACATTCTTTGGCATTGCCCTTTTTTGGGATTGGGACGTATACTGATCTTTTCCAATCCTGTGGCCACTGTTTTGTTTTCCAAATCTGCTGGCATATTGAATGCAGTAATTTGACGCCATCATCTTTTAGCGCTTTGAAAAATTCAACTGGGATACCATCATCTCCACTAGCTTTGTTGTTTGCAGTGCTCTTTGATTCAATGGAAATACTCCATTTGGGAATTATTTGGCTTTAGCTGAATTTGTATCACCAGACACTTGCAAGTTTTCTCATACTCAGAGACTTTCTAAATCTGACATGATGAGATGCCTTGCTGAGACTTCCCCTTGTATGAGCAAAATTTTCTGGCTTCTTGTGGAAATGTGCCCATATTTCTCATTTTCTCAAAATTGCCACACCTTTGCACACTTTGGCATTTCCTTTGCATAGAAAAGTTGCCATTCGGTTCAGCAGTTATAATAATCCTACACAACATGGGAATTTCCTTACAGGGGAAAAAATTACTATGAAACTTCAGAAATACCTCAATATGTTGTGCAAGATTTGGAGGGGGAAAATCTGCCCCAAAAATATCTTGCTACAAGTAAAATAAATCCCCCACCCAGTATTTTTTTCCTCCAAGAGTAGATTTCTTTCCAAGGTGAGAGGTGTGGCCCCCTCTTTCTCCTCTAAAGTGGTGATCTTCTTAGCCAGTATGGCCTGGATACCTTTCATAGTTTCCACCCAGACAGGTGAAATGTTTTTATATCTAGCAGTCAATTTCCCAGTCAATTCACTAATTAAATAGCTTTTGGCTATCCATTTCCTTTGAATTTGACCCATCTGCCTCAAAGGATTGTCACAGAAAACAGAGCACAATGCAGTTGAGGAAATGCAAAATTCAATCCCTGCAGGTACAATGCTCCATGTAATTTCCCAGTTCACAGCTCCACAAAATAGAGATTCCCTTTGTTGAAAGTAGTACTCCCTGAGAATGGCTGTTGACCAGACACCAACAAAGAACAATCATGTGTGCAGACAAATCAGATAAGATTTTTTAAAAAAACAGCAACAATAAAGGACTAACTTCTATATTTTAATATGAACTTTCATGGTTCAAGTTGTCTGAGTAAGTGGATTTAATACATGAAAACTTTAAAAACTTTTTTTAGTTTATTTCTTGTCTGATATATGTGCACAGACTAACATGGCTAACACTCTGAGAGTCCTAGGGTGGACTATAGGAAGCCCTATAAAAGAAAAAAGGATTTTACCCCAACACTACAGTTTCAGAAGATGGCATGAGAATGATACATAACTTGTAAATGTTAAACTTGGTGGCAAGTTGGCAGCTTTGACATGATGAACACCAGTAATCTTTCTTTTGACATATAAGTACATTTTAATATTAAATAAAATCTTGTAGACTTCCTCTGAGGATAGGGTTGCCATAATTCTCTCCTGCCAAGCCGGGACAGCCACGTGATGTCATTGCATTCTTCAAACTGTGCATGTGTCGGACGGGGCTGTCAGGGAGACCGCGGTTCTAAGATCCTGCAGAATTCCCATCAGGCAGCCTTCATCAGTTTAAAATAAACTGTAGTCAAGAGGTTTCCCCCCGTGTGATTCTTCTTGCAAATACTATTCTTGATGGTTCTATTTTTATTTTTATTTTGAATAAAATTTCTTGGGCCACTCTTGAAACCACCCTTCCTCCCCCTGAGGTCCCCCTGCCCTCCCCTTCACACATACGCCACTGAAATAGACTCACCCTCAAACCCCACACAAAGATCCCTTGGAAGAAAGTTCTAAAGAGGGGCCAGGAATGTCAATGCAGTCTGTGATGCCTTCGTTTCCCTCTGGAAGAAGAAAAGCAGGAGACAGGTGGGACTTATTTTGGAGGAGGACCTTTGCGATGGAGGACTCTTCACTTTCTGTCCACCCTGTTCCCTTCCTCTCTAGGAATACTGACCCTATGCAATTAACCTTTTGTGGTCACATGAAGAAGGAATCCTCCCTTCCAGTGTATGGCGGAGGTTTGGTTTCTTAGCTATGGGCATTTCTTGCTCCCTCCCAGCTTTTGAGGAAAAGGGTTGAGGACGACTCCTTGTCCCCCAAACTTCAAGGTGTGCTTTTTTGCCTTTGCCGCTTCCAAGCAGGATAATTGAAAGAAAAGCAGGGAGGCGGTGAATTAACTCTGCAAAAATCCCTTGGTGAGGGGTGATCTTGCTTCCTTCGTTCAAATTTAAAAATCCGGGACTTTTACATTTTTTTTTTCTTGAACCGGCCGGGACAGCTTGAATCTGGGAAAATCCTGGAAAACAGGGACATATGGCAACCCTATCTAAGGATCTGTACACCATACAAAGGGTTGTATGGCTTTGAGAAATTTATCTTCAGAAGGCTTCCATCTATCACCTCCCATTGAACGTATGGAAATTGTTATATGACACAAAAAGCAGTTTCTGAAATTGTTTCCTTTGTCACAATGCACCAAGACACCATACAGATAGTAAAAAAAATTCAGGCTAAAAGTTTATTTTCCTTCCTGTCCTATAGTAACAACTCCCCACCCCCCACCCACCCGCCCACCCAAGACACCCAAAAGAGCACTAAGAAAGAGCCAGTGGGGCTCCAAGTGAACATGATCTCTTATCTAACTTGCTGTGAGGTGTTAGGCATATGAACAACTGTCTGGCACATTATTAGATATCACAGTGCTACTCCATTTGTAGTCGTATTACAAAAAAGGCACCAGACTCCAAAGAGCAGCAATAGTAAAAAATCAAAACCAGGTTCTTTCCTCCTTGATCTTTCTCTTCCAAACAGGAAAGGGCATTCTAGAAGGCTAGTGAAACCTCTCCTCATGGAAACAATAAATATCAGTCACAGCAGAGCAGATTTCTGATACGAGAAGTGAAGATGGAATGTTTCCAATCATTTAAACAAAGCCATAAAAGGGAAGAAACCTTTTTGCTAGCTTGCCTAAGTTTGAATTCAGCTCCTCGCCCGTTTTAGTCCTATTGGTAGGCTGAAGTGAACCATCTCATAGGTGAGCTGTCACAGATGAAACAACACAAACCAGGCCTTTTGTACCCTTTCATGCCTTGATCACGCACAGGATCTTATAACTGCATTAAGCCTATGCACTCAGAGACCTCTTCAGCCTTTAACCTCAACATGAAATTGCTTACAGATTTGGAAATAATTGGGAAGAGGAAGGTTATGCACGTTCCCACATTATCACCATGAAAATAGTCCCCTGTACACTCAGACAAGGAACTAAGTAGGGTAAATATTATTCAAAATAAACTGGTTACATGTTCCTAGCTTATCTCAAGCAATCAAAAATGGTATGTGAACCAGCCCTAAACTTGCAACCCTTTTACCACACACACCCTTTCCTATGACACCTTTTTTGGATGGGTCCCTGGCTTCCAATCTGGGGCATCATTTTTTGTCGGGTTCCCAGCTTTTTGTATCAGAGTTTCTTCATCTCAAAGGCTGAAATTTTTATTCTTAATCTGGGCTATTGAAAAGCAAATTTCAATATGCTGTCAATCCAGGCCTCATTCTTCTGCTTCTGTTCATACTTACCATTAGAATATGGTCCTCAAGAACATCTCTTGACATTGAATTTGGCCCTTGAAGCTCACATAGCCATATGGACTTCAATGAATGCTTGAAAAAATATTTTCAGGAGGGGGAAGGTGTTATAACTGATGACTTGTGCCCAAGTTAATGTATTTTACTCAGACACTGACTAAGTACATGAGTTGCTGTGGTTCATTGTTTTATTTTGACATCAAAACTGAGAAAATGTTAACAGATCAGGTATTCTGCTGGTTTTCTTTTTTCTGAAGCAGTTGTAACATTCTTTCAAAGAGGCATTTTTAAACCTTTTCTTTCAATTAACAAAGCAATATCCCAATAAAACAGACACCAATTATACCATTATATGCAACAGCAAAAGAGCAGACTAATTAAACCAATACATTATGGCACATGAACCTCATCATAATAAAAGAAAACATTTACAATGAAAGGGCAATATAGTGCACAGAAGCTTCATTTTTAAAAAAAATATGTATATGTACAATAAGGTGGCTTAAAGTGACTTCTTGAGTTTATTTTCTGACTAGCATCCTTCTACACATTTTCAATGGGCACTTCAAGATTGTGGAGTAAACTGCATTTTTTTTAATTAAGGTACGCAGCAGGATAACATTGCTACCAAAGACAGGCTTGCAGCATGGCAGCATATAAATTTAGGCACATATGAATGCAAAAAAAGTTAGGTTTTTTTTGTTTTGTTTTTTTACAAAAAATCTTTTTCAGGACAGTGCAAAATTGTAGTGCTTCATCCAAAAGGAAATAGTCACATACAGAATAACATTCAAGACAGAAACACATCAATATTTTAATTACAACCAAAGAGTGCATCTAGAAAGCAAAGGAACTTTTTGGTACCCCACAAGGCTTCTATCATAATTGCATTCCAGTGATGTCCTGCATGTTAGAGCTGAGAGGTTAAAGACTCTATGCTAAAACTGACTTAGCGTTCACTTCAGACCTAAAGACACACTTTGCAAAGCCACCATCTATTTGAAAAACAACTTTTTGGTGCAGCTGGCTTGCAATGAAGACAAATGATTCATCTCACTAGTGTTGTAGAAAAGACCATGCGGGTTTGTATCTTCAATGGTCTGCCTGCCTCACAGTTGGCTTTTAGCTTGGCATTGAAAGCAGCAGCATTAAGAACACAGGTATAGAGTGAAGGCTCAGGTTCACATCAAAATGAATGGCAAATACTAGCACCCAGATCCAGCAAGAGAGGCCTATGTGTGGAAACAGTATTCAATGTGTAAGACCAATGCTTCATTGGCATTGGTTTACTCCAATTCCACTGAATGAGCTGGATCTATCGTTTAAAGTGGATGGGAACACAAATTCTGATCCATAGCTATTCATGATTAAAACACAATCAGCACCTAGTTGATTTTCACTAAGACAGAATTAGGCCCACAGTTATATGGAGAAGCATCCCATGCCTTCTGTCACAGCTTGCAACAAAGAAGAAAACTGGGGGAGTCCAAGACACAGTCACCTCCTTAAATTCCTGCACCACAAATGGGGTTGGAAACCTAAAGACACACTCTGTGGTTTTATGATTGCCTTTCTCACTCTTGGATCACTGGCTGGAGACCATTTTTAATCTCAGCATGTGGGATGGGCGAAGATGTGGACAGTACGGAGGCTCAGAAGAAGGAACAGCCAAATAAGGTTGCTTTGAGGCACGGTGTGGCTTCTTGTACTGAAACCACATGCAAGGTTCATTCTAAACCTCATATCTCACTTTCAAGCAACCCTGTTCAGCCCAATCAAGGCTGGGATAACTTCTCTGTCTAGTTACAAGAATTGTTCAGATTTTTGTCCAGAGAAAATAATTTTTTTATATCAGAGCTATTTTCTGGTTAACTTCTTTGCTAGTATTATGTGCCAAGAAGTAATTATCTCATTTCCCCCCCTTGAACAGGAAAGTTAATCCTCATTGTGTACCTAATCCACCATGTAAAAACATCTTTATAGTCAAAGACAGATAGGTACCTCCTCCATGGGGAGAGGGGAAAGTGGGATTTAATTTCCCCATTTATGGGTAAGTGCCATATCACTGCAGCGGCTTGTTACCAAAGTGACACAACACTAGGTTATGAAGCAAAAGGTGTGGATTTCTCATTGCGGTATATGTGCAGCTGGACATGGAGTGGGTGGGTATCATTTCCCTGTCACAAAATAGAAAGAAGTATGAATGAGGGTGATTATTTGTGAGAGGAGATTTGCCTGAGAGTCTACAAAGTCATCAAATATAAATGGTGTAAATTGCAGTGTTAGCTCTTAACAGAGCTGACCCCACTGCATCAATCACTGAATGGTAGAGCACATGGACATAAATTCTATTGATTCAGTGCATCTCCTCTAACTGGGATTAATAACTGGATTTCTGTCAATTACAGTTTACAGACTCAGAAAAAGTGCCCACCAATAAAAGAAAAATTACTACCAGTTTAGAAAAAAAAGAAAGTATAAAATACACTCCCCTCTGTATAAGGCAAATTAATAAGATTCGCAGCAATAGAATGTTTCCTATATCTCTAAGGTCAATTTGCATTGTTGTGGTTAAAAAAAAAACTTATGTCCTGTTAGGATACCTTTCAGAGCTTATATGATGAAGATTTAGGTAAAAATCAGAGTTAGCTGCCCTGAATGTCCTTCTTTCATTACAAGATATGTTCCTTACCTTGTTCATGACGTAAGTTAATGTAAATCTAGAAAGGGTGATCTTTACCTTTACTAGAAATTGAAAAGAAATAGTGGTGTCTAACAATCACTAAGCCTTAGGCACAGATGATTGCATTCAAGAGAAGATAGCTGAAAATTATAAAAAGAAAATATGGTGATTTTTTGTTGTGTTTCAGTTTGTTGACTGGGGCAAACAGAATAGCTACATTCAGTTGTCTGACAGGTGAGCTCTGCGTGTGCGTATTGCATATGAACAAATACACACACTGCATCATTTTAAGGTGCTTTCAGTAATAACAACAAGACAATGTTTTCAGCAAACCAACAACAATAGCAATTAATTCCTTTCCTTTACATTTAACAGTTTTAATAAAAAAGAAAAACAATTCTCCCTAGGATTCCCAAGCCAGGTCTGTCACAGGTATGTGTACTTTAAAACTAAAGGAACACATTTTTTTTGTCTTTCTGTTTCCAAAAATAAAATTACCAATCCAGCGGCTTTTTACCAAAATTGGTGTTTTATGAAATGCTGGCAGTTCGTTTCGGTTTTTAGTTAAGCTACTGTACAAGCAACCACTGCTTGGGCGAACTAAGGAAAGAGCTCTCTATCGAGATCAGTAACAGAAAATGTTGGCTCCCCATCCTTCCATTCCCATGGCTGGTCAATAAAATGCCTGTTTCCCCCATTGCGCCCATAGAACTCTTGCCCGCCAGTCACTTCAGCGGAAGGAAGGCTCTTGGTACTTTTCATGTCCCATCAAGAGTAAAAATCCAGAGAAGTGAATCGAACTGCAGGAAACTTGGTTTGTATGTTAAGAGCAATATGCACACAGCAACCAGTGGATTGGGCAAATACCCAAATGTCTTCTGCTAAAAAAACAGGGGCATTAAAAACTTATTATAGTGCAATTTTAGATATACTGTATTTAGAAGTAAGCCCCTTTCAGTTCAATAACAAAATTTCATTCTCTAAAACATTAAAGGGCTGCAGTTGTTATGTGGCATACCCCGGGATACAAATGGATTTTTTGGGGTTTTTTTTCTAATTGTGGCCCCACACATTTTGACTTCTTGCTTTTACATCATCAATCAATGCAATATAAAATTATATCAATAATACAGAAATTATTGAGCACTTTATGTGTCCTTTTATCTCTCTTTTTTTAAACAAGGCACTTCGTAATCCCCAACAGCTTTGGGGAAGTTTCAAAGCACAACTTTTCTTTAATGTTTTCATTACTAAAGACAAATACATCATTACGTTAATAATAAAAAGCAAGGCCACCAGAAATGAAGGTCAAGACAGAAGCACAGGTAAAGAGCATTGTAAAATCAAGACGAGATGAAAACTATTCACAACATTAGTGCTGTAATGCTGTCACAAGCTTTGAGGATGGGCGGTCAGAGCCCAGCAGGTATCGTGAAAGCAACAAGCAATGGCCAGCTGCAGATTTGGGTCTCTTCTGTCCCAAATGTGTGTTCATCCTTTTGGTCAGGATCAATATGTGCGCAGGCAAAATGGCAGAATGTGACCTCCACAGCAGTGTAACAAAAACAGTCCTTTACTCACTTCATTCCACCTTTCTGCTCATAATTTCTCAACATGGAGCTCAGTTGCATTTGTGAACCCTGAGAGGCATCCAAGACAAACACAAAGACTTTTTCCCATCACCTAAGGATTGACCTAAATGATTCTCCTGAGCAGCACTGTGCACCAAGCCTATCTACAGGGGAAGGAAAACCAGATACCAGAAAGCATGCCACCTTTTTTACTACCACCTTAACATGCCGCCCCAAAAGTGAGGGCCTAATTTGGCTCTGGATGCTGCTCAGCTGCATTACAAAATGGGAGAACCAAGGGAAAGGGGACAGATCATAGGCAAAGCTCTCATTCCTGTGGAATGCCTTCCTGAGGTAAAACTTCCCACAGGATCAGTCAGATTTTGTAAGTCCCAACAAGTCTGGCAACGTACGAAATGGGCCACATCCATCCATCTCTGAAATGTATTAATCAAATTTTCAACAAAGGTAGAAAGGGCAATGTTCAAATGTTATATTAAAATTCCAACCAAGGATTGTTACTGCCTGCAATTGTCAGTCTAGGACACTGATGGTGAACCTTGGCACTCCAGCTGTTCTTGGACTTCAGCTCCCAGAAGCCCAAGTCCCTGTGAATCCACATGCAGTAAACCCATTCATGAGGATTCACAGGGACTTGGGTTTCTGGGAATTGAAGTCCAAGAACAACTGGAATGACAAGATTCACCATCACGGGTCTAGGAAGTGGCTTCCAGATATCTGAGGAAAGAGTATTGTTTTATGCTAAAAATCCTTTAACTTTAATTACACTGCAGACATTAGTAGGCCTATATCTTCCATTCTGTCTTTGGCTGCCCAGCTACGAATTTGTCATGTGAAAACAGAACTATCTATCTGCTATCAGGAAAAGCTCTATACTGTATATAACACTGTGGTCCAGCCCACTGGAGGTTTCACTATAATGTAGCAGCTCCTTTTTCACACACCCCACCCCCACCACTTTGAATTATCTGTGGGATCTCTTTCAGATGTCAGGTTAAATACTTTATCTGAATTCATTTAATTCAATATTGTCTGACAGAATTATGGATAGGACAAGTCCATGTCCAATGATTTTTGCCATTTAACCCTTCTGAGGGCTCCTTCCAGGCTCACCAGGCTACCCCATACCTGTCAAGCATGGCTCCGTAAAATTCGGGAACTGCTCCAGCCCGACTGTGCATGCACAGCAACAACTCCTTCTGTACATGCACAGAACCCTTCTGCGCATGCGCAGGACCCTTCTGTGCAGAACCAATGCGCAGTAACTACTTTCCCCCACCAGTCAAATTACGGGATGGCGGCGCCTGATGGCGAGAAATTGGAGGAATGAACACTGAAATACGGGAAATCCCAGCTAATCCGTGATACTTGACAGGTATGAGCTACCCTCTGATTTTTTCTGGAGACACTGTGTGGAAGCCATGTGGAAGCCTCAACCACCACCACCACTACCAGATTCTCGATAATTCCATGTGCAGGAAATCCAGGCTGTTGTGCAGAAAAGTCCACATTTTCATGCTGGCTCATGAATTCATTCATTTGCATTATCCTTGACATGATGGTTGTTTTGGTGGGGGCGGGGGTGGGGTTTTTGCCAATATTCTTCCACAATGTTTACTTTCCTGGAAAGAACATCATGGTTTCCCTGTGCAAAATTGCCCAGGATTAGGCCTGGGACTTTGCAAAAAGAAACACAGGAAAATGTTGTACAGTGGGAAATACCATGGAAGGGAAGGGGTGGGGTGGCTGAAAGCATTGAGGGAACACAATGAAACCAAAAGGAAACCAGAAGTAATCAAGTAATACCTATACGATTAACTAGTTTGTATTTTTCATTAGTTTTTGTGTGTCCCAGCACACTTCTTCACATGAGTTAAGTTAGTCCTAAAGGTGCCAAATGAGTATTTCTGTCTCCTCTTTTGGTACAACAGACTAACACAGCTACCAAGATGCTTTCAGAGTCACATCCCTAGACTATACCCCTTAAGGGAAAAATCTCACAGAGAAAATTCTAAACCCTGTTGTCAAAACCTTCATTCTGTTTAGTTTTTGATGTATGGGTATTTTTCAACGGGCAAAAAAAGATTACACGTAAACATTGTCTACTCAACGCAGCTGGGATTCTTCTCCAATGGGTTTCAAAAAGAAAGGCCACCCAATTTTTCACTCTTGCAAAAAGTCAACAGGAATCCTTAACACAAATAAGGATCATTTTTTGATCCATATATTGTGCCTAAAATGATACATGTTCTTCTGTTAAGGATCTCATCATCAAAGTTCTGGAAATTACTTATGATTGGTCAGTACTGGAGTGCTTCTGCATTATACTAGTTCAGCCTGAACTTGGTCATTTTTAAATGGGATTTTCAGAATCCTGTTGAAATGCAGACTCTCACACTGCTTGTGGCTGAGGGTGTTCTTCCTGTTTGTTCACACAGCAAGGTGGTAAAGAATGCACTGAAGCAGTTGCCATTGATAGCTGGTTCTCAGGCCCATCTTCATTTGCAGGGGTGACCCTGGCATGTAGACGATGGGCATCTAACATTTCCAGCAACAAATCATAAAGGGGAACCACATTCTTGCACTTCATGTTGTAGAGGTGTTCCATTCCCTTATTGCTGTGGAGTCACCAAAAGAAAGAAGGGAAGAAAGGAGAAAATATCAGAGAAAGATGCTATTACACAGAGAAATGATGCTGCCAGGTTTGGTTCTCCTGCTGGCCATGAGGAGACAATCTATTATGCTAGAAGAAAGATTCTGGGACACCACAAGCCCAATATATTTTGATTCCTTCAGCCATGTGGGTCCTTTTCTGACAGAGCAACCGTAAAATACACAGGTGACATTTCTAATCAAAACATGCTGACCTGAATAAATTATACTTAAAGAGTTTCTCGGATTTCATTACTGCTTCCATGTGGTCATCTGCTACATACCTATGCACAACTGTAGAGAATTACAACTGGCTAGTTTCTTCCTTCCAAAACTTCTTTGCTTCTCTCTCAGACACACAGAGTACAGAATAACCAAATATGATCATTACAAATTAAATGGTTTTGTTCATTAATCCTCTTTACTGGATCATGGAAATGACCTATCACATTCAGAAGTCATAGTTTTGAGAACAGTGCCGGTATAATTTAGAAAATTTAAAAAACAAAACAAAACCAAATTCCAAGATTTTCCAATCCCATTCTGCATTTACAAGATGACAGTATTGACATAACATTTAAATAAACCCATAAAAAGCAAAGATAAAAATAGTAATGTTAGATACTATTATTAATTGTTGGCTTGAATAATTTGTACATACCTTCCTTCCATAGGGTACAATTAAAAGGTAAAGGTCACCCATGCTCAAAAGCCAGTCGTATCTGACTCTAGGGTTCAGTGCTCATCTCTATTCATAACTGAAGAGCCAGTGCTGTCTGCGTTTGCAGATGTTTTCGTGAACATGCGGCAGGCATGTCTAGGCACCGAAGTGCACAGAACACTGTTTACCTTCCCACTGAAGTGGCACCTATTTATCTACTTGCAATTTCTTGCTTTCAAACTGCTAGGTTGGCAGGAGCTGGGGCAGAGATGGGTGTTCATTCCATCATGCAGTACTCAGGTTTTGAATTGCTGACCTTTTGCCTCCCAGTCAGCGTTTTAACCACTTGAGCCACTGCAGTACCCAATTAAAAAGAGATACGTTCTACGTAATTAAATTGATTGTCATATTTTAAAAAAGAATGCAATTAAAAACATTTCAAAACATCTCCATTAAAATAATTATTACAATCGATAAGTGCAGCTCCTTGTTCCTTGCAGTACAAAACTTAATACCTAAATCCATCTGTTTTTAACTTTAGAATACTGTACTGAAGGACCAGGAAGAGCACATATAGTACAGGAACATAACAGACGACTCTTCTCTAAAACAGTGGCTTAATACCCACATTCATCTGCTATTTATTTTCATAATTAAATTAGAGGTTGTCCGAATGACTATTAAGTCCACTTTCCAAGGTGATCTCGGTTAAGGCTGATCTACTTTATTATGATGCCCATTCATGTTGGATGCTGGAAGCACCCTCCCAACCACCACCAACATGTGCCATCAGGGTTTTTGCTATTTCAGCATGCTACCATTTATGACATTCCAAGTGCATGTGGACACTGAAAACACAATAAATGGAGGCCTTGCAGCTGTTAAAGCTGCTTCTGGCAACAACTCCTAGTATCCTGAAGCAGCTTACAAGAAATTGAAAACTTCCCCTGCTCCTCTGCAGAAAGGCAGGGGTAGTGATTCCTCCCGGCTATTTGATCATTGTTATCCTGCATTGCTTAGGTTACAGTAAAAATAAACTGCTTGCAGCAATAGTTTTGATCAACATTACAAGGGGAAAAGGAAAATATTATTTTACTGTCACCTAAGCAATGCAGCACCTCAGTGAACAAAGAGCAATAAAATATAGCTTCACTTTCCCTGTCCCTCTACAAAAGAGCTGGAGAGTCTTCAATTTCCCCTCATTGTGAAGCAGCACATCAGCCACTTCACAACACAAGCAATAAAGTTGTTTGTGCTGTTTGGACAGGGGAGTGAACTAAATGTCATTTAGCTCCTCCCTGTCCTCAAGTGACCCAGCCAGCAACACACATGGGCCAGTGTTGACACCCTTACTTTCAAGTTCTGGCTGCTGTGCATACTTTTATGATGCTCTCCATTCAAACGTCAATGATTATCTCCATTCACATAAAATATAGAGGCATGCCTAATGTGGTGATCCCAAATTTAACAGAGGACATTTTTGTTGTTGTGAGGGCTCCAGAGAAGTGGTACAGTGTAGTGGCCATTATGTTGGGGCCACCTTCTTAGTTCTGGCATGCTCTGCATGAAGGGAGGAGTTTTCCATCCTTCCAAAGCCAACCAATTAAGTCAGCTGGTAGGTGGAACCCAGTTTGAAAGGTATAAAAAGGGTCACTCTAAGCTAGCTGACCTCCTTCATCATTGGAGCTTTCTCCACTCATGCTCCCTCATTTTTATTTGTCTGGTCTACGTCTTATTGTTGTTCAATCACACAGTTGAGTCCGACCCTTTGTGACTCCATGGACCATCACATGCCAGGCTCCTCTGTCCTCCTACACAGCCCACAATATAACATAATAAAATAGAAGGTTTTCCTGTAATTTTGTCACAGCTTTATTGGGGGTTGTTTGGGGCATTAGGATGGATTAGCAGGAAATGATGAGGGCCTTAAGCAGTGGAGGCATCCTTAGCTGGAGCTTCCTTTTAAACTGAGGTGGAGTCTGGGTACACACCCAGTTCGGGTGATGTTGCACACATTTGCCCCTCTGTGACAGAGGGGTGCACACAGTGGCACATGCCCACATGGTTAACTCCAATTCTGTTACCTGGGTTATCATCAGCTGGCAGGCGGGTCGGCTGATGGGTGATCCATCCTCCACTCTATAGCACCAGGGCTATTTGGCAGCTGTAACCAATAAAGTGGTGGCCAGTTTGATCCAAATAAAGGTGAGTCTATGTGATTTGTTAAAGTTCCCCTTTCTTCCCCCTTGACCAACCAGAGCCATTATGCTCAAACAACAATAATGTTTTTTAAATGTAAGGAAATAACAGTGGAAAATTAAACGTACCTCTATTGGTCTTAAATTTCTTTAAATGTAAAGTATACATAAAAAGAAATCAACAAGAATGACTATGGGTACAATACTCATGTGTTTTTTGAGCCACATCTTTTTGTCCAGTCTGCCTGAAACTGGGCTGATATTATATCTCAAGAAGTAATAGAATGAACTTTAGACTGTAAACTCCTTCATGCCCTTTATTGCAAATTTCAACATTACAAGCAAAAGAAAATAGGGTGGATCTTTATAGAGCACAACTTGACATTTACAGAATGCAATCTGATTTTAACTGCATCCACAATGAAGACCTCTTTGCACCATATACAGTTACAAACGCCTCGAGTAACAAAAAACCTTGCCATATGAAAGGAAATCCTAAGAAAATGACACTTCGACTTACTTTTTTAACCATATGAACATTTTCTTTTTGCCACGGTGGGTGCAATTGTGCCATTTTCTTTGGCTGCTTGGGCATCCTCCGCCACTTCCCATGGTGGTGTGAGGGTATGGAGAGCATTTCCGCTCTGTTTCTGGATTTTTTTGTCATGTTTTTGGTGTGTTTCGGCAGCTAATATGTAGAGTTTTGGCACTTCTGGGTGGTGGGGGAAGCAAACAGCTGATTGTCTGGGATGGGTTCGGCACATTACCAGAGCTGGCCATGAGAGGCCACTGTCAGAAGTGCTGAAAATGCACTGAAAACCAATTAATCCCTTCCAGAGGTCAGAAAAAAGTGTGTGTGTGTGTGTGGGGGGGGGGGAAGAGTCTTTTATCTGTTCGAATCTCTTTATAAAGTGGCGAAAACAGGCCAAAAAATTCCAAAGTGTACTTTATAAAGAGTTTGGAACAGAAAACATACATGGTTTCTTTGTACTTTTTTCTGACCTCTGGAACAAATTATTTGGCTTTCAATGCATTCCTATAGGAAACCGTGGTTCGAGATACGAAATTTTCATGATATGAAAAACACCAAGGAATAAATTAATTTTGTAACTTGGGGTCCCACTATACCTGAATACAGGCAGGTGTGGCTTCTTGGGGAAGTAGTAGAAAACTGCAAGAGGTATTTGTTTTGAGCTGAAAACACCAAAGCTGCTGGCAGCAAAAAAAAAAAAAACCACACACAAAAAATTTTTAGAAAAAAGAGGAGGAAACAAACAAAACACCAAATTAAAATTATATAAAGTGAACCAAATTAAAAAGGTTTCTTCCATTGTACATTCTTAAGCAAATGTTGATAGACCTGGATAAAGAATGTGAATGTTCCTAGAAATCTCTATTTTCCCGAGTTGCAGACCCAAGCAAATATTGATATTTAGGCAATTGCCAGTATTTACCAGTACGTCTTGGTGGATCTCAGACATTCACATATTCCATTCAGTGTTATCAACATTCAATCCAGCATCAACATTCGCTGCAGTGCTGGAAAACCACCATAAAGCACTGAATATCATTGGTACTGCAGTCTGAGTGAACCCATGTAATGGTGGTTTTTATCAGTTTTTAATAAGATTTGTAACTGATATGGGTGGTGGCAGCCTTCTAGTGTTTTAGAAATTTTAAGGCTTTTTATAGGGAATTGTGGGGATTTTATGTATGTATTGAATTGCTGTACGCCGCCCAGTCGCCCGTCGATTGGATGGCTATACAAATCGCACCAAATAAATAAATAAATAGATGAGAGGGTGTGTATCTATTTACTCACCTCATGTGCCTGATGTGGGAAAGCATGAGGAGGAGCTGAGCCAGTCGCCTGTGTTGCTGCTGTTGAGACAAGCCTGATTTGGCCATCAAATGCATCAAAGTGTCAATGATTTTATCCAGGACGCGGTGGATATAATCCTTTTCATCCACAGATTTGAAAGTGGAAAGAAATGTATAGATACCTGGTGGAGGAAGGGAACACAACAGGGATTTGTTTTCTCTGGGGTACACTACATATTTAGACATTTTTGCTTTGGGAGCACAACCTACAGCTGTCATTACAGTTCTGGGAATGAAAAGCAACCAGTCAAAAGACATTGAAGTGAACTTACGGTAATGGAAAACTATAGATCACTGAAGGAAAGAGACATCTGCAACCAAAACTTCTCCTTCAGTACTACGTCTAAAATCTTATTTTTAAGATTTACTGGGGGAATCCTTGAAATTTTGTGCAAAGCCACTATGAATCTGCAGGATAGACAAGGGTCAGCACCTTTTGGTCCTATAGATGTTGTTTAGGTGCCATACCTATCCACCCTCATTATGGGCCATGTTGGCTGGTTCTGTAGACCAAAAATATTTGGTAGGAGTTAGAAGTTGCCCTCTCCTTATGGAGACAGAGTTTAAGATTTTGGTTGTGACTGAAGCATGAAATTATGTAAATTTAATCTATACCTATAAAAAGAGGCCTTAACCATTGGGTTCGTTCAAAGGCCCAACCATCCCCGACCTAGCCTTCTGCACTCACCGTAACCCCTGCCTTCTCAGTGCCATGGGGTTTTGGTTGTCACCAGTGGGGCAGCAGGCCCACGAACGTGACCAAAAAAAAGAACTACGATTCCCAGAGTCCTCTGTGCTGTGCAACCCCTCAGCCAATCAGGCAGAGGGACCGAGTGCAGAGGAGGCTGGGAAAGCGTGCGCTGACTTAAAAAAATGCCGGGAGCCGGAGGGAAAGACTTTGAAAGACCCAGCTGGAGCCAGGAAAAGGTAAGTCCATGGGGTTAGGGGGTGGGGGAGGCATGGGTCAGTAACCACAGTGCCCCCCTGCCCCACCACCTAGCCCCCCCTCCCTAACCCCCACCGACCGCATTTACCTTTTGCCAGCTCCAGGTGAGTCTTTGAAACTCTTTCCCTCTCAGTGCGGCCTTCAGTGTAGGAACAAGCACCGGTCTCTCCTTCTGTCCCTGTGGGCGACATGGCCTCCACGTCCACATGAACAAAAGAGAGGCCGGAGCACCTCTTGGCCTACTGGAGAGAAGGACTCGCTTCTCTCTGGGTTGGCTGGGGACCGTTCCCAGCCAACCCAGAGAGAAGCAAAGCCCCTCCGTGATGGAGATTCCTTCTCTCTGTGAGGCAATGAAAGGTGCTGCAGAGAGGGGACCCCCCCCACAGGACACCCCCCATATTAAAGAGAGGAAAGCAAGTGGTTTCTTCTCTTTAAAAACGGAGTGTTTGGGAGGGGATGGAATCGATCACCTCTCCTGGGTCTCCTGGGTACAGAAGGGTTGGGGTGACAGACCCTTTTTGTCCCCCCAACCCTACCAAACCCAGGGGCCCAGGGAGAGGGGATCGAATCCACCCCCTCCCAAACACTCCATTTTTAAAGAGAAGAAACTGCTTGGTTTCTTCTCTTTAATAACCAGGTGTCCTGTGAGGGATCCCCTCTCTGCAGGGTCCCCTGACTCTGGAAGGGTTGGGGGGACATACCCCTTTTCTCTCCCCAACCCCCCTTAACCCAGAGGACCCAGGAGAGGGGATCGATTCCACCCCCTCCCAAACACTCCGTTTTTAAAGAGAAGGAACCTCTTGGTTTCTTCTCTTTAATAACGGGGTGTCATGTGGGGATCCCCTCTCTGCAGGGTCCCCTCACTCTGGAAGGGTTGGGGTGACAGACCCCTTTTGTCCCCTCAACTCTCCCAAACCCAGGGGCCCAGGGAGAGGGGATCGAATACACCCCCCTCCCAAACACTCCGTCTTTAAAGAGAAGAAACTGCTTGGTTTCTTCTTTTTAATAATGGGTTGTCCTGCGAGGGGGGGGGGGATCCCCTTTCTGCAGGGTCCCCTGGCTCTGGAAGGGTTGTGGGGAGAGACCCCTTTTGTCCCCCCAACCCTCCCAGAAACAGGAAACCCGGGAGAGGGGATCAATTCCCACACACACACTCCATTTTTAAAGAGAAAAAACCGCTTGGTTTCTTCTCTTTAATAATGGAGTGTCCTACACACACACACACACACACACACACACACACACACACACACACACACACTGCTTCTCTCTCTCTCTCTCTCTCTCACACACACACACACACACACACACACACACACACACACACACACACACACACACACACACACACACACACGTCACTCCTGCCTTGCCAGGAATTTTTAATGTGTGTGTTGGTGGTTGGTGGTTGGAGTGGTATTGTATGGTGGTGGTGTTGTGCACACCCAAAACTACCCCTAACCACCAACACACACTTTAAAAATGCCCGGCTGGCTGGGTACAAATATGCTAGTTATCTATATGTTATCCGAGAAAAAAAATGACATGTATGAACCCATTACAAACTATTCACCACTAGGGCTGCCTAAAGCATTCACTGACCAGAACATCATACATTGGCAAAATGTTGTTTTGATTGATTGTTACATTTATATAGTAGAGGTAAAGATAAAGGTACCCCTTGCTCAAAAGCCAGCCGTATCCGACTCAAGGGTTCAGCGCTTATCTCTGTTTACAGACAAAGAGCCAGCACTGTTTGTGTCTGCAGACGTTTCCATGAACATGTAGCAGCATACCTGTCAAGTTTGGGATTTGAAAATAAGGGAAATGTTGGCCAAGCTACTCTGTGGGCGTGGCCAAATCTGTGGGTGTGGCCAAATCTGGCCATGTGACTTGCTGGGCTCTAGTCATGCCTGCCACATGTCCATGAAAACATCTGCAAATATAGACAGCACTGGCACTTTGGCTGTAAATGGAGATGAGCATTGCACCCTAGAGTCAGATACGACTGGCTTTTGAGCAAGGACAACCTTTACCTTTACCTATTGTTAGATCCAATGCTACCAGTCATATCTGACTCTAGGGTTCAGTGCTCATCTCTGTTTATAGCCAAAGAGCCACTGTCTGTTTGTAGATGTTTCTGTGGACATGTGGCAGGCATGACTAGACACTAGAAAGTTGTTACCTTTCCCACCAAAGTGGTCCCTATTTATCTACTTGCAATTTCTTGCTTTCGTACTGCTAGGTTGGCAGGAGCTGGGACAGAGACGGGAACTCACTCCATCATGCAGTACCTGGGAATCTAACTCCGACTTTCCAGTCAGCGAGTTCAGTGTCTTAACCACTTGAGCCACCACAGTCCCATTTATATACCACCCATTTAATGATAAATCATTGCCTTGGGTAATTTACTAAAAGAAAAATTAATACTCAACCTGACACAGAGAGTTTGAAATAAACAACTTAAAAAAGGCAATGAGAACAGTAAAGCCAATGGCAACCATTGGCATAAATCATGAACACATGGGTCGACTAGTGAACAGGAAGAGAATTCCACAAAGTTCTCTGCAGTATTAAGTTGCTAAAATGAATTTTCTACCCACAACTGTGTTAGAATTTATAATAATTATTATAATATATAATTTTTTAACAAGTTTAAAATGTTGATGGGGGGGATCGCTTCAATGTCAACAGCACTAATGGTTTGCATGTAGCAATGCTTTGAGTTTAATTTGTAACTGGGTGGGGTAATTTGGGTTTTGGAGCATTTCTAGAAATTTTAAGTGAACATAAGGTTCATATATCAACAGCTGATACCAGTAAAAGATTAATGCTAATGAATTAAATTTCTTATTAATTTTAGTGCTGCCACAGTTGCTTTAGCACTGTATCCAGGCTCTGGTTCTGCATCAGAACGTATGACTCAGAATAAAGACTGGAGCTCTGCTAACCTTCCACCCTAGCTTCACTTTTGAGGTACTTTGGAAACGACTAACCTTTCATCTTGACTAAAATCCCAAACCAAACCAATATGGGAAATAAAGAGTAAAACATAAACTGATGTAAACTTTGATCTCTAAATAGGAGACAGTCACATAGCCAGGAGCGACTTTCCCTTTATCATAGGGGTTCCCAACTTTTTCAAGCCAGACCCTGGCTCACGCTCTTTGTCAGCTTCGACGGCGGACGACCATTTTGCCCTGCCTGCATGATGGGGGTGGACATTTTGCCCAACAGCTTCAAAGGGGGTGACCATTTTGTTTCTTGAATGCCCTTGGAGGGGGGGGGGGCCACATGGTGCTGTGGGCCGGCTCCAGCCCGTGGGCCTTAGGTTGGGAACCCCTGCTTTATCAGATCATCAGCACTTCTGACAGTTGTTTTCCTTTTTGCAGCTGGGAGGCTTGGAAATTAAGTCACAACACATTAACGCCAAATAATTCCTATAAAAGCCAGTTGCACTATTTTCCCAATGTATAAAGCACTTTTGCAGCCAAAGTCGCAATGCAGTTATGGCTACATGCTGGATTTATACTAGATTTCCCCCCCCCCCCTCACTGTTCCCCGCAATATAACATACAAAATTAAACAGACTCGAAATTGATGTTTATTGATGTAATAAATTTTGTGGGTTTCAAGGTCTTCAATCCAGAAAATGTTGGCTATGCTTACATCTATAGGCCAAGTTAAATGCAGCCAATGTAAACCTGTAGTCCTGATCCTCCCCTTACTACTATAATGTAGTAGGGAGTGAACTTAACTGATTTCAAACTTACTTCTTAGTAAATCTCCTAAATACCATACTGCAACACCCAGTGATGGAGTGGTGTAGGGAAAACAATTTATTCCTCAATGTAAAAAAGACAAAAGAGATCATTGTGGACTTTAGAAAATGCAAATTGAACATCCAGCCACTTATTATTGAAGGGAATTGTGTGGAACAGGTCTCAGTGTTTTGATTTCTAGGAATGGAGCTGAGGGATGATATAACACGGGGAGCAAACACCAAAGCTCTGATGAAGAGAGCACAGCAGAGGTTATACTTCTTGAGAATCCTCAGGAAGAACAACCTTTCAAAGGACCTGCTGTTGGCATTCTACCACTGTACCATAGAGAGTGTGTTAACCTTTGGTCTGTGTGTATGGTTTGGGAGTTGTACAGCTAGGGAAAGAACAATGCTGTCCAGGGTCATAAAGACTGCGGAGCGGATAATCGGGTCTACTCTTCCCACTCTAGATCAAATCTATGCCACCAGGTGTTATAAGAAAGCTGTAGAGATTGCGCAAGATAGTACACACCCTGCAAATGATCTCTTTCAGCTTTTGCCTTCTAGAAGAAGGTATAGGGTCATAAAGACCAGGACCAGCCGCTTGAGAAATAGTTTCTACCCAAAAGCGGTTCTGGCTTTGAATACAGTGCAATGCAGTCTATGAGGGAGCTTCTGTATATAGTTTTTAGAGTTTTTAGGGTTTTAGAGTTTTTAGAGTTTTAGAGCTTTTAGGGGTTAAATGTGTATATGTGGGGTGGGAGTATGTTGATAATTTTGTATAGTTGTATTTTGTTTAGGGTTGTTAAGTGCCCCCCCCCCCCCCCCCCAATCTCGTTGTTCTGTGCAGGACAATGACAATAAAGATTTATCTATCTATCTATCTGATTTCCAGAGTATTCGATGTAAAAAAGTGTGATTATAGTTCTTTAGACAGAAGGCCCTGTTTTAATCTACAGCACTATGTGAAGAACAATGCCGTATGACCTTAGGAAGGACAACTTCAAAGCAGTTTTGTTCTGCACTTTTTTTTAAAAAAACATCTTCTTCCACAGAATTTAAGAAATAGCAGCTACTCTGTTACTGAAATGATGAGATACTGGTGGTGCCTCTGCCATAAGAAGCCCACTATTTTCCAAACGTCTGGGCAAAATTTCACAAAGAGTGTCACGGTGTTTTCTGCAACCACAAACAATGAAAGGAGGGTGAAAACTAGGCATGTGCAGCCTTTGAACATTTATCAAGGCCCTCTTGTGAGTCACCATATACAGCTGAGGACCTATATCCGTGATGGTGAACCTTGGCACTCCAAATGATCTTTGACTTCAATTCCCAGAAGTCCAAGCATTCTGTGAATCCACACAAATGGGTTTACTGAAATTCACACACCCCGCACTGCCCGCGTCACTCCCAGAAGCAGAAGTAAAACACGCCTGTACGGAGGAAGGGTTAACCCGGAAAAGTCTTAACCGTACGGCCGTGTTTTACTTCCACTTCCGGGAGCAACGAGGGCAGCGTGGGGCGGACGAAATGCAGTAACTCCATTCATGTGGATTCACAGGGTGCTTGGGCTTTTGGGAATTGAAGACCAAGAACATCTGGAGTGCCAAGGTTCACCATCACGGACCTATATAGAACCTGACAGAGTGCAAGCCATGCAGCGGTAACCTAAATAATGAAATGCAAAACAAAATGGCTAGAGAGCTCTCTACTTTGTCACAATGTATGTGCAGCATTCTAAGGGTTTGCATTGTGACCAAAATATATCTGTACAACCGATTCAAACATACAGGTGCTCAGGTGAAAGCAATAATCTTGTGTATACCTCTCCTTGGACTACAGGTGTGGTACCCATGGCCCTTCAAGGTGCCTTAGACACCAACTCACATCAGCCACAGTCAGCATGGCTAACCAAGATGGTGAGAAGCCCTCAGTTCCAGGTGCAAAAAGCTGAATGTGTGAAGGGAAATCTGAAGGAGGATGGCTCATATCTTCTATTTACGTGAAGAGCTAAACACCTGCTAGGTTATCTTCCAAACTCCTTAATCTATAGCAGGAGTTCTCAACCTTTTTAAGCCAGGGGCTGGGTCATGTTCCCTCAGACTGCTTTGGGGGTCGGACATTTTGCCCTTCCTTCACCACATGGCACTTCCTGGTGTGATGGAGGCAGGGGGCCACATGAAATGGTGCCGCGGGTTGCATCCAGCCCACAGGCTGCAGGTTGAGAATCCCTGATCAACAGAATCAATGCTTTGGCTTCAGTATTCTCACCAGATGACAATAACTGAGCCACGGTTTCAAAAAATTATCTCTTTTTATTGTATCCTTCCGATATTTTTCTAAATCCCATCAATCCTTGTATGCATAAACCACTTGTACTCCATCCATTCAGCAGTGCCTTTTCAAAGAGACTAAACTTCACAAAGAGCAGTGTTGTGTGTTTTTCTGAACCGGGTGGCTACTTTTACATATTCTGTGCAGAAGGCTGATGCCACAGTAATTTATGCTGTCTGCTGCTTTGACGATAGTAGTCTGCTTTTCAAACTGATCTACAGAGAATAGGCTAATAGGAAGATCATGAAGGTCAACAAAAGTTACTAACAATCTATGTCACAGGAGAATGAAAATTGCAGTTTCAAAATTTGGGATGGGATGTACCATCCTAACAGAAAGGACTTCAGCATTAGATGGAACAACCAATTCTACATGAAACAGGATGTGATAATGCAGAGCAAGTGGTAAATGCCAAGGTTGTATTTACAGAAAAATGCTGCCTAGGAATCTTAAAATAAACAAACATTATGGAAGTCACTAGGTACAATTCAGCTTACCATCAAGAAGCATCTCATCTCTGCATGGGGTAGAGGAGAGAGAGATATGAACTCTTTAGGTTTCCTAGACTGTCCTTTATCTGCTCTGATTTATGCTGACTTTCTTTCAACCTTAGATTACTCTTCTTATTTTTCCTCTGCCATTCCTGTATGCTTATCTCACATTATTTAGGGTTCCTACATTTGATCTCCATTAAAGAGATCCTTTGGAGATGGTGTTGGCATATACAGGGAGGAGGCAGTGGGAAACTTTCCTTCCATGAACTTCCTTCCTCCTCAAAATACACATCAAGATCCAAATCTTTCAATCAAAGACAAGTTGGGCAATATGCCTATGGTGTGTAAAGCATTCCTGCCTTACCTTTCAGGCACATCTGGCTTTATCCATAGAATGTGAGAAAAGGCAGTTAACCTGCTGAAGCTCTCCCTCAAAGTAGATAGCAGTAATCAGTTAATTATGTGCATGTGTGTATTATCAGGCTCACACTATATGAGAAAGGAGGAAAAACCCTTTCTGTGCAAGCCAGAACTGCAATCCTACTTTCCTCACTCCTCCGGCTATGGCTGCTATTTACATTTGTGGTTCATTCTTGGAATTAGTGTTGTGTTTCCTTTGGCTCAAGAAAACTAGTCAGCTAAACATGAAACATGTTGCTTGATGCCACTGCTGGAGAATCCTCACCAAAGATCATCTCAAGGTGCAGGAAGAAACCAGTAGGGTCATGTTGTCCTCAGCTGAATTGTACCAGAGCCCTTGATGAGGCAGAGCTTCCAACAGCAGTTCTACCTTATATGTAGACTAGGGGTAAGCAAGATTAATCTGTTTTACAATTGTGATCTTTCCCTTCATTCCTTCCATGTTATTTTCTTTCCAATCAAAACTCTGCTAAGGAGGAAAAAAAGAGAATAGGTGCACAATCTCTTTTGATTGGTAGTGTCAGGATCTACCATGTGGAAGCACCCATAGCCTCTAGCTGTTCCTAAAACAATTGTAGGCCCTTAGATTTATTTGGAGTGAGCCTAGGGATGGAGGAGAATCTATTACTCGCAAACCCCCCCCCACACACACACACACACAGAGAAACTTATTTGACTAGCTATTCTGACTGTCTAGAAGTAGTTGCAATAAATGTCAATTAAGATTTGGTTAGTTAATCATCACATTCTACTTACCAGAATTGAGTAAGATGATGGATTTAAGGCACACAAATTCTTCACCCCGGACATTCATCACTCGAAAACGAGTAGAGGTGGTCAACAACATATCAAAGATTTCCCCCAAACCCTCAACACACCTTCCTTGATTCCTGCAAGGACAAATGAGAGAGTGGCTATTATGTGTGTATGAGCATCTTGTCTACACACACCCTGTCAAGATATTGCTAATTTGCAGTTCAAGTCTAAACAGCGTAGCCAGTGGCGAGCAATGATGGAAAGTATAATCCACTAAAATCTAGAGAAATGCAAGTACAGTATCCCAATTTCTGACATACAAAGTTATAATCCGAACGGTAAAACCTAGATAGTGAATTAAAATGTTCTTGATTCCAAAAGACAGGTAAGAAGTAGAGGGGAAATTTATATCTGCCATGCTTAACTGTAATTGGAGGGGTACAATTGAAGATTGTGGTATTTTTGTACCACAATCGGATGTACACTGGTAACAGCAACCTTGTGTTGCCAGCTAATCTTTCTCACACTAGGTCAGGTAAAAGGAACTGTAGAATGAACTCATGAAAAGTTGGCTTCATTTTGGCAATTTTATATCTGGCCTAGACACAGAAGAAGAAGAGGAGGAGGAGGTGGAGGTGGAGGTGTAATTGGAGCAAAGTGTCTGGAACTTGAACCAGGTACCAAACTTTAGAGCAGGAGTGCCCAAACTTTTGGGCCATGAGCCGGTCACATGGTTCAGGGAGCTGGTCACTATGGCCCAGTGCCCGAATCTGGCTCCAAATGCCAATTCATCTGGCCCGCAAACCCCTCGTTGCTCCTGGAAGCGGAAGTAAAATGTGTCCATATGGGCAACATTGCTATAGAAGGCAGCATAGCTCTGAGCTGGCCTTTGCTGCTGGAAGACTGGCATAAACTTCCTCCAGCTGCTCCTCTCCACAAAGAAAGCACAAAAGAGGCAAGCTCCATGCAGGATCAATACGGCTTTCGTGCACTTAGATTCGGGGATCCTTACCCATTCTTTGTCCCACCCCACAGCAATTTCACATGTCCCCACCACCAAAATAGCTAATTATGGCTCCAATCTGAACACCATGTAGTAGCATATTTAACCACTTGATTACATGGTAGGAAAATTAGAACATCCTTGTACCTGTTCTGAATATCCCACCACTCAGCTTCTCTGAACAACCCTGGTTTCTAATATCAGAAGAAAAGGAGAAGAAAGCAGATCTCTCTCCAGCACATCATGCAACATTTTATAAATCCCCACCATGCCATTGCTGTCTTTTAAGTCCAGAATTAATGTTGACTATACTATAAACTGCTTTTGTAAGGAAATAATTCAAACTGGTCTGATAAACAATAGAAAGGAGGTTTGTTTCTTAAATCTAAGGGGTGCTCGTTAATGAGCTGAAGCAAAGGGGCAACAAGCAAAGGGCCACCCATGGAATATTCTTTCAATCAACCTCTCTCTGTCATCAGTGTAGAAATGTCCTTTTAGACATCAGTGGAATAGCATAAGCTGTGTCTTGATTAGCAAAAACCTTTGCATTGGTTTTGTCAGGTTCAAAATCTATTCAAAGACTGAGGAATACACAATGTATGGCTGAGACAAACATTATCTTGATGAAATATGGGTTATTTAAACCACCAGAGAGAGAACGTTTATTTTGCAGTGATTCCTGAACCACTGGATTCTGTGTGCACATGTATGTTGCCCTATAAAGTTTGCAAGATTCCCTGCAGCCTGAAAAAGGCTTCCCTTCTGACCCTTACAGTTATAATATGCCAACAGTTTAGTACAGGGGTTCTCAACCTATGGCCCATGGGGCCAAATAATTCAGCTGTTGTAAACATGTTTACTGGAAAATGAGGACTCATTTATGGCTGTTGTAAATGCATTTACAATAGCCATCAATGAGTCCACAGCTGTTTCCGCTGGCACCGACAGCTGGACCACCAGTCCAGCCCGCTAACTGTTTGAGGGTGCATGACCCAGCCCCCAACTTGAAAAGGTTGAGAACCCTTGGTTTAGTAGTTTGTTTGCTGTCATGCCAAAGAGGCATTGCAAATAAAAAAACGAAAAGAAACCCCAAGGGGAACAAGAGGGGAAGGGGGAAATTGAGAGGTACTTGATGATCTGTGGCTGCAAGGTTAGATCAAAAAACTATTAGGCCAAGTTTTTACAAAGGACGGGCAAGTCAACAGAAGCACCACATGACTTTAACTGTGTTTTTCTTTTTAATTTGAAAATCCAAGTCTTTTGACAGTCAAGATCCAACACAAACTTTAGCAAACCTCAGCCCTTGGGATGCTATCCATGCTCGTGGGCTCCTCTGAGTTGTCAAACCCATCTTACCCATGCTTCTTATGTCTAGAGCATGAGGTTCTGAAAGCTTGAGCCTACTGCATGCATGCATGTTCAACAGTCATGTACTGACTGCTGTCTGAGTATTTCAAATGAACATGTACCTCCCCAGAAGCCATTCAAAAGATTGTGTAATTGCGCCTACACAGAGCACAGAAGTGTCATGAGTTTTGCTCAAATTAAGAAATTGCTTCTGCGCACATACAAGCTATCAAGCTGCTATGAAAGCATAAGTTGCAGTTTAGACAGTGTTTAAGAGGAAATTGCTTCCTACCAGTCAAGTCCTGACCCCACAAAAATTGAACTCAGCAGGCAAGGGGGCAAAGGATTTAAATTTGTCATCTTGACCAAGCAGCTCGAATAATGTCACAAAATTATTAACTACTCAGGATTTTGAAAAACAAAACAAACCCCTCTCTGCCCCTTATTTTGATAGGTCCAAGATTGTTTATAAACAGCTTCAATGACAGATTGGAATGAGGACAGAGGGCTCTATGTAGGGCCTTCCTGTTGTCAGTTGCTCTCTAGGTATTAATTTCTCAGCCGCCTTCTATTAGCTGACAAATCCTGTCTCTACATTCTCAAAGTTAATATTCTACTTAATTATACCAGTGAACTTTTTCATTTGCTATATTAAAGTAAATGGGAGCAGAAATAATCTGTTTCCGTTAAGAGCAATTATTTATGACAATTGCTTAGCCCTTTAAGTGAGTGTCCAAATATGCATTTGGCACTTCAGAATATTTTCCAAAGGCTATAAAGCAGGGGTTCGCAATTTACAGCCTGCAGTGCCAAATAATCCAGCCCACAACCTTGCTCCGGCTACCACTGCCACTGGAATTGGCCATGGACTAATTTACAGCCATGTAAACATGTCTACACAGCTGTAAATGACTCTATGGCCATCGTAAATGCACTTATGACAGCTGTGGATGCGTTTTACAGCACTAGTCCAGCCAGCTCAGCTGTCTGAGGGGGTGTGGTCCGGTCCGTGGCTGGAAAACATTGAGAACATTGAGAACCCCTGCTATAAAGCAAATCATCCTTTTGGAAGATAGTTCCCTCTACTAGGACTGTAGTATTTGAGATTTCTGGCTAAAACTTGTTCTTCATATGGTGATGCAATTTTTGTGGTGTGCTTTTCATTTTGATAATAGGTACAGTGATACCTCATACAACGTCCAAACATGGTTCCAAACTTGTGGAACCAAGTTTGGACTTTATACGGATTTGGACTTTGTATGAGGCATGCAAAATCCTAGCTGCGATACCTCATACAACATCCAAATCCTTGCCACGATGCCTCATACAACGTCATTTCCATAGAGATACATTGTACTGTAACAGCACAGACTTCAGGGCAAAGTCAAGGAAACAGACAGGAAACTCACAGAACTTTAAGAAATCATTGTCTAAAGGATAAAAACATTACAAAAACTTGTCAAACAACCCTGATTGTCCAAGAACCTGAAGAATGCTGCAAAAATCCCAGGAATACTTCTTAAAAATCTGACGAAAAAAATCAAAAAATCCAAAATTGCGCTCAAAACCACTCCGAAACACTCTTTGCTTCATGCAAAACCCACAAGAGCAATGCATGCATGTGTCCTGCCCTTTATACTCCCCAGGCACAATGCAACCTGGGAAAACCCCAATGCCTCATACAACGTCACACGACTTTGTATGAGGTATTACTGTACTGGGAAACAGAGATGAGCACTGAACCTTAGAGTCAGATATGACTGGCTTTCGAGCAAGGGAAACCTTTACCTTTTACTGGGAAATATTAGTCAGGAATTGTGTGTGTGTGTGTGTGTGTGTGTGTATGTGGGTGGGTGGGTGCATGCATGTGTGTGTGCGTGTGCATACTTATATAATGCTCAGTAAAGTTTAGTAAATCCTATCAAATTCAGCGGAGTTTATTTCTGAGAGAAAACATGCCTAAAATTGTGCCAAGAGAAATTAAGATCTAAATTTCTGAATGGTAAATCAACACATAAATAAATCTCATTGATTCAGTAAGTTTACTACCATTGGGACTAGCATTTGGACTGAATCCCAAGACATCAACAAAGGCTTATCTATTTTTTGATAAGAGATTGGACAGCTTTAAACAGAATTTGCTGCTAATACAGCAAAGGAGCAGGAGTTTAGATATCACATTCAATGTCTCCCACAGAAAAAGGACCAGGTTGGGGGTTATTATTATTATTATTATTATTATTATTATTATTATTATTATTATTATTATTATTATTATTATTATTATTATTATTATTATTATTATTATTATTATTATTCGACTTGTATGCTGCCCCACTCGCAATGCGACTATGGGCGGCTGACAAAGAAATAGAGTATTACAAATTACAATTAAAAAGTATCACATCAACACAATATAAGAAACATTTCAAGAACAATACATATTTCAAAAGCAATACACATTTCAAAGCAATACACATTTCAAATCAATAAACAGGGTAAAAAGATAAAATACATTACAAAAACTCAGACCTATCCATTTCCCTCCAGGCTAAACAGCTGAGGGAAAAAGTCCAGTAACAATTAGAAGATATTAGAAGATACATTACCTTCAAAGCTTGTGGGTGTGGTAAGGGGTATTTTCCATTTACACTAGTGCCTCCTGCCTTTATCCTGATCTCCCCTTTCCGGATGTGTGCAAATCCTTCCGTGCCACTTTGAGGGAAGAATTTGCCACAGAAACAGCACTACTACCAGACGTTTTCACTATCTGTGAATGTATTAAAATCTCCTGAATACAAACCAACATCTGACATAAGCTTAATTGAGGGCAAGTTAGTTTTGTCCTTTGAGGTGATATCAGATCCCACTACTCCTCTTATATTCTACTAAGAATGCACGCCTTCTGTTCCCTCTATAAGGCTGGCTGGCTCTGAGGCAGAACAATAAGGAGACAGTGTGGAAATTGCTGCCACTTCAAATGAAACAGCAAAAAAGCATTGTAAAAGGTAAGACAGTTTTTGAGATCACAATTTAGAAGATGGCAGATGATGGCAGCCTTAGTGAAAGCCCTCTCTTTACCCTATCTTGCATACCCCAGGGGCACTCATTCACCCTATTCTATCACCAGTGTTGAAGCAAAAGTCAACAAGTCAAATCAGCTTCTCTACATGTAATGGAGGGAATGGGGGGTGGGGACACTATCTTCCACTTTGCTTCCAGCAAAAAGGATAAGGATGCAAAACACAAAAAGTTCCATACAGTTGCAAAATGATTTCCCAAAATAATAGAGCAAATTACGGAAGCAGACCTGGGAAAATTTAAAAACACACCAGAAAATCACAAGACAAACTGACCTATCTAATACTCACACAAAGAGATAGGATAGCTCTAGGACAGTGATGGCCAACTTTAGCACTCCAGCTGTTCTTGGACTTCAATTACCAGAAGCAATTGAAGTTCAAGAACACCTGGAGTGCCAAGGTTGACCATCACTGTTCTAGGACATGTACAGACTATGGCTTTTCCTGGTACACTGTTAAAGAACAGCCAATGAGAAGCAAGTAAAACAAATAGCAACAAACCTATACCTTGATAACAGTATGTTTTGCTTTGTCAATTTCTGGCTTATTTTCACCACTCATTTATAAATGTACAGTAATACCTCAGATAACGCTAAAACTTGGTTCCATAAGTCTTAGCGTTATCTGATTTTTAGCATTATCTGATGCATGCATTGGATAACATTTTTTTAAAAAGCCTGGAGAAGGGGCCGCGGGTGAACCTGGCCACTTCCCTTCCTGGAAAGTCGGTGGGTGAGTGCAGAGACACCTGCCGGGCCTCCAGGATGGAAACTGGCCACGCGTCTGTCTGTTTCCCTTCCCAGAGGGCCGGCAGGTGAGTGCAGAGACACCAGATGGCCCTCCGGGAAGGAAACCAGCCAAGGGAAAGGCAGCTGGTGTACAGGCACTCCGTTTGAGCTGCCCGCCATGCCTTTTCTGATGGCCGGCGTATGGGCGCTCCCTTCGGCCGCTGCCTTATGGAAGGTAGCTGCCGAACGGAGCACCCGTACGCCAGCTGCCTTTCACCTGCCGGCCCTCTGGGAAGGGAAGCAGCCAGGCACTTGGCCGGTTCCCTTCCCAGAGGGCCAAACACAGATGCATTGGATAACGTTAAAACAACATTATATGATGCATATATTTTTCAAAAATTTGCATTGTTATCCGATTTTAGCGTTAGCCCATGGATTTGTTATCCAAGGTATTACTGTATATAGATGTCTTCTCACACCTGCTTCCAGGGAATATACACTGGGAGAAACACTGATCTCCTATTAGCAGTACACCTAATCTGGTTTCTGACATAAATATTGCTTTTAAAAAATGTAAAAATGCTTTAAAACAACAGTGAAGCTGGAAGTTGCCTAATACTGTCTTGGCAACCATTTTCTTGTCTAGCAAACTGTATAAAATATTTGTTTCTACAATTGGAAAATTCTTTGTGGCGGCGGTGGGTGGGGAATAAGCACTTCAGATTTTTCTGGAAAACATTCCATTTTCCACATCACTGGTCTTCAAATCAACAGCAATTATAGAATATCTTTTACTGCTTGGTTTCCCAAAGGATTCAGTTCTTTTAGTAAGTCTGCTTGTAGAGAGTTGTCAGAGAATCAGAAAATCTATTTTAAATGGCTAGCCTTGCATTTATTATAGCTGCCAGAGCCCCTTCCCACTGAATAATTTTTGTCTGTTAGTTTGATTGAATGATTTCTGATTATTATTTTTAAAAACAGTAGAACAGTGTTTAAACCAGAACTAAATAACCTGAATATACAAAAGGCTTTCAATGAGAATGAAAATGAAAACAGAATACTGTACTAAGAAAAGTTACAGGAACATGTATTACAACTGCAAAGGTCCTGCATTTTGTCACCACTTGCATCTCCTGTGACAATGGATTAAATCTCCAAAATTTAAGATAAAAAGGTCTCATGAGCTTAGACAGACAGCTGTATACAAAGTAATATGTGGATTTAAAGCAAGGTGGGGGGAAATTCTGAGACCACAAGGCTTCAATGAATCCCTCAGTCTCATCAACCACTGCTACCAGATTGGCTGTGGCGCCATCAGCAAAACCAGAGCTACTAGGCCTGGGGTTCCCAACCTATGGCCTGTAGGCTAGACCTGGCCTGTGGCACCAATTAATCCAGCCCACATTGAGCACCAGCCACCGCCAGAAGAACTGAAAACAGTGCTTTTGGGGTGCTTCCGACCAGGGCCATAGCCAGGGGGTGGCCAGGATGTTAAAACAGAGATGTGAGTTTGTATGTGCTCTAAAGGAACCCACACCCCTGGACCAATGTCGCTGAAATTTGGTACATACATACCTTGGGCTTGCGAGATCAGCACTATGGGGGTTACAAAACCCATTTGGGGGTTTATGCCCCCCAAAGTGCGACTCAAAGGGGACACCCCCACTGACAGAAGAAAAAGCATCGAAACAGCAGTATTGTGCACATGCACCACAGCCTCAGTTATCTCTAAGCAATCCCAATGCAGCCAACGCAGCCGCGCTTTTCCTTCAGGAGAACTTACTGACAGAATGGTTTCCAGGCTTTCTCGACAGTACAACATGAAAGTGACAAAGACCAAAGAGGGCAACATTTACAAGTAGGGAATGAAGGAAGGCAGATGCGGCTTGACAGCGGTTTGAATTTTCCGCCTGGTGACGTCTCCAGCCCGTTAATGTACATTTCTGTAGAGCCACGGCCTCCTTCCGCTAAGGGCAGGATGACGCAGCTTGACAGCAGTTCAAATTTTCTGCCTGGTGGCATTCCTGGCCCGGAAATTTCAAGTGCTGTCAAGCTGCGGCCTCCTTTCACTGAAGGAAGGAGGACACGGCTTGACAGTGGTTTGAAGTTTCCGCTGGGACATGCTGCCGCTAAATAAAGGTGCGGCCACCATTGGCAGCCACAGCTTTCTTCCACGGTGGTGTCTCAGGCCCCTAAACTTAAAGTTCTGTCAAGCCGCACATTCCTTTCGCTGAAGGAAGTCACAGCTTGACAGCAGTTTGAATTTACCACTGGGACACGCCGCTAGTAAAGCTTTCTTCAGCAGTGGCATCTCAGGCCAGTAAACATAATGTTCTGTCTGACCGGAAAATTTAAACCGCGCCCTCCATTCTACAGAGAAGGAGGCCGCAGATTGACAGAACTTTATGCTTCCGGCTCATTTTTGCTGCGTTTTTGGCACGTTTGGGGCACTTGCCACTCATTTTTGCTGTACTTTTGATGCATTTGGTGTGCTTCCGGTTCATTTTAGCTGAATTTTGGGGCACATTTGGGTGGCTTCTGGTGCATTTCTGGCACATTTCTAGCATGTTTTTGTTGCCTTTGGGGTGGTTCCAATGCGGAAACATCCAAATGCAGCAAAAACATGCCAGACGCACCCCAAGTGCAGCAAAAATGTACCAGAAGTGCCCCAAACTGCAAAAAATGGCAAAAACCCACAGAAAACACATGGAAAATGGCAAAAATGTGCGATCCTCACCCCTGCCACCACAGGGTGCTTCTGACATATTTTTCACTGCATTTTGAAACATTTAGAGTGCTTCCAGGGCAGAAGTGCCCCAAATGCCCCAAAAATGCACCGAAATGTGGCGAAAATGCAGTGGAAACGTGGCAAAAACATGCCGGAAGCACCCTAAATGCAGCAAAAAACCAGGTAAACCCCACAAAAAACATGCAGGAAAACAGTGAAAATGCTCTGTGAGTGCACCCACTGCCAACGCTACTGCCAGCGCCAATGCTGGAAGTGGTGGGATGAACCATGCCTTCAGGCCATACATCTGTATGAGGGGGTGTGGTCTGGCCTGCAGTGCAAAAAGGTTGGCCACCCCTGCACCATACCTGTCAAGTTTTGGATTTGAAAATAAGGGAAATTTTTGCCACACCCCTCTGTGGGCGTGGCCAAATCTGTGAGCATGGCCAAATATAGCCATTTGACTTGCTGGGCTCTAGTCATGCCTGCCAAATGGCCGTGAAAATATCTGCAAACACAGACAGCACTGGCTCTTTGGCTGTAAATGGAGATGAGCACTGCATCCTAGAGTTGGATACAACTGGCAGATTGTACTTTCTTAGGATCAAAGATAGCTGCAGATGGTGATTGCAGCCGTGAAATAAAAAGGCGACTGATGCTTGGGAAACAAGCTATGAGAAACCTGGGGAACATAGTTAAAAGTAGAGGCATCACCTTGCAAACAAAAAATTGCATAGTCAAAGCAATGGTATTCCTGGTGGTAATGTATGGGTGTGAGAGCTGGACCATTAGGAAAGCTGAGCACAGAAAAATAGATGCCTTTGAAATGTGGTGTTAGAAATAGGTCAGTCCTAGAAGAAATCAACCACAACTGCTCATTAAAGGTCAAATAGTAAAGATGACGCTAAAGTATTTTGGACATCAAATGAGAAGAGAGGATTCACTTGAGAAAACCTTAAAGCCTCCATGACCATGTGGCAGGGAAATGAAAAAGAAACTAGTACAGAAGCCCCCTCCCCACCTTCTCTCTCTTCTTCCACAAGCGAAAAGCCACAGCAACCTCTGGTGGCAGGAAAAACATAATGCAGCTTCGCCTGTGAGGGCTCTGGTCAGGATTTTTTTAAAAAGGGATATTATGGGGAAATTAATAAAATGGGAGGGGCCGGGAAGAGGGGTAAAAATAAGGGGGTTTCCTGGGAAAAACAGGATACTTGACAGGTATGCCCGGCACTAGGCAGAGCAAGGAAACTTCCTCAGAGTTGGGATGTAATTCTACAGAATAACCTATCTCCTCATTTTCATAAAATGGCAATGGACAAGCTGGCAGCATTCATATAAAAATTTATGGGTTTGAACATGCAGCAAAAATTCCATGGAACACCATAAGAATGTGTGGTCTCTTACTACTTAATGCAGATAATTTTGAGAATGGCACATTCTGCTTAGATTGACAATTTGCCTGACAGAATGGCATTCTTTAAAGTCAGGAGAGCCAGCATTTTTCTGTCACATATTAAAGCACAGGCAAACAACATGTTGCCGTCCAGATGTTCTGGATTACAGCTCCCCAAACTGCTGTTCTTAAGCCATACTGAATGAGGCTGAGGCAAGTTGCAGTCAAAACACGTGATGCCTAGTCCTGGATTAGAGAACAAGAAAGATTAATAAAAACATTCACTAGGACAGACCTCAAACATATAAAAAAGTAATGCTTTCCTCTTTGTTCCTTGGTCAGTAATCCTATTGTGGCCTGGACCTACGCATGCTCATACAGCAAATGGTGTTTCCTCCTCTTCATCATCATCATCATCATCATCATCATCAACTTCAACCATACTACAAGGCCCCATAACCTGGACGAAGTGTCATTTGCTCATTCAGTAAAACTTTCTCCAAAAATACTATCAGTGTTTCTAAACATACTGCACCAAACCTGATTTCATCTTCAATCACAAAATATAAATATAAAAAATATTTTTACCTATAAAATCGAGGGTTAACCATTGGAACGTTGCTTAGGCTGCTTAGCCAGGCCCTACTAGCCCGCACTCACCATTCGTGCACACGCCCGAACTGGGTACGCAGGTAAACGCAGGATTGAGAAATGCGCCAGTGGGGCAAGAGCTCCACAAACGCAAAAAAGGGAAACAACTTCATTTCCCAATGTTCTTTGCACCGCACCGCACCACAGCCAATCAGGCAGAGAGGCAGGAGCACAAAGAACATGGGGGAAATGCGCCGCGGCCAATCAAAAACCACCTGCACAAAAAAACGAGCACAAAGGGGAAAAACTACAATCCCCAGTGTCCTGCGCGCCATGAGTGCGCAGAACGGTGAGAAATGTGCTGCGTGAAAAATTAAAATAAAAAACGCACTGCCTCAGATCAACACAGGCTGCGTTAAGGAAATCCCCATCCCGCAGATGGCCTTCCTTAACGTGGTCTGGCAACAGAGGCCACGCTGCATTAAGGAAATCCCCTACCCCACTGATGGCCTTCCTTAACACGGTCCGGCAACAGAGGCCATGCCGCATTAAGGAAATCCCCCACCCCACCAATGGCCTTCCTTAACGCAGTCCGGCAACAGAGGCCACGCCGCATTAAGGAACTCCCCCCCCCCCCGCTGCCACTGCCCTTCCTTCCCACAGGCCAGGCATCGAGCCTGGCCCGCGAGAAGGAAAGACACCCCCCACCACCGCTGCCCACCACCACATGGTATTTCCATGGGCCAGCCACCGAGGCCGGCCCACTGAAATACCCCCACCCCCAACACAAACAAGAACATTCAAGAACATTCAAAAATAATCAAAAACAAAAATAATAAACATAAAAAGGAAACACAAAAACATCCAAAAACAACCAAAAATAAACAAGGAGAAACACACAGAACCACCCCCAAAACCCAAAACAAAGCCCCCTAACAAAAATAAACCAGAGACCTTACCAGGAGACGTCCTCCCTCATCGACGACCAGAACTGAAATGAGAAAAGGAGGAGACTACCGGAAGAAGATGCAACACCCACAGGCCAGTAGAGAAAAATCAGTCAAAATTTAAAAAAAATACTCAACAGCACCACCCAGTGGCCACAGGAGAAATAACAGTCACAATATTCAAAATAATCTCAAAGATTTAACGAAATGAAGGAAATAACTTTTAAAAACATTTAGAAATATCCACAATAATAAAAAAATAATTCAAAAATAAATAAATAAGTTTTCACTAAAAAAACAAAACCAAACATCTAAGCACAGTAAAAAACATTGAGTTTTTAAAAAATACACTTACACATTTTTAAAACTTTTATCCAAGGTACAACTATTACCAAAAATTCACATAGTAACACATTATTTTTTTAAATACAATATTTGAAAAATATATATCAACCTTTCCTCTTTTTAAAATCCAAAAAAAAGATCACAGTTTAAAACAGTCTGTGTGTATAAATAAATATTAAAAAAACACAATTACAGACTAACCTCATTTGCATAAACATAAAACAAAAACCTTACAACACCATTTAAAACAGCCCGGCAATGCCGGGCAACCTCTGCTAGTAAAATATAAAAATTAGTTGAATGCAGCTTTTGCAAAATGTGTATACATTGTATTGACTGAAGACCATCATTGGGTCAGGATATGCTCTAAGAGCCAATGATGCTCTTGCTAAAGCTAAACAGCGCTAAGACTGACCAGTAAATGTTTGGGAATCATTGATATGTTAGCAGCTGGACATCTATGATGGAGGGAAAGTGAGATACAGATACACTAAACAAGCAAAAACAGTGGAACCTCGGTTATAATTCCTGTGTCTCTCCATAGAATCATCCTGGCGTAATGTTACTTTGGTGACAATAAATAAATGTATGCATTAATGCAATTGATTAGGCAGTTGTTTGTTAGTAGACATCTGGGTTCAGTAGTGAGATTTAAATATTTTTAATACCTACACTGTGGGAGTGATACAGTGGGCGAGGCCAGGGGGAAAGCCCTGCATTGCACACGAATTAGGTCTACTTTATTTCAAAACTTGGATGGGCAGGGCCAGCCAGAATTTCTGCTACCAGTTCTGGCAAACTGGTGCGAACCTGCTGAAGCCCACCACTGTCTGGGTTCAGACTTTGTTATGTAAATATATAGATATCAACTGCTATCAAGCAAAATTTATTCAAGGCACTTCACTCCTTCCTGCATTTGATATTCTGTGAACATCATGGTGTCATGTATGGCTGGTCCTAATAATTTATTACAATAAACAACAGCAACAAAAACAAAACAAAATGTAGCAGGCAGACTGACCCGTCCAACAATAGATTAGGGGCAAACAACAGTTTTCCTGGGTGATCCATTGATCGCCATATTAAGCCAATCATCAATATCTCTAACCAAGCACATTCCAGTAGATGGACCTGATCATGGAGTGATAAATCCACAAATCCTGAAAGAGAAAAAGAAGAACGATAAGTAGCAGGATAGATTTATTATGTGTGAAAAGAAAAGATGGTGTGACACAGGTGTAAGAGACCATTTCAGCAATGATTCTTCAAGGGTATCAATAGGAAACAAGAAAGAGTTTGACGATACCTTTAGGACTAACACACTTACTGCACCATAAATGTTGGTGGAAACACATCCGACAATAGTACATGATGTCATACTCTCAGATGCATGAGGTGTAATTTTGGGGGGTCAGGAAAAAATCACTCCTTTTCAGCTCACTTTCTTTTTATAGAATTATCGTGATAAAAAAAGAAGACAGAGTGCAACCACAACCAGGTAAAATAAGGCCAGAATTCAAATGTGGCAAAAATAGATTTTTAAAATTTAGCAAGAAGAGATATTTGGACAATTAGAAAAGATACTTTTTTGCTTTTCTGTGGTCCTGAAAGTTAAGAATATACTCCTTCTTTTGCCTCCCCCCACAAAAAAGGGGGGAAAGGAAAAAAGATATATATTTTTGCTTCTTATTTAAAATCATTCATTTGGAACCACTATGGAATTGACTTGATGGCACGTTGTTGTTGTTGTTGTTGCTGCTGCTGCTGCTGCTGCTGCTGCTGCTGCTGCTGCTGCTGCTGTTGTTGTTATGATTCCAACTCATTTATGATGCATGATCATTCCAAGACTTAAAATCCAACTTTTTTTATATACGATAAAACCCTGTTTTACGGGAAAAGTCCATTCCATAGCTTTTGCCTTAACTTGATTATTTTCTGTAAAATGAGGCATTCCCATAGGAATGCATGGGGGAAACGTTCCTGACCCCCCCAAAATAATAATAATAATTAAAAATATTTTTTAATATAAAAAAACCACTCTATCTCCTCTCCAGACCACTCTACTGCCACCCACAGGGCCCAGAATGGCTGCGGGTGGTCTTTTATATCCCACCAGGTGCAATGCACTCTGGGAAATCACATTCTGTAAAACGGGTTTTTTCTGTAAAACAGGACACGTTTTCAGCAAAATACCCTTCTGTAAAATAGGGTTTCTGTAAAAATGAGGATTCTGTAAAACAGGGTTTTACTATACAGTATTTGAGAAAATTAAAACCTAGGGGACACTGACATTTCATTAATAGCTAAACGGAACATTTTAGGTAGAACCCAAGAATAGTTTTATCCAGAGACTCTTCCATAAATTCATTTGATTCAACAGGCCTAAATCTATCTGTGACTTACTGTGCTAAGCAACGGGATTTTCAGGCAAAGGAGGGATAAACAGTCCTTGTACATTTCAGAACAAAGAGGATCAGGAATGATTTGGAAATGCTTTTGTTATACATAATGTTCTGGCTATAGTTATTCAATTACATATAAATCAACACAAATTAAGATACAAAGTACTACCAACAGTGCACTACCTTGTGCATAATGGAGAGGCCTCCAGTGAAAGAAAGGCTTCAATTAGCAAAATCAGGAATGGACACAGAGAGCAAGAGAGCCCTCATATAATCCAATCATCTGCTGTGGAGAGATGAGAAATCTTGTGGCGCTTCTTTTTAGGTAGCATCAATCATGGCAGAAGTTAGTGGAAAGAAAGAACGTTTTGACACTGGATCTTGGACCTGATTTGCAGCACTTAGCAGTAGGAGTGTATGAATTTGTCAAGTTTAATCTTGATGAGGTTGTCTCTTTTCCTCCCAACCACAAAGTGAATCCCTTCTTGACTCCTGAGTGCAACCCCTCCCCCAACACAGACCACATAAATTTTTGTGCATATTTTGCAAAATCCACACATTATTTTTTAAAGTATTTTTTATTAATTTAAGTTCATAAACATACGAATAACAAGTAACATATAAAAACAAACAGAAGGGGGATTTGTACTGAAGAAACAAATCATTTTATTTACTGAATCTGAGAAGAAGGCAGAATTTATGGACTGTTAGTTTAGTTTCCTATGAAACTTTTCCTGCAACATTTTAATGGAGTTTATTTTGAAGCATGATGGCATCATTTTTACATATAGGTAGCAAGTCAGTATGGAGTTTTAGTGTTTTTTGTGAGGGAGGGGTAGAAAATATCCTCTTACTCTTGTTCCAGACCTGGACAAGTCTCATTGCTTCTTGATACTCAAACATAAAACAAAACTTAAGTTATTTATGAATCAGAATCAAGCTACATCAGTGGTGTTCTATGCACCCTGGCTTAACATGAATTTGAGTTATATCCATTATAAGTTAAAATTTGTGCTTCAAGTAGTTTGAGCAGAAATGTGTAGCAAATTGATCAGAGATTGTAGTTTTGCAACCAGTTGTTCAAGTTCAGTGTTCTGCAATTGACTGTTTAGGATTAAGTACTGAATGTTCAAGACCAAAGTACTGTGTGTTCAGATTAAATCTGAGAACTATATGTTCTATTTGGAACTGGGAAAGATGTGTTCCCAGGCTTAGAACTGGGTGGGAACTGTTTCTTCCACTGGAGTGAAGAAGAGAACTGTCCAAATGATTATTTAGAGCTTGGAACTGTACAAAATATTGCTTTTAGCACACACAAAGCTTTAATAGATATGGTATATTGTTCTTCCTCTTTCATTATTTAGGATGTATTTAGGGTTGCCATAATTCTCTCCCACCTAACCGGAACAGCCATGTGACATCATTGCATTCTTCAAACTGTGAATGTGTCATGGAGACTGCAGCTCTAAGACCCCACAGAATCCCCGTCCAGGGCGGGCAGCCACCATCAGTTTTTAAAAAGCTGTAGTCAAGAGAGTGTTTCCCATATGATTCTTCTTGCAAAAGATGATTCTTGATGGTTCTATTTTTATTTCTTTTCCCATCTCTGCCCCAGCTCCTGCCAACCTAGCAGTTTGAAAGCAAGAAATTGCAAATACTGTAGATAAATAGGGACCACTTTGGTGGGAAGGTAAACAGTATTCCATGCACTCTGGTATCTAGTTATGCCTGCCACATGACCATGGAAACATCTGCAAACAAAGACAGCACTATAGCTGTCAAATATCCCGTATTGGCAGGGAAAGCCCTGTATTTTTACCCCTCTTCCCACTGCCCTCCCATTTTATTATTTTTCCTATAAATATCCCGTATTAATTTTTTTTAAAGTCTGGCTGGAGCCCTCACAGGTGAAGCTGCATTTTGTTCCTCCTGCCACCAGAGGCCGCTGTGGCTTTTCACTTGTGGAAGGGGGGAGAGAAGGTGGGGGCCTTCTTTCATCTCTCTGCATAGGGTCAGTTCATTTCTGCTCTTTTGACTCCTCCGTGGGTCAGGGGGTGAGGAGGAAAAGGAAGAAGGAGCTGCCCGACGCGGCTGGGCCACACATGGATGTGCTACCGGCGCACCGGCGCTTGCCCCTTCTGAGTAAGTCTATGTCTTTTTGTTTTGTTTACTTTCCTCTGTGTGTGTGTGTGTGTGTGTGTGTGTAAGTCTCTGTGTCTTTTTGTTTTGATTACTTTGTGCTCTCTCTGTGTGTGTCTCTGTGTGTGACTCGCCTTTGTGTGGTTGGGTGTGGAGAGGGATGGTGTGTGTGTTTGTGTTTGTGTATGTGTTGTGGGTGAGGGGCCAGGATCTGGACCAGGTTAAGGGGATTTCTCAGGGAGGGTGGAGGGGGGAATGAGGGCCATGGATCTCCATGAGCAGCAGTTAGTCTTTAAGGTGCCACAACGTTTTTGTCTTTGTGTTTTGTCTACTTCCTGATCTGCTTGCACAGAATAAAACTTTTGAATTGGTAGCCAATTTAGTGTGCAAGCAGATCAGAGAGTGAACAAAGCAAAAAGACAAAAATGTTGTGGCACCTTAAATGCTAACTGCTACTTTGAGGTAGACTGCAGCTGGCCCAGGGAGCTCCATGGTAAAACAGAGATGACCACTGAACCCTAGAGTTGGATATGACTGTCTTTCAAGCAAGGGATACCTTTACCTTTACCTTGCTTGAAAGCCAGTCGTATCTGACTCTAGGGTTCAATGCTCATCTCTGTTTCAAAGCCGCAGAGCCAACGCTGTCTGCTTCTGCAGACGTTTCCATAGTCATGTGGCAGCCATGACTATACACTGGAGTGCATGGAATGCTCTTTACCTTCTCACCAAAGTGGTCCCTATTTATCGACTTGCAATGTCTTGTTTTTGAACTGCTAGGTTGGCAGGAGTTGGGACAGAGGCAGAATCTCATTCCATCCTGCAGTACTCAGGTATCGAGCTGCTGACCTGCCACCTTCCAGTCAGCACCGTAGCCACTTGAGCCACTGCAGCTCAGGGGTTAAGAAGCTCGCCTTGTTAGCTGGAAGGCCAACATGACGGTTTGAGCTCCCATCTCTGTCCCAGCTACTGGGAACCTAGCAGTTCAAAAGCAAGAAATTGCAAGTAGATAAATAGGGACCACTTTGGTGGGAAAGGTAACAACATTCTGGTATCCAGTCATGCCTGCCACATGTCCACAGAAACATCTACAAACAGACAGTGCTGGCTCTTTGGCTATAAACAGAGATGAGCACTGTACCCTAGAGTCAGATATGACTGGCAGCATTGGATCTAACAATAGGTGAAGGTAAAGGTTTCCTTTGCTTGGAAGCCAGTCGTATCTGAATCTAGGGTGCAGTGCTCATCTCCATTTACAGCCAAAGAGCCAGCGCTGTCTGTGTTTGCAATCATTTTCATGGCTTGACTAGAGCCCAGCAAGTAACATGGCCAGATTTGGCCATGCCCACAGATTTGGCCATGCCCACAGAGGGGCGTGGCCAAAATTTCCCTTATTTTCAAATCTAAAACTTAACAGGTATGGACAGCGCTGACTCTTCAGCTATGAAGCAGAGATGAGCACTGAACCCTAGAGTTGGATACGACTGGCTTTCGAGCAAGGGTGACCTTTACCTTTTTAAAACTTCTTGGGCCACTCTCTAAACCACCCTTCCTCCCCCTGAGGTCACCCCTCCCCTACACACACACACACACACACCATACCTGTCAACCTGCGGCTCCGGAAAAACGGGACCTGCGCAGATCGCTTGTGTGCAGGTTGCTTTCCACGCATGTGTGGAAGCGCTACGCCGCTTGCGCAGGGGCTGCGCAAGCAATGTAGCGCTTCCACACATGCGTGGAAAGCGTTTTTCCCCGCTGTCAAAACACGGGGTTTTGGCAGCGCAGGGCGGGTTATGACGTCAATCGACGTCAAATTACGGGGTAATCCCGGCCAAATTGGGATGGTTGACAGGTATGACACACACACATTGAAGTAGACTCATCTTCAAACCCACACGAGGATCCCTTGGAAGAAAGTTCTAAGGAGGGGCCTGGGATGGCAATGTAGCCCATGGAGTCTCCGTTTCCCTCCGGAAGGAGAAAAGCAGGAGACAGGAAGGGATTTATTTTGCAATGAACAACTCTTCACTTTCTCTCCTCCCTCTCTAGGAATAGCGACTCTATGCATTCATTCATTCATTCATTCATTTACTCGTTAAAATTAATTTCTATGAAATTAACCCTTTGTTACTGGGATTTTTACAGGTACATGTTTTTTTCTTGCACTGGCCAGGACTGCTTCAACCCGGGAAAATCCAAGGAAATTGGGACATATGGCAACTGTAAATGTATTTGATATCTTAATGAACATGTCTGTATGAAGCTCTGTGAATAAATAATGAAATCTAGAAACAGAAGAAACATAAAGTGACCAAGTAGTCACCAAGGTGTTTACAAATTACCAGTGCTTGACTGATCAAAAAGGAGTGAATGGGAAAATCTTAATACAATTCTTGGATACAGAATTTAGAAGCTGCCAAAGTTCTCAATTAGTTTAAAACTGAGACAATGGACTATATTTGACAACTACTTGACAACAGGAATTAAGTACATCTGTGAGGTAAGACAGAGAATATCTTCATAGGAGGTCTTAAACAACTTTCCCTCTGTATTTTTGTTTTAGCTAGTCATGAGAAGATTCTTATAAATATGCAGAAAGACTTAATAGAATCAGACGGACTGTGCATTTGCAACAGTTAGATAGGAAAAGATAAATAAATATCAGTTATGTTTTACATCACCCCTTCAAACTAGCAATAAACACAATTAGTGTTATAAACCTGAACAAAATCCACTTATTTGCTAATAACAGTAAGAAAGGAAACTGCTTCAAAATTCCAAAATAATTAGATAAAACTGTATATAATCTCATTTACAAGAGTTACATGTACAGGCCTAGCACCCATGTACACAGCAGTAAAACCACATAGATTTCTGAAAGCTCTTCATATACAAAATTTAAAAGTAGGTACAGCAACAATTATTCCCAATAATAAAATCCTCAATCACAGCACTGAAAAAAACCATATTAGAATTGATTTATTGAAATTTAAATAACAATCAATAATATAATGACCACTATATTAGGTGAAGGTCACCCTTGCTTGAAAACCTGTCATATCCGACTATAGGGTTCAGTGCTCATTTCCATTTATAGCCAAAGAGCCAGCACTGTCTGCATCTACAGATGTTTCCGTGGACAAGTGGCAGGCATGACTAAACATCGAAGTGCATGGAACGCTCTTTACCTTCCCACCAAAGTGGTCCCTACTTGCAATTTCTTGCTTTCAAACTGGTAGGATGGCAGGAGCTGGGACAGAGACGGGAGCTCACTCCATCATACAGCATTCGGGTCTTGAACTGATGACCCTGCTGACCTTCCAGTCATCAAGTTCAGTGTCTTAACCAAGGCGATGCATATTTATTGTGAGCCCCAATTAAAAGAAGAGACAACTACATGTAAATCTAATTCCCTTTCCAAGGAATAAAGTTTGATACAGTTTGAAAATTGTTTTGTAGAGGAATTATTGGATCCCAATATTTTATTTTGGGTGTTTGTTATTTTCTCCTCAGGAGGAGGCCATGAAACTCATAGTATATTAAGTCAGTGACCACAAAGCATCAACATATTCACATGTGTCTTAAGTAACAGTCCTAGGTAACCGTCCTGTAGTTCTTAAAGAGTAATTCATCTGGAGCTTGCTCTCTCTCTTTCGAGAGAGAGAGAGAGAGAGAGAGAGAGAGAGAGATACTTTACTCCTTGGGATCTCTACAAGGTCTTCTCAAATTTACTAGATGGAGTCTCTTTGTCAGATCCTCCTTGTGAGTTTTACAACTATCTGTACTAAGTCTCTATGGCTCCAGCAGAGTTTTTCCTCCAGGAAGGCTACTATGGAGACCCCTAAAGAGCTTAAGTAAAGCATTCACCAATTCTACTCTTTCTTAATCCAGAAATGATGTGATAGTATCATTCTGTATGTGGCTGACAAATAAATAAATCTTCATGTGACAGGCCAATGGTCCCAAGGTATTCTGTTTTATCTCAGAAACAGAGTCAGATATTTGAGGTAAGGTGGTATAAGGGAAAGTTGAAAGTCATTTACTTTCTCCTAGTTGCCAAGGATGTTGGGTGTCTGGCTAACTAAAGCAAAGCAAAGCAATCACACTTCTATACCACCCCATAGTGCTTAGTGTACTCTCTGGGCAGTTCACAAGTTTATTAGTATTTTGCCGCCGCCACCCCACATGCTGGGTACTCATTTTACCAACCTCAGAAGGATGAGAGGTTGAGTCAACCTTGTTCTGGTCAGGATCAAATTTACAATATTTTGGTTGCAGTACAGTAGTTTAACCACTGTGCCACCAGGGATCTTCTAGTGACAAGTATGGCAGCTACTTTGAGATAAATTATCTGGCAAGACTCTTTTCCTTGCTGGGTATCTCAGCCACCTCTTATTTATTTGACTAATGTGCTATTGATGTTATTGATTAGACTGTCTGGGACATCTTGATAGGCAAGCTGTATTTCATCTACTCTGACATTCTCTTTGTGTAGACACTAGATAGCAGGACCTAGTCAGATGAGTTCCTCTCAGTCTTTGAAGGACCTAATCAAACTGTAAAGATAAGGTCCCTCTTTATTCTTGATTTTCATGCTGTCAGTCTTTTGTTTTGCAGCTTTATGTCCAAGTGGGATTGTACTGGACTATCTTCAGCATAACTTCTGGGTCATCCCTGCATGGTCATGCAGAATACTGCCTTTTTTTCTAGATCAGGGGTGCCCAAACTTTTGGGGCCACAGGCCAGTCGTGTGATTCAGGGAGCCGGTCACTACGACCCATGGGCCAGATCTGGCCCCCAATGCCAATTCATCCAGCCCACAAAGCCCTTGTCGCTCCTGGAAGCAGAAGTAAAATGTGCCCATCTGGGTGCATTCTACTTCCGCTTCCAGGAGAGATGAGGGCTTTGTGGGCCAGATGAATTGGCATTGGGGACCGGATCTGGCCCACAGGCCATAGTTTGGGCACCCCCGGTCTAGATGGTAGGTGACGAGGAAAGACCATTGGAATGATGGCCCATTTACTGCCATCCATGAGTCTCTCCTCACTCACCTTTGTGAGATCTAGAACAGCATGATTCCTGGTGTTGACTGTAACCTAGAAGATCTTTACACCAGTTGGGTCACAGGTTTTGTATGGAGTGGCTAGAGCTTTTTCTATCCCACATTTTTCTTTGCACATGACCTGTAGAACACCAGAGTTTATGGAAACACCCAGAGGATGCTTAGATTATTTGATATTATAGGTGGCGGTGGTGGTGCTTCTGAGATCATTTTGCATCACCCAGAAACCTAGTGGCAAAGATGTGGCAAAGATGTACTGGGATACTGAGCAAAATTTACATCTTTACCATTTTCCATACTCAACTTCAAACTGGAATTGAAGATAGTGTGGTTGTGCAACAAACTGGTGGAAGGTACACAGTCAGCCTTGCAGTGTAGAAAAAGAACAATGAAGCCATTCACTGGTGGGAAAACACTTGCATATTGCTTAATAAAGGACAAAATAAATCTGTTACTTCACAAGAGTCTTTACTATTCTGATATATTATAATGAATGTTATTGTATTTTTTCACATAATTTGTCATCTTCCTTTCCTGATGATAGAATGTGAAAAGAGATTTATCGAATTCTCTTTGAGAGGAAGTAATTTGCATTTTTCATATTACAATATATTAATTCAAGAAACCTACCTGAAACAGTTAAGGATCATTACTATTTTTCATTGACACTGAAGAGAAAGTACCATTTGATTTATTTTTTGGAGGAAATGACCAGAACAGTAAAGACTCTTGTGAAGTAACATTTATTTTGTCCTTTATTAAGCAATATGCAAGTGTTTTCCCACAAGCCGTAGTTTGACCACTATGTAGAGGTAGTTTTTCAGTGTTTTTAAGAATTTTAAGGGTTTTCAGTGGGAAGTAGTTTTTCAGTGTTTTTAGGAATTTTAAGGGTTTCTATAGTTTAAACGTTGGGGATTTTATGTACACCACCCAGAGTCGCAAGTCGATTGAGGCTGCTATACAAATTGAATAAATAAATAAATAAAATACACTTCACTCTGTGTTACTCCCTTTTTAAATATGCCTAGTTAATATGCCTAGTTACTCTAGATCCAAGTTAGCCCTGAGTATCAAGTTAAAGAAATCTATTTTATAAATCTTAGCCTACTGGTCTGCATGACAGAGCGAAATAACAGAAGGAGGAAAGCGAGGGGGAAAACAAAAGGGGGAAAGCGAGGGAATAGATTTCTACAACACTTCTCAGAAGTAAATTCAATTGTGCTCACTGGGTTTTATTTCCAGAGAAAAGCCTTCGGGAGAAGTTTCAGGGTTTTGCCACACTCATGTCAATGATGCTGATCCACGTCTGGACCACTTGTCTCTGTCACAACTCCTGCTAACCTAGCAGATGGAAAGCAAGAAATTGCAAGTAGATAAATAGGTACCACTTCAGTGAGAAGGTAAACAGCATTCCATTGAGGCATGCTTGCCACGTGTCCACGGAAACATCTGCAGATGCAGACAGCACTGGCTCTTTGGATATAAACAGAGATGAGCACTGAACCCTAGAGTCAAATATGACTGGCTTTCGAGCAAGTGGGACCTTTACCTAACAAGATTCTGACAACATTGCCAGGTGCTTTGTTCTGTCCCACTGACAGAGGGCTGAATGTGTCTGCTTGAAAATGATTGCTTAGTTTAGACAGAACAGGGATTCTGTGGGTGGATTGCCCACCCTAGTACACAACAGTCTTCCTTCCTAAGAAAGTGAAGAATTTGGATAGCATTTTGCAGGCAGCATCATTGGAATCTGATCTGACTTAGTAGCTGTGGTTGATCCAAGTCATATGGATGTCACTTTGAACCCTTCTTGGTCCACAATAATGGGTATGTGTTTCCATTTGTATAGCCTGGAAATGTGGACAAGATCCTTGGGAAGGTGAAAATCACTATATGCACTACTGGACCCTTGTCCTTCCCAGCTATAAAAGTAGCCAGAGGGACACTGGCTGAGTAGCCTGGCATGGATAGTGGAGTTCTTGTTGAAGAGTAGCTCTGGTGTAAGCTGTGCCTATTCCTGCTAGATATCTGATCTGGGTGCAGTGACACATGCTTTAGTTACCTCCCACTTGGATAACTGTAAGACACTTTATGTGGAGGATGTCTTTGAGGCTTTGATTCTGTTCTTTCTCAGAGAAAAATATCCCCATTTATTTGTAAATATTTATTTCCATCCTGATATCATACTGGTTTTCTGACTCACTGAACGTTGGCAACATAAAGAGATGGCAATACAATAATACCTCATACAAAGTCCGCTTCGTACAACATCGAATTCATACAATATCGCCTAATTCCTTGAAAAAAAAGTTGCAGCGACTTTGTATGAGGCATTGGGGGTTTTCCCAGGTTGCATTGTGCCTGGGCAGTATAAAAGGCAGGACACATGCGTGCATTGCTCTTGTGGGTTTTGCACAAAGCAAAGAGTGTTTAGGAGTGGTTTTGAGCATGATTTTGGATTTTTTTGGATTTTTTGTCAGAATTTTTAGAAGCATTCCTGTTTTTTTGCAGCATTTTTCAGGTTCTTAGACAATCAGGGTTGTTTGACATGTTTTTGTAATGTATTTAGCCTTTAGACAATGATTCTGTCAGTTTCCTGTCTTTTTCCTTGACTTTGCCCTGAAGTCTGTGCTGTTACAGTACAATGTATCTCTATGGAAATGACATTGTATGAGGCATCGTGGCAAGGATTTGGACGTTGTATGAGGCATCATGGCTAGGATTTTGCATGCCTCATACAAAGTCCAAATCCGTATAAAGTCCAAACTTGTGGAACCAAGTTTGGACGTTGTATGAGGTATCACTGTATAAAGATTGTTCTCATTAGGCATTGCAGGACTGTAGAAGACCTTTCCAGGGAACAGTGGGAAAGCATATGGTGTCAATCATTAGGACTTAAAGGCTCTGAGAAGGTTTTTTTTAATGACTTAAAATTCTTGGACAGTCTGTATAAAAAAGCAAGGAGCATAAATGGTTTATTGGCTACATTTCCCTTTCTCTGAACAATATTTTGCTGGGAGAGATTTTTAGCCAGCTGTTGGTTATTTCAAAGACAAATGTAATGTTGACAGTTTTATGACATGTATATTATTTTGTGAATAGCACCAACAGAGAAAATGCAAACTACAGTTTGATGTAATCAGCAAATGCAAAGCTTTTAATCTCATGGTACTTTAGTCTCCCTTTATAGGAATATAAAAAGAGCACACAATTTTATGACCTGCAGGTTTTATTATGAAGGAAAAGCAAACATTCTTTAGGATCATCTGTTGCACCTGCCTAAGTAGCAAAGGCAAGTTTTATTCTTAACTAAGGACTGGAGAAAAAATAAAGATTACTCTTTGTAAAAATAACTGCCATCCTGTTCCAGGGGTTCGAGAAGATACATTTGGTCTACTGCTGCTGTAGTAGATTGGGATTTGACTCCCAATAGTTTTACAAAAACAATGATTTCTGATCTCCCCTGTAATGTATTGCTGAAAAGGAATGCTTAAGGGAAAACTAGAAGTGGATGTGAGAAAGGACTCAGAGGTTCTTTCTTGCCTGAGTTACTATTTTACACCTGCTTCACACTGGTATAATTTTGTGCTCAGATACAAAGGAAGCACAGAAGCTTCGTCAAACTCAACTATGCCCTCCACCATCTATTCAGTGTAATGTGTGTGATCACATGTTTAATGCCAGGATCAGTTTATTGAGTCACCAGAGACACCTCCATCAACTGATAAAATGACTTCCAGAGAAAATGTATGCTCATATACAAGTAGCAGTTGATGCCGATGCTCAAAAAAGAAAGAGCAGATCTCTCCACTAATTCCTGTTTTACACAGTTTGTTTTTACACAAGTAAGTTACAGCATGACAGAAGCATGCTCTTGCTACAGAAGGAAGAAAGAGCATAAGAATTAATTGAGTCGGATCTGTATGAAGCACAACATTGAGTATTTGTAAATTCAGTACAGCTAAATGTACTAAATACATCTAATCTTAACAAAAAAAAAATACAAGAAATATCTCAGTGTTTGTCACTGTGAAGAGTTAGACCCCAGAGGATAATGAGGACCTTTTCTGGCTCCTGGAGATGCTACTTCAGGATTCCCAAGCTCACACCTGCCCTTCCTTCTGGGTAGTTGACTGAAGCAATAGCTATTCTCCATCTGTACCCAGATGTTTAGGAATAAGGAACTGGGCTTAGCGCCCCAGAATGCCCAGTGAAGGTCATGGCTCTAAAGCTGGCTTTTAAAAGGAAAAACTTTATTGATTAAAACAAAACAAAACATGATGGAACAACAAGGCCAAAACAAAGTGGCACACATACACGCACCAAAAAAGAAAAGGACTTTCACCCACGCACAGACTCTGGGGTGGGGGGTGGGGAAACTGTTTAATCAAAAGCCAAAAACAGATAGAACAAACCTTTCAGTCTAATTCAGAATGGAGCAGAAGAGTGGAAGCTTCCAGCCTTGCAGGGCGAATAGCAAGCCAGACTAGCACCTCTTTCCCTTTGCTCTAATTACGAACTACACTTTCCTACACTGCATGGGACATGGTCATCCTGGTGCCTCAGCAATCTGCATGAGAGAACCAAACCCTAACTAAATCCATGATGTTTCCTTCTTCTTCTTCTTGTGCCCTATACGATTCCGAATATTGGTGGTCATCATGGCGATCAGTCATGAAGATTGTCCTCAGACAATAATGCAGTGCCCTTCCCTTTGCCTTCTGCATTGCAGAGTGACATTTGTACCACTGATTCAGTTCAGGGAGTCACTTTCTGGTCCTGAACCCTTTTGGCATGCAAAGTCCTCAGCATCCCCAAGCCAGTATTGATGAAGCTGCTGCCCTCCATCAAGATGGATTCAAATGGGGTTTAATCAACTTGGAGACCATTACCCTTCCCTGTGGACTTCACCACTCAAGACCAGGCTGTCAGGTTAGTTCACGACCGCCTAACAATCAGCATTGAGTTGCTGGCAGTATGGGATAACCTGGCCAGATTATTTGTTTCCCGCCAACTATTATTATACCCATCGTCCCCTCACCTGATCTTACTCTGGCCAATGGGAACTTAAGGAGTCAGGATTGCTGCAGGCCCAGGTGTCCCTTATCAAATATCCACAGCTGTCATTGAAGAAGGATATGGCTGAGGAACTCAACCTTCCTTATGTCACTTGGAGGACTCTGAATAGGCTGAAGGTCAGAGTCTCTAAATGCAAGGCCAACATGCTCAACTGGGGGCTGCTGGCAGACAACAACACACTGTGTGAATGTGGAGAATATGGCTTATTTGCTAGTCTGCCAGTTACTAGCAGAAATATGTGCTGATGAAAATTTAATTTTGGCCAACAACAAAGCCAAGAAAGTGGCTTCATTTTTGCAGTCCAAAATTTGATCTGGACATGAAAGAAGAAGTCATAAAATCCCACAGCTGCCTCCTGACCCTCCCAGCTAGCTACAGCTTTAGCACCTCCAAGGCTGTTTTGGTTTCCATTCTTTCTGCCCTTTACTATTACCATTCATGAACCCTTCAGGGGCAAGTTCTTCATAATCACAGATCAGCAAATCATATGTTGAGATACAAGTTTGAATTTACCATGATGTTAATTATTCTGAATCATCTACTGACCCATTTGAAATAAAGTCTTCTAGTCAATTAAACCATAGTTCAAACCATGTTTTAGAGCAGGGGTTCACAACCTATGGCCCACGGGCCGGACCCGGGACCCTGACGCTGTTCCAACCAGCCTGTGGCAACAACCCCGGAAGCAGAAGCGGATGCACACATGCATGCATGAATGCGCCCACCACCATTGCATCTGGCCAGCTCGGCTGTCTGAGGGTGAGTAGTCTGTCCTGTGGCACAAAAACCTTGAGAACCCCTGGTTTAGACTGAGAGGAGCAGGAAGTAGAAGTGGGCAAATTCGGTGTTAATTCACAATTTGCTAAACTATGATTTATTTATGAAAGTCCAATGAGAATTAAAACACTCATATAATATAAGGTTGTTGCTATTAAAAAGAATGATGCAGCATTCATTTATCGGGAGCATTCTATTATCTCACTGCTACATGATATCTGTACTTTCTCAATCTTCTCAGACACTACTTTTTCATAGCTTGAATTGTGCTAAGCATAGTATTTTAGTATATTGTTTTCAAAACCTCAGTGGGCAAACAATGGCTTCGAGCTATTTATGCCCTGTCATTATGCATGATGGCCATAGAAATTGCCCAAAAAGTCAGTATATAATTTGTTAGTGCAAACATATACCAAAGCACTGTTTGCCAATTATATAGAAATCAATTACTAAACCTGATTTGCTGGTTTATGGAAATCATATTTTGTCAATTCAGATACTGTACTAGAAATCTAGTATCATGACATACAATAATATGTGAAATGACTTTATCCATTATTTGGTGTCTTGCACGGAAGACAAAGAAGGAGCCGCAGTAAGAGCTAAAACACAACTTTATTGCATGGTAGTCAGAGTGAACATGAGGTAATGGTGGACCAAACAGCTCTATTTATAGCACACTGTACATTTTGAATAACCCGGGTGATAGTTCATTGGTTACTGTCCGTGTGACGTCATGGCTCGTCATGCCCATCTTCTCCAGGTGCGGTGTGGCGGGAAGGTTTCCTGCCCTTCAGGTATTCAGGGGAATCTGTATCATGTGAGCTGGGTGCTGCTACTGGAACAAGCAGTATTATCCTTAACAGCTTGCAACAATGTGTCTCTGATTAGTTACAATGGATACAATTGCCGGATACAATCAGTTAAAGAGTACTTGTCACATTCTATTCAGTACATAACATCCCTCCCCCCTAGGTGAGGACGAAGTCCTTTAGCCATTGAGGCTTTCCGCACGTTCGCTTTGGGCGAGGGGTGGCCGCACTTCGGGCCAGCGTTCCTGCATTGGAGGAGAGTGACTCATTAGTAATGGGCTGCAAGCCGAGAGCTGTGGATTGGGGAGGTCTAGGTGTGGGAGTAAACTCCAGGGATGTGAGACCGGGGGCTCCAGGGACTAAAGAAAAACCCCGCTCTTTGCTTGGATGGGTGGGGGACCACTCCAAAAAATCCCCCCGGTCTCCTAACACAAAATCTAACAAGTCCTCGAAATCCCTTTCTTCTAAATTGTCCCTGTTACCCGGCGGGTCAAAAGGATGCGTGTTTGTCTCATTTCCCTCCCCCCTGTGGTCTGTGTCTCCCCCTTGGGATAAGCGGGTGGGGAGAACCCTAACGCTGACTGCTCCATTTGGCCACTCATGTCCTGCCTTCCCACTACTCTACCTCTGAGTTGGTCGGCGTGCCTCCTCCAGAGGAGTCCTGTGCCTGTCTCGACATTGTAGGAGACTGGCCCCGTCTGTCTGACCACTATTCCAGGTACCCAAGTGGGGCCGCCAGCCGCGTAGTTTCGGCATTGTACCAGCTGGCCGATCTCAAAACTCTTGGTGCCCCCCGTCTCTCTGTTTCTACCCGTGTCCTCCACCCTGGTTGGGTCTAACCTCGAGAGAATCGTGGCGGGTTTCCTCCGCATGAGGAGCTTGGTGGGTGAGAGACCTGACGCTAAGGGGGTTACATGGTACCTTAATAGGAATTGGCAGAGTTGCAAGTTCAATTCCCCAGGGGCCAACCTACGCAGTGCATCCTTAGTTGTTTGCACCAGGCGTTCCGCTTGACCATTTGTAGCGGGGTGAAAGGGGGCCACAGTTATGTGGTGAATTTTGTTAATGTCTATGAAACCCTGGAACTCCGCTGACATGAAAGTTGTGGCGTTATCGCTCACAACCACATCAGGTAAACCGAAGCAGCTGAATACCTTAGGTAATTGCTTAATCGTTGCAGCTGACAATGTACTGACCATGGAAATTACCTCCAACCACTTGGAGTAGGAGTCCACTATTATAAGGAAGAGGGTACCCCTGAAAGGACCCACGATGTCCACGTGTAGACATGACCACTGACCACGGACCATGTCCCATTCTCTGTGCGGAAGTCGGGACTCCTTGGGCCAGGTGCTCTGGCAGCTCTCGCAAGTGCCTACCATGTGCTCTATATCTGTGTCCAGTTTGGGCCACCAGACATAACTCCTAGCTAGCGCTTTGGAGCACACGATCCCCGGGTGGCTGATATGCAGCATCTTGAGCACCCGGGACCTCAGAACTTTGGGGATTACTACCCGCTGCCCCCAGAGTAGGCAGCCCCTTTCTAGGGAGAGCTCGTCTCTCCACCTACCATAAATCCTGAATTCCCCCTTAGGGGAGGTTGCCGGCCAGCCTTTCTGGACCCATGAACTGACTAAGGCCAATGACTTGTCTTTCACCATAGCCTTGGCGATCTCAGCTGGCAGAATTGGGGGCAACTCTAGGGCTTCAATCAGGAGCACCTGATGGTCTACCTCGCACTCGGTGTCCCCTGCTTGTGGGAGGGGTGACCTGGAAAGGGCATCAGCATGGCTGATCTCGTTGTCGGGGCGGTAGGTCAATGCGTACTGGTACGCGTTGAGGAAAATCGCCCATCGCAGCATCCTTGGGGACAAGATCTGCGGGGTTGGCTTATCTGTGGTGAAGATTCCTAAGAGGGGCTTATGGTCAGTCACGACTTTGAATGGCCTACCGTAGAGGAAATCGTGGAACTTTTTGGTTCCTGCAACAATCGCTAGGGCTTCCCTGTCTGTTTGCGTGTAGTTGTGCTCTGCCTTGGACAGGGATCTCGAATAATATGCCACTGGGGCTTCTCGCCTGCTCTCTAGCATGTGGCAGAGGACTGCCCCCACCCCCACCGGTGAGGCTTTGCAGACCAGCACAACGGGTTTCTTTGGGTCGAAGTGGGTCAACACAGCCTCAGAAGATAGAAGCTGTTTGAGCCCCCGGAATGCCCATTCCTGGCTGTCCCCCCACCACCAAGCCGCATCCTTTTTGAGCAATCTATGCAGCGGTTCTGCTACCGACGCCTTTCCCAGGAGGAAAGAGTGGTAGAAATTTAGGAGTCCTAGGAAGGACTGCAGTTCGGCCTTGGTGGTGGGGCGAGGAACATCTTTCACTGCCGCTACCTTGGACTCTGCTGGTTTTATGCCCTCAGGGGTTATTCGGAAACCCAGAAACTCTACCTCTTCCGTGAAAAACACACACTTATCCTTTCTCAACCTGAGCCCCGCTTTCTCGAACACTGTTAGTACCCGGTCTAACCTCTTGGCCAATTCCTGTTCCCCTCCCGCTGTTATCAGAATGTCATCAAAGTAGGGGAAAACACCTGGGAGCCCTTTCAACAATCTTTCTACGAGGGACTGAAAGATCCCCGGAGCCGAATTTATGCCGAATTGGAGGTGCGTCACTTTAAAAGCTCCCTTGTAGGTAACAATTGTCTGAGCGGCAGCTGTAGCTGGGGTTACCGACAATTGCTGGTATGCCTGGGCCAAGTCTAGTTTGGCGAAACACCTCCCCCTATGCAAGGTTGCTAGCAGGTGGCTTACCACCGGCACCGGATACGCATTTGGGCGAATTGCCTTGTTAATCGTGCACTTGTAGCCAGCGCAGATTCTGACCTCCCCGTTAGCCTTCAGTGCTGTGACAATAGGGGTTTCCCACTCGGCGGAGTCCACCAGCACCAAAATCCCCTGACCCACCAGTTTGTCCAGTTCAGTCTCTATTTTGTCCTTTAGTGGCTTCATCCTGATGGGTCAGATGTCGGGGTCCAATTCGAAGGAAACTGGGGGCCCTTTGAACTTCCCTAGCTCCTTCTCAAAAACGGCCGGGTGTGCATTACACACCTCTGTGATCGGGTCAGCCTGGACGGCATGTATGCCTCCAATGAAAACTCCCAGGGGCCCGAACCACTGTGTACCCAGGAGACAGCAGGACCCTTCCTTTAGAACTACTAGGGGCAACTGTGTGGAGCACCTTTTAACCTGAACCTTGAACTCTCCCACCCCCAACACTGGTATACTCTTGCCCTGAACATCCCGCAAATTAGTCTTAAGGGCCTTCAGCTTGGGGCGTGACTTTGGGGGAATGCACAGAAATTCCCTGTGGTAGACGATGGTGTACGGCGACCCCAAATCGATCTCCATCCTTATTGGGACCCCCTGTACCAGTACCTCAACAAAAAACCGGGGCCACCACAACTGCATGCTGTGGACCGCCTGGTCGCAGTCGTTGGGAACCCATCGAGACATGCGGGGCTCCTGGGGCTCGTCGTCAGCGAGGATGTGCCCGACCCCATCTGCCTTTCGTTGGGGCCATTCCACCTGGCCCTTGCCGTCGTCTCGACGCCACCTGCAGACCCTTGCGATGTGCCCACGCCGCCCGCAGTTGTGGCACTCCGCTTTCCGGAATGGGCATCGGCTGTGGTTGTGGGATGCCCCGCATCTGTCGCAGTGGCGGTCCTCTCTGGTGCAGTCTCGAATCTCAGGCCTCCTCTGCACCCGCTGCATGTCCTTATCCTCGCTGAAGTCGGAGGTAGACGTGGTGGACTTGGAGGGCCCCTGCTCTCCGTGGGAGGAACAGCTGTGGACTGGGACCGCTGGCGGAGGTTCCCCAACCATGGCAGTCCTGGCCTGGCACACCCGTTTGCCTTGTTGCACTGACTCGGCGGCTTGGGTGATGCGCAGGACATGCTCGAACGAGATGCTCTCATCTTTGGCCAGTAGTTTTTTCCTGGCCCCCTCATCTCGCAGGCCCAGCATGAGCCTGTCTCTCAGCGCCTCGCTCAGGGACGCTCCCCACTGGCAAGGCACGGCAGCCACCCGCAGGGCTGCCACGAAGTCTGCCACGGACTCACCAGCCCACTGGCACCGCTGCTGAGGAACACCTTGCCGGGAACACCGACACTTTCGGGCGAAAGTGTTTCCTCAACTCGGCAAGGATCTCATCTAGGGGCACGGCCCTGAGTGGTCTCGGCGTTAGGAGGTTGGTGGCCAGTTCCAAAGTCTCTAGGCCGCACTGGGCCTGTACGAATGCCCGGCGCTGGGCTTCCTCCTCGATGCCTCCATAGCGTAGAGGAACTGCTGCTCGTAGAGTTCCCATTTTTCTGGCTTCGTGGTGTCGAAGGGCACGATGTTCACTTTTCGGGATGCCATCCCATCCTCATCGCCAATTTGGTGTCTTGCATAGAAGACAAAGAAGGAGCTGCAGTAAGGGCTAAAACACAACTTTATTGCATGGTAGTCAGAGTGAACATGAGGTAATGGTGAACCAAACAGCTCTATTTATAGCATACTGTACATTTTGAATAACCCGGGTGATAGTTCATTGGTTACTGTCTGTGTGACATCATGGCTCGTCATGCCCATCTTCTCCAGGTGCGGTGCGGTGGGAAGGTTTCCCGCCCTTCAGGTATTCAGGGGAATCTGTATCATGTGAGCTGGGTGCTGCTACTGGAACAAGCAGTATTATCCTTAACAGCTTGCAACAATGTGTCTCTGATTAGTTACAATGGATACAATTGCCGGATACAATCAGTTAAAGAGTACTTGTCACATTCTATTCAGTGCATAACACATTAGAACACAAAATCCCTACATTATGTATATTCACATGGGCCTGAAATATATTTTTGTAGATTTTCACAGGTGAAAGACTGTTGTTTTGCATATTGTACAACTATACCACTTATCCATTTTAATGAGATAATAACACAAGCTTTCTACTAAATTGCATTAATGTTCTTTGATAGGTGGTATGGGTAGATTATTCGAAAGAAGACCAGCTTGCATTCTGAAGTGGGAAGAAATGGACTGTATGGGAAATGTCAGTAAAAACGTAATGAGGGACATCCTGAAATAGAATCATAGAATAATTGAGGTAGAAGGGGGATAATGATGGCATTGAGTCTAACCCCTTGTTCAATGCAGAAATCCAAATCAAAGCAAATTTGACAGATGGTTGTCCAATTTTCTCTTAAATGCTCATCCTCTCCCAAGTTAATTGGTTCTAATGTCATACTGCTCTAACAGGTAAGAAGCTTTTTTTCTTATTTAGCCTATATAGCAATAGCAATTACACTTATATACCACTTTATAGTGCTTAGTGAACTTTCTGGGTGGTTCACAAGGTAATTAGCATTTTGCCTCCAACATGCTGGGTACTCCTTTTACCAACCTCAGAAGGATGGAAGGCTGAGTCATCCTTGATCCTTGGTCACTACATGATGGATGATGGAAGCTTGTGTCCAAAGGAAGCATCAGCTTTCTCCCTCGTACCCAGCATGTAATGCCTGATAAAGGAAGATGGCTCAGACCACGTGGCCACCTTGCAGATCCTTTTTAGGTCAGCTCCCCGTAGTAAGACTGAGGATATTGACACTGCCTTAGTTGAGTAAGCTGTTAACCAGTGTGTTAAAGTTTCTTTAGCTAACTTGTAAGCCAGAGCAATGGTACACACAAGCCATTTCAAGAGCATAACCTTTCTTGAATCCCCCATAAGCAATGAAGAGTTTGGGCATAGGTAAAATGCAAGGGCACAGCCAGGGCCAGAGACTGTATCAGTTTCTCCAGGGGAATGGGTAGCCTGGGGAAGAAGGTTGGGAGTACTAAGGGTTCATTCAGATGAGAATTGGGGACTATCTTGGACAGAAATGAAATGTGTATATGCAATACCACCTTATTTTGGTGGATTGGTCACCTCAAAGAGCTGACATCTCCCTAGCTTGCCTAGTCAAGATAATTGCCACCAGGAAGATAATTTCCAGGACTAGCAAGTGATGGCCAGTAGTGGCCAGCGGCTCAAAAGGAGTTTGCATCAACTGTTTCAGGACAAGTTGTATTGCCAAACAAGCTGGCCAGGCCTTCCCAGGCTCAGGTTCTTAAGATCCACACAGTGGATGGCAAGAAACAAACTTTTATTAGACTTTGTATGAGAAGACTGTGACACTCCTGGTCCTCAGTATTGCTTCCATTCTCTGATTCTCAAAACATAACTAAAAACATCCATATAGACCAGACACCTCAACAATTTTTTTCTGTTCATTGTAACCAAACGACAATGACGGTTCATACCTGTCAACCACGGCTCTGGAGAATCCGGGACCTGTGCGGAGCGGGTCTGCGTAGGTCGCGTTGTACGCATGCACGTGGAGGGCTATGCCACTTGCGTAGCCTTCTACGCAGGCGGCGTAGCATTCTGTGCATGCATAGAAAGGAGCTACGGAAGTGTAGAGCCCTTCCATGCATGCGTGCAACGCGACCTGCGTAGATGGGCTGCGCAGTGCCTCCTTTCCCCTGCTGCCAAATTACAGGGTTTTGGCAGCGCAGGTCGGGAAATGGCGCAAATCGGCACCAAATTACAGGGTAATCCCGGCCAAATCGGGATGGTTGATAGGCGGTTACACTACCACGCCACCCAAAAATGTTGGCTTCACAATTTTATTCTCACACTAGCATGGTTCAGTATAGTTAAAAATAGATACATATATGCATGGAGAGTTTAAGAAAGGGCAAAATAGCCACAGGGTCTTCTAGCCAGCAACTTTGTGGCAACTATTGGGAGAATGAAACATTCCTAACCTACTGAAGCCAACAAGACATGGCCAAATCACTCACACACAAGCCAAAAATAAATCCATATCCAATTTGACAGGGGCCTACGCCCATGGATCAAAGTTATGACTTTGGTTGCCAAGCCAACTCCCACACAAGTGAGCTGATAAGATAACTAGTATTTAAAATTCTTCCACTTTTCTATCTGTTGATTACATCTATAAAAAATAAAGTTATGATCAAGTTTAAATACAAAGAATGACATCTTCTCCTTTCCAACATGCAAACATTTATATTTGTAGATTTTAAGAAACTATTTCTTCTTTATCATTGTCACTATGAGATCCTATCACTTGGAAACAGCAAACTCAAAGGAACGACAGAGAGAATGATCTTGCCAAGCAAAAGGAAAGATATACAGATGCAGAAGCAAGAGGGAAAATACTAGAGGCCAACTTCTGATGGGTGAACAAAGGAAGGGCACTGGAGCTAGACTGGAGGATGTTGTCTGATGATATGGGATGCTTTTGCTCAGAGTTGTAAAGTTTCAAAATGTAGAGCTACAGATGGCAGTGAATGTGGTTCAGTATTTAGTAAAATGGGTGATTGTATCAACATTATTTTTCATGTACTGTACTCCAGAAAATGACAATGTTTTCATATAATTACTGTATGTATCTTTGACAAGCAGATAATAAATGAAACAATGGCCTGTCATGAAAATCCTTAGGGGTCATTACTATTTCTTTAAATTACTTTATATTCATATACGTTACACTGTAGTTTAAGATTCTCTTAAGGTTAAGAAAGGCTAACTCTCTGTTATGTATGACTAACTGTGTTAATAACATGTTAAACATTTCAAATGGCCATTTTGCCTGCCGAAGAAACCGCGCAAATTACTTGTCAAACAGCGACACAGTTTGACAGCTGCAAGATCTCGGCAGCTCGCGCAATATCGTGAGACTTTGAGCACTCACAATTCAAACGCCGAGAAGCGTGCACCATAGCTGTCAAATGTGTATAGTCTTGTAACATATGTTAAAACCACCTAATAATGTTTGTTCCTGCTGTTTTGTATCAAGTTAAAGGTGTATATAAGTCCTCGTTGTTCTCCTCCAAGTTGTGTTCAGACCCCAGAAATAAAAGAGCTGTATTTCACTATGCTGGTTGTCACCTCCAGTTTCTGAACACCAAATTGGAGATGAGGATGGGGTGGCATCCTTACAAGGAAACATTGGTCCCTTCGACGTGGCTCATTTCGACAAGTGAGCACTCTACGAGCACCAGTTCTGCCATGCCATGGTGGCCCAGAAGATTGAGGATGAGAGCCAGTTGAGCTCCTGTTTCCTTTCCCAGTGCGGACGCGAGACGCTGGAGCTGGCAATCCACCTCATCCTCCCTCGGGATGTGGATGAAGTCCGGCTCGCTGAAATCCTTGCAGCTCTGAGGAGGCACCTCCAGCCCGAAGTGTCAATCTTTCGAGTCCAGGTGGCATTCCACCATAGAGAGCAATGACCCAGAGAGTCTGTGGCAGACTATGCCACCACGCTATGTCTTGCTGCTGCCCCATGCAAATGGGACAATCTTCTGGAGGCGCTCCGTGACCGTCTGCTGGCCAGCATGAGAGACGAAGATGCCCAACGTTGCCTCATGACCCGAAAGACGCTGACCTTCAAGTCTGTGCTGGATGAGGCACTAGCATCTGAGGCTGCATGGTCTGGAGTGAAGCTGTTCTGTCACTGCCACACGGCCGTGGGAGCTGCAGAATCATCTGTCCAGGCTCACCACTGTTAGTCTTCAGTATCCTCAGAGTCCTCCAGGTCAACCTCATTGTCCGGGTCCAGTGGCGATGAGGCCAAGGTCCGGAAGGTCCACTGCAAGCATCGGGAGCAACACAGCGACCATGACAAGAAGCCTCGCCAGAAGTGAGACGGGTGCAGAGGTCAGCATGAGAGGCAGAGATGTTAATTCCAAAATGCATAATGCCACAACTGCAGACAGAAGGGCCACATCGCCAAAGTGTGCTGGCAGCACAGGAAAAGGGTCCCAACGCCAGAGGCCAAGTGTGGCAAGCAGAGGGAGTCGTCCATCCCCAAGGTCTCATCAGGTTCACCAGACCAGAGCCAGGTGTCCAGTGTCAACAACCGTTTCTACGCCGATCTCAAGCTGCAGGACATGCTGTTCCGGATGGAGGTTGACTCAGGTAATTCATTCTCCATCATCCCACAAAAAGAGTTCCTCCTGATCCCCCCTGCATCTAGCCCCAAGCTGAAGGCGTTAAAAACGTCACTCAGAGATGTCCAGGGGTGTCAGATCCCGGTCCTGGGGGTGGGAGCCTTTACTGTACAATTTAAAGGTATCCACACACAACTGCCCCTAGTCGTAGTTAAGCCTGGGACCAATAGCTTGCTAGGGGTCCAATGGTTTGAGCCCCTGGGCATCTGGTTGTCTGGCATCAATGCAGTCACTACGGATCCAGTGCGGGAGGTGGGCGCCGCACATCCTGAGGTCTTCAGGAAGGGGCTCGGGACATATGTGGGTCCCCCTGTTGATTTTGAACTCAGCCCAAATATTTGCCCCATTTGCATGAAGCCTCGGCTGGTCCCTTTTGCCCTCAAAGACAAAATTGAGACAAAACTGGACAAACAGTTTGGGCAGGGGATTTTGGTCCCGGTTGACTCAGCCAAGTGGGAAACCCCGATCGTCACAGCACTTAAAAGCAATGGGGAGGTCAGGATATGCGCGGACTACAAATGCACTATTAATAAAGCCATACGGCCAAACGCATATCCTGTGCTAGTTGTTAGCCACCTTCTTGCCTCTTTGCATGGAGGAAACTGTTTTGCAAAACTTGATCTTGCCCAAGCATACCAGCAACTGTCAGTAACGCCCACTGCTATGCAGACAGTCTATTGTAATGCACAAAGGGGCATTCAAGGTGACCAGGCTGCAATTCGGGGAGAACGCAGCGCCTGGAATTTTTCAGTCTTTAGTCAAATGTTTACAACATCCTGATCACAGCTAAGGATGATGTCGAACTAGCAGCCAGGCTTGATAGTGTTAACCTGTTTTGAGCGGGCAGGACTACGTCTTTGCAAAAACAAATGTGTGTTTAGGGCTAATGAAGTTGAGTTCCTGGGGTACAGAATCACTCCCAAGGGCATCATGCCTTCTGATTCAAAGGTATTGGCCGTGCAGAATGCACCCAGGTCAACCTGTAAATCAGAACTGCAATCCTTTTTAGGTTTGCTCAATTTCTATCATGCATTCCTCCACCGCAAGGCCTCAGTTGCTGAACCGCTGCACTGCCTCCTTAAAAAGGACACTGTTTGGCACTGGGACCAGGGCCAGGGGAAAGCGTTCCAGGAACTTAAGAAACTGTTAACTTCAGATGCAGTGCTAATGCATTTCAACCCAAAAAAGCAGGTCGTATTGGTATGTGATGCATCTCCTGTGGGGGTTGGGGTGGTACTGTTCCACATGTTAGATGATGGGAGGGAAGCCCCCGTAGCGTTCTACTCACATTCTCTCTCCAAACCTGAGAGAAACTATGCCCAAACTGACAGGGAGGCATTGGTTATTGTGGCAGGCACAAAGAAATTTCATGATTACCTCTATGGGAGGCCCTTTACTATCGTGACTGACCACAAGCCTCTCCTTGGCATTTTTGTGAATGGGAAGCCCACTCCACAGATCCTGTCTCCTCGGATGTTGCGATGGGCAATTTTCCTAAACGCGTACCATTTCATGTTAGTGCACCGATCTGGCAAAGACATCAGCCAGAGCTTGGAGAGCCGGACTGCGAGATTGAGCGGGATCACCAGGTCCTAATGATTGAAGCCCTTGACTCGCCTCTGGTTGTTCCGTCAGACATAGCCAAAGCCACAGCCAAGGACAAGGTTTTGTCAAAAATGGTTTCTTGGGTACAGAAGGGCTGGCCCGCTACTTCTGCAGCTGAGGAATTTAAAACATTTCACCAAAAGCATTTGGAATTGTGAATTGAATGGGGCTGTCTGTTGTGGGGCCAATGGGTGGTCATTCCTGTTACTCTCCGCCACAAAGTATTACAGTTGCTCCACACCAAAAAGGTTTCTTGGCTGAGGACCCTGTCCATTGCCGTAACTATGCAGCTGGCGGTCTTACAGAGTCAAAACAGCCAATGGTCTAATCTGGAGACGGCATGCAGACCAGCTGAGGCCCCGAGTATTGGACCCACAGGACGAGCACAGAAATTCAATGTTAGGGTTTGCCCCCACCCATGTAACCCAAGGGGGCAGAGGTAATAGCCAGCAGCCAGTTAATCTGGACCCAGCAGAGAGTTCCAGGGATTGCTGTGACTTTGGGGAACAGGGAGGTTTTGCAGAATGCTCCTCCACTCAGGGTGAAGACATGTGGGAGTGTGAAGGTGTCCCAAAATTGTTTTATCCCAAAATGCTGGAATCTCAAGTTAACAATAAGCATTGTTCTTTTGAGTCGCCCTCCACTCATAGAAACTAAAGGAGGGACTCTCAGTTATCGTTTTCACCTCCACAATTAGAATTTGATTTAGAGTGATCCCCTGCTCCTCCCAATGACAAACAGGGCTATGATTTAAGTTTTCAAATGACTCTCCGAATAATCAAACTCTCACTCCAGCCGCGCTGCCAAACCTAAGGGCCACTGAGCCGGCCCAACCAAGCGTCCGGCCAAAAAGAGAAACCTGACCACCATCCTGGTTGAGGGACTTTGTCTATACCTAGGGGTGAGGAATGTTATATATGACTAACTGTGTTAATAACATGTTAAATATTTCAAAAGGCCATTTTGGCTGCCGAAGAAACCGTGCAAATTACTTGTCAAACAGCCACGTTGTTTGACAGCCGCAAGATCTCAGCAGCTCACGAAATATCGTGAGACTTCAAGCACGCACAATTCAAACGCCAAGAAGCGCACACCATATCTGTAAAAAGTCTTGTAACATACGTTCCCACTGTTTTGTATCAAGTTAAACGTGTATATAAGTCCCCGTTGTTCCCCTCCAAGTTGTGTTCAGACCCCAGAAATAAAAGAGCTGTATTTCACTACGCTGGTTGTCACCTCCAGTTTCTGAACACCAAACTCAGAAAGAGAAAGCATCTATGTCATCAAACATTCCAGCACACTCCACACATTAGCACATGACTAAGGATAGGGATGTCAATCAAAGGGGGATCCCGGGAATGGGTACAATTGTAGTAAACAAACACCTGAGAATTTGAAGTCAACAAGACATTAGACAAAACAATCAAACATCTTACATCTTTCACATTCTAAAGGAAGGTGTGAGGAGTAGGTGAAAAAGGTATAAAAAGCAAGGAGGTTTTAGCCTCGGGAGAAGCCTTTTTCTGAATGGGCGAGAGCCCTTGTTACTCTCAATTCGGGACCATGAAAAATCTACATCTCGAATGAGGGCTACAAGCCCGCACCTTACAAGCTAATGAGTTCAGCCAATTTCTCTTTTATTATTTTCTTGGATCCTAAATCATAGAATAGAAATACAGTGGTACCTCATACAACAATTTTAATCCATTCCACAGGGCTCGTTGTTGTACGAAACAATTGCTATACAATACATGCATTGTATAGCGATTTTCCCTGTGGGATGCATCATACAATTTATTTATTTTTGCTAAGTTGTTTTTCCCATTGAAAAATTGTATGCTTTTTCCGTAGGGGAAATTGTTATGTGGGACACCATTGTTTTTCAAAACCTAATTGTTATGCAATTTCATTGCTATACGGGGCGATTGGTGTATGAGGTTCCACTGTAGATTATTTCTACGCAATGTTTATCCTGCATATTATAGATGAATATTCTGCTTCAATAAATCTTCAAAAAGACAGCTTCGGAGTCACGTCTTTGCTGAAGAAGGTGAGTTTTATCGGAGAAGCTGATAACAGGTTTGCAAGCTGAAAATAAGGCTGCACATTCATACCATCATAATCTTGAGAGCGGTGCAGTTCACAAAGGGGACATTTTAAGATAAGGGATTGCTACTGTGAAACCCAGAAGGGAGGTTTGCTTTCACTTTTAGCGGTCTGGGAAACTTCTTAGGCTGGAAATTCCACCTTTGAAGGTAAAAGTTACTTTTTTATACCATATCACTTTCCCAGGGCCTCTCTGTTTGCATGGTTGTTTGGGAGTTGGCATATATAAACAAGACTGCGGTTTTGGCACATTAACTGCTACCACTATTCTGCTTAGGAGCAGATAAGCCATTTTCCCAATACCAGCTTAACTGGGTTCGAGATCCGTGCCGCCGGTAAAATGCACAGACAGCAGAACACCTCAGCCTGGGCCATGAAGCAACAGAGGGAAGGGGGAAGCGCTAAATTTGGGCAGCGCACGCAACCCCAACTTCGGGACTATTATGACATGGCCATTCATAATCAGTTTGCTATGTTACCATTATCAGTTCATTATCATACTTTTCTAATCTGTTTCTGACCTAACTGTTAGCCAAAATAGATTCTTCAAAGATCCTGCTACTTTGTTAGGAAATACAGAGTGGTAGGAGTTGCAGTTTAATAGAATATACTGTACATACTATTTTCTATTTACATGGCACAAAAAGATCTACATTCTAGACTTACCACAATTTTTTTGTATTAATTAGAATGAACACTGGATTTCCAACAGTTTTGCTCCATTTTGTTGTTTTCTTGAGTGGGTGTTTAGTACTGTATTAGCACCAGAATTTGCGGGTCCTTAGTTAAAGAACACAGTGTTTTTATCCTATAATTTAGTGATGCAATTAGCAGAAGGCAAGGCTGCATGCAGTTTCTGCCACACAGACGTTATAGGAACTATGACATGTTTATATTTGCAGCTGCTAATAAAATACTATTTGAGGAAAACCTTTATCCTAGTACCATTATCTTATCAGTTTGTAAGCCACCCATAAAAGACAATAGCTTTTGAAGCCTCCCAAGCAGCAGAAGAACACCATGGAATGCTTTTATTGTGTGCTTCATATTAATTAAAAATTGTATAACATTCTTGTCAGCTTTAAATATTTTTGGCTCATTGATATTTTAAAAGTCAAAAATGGACACAGTCAAAACAAAAACAAAGGGATTCTGTTCCCAGAATAGCTATTAAATATCTGCTATCTAATCAGAAACCAGGAAATTTACAGTGGATCTAATTATGCTAATTAACTTGTGAACTGCCCAGAGAGTGCACTAAGCACTAGGGGGCGGTATATAAGTTTAATTGCTATTGCTATCTATACATTTAGCACAGGCAGTTTGGCAGTGTATTAAATATCAGATACCTTTAGCACAATAACACTGTCATATTTCCAACAGGAATAATTTGTTTTTATGCATCAAGACTACCCAGTAAATAGAGTTCTCTGAGCCAAGGCACAGATAAAAGCAAGAAACTGGTAAAAGTATGCAGCGTAAAGTCAAGATAAAACTAGCAACAACCAGTAAATGTGGTATCCAAGTCAAATATAAAAGATCAAATGTTCAAAATGAAAAATAGGGGACTTCACACATCACAGATGGGATGCTACCATTCAAAATGCTATCCTGCTAACAGCTTATTCACCTCAATCCAGAGTTGTTAATTTGTTGGTAAATTGATATGTAAGATGAAAATTCTTCAGGCAACCTGGTGGTCCATGCCACAAGTACAGTTTAATTACCTTTAAAGCCCTACATGGTAGTGGGCCAGGATACTTAAGAGACCGCATCACCCCAAGGATATCTGCCCATCCCACTAGAGTGGACCAGAGGGACTCTTTAAAAATACCAACTGCTAGAGAGGCTCACCTCTCTAGCACTAGAAGAAGAGCCTTTTCGGTATCCATTCGGGCCCTATGGAATCTCCTGCCAGTTGAACTGTGTCTACAGACAGAACTTCAGCCCTTCAGGAAAGAGGTGAAAACCTGGCTGGTAGGGCAGGTGTGGGGAGGTGGAGAGGGAGGAACCACCACCACCCCACTGACTCACTCATGCTTTTAATAGTTTTTAACTAGATTTTTAATTGGTGTGGATAGGAGGTAGTTTTTCAGTGTTTTTAGGAATTTTAAGGGTTTCTATAGTTTATACATTGGGGATTTTATGTATGCCACCCAGAGTCGCATGTCGATTGGGGCAACTACACAAATTGAATAAATAAATAAATAAAATGCAATTTTTAAATTATGATGGAAAATATGCATCAAAATAATTAAGGGAAAAATTGAGAAGTTGGTTGAAACTGCCCCCACTGTCATTTGAAACTTGCTTGGTCTCAGTGAGATATTAAATGATAGAAATGGGTGAGGGAGCAGAGCGAGGTTAAAGCAAAGAGCAACTGAATTGTCATTTGGATGCATAGCCAGCATACTCTGCCAGATGAGTCCTGGATACTTTAGCCTCAGAGTCCATGTGTGGCTTACAGAGAAATTTATGAAAAGAAAAGAATTTGCTTCTCTTACAAGGCACAAGTACTCTATGATTGTACATTTATTTTTAACCAGAAGCAGTCAATTACTAAGGCTATATAGAGAAGGTCAACAGAGATGAGAAACACTATTATTTCAGAGTATAACGTCACTGATGACAACATTTCAGTGAGTACTCTTTTTCCTTTTAAATAAAGAATGTGCTTATCTCTCAAACCATCAGCCATGGTATGGCAGTAGATTAAACACCAAAAAAAATCCCTTCAATAAAAGACTAAGAAAATGAGCATATGACACTGCTTCATCTGCAAACAGCAGCTGCAGAGAACCTGGTGTGCTATATCAAAAAAATTGAAGGATATTTCCAGCATGCATGGTCATTACAAAATAGAATTAGACTTTGTCAGAAACACCTGGACCCATTTTGATATCTCCAGAGTGCTCAAATAATATTCCACTAATCTGATCATGGTGAGAATGAAGAGGTTAACCCATGCACAGAAACAGAAATAGACATATATCTCATTCAATGTCTATGTTCTACATCTACTTTTCTTTGTTTGCAGAAACAATTCAAGTGAAATTGGGCTGAGTAAACTGTGGCCCATGAGGTTATGTTTTAAATATTTTTTCTGCTTTGAAAGTTGTCTTTTCAAGAGACTAAACTGCATAAAAATCAATTTTTCTCCATTTAGTGCCTGGAATCCTATGGTGCACCTCTGCAGGCAGAATGGTAATGATGTTAGCAGCTCAAAGTTGATTTCTAGGTACCCATGAAATTGCATGGACCACCAAATCACCAATATAAAAATGTAATCATTGACAAATATATCATCAACTGCAACTCGTATAGATAATGCATTTCCCACCTGAAGTAGGAAAAATGTCATTGTCGTGAATTTGTTTAAGGTGGGTCCCAGTTTGCCATGAAGTGACCCACACACTTTGATCATGGAGCCATCTCCTGCGGCACGCATGAAATGAGACATGCAGGATTTAACACAGGGACTGCAATAGACTGCCACAGCCTTGAGGATATTATAAAGGCGTGCCTTCATCTGGCATCGCCTCTTCCGCCTCCATGACTGTTGGGAATCAGAATAGTGGTTCATCCTTTGCTTATTTTGCCGTTGGGCCCAATATGATGGTTTCCAGTGGCATTTCCTCCACTGAAGGGGACCATCACCCCACCTAAAGGGGCTCATCTGCCCAAAAACGAACAAATGATTCACCCATAGCCATTGGCCCCCTTAGGGAGTCAGGTTAGTTAACTGCTGCCTGACACTTGGTGTTGAATCGCTAGCTGTATGGTCTACTCCATTACCGTAGTGGGATGTCCGGTTAGGAAAATATATATTCACTAGCATATTTTACCCGGCGGTGCCGGGCTCTTTAAAATGGTTTTGGAAGGTTTTTGTTTTATGTTTATGCAAATGAGGTTATTTTTTTAATTGTGGTTTTTAAAATTTTTATTTTTACACATGGGCTGTTATAAACTGTGATTTTTTATTTTTTGTTTTTTAAAAAGAGGAAAGGATGATATAATTTTGTATTTAACCAAATAATGTGTTACCATGTGAATTTTTTTAAATAGTTGTACCTTGGATAATTATTTTTTTAAATGTGTAAGAATACGTTTTTTAAAAAATCAATGTTTCTATACTGTGTTTAGATGTTTTGTTTTGTTTTTTTGAGTGAAAACTTATTTCTTTTCTTGAATTATTTGTGATTATTGTGAATATTTTTGAATGTTTTGATAACTTATTTCATTAATTTAGGAATTATTTGTAATTATTTTGAATATTTTTGAATGTTTTTTTCTCTTGTGGCCTCTGGGTAGGGCTGGTGAGCTTTTCTTGTATTTTACTATTTTTCTCTACTGTCCTCTGGGTGTCGCTTCTTCTTCCGGTAAGTAGTCTCTTTCTTTCCTCAGTTTAGTTCCGGTCGTCATGGAGTGAGGACGTCTCCTGGTAAGGTCTCTGGTTTAATTTTTTTGGGGGTTTTGGTTTTGGGTTTTTAAGGGGGGGTCTGTGTGTTTTTTCTTGTTTGTTTTTGGATATTTTTGTGTTTCCTTTTTCTGTTTTTATTTTGGTTTTGATTATTTTTGACTGTTTTTGGATGGTGTTGTTTTGTGTTGGGGTGGGGGTATTTCCATGGGCTGGTCTCGGGGGCTGGACTGCAGAAATACCACCACCGCTTGATGCAGCGTTGGGGTGGTGGTATTTCCATGGTCCGACCTGGGTGGCCGGACCACGGAAATTACATCGCCACTTCATGCGGCGTTGGGGTGAGGGTTTTTCCATGGGCTGGCCTTGGTGGCCGGCCCACAGGAATCTCATCGCCGCTTGATATGGCATGGGGGGAGGTATTTCTATGGGCCAGCCTGGGTGGCTGGACCACAGAAATTGTATCGCCGCTTACATGCGGCGTTGGGGTGGGGGTATTTCTATGGTCGGACCTGGGTGGTCGGACCACGGGAATTCCCATCGCTGCTCTATGCGGCGGTGGGGGGTGGGGGTTTCGCGGCCTGCCTTTTTTATTTTTATTTTTCGCGCGCCGGCTGCCTCAGCATTCTGCGTGCTCATGGCATGCAGGATGCTGGGGCTTGTAGTTTGGTGTGTGCAATTTCTGTTTGTGTAGCGGTTTGTTTCCTGCAGCTTCCTTTTGATTGGCCTCGGCGCGTTTCCGAACGTTCCTTTTGCTCGCACAAAAGATTGGCTCTGGTGCGGTGTGGCGCAAGGAACATTGGGAATTGAAGTTCCCTTTTTTTTGTTTGCATCCGGGGGGCTCCTGCCCCACTGGCGCAAAATTCAACCCGACAGTTACCTGCGAACCGGGTTCGGGCGAATGAACGGAGGCTCATTACGGGCTAGTAGGGCCTGGCTAAACATCCTTTGTCACATTCCAACGGTTAATGCACCATTTTATAGGTATAGATTTAGGAAATAATAACTGAAATGCAAGCTTTCAAAAGGAGAGGATTCTTTCAGGCCTTGTGTGTGCAAGACATCAAAGAGAAAAGGGGAAATGGAAAGCAAAATAAATCACAGCAAATTTACTTAACTATATAATAGTTTAAAAACTTTACTGTGTAGGAGTGTCACAATATGAAAGGAACAGAACCTCTGACTTGGGGGAGGGATCTTCAAATTTCTCATAACTTTTCAGTGCTGTCCTTCTGCCCCAAGTGAAAAACAGACTATTAAAAATATTATTTTTGTTGTTCCTAAAGATAAACAAGAAGTTTGTAAAACCTGATAAAATAGTTCCCTCCCTGCTTTTCTGCTTAAATTATACTAAAGGTGGAAGTACATTAGCAAGTTGCTCCCCGTTTGGCACTGGAGTTGCCATAGTTAAAATCAAACTATTTGCCAGTGAAGACATGATGTAAAGCTAAGTGTGGTGAAGTCTGGCCTTTTTTCCATGGGGAAATCATTTGTTTATTATTCAGCCAGCAGGAGATGGTTTACTTCTTAAAATGTACTTTTAAATATTGCTTTTATTTTACTATTTTAATGTGATATCTGTTTAATCCTTTTTCAAAGGCAAAATACATTTATAGCTTTCATTCTCTGTAATAGTAAACCAAAATTTAGTATAACAATGCAGAAACCCAAAGATTCAAAATATGGGTATACCAAATTTACAACTTAATCATTATGCATACCAATTAAAACAAATTTTGGTCAGGGGTGGGTGGGAGCATGCCGCAGCTGCCCCGAGTTCCCGCCGTGGGGCTAGAAGAGCCGCCACCGCCGCCAAGCCGCCGCAACACCGCCGGCTCCCCACCCTGACTTGCCTTGGTCAGGGGTGGGTGGGAGCATGCCGCAGCTGCCCCGAGTTCCCGCCGTGGGGCTAGAAGAGCCACCGCCGCCGCCGAGCCGCCGCAACACCACTGGCTCCCCACCCTGACTTGCCTTGGTCAGGGGTGGGTGGGAGCACAGCTGTTCCCTGAGTACAGCTGCCATGTGGTGGGACACCCCCTTTCTTTTCAGATGAGACATTTTTAGGGGCTCCGTCTTAGACTTGTAGTAGCCGAGGGTACTAGTTGGTATTAAATGATAAATTGTATTGTGTCAGGATCAGTATTAGACTTTGTAATTTTGTATCTTTAACATTGTAGAAATTGCCATATTGTGGAGAGTTCTAGTGTAACTTATTTGCTTTTCCCCCTTTACTTATGTTTTTCCTGACTTGTAATCTTGTAATTTGATGACATTATTGCTTTATTATTGTATTGTTGATTTATTGTGTTATGTTTACCTGTATTATTGTACTATCTTATTGTTATTATGTACACCGCTTTGAGTTGCCCGCTGGGTGAGTAAAGCGGTATAGAAATTAAACTTGAAATGAAATGAAATGAAACTGTTATAGCAATAGCAATTACACTTATATACCACCCTATAAGGTTTAGTGCATTCTCTGGGCAGTTTGCAAGTTAATTAGCATTTTGCATCCAACACTTTATATCATTTTACTTCACTTTGGAAGGCTTGAAGGCTGAGTCAACTTTGAAACTGTCAGGTTCAAACTTCTAACCTGCCTTTATCTTATAAAAGGAACCAAGCTTACATAATTAATATAAGCTAAGACAATTTCAGTGAGTTAGAAATGCCAATGGATGGACCAGTGGTGGGATTCAAAAAAATTTACTACCTACTCTGTGGACATGGTATGGTGGGCATGGTATGGTGGGCATGGCCAGTAGTCCCAAATTAGGACTACTTTATTTCAAAACTGGGATGGGCGGGGCCATTTTCTGCTGCCGGTTCTGGCAAACTGGTGCGAACCTGCTGATGCCCACCACTGGGATCAACTAGATATCATATGATGTGTCTTGTATTGTTCACATAAGAGATAAAACAAGTTTAATGTGGAGGATACCTTTTTGGAAACACCAATGTCAGTGTGGAAAAAATAGGCAAAGACATTTGTCACCAGCACCACTAATGTCTTTTCATTACCATCATCTGTTTTTGACAGTTATAAATTGAAACAATTTTGTCACTGGGAAAGTAAAGGGTTATACGTACCTTGGTTAACGTAATTAATGCGTTCTCCAGGATGTTTCTTACAGCAAAAATTACTTTAACTGAATTTCCCATAGGAATGCATGGAATGCAATTTCCCATAGGAATGCACTGAAAACCAAAATAAATTAACTGAAACACAGTTTTTCATAGGAATGCATTGAAAATCAATTAATCCATTGTGGAAAAATTCCGTAAACCAAACCACTATTTTTAAATGGATTTCCTTTTGTTAAGTGATTTTCATGTTAATCCAGCTGTTTGTTAACTGAGATTCCACTGTACATGTTAAAGGACCTATACCTAGGCATGAATCCCCAAACAACTCAACAATTAATGGAAAAGCTAAATATACCGGGATATAATTATACAGAATTTTCTATTTTATTAGTACAGTATACCAGAAGTACTTACTATCTTACCAAAATAGAGTAAAGGTTTCCTACAACTTTCTAAGACAGCCTACAACATACCCAAAGTTTTGGGACCCTCCATTGGCAGTATTAATGTTGACTATTTTGTGATTTTTATCTTCTTTTTAAAATGTATAGAGCAGTGATGGCCAACCTTGGCACTCCAAGTGTTCTGGAACTTCAATTCCCAGAAGCCCTGATCAGCAGAAGTGCAGACATGGGATTCTGGTAATTGAAGTCCAAGCACACCTGGAGTGCCAAAGTTTGCCACCACTGATATAGAGGGTACAGTATATTCCTCACTAATGTACATGTATTAACAGATTTCTGCTGAGCCACTATCTCCTTCCTCCTGGGTTGTCCTGGAATAATGTTCAGTCATGATGGCATTATGATATTTTGAGGTCCCCCTGAATGGTGCACAATCTCCAGGCACTGAGGGGAGATGATGAGAGTTGGAGGCTGGGCAAAAGTGCTAGAAAGAATCAGCATTCTTAAAAATGAACAAACACCCCCACTACCATCAAGGTCAGGGAATGCCTAAAACAAGAGACTTTCGCTGCCACATTTATATTTTGCCATCCTTGACTCCTCTCAGATAAAATTTCAGCTTTGGTGCCTTTGAGAAAAATAGGCTTTTATGTACCACAAGGCGAGGTAGAGAATGGCCTCCCATTCATTCCTAAGCAACTGTATTATCACTGCATGAGAGTGATGATATTTACTTGACAGAACAAAACAACATTCTATAAAGAAAATCTTAAAAGAGGATTCTCTTTTCTTCTTTAATTCCTCTTTCACTCTGTTGAGGGAGCTACAAGGTTCTTGCTCTGGCACTTCTAGCGGCCTCCATCTGCGTTATTTGGTATATTATAATATTTATTTGACGTTATCTTTAAACGAAGATTGCTCCAAACAAAAAAGATAACTTTTAAATAAAACTTCAGATCAATATTAAACTTAGCATACTGTATATGTAACAGACATTATCTTCTTGCACCATGCCAAGTTTGGGGACGTTTTGGTGAAGGGCTTGCAAGTTACAATTATTTAAAAATAAATCTGTTATACTTGCATGATGTTTTTGCATCTTTTAAAGCATAAGATTGTTATTGCATAGAATGAGCTAAAAAAAATCTATCTTACATACTTTTAAAGAGAATAAGTACCAAGTACTTTCTACAGTCCCACTAAACTTTATGTTATTTTTGCCCTTGAAAATGCCTCTTAAAATGCAAAATCTGTAATTCTGAAACTGAGTTTGGAACATACCTGTGAACCTTCCCGGATTGGCTGGGATTTCCCGATTTTCGGCATTGATTTTTGCAGATTCCCGCTCCGCGCTGCCGAAACCCCGGATTTCAGCAGCGGGGGGAAGGAGGCACTGCGCAGCCCATCTGCGCAGGTCGCGTTGCACGCATGCGTGGAAGGGCTCTACACTTCCGTAGCTCCCTTCCACGCATGTGCAGAAGGCTACGCCGCGTGCGTAGAAGGCTATGCAAGCGGCGTAGCCCTCCACGCGCATGCGTACAATGCGACCTGTGCAAACCCGGTCTGCGCAGGTCCTGGATTCGCCAGAGCCGCGGTTGACAGGTATGGTTTGAAATCAGCACCAAAGTTGGCACAAATATAACATTCCCCACAAATTTGGGGAGTTTAGTCATATATATTTTAAGTCATACTTTTTTGAATTATATGCATGGTTTAAAAATAGCAGTATATCAAGGGGGGAAAATGTAACTTTGAAACCAGGCTTGAGATCAGCACTACATTTGACACAGTAGATGACCATTTAAATTAGTGACTATGGTCGCATCATTTTAAAGTTACAATTATCTAAAATTATAGACTTGATTTACCAATGTGCACACACCAGCACCCTTATCAATAGAAAACTACACCAGCACCCTTATCTATAGAAAACTGCAAAAAAATAAATGTTGAAAACCTAATATTTTTATCTTAAAGTATATGTTCATTTTCTTAGGTGATTTCCTTATTTGCAGAAAATGCATCCACTAGGAGTATATCTCATTAAAACTTAGGAGTTGTTTTATAACACAAAACCAGCCATTTTTACAACTTCCCTAGAACCTTTTTTTTTTTTTTGGTCTTACAGGGCCTAGCAAAATTTAATACTTTCTGTTCTCTTGCTACACTTTAAACAGGCAGAAATTCAACGTGCAGCTTTTGCTTTATCCAGCAGGAAAGTTGGCTTTTCCTCATAGCAGCTCCCTAGTGACTTAGTGGTTAAGGCGCTGAGCTGAAGACTGGAAGGTTGGGTTTCAAAACCCAAGGGCTGCACTTGGGGAAATGAAAGAGTCTCATTCGGGCATCCCCTAAAAAATCCTTTCAATCCAGAACAATCTCTGACACAAATTTATTAATACCCAGAGCAATCTCTGACACAAAATTATTATTATACAGTATCTCCTCTGGGTAGCTTTTCACTTTTTAAAAAAAATTCCTTTCTTTCTTTTGAAAACTTTCCCCTTCTTTTCTTCTCATCCCATCCCCTGATTATCAGATTTAGAATCATATAAGTTTTGACTGTGTGGTTTCAATTAATAACTCCATATTTCTGGATGGGCTTTTAACAGATATGAGTGGAAGGCAAAGAATACAGCATATGAGGAAAGGTAAGTTTGAAGAAAGGCTTCTAGCTCAGGGTATTTTGGGGCTTGCAACATAAGGCAGGAGTGGTGAAATGGGTAAGGGAAAAAACAGAACAGATACAATTTTGACATAAGTGACAGGTTTGGTAAAGCAAAGCAAAGTAAATCAATCACATGTATAGTGCACTCTCTGGGCGGTTCACAAGTTAATTAACATTTCCCCCAAAACTTGCTAGGTACTCATTTTACCGACTTCAGAAGGCTGGAAGGCTGAGTCAACCTTGAACCCTGGTCAGGATCAAACTCACAACCTTTGGGTTGCAGGACAGCAGTTTAACCACTGCACCACCAGGGCTCCTCTGCACCACCACAGCTATTGGTAACAGTAGTTGTAGACCCTGGTAGGATTCAGAAGATTAATCCCTACCAGACACAGGAAGTTCTCTTATCCCTGGTTTAGTTTATCATCTAGTGTGGCTTTAAATATTTATATTTTCATTAAGGGCTGGAGCTTTGGCCTAAGCTTCTTCTTCTTCTTGTGCCATATCCGATTCCGAATATTGACGATCCTCATGGCAATCAGCTAGGAAGACTGTCCGGAGAATATGATGACATAGCCTTTCATCTGCCTTCTGAATTGCAACATGACCCCTATATCACTGATCCAGCTCCGCGAGTCACTTTCTGGTCCTGAGCCCTTATGGCATGCAAAGTCCTCATCAGCCCCAGGCCAGTATTGATGAAGCTGCTGCCCTCCATCAAGATGGATTCAGGTGAGATTTAATCCACTTGGGGACCATCACCCTTCCCTGTGGGCTTCAGCTCCCAAAGCTGTTAGTTCTCAGGGTTGTCAGGTTAATTAACTGCCATCTGACACTCAATGTTGATTTGCTGGCAGTATGGTCTACTCTATTACCATAGCAGGATAACCTGGCCAGACTTTCTTGGCCTAAGTAGACTAGTCATGGAATAAAGGGACAGGTCTTGTCCTGGATCAGCAACTGGCTAAGGGACAGGAAACAGAGGGTAGCACTAAATGGACACTTCTCCAAGTGGAGGGAAGTAAAGAGTGGGGTCCCCCAAGGTTCAGTACTGGGACCCCTGCTTTTCAACCTCTTCATAAATGATCTAGAGGTAGGAGTAAAAAGCAAGGTAGCCAAATTTGCTGACGACACTAAATTATACAGGGTAGTGAAAACTGTGAGAGATTGTGAGGAGCTCCAGAGGGATCTCTCGACACTGGGGGAGTGGGCAAAACAGTGGCAAATGAGTTTCAACATTAGTAAGTGCAGAGTGATGCATGTTGGGGCAAAGAACCCCAATTACATTTATAAACTGATGGGGTCTGAACTCTCTGTGACAAACCAGGAAAGGGACCTTGGTGTCCTGGTGGACAACTCAATGAAGGTGTCAACCCAGTGTGCCTCAGCAGTGAAAAAAGCAAACTCAATGCTAGGGATCATTAGGAAGGGTATAGAAAATAAGTCAGCAAGTGTCATTTTGCCTCTTTATAAATCTATGGTGAGGCCCCACCTGGAATACTGTGTACAGTTCTGGTCGCCATACCTCCAGAAGGATATTATGGAGCTGGAAAAAGTGCAGAGGAGGGCAACCAGAATGATTAGGGGACTGGAACACCTTCCCTACCTTCCTTACCATCTGAGGCTGCAACGGTTGGGCCTCTTCACTCTTGAACGACGACGTCTAAGAGGTGACCTGATTGAAGTTTATAAAAGAGGTGACCTGATTGAAGTTTATAAAATCATGCACGGTGTGGGCAAAGTAGATAAGGAAAAACTGTTTTCCCTATCGCATAACACTAGAACTAGGGGACACTCGATGAAACTTTTAGGTACTAGTTCTCAAACAAATAAGAGAAAGTACTTTTTCACCCAGAGGATTACTGGTCTATGGAACTCCCTGCCAGAAGAAGTGGTGACAGCTGTCAGTCTTGACAGCTTTAAGAAAGGATTAGACAAGTTCATGGAGGACAAGAGTATCAATGGCTATAATTATGGATACTTAAGGACAACCTCCGGGTTGGAGAGATAGGCAGGATATCTCTCAATATCATTTCCAGGGAATCCTAAGCAGGCATCTGCTTGGGAATACCCTGAAGGAAATGGTGAGCCACTGTGTGAGACAGAATGCTGGACTGGATGGGCTGTGGCCTGTTCCAGCAAGGCTGTTCTTATGTTCTTATGTTCTTATCATTTGCTGAGAAAACATGTCTGCATGTATTTTCCTTTCTGTGACATGCTTCTCCTGACTTAGGGCTTAGCTGCCTTCAGGAGTATAATCAGAGAGGGATTTTCAGAGATGGCATGAGGTTTTTTTTCCAGGTTCATTTGCGGCCAAATCCAGAAAGAAGCCAAATGAACAATTGGCTTAATCTATTGATGGAATGTGGGGAGAGAATGATGATTTCTCAGAAAAAGAGTAATAGAATGTCCTGTCATTGAGTATGACAGATGTCAACAAGGGCAGGGAATGATCCAGGACTGACCTTCAGTTTAGATAACTAAATGGCTGCTGGATATAAGCAAGATATGTGATATGTTTGATCTCTTAGAACAAATATGAGTTAATATAATGTTCTCATTTCAAAGAATTTGGGAGTACATATTGAAATGAAAACCGGTAGTTTCATGAGCCAGTCTACAAACAAGGAAGTTATGCACAGTCTGCAACACAACATTTAAACAAACTCTGTGGGCTGTTGTGTCACCACAGAATATGCTTCTGACATATAGAATAGGTCCATTCCACTACACTGAGATCACCCTTTTTATCAAAAGTAATAATAATCAAAGGAGGGGAAAACATGCAATAAGAAAAAAAATAACTAAAGCTCTCTTCAGTGTAGTCGTAGAGTATTAGGTACTAAACAGGCCTTCCCTCATCCCTTTTCTTCTATTCTGGCCTTGCCTATCACAGGCACAGTATCCAGGGCCGTAGCAGGGGGGCAGGGGGTGGAAACCCTCCTGAGCTAACAGGAGTGTCATTTGAGTGTGACATTATTGCCCCTCACACACACACACACACACACACACACACACACACACACACACACACACACACAAATCCTGGCTATCGCCCTGACAGTGTCCTTGAAAGATTGCACACAATTTGTGCTGGGGAGGGGGGGAGTTTGGCATAATAATGCTGATGGCGAATTTGGATTTTTGGTTGCTCAGTCACACAGTCAATTCCAACCCTTTGCGACCCCATGGACTATTGCCCCCCAGGCACCTCTGTTCTCCACCATCCTTCTCAGCCCGCCCAGCTCTGTGCCCATTGCGTCTACAATACTATCTAGTAAAGGTAAAGTAAAGGTTTCCCTTGCTCGAAGGCCGGTCGTATCCAACTCTAGGGTGCAGTGCTCGTCTCTGTTTCTAAGCCGAAGAGCCAGCGCTGTCTGCTTCTGCAGACATTTCCGTGGTCATGTGGCAGGAATGACTAGACACTGGAGCGCTGTTACTTTCCCACCAAAGTGGTTCCTATTTATCTACTTGCAATTTCTTGCTTTCGAACTGCTAGGTTGGCAGGAGCTGGGATGAAGACGGGAGCTCATTTCCGTCCTGCTAGCCATCTCATTTTTGGCTGCCCCCTTCTTCTTTTGCCCTCCACCTTTCCCTGCATCAAGGCTTTCTCAAGTGAATCCTCTCTTCTCATTTGATGTCCAAAGTACTTTAGCTTCATCTTTACTATTTGACCTTCTAAGGAGCAGTCAGGGTTGATTACTTCTAAGATTGACCTATTTGTTCTCCTCGCTGTCTAGGGGACTCTCAAAACTCTCCTCCAACACCACATTTCAAAGGCATCTATTCTTCTGTGCTCAGCTTTGGATTTAGACCTTCATTAGTCAATAGAGCTGTGGTAGCTTAGTGGCTAAGACACTGAATTTGATGACTGGAAGGTCAGCAGGTCAGCAGTTCGAGACCCAAATACTGCATGAAGGAGTGAGCTCCCGTCATCTGTCCCAGCTCCTGCTAATCTAGCAGTTCAAAAGCAAGAAATTGCAAGTAGATAAATAGGTACCACTTTGGTCAGAAGGTAGGAGCATTCCATGCACTCTTTGGCTGTAAATGGAGATGTGACTGGCAACCTTTACCTCATTAGTCAATACAGCTGCCTCTGTGTTTTGCAATGCTGCAGCTGCAGCTGGCCTTGAGTATTTAGTCACAGTATATTCTACTTAGTTGCAGATCCAAATTCTTCCATCTTATAGTACTCAGCATGAAAGCCTCCTAGGACCGTGATGCTCAACCTTGGCACTCCAGGTGTTCTTGAACTTCAATTCCCAGAAACCCTGATCAGCAGGAGTACTGACTTGGGCTTCTGGTTATTGAAGTCCAAGAACACCTGGAGTGCCAAGGTTAGCCATCACTCCCCTAGGGAATAAGCCTATGATTACCACATCTCAGAGGACACCAAATAACAGGTAACAATGGAGGCATAGATAGAATGGCCCAAATCCTCTTGCCTAGTATAGTAGACCACAATGGGGATTTAGTAAGTCAATTCATCCATTAGTTCCACTGATTCAAGTAGACCTACTCTAATCATGACTTTCTATACTAAAGGAAATTAAAATTAGAGTGTATCCATTTGAATCAATGGAACTAATGGAAGAGTTAACTCACCACATTCTCATTGATTGCACTCTAGTACAGTTTTCTTCACAGCAGAGTTTGGGCAAACAGGGACTTAACAAAACATCCCCCCTCCAACAGTTGAAGTTCTACCAATGGCATTAGGGATCTATTCTCCAGTCTAAAGAGCTTTTGTTGTCAACTAAAACTGGAGGTTACAAACACTAAAAACTGCATTAAAATTTGTGACTCATGGCATCTGGGGATCTTTGGTGACCTAAAATAAACCCTACTAGACAGTTTGCTTTTTAGCGACCTACTCAGAAAAAAATATTCTTTTTGATTCATAATGCTCTGGATTTAATTTGCATATTTTCTGCACTAAACAAGTGCATTAATGTTCTGAATAAGCAAACCAATAAAGTTTATCATACTTTTGGAGTGCCTTCTGTCCAATTGTGAAATGATCTCTGCCTCTTTGATGGTTTACCTTCTCATGAATATGCAGGAAATGAATCATGAATATTGAAAGGATGAGGTTTTTATTAGACAGTAACTTACATATTTGTTTTCCATTGAAATGTATGGTAGTGTCTTTTCCTCTTTCTGTTGTATCTATTTTGGGAAAGCCATGAACTGACCTCATTATATTCTACATATTAAGTATCTCCAATTAATATTAATTGCAGACTATGAAGCCAGTTCTGTTGTATAGTAGCCTTTTTCAGGGTATATTCTGGACAGTGAATACTCAGAATTCCTTTCTTCTGGGAGTTGGAAACTGAACTCTCAACCTTTGGCTCTGCAGCCAGATAGCTAACTCTCTGAGCTTTCTAGTCAGCTACATCCAATCAGCATGCTACCTTTTGAGAACTATCCCCCTTTTCTCTCTCAGCCTTTCCCTTATTCCAAACTGGTAACTGAAATTTTTTCTACATACTGAGTGTCCACAGTAGACTTGAGTCTGTAATATGAACTGCCCTTTGTCCATCTAGTTCACACTTTTTCACCAAAGCTGGTCTTTGAGCATAGTGCTGTGGCAAAGATAACATTATACTGTTTATAAGAGCTTGCAAAATTATAGTGAATTGTTTATATAGAGAAGAATTCCCCACTATTCCAAAGATCAAATATTCTATATTTATAAAAGCATGGTCTTTGACCTGGACTCTGCATGAAGCATACAGAAACACTCCAATCCCTATCCTGGTCCATGGTGATATTTGAATGTCCTTGGTACAGCTTGGGGGGTGGGGACCCAGAAAAATAGGGAAACACAAATGACAAGGCCAGGTCATAGACTGCATGGTGCAGGTAGGACAACATGGCTTTTAGCCAGAAGGGCTTCTGGCCAGGATAGCAGTAGTCTGCAAAGATAGGATTTTTTAAAGAAAAAATTCTCCTTTTTCTCCAGCTTGGCTCCAGGGATACACAGAAAGAGCCTCCTCAAAGTTTGTAGTATTTCTGAACCACAATCGGGCATCCCCTAGAGCTGAATGGCGAATCTTGGCACACCAGATGTTCTTAGACTTCAATTCCCAGAAGCCCCCATGAATCGCAGTAAGCCCATTTGTGTGGATTCACGGGGATTTCTGGGAATTGAAGTCCAAGAACATCTGGAGTGCCAAGGTTCGCCATCACGGCCCTAGGCCATGGCCACCTTGGGCTGGCTAATCTTTCTCGCACTAGGTCAGGCAAAAGGAACTACAGAACGAACTCCTCAAAGGTGGCTTTATTTTGGCAGTTTCACATCTGGCCTAGACACAGAAGAAGAAGCCCGTCTCCCAGGGGACAGAGAGGCTTCCTAAGGCAACCCACAGGAAGGTGAGGGAGGAAAGGACTTTAAAATAACAATGAGTATGATATTCTTTGCTCTTTTCTTTTGAGAACAGGGGCTGCAGTGCCTCAGTGGTTAAGAAGTTTGCCTTGTTAGCTGGAAGGCTGGCAAGTTGGCAGTTCGAGACCCAGGTACTGCATGATGGATTGAGCACCCGTCTCTGTCCCAGCTCTTAGGGACATGAAAGGAGCCTCATTTGGGTGTTCCTGAGTGGAATTTCTTCTGCAAAAATCCTTTCAACCCAGAAAATTTTCTGACACACAATTATTATTATCTTTAGGGAACAACGCATGGAGCTTGTTCTTTTTTACATGCCTTCTTTCATTTCTCTCTAACGTTTGTCTTCTCTGGACTATGCATCAGTACTGTTGCAGTCACCTTGCAGCAAGAAAGGCAAGAAAAGCTCATTTCCCAAGTATAGAACATACAGTAGAACCCTGTATAGTGATTGCCCCATACAGCGATGAGGCTTGGAGGGGAAAAAGCATTCCACATAGCAATAATTCCTATGGGAAAATCCGTACAATGATTTTCCAATGGGAAAAACCACTTAGCGTCAAACATCATTGTATGGTTTTTCCCATAGAGAAAATCATTGTACGGATTTTCCCATAGGGAAGATCATACAACGATGAAAACCGCATAGCGATCAGCTCTGTGGAATAGATTAAAATTTCTATATGGGGTTCTATTGTACCTTCCTTCTCAGTTGCCACATCTTCTGTTTTGGTTTCTCCTTCCTCACTGCTAATCACGTGGATGCCTAATTTAACATGAAAGATCAGTAAGGTGCCACTTCACCGTATTAATGTCTCTGAATGCTCCACCCCGTGGCACAAATATCCTTTATTTGGTTGATTTTTAGGCATTTGTCTGAAGACAGTGTACATTCCTAACTTTCAAATATTGGCCCAAAGGATACCAATGGCTTTGCAATGCTCAGAATAACCATGGTGGAGAGGAATTCCTAGTAGAACAATGGACAAATAACCCCCTGAAATTCTCCACAGAGTGCAGAGAAATTAGGAGGGCCATTTTACTGAATGGTTCTAGGTATGTGCATGTGCAGAAATAACCCAGGAGATTCTTGAAGATACAATTCAGCATTGGTAATGATTTCCTACTTTACCCCAAAGATCTTCACTCCATTCTACCCTTTTTTCCTTTGCTACTACTCAATGTAGCAATCGTAGCAGCATCTATGTATGTCTCCAGGGCACTATTTTTCCCCTGACACCACACCACAGATATAGTACTGAGATCTGGCACTGCTCAGGAACACTGTGGAGGGGAAATGAGATAGATCTGAAGAATATTCTGCCAATATTATGGGAACAAAGAGAAGCAACATACTGTATTTAGGACACACCTCTGAAAATAAAAATTAGTTGATTTTCAGTTAAAGTAGCAACTTGCAATAACTTCCTCAAGAGCAAGTATGCTACCTTGACTGTGCTATTAGAAAAGTAATTTGTGTTCATGAAAGCTAAAGAATTTACTTGGACAAGTTAGGTATTAACTTAATGTTTTATAAACCCAGTCTGCCCAATTGGGACATGTTGACAGAAAGTAGTAATTCTCTTTACAATCTCATCCTTTATTTGTTCCTTATTCTTGTACAAACATAAATATTGCTGAGATAACAATGCTCTAACTTTGCCCAAATGCTCCTCTCACAATGATTTTGTTAAGGGTATTACCAGTTCCACTTTCACTTACATTTTATTATACCTGGACTATACCCATAACTGCACTCATTTCCAGTTCACCTCTCTTCCTCCTTCTCCAACCTCAGAATGACCTTATTGTTCACCAGACAATTTCTTAATGCAGATGCAACTCAGATGCTCTGGCATTTGTTCAGGTTCTACAACAAACTGTAAATGATCTTTAAGATCTTGCACAGGGCAATCTACACACTCATCTTCTAGTTAAAGCTAGCCAGATTTGAAACAGTAATAAAATCACTGAAATTAAGACAAGATGTTGATTGGAAAACAATGAAAAAAGAACAGAACAAGTGTCTGTTTCAGACAGCACCATATGCTTTTATTTACTACTAGCTGATTACCTGGCCTTGCTCAGGTTTTTTTTTCTTTAAAGGAAGTATAGTTCTGCCAGCATGTCCTGCCTTGTAGTTCTGCTTTCTTCATCACTGCCTCTGCCATCATTGCCTGCACTGTTGTCACACCTCTGTTTTATAGAAATAGATTGCCTTGCATGGGTGACTCTTGTTGATTTCTGTTGAGCATGAGGTAAAATTCACTCTACGTTTTAGCAACTGAGATATCTGGCCAGTGAGACCCATTGTGGTGATTGGATTTTTACTCCCAGGCCAAACCCATTGCAAAGGACATCTCTATTGTGTTGCTGATTTTCTTGTATTGTATGCCTGGTTTTTGAGGATTTCTTTCTCGAACATGAGGTAATTCACTCATTTCAAGCAACTGAGGCATGTGCCCAGCAAATCTCATTAAGTTGAATTGAGCTTTACTCCAAGGCCAAACATGTTGCAAAGGGGCATACACTTCCACCATGAGAGGAACAATATCCTAAAAGGGCGAGGGAATGAAGGGGGCAATCCTAAAGTGACCAGCCTCGCCCTTCAACCATTACCCTTTTCCCTCCCTCTTCTGAGGGCTCAAACAAAAGACTCCAGCAGATTTTTCCCCCTCCCCAACCACCGGAGGAGATGGACCATTCCATTGTACCACCCCACAGGGGTGCCACTATTCCATTTTCCCCCATTTCCCTCCCTTCTCTGTTCCACAATATCCCAACACCATCCTGATACTGCAACAATAATAACCTGTCGAAGGAAAGAATAAAAACAGGTTTCTTTTCTTTTTAAATACTTTTTAATTCTTCAGCTATGAGAAAGGATCCCCCTTTTTTAGTGGTGGTATGTGCTTTCTCTCCCATCAGTGGGGGGTGCCCCCTTTGCATCCCAATTTGGGGGGCATAAACACCCAAATGGGTTTTGAGACCCCCACAGTGCTGATCTCGCTATCCCAAGGTAGGTGTGTGCCAATTTTCAGCGAGATTGGTCCATGGGTGTGGGTTCCTATAGACACATACAAGACCACACCTCTGTTTTATAGATATAGATTTTCTTTTACCAAGAGCAATTACACTAACATATCACCTGAAAGTGCTTAGAGCCCTCTCAAGGTGGTTCCCAGATAATTAGCATTTTTACTGGGTACTAATTTACTGACTTTGGAAAGATGGAATGTTGAGTCAACCTTGAGCCTGTCAGGACTGAACTCATAAGGAGAGCAATTTTGGCTGGAATACTACAGTTTAACCACTGAAGCAAAAGGGCTCTTAAACAGAACTTTGTGTATTAAAAAATAAGAGGCTTAGCAATGTGTGGAAGATGACTCTTCAAATGACTCATTGTCATTACCATTATAATATTTTTTCCCTTTAAGTTAACTAAAAGCCCTGGTGGTGCAGTGGTTAAACTGCTATACTGCAACCAAAAGGCTGTGAGTTCGATCCTGACCAGGGCTCAAGGTTGACTCAGCTTTCCATCCTTCCAAGGTCGGTAAAATGAATACCCAGCTTGTTGGGGGGCAAAATGCTAATTAACTTGTGAACTGTTCAGAGAGTGCAGTAAGCACTATGGGGCAGTAAATAAGTGTGATTGCTTTGCTCTTTGCTTTGCTATAACTTTACTCCACAGTTAATTAGTTACATGCCATCAAGTTAGAACCAACTTATAGAAACTAGAATAGGGCTTTCAGAGTAAATAAGATATTTAATGATCAGTTTTACCAGTTCCACTCCACCAATGAGCTTCCATGGCCATGTGGGGATTTGAACTATGGTCTCCAGAGTCACCCTATAACAGTGGTGGAGAACCTATGACACATGTGCCAGAAGTGGCATGCAGAAGCCTTTCTCCTGGCAAAATCAACAAAATCATATTATCTACTAGCTAGTGAGACACAAAAAACTATTACGTATATGTTCAAACTAGTTATGATGCAGAACATGAATATGCAGGATACAGGATTCCTAAATATGACCTACTGTCATATTTCCACTTCACAATTCCTATCTCCTTTTTCAATTTATAGTCATTTTCACAATCGTAAAAATATTGTTTCTTTTATCCAGTTATGGAGGCTTTTATTTTAACCAGTTTCTACTTAATCAGATTTAAGTTTCTATTCTGCCTCCTTCAAAGCCAAACACTATCTGTACAAAAGCACCTTTGTTATATGCAAACAGCAGAAAGTTCGGTTTCACTTACCAGTGATAACTTTCGTTCTTCGAGTATATAGTTTGTGAATACACACTCATGGGTTATGCGCCTGCGCAGAACGGAGATCGGAGGCTTGAAAAGCTATTGGTCTAAAGTTTTGGCGGTAAGACCGCCCACCGTACCGCCCACCCTGAGGCGCCCGCGCGCCATTTTACCTCAGTTCCATACTTAAGCCAAGCACAGGATAAACCAATTGATCTCATCCGTGCAGCTCAAGAGGGGAGGCAGGGTGGGTAGTGTGTATTCACAAACTATATACTCGAAGAACGAAAGTTATCACTGGTAATTGAAACCGAACTTTCTCCTTCGTATAGTTTGTGAATCCCCACTCATGGGAGATTAGCAAGCTCACACTCACTTGGTCGGTGGGCAGTCGGATGAGATGATCCCACGATGCGATGAAGATGCAGTAGGTCGACCCGTCAGGGGCGATGAGTCCGGAGCCCTCTGGTGAGGACGACACGGCCAAGCCTGGCGTCCGCAGTGGCTCTGGTGTCCACCCTGTAGTGCTGGACAAATGTAGAAGGTCTGGACCATGTGGCAGCCTTACAAATGTCCTCAAGCGGTGTGCCCTCCAAGAAGGCAGTGGATGTGGCAACCGCCCTGGTGGAATGCGCCCTGACATGCGGTGGAGGTGGCAGTGAGGCAGACTCGTAGGCTAGGTAGATGGTGGAGGTGATCCATTTGGAGAACCTTTGCGCAGAAATGGGTTCACCCTTGGACTTTCCCCCATAAGCTACAAAGAGGCGTTGGGACTTCCTGAACTCTCTTGTCCTGCTGGTGTAAAACAATAAGGCTCGTTTCACATCCAGCGTGTGCCAAGTCCTTTCTTGGGCGTTAGAGGGGTTCTGGAAGAAGACTGGCAAGGAGATAGTCTGTGCCATGTGAAACTTGGAGACTACCTTGGGCAGGAAGGTGATGTCCGCCTGGAGAACGACGTGGTCGTTGAAGAATTGGAGAAATGGTGCGTCTGCTCTCAGGGCAACCAGTTCTCCAGCTCGTCGTGCTGACGTGATAGCCACAAGAAATGCCGTCTTCCATGTGAGGAGGCGAACATCGCTGGTGGCCATGGGCTCGAAAGGGGTCCTGGTGAGCGCGTTGAGCACGGTAGACAGTGACCATTGAGCCGTAGGAGTCCTGACCGGAGGGAAAGCGTTCCGTAGTCCCTTGAGAAAACGCTTCACCGTTTGGTCACGGAAAGCCCCAGCAGCGGGCGAACCGGCCGGGGAGTGCGCCACCACTGCTGCGAGGTGCACTCGGATGGAGGTGATGCTAAGGCCAGACTCCGCCAAATGGAGGAGGTAGGTTAAAACGTCCTGCAGTCCCGCCTGCGGGGGGGCCATGTGCTGGGAGGCCAGGAAAGCACAAAAGCGCCTGTATTTGGAAGCGTAGGACCTCCTTGTGGAAGGGCGCCGCGCTAGCTCAAGGATCCTGGACAGTCTGGGGTTATCCTCCACGCGGTGAGGTGGAGGCTGGGCAGGTCCGAATGGTGCAGCTGGCCGTGCTCCATTTGGAGAAGCGTCGGTGACTCCGGCAGTGTGCGATACTGTGACGACATGCGCAACAGTAGCGGAAACCAGGGTTGGCGCGGCCATGCTGGCGCCACCAGAATTGCATTGGTTCTGTGTTGGTACATCCTGGTGAGTACTTTCTGGACCAGAGGAAACGGAGGAAAGGCATAGAGATAGTCCTGATCCCACCGTTTCATGAAGGCATCGCCTTCGGAGTTCAGTCCGATGCCTGCTCTGGAGCAGTACCTGCTGAGCTTCCTGTTGGACTCCGATGCAAAGAGGTCGATGCTCGGCGTTCCCCAGGCCTCGCAAAGCGACTGGAACACCCCGTCGCCCAGCTCCCATTCGTGGGTCGTCGAGGTGAGACGGCTCAGGTGGTCTGCCAAAACATTCAGTGAGCCCTGAATGTGCACTCCAATTGGGAAAATGTGCCTCTCCAGGCACCATTCCCACAACTGCACTGCAAGGTACAGGAGGGTGGTGGACCGTGTTCCTCCCTGCTTGTTGAGGTACGCCACCGCCGTGGTATTGTCCGAGGCCACTTGAACCGCCTTGCCGGTGAGCAGAGTCTCGAAGGAACGCAGGGCCTTCCAAATGGCCAGCAGTTCCAAGTAATTTATGTGGTGCACCGTTTCGTGTGGTGTCCAGGTGTCGTTGACCGTGAGAGTCCCGCAAGCAGCGCCCCAGCCGAGGTTGCTTGCGTCGGTCAGTATCTGCAACGAGGGTTGCGGGGGGTAGAAGCTCTTCCCCGTGGCCACGTTGAGTGGTGTAGACCACCACAGCAGTTGGTCCCTCAGTTCTGGAGACGGGGTCAACCGTTTGGACTGGCTCTCCTGAAGTGCGTCGAACTCGTGGAGAAGCCACGATTGGAGGGACCTGAATTTCAACTTGGCATGGGGAATCACTGCCGTCGTTGAGGCCATCAGGCCTAGAAGTCTCTGAGCCTTCTTCGCCCGGATGCACGGTTTGGTGCGCAGTTCGCTCACCCCCTGCGCAATATCCTGTAAGCGTTTCTGGGGGGCGTAGGCTCTCGTAGCAAGCGAGTCGAGTACCGCTCCGATGTACTCGACGCGTTGAGAGGGAGTCAACTTCGATTTGGTGAAGTTGATCCTGAGGCCGAGACTCTCCATGAGGTGGACCGTGTATTGTGTGTCCCGAACGGCTGACGATTTGGTGGGGGAGACGATCAACCAGTCGTCGATGTACGGGAAGACCCTGATGCTCCGTTGGCGGAGGAATGCAGCCACCGGAGCCATGCATTTGGTGAAGACCCGCGGTGCCGTGGCCAGACCGAACGGTAGGCACCGGTACTGGTACACGGAATTGTCGATGCGGAAGCGGAGAAACCGTCTGTGTTCCTCGAGGATGGAGACGTGGAAGTAAGCATCCTTGAGGTCTATGACTGTGAACCAGTCCCCTTTGTTGATGAGGGGGAGGACGGTCTGCAGGGTCACCATCCGGAACTTCCTGGTGTGGATGCATTTGTTCAGGCGGCGCAGGTCCAGGATAGGGCGAAGGCCTCCGTCCTTCTTCTGGACCACGAAGTATCTCGAGTAGAAGCCGTTGTCCCAGTCGGACGGTGTTACCCGCTCGATGGCTCCCTTGGAGAGAAGGGTTGATATTTCTTCCTCCAAATGGGGGGACGAGGTGGTGAGACGATGTCTTCCTACCCGAGGCACCCGCACGAACTCGATGGCGTAGCCAGAGGACAAGATCTTTAAGACCCACTGGTCGTCCGTGATGCCCGACCATACCTGGAGGAAGTTCCGGAGGGGGAGGTACGGGATGTGGAGCGAGAGAGACTCGGCCGTCGCAGCTTCAAACGCGGGGCTTGGACCTCGCGCCAGAACGCTTGTCTTGTCCGTAGGGTCGGTAGCGGGGTTTGTGCTGACGCCGCTGTTTGTAGGAGCTGGATCTAGGCTGCTCCGTCGGTCCTTGCTGCTGCGGGTTGCCCTGGAATCGCCGTGTGAAGGGCTGGAACCTCGGCCTGGCGGGCGGAGCCGGCGTGGTGAGCCCCAGGAACTTGGCCGTGGAATTGGTCTGGCGCATCTCATTCAGGACCTTATCGGTATCCTGACCGAAGAGGCCCTGCCCGTCGAAGGGAAACTCCTCGATGAGCTTTTTCATAGCGTCATCGAGGGAGGTGTCCCTGAGCCAAGCATGGCGACGGAGGTAGATTGCGGAGGCCATGTCCTTTGCCGCATAGTCGTTGATATGCCAGGCAGTGCGCATCAGCTGCTCGGCGACGAAGTCCCCCTCGGTGGCCAGCGCGTCGATCCGCTTTTGGGCGTCGGCGGGCAGTTTCGCCGTCTCAACCTTCACCTGCTCCCAGAGGTGAGATTGATACAGGCCCATGGCGGCCGAGTAGTTGGCGGCACGGAAGAATAGGGAGCCGGTGGCGTAGAACTTACGTCCCACCGCGTCCAGTTTCTTTCCCTCCGGCGTCGATGGGACCGGGAACCCGCTGGTGGCCGTCCTATGCTGGAAGGCCTTGACCACCAGGGAATTCGGCAGGGGGTGAGCCTGCAGGAACTCGACGTTCTCGTCCAGGACTCGGTACATGCTGTCGAGCCTGGACGAAACGGAGTGCGCCGCCAATGGTTTTCTCCATGTCGCCCTCGCCGAAGTCATCATGGAGGGAAGCATGGTTATGTGGACCGGCCGTACAGCCCGTCTGTCGAGCTTCGCGGTCATCTGATCCTCACCCTCCAGCGGCGGTTGATCGACTTTAAGGATGAGTGCGGTGCCCAGCCTTGTGAGCATGGCGGTCAGCGAGCGTTGGTCCTCACCACGCGGTGGGTCCACCGAGCCGATAGCCTGCTCCGGCGTGCGCTCGGCGTCGACGTCTCCCTCGTCCTCCTCCGACGACGAGCTGGACTCATCGGAGGACGAGGGAGGAACTCTTTCATCCACGTCGGGACCGCGCCAGTACGGCCTGGGCGGGCCGGCGGGATGGGAGTCCACCGCATCAACGTCCGGACCACACCATGACGGGTTGGGTGGGCCGGCGGAGCGGGCACTCGACTCACGGGAGGTCGGTGGGGCCACGGCAGGGCCGGGATGCCCGGGGCTTGCGGTGGTCGAAACCGGAGCCGCAGAGGCCGCAGGCATGGAGGTCTGGAACTTGGTCGCAAACGACGCCATGACCTGGAACATTTCTCGAACGAGAGCCATCTGGGATGTGTCCGAGTCCGCTGACGGTAGAGCTCCGGTGGCCGGCGGGATGGTGGCCCACGAAACGGTGGGCGTCGAAACGGTGGTCGGCGTCGGCGAAACGGTCGTCGGAACGGTGACGACCGCGTCGTCTGTCGGCGTCCTGGGCCTTGGAGAGACGGAGGCCTGCCTCGGCGAGCGGTTTCTTCCCCGAGGAGGAGAGGGGAGCACCTCAAGTGGGCGAGCTGGAGCCCCAGCCCTGCGTCCTTTATCAGGTGACCCGGAAGACGACCGTCCTCCCCAGATGGAGGATCCCGGAGAAGGACATCGGGCAGTCGAGAACGGCGGCGAAGGCCCGGGAGAGGCGGGTGTGCGCGGGGTGGGAGGAAGCAACCGTCTCTTCTCCGACCCACGCTTGCGCTTCTTCTCACCGTTCCTGTCCTTCTTTTTCTTCTTCCTAATCGGAAGTACGGAGGAAGAAGCCGGCGGCGGCTGGGAGGCAGCGGCGGATGTGGAAGCGGACGCGGCGGGAGCCAGAGCGAGCTCCATCAGATGAGCCTTGAGGCGATTGCTTCGGTTCTGCACCGCGAGGCGCGTAAACTTTTTGCAATGCGGGCAGGACTGGCTCTGATGCGACTCTCCCAAACAAAAGAGGCACAGGCTGTGGCCGTCGGAAGCCGGGAACTTCTTAAGGCAAGCCGTGCACTGTTTAAACGCTGCAGCCATCAACCGCGGAAAAATTCTTCCAGTGGAAGTTTCTGGAAGCAAGTACCCCGAAGGGCGGACCAGCCGCCACCCCCTTGAGGGGGGAGACGGTGATCGATGCGAAAAAATTGGCTACTGAATCCACTCGAAAGAAGAAACAGCGCCGGGGTGGCAATCCTGCCCGTGGGACAAGATTGCCGGCAAAAATTGTTGAAATCAGCTAAAGCTTTCCCTAAGAAGGGCGATAAAAATTGAGAAGCTCTCGACGATCGTCCTGCTGCTACGGCGGAAAGAAGAGAACTGAGGTAAAATGGCGCGCGGGCGCCTCAGGGTGGGCGGTACGGTGGGCGGTCTTACCGCCAAAACTTTAGACCAATAGCTTTTCAAGCCTCCGATCTCCGTTCTGCGCAGGCGCATAACCCATGAGTGGGGATTCACAAACTATACGAAGGAGAACAATGATATGTACAAGCTAGAAAAAATGTTCCTCTAGGAACACTGTCAATTTATATTTGATGGAGTAGTAATGAAAATAAGCATGTTAATACTATTGTATTTGTTACACACAGCACTCTATTCATACAGAGGGCAACCTGTAGCTCACTAATCTGGTTGAGCTACCTCATGTCTCACCACTGGCCAAGCTGTATGGAAGCAATGGGAACTGATGTTCAACATCATCTGGACACATGCCTCAAACTTTGCTTTATATCGTATGTTTCATTTAGAAGTGAAACAGAAACCAATAACTGTTTCTCAGACAAAGCTTTCTGCTCCCAAATACAGTAACACCCCTACTTACAAAAAAGTCCATTCTGTTCCGTAGGCTTTTGCTTAAATTGTTTTTTTATGTAACTCGAAGCAAACCCATAGGAAAAAATATTTTTACATAACTCGAAGCAAACCCATAGGGAAAATGAAATTTTTATGTAAATCAAAACAAACCCACCGGGAAATGAATTTTTACGTAACTAGAAGCAAACCCATAGGAAAAAGAATCTTTATGTAACTCGAAGCAAACCATAGGAAATCGTGTAAATTGGGACATGGTTTTTGCACAAAACCATTATGTAAGTTGAATTTTATGTACCTCGAGGCATTTGTAAGTCAGGGTTTTACTGTAATACTAGAAGGGGAAACAAATTTGTACCAATGCATATAATAGAGGAGTTACGTAGTAAGGGGAAAGGAGACATAATATTTCTCTATACATGATTTTGGCTCAAATTTAACTGACAAGTCAACTGAGTATTTTGAGGTAAGCATTTAAGCAGCTGTTCTTACCTGGAACTCTTTTTGCCCAATTGATCATGTGCACTAGTTCTCGGTCAGCAAGATTCGTTAATAGGCCCATCATAGAAGCTTCGTTGAAAGGTCTGCCAGCATCATACTCTGAATAGACAATAGGTGGTTCAGCCTCTAGCAATGCACTGACCATTTGTTCTTCAGTTAAAGAGAGAGCTGGGCTGTTCTTCTTACTGTGTTTCACCATCAGGGAACCTGGCCAGAAAGCAGTGCTCCTCAACTCAGTGAGAGCACCTGCATTTCTGTTGTCATGCTCTTCTCTTTGACGCTTGTTTTTCATTATACGCACACCTCTGCGGTCTTTTCGAATCCCTAGAAGAAGGTAAGGATAGGATTAGCATGGGTTCCCCTTCTTCTGCTTCTAATGCAGTGGTGGCAAACCTATGGCACATGCCAGAGGTGGCACACAGAGCCCTTTCTGTGGGCACCCCACCACAGAGTTTACCCTGCCCCTCTGCCCAGCAGCCCAGTGGGAGTGCTTCCTCCCTCCCCCAGCACAGAGTTCACTCTGCCCAGCAGCCCAATGGGAGCATTTCCTTCCTCCCCTGTTCCTGTGTTGGCACATTGTGATAAATAAGTGGGTTTTGGGTTGCAGTTTGGGTTACTCAGTCTCTAAAAGCTTCGCCATCACTGTTCTACTGCAATACTGTTATAAAAGCAAGGCTAAGAATTGTGCAATGTTTATTTAATAATAATAATAATAATAATAATAATAATAATAATAATAATAATAATAATAATAATAATAATAATAATAATAATAATAATAATAATAATAATAATAATAATAATAATAATAATAATAATGTTTATTTATATCCCGCTTTCCTGGCATGAGTGCCACTCAAAGCGGCCTACAACATAAGAAAAGGAAAGCTTTCTTCCAGTCATTTATCCTAAACCAAAAGATATTGCAATTTTTAAAAATGCTCTACCTTCATTATAAATCCCTTAAGGATAACCCCTTAATTAGATGCTATAAGCTAGCTGAGTTAGGTTTCTGAATCTGGAGGCAAAGGTTGTGCATCCTAGTAGAGCTGGCCTGTGTGCCCTTGGGCAAGCTGCACACTCCCAGGAGTCCCTCAGGAAAGCATAGTAAACCACTTCTGAGTATTCTTGACCTAAAAAACCCTGAAAAGAAATAATGGCTTCTTGTTGTTGTTGTCATTGTTAGTACAGTATTATTAAAATGTACTGTTAGATTCACAGTAAAAGACTGGTATAAAGTTAACAGTTTAAGATCTAACCAAGGGCCTAAGAGCTGCTAAGGTAACATTTACATATACAAGCAGTTCTTATTAAAATTTGTGTGTGTGTGTGTGTGTGTGGGGTGTTTGTTGTAAAGTTAGGATATTCAACTCCAATAAATCAAAAATTTCCAAATGCTGTATCTATGACGTCTTTTAGGTATTGCTCCAAGAGCTCTAATTACTATGGATATAACAACAGATTTCTTTTTACATAAACATCAAGTTCAATTTGATATTTTGTGATTTTCTCCAGTTTGTTTGTCCTCATTTTCATGCATCCCCTGATATAGCAATGTTAATAAACCAGATCTTCTTCTTTTCTATAAGTGCTATATGGGGTGTGTTATGAGTCACATGTGCATCTGTTTGAATTTTAAAGCCCAACAGGATCAGACTCTCTCATTTTCTAATACTTCTCAAACCTGATGTTCCCAATAATTTTAATGCATTCAAGTACAAACTTCTGACAAAGTTTCCAATGAATAATTTTTGCATCATCATTGGCATCGGAGAACAGAAAAAGAAGAGATGGCACTGGCAAAACAGCTCACAAAATATATGACTATGGAATTGTGACACATAATTCCTTTTAACATGGCAAGGGGTGGTGAGATGCACTTCAGTTATTTATTTATTGATTGATTCAATTTAAATGCCGCCTTCGTCGCCTGAGCGACCCAAGGTGGCTTACATCAAATAAAACAACTTATACAATTAAAAACCCACTGATAAAACTGATAAAAAATTAGAATCTGTAAAAAACAACAACACCATAACCCCTTAATTAAAACGCCACAGGGCTAACTGAGCCAGCAAGGCTGAGATGTGCTGCCAGATGCATCCCATGCCTGCTGGCAAAGCCAGGTTTTCAGAGCCTTCCTGAAGGGATATAGTTCTGCCTGGAGATGCAGCTCTGGTGGCAGGAGTTTCCAAAGAGTCGGGGTCGACACTGAGAAGGCTCTCCTCCTGGTCCTGGTAAGATATGCATCCCGGGCTGATGGGACCACCAACGAACCCCTACAGTCCGCCCTCGTAGGACAGGTTGAACACCTTGGAACGATGCGGTCTCTTAGACATCTTGGCCCACTACCATTTAGAGGTTTAAAGATCAAAACCAGCACCTTGAATTGCACCCGGAAGCATACTGGCAGCCAGTGCAGCTCTCATAGAAGTTGCAAAGGACGGGCATAGCGCCCACACCCCATCACCACCCAGGCAGCCACATTCTGGACCAGCTGCAGCTTCCAGATGGTTATCAAGGGCATCCCCATGTAGAGCGCATTATAGTAATCCAATCTGGAGGTAGTACACAAATTTATGGGAATCAAATGTTTCAAACCAGTCTTGAAACATGACATTTTTATTCTTAAACTGCCAGGTCTTGTCTAATACAGTAGACTCTAATTCAGGAGTTCTCAACCTTTTTAAGCCGGGGGCCGGGTCACGCTCCCTCAGACAGCTTCAGGGACCACCACAGCTGCTGGGACTCCCGGCCCTCCTTTCCCCTTGCGGGGAAGGATAAATGGCCGACGCGGGCCGTGGGGCTGAAGACCCGCCACAGCTGCTGGGGCTCCCCGTCCTCCTTTCCCCTTGTGGGGAGGGATAAAGCTGATGACATTGACAGCTGTTTCTGGGGCCGCCTCCCCCGCTCAGTTTGGGAGGGAAGAAGAAGCCGACAGGTTGCGGATGGCCAAAGACCTGCCGCCACCGCCACCACAGCTGCTCCTGGGGCTGCCCATCCTCTTATCAGGGACACTGATCCTTGAGCTCTGTGGGGCGTAGAACATGGGCTCCGTCAGGTACGTTGAGCCTTGGGCTCCGTTCATGGACGTTTTGTATTGTATTGTATATTTTTATTGCATCTGTTATGCTGTGTATATACAGTGATACCTCATACAACGTCCAAACTTGGTTCCACAAGTTTGGACTTTATACGGATTTGGACTTTGTATGAGGCATGCAAAATCCTAGCCGCGATGCCTCATACAACGTCCAAATCCTTGCCACGATGCCTCATACAACGTCATTTCCATAGAGATACATTGTACTGTAACAGCACAGACTTCAGGGCAAAGTCAAGGAAACAGACAGGAAACTGACAGAACTTTAAGAAATCATTGTCTAAAGGCTAAAAACATTACAAAAACGTGTCAAACAACCCTGATTGTCCAAGAACCTGAAGAATGCTGCAAAAATCCCAGGAATGCTTCTAAAAATTCTGACCAAAAAAAATCAAAAAAATCCAAAGCCGTGCTCAAAACCACTCCTAAACACTCTTTGCCTTGTGCAAAACCCACAAGAGCAATGCACGCATGTGTCCTGCCTTTTATACTGCCCAGGCACAATGCAACCTGGGAAAACCCCAATGCCTCATACAACGTCACACGACTTTGTATGAGGCAACTTTTTTCAAGGAATTAGGTGATGTTGTATGAATTATATATATATAATATAATACACACACACACACACACACACACTGCTTATTGTATTATTGTATTTATATTGATATTGTATTGTTTTAGTTGCTGTCTGCTGTTATGCTTTTTATTTTGGTTTTGTTATATTGTATATTTAATTATGTTGGAAGCGGCCCTGAGTCAGCCTACAAGCTGAGTAGGGCGGGGTACAAATTAAAAATCTAATCTAATTTTGTCCTTCCTCCGCCACCTGGCACTTCCTGGTGTGGTGGAAGCAGGGTGGCACATGAAATGGTGCTGTGGGCCACTTCCAGCCCACGGGCCGCAGGTTGAGAATCCTTGCATTATTCGTACAGTTTTACCCATTCCTCTCATTTGTTCCGCCAAATGCCCTTCCTACATAGAGAACACTAAATTGTCGTTTACATGTTACTGATATATCCAAAACTTCTTTTTAATGATTTTCAACTTTACAACATCTGGAAGAGAGTCAGAAGCATTATTTTGGATTAAATCCACCACCACCTCTGCCCCTTGAAGCACAGAATTCCTAACTCATTCTCTAAGTCTAGAAGTGATGGCATATGACCAAGAACTCCTACACTTTTTATCACAGTTAAGAATAATACACTTTAAAAGGAATTATTTTGTCTGAAATCTAGCAGTAACTCACAGACAATCAATGAAACCTACAGAGGAGTTGATTCACCAAACCCCCTCTGATTTAATGGATCTGCTCTAGTTGCAGTTTACTACTGGGTTGATACCAGCTGTCTGAAATTGAAATCTAGCATAATTTTTCTCTCTACCATTACAATTTTTCCTCTATCAATTAAAGACAACACAGAAACCATTCTGCTAGGCACCTGGATGACAAAAGCAATAGCTTACGGCTTCTAGAAATACATATTTATTCAAATCTAAGCCCCATTTTTTTCAATTAAGAGTATATCCTTACTTATTCAGAAACACATGCTATTCTAACAGCCTAAATTTAACAGCCTAAAATACTCAGAATGGCCTCTACAGAGTATCTAGCAAAGGGGTCAGCAAACATATTATTATTTATTTATTTTAAAAATTTCTACCCCGCCTTCCTCATCCAAGGATGACCCAAGGCAGCTTACATGGCAGTTAGAATACATACAAGCTAAAACAACAATATCCACTCCAACCTCCCTAACCCCTTAAGAAAAAGATACATAGACAAAATTTAAAACTGTTAAAAAAGAATTAAACAATGCCAAAAATGATATTAAAAAGTTAAAATAAGTTAAAAGAGGGAGGGGAAGGTACATGGGACAAGGGGGAGCAATAAAAAACAGACAGGTGTAATAAAAACAGACAGGTATGTTACAGCAGGCCATCATACCAGCCAGCGGGACTGGGCTGTTACAGCTGATGGGCCCCATACCCACTGGCACAGCCAGGTCTTAAGGGCCTTCCTAAAGGGGAGCAGTCTGGAGGCGTAGTTCTGATGGTAAGAGGTTCCACAGGGCCGGGGTAAACACCGAAAAGGCTCTTCTTCTAGTCCCTGCCACATGTGCCTCTTTGGTAGGCGGGACCACCAAAGAGCCTCTCTGGTCTGCCATAGTAGGATGGGTGGAAAACCTCAGGGTGACGTGGTCCCTTAAGTATCCTGGTCCACTGCCATGTACGGCTTTAAAGGTCAAGACCAGCACCTTGAATTGCACCCGGAGGCACACTGGTAACCAGTGCAGCTCCCGGAGCAGCGGTGAGGCATGAGCATAACACCCATGACCCATTACTACCTGGGCAGCTGCGTTCTGGACCAGCTGCAGCCTCCAAATGGTCATCAAGGGCAGCCCCATGTAAAGCGTGTTACAGTCATCCAATCTGGAGGTGACCAGAGCGCGAGTGACCATGAACAAGGAGTCCCGGTCCAGGAGCGGGTGTAATTAGTAAATAACACAAAGTTGTGCAAAGGCCCTCCTGGCTGTGGCTGCCACCTGTTCTTGGCTCTCCAGTTGTTCTTGTACTTCAGTTACAAAAAGCCCAAATCAGTACACCTGCTGATCAGGACTTCTGGGAATTGAAATTTAAGAACATCTGGAGAGCCAAATTTTCTGATCCCTGATCTAGCACAATGGGTTATCAATAGATTTGGCAACATTACAGTAAAAACTACCAACCAATTACCAAAAGAAAGAAGTAAATAAAATGGTTTCCAGTGACATCTATGGCAAGTCAATTTTGGATGTAATATCAAAAGTTAAGAGTAGAGCATGTAAGACTGCAGATCAATACATTAAGAACCTAAGCCTTCACTTGGTTGGCTTTTAATCCTTCTAAAGACAATTCCATATTTCAGTTTACATTTAGCTACGTTGCTGGAAAGCTATGATGTTCCTTCTGGTTATGCTTCCAATGAAAAAAGTTTAAAGCTGAAAGAGCTTTATATAATTTCAATTTATTTATTTATTCAACTTGTTAGCTTTCCAACCATTGTGATATATTTTTCCAGATTTCTACAAATCCACTCTTCCCACTTGACCTTTTTTATATTCCAAAATTAAATTTAAAGACAATATGCTTGAAAAAACTTAATGTTTCCATCACTCATAAACCAACTGCAATTCTTCCTACCACAAAATGTTCCTAGAACAAATAGCCCTGTTTCAGCTAAATAAATAAATAAATTAAAATTACTGTCTACTCCAGTGTTTCCCAACGTGGGGCCCATGCCCCACAGGGAGACTTCAGTTCCCAGATGCCTAAGTCAGTACATTGGCTGATCAGTGCTTTTGGGGAATTGACTTTGGCTTCTGGGTACTGAAGTCCAAAAAACCAAAGGTTAGGAAACACTGGTCTAATCAATAGTTAAATATGTCAGGGATATGTAAGACATTCTGTATAACATTGCTTTGAAAAGTATTAATGCCATATTCTGTTTGTCTATGAAAACAGTAGGAACAAATATAAAAATGGAAAAGGATTTTCACATCGCTATGTGTTTTAAAAAGGGGCTGCAGTGGCTCAGTGGTTAAGAAGCTCGCCTTGTTTTCTGGAATGCTGGCAAGTCAGCAGTTTGAGACCTGGGCATTGCATAATGGATTGAATGCCCGTCTCTGTCCCAGCTCCTGCCAACCTAGTAGATTGAAAGCAAGAAGTTGCAAGTAGATAAATAGGAACCGCTTTGGTGGGAAAAGATCTTGGGGACATGATCCAGGACAACAGGCTACAACTGAATCCTGGCAAGAATGCGTGGCTGTGGGTCAGGGCCCCCACGCTATCCAGGGAGCTACCATCTTTGGAGTTGGATGGCGCTTTTTTGCCGCAGACAGACTCAATGCATAATTTGGGGGTCCTCCTGGACTCATGACTCCTGTTCAATGAGCAGGTGACAGTTGTGGCTAGAAGAGCTTTTGCACAACTTCGTGTCATTCGCCAATTATGCCCACTTCTGGACCGGGACTCCTTGCTTATGGTAACACACGTTCTGGTCACCACCAGAATGGATTGTTGTAATGCGCTCTACATGGGGCTGCCCTTGATGACCATTCAGAGGCTGCAGCTGGTTCAGAATGCAGCTGCCCATGTTGTGATGGGGTGCAGGCTTTATGCCTGTGCCTCACCCCTGCTACGGGAGCTGCACTCGTTGCCAGTGTGCCTCCGGGTGCAATTCAAGGTGCTGGTAATTACCTTTAAAGCCCTACATGGTAGTGGGCCAGGATACTTAAGAGACCGCATCACCCCAAGGACATCTGCCCACCCAACTAGAGTCGACCGGAGGGGCTCTTTAAAAATACCAACTGCTAGAGAAGCTCGCCTCGCTAGTACTGGAAGAAGAGCCTTTTCGGCATCCACTCTGCCCCTATGAAACCTCCTGCCAGTTGAACTGCATCTCCAGAGAGAGCTGCTGCCCTTCCGGAAAGAGCTGGAAAGCTGGCTGGCAGGGCAGGTGGGTGGAGGTGGAGATGGAGCAACCCCTCCACCCCCACTGACTTATTTAGAGCAGGATCACTCATGTTTTCAAAAGTTTTAAACGAGATTTTTTAATTGGCGCAGGTTGGAGGTAGTTTTTCAGTGTTTTTAGGAATTTTAAGGGTTTCTATATTTTAAACATTGGGGATTTTATGTATGCCACCCAGAGTCACATGTTGATTGGAGCGGCTATACACATTGAATAAACAAACAAATAAACAAATAAATAATAAAAGGAAAGGTGTCCCCTGAGTAGAGTTCCTCCAGTAAAAATCCTTTCTACCCAGAATAATTTCTGACACGTTAATTATTATTATGTGTTTTATAAATTTACCACATCCTGTACTGTACCAGTTATTAATTCTACATTTTTCATTTGAAAAGCCATGAGATTGTTTGCAAATTAAATGCAGACATGAAGCTCTAAAAACCCACAGCAACTAAGATTTATCCAGTTGTCACAGCTATATTGTCACAGTCCCTCTAGACCAGTTCTCTTGGCATTGAAAACAAATCCAACAAATGATCCACATGAACTGAAAGAATGCCCCACCACTTCCATCACCGCCGGAGCCGTGCGGAGGGTGGTGGGGGGAGTGAGTGGGGCGGTTTTATATGGGGGTGGAAGGGAGGGAGGGAGAGACTGCTCGGCCAGCCAGAAAGGAGAGGCAGCATTCTGTCCAAGGCAATCAGGGAGGCTCCGGAGGCCAATATAGAGGTTGTGATGGGCATGGGGCGATATAGCGGGTACCGAGGGGCGGGCCGCACTCGGGGAATGCGGGGCAGATGCTTAGTATCTGTCCCTCGTTCCAGCCCCATGGTTACACCTCTAGGTCCTGAGCAGCTGACCCAGGGTGACCCTGCCCTTAGGCTGCTGCTGATGAATGCCAGGTCGGTATGTAATAAGGCCCCCCTGATACAAGACTCCATTATGGGGGAGCGGGCCGACCTGGCATGTATCACTGAGACCTGGCTGAGACCAGAGGATGGGGTTCCTCTGTCAGAAATGTGTCCAGCTGGGTTCAGTATTTGGCACCAGCCTAGGGATGAGGGTAAGGGCGGTGGCGTTGCCATCATAGCCAGGGAGTCACTGGGAGTCACCAGGGCTACCGCTCCACAAATTCTGGGTTGTGAGGCCCTGCTTCTGCATCTGGGCTTTAAGGGTCAGTTGGGAGTCTTACTCCTGTACCTGCCCCCTTGCAGGGTAAGGGACTCCCTGCCTGAGCTCCTCGAGGCCATCTCAGCGTTGGCGTTGGAGTTCCCTAGACTGATGGTTCTGGGGGATTTCAATTTGCCTTCGCTGGGGACTGGCTCCGGGGTGGCTCAGGAGTTCATGGCTTCCATGGCAGATATGGACCTGATTCAGGTAATTCAGGGCCCGACCAGGGGCAGTGGCCACACACCAGATTTAATCTTTTTGTCGGAGCGGTGGCAGAGTGATCTGAGACTACGGAAATTAGACATAACACCTGTGCCATGGTCAGATCACTATTTGGTGGCTCTAGACTTCCTGGGTGCGACGCTTCATCGTAGGGAGGCAGGGCCTATTAGAATGGCCCGCCCCCGGCAACTGATGGATCCTGATGGATTCCAGAGGGAACTGGGGGATTTCCCTCTGGATCGGCAACACGATTCGCCCGAGGCGCTGGTTGACCTGTGGAACAGGATGACAACAGCGGCCTTGGATGAAATCGCACCACTACGGCCTCTCAGAGCTCATGGAGTTAGGTCATCTCCGTGGTTCACAGATGAACTGCGGGAGCTCAAACGGGCAAAGAGACGCCTAGAGCGCTGCTGGGTGAAGACCCAGAGAGACTCCGATTGGACACTAGCTAGAGCCGCTATTAGGGCCTATCTAGTGGCGATGGAGGTGGTGAGGCGGCAATACTTCACCACCCTTATTGCCTCCGCTGATAATCGCCCGGCCACCCTGTTCCGGGTTACCAGGTCTCTCCTTGGTAGGGGGACCCCGGTGCCTGGTTGGCAGGGGTCGGCTGAGGACTTTGCTGACCATCTAGTGGAGAAAATCGATCAGATTCGCTCTGGGTTTAATCCTGGCGTGGATGGGGAGAGTCCGGAGGGAGCTGGAGTACAGTCTTGCCATACCATCTGGGACCGGTTTGATCCAGTTGCCCCTGATGAAGTGGACAGGCTCCTTGCAGCTGTGCGCGCCACTACCTGCCCATTGGACCCCTGTCCCACCTGGTTGGTGAAAGCGTCCAAGGCGGTGACAGGTGACTGGGTTGGGGCTGTGATCAATGCATCATTGCGGGATGGGGTGTTTCCTGCACCTTTAAAACATGCTTTGGTGCGCCCCCTCCTGAAGAAACCTTCCCTCGACCCAGCTGTCCTAACCAACTATAGGCCTGTCTCTAACCTCCCCTTTTTAGGGAAGGTGTTGGAGAAGGCAGTGGCGTGTCGGCTGCAGGGGGTGCTGGATGAAGCGGATTACCTGGACCCCTTTCAGTCAGGATTCAGGCCGGGATATGGTACCGAGACGGCATTGGTCGCACTAATGGATGATCTCTGGCGGGAGCGGGACGGTGGTCACCCATCCGTCCTTGCTCTTCTTGACCTCTCAGCGGCTTTCGATACCGTTGACCACGGTATCCTTCTGGGACGGCTCCGAGGATTGGGAATCCAGGGTAATGTGTGGTCCTGGTTTTCCTCATTTCTGAGGGGTCGTACCCAGTCGGTGTGGTTGGAGAGTGAGAGGTACAGTCCTAGGCCCCTCAAATGGGGGGTGCCTCAGGGCTCGGTGCTCTCTCCTCTTCTATTTAACATCTACATGAAGCCGCTGGGTGAGATCATTCGTTCCCATGGGGTGCGGTACCATCAGTACGCGGATAACACTCAGTTGTACATCTCGGCCCATGGGGACCCCAGTGATGCCGTCAAAGTCCTTTCCAGATGCCTGGAAGCTGTGGGGGTCTGGATGGGGGCTAACGGGCTACAACTGAATCCCAGCAAGACTGAGTGGCTATGGATAGGGGGTCCTGCGTTAACCCGGTAGCTACCATCGTTGGTTCTGGATGGGGCTATTTTGCCCCAGACAGACCCGGTGCGCAACTTGGGGGTCCTCCTGGATTCACGGCTACTGCTAGAGGAACAGGTGGCGGCTGTGACCAGGAGGGCTTTCGCCCAACTTCGGGTGATCCGCCAGTTGCGCCCACTCCTGGACCAGGACTCCTTGCTCATGGTCACTCACGCTCTGGTTACCTCCAGACTAGATTATTGCAATGCGCTCTACATGGGGCTGCCCTTGACGACCATTCGGAGGCTACAGCTGGTCCAAAATGCGGCAGCCCGGGTGGTGATGGGGTGTGGGCGTTATGCCCGTGCTTTGCCACTGCTCCGGGAGCTGCACTGGTTGCCAGTTTGTCTCCGGGTGCAATTCAAGGTGCTGGTTTTGACCTTTAAAGCCCTATATGGTAGTGGGCCGGGTTACCTAAGAGACCGCATCGCCCTGAGGACGTCTGTCCGTCCAACCAGAGCGGACCGAAGGGGCTCTCTAATTGTTCCATCAGCCAGAGGGGCTCGCCTCTCTGGCACAAGGAGGAGAGCCTTCTCCGTGTCTGCACCAGCCCTCTGGAACCTCCTGCCAACAGAGCTACGTCTCCGGACGGAATTGCTGCCTTTCAGAAAAGATCTTAAAACCTGGCTGGCGGGTCAAGTGTGGGGTGCAGGTGGAAGGGTAACCGCCATTGGATGGTTGGTGTAGAAGAACTCTTCCCCATGGTGCCTTTGGATCCTGCAGCCCTTGTTTTTAGGGGGTGGGTAGTTTTAACTGTTTTAACTTGTGTTTTTAATTTTTATTGTGAACCGCCCTGAGTTGGCTTTGGCCGAGTGAGCGGTATATAAATGTGATAATTAAATTAAATTTAAATTAAACTCCCTGGTTCTGTGGTACAGTAAGAAGGAACCTGAGCTCTATGGTTCCACCATATCCCACAGAAGAAAGTAGTTTTACATCAGCAGCAAAGGAAGAGGAGCAATGAGGCTTCCAGGAGGGGACCATGCCTAACAAAGCAGGCCAAATACCTCCTGTGCCAAAGGACCTCTTGTGGGTAAAGAACATCTTGTATGTAGGGGCCTCCTCATCTTTAGTTCTTCTGCCTTTAATAACCTATAGTTGTAGTCTGTGTGTGGGTCTGGCATCTTCTACTTAATATCCTCACTTTAACTCTAGAGAAGCTCTTAGAACAACATATTACATTAGCCAACGTCTTACATTAGCCTACTTCTTGGTTGCTTCTTGGACTCCTGTAAGTGATCTAGGATTATTTGATACTTTGCCTCTTCAAAATCACTGTCTGTTCTATGCTGCATAACTTTCTTCATTGGCTTTGATATTGGGCCACTCTGACTCTAATATTTGGCTACTACCTCATACTGATGGACTCTATACACCAGGCTGGCCTCGATCAAAGACTTGTCACACTCACTGTCCAAGCTCTGAGGAAAAAAGAACAGCTATTCTATAAGACTTAGTTCAAAAGTGTAACTCTCGACAATCAAATCCATATTATTGTCTCTTTTAGATTCAAGTTTTAAACTTCCCTTATGTGAAGCATAGTCTCCTGAAACCCTTCCGAACAAATAGTACAATAGCTACTCAAATTGTACAGTTGGGCACACCAAGTACTGTATACCTGAAAATGAGCTGAAAACACATTATGATACTATCTTGTTTGCATCATTTTTTTTAAAAAAAAGTCTTTATTTCAGTGGTTCATAATTCTGTAACATATAAAAACATGATTCTTATTTCTTTCTGTTCTTAAGCTTCGAAAAAGATAAATACAAATTTGCTTCCATTAATACATCTAAGACAAACTGAATGTTTCATCTGAAAAATACACTCAGTAATAATTATAAATACATGCTGTCAAGTGAATTATGACTTATAGCAATCCTTTCTAGGGTGTTCTAGGTGGAAAATACACAAAAGATGTTGGCCATTCTCTTCTTCTGGAGGCACAATAGGATTGTTCAGCTTGCCTAAGGACACACAAGCTGGCTGTTTGCCCAGAAAGCACATTGGGGGATGGAACTCCCAGTCTCTAGCTCCACAACCAGATATTTCAAACACTGACCTATCTAGCCAACTGCATATTGTATTTTCATATTGTTGTTGTTGTTCAGTCGCACAGTCGATTCCGACCCTTTGCGACCCTATGGACCATCGTTCTCCAGGCGCCTCTGTCCTCCACCATCCCCCTCAGTCCTCCCAGTTCTGTGCCCATTGTGTCTACAATACCATCTATCCATCTCATCCTTGGCCTCCCCCTTCTTCTTTTGCCCTCCACCTTTCCCAACATCACGGCCTTCTCAAGTGAATCCTCCCTTCTCATTTGATGCCCAAAGTACTTTAGCCTCATCTTTACTATTTGACCTTCCAATGAGCAGTCAGGGTTAATTTCTTCTAAGATTGACCTGTTTGTTCTCCTCGCTGTCCAGGGAACTCTCAAAACCCTCCTCCAACACCACATTTCAAAGGCATCTATTCTTCTGCGTTCAGCTTTCCTAATTGTCCAGCTCTCACATCCGTACATTACCACTGGGAATACCATTGCTTTGACTATTCTAATTTTTGTTTTCAAGGTGATGTCTCTGCTTTTCACTATGTTCCCCAGGTTTCTCATGGCTTCTCTCCCTAGAATCAGCCGCCTCTTTATTTCATGGCTGCAATCTCCATCTGCAGTGATCTTAGATCCTAAGAAGGTAAAATCTGTCACTGCTTCTACTTCTTCCCCGTCTATTTTCCAGGAACTGATCGGGCCTGTTGCCATTATCTTGGTTTTCTTGATATTGAGTCTCAAGCCAGCTTTTGCACTCTCTTCCTTCACACCGATCAAGAGATTCTTTAGGTCTTCCTCACTTTCTGCCATTAGGGTGGTGTCGTCTGCATATCTCAGATTGTTGATGTTTCTCCCAGCAATTTTGATCCCATATTGTGATTCCTCCATCCCTGCATTGCGCATTATGTGCTCTGTGTATAAGTTGAATAAGCAGGGTGACAGAATGCAGCCTTGTCTTACTCCTTTTCCTATTCCAAACCACTCTGTCATTCCGTGTTCTGTCCTAACTGTTGCTTCTTGGTTCATGTACAGATTTCTCAGGAGGCATATGAGGTGCTCTGGTATTCCCATCTCTTTAATCACTTGCCACATCTTGTTGTGATCCACACAATCAAATGCCTTAGTGTAGTCAATAAAGCAAAAATAAACTTGTTTCTGGTATTCCTTTGTTTTCTCCATGATCCAACGTATGTTGGCAATGTGGTCTCTAGTCCCCCTGCCTCTTCTGAAACCAGCCTGCACCTCTAGTAATTCTCTCTCCACATGCTGCTGAAGTCTATCCTGTATTATCTTGAGCATCACCTTGCTGGCGTGTGGGATGAGCGCAATTGTTCGATAATTTGAACATTCTTTGGCATTGCCCTTTTTTGGGATTGGAACATATACTGATCTTTTCCAGTCCTGTGGCCACTGTTTTGTTTTCCAAATCTGCTGGCATATTGAATGCAGTAATTTGATGCCATCATCTTTTAGAGCTTTGAAAAATTCAACTGGGATACCATCATCTCCACTAGCTTTGTTGTTTGCAGTGCTCTTTAGGGCCTTTCTGACTTCACTCTCCAGGATGTCTGGCTCAGGTTCAATTTCTTCATCATTGTGACTATCAGGAGTGTTGAGTTCCTTTTTGTAGAGTTCCTCTGTGTACTCTTTCCATCTTTTCTTAATCTCTTCTGCATCAGCTAGCTCCTTTCCGTCTTTGTCCCTTATCATGTTCATTTTTGCTTTAAATGTTCCCTTGATTTCCCGGATTTTTTTGAAAAGATCTCTGGTTCTGCCTCTTTTGTTGTTTTCTTCCATTTCTTTGCACTGTTCTTTTAGATAGTTTTCCTTATCTCTCCTTGCTTTTCTTTGAAATTCTGTGTTCAAATGATTGTATTTTTTCCTTTCTCCTTTGACTTTTGCGTTCCTTCTTTCCTCTGCTATTTTAAGAGCCTCATCAGACAACCACTTTGCTTTCTTACTCTTCTTTTCTTTTGGTATGGTTTTCTTTGCTGCTTCCTGCATGATGTCCCTCATCTCTGTCCATAATTCTTCTGGCACTCTATCTATTGAGTCTAAGCCATTGAATCTGTTCATCACCTCCACCGTGTATTCTTTAGGGATGCTGTCTAGGTGATATCTGTCTGGTCTCTTTGTTTTCCCTATTTTCTTTAGTCTAAGCCTGAATTTTGCAATCAGTAGGTTGTGATCTGAGCCACAATCTGCTCCAGGTCTTGTTTTTGCTGACTGTATGGAGGTTCTCCATCTTTGGCTGCAGAGTATGTAGTCAATCTGGTTTCGGTGTTGGCCATCTGGTGATGTCCATGTGTAAAGTCGCCTCTTGTGTTGCTGGAAGAGGGTGTTTGCTATGACCAGTGCGTTCTCTTGGCAGAACTCTATCAATCTTTGTTCTGCTTCATTCTGTGTTCCAAGACCGAACCTGCCTGTTATTCCCTCCACTTTTTGATTGCCTACTTTGGCATTCCAGTCTCCTAGAATAATTTGAACATCATTTCTTGGTGTTTGTTCTATGAGGTGTTGTAAGTCCTCATAGAACTGGTCCACTGTGGCTTCATCTGCACCCGTGGTTGGTGCGTATATTTGGATCACAGTAACATTGAATGGTTTGTCCTGAATTCTTACTGACATCATTCTGTCATTTTTGAGGTTGTATCCCATTACTGCTCTTCTCACTCTTTATAGACAATTATGGCTACTCCATGTCTTCTAAGGTTTTCTTGTCCACAGTAGTAGATGTGATGGTTTCCAGAGCTGAATTCGCCATATTTTCATATGTACATTCATATACTATATCATTATCTCATTTTATATGTACATTAACACTCTTGAACCAAGAGACCCCTTGTCCAGAATTTAATATGGGCTGCACTGTACATTATGCATTATGCAAAAGAAACTGCTCAGCTTGTTTTTAACCTGCTGTGTCTGAAATTGTGTGCAATACAATACTATGACTGCAGTGTAAAGAAACAATGTGTGCAATTTTTGCCACTTCCCTCCCTTCAGTAGGGCAGTTCAGTTGAATCTCAGTTCCCTCCAGCACTGGCTGGACATTTCTGTTCACCAGATGTTCTGTTCTGAGATTCTTGATTTCTAAAGGTTTCCTGTCTCTCCTGCGCCCAAGGCTCCAAAAGGTTTCCCTGGGGCAAAAAAGCAGGTCTAGGGAGCTTTTGATCTAAAATGAGAGCAGAGGAAGTTTTTAAGTTGTTTGAATTAACAGGTACCAGTGTCGCCTGATGATATTGGCTTCTACCATATAATTTTACCTAAACAGGATTTATAGGCTGCCCAGTTAACCAGGGATTCTATAATATTTCATGCAATTCAAAGATAATTACAGGCTGTCAAGTGATTCTAACATAGAATCATAGAATAACTGAGTTGGTAGGTGCCTATGAAGTCAGCAATTCCTGCTTTGACTTCCAGGAATCCAAGTCAAAGCAGGTCTGACAGATAATTGTCTAATTTTCTCTTGAATACCTCCAGCTTTGGAGCATTCACCATCTCCTGAGATAATTGATTCCATGATCATACTGCTGTCACAGTTAAGATGTTTTTTCTGCTATTCAGTCTATATATGGCTTCCCACAATTTAAGCCTATTATTATGTGTCCTGCACTCTGGAATTATTGAGAACAAATCTTACCCTTCCTCTTTATGACTATCTTTCAAGTATTTGAAAAGTGCTATCATATCTCCTCTCAGTCTCCTTTTCTCAAGGCTAAACATGCCCAGTTTCTTCAGTCTTTCCTCATAAGGCTGATTTCCAGTCTTCTGATCATCCTTGTTGCCTTTCTCTAAACTTGTTCCAGTTTATTAGCATCCTTCTTAAAGTGTAGCTTCAGAACAGACACAGTAGTCAAGATGAGGCCTAGATAGTGCCGAATAGAGCGGAACTAGTACCTTACAGGTTTCGGAGACTATGCTTATGCTACTGCCACCTAAATAGCATCAGCCATTTTGCAGCCACATCGCACTGTTGGCTCATATTCAGCTTGTGATCTATAAGAATTCCAAGAATTATTTTTGAAACAAGTAGCCCTCATCTTTTGACTGGGTATTTGGGTTTGCCCCATCGGTATAAAAATTTGCATTTATTCCTAGTTACATTTCATTGTTTTCAGCCTATTGAGATCTTTTTTGAATTTTGTTTCTCTCTTTCAGGGTATTAGCTATTCCACCCAATTTTTTTATAAGCATGATTGATAAGCAGATCTGATAAGCATTCTTTAGCACACCCTCATCCAAGCCATTAATAACAATGTTGAAGAGCACCAGGTTCAGTACTGAGCCTTCATGTTCCCCACTTGTTATGTCATCTCAGTTTGAAAAGGAGCCATTGATAAGCACTTTCTGAGTATGATTGTGGTATTTTTGAACCACAATAGGGCATACCCCGGGCAATGGCCACCTTGTGCCAGCTGACCTGTCTCACACTAGGTCAGGTGAAAAGAAACTGCAGAATGAACTCACCCAAAGGTGTCTTCATTTTGGCAGTTTCATGTCAGAAGAAGAAGATATTCAGTTCAAGATATCATATATTATATCTACATAATTCCCATTGTCTAACCAATAAAGTTATCCAATAAAAAATAAGGTAAGATTAGTCTGGCAGGATTTGTTCTTGACAAATCCATGTTGACTTCTAGTTATTACTGCATTGATTTCAAGGTGCTTGCATGGTGACCACTTTATAATTTCCACCGAGACTGATGTCAGGCTGACTGTTCTGTTGTTCCTCAGTTCCTCCTTTTTGCCCTTTGTAGGTTTTCCTATAACCTTTATGTATAGAATAGTCAGAAACATATACTTTAAGGGAAAGGGTGTCAGGTCCATCAAAATGCATGCTGTCATTAAATTCCTAATTCTTAAAGATGCCACACAGCTGTTCTAAATTGACAAAAAAATTAATTAAGAGATCTTCTAAGGTTAACATACAAGGAATATTTCCAACCTTTTCATGAGAATAGTTGTAATACATTCAAAAACAGACCAATTAATGAAAAGGCAAAGTCCACCCGATCATATCTGGTTAAAATGCTTATGGATGAAACTTCTCATCTCCACCTGCTTCTCTGAAAGGATTTACTAGCTTTGTAGACTGAAAGAATAGTTCAGTTCAAATGAAAACAAATATTTTAACCAAGGTTATGTATGTAAGCTTCCTTCCTGGTACTTTTTGGTTTCTTTGTCCTCATTTATTTGATGGGGAAATAGCAATCACAGACAGATGGAATTCATCTGCCAATTTATCGTGCCTACTGTGTGATGATAAAGGCAGCAACAATTCTTATTTGTGCTACTTCCTTTGCATTTTCCAGCAGCCAAGCAGCATGGCTATTTTGAATGGCTTGAAGCTTGGAAGCATCTATCAATATCTCGGGTGGGGAAGAGCGAATCAGTTGTAAGAATTATAGAAGCAAATAAATTGCTTGGACATGTTCCATTCTGGTTTTGTGTTTGGTTTGGTGGCAGAATTAGCGTTGGTTATATGTTTAATTACCTTTGGTTACCAGTTCTCATTCATCTGTCAGATGCCTTTGTATAGGGTTGCCATAATTCTCTCCCACTAAACCGGTACAGCCATGTGACATCATTGCATTCTTCAAACTGCATATGCGCCGGTTGGGGCTGTCAGGGAGACCACGGCTCTAAGACCCCGCGGAATCCCCGTCCGGGTTGGACAGCCTAAGTCAGCTTAAAATGAACTGTAGTCAGGAGGTTTTCCCCCATGTGATTCTTCTTGCAAAAGAAAATTCTTGATGGTTCTATTTTTATTTTTTGAATAAATTTTTTTGGCCCATTCTTGAAATCACCCTTCCTCCTCCTGAGGTTACCCCACCTTCCCCTTCACACACACCCCACTGAAGTAGACTCACCCTCAAACCCCACATGAGGATCCCTTGGAAAGTTCTAAAGGGACCCCCGGAACGGCAATGCCGTCCATGGCGCCTTCATTTCCCTCTGGAAGGAGAAAAGTACGAGACAGGAAGGGACTTATTTTGGAGGAGGACCTTTGCGATGGAGGACTCTTCACTTTCTGTCCACCCTGTTCCCTTCCTCTCTAGGAATACCGACCGTATGCAATTAACCCTTTGCAGTCACATGAAGAAGGAATCCTTCGTCCCAGTGTATGGTGGAGGTTTGGCTTCTTGCTCCCTCCCGCTTTCGAGGAAAAGAGCTGAGGATGACTCCTTATCCCCCAAACTTCAAGGTGAGCCAAGGGATTTTTGCAAAGAGTTATTTCACTGCCTCCATGCCTTTCTTTCAATTATCTCACTTGCAAGTGTCTCCCCTCCCCGGTGGGCTTCTCGGGGTGCTGTTTTGCCTACGCCACTTTTAAGCAAGATAATTTTTAAAAAGGCAGGGAGGCAGTGAATTAGCTCTTTGTAAAAATCCCTTGGTGAGGGGGGCTCTTGCCTTTTTTGTTCAAATTAAAAAATCCGGGACTTTTACATGTTTTTTCTTGAACCAGCCAGGACAGCTTGAATCTGGGAAAATCCTGGAAAACCAGGACATATGGCAACCCTACCTTTGTATCACTGCATCTTTTGGGATAACATCTGTGAATTGGGTTGAAGTGCACCCTATTGCAAAAGTTACACTTCCATCTGCAGCTTCAGTTTGAGAAAGCTGCCCTCCATAATTCTATAACTACTAGCTTCTTACACTCTGTGGTTCCATAGGCTATCATCATGTCCTGAATTCTGTTTAATGCCTATTTGATCCTGTTTTAACACCACTATAAACAGTAAAATATCATAATAAGCTGGTGATATCTAGCATTGTGTCTCTGACATCTGAGTCAATTCTGTTGTGCATGTCTTGGCTCAATATCTGAAATGAGTGGTAAATTGGATCACAGCTGATAAACTGAATTGTGACAAACATATTCTGTGGGTTGGTGGTACCTGGTTTGGAAATCAGATATGTTACCTATTCTGAGTTGAGGTTGCACCTCCCCGAAGTATTAGGTTAATAATTTGAACTATCTTTGCCAACGCCCAGTTACAAACAGTGACAAGAAGTGTTTACTGTGGCAGTGAGTATACCAGCTACAGCCATTCCTCAATAAGGATATTTTGGCCACAATAGTCCCTCTGTTGGCAGTCTCTAAATCAACTTAATACAATATGGTGAATGTGAGGTCTACCCTTGTGACTTGCCTGGAAACTGCAGCTAGTGTAAGACTTGACACTTTAACTCAGCCATTTGCAACCTGCGGCCTGTGGGCTGGATGCATCCCGCCGAGCTATTTCACATGGGCCTCCGCCCTTGTTCCCGCCACCACAAGTGGCAGAAGCACCAAAAATGTGCAGAAAATGCAGCAAACATGCACAAGAACTCACCGAAAACACATGAAAATGCATGCCGAACCATGTGACCAGCCCACGCAGCCGTCTGAGGAGCAGTGATCTGGCCCACAACCCAAAAAAAGTTGAGGGCGCCTGCTTTAACTGCTGTGTATGGCAAACTTTCACAAACATGTTCCATTTCTACTTCTCTGGCTAACTGTATACCACTGGGCAAAATTCCTTAACAACTTGGGGCCAGATTATATGAGAGTATCTTCTCTCATAGCAAGTTGCCTGATCACTGAGGTCTTCCTCCTGGCTGAGTTGTACATGTGGTACATATGGTGTCAACTAACATAAGGACTTTTTCTCATACCCTATTTTTTAACACCTCTCCACCCCCTTTGCAAAACAACAGGTTGAGCATATTTCTTTGACCAAGTATTTGCTAATTTTATAATCCCTTTTCATGAGATATTTTTTTAAACTGGGAATTTCTACAGAGTGTTTACAAAATATTATTTGTGTTGGCCACCTCTTTTTACCTTCACATGTGGTAAACACGATCCAAGATATCTGTTGTTATGAAATGTTGCCTATGTATAGGTAACCTTTGGGATACCCCGCATATTCAAATTTCCATGTAATTGATACATTATGTACTATGTACAATTCCATGGAAGTTTGTTAATAAATGATGGCATATCAATATTTGATACAGATATTGATAAATATTTTGAACCAAAAAATAATAATACTTGACTCCTAGATTTTCTTTTGGCTGATCTCCCAACCTCAAAAGATTGTTTCAAATGAAATATCTGGAATTTGGAGGCGGGATTTTAGACAGCTTTCACATTGAAGATATGGGCAACAAAACTAGTAATATTAAAAATAGTCTGTTATACATTCTGTCAGACTTAGATCAGCAGCTAAAAATGTTCTGACCTACAGAAAAAAATGTTTGAATCAGTGGATGCATAGCTAATCATAAGAGATGTATAGGATTTTTGTGTGTGTGTCATTACTAATTATTTACTTATCCCCTAGAAGGGGGAAAATGAGAGAATATCATTATTTATTTTCTTGAACTAAAAGGGAGTGAAAACACTTTACCCTGAGCAAAATACCAAAAACCAAAACTGAATGTCTCTGGTTTTCTTTGCTTATCAAATTTTATCATGGGTTCCTAATATAAACAAGGAATAAGAAATGGGCAATGCTGGGAATGAGAAGAATCTGCTAGACATTCATTTCAGTGAGTCACTTCTTAATTTTAACTAAAGATTAAGCAGATGTCAGAATTTCAGCCTGTAAAGAGAAAAGAAACTTAAACAACTATATAATACAGCAAATGAAAGTGAGACCATTAAACTCTTGTACAATGAAATCCACAGACTGCTGATATCAATCATCCATGTTTTGATGTCCTATATCAGTGGTGGTGAACCTATGACATGTGGTGTGTGCCAGAGGTGGCGCTCACAGCCCTCTCTGTGGGCATGCATGCCATCGCCCCAGCACAGAGTTCACCCCACTCCTTTGCCCAGCAGCCCAATGGGAGTGCTTCCTCCCTTCCCCCAGCACAGAGTTCTCCCCACCCCTCTGTTTGGGCAATCAGCCTCTAAAAGGTTTGCCATCACTGTCCTATATATAGTCCTCAGTCATGACAACATGTAAACATTCATTATTGTTGCCATCAAGTCAGAACTGACTGACAGTGAACCTAATATGGCTTTCAAGGCAAGTGAAATATTTAAGGAGTGGTTTTACCTAAGTCTTTTCACCTACAATTTTCAAAACAAGCCCTTTAAAATATAATGAGCTTTATCTAACCCAAATATAATTTCTTGAAACTGCAAAAAAAAATCTGTAAAAAGCTACATGTTATATTAAGCTATCTTTGGAATTTCTTAGAAAAATGAAAAATGATTAAGGTTATGTCTAGACTACCTGTTTAGGTGCATGCTGAACTGGCTGGAAAAGTGTTGGTTACAAATGGGTGAATTGTAATGTGCTATTTGGTGTACTCCTCCAAAGTGACCCTTTGGCTCTTAATTATATACTTCCCTTGATAGTTTGCAGCTGGTTAGGGGATCTGAAATAATATTTATTTATATCTGCTAGTTATTGTTCTTCAAACTTTAGCTTTTGGACTTCAGTTCCCAGAAGCCTAAGCCAATCCCCAAAGCACTGATCAGTCAGTGTACTGACTTGGGCTTCTGGGAATTGAAGTCCAAAAGCTAAAGGTTGATGCAATCATCAATTATTATTTTTCCTTTTTTGTGTGTATTGCCAATTAAGAACTTGTCCATAGCCATGGTTTCAATTGACAATACTTTCGTGTTCAGGGAATGAAGAAGCAGACGAGTGAAGTAGTGAAATTCAGCTCTTTAATAGTGGGGTTTGAACACAGTTTGGATGGGGCAAAACTCTGACTTATATACACTATAAACAGTAACAGTAACAATAATACAACAAGCCCATTGGCTAACAGAGTGTGAACATTTTTAATCCACTTATTTGCATAAGAATAGATACATGAGAAAAGATACATTCCGCTCCTGTCAGAAAACAAAGTTAACATACATAACATTCTTCCCCCCTAGGTAAAAACAAAATCCTTTAACCAGGATGGCAGTCTAGTTTCCCTTCTGGGTTGGATGCTTGGCTGAGCTGGCTCAGGGGCTCATATGATGGGCGACCCAACTGGAGTGAGGGATTGACTAGACGGGGAGGATTGTAAACCCAAATTAAAGCCCTGTTTGTCAGATGGAGGAGCAGGGGATCGCTCAAAACCAAAATCTAATTCTGTGGATGAATAAGACAACTCAGGGTCCCTCCTGTGTCCCTCCTGTGTGTACTAAGAGTGGAGGGTGACTCCAAACAAAATTGCTCATCATCAATAAAGGAATCCAGAGTGCTAGGCTGGGACAGTGTAGGGGTACACCTGGCCGGAATAGGGGAGCATTCCACAAATTCCCCTTGAAATCGGTTCCTAGAAGACACTTCTGGGTCAATGTTGGCTGGCTGCTGACTATTACCTCTGCCCCCTGGGTTTAAACGGGTGGGGGCCAACCCTAGCATTGAGTGTCTGTATTCGTCTTGTGGGTCCAGCACTCTGGGTCTCAATTGATCTGTGTGCCTCCTCCAGATCAGACCAGTGGCTGTTACTATTCTGTAAGAAACAGGACCAGTTTGATCGATCACAAACCCTGGCACCCACGTAGGGCCACCAGCTGCATAATTGCGGCAATGTACAGGGTCTCCGGACGAGAAACCCTTCTGGTGTTGGAGTGCTATATTTGTGCCTTTGTCCTCTACCCTAGAGGGATCCAATCTGTCTAGCAAGGATGACAGTTTCCTTCTCTGGAGCAATTCAGCAGGGGACAGCCCTGAGGCAAGGGGGTGAGCCTATATGTGAAAAGAAACTGGCATAACTGGAGCTCCAAATCCACTTCACCCATACGCCAAAGTGTGTCTTTAGTTGTGTGCACCTGCCGCTCTACCTGGCCATTGGTGGCTGGGTGGAATGGGGTGGCAGTGATGTCCCTAATTGCATTCCTTTCCATGAAGGATTGGAATTCTGCAGATGTGAACGTGGATGTGTTGTCAGACACCAGCACATCTGGAAGTCCAAATGCTGCAATCAGCCTTCTTAGGTGCATTATCATGGTGGCTGAAGTGGTATTGCCCATTCGTATGTTGCCCATTTCTCTGGATGCGCTGGGTCAAATGGGCCGATGTTGCTTCCATGTGGGGATGCCATCCCATCCTCATCGCCAGCTTCGTGTTCAGGGAATGAAGAAGCAGACGACTGAAGTAGTGAAATCAGCTGTTTAATAGTGGGGTTTGAACATAGTTTGGATGGGGCAAAACTCGGACTTATATACACTATAAACGGTAACAGTAACAATAATGCAAGCGCGGCGCCAAAATGGCCACCGCGCTCTTTGCGGGGGGCCCCCATCGGACGAAGGCATCCGGGTAGTTAGGGGGCGTGGCCAGCTCCCTTATAAAAGGGGTGGCCACGAGGCAGCCGCGCTGCCATTTTACGAAGCGACGGAGCGGAGAAGTTTTTCCCTCTTACCTCCGTCGCTTTTTTCCTTTACCGGGAAGCCTTTTGGCTGCTAGATTTTCTCGTTCTCGGCTTTCCAGCGATTGGCTGAGATGCCTTCGAAGAAGAAGGCGGCTGCGAGCGCGGCTCGTGCGGTCCGGAGGCGCAATCCGGGTCGGAGGACCGCGGCTGCGCCTCCCCAGCAGCCGCCTTTGCCTGCACCCACCGGGACCGGTGGGATGGGAGCTATTCTCCCTTGGCCCGATAATGGGGGCCCACGCACGGGTCCAGTGGGGGCTCCGGCCCTCGGCCCACAAGCGGTGGACACCGTTCCTGGTGTTGCCCATTCCGCTGGGCCTTCCTCCGTCGGGGCGCAGCTCGCTCCGGGGCCTTCCAGCCTTGGGGGGAGGTCTGGTCCCCTTCCATGGCAGGTTGCTACATCAGCCCTACCGGGCCCGGGTGTGGGGTCGTGGCCCTATTCGGGCCCCGGGGTACAGGGACCTGTACCCATGCCTGTAGTAGCCGGGCCGGCCGGCCCTTTGCCCCATGTCAGCGTGGAAGCCTTACTGGCCCGCGTTGCGGCCCTCGAGGCATCTCTGGCCCGGGCTAGCCACGCTGGGGCTCCCTTTGGGGTTCATTTCGACGCGTCGTCTGCTGGGCAGCGGCAGGCGGCGGGAAGGGTCGAGCTGCTTGAGGCGCGTGGCACGACTTCAGCCACTGCCTCGCAGCTCCCCAAACAACAGGCCGGTGCGGGTCAGGCCCCATCGACGAGCTCTACGGCGGTCGTGAGCTCCGACGCCCCCAGTGGGCCGGAACCCCCGGTGGGGGCGGCCTATGGGGGTGCAGCATGTGAGTATGCGGTTCAAACTAGTGCACCTACACACACGGCCACGTCGGGGGGGCTTTTCAATGGCCTTGGCCTCGCGCGGGTGGTGCGGCGGTCCAGCCGCTGATGCCCCACCCGGCGACGACAACCAACACCCAGGGCCCCGTGGTGGGGGGTGTTTCCTACCCTGTGGGGAATGTTTTGGGGGTAGCTGGGTTAGTACAGGCCCCTTTTCAGATGCCCGCAGTTCCGGCTGTGCCTGTGTCGGCCTTGCCGACGGCAGGGTATTCCTTACCACTCGGTGACCATTTGGCACAGACCACCAAAGAGAAGATCTGGCGGGGGAGTACGTGGATATCTTCTCACTCCTCAACAGAGAGCCCACCAAGGAGGAGAGGAAGGAGCAGGATGAGAAGGATAAGGAGCAGGCGCGTCGTCGCAAGCCACCACGCACATGGGCCAACTGGTTGCCGGCCTACCTCATATACATGGCGGTATACCTTAGGGCCCGGCCGGATTTGGCAATTCCGATGGTCCAGTATTTGGACAACATCTATAGGGCGATGGTTGACTTTCCGGGCCCATCGTGGTTGGCTTATGATGAGGAATTCCGTATGCGGATTCCCCTGCACCCCGAGATGAGGTGGGATGAGCCGTGTCAGAGGCTGTGGCTTTTGTACATGACGCCCACGTGCCCCGCGCCTGGGGAGAGGTACCATTGTGGACATGCGGTCCAGCGAGCAGCCCCAGCACAGGTTCCCCGTCAGGTGGCGGGGCAGGGGGTTCCACCCCGCCTGCTGTGCTGGACCTTCTCGTCTAATGGTTACTGCAATAGGAAGAATTGCAAATACAGACATGAGTGTCCCGCCTGTGCTGGCCCCCATGCGGCCTCTGCCTGTCCCAGGCCTGGAGGGACGCGGGGCAGAGGGAGGGGCGGACAGGGGGCTGGCAAGAATGCCACAGATGGAGCTGGTTCACTGAAAGGCTCCCTCCCCAATTAATGTGGACATGTTGGAGCGCTGGCTCACATTGTACCCGAAGGGAGAGGATACGGATTATCTCCTTCAGGGTTTTAGGCAGGGGTTCCGTATCCCTTTCATGGGTGACAGGTCCCCCCAGGATGCCCCAATCTTTTATCCCTTAGGGGGAGGGAGGAGGTGGCTGCTGCCAGCATTAATAAGGAGGTCGTTGCGGGCAGGGTCGCTGGCCCTTTCCCTTCACCCCTGTTTCCCAATCTTAAGGTATCGCCCTTGGGCTTAGTGCCTAAGCAGTCACCGGGCGAGTTTCGCCTCATTCATCACTTGTCCTACCCAGCCGGACGCTCGGTCAATGATGCTATCCCTGACGACCTTTGCTCAGTCAGGTATACATCTTTTGACCACGCGCTGCGCATGGTGCGCTCATGTGGCCCGGGTGCGCTACTGGCTAAGTGCGACATTAAGTTGGCTTTTCGCCTCTTGCCGGTGCACCCGGGTGACTTCGAGTTGCTGGGTTTTAAATTCCGGGGTGACTATTACTTTGATAAGGCCATGCCTTTTGGCTGTTCCATATCATGCTCGGCCTTCGAGCGTTTCAGCACATTCCTAGAGTGGGCTTTCGTCCGCAGGTCAGGGTCCCGGTCTGTAGCCCATTACCTGGATGACTTTTTATTTGGGGGTGAACGGGGCTGGGACACGTGTACACGTCTCCTCAACACATTTCAGACGCTAATGGAGGAACTCGGTGTCCCTTTAGCGCCCGAAAAGACCGAGGGCCCATCTACCCAGCTAGTCTTCCTGGGGGTGGAGATTGACATGGTAGCGCAGGCTTCTAGGTTACCGCGGGATAAGGTGTCAAGGATAGTGGCCCTCATCTCGGACTTGATGGCCAAGCGCAAGGCATCACTGAAGGAACTGCAGGTGCTCCATGGTCACCTCAATTTCGCTTGCAGGGTGGTCGCACCGGGCAGGGCATTTGCTCGGCGCCTGTGCGACGCCATGGCAGGATTATCCAGGCCCCACCATAGAGTCAGGCTCACCCGGGGTATCAGAGCAGACATGCTTGTCTGGCTACAGTTCCTCAGGGAATTCAATGGGGTCTCATTTTGGAGGTCTGACCTCCTGGCTTCCCCCCGCTTTCAGATTCAGTCCGATGCCTCGGGATCCCTGGGTTATGGGATGTACTTCAATGGGAAGTGGGCCTATGGTGGGTGGCCACCGGCCTGGGCAGGCACGGGTCGCCTGCAGGATCTCACATATCTCGAATTTTTCCCTATCCTGGGTGCTTTGATGCTATGGGGCGAGGAGTGGGCCAACTCGGTTGTGCATTTCTGGTGTGACAATGCGGCTGTTGTACACATTGTCAATGCACAGACTTCTAAATCGCCCAGGGTTATGGACCTAGTGCGCCAATTTGTGTTGCGCAGCCTGCGCCTCAACGTTCTTTTCAGGGCCAGGCATGTCCCGGGGGTTAATAATGATATTGCTGACGCTTTGTCCCGCCTGCAGATCTCCCGGTTCCGTGCCTTGGCCCCGGATGCGGAGGAATTTCCCTCGCCACTCCCGGACGAGATATGGACCATTGGCAAGGAGAGGTGAACCGGGCGATTGGCCTGTCACTAGCGCCACGCACGCGTAAGGCGTATCACCACGCATTTAATTCTTTCAGAGCATTCTGTACCCAATTTCGGCTGCCAGGAACCTGGCCGATCCCGGTAACCCATGTTCTGCGGTTCATGGTTTACCTGCATGCTCAGGGCCTTGCACCTCGCACCATAGCATCTAAGCTGTCAGCGTTGACTTTTATGGCCAAAGTGGGAGGTCATGTGGACAGCACCACTGACTTCCGTGTGAGACATGTTTTGGAGGGGTGGGTGCGCGAGCGCGGGCGTTGCCCGGACGACCGCCACCCGATTTCCCCAGGGGTTCTTACCCAGTTGGCCCGGGGCTGGCCAGGCCTCTGTTTTGATAGATATGAGGCAGCCCTATTTCATGCAGCCACAACGGTGGCATTTTTTGGAGCGCTCCGCATCAGCGAGTTTGTGATGCTGTCTAAGGCGGATGCAAGTCGTAGGGCACTGGAACTCGAGGATGTCTATGTTGCCAAAGACTGGGCTCAGTTGAGGATACGCTCCTCTAAGGCAGATCAGCATGGCGTAGGCAGTAGTGTAAGACTGCTACGGTGTTCTTTGGCAGACATCTGTCTGGTTGGTGCCCTACAGGAGTTTCTTGCACTGCGTGGCACGCACCATGGCCCGTTTTTCTGTCACCATGATGGGTCTCCCCTTACTAAATTTCAATTTTGGAAGGTGACAGGCAAGGCGCTGGCCAGTGTGGGCCTCCCGGGCGCCCGTTATGGCACCCATTCATTCAGAATAGGGGCGGCCTCCACTGCAGCTGCTTTTGGGTACTCTGGGGCTGACATACGCAGCATGGGAAGGTGGGGCTCGCAATGTTTTCAGTTTTATGTGCGCTCACTTCCGCCGTAAGTACCAATTTTTGTCACCTTACCTTCTTTCCTCGTTTTGCTTTACAGACCCTGGGTGTCGTATTACACCGGTGACAGTATGGCTGGTGGGCCATAGCTACGTGCACAGGGCAGCGCGTTACGCTGCGGCGACAGAGTGGGGACCCCGACTGGGACTGGGTGCATACGCAAGTCTCACATGGCATGGTAAGCCCGGGATGTTATGGCGGGAGCTGCTGCCTTTCCTTTTTTCAGGCCTGAATGCTGACCCGCCTGACATTCTCATCATACACCTAGGGGGCAATGATTTGGGCCAGGTCACCGGTTTATCGCTGAAGCATGCGATTTGTGAGGACCTCGCCTACCTGCATTACGTCTGGCCCGCCACAACCCTGGTTTGGTCGGACATGGTTCCGCGCCATGCGTACAGAGGAGGTTGCGACCTTCTGCCCTTGACCGCGCTAGACGCATGGTGAATAGGGCAGTGGCGCGGTTCCTTGTCAGCAGGGCTTGGGGGAGGGTCAGTCGTCACCCCGCTATTAGTCTACAAAATTATGACCTGTATGCAGGGGATGGGGTCCATCTGTCGCGAGGGGGTATGGACCTCCTGTTGGGTGATTGGCGAGCAGGCCTGTTAACCGTGCTGACAGTCGGGGGGGGCGTCAGGCCTTCTTTGAAGCCCCTCCGTGTGGCGGGTAGCACTGGTAAGGTAAACATTTATGACCCACAGGTATCCGGCAGGTTCGCAATTGACTGGACAACACTAGACAGGCATAAATTGGTTAAACGTTGTCCGGTCAACGACGAACTAGGCGACGGGGTGATGGCTATAGCTAGACAGCATGCATCACCCTGTGATTTCACGGATACGCGTCAGAGGGTGGGGTCATTAGTTAGATATTGACTACAGTCAACAATTTGTTTGTTGTCAACAAACAAATTGATACAAATAGATACATTGTAACTAATTGCCGTTGGCAATTTTGGGTGGTACCTTACCAGTGTTACTTCGGCCTGCTTGCCTTAAGAATTATGATTGGTCGTTTTACCAATAGAAATTTATAATTCGGACTAGGGCATGAATCAATAAATGTGGCCCAATGCCGTTATCCACTTTCATTAGTGTCTGAGTCCTTTATTGGGGGGTGCGCCTGCAATACAACAAGCCCATTGGCTAACAGAGTGTGTACATTTTCAATCCACTTATTTGCATAAGAATAGATACATGAGAAAATATACATTCTGCTCCTGTCAGAAAACACAGTTAACATACATAACAAATACAAAGGCAAATAAAGAATGGTTTTTTTTTTTAAAAAAAACTTAGATGTAGTGATGCATCACCTCAACAACAATCTAGAAGATATATTTTTTAAAATTCATTTCCCTTAACCATCCACAGTCGATTGGGGAAGTGTTCAATTTTTTATATCCTGAAGTGGCTGATAAGGCTTTGGTGACAGACCTTTACTTGCATACAAATTAACCCCCCAATCCCAAGCAACTATTGACACACAACAGTGAAACAGAGTCACAGTTTGGCTTTGCACACATTTGTCTGGATTGGATGTGGACCAATCTGGCTGGTGTAGTGTCTCTTACAGAACACAAGTACTCCTTAAGAGTAGGGGGAAAGCAGGGTGTTTATTTCATACCCTTAATGTACGCCATGCAGATACGAACATATGTTTGAAGTAGAACATGAGAACTGTCAAGTGCAAGCCTCCTAGCAAAATCATTCACCATCAAATTCATTTCCAACTAGCCAGGATGGCACACTCTTATTAAAGAGAGACTCTTTTTTAAGTATGTGAATAACCCTTCAAATTTTCCAAGCATTCAAACAGAACACAATGCATGCAATAAAATCAATTCTCGGAAATACAGACTTACATTTTCTTACCTCCCAGCTCTGTTTGTGTATTGATCAATTTTTTGTTGTTGCTCCTGGCAATATACTCTTGCTGAACACACTATGGGATATGCCTCTGTTTTTCTAGAAAACTGTTTCCGTACACTAAAATACTTTCTACACTTCCTATAACAGGGGTCCTCAAACTTTTTAAGATGGGGGCCAATTCACTGTCCCTCAGACTGTTGAGGGGCCAGACTACTTTTGAATGGACTGTATTTTAACGGTAAGTGTGAGGAAAGGGCTGTTTAAGGAGCCCTGGTGGTGCAGTGGTTAAACTGCTGTCCTGCAGCCAAAATATTGTGAGTTTGATCCTGACAAGGTCAAGGTTGACTCAGCCTTCCAACCTTCTGAGGTGGGTAAACTGAGTACCCAGTATGTTGGAGGCAAAATGTTAATTACCTTATGAAAGGCCCAGAGAGTGCATTTAGTGCTACAGGGCAGTATAGAAATGTCGTTGCTATTGCTTAAGCTTGGTGAATGCCAAGCCCAGCGGTTCATGCTACTTGCTCTGGACAGCAGCCGCGGATTTGCTTCCCACCCCATGGAAGGCCCCCACAAGGGAAGCCTCCCTCCCTTCTCTGGCACCTTCCTCCACCTCGACCACCACTCTTCCTTCCCACTGGAGATAGATCAGTGGTGGCGGTGGTGGCAGGAGCTCAGCAGTGAGGCAAAAGCAGCCTCCGTCCCTCTGCTTGGCCGTACCTTCTGACCTCATCCCAAGGACAGGATGATGCTGCCTTGGGAGCATGGTGAGACCGCTCAGAGACCCGAGCAGGTTTGCTGCCCTGGTTCTAACTTTCCATCCTTTTCCAAACCGGGAACCTCACTCAGCCATGGGGCAGCAGGCTCTCCCTCAGGGTGGAGGTGTGGGAAAACCAGAAGTGAGGTGTCTCACCTGCTGAGAGCAGAAGCAGCAGCCACCTTCTCAGTCATTGGATGGAGGAAGAGCAGCAGGGCTGGCAGCAAGCCACACTTTGCAGCCAGGCTTTCAAGAGTGAGGCGCACAGAGTTCTTTGGTGCACTCAGAAATGCAAGGGCTCAAACCAGCCAAGCAACAGCACTGCTGCTTCCCCTTCAGCCACCCACTGCAACAAGCCGCACTCTTCGCCCTGGGAATCAGCTGCCCAAGCCAATTAATCATGCCCCCCCGCACTCCAAAGTGCCTCCCCATTGGTGCATCCTCAGAGCTCATGCCTTTCTCCCCACCCAAATCCATCCACCCACAGCCACAGTAAGGGCCAGATTTTTCTATGTGGAGGGCTGGATACAGCCCACTGGCCATAGTTTGAGGGCCCCTGGCCTAGAATATTATGTAGCAGTCATGCTCTTATTTTTGTGTTTTAAAGATATATGTACTCAGCAACTAGGACTATTTTAACTATGGTTTGATATGGCCTGATTGATGTGGAACAGAATGTTATAAACAGGCTACAAAAGTACATATAGCACAACATTTGACATGTGGATGTGTTTAAGGTTGAAACTTGAAAAGTGATTGCTTCCACTTATATTTTTGTGTGAAAATGAAAAAATGAAATCACTACCTTTTTGCTGCCATATTATCTAAATCAGACTGGGAATGGTTTGTGGTCTAAACATAAAGGTGCCACATTTGAAATCAGTAGGAAATGGTCATCTCCCTTTGCAGTCACTAGCCACCTAGGATTAGAGCTGGCCTTACAGATGTTGCTGGACTCCCAATTCCCATTAGTCCTAATCAACTTTTACAGTGGTAAGGGATAAGTTGAAATCTGAGAACATCTTCCTCCCCAAACCCATACACTTAATCTGTCTAATTAACAAGGTACTGTATCCAAACTGAACGATGAGATGTGTTCTTCCTCTTTCCCAGCCTAGCTTAGCTTTTCAAAGAAAAAGACCCATAAAGTGTAGGTCAGTGGAAGGAAAAGAGAACATGAGGTCACTTTGACCACACCAGAATAAGAGAGTGCATTCTTAACAGGCATTGACAGTCAGGATGGACTAGTTGCTTTTCCTTGCTGGAGGGGAGGCCCTTGGTTCCCCAAGCTAAAAAGAACAACGATCCGTTACCGCCACCTCAATTTTGTGACTATATTAAAATATTTTTTCACGAAATGAGATTACTGTACTTCTAAAAGAACCAAGAAATCACTTCAATACCACTAAATATGAACTCTGTTATTAGAGAGGAGACCATCCTGAGAAATTGTGTCCACTCATATGCTGGGATGCACGTCCCATCATCTCATTTATAGATATAGATTCTAGGATGAGGAAACAATGGACACAACCAATGAGTGGTTTTCACAATGTTTCTTGTTATATATTGTTGTGAGCTGCCCAGAATGGTGCTTGCACCAATTGGGTGGGATACAAATTGGATAAATAGATAAATAATAAACAGACTCTGTGCTGATCTGTGCAATCACCAAGCCTTTATACTCACATAGAAAAAGTTGCATAAAGTAATCCCTAGGCTAGTGTTGGTGAACCTATGGCATGCATGCCAGCGGTGACACACAGAGCCCCTTGTGTGGGCACGTGCACTGTCGCAAGCCCCACTCTGCCCACCCACACCAATGGCAGCACCGTTCCCCTACTCACCCTTCTTCCTTCACCAATGGGGAGGGGAGGCTGAAATCCCACCTGGGAGGTGGAGGCAGGGGCAGGGATGAGGTGGTGACCAGACACCCCACACACAGAGCCCCTAGGAGGGGTGTGGAGGAAGCGGCCACGGCCACGGCACACAGGGAGGCCCATGTGTTGCCAGTGCACCTCATGTGATATCAATCAATCAATTTTATTATTACAGTCAAAGACCAGTACAGAATATAAACAAAATGTTCACAACACAATTGACCATACTGTGGTGGGACTACAAAACAGATTATAGAATGGCCTAGTGTCCAATGATGGCGAACATTGGCACTCCAGATGTTCTTGAACTTCAATTCCCAGAAGCCCTGATCAGCAAGAGTGCTGACTTGGGATTCTGGTAATTGAAGTCCAAGAACACCTGGAGAGCCAAGGTTAGCCATCACTGGTCTAGTCAAACTCAACTAAATAGGATCCAGTATATATCATGTACAAATTGCAATATACCCACATGACGTCAGCAATGCTCCTCAAGCATTCCCATGTGATGTTGCCAGAGATGCACCAGAGATATCACGTGGGTGCATGCACACACGCAATGCCTGCCCATGCACCACCACCACATCCGTTTCCTTGGGCACTCGGTCTTTAAAAGGTTCACCATCACTGTCCTAAGCAAGTGAAAAGTGGATCACCACAGCATTCTGGCCCCTGCAGACATTTCAGTTCAAATAAAGTCCACTAATTTACATACAAAATAGAACGAGCCCACATATGCTTACACATATCTTGACTAGAAATCCACCACAAACATATACAGAAGGGTATATTACATGGCTCTTTGAATCAAATGTATTTTTAACACTGAAGAATATTACAACAAAGGAATATGTGAACTCATGCCCTCTGGTTCACAGAAGATATATTCCAATTCTTATTGATTCCAAATCAAAAAAGCAACTCTATTCAAGACAACATATTTTCCATCTGAATTATAAACCCAACCACAAACAATGCACTAATTTTGTCATAGATTTCCATCCAGCCTCTCCAAATAATGGCAAGCTGTCCATTGTTAACAAACTCATCATGCAGTGCTTTACAAGCCTTCTGTCTTCTGCCAGTCACCAAAAATACAGAGATTACTGGAAAGAACTGTTCTCAAACTGCCAGTCAACAATTCTGGATCACACTCTTGTGTTTCCAAATATTATATACTGTAACCTGTGTATTTTTCTTAGGGGGAGTCAGTCACTTTTGCCAGCACTGTGACTGGTAGGACCCAATGCATTATGCAACCTTTTGACTTAATGTCCTTGGCTGACTTTACTTGACATCTTGAGTAAGAAGGGAAAAAACAGTGTCCAAACACTAACCTAAAAAATAACGATGTGATTTGTCATTAGTTGAAACATGGATGCCATCAAATCTAAGAACATTAGAATAGATGGGAAATCTCTAGATTTACAGACTGGCTACCTTAACACATCATGGTCTGAACCTAAGAGAAAATGCATAATATAATTTATCTGGTTTGGAATACGCGACCCTCAGGGTTTTATAACTGCCATCTGATAAACCGCATACTTTTACCAGAGTAACTGAACATCAAAGCCCATATATTTTGCTTAGATATTTCTTTTTGTTAGTCACTCTTGATAATAATAGTGTGCCAGCAAGTCAATTCTGACTTAAGGCTACCTTTTCCAGGGTTTTCTAGACAGAGAATACTTAAAAGTGGTTTATCATCTTCTGCGAGCACTTTGGGACTATAACACAGACCAGTTTTTCTCCCTGGAGGCACAATGAGGAATCAAACTCTTGTCTTCACAGCAAGATACCTGACTTGGTGATCTATCTTACAAGTAGATACATTAGTGAGTATATGCATTTTGGAGGTCACTCATTTGTAGAATCATCATAAGTCAGGGGCAATTTGACAGTACATGTGCATGCAGTCACAAACACACACTTTCTTATTGACTGATTACAAAGCAGACAGAGCAGCCAAATAAATTTATCCAGTGGAGCAGCTTTTGGCCAATGTCCAAATATTAAGTAGACACAGCACTGTATACAGTCTGTTGCCAGCAACACTAGTTCAATGCAACCTTTCCACCAAAATGTCACCTATTTGTCTATTTGCAATTTCTTGCTATCAAACTGTTAGGTTGGCAGGAGCTGAGACAGATTATGGGAGCTCACTCCGTCACACAGAACTCAGGTCTTGAACTGCTGACCTGCCGACTTTTCAGTCATCAAGTTTAGCATCTTAACCACCAAGCCACCACAGTTACCTCAATTCCTTGTAGTAAACATCTAATCTCATCAAGAACAGGTACAGGTTAAATTTATCCTTTGAGGCAGAGGAAATAAGGTAATACTCCTTCCACATAGCCCTCTATGTCTTGTGCATGCATGTGCATGCATGTGTATGTTGCATGTGTGAGCAAACAGCCACCCTTGGTTACCAGAGACATTTGTCTGGAATTCTTCCCATTCAAAAAGGCAGTGACAAAGCAGTAGCTGCCACCACCACCAAGTAGAGGAGAGGGAGGACAGAGGGAAAAGCCCATACCCGTCAAGCGCCGCTCCGGAAAATACGGGAACTGCTCCGGCCTGGGTGTGCATGCGCAGGAAAAACTCCATTGTGCATGCACAGAACCCCTTTGTGCATGCACAGACCATGTCTGTGCATGTACAGATGGGTTCTGCATGTGCGCACATGCACAGTAACCCTTTCCCCTGCTGTTCTAAATATGGGGTGGCACCGGGAAAGGGGAGGAAAGCGTGCCAAAATACAGGATTTCCTGGCCAATCCAGGATACTTGACAGGTATGGAAAGGCCATGCTGTCCCAACACAGCTCCCACTCTTCCGGAAGGGGGAAGAATAGCAGGTGACCATGAGCCACTGGGGAATGTGTGGTAGCAATGACCCCACCAAGAAGAAAAGCAGCTGCAAAGTCTGCTCTTTCTGCCAGAGCCTCCTTCTTTTGGCCATTCCTCCTCTGAAGCTGACGGAGTTTGGCTGCTACTGTCAAGGAGTTCAACACCACCTTCTACCTCATCTTTGTCTTAAGGAGACAGGGCTTTGGAGAATGATCCTGCCTGGGCCAGCCAGGAGGAAAGGGAGAGTGGAACATTAGCAGGCCCCAACTCTTGGTCCCTGCAGATGACTCAAGAGCCATTTTCCATCCTCTGATTTCTAATGAAATAATTCAGTCGCCATGTTGCTTTTAGAAATGCTTAAGAAAACCAAACCAACCTTTTTTTCTAGATTCCAAATAAATGTCATGCCTATGACAGGCTGCCAGTTTTTTGCCAATAAGAAGAAAAGCTTCATGTGTGTGAAAAGAAATGACTACATTAACTGTTGTGTCCAAGCGTTATTTATTAAAGTCGCTATTAGTGCCGTAAAGTCTACGGCGGAATAACGCGCCTTTTGCAAAGGCGCCAATTTTAAACTACTGTCAAAATAGCTGATTCGTCAATACAAACTCCCCGCTTCTTCGGAAGCCCGCCAAAATGTATCCACCTGTGTAACTGCTATTCTCACTGTACATAAGGTGGCCACCTTGTACATGTTCCCCAGTCCAGTATTCCTGAGCTGATAATAAATCACTTGTGTTTGACCCAATCCTGCTGGTCAGAATACTTTCTTAAGTGCTGGACTCAACATTAACATAGATCCTTTCCCTTCTGAACATGATTATGGTGAGGTCATGTGAGTTTTATGAGTTTGAATCTAACATTTTGTATACAGTATCTGTCTGGTTTTATTCTAATGTTGCTGTTTGGGAATTTTATTGCATTTTACAACATGGTTTAATTGCTATTAGCTATCTTGGGTGGTGTATAAGCTGAAGAGGGACATGACATAATTTTCTGCAGCAAATAAATACTATACATAAAGTACCAATGAATTTAGGATAATGATTTCCATTCTAAATTGTTCTATGTGAAGGAACAATGATTCTCACCAGCTTCCTCTAATCCATCCCCCATGTATTCCCAAGAATTCCCCAACTTCCAAGAGCCGATTTTCAAGGGACTTGAGGAGCTGAAGACAGAGAGGAAAAACCCTATGGTCAAGGATGTGGTTTGTCCACGTTCACAATTGGCCAAAACCTTTCCCAATGGGTTCGCTCGCTAGCACACAGCTGAGAACCACCGCGGGCTTTGCTGGAAAGGAAATTGGGGTACGGGCTAGTTTGATAGATTGGGGGACAATTCATAAGGCCTTGGCTGGAGGTTACGGTGGAAATAGGGCAAGAGTTAAAAGGTGATGACTCTAAGGTAAAAACACGCTCTTCCTCTTCTGGCATTAGGTTAGGTAAACATGCTGAGTCAACAACCAAGCAAGTTGGCTCCGAGATAGGGCTAGAACAATGGGTTTCACCAGCCCAGACCTTAATTAACTGCAGGTTGTCTATTAACTACAGGGCGATGTCCGAGCACAGGCATTGTCCTGACCATCAGAAATGCCACATATGCAAAAGCCTTCTGTAACGAAGTCATGTGCACCTTAGGCATGTAGTACCCCGAGGCAGGGTAATAAATGCGTCCACCCGAGACAGATCGGGGCTGGACTTCACCGCATGATTGTCTCGCGTGTCTTCCTTGCAGCCAGACATTCCAACCCCTAAGGGCCATTGCAACACAAGTCCATTCTGTTTGTGGGGGGAAAGAATCAGAGTTGAGAACTGTAGAGTTGCTAGCCTGGTGTCAGGAAACAATTTTACTCACAAGTAAAACTTCTTGACCACCAGTGGTTGGTTCCTGCTTCTGAGCTGCCACCCTGAGCTGCCACCCTAAGCAACCCAGGATATTAGATTAGTGTAAATAAGGTAGTGCATAACCAAGTAAACACTCCAGTCATCTTCAGGTATTTTAAAGTATATTGTAATCAAAGTTAATTACAGAAGAAAGTTTATCAAAAGTTCAAAAACACATCATAGCAAAGAGAGCTTCTCTAATTCAGGAATCCCAAGGGGCCCTGTTCTGGTTTAAGCACCTACATGTTTCTATGTTAACAGCTCACCCTCAGAGAGAAGCATCCAATCAAGAGAGCATCTTACCTTCCCCCCTTTTCTGGGTTTTATCTCCTCACACACAGTCCACCCCATTTCCATTCCCCTATGAAAATCTAGCCATTGATCATACAGTATAACATGTCCATCACACATTAGGTTTCATTTCTTCCAACCCATTTGGCTAGCACAGTGATGGGCAGTCTTGGCCCTCCAGCTGTTCTTGAACTTCAATTCCCAGAAACCCTGACCAGCTGGTGTGTTGACTTGGGCTTCTGGGAATTGAAGTCCAAGAACAGCTGGAGGGCCAAGACTGCTCATCTCTGGGCTAGCATGTTTTCACATTCGAATCCCTCTAAGGTATGTGCTACAGGTTCTCCCATGCATGGAAATCTCCATCTTGGATGAGGCTGAACCTAGGGCACAAATCCTGCCCTGACAGCCTGGAACTGTTTTTCTTGTGGCAACAACTTAGGCAATCAAGCATATGGTGTTGTGCCACAGGTCAGAGTGTTTGGTGAAAGCATTAGAAACTGTGCTTCCATTCCATGTTATGTCCCCCCATGTATGTGTGGCAGAGAGCAATGCCATTGCAATAGCAACACAAGCATGCAGTACCTGTCCAAACAACCAATAGCATCCCAAGTAAGTGCTCTACAGCTTCATATTGCTTTACATTGTTGTTTTGTTAAAATCTGGGTTTCAAACTGGGTTTGATTTTTAACATATGAAGTTGCAGTATAAATATTGAAATAAATAATTGACTCCCAATAGCTGAAAGAAAGAAAGAAAGAAAGGCCAAATCATTTACAAATAAGATCCAAATGCAAATTTGGGCAATACCTTATAGTTCGACTAGAAAGGGCTGATGTTGATGTTCTGTAGTTTCTCCTTCAGGTGCACATTTGAGGTGTGCTTGTGAGAGAGGAGGATTTCTCTTGTCCCCAAACAGAAGCAAACAACAAATTGTGTTTCAGGAACACCAACAGGTTGGGGCATGGGTTCTCAACCTATGGCCAATGGGCCAGACCTGCCACCATTTCTGTGGCTTACGTCACCATCGCTGCCACCACCAGAAGCAGATGTGTTTATGTCAGCCATAAAAGCGCCCGCAGCTGCCGTAGACATATTTACAATGGCTGCGGGCAGCGTTTATGGCGGGGAAATCACCAGTCCAGCCTGCTCAGATGTCTGGTCTGCAGCTTTAAAAGGTTTAAAACCTTTTTAGGTTAAGGGAACCATTTTGTGAGGAATATTTAGACAACAGTGGAGATTTGACCTTTTTTATATAGATGATGCACAGACTGGAAAAGTATTTTGACAGCACCTTCTTTGTTAGATGGCCCTCAAGTACACAGGCACTAAGAACTGTATCAGCACCCATCACCTGTACAATTTTATATCAGTAGAAAACAGAGTGTTTAGCAAATATTCTAGAAGGTCATTTCAGAAGCAAAACAAATAATTTTATGAAGCTTGAGTATTTCTTTTCCTCATTCACTAAGTACTATTTTTAGTAGACTGTAATGTTGCATTATAAGAGAACTACAAGGACAATTAGAATTCTTGGAAACACTCCAGATAGTGCATTGAAAATTAATTCATATTTGCTTCTGCGAATTCCTATAATAATCACATTTTCTCTGTCATATATGATTGCCTTTTAATAAATTCTTATTGTAGCATGATTGTAAATAAGAGAATGAGGAAAAGAAGAATATGCCCAAACTTTTAAAAAGAACTGTAATCAAGGGGGGAAAGGAAAGAATAAAATTTCTGGTAAATCTGAAAATGGTTAGCAAATTTTAGTTTAAATGTATTGGTAGAACTTTAAAAGCTTCACTGTATTTAAATACTGTGAAGAAATAACTGGTGAAATTAGACAGTGTAAAGCAGGGGTTCCCAACCTATGGCACACAGGCCGGCTCCAGCTCATGGCATCAAATCATCCAGGCCCATGCCGCCCACATCTCTCCTGGAAATGAAAGTAAAATGCACCCACACATGCACAAAACACTGCCATAAATGACCTGTGGCTGTCATAAACACGTTTGCGACAGCTGCAGGTGCATTTACAGTGCATTTTGTGCATGCGTGTGTGCGTTTTACTTCCGCTTCCATGTGGGAGGAACCACATGACTAGCCCGCTGAACCACGTGACTGGCCCATGGCCTGAGAAGGTTGGGCACCTCTGGTGTAAGGTCTCTGAACAAAGAAATGACCAGCATTGAATGCTTTTGAGAGAATTAAAAATTGATTCAAAAATATAAAGTATATTCAAAAATATTTTTCTTCATGGTTGTTTAAATGAAATGGGTAATGAGGTTAAGAATGAAACCTGTGAATCACTGAAATCAAGTAATTTTGAAGTGGCAGCTGTGTTAGTCCATGCAAGCATATCAGGTAGTAAACAAAACAAAGGAAAAAGACAAAAACATTAGATAAAACTATAGGTTGCCCTTGCTTGAAAACCAGTCATATCCAATTCTAGGGTTCAGTGCTCATCTTTGCTTATAGCCAAAGATCCAGTGCTGTCTGCATCTGCAGATGTTTCCGTGGTCATGGGGCAGGCATGACTAGACATGGAATGCTGTTACTTTCCCACCGAAGTGGTACCTCTTTATCTACTTGCAATTTCTTGCTTTCAAACTGCTAGGTTGGCAGGATCTGGGGCAGACTATAGGAGCTCACTCCATTGTGCAGCACTCAAACTGCTGAAATGCCAACCTTCCATTCATCAAGTTCAGCATCTCAAGCACTAAGCCACCGCAGTCCAAAAACATTAGGACACCTTAAAAACTAACTGCTATATTTTAATGTTAGCTTATGCAAATCAAGTCCACTACTTCAGATCTAAGAGTGAGTCTTCTTGGCAAAAATGTATGCATGGCCCCATGATCAGGTAGGGGAGCCAGACGTACACAATGGTTGGTTAGTATACACTAGATACAAATGCAAATCAGTGTAGCTTTTTACATCTAGTAATGACTGTCTACAAACCATTTACCACTTCACAGAAATATAAATCTTAATATCAATCGGGGATCTTCAATCATTACCTATTTTGTTTTTGTTTATATTATTTTATTTTATTGAGAATTTACCAAAATTAGCCGATGTCTGATATAAGAAAAAGAGAAACTGACAATCCATCCTATAGAAATAGGTGAGTTGATTGGATATCTCAGTGGTTTGGATATCTGGCTGTAAAACCAGAGGTGGATAGTTCAGTTTCCCACTGTGCCTGCTGATTTATGAGAACCTCTACAATGAAACATGGGAGAAGTCAAATATTTCAGATTTGCCCATCTCTAAAATTAATACAATTTTTATCTCATAATCTACTTAGTTTATATAAAAAACTATTGGGCAGGGAATGTGATATTCCAATCGTAGGCCTTGATCTAAAAAAGTTGGTTCACCAACATAAATTATTCCATCAGTGAGAAAATGATAATTGCCCTCCCACAGACACCTGTGTGCCTCCAAATTCCAAATGCTCCAAATTGGCTGTGAAAGCCTCAAATCTAAGGTCAGTTTAAAGCTTTCACTAAAAGAAATACTGGAACATAACGTAAATTTAAGAGAACTTGTGCTGTGCTTTTTCTTCTTCTTCTTTTCTTCTAGGCCAGATGTGAAACTGCCATAATGAAGGCACCTTTTGGTGAGTTCATTCTGCAGTTCCCTTTGCCTGACCTAGTGTGAAAAAGATTAGCCAGCAACACAAGGTGGCCATTACTAGGGTACATCGGGCTACACAGAAAGAGCCTACTCAAAGCTTGTGGTATTTTTGAACCACAATTGGGCGTACCCTGGTAACAGCAACCTACCAACAGATCTAAGACTTCAAAGAGAATTGCTTCCCTTCAGGAAAGGATTGAAGACCTGGCTGGCAGGGCAGGTGTGGGGCCCGAATGGGAACACGGCCCCCGCCTGCTGGCTTATGTAAACAATTAAGAACTCTCTCTTCTTCTTCTTTTTATAGTGGGTGGGATGGGTGGGTGGGATGTGGGTCTTTTAAAGTGTTTTTATGTGTTTTTAGAACTTGTTGTAATGCCGCCCTGAGTTGGGTTCTGCCTGAGTGGACGGCATATATAAATATGACTATTAAATTAAATTAAATTAAATTAAATTAAATTGTGTTGCCAGCTAATCTTTCTCACACTAGGTCAGGCCAAAGGAACTGCAGAATGGGGGGCGTTCCAAGATGGCGAACTGAGTGGAAGCTTTTTTTACCGCTGCTGAAAAGGGGAGACCACATAAAGTGGTTTAATAGCTAGAGGAGGTCGAGATAAGAACAAATTTCTTTTTTTGTTTGTTTGTATGTATGTAGTTTCTGCTATATTTTATGCGAGAGATTTACCTGAGAGAAAGGTACTGGAGAGTGTCTGAGTGGGCGATTGGGCGCTGACCAGCTGGCAGCCCCAGTTCACAAGAGAATACAAGAGGCAGTGATCAGGGAACAGAGCTTGAATATCAAAAGCTTCCTGTTTTTCTCTTTTTTCTTTTGTTACCTGGTCCTGGTGAGGAACTTTAAGGCACAGACCGGAGCGAGTGAGGCTGTGCTGAGCGGGGTTGAAGCACAGGGACGAGTCAGGCCAGGATCTGTGAGACTCGAACGAGCGAGTGAGAGTAAGCGGAAGCGGACGAGTGGTCTGGCCGGTTGGGTTGCTGATTTTTGACGGAGGTTCCTGAGGCTGTGAGTTCGAAGCATGGAGACAAGCGAGCAATGCTTGGTCAGGCAAGTGGAAGACAGGAAGTTGCCAAAGGAATCCTGAAGAGTGGAGAGAGGATCTGAGGCCCTAAGGTTGTGCCGTAACACATTGTGCGGCAAGCCAGGGTCTGTGCTGCATCAATAATGGAGGTGACTTGGCAGATGGGGAAGACGAACCCAGATGGAAGAGCGGACAGCGGTAATGATAGACCAAGCAAGTGGGGTAAGACAGATTGGGTTCCGATGGGGGAAACTGAAGCAAGCCTCGGTCAGCCCAGCGGGCACTTAATTGGAGCCAAATGGAGCTGTGAGAGCTGTGAGAGCTGGGAGAGGGGTTCATTCCTCCGGAGTCTGTGCCTCCAAGGGGGGATTGTGGGTGGGGTAGGAAGAGAGGGAGCTGGTCCTGCCAGCCAGGAAGGAAGGGCAGCATTCCATCTAGGGGGGTTCCAGGGACCCATATAGGTGTTGTGACGGGCATGGGGTGGTATGGTGGGTACGGAGGGGCGGGCTGCACTCGGGGAACGCAGGTCTGATGTTTAAGTGCGGTCCCTTGTTCCAGCCCCGCAGGTACGTCTCTGGGCCCTGAGCAGCAGATCCAGAGTGACCCGCCCTTAGGCTGCTGCTGGTGAATGCCAGATTGGTCTGTAATAAGGCCCCGCTGATTCAAGATTCTATCTAGGAGGGGCGGGCCAACCTGGCATGCATCACCGAAACCTGGCTGACACCTGAGGATGGAGTACCTCTTTCGGACATGTGTCCAGCTGGGTTCGGTATTTGGCACCAGCCTAGAGGTGAGGGGAGGGGCGGTGGTGTCGCCATTGTTGCCAAGGAGTTATTGGGAGTTGCTAGGGCCACAAGTGTCTGATTGTGAGGCCCTGCTTCTACGGTTGGGCCCTAAGGGTCAGTTGGGGATCTTACTCCTGTACCTGCCCCCTTGCAGGGTAAGGGATGCCCTGCCTAAGCTCCTCAAGGCAACCTCAATGTTGGCGTTGGAGTTCCCGAGGCTTATGGTTCTGGGGGACTTCAATTTGCCATCATTGGGGATGGCTTCTGAGGTGGCAAAAGGGTTCATGGCTTCCATGGCAGCCATGGGCCTGACTCAGGTAGTTCGGGGTCCGACCAGGGGCAGTGGTCACATACCAGACTTAGTTTTCTTGTCGGAGCAGTGGCAGAGTGATCTGAGATTACAGGATTTAGTCATCTCACCTGTGCCATGGTCAGATCACTATCTGGTGACTCTTGACTTTCTGGGGGCGACGCTTCATCATAGGGAGGCAGGGCCTATTAAAATGGTCCGCCCTCGGCGACTAATGGATCCAGATGGATTCCAGAGGGAACTGGGGGATGTTCCTCTGGATCGGCTACACGATTCACCCGAGGCACTTGTTGACCTGTGGAACAGCAGCCTTGGATGAAATTGTGCCACTGCGGCCTCTCCACGTTTGTGGGGTTAGGTCATCCCCGTGGTTCACGGATGAACTGCGGGAACTCAAACAGGCAAAGAGACGCCTAGAGCGCCGCTGGGTGAAGACTCAGGATGACTCCAATTGGACACTAGCTAGAGCTGCTATTAGGGCCTACCCAGTGGCGATGGGGGTGGTGAGGCGGCAATACTTCACCACCCTTATTGCCTCCGCTGATAATCACCCAGCTGCCCTGTTCTGGGTAACCAGGTCCCTCCTCGGTAGAGGGAGATCGGTGCCCGATTGGCAGGGTTCGGCTGAGGACTTTGCTGACCATCTGGTGGAGAAAATCGATCGGATTCGTTCAGGGCTGAATCCCGGCGTGGATGGGGAGGGTCGGGGGGGCACCGGAGCACAGTCTTGCTGTACAATCTGTGATCGGTTTGATCCTGTTGTCCCTGATGAAGTGGACAGGCTCCTTGCAGCTGTGTGTGCCACTACATGTCCTTTGGACCCCTGTCCCACCTGGTTGGTGAAAGCCTCCAAGGTGGTGACAGGTGGCTGGGTCGGGGCGATAATAAATGCATCATTACTGCACCGCTAAAACATGCTTTGGTGCGCCCCCTCCTGAAGAATATATCCCTTGATCCAGCTTCCTTAACAACTACAGGCCGGTTTCCAACCTGCCCTTTCTGGGTAAGGTTTTGGAGAAGCGGTGGCGCGCCAGCTGCACAGTGTCCTGGAGGAAGTGGATTATCTAGACCCCTTTCAATCAGGATTCAGGCCCGGGTATGGTACAGAGACGGCATTGGTCACACTGATGGATGATCTCTGGCGGGAGCGGGACGGGGGTTATCAATCCGTCCTTGCTCTTCTTGACCTCTCAGCGGCCTTCGATACCGTGGACCACGGTATCCTTCTGGGACGGCTCCGAGGACTGGGGATCCAGGGCACCGTGTTGTCCTGGTTTTCCTCTTTTCTGGAGGGCCGTACGCAGTCGGTGTGGTTAGAGAGTGAGAGGTCCAGCCCTAGGCTCCTCAAGTATGGGGTGCCTCAGGGCTCGGTGCCCTCTCCTCTCCTATTTAACATCTACATGAAGCCACTGGGTGAGATCATTCATTCCCATGGGGTGTGGTACCATCAGTACGCGGATGACACCCAGTTGTACATCTCGGCCTGTGGGGACCCCAGTGATGCTGCTGAAATCCTATCCGGATGCCTGGAGGCCCATTGGGGTCTGGATGGGGGCCAATGGGCTTCGAATGAATCCCAGCAAGACAGAGTGGCTGTGGATAAGGGGCTACCATCCAGGGAGCTACCATCTTTGGTACTGGATGGGGCTGTTTTGCCCCAGACAGACCCAGTGCGCAACTTGGGGGTCCTTCTGGACTCACGGCTGCTGCTAGAAGAACAGGTAGCGGCTGTGGCCAGGAGGGCTTTTGCCCAACTTCGGGTGATTCGCCAGTTGCGCACGCTCCTGGACCGGGGCTCCTTGCTTATAAAAACCCACGCTCTGGTCACTTCCCGACTAGATTATTGTAATGCGCTCTACATGGGGCTGCCCTTGACGACCATTCAGAGGCTGCAGCTGGTCCAGAATGTGGCAGCCCAGGTGGTGATGGGATGCGGGCGATATGCCCATGCCTCACCACTACTTCGGGAGCTGCACTGGTTACCAGTTTGTCTCCGGGTGCAATTCAAGGTGCTGGTTTTGACCTTTAAAGCCCTATATGGCAGTGGGCCAGGATACCTTAGAGACCGCAACGTCCCAAGAGTGTCTGCCCGTCCAACCAGAGCAGACTGGAGAGGCTCTCTAATAGTGCCATCAGCTAGGGGTGCACATCTATCCAGCACCGAAGGAGGGCCTTCGCCGTGTCCGCACCAACCCTCTGGAACCTCCTGCCAACAGATCTAAGACTTCAAAGAGAATTGCTGCCCTTCAGGAAAGGATTGAAGACCTGGCTGGCAGGGCGGGTGTGGGGCCCGAATGGGAACACGGTCCCCACCTGCTGGCTTATGTAAATAATTAAGAACTCTCTCTTCTTCTTTTTATATTGGGTGGGATGGGTGGGTGGGATATGGGTCTTTTAAAGTGTTTTTATGTGTTTTTAGAACTTGTTGTAATGCCGCCCTGAGTTGGGTTCTGCCTGAGTGGGTGGCATATATAAATATGACTATTAAATTAAATTAAATTAAATTAAATTAAATTAAATTAAATTAAATTAAATTAAATTAAATTAAGAATTTTTAAGGTGGCACAGGATAGATCGGGATTTTGGGGGATATGAGACTGGAAGCACAAGATCATATGAGCTAATTTCATGTTAACATCAGAAACTATTGTCTTGGTTAACATTTTTTTCCTCTTTGAATATTATAAGGACATTGAATGATTTGGAAATATATGAGCTATTTTGGACTGACACAAATTACATTTTTGATCAGAAATAATTCAAAATTTTCATTAGAAAACTTTCTGTTTTAAAGTCGAGCATTTATGTTGAAGATATGAACTAAGTGGCTGTTGAATGAGTTTTTAAGCACCACACAGATTTAAGACTTAAAATTATAAGATATAACTGGACAATCTGGATTAACTACTGATTATATAAAGAACTGGAAAAATTGGGCGAATTTGGTCTATTCAAACCTGGAATGGATTCAATTTTGATGTAAATACTGTGTATAACAAATAACTGTTGGTTTATTTATTTATTTATTGGGTTATAAGAAGAGTGTGAAATGTAACCAATGACTTTTGATACTCTTTAACTATATTGCAGTATTTTTCTCACCTCTTTTCTCACTTTCTATTCATGGTATCTTAAATGGTGAAGGTTTTTTTAATCTATTGTGTTTTTCATTGTCAAATTTTTGATTATTAAGGTACAAGAATTATAAGTGAGAAAATTGTATAAATCATATATTATTGTGGATAATATTTTTGGGGGTGGGCCAATAAGGTGGATTTAGTTTGTCTATAATCGATTTACAAGATAAGAGAAAAGTACTTTTTATGAATTGCTCAGAAGTGGTATATGAATTGTTTTCTGAAGAATAAGTTTAAGTGGATGAAGTGATGTGGAAGAGGAAAAGAGAAGGAAAAAACTGTGGGCTGTGTAAGGGATCGAGAAACGTCCTCTGACAGGAGTTATCAGGGACTCATTCGGGCAGAAGAAGTGAATAAACAGATGAAGAAGACATTACAACAGGAGGTTAAAGATGCAGAATAGCAAGAGAGAACAAGGAAGATATTACAACAGCAGAAACAACAACCAAAAAAAGTTCAGGCATCTTTAGCAATGACGGCTGTGACACCAGCCAAAACAACTGCATCAACTGTTTCATTAACAACAATAGTTTCAGACACTACAGGGGCGGTAACAACATCAGTAACAAGAATAACCTCAACGGCAACAGACACAACTACTTTGGTTATAACAACAATGGCATCAACTACAGAACCTATAATGATGACAACAACAACTTTAGCAACTCCAATAATAACGACACCAGTTATATCTGTAATGGGAGCAACCTCGGCACCACCAGTAACATCAATATTAAGTGAAGCAACAACAGGTACCTCTGGAAAAACACCAGCAGCAGGGGCAATCAAAAAGACGACAAAAGATACAATGGGGCCTAAGACTGAATTTCAAATAGTGTGTGATATGTTAAAAGCAATGGAGTCCGTGATTAAGGTAGGGCTTGCAGAGGCCGAAAGCCAGATAAATAAAATGACAGATAAATCTGAACAAAATTTTGATGATTTAAAAAAGGGACAAGTTCAATTAAAACTGGAACAGGAACAAATTAAAAAGGAGCAAAAAGAGATTAAAGACGAGGTAGAGCTGATGAAAGAGAAACAGAAGAAGAGCGATATTAAGGTGGTTACTTTAGAAAAATGTGTCAAAATACTTGAAGAACAACAGCGATGTGCAAATATAGTGATTCGTAATATCCCGGAGGGAAATCCAGATAAGATAAGAGATAGACTAGTGCACTGGTTGGGTAGCTTGGAGATGGGATATAAGATATCATCAGAAGACCTTGTAAGTGTTTTTCGCTTGGGACAAAGGAGGGGTAAAACTAGTCCTAGGTTAAATTTGCTTGTCTGGCAGATAAAATGAGGTTGATGTCATACATTAGACAATCTGATTCAATGGTGTTGAAGATCAATGGAGCGGATGTAGAAATTTATAATGATATACCAGTTGAAGAAAGAATCTGGTTGAGGGATAAGGGGGTGAAATATAATTGGAAATCACAAAAACAAATGACTTTCTGGCATTTGGGAAGAACATATCTGGTACAAGAGGAGGCATATGTTCTGGATATTTTAGTTAATGCAAAATTACTTGAGAATGGAACAAAAGAACAGAATGAATTAAAAGATGCTTTGATCCTCTCTGGAGGCCTGAGATTTGGAAGAAATGATGAGAGTGAGGATACATCCAGGGGTGCTGAAGGAGGCATTTAAAGTGTTATTAATGCAGCTGATAGATTAGGTGATGCTCAGATTCCCTGATGGGATGCTTTCCCCCCTCCCCTCTTTGAAATATGAAAACCTCTTTTTCTTTGAAAAAGTGGGGAGGGTGATTAGTTCATTTTATTGTTGTTATATATATATATATATTTGATGTTCACTAGTAAGGAGATAAGGGATTTAATTGTGGGTTCACATATGCCAAAGAGGAATTGTGGTTGTCGTAGAAATAAAAATGTTGTTGATTTAACATGAAGAATGTGAAGATATTGACATGGTATGTGAAAGGTACTGGCTGCCAGGTGAAGAGGAAAAGGATAGAAGTTGCGCTCAGGAAAGATAAGCCTGATGTTGTTTTTTTACAGGAGACTCATCAAAAATCAGCGGGGGTAAATAGCTTATTTCTAGGTTGGACTAAGATATATGAAAAGGCATTTGGCACATCTAAATCGAGGGGAGTGGCAACTTTTATATCAAATAGGTTAGGTTTTACATTGACTAAGAGCATTTCTGACCCGGAGGGGAGATATCTGATAATTAATGGTAAAATTCATGAGGAGCAGGTAACATTGGTAAATATTTATGCTCCAAATGAACATCAAGAAATTTTTTAAGATAAAGTTTATAGTATATTAGCAGCAGAAAGTTGTTCAAAAATGATTGTAGCAGGGGATTTTAATCTGATAAGATCAGTGAGTGATTCTACTAATACTAACAAGGTAAGATGTGGTAATGTGGCAAATATACAGGTTTTAGATAGATGGATGATGATGTTAGGATTGAAAGATACATGGAGAGAACTATGTGGTTTGGAAAGGGCATATACTTTCTTCTCTCAGGTACATAATACATATTCAAGGATTGATTATATACTGGTGTCAGATAATTTGGTTAGAAATTTGGGAGAGATAGAGGTTGGAGTTTTCAGAGAATCTGACCATGCGAAAGTGGTATTGGACTTGAGAGTGGATAGCAAAAAAAGGGGAGGGAACCATAAAAAGGGGTTTAGCTATCAATTCTGGTGGACAACTCAATGAAGGTGTCAACCCAGTGTGCCTCAGCAGTGAAAAAAGCAAACTCAATGCTAGGGATCATGAGGAAGGGTATAGAAAATAAGTCAGCAAGTCTCATTTTGCCTCTTTATAAATCTATGGTGAGGCCCCATCTGTAATACTGTGTACAGTTCTGGTCGCCATACCTCCAGAAGGATATTATGGAGTTGGAGAAAGTGCAGAGGAGGGCAACCAGAATGATTAGGGGACTGGAACACATTCCTTACCATCTGAGGCTGCAACGGTTGGGCCTTTTCACTCTTGAACGACGGCATCTAAGAGGTGACCTGACTGAAGTTTATAAAATCATGCACGGTGTGGACAAAGTAGATAAGGAAAAACTGTTTTCCCTATCGCACAACACTAGAACTAGGGGACACTCCATGGAACTTTTGGGTACTAGTTCTCAAACAAATAAGAGAATGAAAGCGCGGCGCCAAAATGGCCGCTGCGCTCTTTGCGCCCCCCCCCCCACCCGGACTCAGACATCTCCTTTTAGCTTTCCCTGCTGGGAAAAAGAAAAGACCTCCGTTTTAGATTTGCCTCTTTGCTCGCGGTACTCTAACGCAGGAGTTCGATCCCTGGATAGGGATCCTTTGCAGCATATTAATTTAGGGAGTCATGGCTCCCAAGCGAAAGGCTCCTGCATTGAAGCCGCGGCCAAGGGGAAGGGCTTTTACCGGCCCTTCATCGGATGGGGGCCAGCCTTCGGGTCGGAGGACCAGGGCTGCACCCCAACGACGGGGCAGTGACAGACCCTTGCCCACTGGTACCAGTGGGGCTGGTCAGGCTACCACTTGGCAGCCGGGTGCCAGCGTCATAGCTGGGTAGGTACAGGCTGGCCCCTCAGGGGCTTTGGCCCTGAGCACCCCTTTGCAGGGCACGGGACAGGTTGGCCCAGGGGGGCCTGGTGCGGGTGTCCGCCCCACAGCTCCTCCGGCCCCCCCACGGGCCTGAGTTCTGGGCATGGCCCTATTCTGGCCCTGGCTCCCCTTTTGGGTTGCCTTTGGCCCAACTGCCTGGTGGGCCATCCGGCCCACCCGGCCCACCTTACACTGGGGGCTCTGAGGCAGTGGATGCTTTGATGGCACGTATAGCAGTGCGGGAAGCATCCTTGGGCATTGCCCAGCCACCTTCTGAGGGGGGTGCTACCGCTTCTTCGACAGGGGCCCCTTCATCGACCCCGGCCAACTTGCCGGCCGGGATGCTTCAGCGGGTGGCCAACCAGGTTGAGCTGCTTGAGGCTGTCTGGCCAGCACCGGCTGGTGCCTCGCAGCTCCCCGTCTGTCCCGATGTACAGGCTGGGAGCAGCCAGGGGTGGTCCCAGAGCTCGATTCCGGTCGTGAGCTCCGACGCTCACCGTGGGCCGGAACCCCCGGTGGGGGCGGCTCACGGGGGTGCGACTCGTGAGTATCAGGTTCAATTTAGTGCACCACCAACACTGTCCACTTACACTGGGAGAGTTCAGTGGCCATGGCCGCGTCAACTTGATGCGGGTGGGCAGCAGTTATCACATTATCCCAATAACCCCTGGTTCCAAAATGGTCCCTCGTTGAGGGCAGGGGTGTCCGCCCCTGGGGCCGTGCCGAGCTTCGCAGGGGCTGTCCAGGTCCCGCTGCGTATATCCGCTATACAGAATGTGCCATCGATGGCTTTACCAACGGCTGGTTATTCTTTGCCCCTGGGTGATCATTTGTCACAGGTCACGAGGGATAAGATTTGGCGAGGGGAGTACGTCGATATTTTCTCCCTTCTGAACTGTGAGCCCACTAAGGAAGAGAGAGAGGGACAGGACGACAGAGACAAAGAGCTGTCCCGTCATCGTAAGCCACCGCGCACCTGGGCCAACTGGTTGCCGGCATACTTTATATATATGGTGGTATGCCTCAGGGCCCGGCCTGATTTGGCCATCCCGATGGTTCAATACCTTGGTAATATTTACAGGGCGATGGTTGATTTCCTGGGCCCATCGTAGTTGGCTAACGATGAGGAATTTGGATGAAGGTGGCCCTACATCCTGAGATGAGGTGGGATGAGCCCTGTCAGCAATTGTGGCTCTTGTACATGACTCCCACGTGACTGGCGTCTGGTGATAGGTACCATTGTGGTCACGCTGTGCAGCAGGCTGCTGCAACACAGGTTCCCCAACAACCGGTGGGGCAGGGGGTTCCAGCCCGCCTGCTGTGTTGGACCTTCTCAGCTAGCGATGTGTGTAATAAGCGGCAGTGTCGTTCCCGACACGAGTGTCCCTTTTGCGCTGGCCCCCACGCTGCCTCCGCGTGCCCGCGGGGCAGAGGTAGGGGTGCACAGGGGGCAATCAGAGCTCCGTCTGATGGAACTAGCCAGGCAAAAGGCCCCCTCCCCAATTAGTGTACTCATGCTGGAGTGATGGCTCTCAGCTTATCCAAGAAGGGATGGTGCGAGGTACCTGCTGGAGGGTTTCCAATGGGGCTTTTGTATTCCATTCAGGGGTGTTAGGGGCCCCAAGATGCTACTGATTTAGTTCCCTTGAAAGGTAACGAGGAGGTTGCTGCAGTGAGCATAGCTAAGGAAGTTGAGGCTATGAGAGTAGCGGGCCCCTTCTTGGAACCACCTTTCCCTAATTTGAAGGTCGCCCCTCTGGGGCTAGTACCGAAATGGAACCTGGGTGAATGTCGTCTAATCCTCCATCTAGCTTACCCTGCGGGTTCTTCGGTCAGTAATGTGATTCCTGATGACCTTTTTCAGTCAGGTACACGTCGTTTGTTCAGCCCCTACGGGTGGCACGCTCATGCGGGCCCGGTGCTTTCCTGGCACAGTGTGATATGCACTCGGCTTTCCGATTACTGCCAGTGCACCCAGGGGATTTTGAGCTATTGGGTTTTAGGTTCCCAGGGGAATTTTACTTAGATAAGGCCATGCCTTTTGACTGCTCTATTTCATGTTTGGCATTCGAACGATTCGGTACTTTCCTTCAGTGGGCCTTTGCTTGCAGGTCGGGGTCCCGGTCTCTAGCCCATTACCTCGATGACTTTTGGTTTGGGGGTGAATGGGGCTCGGACACGTGCACGCGTCTCCTCACTACATTTCAGACACTCATGCGGGAACTGGGTGTCCCCTTAGCGCCTGAAAAGACCAAGGGCCCAGCTACTAAGCTCACATTTCTAGGCATTGAAATTGACTCTGTCGCACAGGCATCCGGGTTACCCATGGATAAGGTGGCTCGGATCTCTGTGGCGATTTTGGCATTGATTGCCAAACGTAGTGTCCCCTCGTGAGCTGCAGCTACTTCATGCCACCTTAACTTTGCCTGCAGGGTGGTGACACCCAGCAGAGCATTGGCCAGGCGCCTGTGTGACGCCATGGCTGGCCTGTTAAAACGCCACCACAGCATCCGGCTGATCAGGGGCATATGGGCGGACCTTTCGGTCTGGCTCAAATTCCTCTAGGATTTTAACGGGGTCACTTCCTGGAGATCAGATCATATGGTCTGCCCTAGATTTCAAGTACGGTCGGATGCCTCCGGCTCCCTGGGTTATGGGGGTTTACTCTGAGGGTAGGTGGACTTAGGGCCGAGGGCCTCACACATGGCTTGGCACGGATCACCTCCGCGATCTTAACTTCCTTGAGTTTCTTCCCAACTTGGGGAGCACTGATGCTATGGGGCGACGAGTGGGCCAACTCAGTGGTCCATTTTTGGTGTGACAATGTGGCAGTGGTGCACATTGTCAACACCCAGACGTGCAAATCCCCCAGGGTCATGGCATTGGTTTGTCAATTCTTTTTGAGAAGCCTACGCCTAAATGTGCTGTTCAGGGCCAGACATGTACCAGGTATTCATAACGATATTGCTGATGCTTTATCCCGCCTGCAGATCCCCCGGTTCCGTGCCTTGTTCCGGAAGCAGAGGAATTCCACTCGCCACTCCCGGCCGATATTTGGACATTTGGCGAGGAGAGGTGAACCGGGCATGTCATTGGCACCTCGCACACGTAAGGCGTATCAACATGCTTTCATGTGATTTAGAACTTTTTGCGAGTAACTACAGTTACCTCAAGTGTGGTCAATACCAGTGGACCAGGCATTACAATACATGTTTATCTTCGTAGTCAGGGTTTGGCCCCCCGTACTATAGCCTTCAGGGTTTCGGCACTGGCATTTATGGCCAACGTGCGGGGGGGGTTTCAATGACTGCGTGAGTTACTTCCGCATGCGTCGTGTTTTGGAGGGGTGGAAACGTGAACGTGTCCGCCGCCCGGACACGCGTCACCCCAGTTCGCCAGAGTTTCTGACCCACCTTGCACGAGGCTGGCATAACTTATGTTAGGATAGGTGTGAAGTGGCTCTTGGTCACGCAGCTACCACGGTAGCCTTTTTTGGAGCCCTCCGCATCAGTGAGTTGGTGCCAGAGTTGGTACCATTGTGTAAGGCGGATGTGTCTCGTAGGGCACTGGAACTCGACGATGTCTATGTCACGCATGAGTGAGCTCAATTGGGGATACGGTCCTCAAAGGTTGTTCAGCACGGCGTAGGCAGTGGAGTTAGACTGCTACGAGGTTTCATTGGAGACATCTGTCCGGTTGGTGCCCTACATGAATTTTTGGCAGTGCCTGCTGCACGCCCCAGCCTGTTTTTCTGCCACCAGGATGGGTCTACCCTTACCAAAGTAAAGTTATGGAGGGTGACCGGTGCCGTGCTTCGCGGTGTGGGGCCCGTTTTGGCACCCGTTTATTTAGGATAGACGTCGTGTTGACAGCGGCTACGTTTGGGGTACTCGGAGGCGGACATATGTGTACGCGTAATTTCTTATATGTACATCCCCTCACTGTATGAGTACCTAGTTATGTCCTTCACCTCTTCTGCTCTTTTACAGTTCCTATTTGTCTCTGCACACCGGTGGCAGTGGGGCTGGTGGGCCGCAGCTATGTACACTGGGCAGCAGTATATGCTGCGGTGACAGAGTGTGGATCCCGACTTGGGCTGCGTGCATCCGCATGTATGCGATGGTATGGTATGCGCGGCACAAGGGGGCAGGAACTGTTGCCATTCCTGATGTCCGTCAGGGATGCTGGACCGCCCGACGTTCTTATTATGCACCTCGGCGGCAATGATCTTATACGGATCACTGCTATTCCTTAAACTGTTGAGGTGCAGTGACCTGGCGTTTTATATCATGTATGGCTTACACACGGTCGCTATGGTCTAACATCGTGCCAAGACACCAATTTAGGGGAGACGTGGATCTCCGTGGTTTGGACTGTTCCGGCAGTCAGTGGACAGGGCTGTTGCTCGGTCCCTTGCTGAGCATGGCTGGGAGACAGCCATTGGAAACCTGCGGATAGGCTTACAAAACTTTTTGCTGGTAGGCAGGATATGGGGTCCACCTGTCAGCTGGAGGTATGTACCTCTTTCTGGGCGAGGTGCAAGCAGGCCTGGCGGCCGAGCTGACGGTCTGGGGGGGGGGGGCAGTGAGTCATCATAGACGCCTCCCCATGTGGCGGGTAGCACTGGTAAGGTAAAGATTTATGACCCATAGGTATCCGGCAGGTTCGCAATTGACTGGCCAACACTTAGACAGGTACAGGGGTAATAGCTTTGGCCGGTCAACGACGAACAGGCAAGGGGTGATGGCAGGAGCTTAACAGCCTGCATCACCTTGAGATTTAACGGATACACGTCATAGGGTGGGGTCAGTAGATAGTTTATTGACTCCGGTCAACAATTTGTTTGTGTTAACAAACAAATTGATACAAATAGTTACATGTAGCCAATTGCCATTGGCATTTTGGGAGGAACCTTACCAGTGTTACTGCGGCCTGCTTGCCTTAAAGAATTACAATTGGATGATTACACCAATTGAAAGTTATAATTTGGACTAGGGCATTATTCAATAAAAGTGGCCCGATGCCTTTATCCATATACCAGTGTCTGAGTCTTTCTTTGGGGGGTGCGCCTGCAAAGTACTTTTTCACCCAGAGGATTACTGGTCTATGGAACTCCCTGCCAGAAGAAGTGGTGACAGCTGTCAGTCTTGACAGCTTTAAGAAAGGATTAGACAAGTTCATGGAGGACAAGGGTATCAATGGCTATAATTATGTATACTTAAGGACAACCTCGGGGTTGGAGAGATAGACAGGATATCTCTCAATGCCATTTCCAGGGAATCCTAAGCAGGTGAAGGCATCTCCTTGGGAATACCCTGAAGGAAATGGTGAGCCACTGTGTGAGACAGAATGCTGGACTGGATGGGCTGTGGCCTGTTCCAGCAAGGCTGTTCTTATGTTCTTATGTAAATCTATATATTCTTTCCTCTTTGAATTATTTTCTTTATAAAAAGAGTATTTAATATTTTTTATGTTTTTGATAGTTAATGTATGTCTTATGTTTTCTCTTGATTTTGTGTATTATTAAAAATCAATAAAAATTTATTTTAAAAAAGGAACTGCAGAATGAACTCACCAAAGGTGCCTTTATTTTGGCAGTTTCATCTCTGGCCTAGACACAGAAGAATAAGAAGACAACCAGGGTATGCCCAGTTGTAGTTCAAAAATACCACTTGTCATAAATAATCTTTTATGTTAAGGCCTAGGTCACAATGTATTAAATGCCTAGTAGCGGTTTGATAGAAATCATTTGCTTAAAGGTTGAGAATCCAGCATTTTCTAACAGTTGGCATAAACCTACACACTGTACTTGGTACAGTAACCTGAAATAATTTAATTAGTCGAACTTTTCACCTCAGACTCACAGTTAGGAGGGGGAAATAAGAGAGCTGCAATGTATATGTGACCTCATCCACTAGAAGGGAGGAAGGAAGACAGAAGAGCAGACTTCAACGTACACATGCCCTAGGACATCCATACATTGAGATGTACCATAGTTGGCCCAGTTTGGCATACAAATGCCTATATTCTATAGCACTAAGAGTGCATTATCTATAAGATAATGACACACATAGTCTAGTAGAGAATCTTATAAAATACACAAGTAGCTGACAGCCTATAGCTGTGGGGGGGGGGGGGGAGAAAGCTGAGGAGAAGCTCACAGCTCAGATGAGGGGGGAAGCCTCATCAAGATGCCTTACTTGACTTGACGCCAACTATACAGTATGCAACTTCATGGGGGCAAATCCTTCCCATCCAAGAAGCCAATTAGCCAGAGAAAACAGATAGCTATGAAAGCTGAATTTATTATGTTTCTTTCTTGCACTCATTGAATGCTCAGAGGAGTGAGACAGGATTTTAAGAAGCAACTTTTAAAAATATTGTTCAAATGTCTATTTTATAGAAAATAGCTCTTTTGCTAATAAAGAGATCCTATGCTGATGGAACAGTGGTTTTCTTCAAAACAAATAGGAATTGAAAAGGGAAGGTCAGATAAGAAATTTAACAAGCTCTAAACAAAGAAACTATTCCTTTAATCTCCAAAGACTTGGAAATCAGAAGTCCTGAGAAGAAAGGGTAGTGGGCCAGCCTTCACCCTTTAAGAGAAAGGGGACAAACTGAAGGGGAAAACTTCAAAGCACAGGGCTATAACTTGGCACCCAAGTATCTCAGAAGGACATACTCATTCACCTTCTATTCTTCCCAGTGCAGCAAGGTGATAGGGAAGAGGCACTTACTTACAGGAGTCAAGGGAAACTGACTTCATTTATAGAGCCACCCTTTACCCAGCTACTAGAAGAGAAGCAGGGGAGCCCCTTTTCTCACCAAGTTAATCTACTACAGATGAAGGGATAAGCTACCAAAGCAAGGCCAATGCACTTCCCCTAACTGATGAGACCCGGGGTGGCTAGCAGAAAATTAATCAAGGGTAAATCGGTGTAGAGTGTGACAGCACGTGGTCACCATGAGGGACGGTGAGCAATGGTGACACCACTATCTTTGAGGAGGCTCTTTCTGTGTACCCCTGTGTTGTGCTGGCATGAGATGGTAAATGACTCTGTACTGTGCTGGGATGAGACATAGCTTCATAGAACAAAAAAAGAAGCAAGGGAAGAGATAATGAGAGCCAGAAAATGGCATTGCTATCTAATGAGTTTTATATTTTCCTGAATTTTAATGTTACTATCACAACTTGATCTGCAAATGCCGACATGTGATTGATTGATTAGACTTGTATGCCTGCCATATCGGCTACGCAACTCAGGGCAGCTAACAACAATCCCAATGCAATCTCATCACAATACTGTACATCTAATAATTACAATATTACAGTACTTCAGAGTACAGTAAAATCAAACAATATCATATCATCATCACATATCACAGTATCAAAAAGCATTATATAAGAGAAAAACACTCATTTGAAATTCAGAATTGAGTTCTTGTAGCTGGGCAAGTGATTGTCACCTCGTCTGGATCAGCATATGACCCAACTTTCCATTCAAGCCAGGTAGTCAGCTGCCATGTGTACCAGTTCAACTAAAATTCAAAGGACTCTGTGAATTAATCCTTCATTTGCACACTATTCAATGCCACACCACTGATGCTGCCTATTGCATAAAAGCCCATAAAATCCGTCAGGCCTTATTATAAAATACTAATTCCTTTATTGTTAAAAGGATTGCCAGTCTTCTTAAGAATCACCTTGCACCTTTTTCTCATTATGGGTTGTATAATAAAGACAATTTTAATTGAGAAATACTTGTATGGAAAATCAGATCAAATATATGGATGGATACCTACCACCTTTCATCATCCCAACTTCATAGCATTTTCGCAGCCTGCAAGCCTGACAGCTTTTTCTCCTGTTTTTGTCAATGGTGCACTGGTTGGTAGCAGGACACATGTAATCATTATGACCTATAAAACAAAACCAGAATAATTACACAAACATCCCCAGCTTTTTAACATTGAATTTGAATTGAATTGTTTATTTATACCCCGCTCTTCTGGTGCATGTACCACTCAGAGCGGCTTCCAACAATAAATAATACATAATATACAGTGCAAACATAATAAAAATACAGTGTAATACATAATATGCATAATCATATAATATCCAAATACAAAATACACAATACAGTACAATAAAAATGTAGTACCAAGGTTAATCACAAAATACAGCAATACAAAAATTCAAAAATAAGCATCACAACATCCCAGCTTTCCCTTAAAACAAGGTGAAAATAACTAAGAATCAAGTAAACAATACACTTGAACCCCTCCCCAACTATTTAGGAAGGATTTTTTAAAAAATAAATAAATAAATTTAAGCTTACAGTAAATCCAATATGCTTGTGGATATACCTTGATGGTCAGACCCACCCTTTTCACTCAGCCCTACCCCTTTCCCTCCTCCTTGCATCTCCCTCAAACACATGCTCTACAGTGAGTTTTTGAAGGGACATCTCTTGAGAGAGGAGATTTAGACTTTGTAAAGGAAAGAAAATCAATTACTTGCTATCTGTATGAAAGCTATTACTGTCTGTTGAAGGCAGGAGTTCTCAACATTTTAAGGCCAGGGGCCGGGTCATGTTCCCTCAGATAGCTTTGGGGTCCGGTTGCCCTTCCTTCACCACATGTCACTGGTGTGGTGGAGGCGGTGGGGGCCACATGAAATGGTGCCATGGGCCACAGGTTGAGAATCCCTGGTCTAAGAAGACACATAACCTCTGACTTTTTGGCAAATGTGGTGATCCCTGCCTGCTGAATGATTTAGTAAGAACACTCTTTTCCTCTTTTAATCTGTAAGGATCAGAGTAATTTTCATGGCAGTTTTAATGGGGTTTTATTGGTTTTTAAAATGTGATTGATTTTATTTTCTGTGAGCCGCCCAGAGTCTTCGGAGTTGGGTGACAATATAAATCAGAAAGATAAATAAATAAATAAATAAATAAATAAATGCAGTATTACAACTAACTGATTAAAAGAAACACACAGAGAAGTAATGGACGGATTTCATGGATGACGGCCAGGTGAGCAGCAAGGATCACAACTTTCATGGTAGTGACTCGAGGTGAGCCATGGAACTGTCTAAAGGGTTTTTTAAAAGTACTATTCAATTACTCCTAAACCATTTGCTGAATGGAAGAAAATTAATGGAGGCCTTTCTAGAAAGCAATAGCCCCATATAATTACACTAATATGGTAAAACATATCACACACATAGTGCCTGAAAAGCAGCATTGTTTAGAATTATGACTAGCATTTCTTTATAACAGTTAAGTGTGTTTTTAATTAAATTCTAAATATAATTGTCTTAATATTTTATTTTCCCTTGTGGTTTGATTTATTCAGATACAGCGGTACCCCATGCAACGATTTTAATTTATTCCTCCATGTGATAAAATCGTTGTATGGGACCACCTCTTCCGGAAGAGGGAGGGGTCTTCCCAGCCCCAAGGCAGCCGTCTGGATTGGTAAGCACCAACCAACTAGGTCTGCAGGTGCAGCCGGTTGGCTTGCAGACATCTGGGAATGAGCCCCGGAGCAAGCCAGCCACCTGGGTCTGCAAGCGCTTGGCGACCCAGCCAGTTGGCTTGCAAAGAGACCAGAGCTTTTTCCCAGACCAACAAGTTTGTACCTGCAAACCTGCAATGTTGCCTTTGGGGTCCGTGTTGGGAGAAATGCCCCCCCCCCCCACTCTGGCCACAAAAGCAACACCACGGCCCCGGTCAGTGCAGAGAAATGTTGCCTTTGGGATCGTAGTTGAGGGGGAATTCCCCATCCCCCACTCTGACCACAAAGGCAACACCATGAGCCCAGTAAGTACAGGGAAATGAATCCTCGTGAATCCCTGCACTGATGGGCAGTGCCTGTGTTGCCTTTGGGGTCAGTGTGGGGGGGGGGGATTCCCACACACACTCTGGCCACAAAGGCAACACCATGGCCCTGGTCAGTGCAGTGAAAGGAAGCTTCATTTTGCTGTACTGACTGGTGCCATGATCTTTGGTCTACAGAGATCCACTTGCCTGGGAACTGTGTCTCCAGGCAAACAGACCTCCGTAGACGCCTTCAACGAAGAGTGCTGGGCTGCTTTTGCCCTGGAAACATGCTGCCCAGGGAAAAAGCAGCCCTGTGCTCTTCAGGGAAGAGATCTACAGAGGTCCCCTTTCCTGGAAACAGCAAGCAGACCTCCATAGATCCCTTCCCTGAAGAGTACTGGGCTGCCTTTTGCCTGGGAACACACTGCCCAGGGAAAAAGCAACCCAGCGCTCTTCAGGGAAGGCATCTACGGAGCTCCACTTCCCTGGAAAAAGCAAGCAGACCTCCATAGTTCCCTTCCCCGAACCCCGCGGGGCTGCCTTTGCCTTGGAAACATGCTTCCCAGGGAAAAGGCAGCCCCACGCTGCCTGTTCACAAAGGGGCTTTGGGGCAGCAGGGGAAAAGCTCCCCCCACGCCGCCCCGCGAGCCACCCGGCTGCTGAAAAGCATTGCATCGTACAACAACTAAAATCATTGTACAATGCAAATTTTTTTCCCCAAAAGGAAGTCATTGTGCAATTTTGTTGCTGTGCGATGCAATTTATGTACAGGGTTTTATGTATAGTAAAATATATTTCCTGCATGAAAAATCCTATAGAGAATGAATGCATGTTGTAGTTCTATAGAAACTGAAAAAGAAAATAAATCACTGTTTCTGAGTGCTTGAGCTTTCCTACATACTCATAAGCCATGTGCTATCTCAAATGTAGATTCATGATACATGGTACCTCGCTTAAAGAGCATAATGCATTCCATGAGATTGCTCTTTAAGCAAGTTGCTCTTTAAGCGAAACACTTGGAAAAAGCGCTGCTGCTGCCATTGTAAGTGACCGGTTGTGACTTCTGGTGGGGGGGGGGGTTGCAAATTGGAGGGTTTTTTGTTTTTAAGATTTATTTTGGATAGGGATTTTAGTAATGTATTTATCTATAAATGCCTTTTTTTGTTTTTTTATTAATTCTATTGTATTTCCCTTGTATTGTAAGCCACCCTGAGTGGTGCTCACACCAATAGGGCAGGGTATAAATAAACTAAATAAATAAATAAATAAATCCCGATTTGGTTAGTTTTAGTTTTAAAGTGAGGGAAACCATTCAGAGAAAATTCTGCTCTTTAAGCAAGTTAGTCGCTAAGCGAGGCACTATTTATGCAAAGTTTTACTGTATGTTGAAATTAAGTTTCGCAAACATCTGTGGTGACATCAACAGTAAAGCCAATTTATTGCTTTTATACTGTAAATATATAGCTCTAGGTATATCATCTTCACTAAGAGATCCATTAAGAGTTTTGTGGTCCTTTTGTTCTTCTACTGTGTATCTTTTTCCATTTCAAACAGATAATAAAAGAGAAACATACTTTTTCCAGATGATACTCAACACATAACCTTTCTCCACTGCCTCATCTTTCACAAAACAACACTTCAATCGCCTATGGCAGATTCCAATCTCTGAAGAGTCTGGCAAACAGCAACACTATCTTGCCTCACTCTCCCCATCTGATAAATTACAATTGTTTTAAGTGTTTGGCATCCGATCAAGCCAACAGCTGTACTAGAATAAAAACATACTTAATCTCTCATCACCATCTTCTTGTGATCACCCATGAGGCAGTAACTGTTTTCAAGAACTCATTTTAAGGATGAGAAATTCTTATGCAGTTACACAGCCATGTGGAAACAATATCAGTCTATTTTCTCAAAATATTGCAAATGATACACTTGACATATCCATACCCAAAAGACTTTGTTCTACTGCACCAAGAGCACTGAACACACATACGGATCATATTGCCAAGATATATGATTGCCTTTAAAGATTTTTCAAGTAGCTGATATTTTAACAGTAAAATTACTCCGCAATTGAGTTGACTGTGCAGAGTTTTCATAAAGCCATTGCAAACATTGTTATTAAAGATGTCAGTAGACAAGGCATGGAAATGTTCTTTCCTTTGTTGTTGTTGTTGTTCAGTCGCACAGTCGACTCCGACCCTTTGCGACCCCATGGACCATTTTCCTCCAGGCGCCTCTGTCCTCTACCATCCCCCTTAGCCCTCCCAGCTCTGTGCCCATTGTGTCTATAATACCATCTAGCCATCTCATCCTTGGCCTCCCCCTTCTTCTTTTGCCCTCCACCTTTCCCAACATCAATGCCTTCTCAAGTGAATCCTCCCTTCTCATTTGATGTCCAAAGTATTTTAGCTTCATCTTTACTATTTGACCTTCCAATGAGCAGTCAGGGTTAATTTCTTCTAAGATTGACCTATTTGTTCTCCTCGCTGTCCAGGGCACTCTCAAAACCCTCCTCCAACACCACATTTCAAAGGCATCTATTCTTCTGCGTTCAGCCTTCCTAATTGTCCAGCTCTCACATCCATACATTACTACTGGGGAAACCATTGCTTTGACTATTCTAATTTTTGTTTGCAATGTAATGTCTCTGCTTTTCACTAGGTTCCCCAGGTTTCTCATCCCTTGTCTCCCAAGAATCAGTCGCCTTTTTATTTCATGGCTGCAATCCCCATCTGCAGTGATCTTTGATCCTAAGAAAGTAAAATCTGTCACTGCTTCTACTTCTTCCCCGTCTATTTTCCAGGAACTGATGGGGCCTGTTGCCATTATCTTGGTTTTCTTGATATTGAGTCTCAAGCCAGCTTTTGCACTCTCCTCCTTCAGCCCAATCAAGAGATTCTTTAGGTCTTCCTCACTTTCTGCATTAGGGTGGTATCGTCTGCATATCTCAGATTATTGATGTTTCTCCCAGCGATTTTAATCCCATATTGTGATTCCTCCATCCCTGCACTGCGCATTATGTGCTCTGTGTATAGGTTGAATAAGCATGGTGACAAAATGCAGCCTTGTCTTACTCCTTTTCCTATTCCAAACCACTCTGTTATTCCATGTTCTGTCCTAACTGTTGCTTCTTGGTTCATGTACAGATTTCTCAGGAGGCATATGAGGTTCTCTGGTATTCCCATCTCTTTAATTACTTGCCACATCTTGTTGTGGTCCACACAGTCAAATGCCTTAGTGTAGTCAATAAAACAAAAGTAAACTTGTTTCTGGTATTCCTTTGTTTTCTCCATGATCCAGCGTATGTTGGCGATGTGGTCTCTAGTGCCCCTGCCTCTTCTGAAACCAGCCTGCACCTCTGGTAATTCTCTCTCCACATGCTGCTGAAGTCTGTCCTGTATTATCTTGAGCATCACCTTGCTTGCATGTGGGATGAGCGCGATTGTTCGATAATTTGAACATTCTTTGGCATTGCCCTTTTTTGGGATTGGGACGTATACTGATCTTTTCCAATCCTGTGGCCACTGTTTTGTTTTCCAAATCTGCTGGCATATTGAATGCAGTAATTTGACGCCATCATCTTTTAGCGCTTTGAAAAATTCAACTGGGATACCATCATCTCCACTAGCTTTGTTGTTTGCAGTGCTCTTTAGGGCCTTTATGACTTCACTCTCCAGGATGTCTGGCTCAAGTTCAATTTCTTCATCATTGTGATTATCAGGAGTGTTGAGGTCCTTTTTGTAAAGTTCCTCTGTGTACTCTTTCCATCTTTTCTTAATTTCTTCTGCATCAGCTAGCTCCTTTCCGTCTTTGTCCCTTATCATGGTGATTTTTGCTTTAAATGTTCCCTTGATTTCCCCAATTTTTTTGAAAAGATCTCTGGTTCTTTCCTTTAAATCTAAGCTATTATTTTACACCAGAATTCTATAGACTAAGGTGAAGCTGTCTAGATGTTGTTGGATTGCATCTCATAATCAGCTCAACCAAAGACAAAAATGCTGGGACTAGTAGTCTAACAACATCCAAAAAGCCACAGTTAGCTCACCTTAAAACCTCTACAAACAATAACAATTACAGTGATACCTCATACAACGTCCAAACTTGGTTCCACAAATTTGGACTTTATACGGATTTGGAATTTGTATGAGGCATGCAAAATCCTAGTCACGATGCCTCATACAACGTACAAATCCTTGCCGCGATGCCTCGTACAACATCGTTTCCATAGAGATACATTGTACTGTAACAGCACAGACTTCAGGGTAAAGTCAAGGAAACAGACAGGAAACTGACAGAACTTTAAGAAAACATTGTCTAAAGGCTAGATACATTACAAAAACACATCAAACAACCCTGATTTTAGGGGATAAACCAACCTGGGGAAAAACCCCAATGCCTCATACAAAGTTGCAGCGACTTTGTATGAGGCAACTTTTTTCAAAGAATTAGGCGATGTTGTATGAATTCGATGTTGTACGAAGCAGACTTTGTATGAAGTATTACTATATCTGTAATCATGTCAATTCAAACAGCCAGCATAATTATAACTTGCACTGATTCTAAAACCTTTATAATTAACTTTTTGGAATGGTAAATGTGTACAACATGAAAAATTGATTGATCTGTTTAAATCAACTCTAAGGTTGTCAAGCTTAGAATAAGCTTGAGTATTGATTAGGCCCTTTACCTTGATTAGTAAACTCTCCTTGATTCAATAGGTCTGCTCAGTTCAAATTAACAACTACCGTGTTTCCCCGAATATAAGACACTGTCTTATATTTTTAAAAACTCCAAAATTAGCACAAGGTCTTATTTTCAGGGGATGTCTTATTTTTCCATGAAGAAGAATACCAGTCTCGATCGCGCTTCCCCACTCACAACCAAGGTACGTTTCCCTTGCTTGTGAGTGAGGAAGCACGATCGAGATTGGCCTCAGCTGTCGCATCGGAGTCTCGATCCCGCTCTCACCAGGGGAAACTTCTCTTGGTTGTGAGCCGGGAGGCAATCGAGACTCCGATGCGGCAGGCTTTCTTATGGGCCACGCCGGCCACCTTACAGCCAGGAGGTAAGGAGGTCTTATTTTTGGATGGGGCCTTATATTTCAAAGGCAGGGGGAAAAGGGGGTATCCTATTATGGGAGGAGGTCCTATATTCGGGAAAACAGGGTAGATTTAGCTCCAAAAACTATGAGTATTATAAAGCTAAACTTAAGATGAAATCATTCAAGGAAGTGTATTCAAAGGGCTGCAGTGGCTTAGTGGTTAAGACACTGAACTTGATGACTGGAAGGTTGGCATGTCAGTAGTTCAAGACCCGAGTACTGCATAATGGAGTGAGCTCCTGTCTCTGTCCCAGGTCCTGCCAACCTAGCAGTTCGAAAGCAAGACATTGCAAGTAGATAAATAGGTACCACTTCTGTGGGAAGGTAAACAGTGTTCCATGCACTCCAGTGTCGAGTCATGCCTGCCACATATCCACGGAAATGTCTGCAGACACAGAGAGTTGCTGGCTCTTTGGTTGTAAACAGAGATAAGCACTGAACCCTACAATTGGATACAACTGGCTTTCGAGCAAGGGCGACCTATACTTCTTGTTATTACCACTACTAGGCAGACACTCAAATTAGTCCCATGTCTAATTCCCAATGCCAATCACAAAGCAAAAGCAATTTAATTTGCAACATGTGGACTGAGGTACACTAATTTTAAGATAAACAGAAAAAAGAAAAGAATAAAACTAGATTTGTAAAATATTTGCTAATTTCTTTCTTGCAAGTGACAATGAAGGATTTCTCCCTGCTATGTGAGATTATAATAGTTGTTTATTTTATCTTGTCTGATTGAATTTTGTTTCAATTTTAGTGAAACAAGGCATGTTTTTATATTTTAAAAAAACTTTGCAAGTGCTGATATGGGCACAATAATTAGTACTCTTTCCGCTCTTGTGCAGGAATTTTAAAAAATCTCCCAGTGGCTAACATTTTGTCAATAGATTATTGTGATGGTTATGTATTTACATACTTTCATCTTTCTTCTCTTATTCTTTCTTCATTCTGTCTTTAATTATGAGCTAACTGCCCTCCAAGTGACTGAGTTTAGAAATGTTCAAACTATAATTACTGTACTGCAATACAGAATAGAGGATTATGCATAGAGGAGAATATGCACATAATTAATCCTGTAGACATCTAAGCACTATTTGGTTATTGTCAACACTTGGTTCTCAGCAAGGCAGCTATCTTGACAACATCAATTTGTTGGCGGCTGTGCTCTTAGTAAGACATGTGAGGATGGAGCAATACTGAGTGAAGAGCGTTACCAGTTATAATGTCTTATGCAATCCTTCATATAGATTTTCACAACTTTCATGCATGTTTTCAAACATGGAAGGTTAAAACAGGCTGGCCATTGTTCCTTCTCTTCCTTGTACCAGTCGGGAATGATTGTAATTTTTGCCTTATTTATTTCATCCTCAGATTCTGCACTTTCCGAGAGCCCAGAAATCAGCCTAGAATGGGGCAGCAGAGATGGTCAAAAGCTAGCAAGCTCTTTCTCATTTAACACAGCTTTATCGTCAAAGACAGGGAATGGCACTTGAGGACTCTTTATTCTTCAATTTGCTTCAGACTCCATAATAACTTGGTCTGCCATGGCTGGAGAGTTACCAAATTACTTGAATGGTTGAGTTTTATCAGGTTTTAGGCATACTGTGGTGGCTCAAGTGGTTAAAATGCTGAACTTGACGACTGGAAGGTTGGCAGGACAGCAGTTCAAGACCTGAGTATTGCAGAATGGAATGAGCTCCCATCTCTGTCCCAGCTCCAGCCAACCTAGCAGTTCAAAAGCAAGAAATTGCAAGTAGATAAATAGGTACCACTTTGGTGGGAAATGGGAAGGTAAACAGTGTTCCATGCACTCCTGTGTTGAGGCATGCCTGCCACATGACCAAGGAAGCATCTGCAGATGCAGAGAGCGCTGGCTCTTTGGCTATAAACAGAGATGAGCACTGAAACCTAGAGTTGGATGCAACTGGCTTTCGAGCAAGGGAGACCTTTACCTTTATCCAATTCATACTTCCTGAATTAATACAAAATTGAGATGGGTTTTATCAGGTTTTAAGCATAGTACCCAATGCCTATGTGGATCATCAGCTGGCCTGGGTTGGATGAGTTGCCAGTACCAACCTCCCTTCAAGCAATGCATCCATCTTTCAGGAAATCATTCCATCCTTGCCCCAAAAATAGCAACCCAACTTCTGGGCCAAAAAAAGTCTACCTTGGGCACAGATCAGAGTTGGGCTGGACCACTATTCCTCATACATCGTGTGGTCACCAGGGAATAGCTTGCACTGGACCATGCCACAAGTGGTTTACTATCCAAACTACATGTCCTTATGATCATACCTTAGGTCCCTATCTCTTACAGAACCAGAGATAAATATTAAAACACAGAGACTCTGTAAAATCAATTTAATAGGAAAATCAATTTAATAGGAAATTATACATGGAAAAATTAAAGATTCATCTCCTGTTCATTCACAGATGAATATTACTACTATGATTTCTGAAAGCATGAATTTTACTGGACCTCAAGGAAAAACAAGCTCCACTATGATTTCCATAGTTTTTGGGAACTTCGTAAGCACAGGACAGTTGGGAAAAACAAGAGGAGGATAAATTATTAAAACCTTGTTGTTAAAGTTGTTACTGAGTTATTAACATACCTGTCAACCCGCGGCTCCGGAAAAACGGGACCTGCGCACATCGCTTGTGTGCAGGTCGCTTTCCACGCATGTGTGGAAGGGTTTTACCCCTTCCATGCATGCACGGAAGCGCTACGCCGCTTGCGCAGCCCCTACACAAGCGGCGTAGCACTTCCGCGCATGCATGGAATGGGTTAAACCCTTCCACGCATGCGCGGAAAGCGTTTTCCCCCGCTGCCAAATTATGGGGTTTTGGCAGCGTGGGGCAGGTTATGACATCAATGGACGTCAAATTACAGGGTTTTCCCGGCCAAATCGGGGTGGTTGACAGGTATGGTTATTAAGATTATGGTAGCTGTGAAATTTACATTTCTGGAAAGATGCTTCAGCATGCAATCAATAAGGCCTACAATGATACCTTAACATGAGGGGAAAATGTAACTAAAAGTTATGCCTTCACACTGGTATAACTATGCAAGAGGTTTGGGTCAATATTTTCCTCAATGCGTTAGACATAATTGAACAATAAATTTTGCACTTCGTTTTGCTATCACATTTTTATTCCCACCAAGTGGGACATATACATATTTAGTTCTCTACTTTCCCAATCCAAAGCAAGGTATGTAGTACCTAATACCACTAATTTAATCTGGCAGATTAACAATAATTAGTCACCCGCTCCTGCAGATTTTGCTATCATAGCATCCAAACTTTTTGTCTTTGTCTATATTAGACCCATTTTCTAGAGTCATATGAAATCTGATTCCTCCAGATCTGGGCCATCAAGTGCTGCTGAACATGCTCTGCAGTCCAGCTGAGTCTTCTCAGAAGTATTATGTATGCAAACATGAGAGCTAAATATGAAAAGATGCTGCTGGGGTCTTAGCAGACTAATGAGCTGCTTGGCAGTGAAGAGGCATTACATTAGGGATATGAAAGTTGCTTCTTCTCAGTGAAAATCGTGAGGAACATCTGCTTTCCTCTATGCAGCGGATTTCTCAGTGCGAGTTTCTTTCTGTGAATTTTTTTCCCCAGAAGCAACACTGATCTGTGCATAATTATTACAATTCCTGTACTCCAGATAGCCTTTCTTGTACAAGGTTCCCTGGAAAGAACATTGAGTTGTGCAGAATTTGACAGTGAAGGACAGAAGAAAAAAGGAGGAGAGGAGGGGCAAGAATGCTGGGAAATCTCATCAATGGGGAAAAGTCTCATCATGCCAAAACAAGAAGTTTTGGCATAATGAGACTATGAAAATCATCAAGAGCAACAAGTGGCTGTGGTGGCTCAGTGGTTAAGATGCTTGCCTTGTTAGCTGGAAGGCTGGCAAGTCGGCAGTTCGAGACCCAGGTACTGCATGATGGATTGAGTGCCTGTCTGTGTCCCAGCTCTTGGGGACATGAAAGGAGCCTCATTTGGGCATTCCCTGCATGGAGTTTCTTCCACAAAAATCCTTTCCACACAGAATAATTTCTAACACGAAATTATTATTATCAAGAGCGAAAACATTTTTAGAGTGCTCTCTACATCCCTAGTCTATATCTCAAGATTCCCACCTTCTCCCAAACCACTTATCATTATGTAAATAGATTCTGACAGATACTTTCCTGCAAAATCACAGCAGCTAGATTGTGCAAGAAGTGCTTATTTGATGGAAGGCATGACTTATCCATTTAGTGGCTATAACCCATGGTGAGTTGCACAAGACATTTAACAAGGTTAATCCAGAAAACAGACATAAACAGAAACCCTTATTGCTGGAGATCTGAACATACATATTACATCTAATTTATACACACTGTATAGTAGGAGGGCCACACACAGTCCTTAGTTAAGTTCTGAGGAACAGAATCAAATCACCTCCCATTATAATTGCCCTCTGAAACATCCCTGTCTTCTGCTGTACTTATTAACCTGGTATCAACAACAAAATGTTGCAGAGTGTTTTGAATTGTGTATGTAGCAGACATTCCAAGTGAAGAGATAGCTGTGTACTTAGAATCATATCCTGTCACTACTCAATGGGTTTAAATACTAGTGAATGTTCATCTGTTGCTTGCAATGTTGTCAGGGCTTTAAAACAAAACAGTATTCAAGGCAGCCTTGCAGTTTTACTGCAATTGCAAAGCTTTCCATTCTCTGCCACAGTGCTAACAAATAATGGGCCTCCATGGCCTAAAGCAGGGGTGCCCAAACTACGGCCCAGGCCCCGCATCCAGCCCCCAATGCCAATATGGAGCAGTCGTCGTTCCTGGAAGCGACGAGGGATTCACGGGCCGGATGAATTGGCATCAGGGGCCAGATCTGGTCCCCGGGCCAAAAAGGTTGGGCACCCTTGGTCTAAAGTAAACCGTGATAGGAAGAAAACCTCATAGTGGAGTAAATGTTAAATATAAAGAGCCTTTTTTTTTGCTATGGAACAACATCTTAAATGCCACCTTCAATGCCTGACAACAATCAGGGCAAAGTTTTAGTATTCACTTTTTAACAATAGATTTAAGGTGATACGTATTAAGCTGCTGTGTAATCTCCCCTGACATTTATTATATGAACTGAAGCAGCTGTCAAGGGCGCTTCACCCCTAACTGAAGGATTGACTACCATGGCCATTTACGCTGCAATCTGCAGCAAATTAGCCACAAGTGATCTCAAATTCAAACCCAACAACTACAGGAAATAAAGCTTAATGTAGAAAAGACCATTCCATATCACTAGCTCGCTTTAAAAACATTTTTTTAAAAGACTGAAATTGACAGTTCTCTTTTCATAGGTAGCTTGTACAAGTGGGAGATTCTTCAGAAAGAATATTAAACTACAATTCCAATTGTTGGAAAGGTTAAATATTTTTCTGATGAAGAATGTATTCGAAAAAAGTTTTAAAATCTGGAGCTTGGCCATCTCTTCATTGACTTTTACAAGATTATCTCAAAAGTAACTGCTTTGTCAGGCAGGACATCCCGCTATGGTCATGGAGTAGGCCATACAGCCAGCGACTCAACACCGAGTGTTGGGCAGCAGTTAAGAACATAAAAATAAACATAAGAACATAAAAACAGCCTTGCTGGAACAGGCCACAGCCCATCCAGTCCAGCATTCTATCTCACACAGTGGCTCACCATTTTCTTCAGGGTATTCCCAAGCAGATGCCTTCACCTGCTTAGGATTCCCTGGAAATGGCATTGAGAGATAAACTGCCTATCTCTCCAACCCGGAGGTTGTCCTTAAGTATCCATAATTATAGCCATTGATACTCTTGTCCTCCATGAACTTGTCTAATCCTTTCTTAAAGCTGTCAAGACTGACAGCTGTCACCACTTCTTCTGGCAGGGAGTTCCATAGACCAGTAATCCTCTGGGTGAAAAAGTACTTTCTCTTATTTGTTTGAGAACTAGTACCCAAAAGTTTCATCGAGTGTCCCCTAGTTCTAGTGTTGTGCGATAGGGAAAACAGTTTTTCCTTATCTACTTTGTCCACACCGTGCATGATTTTATATACTTCAATCAGGTCACCTCTTAGACGCCGTCGTTCAAGAGTGAAAAGGCCCAACCGTTGCAGCCTCAGATGGTAAGGAAGGTGTTCCAGTCCCCTAATCATTCTTGTTGCCCTCCTCTGCACTTTCTCCAACTCCATAATATCCTTCTGGAGGTATGGTGACCAGAACTGTACACAGTATTCCAGATGGGGCCTCACCATAGATTTATAAAGAGGCAAAATGACACTTGCTGACTTATTTTCTATACCCTTCCTAATGATCCCTAACATTGAGTTTGCTTTTTTCACTGCTGAGGCACACTGGGTTGACACCTTCATTGAGTTGTCCACCAGGACACCAAGGTCCCTATCCTGGTTTGTCGCAGAGAGTTCAGACCCCATCAGTTTATAAATGTAATTGGGGTTTTTTGCCCCAACATGCATCACTCTGCACTTACTAATGTTGAAGCTCATTTGCCACTGTTTTGCCCACTCCCCCAGTGTCAAGAGATCCCTCTGGAGCTCCTCACAATCTCTCACAGTTTTCACTACCTTGTATAATTTAGTGTCGTCAGCAAATTTGGCTACCTTGCTTTTTACTCCTACCTCTAGATCATTTATGAAGAGGTTGAAAAGCAGGGGTCCCAGTACTGAAACTTGGGGGACCCCACTCTTTACTTCCCTCCACTTGGAGAAGTGTCCATTTAGTGCTACCCTCTGTTTCCTGTCCCTTAGCCAGTTGCTGATCCAGGACAAGACCTGTCCCTTTATTCCATGACTGGTAAGTTTATTCAAGAGCCTTTGGTGTGGGACCTTGTCAAAAGCCTTCTGAAAGTCCAGATAAACAATGTCAACTGGATCCCCCTTATCCACATGCTTGTTGACACTCTCAAAAAATTCCAACAGATTAGTGAGGCATGATTTGCCCTTGTAAAAGCCATGTTGGCTCTCCTTTAGCAGCGCCTTCTCTTCTATGTGTCTATTAATTCTATCTTTTAGGATGGTTTCCATCACTTTACCTGGGACACATGTCAAACTGACAGGTCGGTAATTTCCTGGATCACCCCTGGATCCTTTTTTGAAAATTGGTGTTACATTCGCTACCTTCCAGTCATCAGGCACAAAGCCTGATTTGAGAGAAATATTATATATTTTGGCTAGGATATCAGCAATTTCATCTTTAAGTTCCCTGAGAATTCGTGGATGGATGCCATCTGGTCCTGGTGATTTGTTAGTGTTTAGCTTAACAAGACATGCAAGCACCTCCTCCCTGGTTATTTCTATCTTGCTTAATTCTTCGGTTTCCCTCCCTAAGAAGATAGGCTCTGTTTTGGGCATGTGGTCTCTGTCTTCTTCAGTGAATACTGAAGCAAAGAATTCATTGAGTCTCTCTGCAATCTCTGTTTCCTCCTTAATAACCCCTTGCCTTCCATTGTCATCTAATGGTCCAATGGCCTTCCTAGTTGGGTTCTTACTTCTAATGTACTTAAAGAAGTCTTTGTTATTTCTCTGAGTATTTTTAGCTATACGCTCCTCAAAGTCTTGCTTTGCTTTCCTGATTGTTGCCTTGCATTTGTTCTGCCAGAATTTATGTTTCTGCCTGTTGTCCTCATTCGGACAAGCCTTCCATCTTCTAAATGAGCTTTTCTTGCTCTTGATCACTTCCCGAACAGCTGACAATTAACCTGACTCCCTAAAGGGGCCATCAACTATGGATGGATGGATAAGCCCCTTTAAGTGGGGTGATGGTCGACCACAGCAGAGAAAATGCCACTGGAAAACATTATATTGGGACCAATGGCAAAATGAGCAGAGGAGGAACTCGGATTCCCAATGGCCATGGAGGCAGAAGAGGCCATGTCAGATGGACTGGCTGTGAAGACGTAACTTGTCAATATCCTCAAGGCTGCGGAAGTCCACTGCGGTCCTGGTGTTAAATCCTGCATGTCTCATTTCATGTGTGCCGCAGGGGATGGCTCTGAGATCATAGTGTGTATGGTCACTACATCACAAGCTGGGATCCACCTTAAACAAATTCACACCAGTGACATTTTTCCTGCTTCGGGAGTGGGGGGGATGCATTCTCAAATACAAGTTGCAGTCGACAACGAACTGCTACAGGGATTCTGCCAATGAGTATTGAAGATGAAATTTTCGTAATTCTTTTAGGTTTTAAAAACTTTTCTTTCAGATTGTGATGGTTTTAGTCATACCAAAAGCAAAGGAGAAAAGTACCCAGGCAGGGGAAAAATTTGTTCTTCTAAACTAAATGTAAATACCGCAAATCGTCATAAAACATAAGTATACTTGTTAATTAAAAAGTTACACATGACCTTGGCTGGGAAAGAACTGCATGTTGGCTTTTGTATCCCATATGTTAAGTGGAATACAGTCAATCAGTTTAATGACTATTCATATAAGGTAGCTGGGTTCAACTGCTGAAGGATCCCACCTTTTCCTTTTATCTTCCTCTCCTTCAGGAAGACATAGCAGTTGGAAGGGATACACATGAGCAATAGATCCACCTGCTTCTTTAAAATTGAAATAGTATAATTATTTTCTTTCAGCTGTTCATTAACTACACTCCTTTCGTGACCCTAAGTCTCAACTCCTTTCCAGTCTATGGAGAAGTGCTTAAGTACGGATGGTGGAAGTCAAGCCAAACCAAGAGCAAGAAAAATCTTGGTTAAATTATCATCATTAAAATATAACAGGTCAATTGTTTAGATGTCATTCTCAGACACTGCACATTATTCAGTCATCTGCCCTTAAAAACACAGGGCACTTCTATGGGTAGCTTCCAGTTCTTTAAGGGGAATATAACATGATTTAACTAAAGAGAAACAATGATTAATATTTCAAATTTAAAGGCATAGGAGAGGCCATTGAAGGAAGCAATGAGAAACACAGCTTTTTAAAGTATCTTGACCCAGAGGAAGTTGTGGCTATGTATATGGCTCCTTTGTCTAAGTAAATGGTTCTTTTGGAAACAATTCTCATATAAATTGCTATTAGATTACATTAAGTGGAAATGGAGAATCTATTAATTGGTACATATGCCATATGGCTAGAAGAGACATTTAAGAAACTAGGTCCTTTGTAATTTAAACAAAAAAAGGGGTGTGCCATTTTAAAATATAAAATGACATTTACTATAAAATGAGAACAAACATCCTCAGATGTTTTGATATCCAAATGCCTCCATGTCACAAAAATGTATTGCAACAACACATTACTGGGAGACTTGAAGTTACTTGTAATCCAACCATTTTATGTATCTCTCTTCTCCAAAATGTTTTTATGAATACCACCTGTTGCAAACAGAAGGTAAGGACAACTTGCCTTAGTTACATGAGTTATTCTGGATACAGGTTACTTAAATTATTTAAGATGCAGAACTCTAAAACACTAGTACCAAAGTTAGGACAAAAACCTCAATTTTGCTGTTTTTGACATCAATGGGATAACTTATACATGAGTCACTTATATTGTTTTTTGGATATTGTTACTGTCCAGAGTAGTGTTTTACCCTAATTTGGGTGGGGGTACAAATCAAATAAATAAATATAGATAAATATATTCCAGGACTTTCAATCAGAAATAGTTTCCCCCCAAATTTTATTCTCTTTGTAGGTAGAGAAATGGAGAAATTTTACTGATGTTCATCCGGTTTCTTCACCACAAGTAAGGAAATATTCCCAACAGATTTTCAAGGATTGGACTCAACATTTATAGCGGCAGCGTTAGTGTTCTGTGCCATCAAATCTTATATGACTTACTGTAACAGGGTTTTTCCAACATAATATTCATATGCACTGAACCTGCTGTTTATTACAGCCGCGGATGCATTTTACAGCAGTATTTCCAGTGGGAGAAACCACGTGATAGGCCCACACAGCTGTCAGGAGTGTGTGGTTAGGCCCATGACAGAAAAAGTTTGGGAACGCCTGGTGCAAAATAACCATCCACATGAGCTGCAGAACAGGATAATGAGGTGTGCTCCAAATTGAGCACACTGTAGCCTTTGCGTTGGGCAGCTCTCAAAGAGGTGAGATGGATAGCTCTGAGTCAATCACAAGAAATCTAGATAGATAGTTAGAGAGAACTGGGAACAAGCCAGTCGTCATGGTACACGTTGGTACCAATGATGTTGGGAAGGCCAAGCGGTCTGTCCTGGAAGCCAAATTCAGGTTGTTAGGAAGAAGATTGAAGTCCCGAACTTCCAAGGTAGCATTTTCAGAAGTACTGCCTGTCCCTCACACAGGACCTACCAGGCAGGCAGAGCTCAGAAGCCTCAATGCGTGGATGAGGCGGTGGTGTCGAGAGGAGGGCTTCAGATTTGGCAGGAACTGGAGAACATTTTGGGACAAGCCAAATCTGTTCAGGAGGGATTTGAATCATGATGGGACTAGATTGCTGGCACTCAACATCAAAAAGGCTGCAGAGCAGCTTTTAAACTATTAACTGGGGGAAAGCCGACAGGAGCTGGGCAGCATCTGGTTCAGGAAAGTGTGTACTTGAGTAGTGAGGAGGATGCAAAAATTACTGAGCAGAGCAAGGAGCTAGTCAACAACACTCTAGCAGAAGGATGCAAGAGGCAGTCTAACAATGCAACTGGACTCAAAAGATTGTATCAGGAAAGCATATATAAATGCTTGTATCCAAATGCCAGAAGCCTCCGGAACAAAATAGGGGAGCTGGAATACTTAGCAATAGATAAGAATATTGATATTATTGGTATCACTGAAACCTGGTGGATGGATGATAACCAATGGGATACAGTTATCCCAGGCTACAAACTGTACAGGAAGGATAGGAAGGGGCAAACGGGAGGTGGTGTAGCCTTGTATGTCGAAGAAGTGATAAAATCGTATGAATTGGAATATCTAGGTGATTTGGAGTCACCATTAGAAGCTCTGTGGGTAAGAGTACCAGGCCACAAGGATGGTCTAACAGTAGGCATATACTATCGGCCTCCGACCCAAACTCTTGAGGGAGACTGGCAGTTGGAGAATGTTGTAAAGGAGGCATCCAAGAAGGGAAGCCTGGTTATAATGGGGGACTTCAATTACCCTCACATAGACTGGGTGAACTGTTGTTCAGCACATGATAAAGAAATAAAGTTCCTAGATATGCTAAATGATTGTTCCCTGGGACAGATGGTTGAAGACCCAACTAGAGGTACAAGAATCCTTGACTTGATCTTGAGTAATACTCAGGATATGGTGCAAGATGTTAATGTGACTGATCCAATAGGGGACAGTGACCACAACACAATTATGTTTAACTTGATCATAGACCGCAAGTCACTGAAAAAATCTAACACAGAGACCTTAAATTTTCAAAAAGGAAATTTCCCAAAGATGAGGAAACTAGTAAAAAAGAAGCTGAAAGGGAAAATTGAAAGAGTCCAAACACTCCAAGAGGCATGGAGGCTGTTTACAAAAACAATAACAGAGGCCCAATTGGAATGCATACCCAAAAGGAAAAAGGACACTGCCAGGTCCAAGAGGACTCCGATGTGGCTTACAGGAGCAGTTTGGGAAGTGATCAAAAGCAAGAAAAGCTCATTTAGAAGATGGAAGGCTTGTCCGAATGAGGACAGCAGGCAGAAACATAAATTCTGGCAGAACAAATGCAAGGCAACAATCAGGAAAGCAAAGCAAGACTTTGAGGAGCGTATAGCTAAAAATACTCAGAGAAATAACAAAGACTTCTTTAAGTACATTAGAAGTAAGAACCCAACTAGGAAAGCCATTGGACCATTAGATGACAATGGAAGGCAAGGGGTTATTAAAGAGGAAACAGAGATTGCAGAGAGACTCAATGAATTCTTTGCTTCAGTATTCACTGAAGAAGACAGAGACCACATGCCCAAAACAGAGCCTATCTTCGTAGGGAGGGAAACCGAAGAATTAAGCCAGATAGAAATAACCAGGGAGGAGGTCCTTGCATGTCTTGTTAAACTAAACACTAACAAATCACCAGGACCAGATGGCATCCATCCACGAGTTCTCAGGGAACTTAAAGATGAAATTGCTGATATCCTAGCCAAAATGTATAATATTTCTCTCAAATCAGGCTTTGTGCCTGATGACTGGAAGGTAGCGAATGTAACACCAATTTTCAAAAAAGGATCCAGGGGTGATCCAGGAAATTACCGGCCTGTCAGTTTGACATGTGTCCCAGGTAAAGTGATGGAACCCATCCTAAAAGATAGAATTAATAGGCACATAGAAGAGAAGGCACTGCTAAAGGAGAGCCAACATGGCTTTTGCAAGGGCAAATCATGCCTCACTAATCTGTTGGAATTTTTTGAGAGTGTCAACAAGCATGTGGATAAGGGGGATCCAGTTGACATTGTTTATCTGGACTTTCAGAAGGCTTTTGACAAGGTCCCACACCAAAGGCTCTTGAATAAACTTACCAGTCATGGAATAAAGGGACAGGTCTTGTCCTGGATCAGCAACTGGCTAAGGGACAGGAAACAAAGGGTAGCACTAACTGGACACTTCTCCAAGTGGAGGGAAGTAAAGAGTGGGGTCCCCCAAGTTTCAGTACTGGGACCCCTGCTTTTCAACCTCTTCATAAATGATCTAGAGGTAGGAGTAAAAAGCAAGGTAGCCAAATTTGCTGATGACACTAAATTATACAGGGTAGTGAAAACTGTGAGAGATTGTGAGGAGCTCCAGAGGGATCTCTTGACACTGGGGGAGTGGGCAAAGCAGTGAGCTTCGACTAGTAAGTGCAGAGTAATGCATGTTGGGGCAAAAAAAAACAATCACATTTATAAACTGATGAGGTCTGAATTCTCTGCGACAAACCAGGAAAGGGACCTTGGTGTCCTGGTGGACAGCTCAATGAAGGTGTCAACCCAGTGTGCCTCAGCAGTGAAAAAAGCAAACTCAATGTTAGGGATCATTAGGAAGGGTATAGAAAATAAGTCAGCAAGTGTTATTTTGCCTCTTTATAAATCTATGGTGAGGCCCCATCTGGAATACTGTGTACAGTTCTGGTCGCCATACCACCAGAAGGATATTATGGAGTTGGAAAAAATGCAGAGGAGGGCAACCAAAATGATTAGGGGACTGGAACACATTCCTCACTATCTGAGGCTGCAACGGTTGGGTCTTTTCACTCTTGAACGACGGCGTCTAAGAGGTGACCTGATTGAAGTTTATTAAATCATGCACGGTGTGGACAAAGTAGATAAGGAAAAACTGTTTTCCCTATCGCATAACACTAGAACTAGGGGACACTCCATGAAACTTTTGGGTACTAGTTCTCAAACAAATAAGAGAAAGTACTTTTTCACCCAGAGGAGCACTGGTCTATGGAACTCCCTGCCAGAAGAAGTGGTGACAGCTGTCAGTCTTGACAGCTTTAAGAAAGGATTAGACAAGTTCATGGAGGACAAGGGTATCAATGGCTATAATTATGGATACTTAAGGACAACCTCCGGGTTGGAGAGATAGGCAGTTTATCTCTCAATGCCATTTCCAGGGAATCCTAAGCAGGTGAAGGCATCTGCTTGGGAATACCCTGAAGCAAAAGGTGAGCCACTGTGTGAGACAGAATGCTGGACTGGATGGGTTGTGGCCTGTTCCAGCAAGGCTGTTCTTATGTTCTTAAATTTTGTGTGGATGCAATTATATGATTCAGACTAAACTTTGCCAAAAGCGATCCAAATTGTGAGCCACATGCTTGTCTGCAGAGGCCCTAAATTAATTAATCTAATTCCCTTTTCTAGTTCTTTATCTGCTTACCTCTCTGTCCCTGCTCAACTAGCATGTCACAATGTCAAGAACACTTTGATTCTCATCACTAAATTAGCTATGGATTTCTGGTTTTGGCTTGCAGTTGGGTTTGATGGCTCCCATTTTGTTCTATTATTCTGTGAAAGAAGCTAAGGATTTAGGCATGTCCCCCACCCCACCCCCACACACTGAGCATCCCCCAATGTCTTCATAATTGACTGTATAAAATAGCATTCTGAATATCTTCAAAAAATTTCCCTTTTGGGGGAAATGGCTCAAGTCTACTATTTCAGTGAAAATGAGAAACCGTCACTATAGAATGTTCCTACATTATATTTACAAAATGGAAAACCTTTTTTTGCCAATGTTAGTGGATTTTATGTCTTAAGAAGAAAATACATCATAATAAAAATTTTGTTTTATTGTATATTATCCTCGGAGTGTTCTGTCAGGTTTTTAAAGCATTTCTCTCCTTTTCTGGGCAAAACTTCAGAACACTGTAACCGCAGATGTGATTTTACTTTTCCATGAGTCTCACAGGGAAAGAAAAAACTATAGCTACGCAACCACTTATGCTCCAGCATAAGCAGCAGTTAAAAAGAATAATTGCTGAAGTAATATTTATGATACTCTTCTTCCCCAAACAATTTTTATGGAAAAGGGATTTAAGTGAATAGTCATCAGCTGCAACCCATATCCGAGAATGCATTTTTTTCCTGAAAAAGGAAAACTGCCATTGGCATGAATTTGTTTAAGGTGGATCCCAGCTTGCCATGAAGTGATCCACACACTATGATCACAAGTTATCTCCTGCAGTACATATGAAATGCGACATGCAGGATTTGACACCTGGACTGCAATGGACTGCTGCAGCCTTGAGGATATAGACATGGTGCACCTTCACAGCCAGTCCACCTGCCACGGCATCTTCGGCCTCCATGACTGTTGGGAATCAGAGTTCCTCCTCTGCTCATTTTACTTTTGGACCTAATATGATGGTTACCAGTGGCATTTTCTCCACTGAGATGGACCATCACCCCACCTAAAGGGGCTCATCTACCTGTAGCCATTGGCCCCTTTAGGGAGTAAGGTTAGTTAACACCCCCAAAAACTCAGCATTTAGGTGAGTAATGAATGAATGAATGAATGAATAAACAAGCTACCTGGTTTTTTTTTATTCTTTTGGATTGTTTCATGAAGACAGAAATTATGACAACAGTATTGTCAAATAAGCTTCAGAGTAACACAGTGAAGAATGGAGCAGAAAAAATACTATTTAAAATTGTGTTCTCAATTGTATGTCCAAGGAAGTTAATGTACAGTAATAAATGCCTATCCTTCCTTTACTTCATTTATTTGCAATACCAGTCTGGCCAGGTTATCCTACTATAATAATAGATTAGACCAGGGGTCAGCAGCCTTTTTAAGTCGGGGGTTGGATCACACTCCCTCAGACAGTTGAGGGGTCTGGACTGGTGCCCCCCCCCCATAAATACTGCCATAAATGCATCTACTTCCAGCAAGCGCAGCAACAGCAGCTGGAGAAAGGGCAGGGGCTGGATTATTTGGTGCCATGGGCCAGATTCAGCCCACAGGCCATAGCTTGCTGACCCCTGGAGTAGACCATACTTCCAGTGACTCAATGTCAAGTGTCACATGGTGGTTAACTAACCTGACAACACTAAGGACTAATGGCCTTGGGTGCTGAAGTCCACAGGGAAGGGTAATGGTCCCAAGTGGATTAAATCCCATTTGAATCCATCTTGATAGAGGGCAGCAGTTTCATCAATACTGGCCTGGAGCTGATGAGGACTTTACATACCAAAAGGGCTCAGGACCAGAAAGTGACTCGCAGAACTGGATCAGTGGTATGGGGGTCATGCTGTGCTGCAGAAGGCAGATGAAAGATCACTACATTATATTCTCAGGACAGTTTTCATGGCTGGTTGCCATGATGATCGCCTATATTTGAATATGGCAGCAGAAGGAGGAGGAGGCTTTAAAATACAAACCATTGTTCTCTGGTAGAATTGCCTACTCTCCAGTTTGGTCCCAAAACTCTGATTGTGGGCTGTATTCTGCAGGGCTCCAGTTTTTGCCCTGTAATCTTTGGAAAGAGGATGCTGATAACCAGGCAAACCTACATCTCACATGGCCTGAAGGCATGCCATTTAGATAAATTGGAAGTACCCTTGCCTTCAGTCTCCATGCTCTAGAGCTGTAGCTGCTACTGATGTTCCAATCTTGGCATTAAATTTGTCATTTCCTGCCTGCTGTGAGTTTTGTTTCTTAAACCCATGATAAGATCTCTATGCAGGGATCTATGCAGGTCTTTTATCCCTACTGCCCAGAAAAACTATGCAAAGATGGATGTTTCTTTAGGGTGATCATGTTGTACTTTACATGGCAAGAGCCCTTCTGTTATGAGGTCCTTTGCTACAAAATCATCTGAATATTACTGCTAGCTGTTTTCTGATATAAGAGAGAAATAGAAGGAGGCAATAATTGTACATTTGTTATACACTCATCTTTTTTTTAAAATAAAAGGTCACTTTTCTGAGTCCACATCTAGATAAGCAACTGATAAAGAGCACCATGCCCCAAACTTTCCTCCTTATTTTTGGAATGCACAAACGTACAAACCATCTGCTACATGTCTGAAATATATCACCTCTTCATTTTATCCCTGAAAGATCACTAAGACAGGTATCTGGCTATTTTAACTAAATTTAGCAATCCCATTCTTATTTCTCTGTAAATCTTTGCTGCCATGCAAGCAGGATTATAGCTAGAAGACAAAAAAGAATCAATGTGACTTTGTCCCATAATAAAGAGCGGGAGAGTCACATAAGCGCCAATGAAGTTGTTGAATGTAATCTCCTATGAGGTCCTTCAAAGATACAGATTGTAGCATCCCAAGCATTCTGGAATATCATATAAAACAAAGTATCCTTTGAAACAGCATACCTTAAAAGAATTCCAGATAAGCACAGATGACAGAGAAAGGGAATGCCTCTTTCCCTGTCCTAAACAGTCCAATTGCTGAGGCACCAGCCTTGCACGCACAGAGCAATAAATGTTCCAGTAATGTGGGCAGCCTACATCTTTCTTCTTTAAAAAGCAGGAGAAAGTGCTTCATCAGTAAAGTGAAACAAAGAAGGGGAAGTTCTTTCATGTGGGGGAATGGCTGATGACAATCAAAGTAGCCTTTAAATCTTCTTCGGGAGCTTATATGCTCACACTGCCATGAATTTCTCCCTATTAAATAACCTTCCCTCTAATGCAGAGAGCAAGCACCATATCATGGACAGAGAAACAGTCTAGGACTCAGAAGAGCTGGGTTCAAATCCTTACTCTGCCATGGAAACTCTCCAGAAGAGAAAGACAGTCCCTAGGGCAGTGATGGTAAACCTTGGCACTCCAGATGTACTTTAACTTCAATTCCCAGCACCCGTGATCAGCAGGAGTGCTGACATGAGCTTCTGGTAATTGAAGTCCAAGAACACCTGGAGTGCCAAAGTTAGCCATCACTGCCCTAGGGTGTCACTGGTAAAACCACTCTTGAAATATCTCATATACAGTGGAACCTCATACAACAATTGCCCTGTATAGCAATGAAATCACATAACAATTAATTTTTTGGGGGGAATGGTGGTCCCGCATAACAATTTTCCCTATGGAAAAAACCGTACAACAATTTTTCAATGGGAAAAACCACTTAGCAAAAAAAAATATGTTGTATGATGCATCCCATAGGGAAAATCACTATACGATACATGTATTGTATAGGAATTGTTTCATACAACAACGAGCCTCATGGAACGTTGTATGAGGTACCACTGTACCTCAAAAACCTTATTAGACCATAAATCAGATACTTGAGAGAACCCCCCCTCCCTCTCTCCCTCTCATGAAGGAGAAGAATCCTTGTTGCCTCTTTCCTAGAGTTAGATTACCGTATTTTCCGGCGTATAAGATGACTTTTTAACCCCGAAAAATCTGTGCCAAAGTTGGGGGTACTCTGGAGCCAGGGGCCACCCGGCGGGGAAAGCCATGGATACCACCACCCCCAGCCTTGGGGTTGGAGGTGGTGAATGGCTTTCCTTGCTGTTCAGCTGCTGATCATCCTCCTCTTCACCCCGGCTGAGGGTGGTGGTGCGGAGGAGGAGCATCAGCTGACCAGTGGGGAAAACCAGCTGCCGCTGCCGCCGTGAGGCCTCCGGAGCAAGGGGCCGCCTGGATACCACCACCCTCAGCCTTGCGGCTGCGGCTGGCTCCCCCCCCCGCCGGTCAGCTGCTGCTCCTCCTCCTCACACACACACACACCCCGGCTGTGGTGGTGGTATCCGCGAGCCGCGCCTCCCTGCTCCCTTCACTGGTGGGGAAGGTAAAAGGAGCCCTGTCAGGCTCGGAGACAAGAAAGCCCTGTCAGGCTTTCCCCCCCGCCGGTCAGCTGCTGCTGCTCCTCCTCCTTAACCCCCCCAGCTGGGGTGGTGGTATCTGTGAGCCGCGCCTCCCCACCCCCTTCACCGGCGGGGAAGGTAAAAGGAGCGCTGTAGGGCTCGGAGCCGCCGTGAGCCGCTCCTCCCCGCCCCCTGCACCAGCAGGGAAGGTAAAAGGAGGCCCATTGGGCTCGGAGATGCCGTGAGCCGCACCTCCCCTTTACCTTCCCCGCCGGTGAAAGGGGTGGGGAGATGCAGCTCGTGGCATCCCCACCGACTTCACCGGCAGGGAAGGTAAAGGGAGCCAGTGAAGGGGGCAGGGAGGTGTGGCTCACGGTGTCTCCGAGCCCAACGGGGCTCCTTTTACCTTCCCCACCGGTGAAGGGGGCGGGGAGGTGTGGCTCACAGCGGCTCTGAGCCTGATGAGGCTCCTTTTACCTTCCCTACCGGTGAAGTCGGCGGGGATGCCACGAGCTGCATCTCCCCACCCCTTTCACCGGCGGGGAAGGTAAAGGGGAGGTGCGGCTCACGGCATCTCCGAGCCCAATGGGCCTCCTTTTACCTTCCCTGCTGGTGCAGGGGGCGGGGAGGAGCGGCTCACGGCGGCTCCGAGCCCTACAGCGCTCCTTTTACCTTCCCCGCCGGTGAAGGGGGTGGGGAGGCGCGGCTCACAGATACCACCACCCCAGCTGGGGGGGTTAAGGAGGAGGAGCAGCAGCAGCTGACCGGCGGGGGGGAAAGCCAGCTGCAGCCGCAAGCGTGGCTCGCGGCATCCACGCCCCCTTCACCGGCAGGGAAGGTAAAAGGAGCCCTGTCAGGCTCGGAGACACCGTGAGCTGTTCCTCCCCGCCCCCTTCACCGGCAGGGAAGATAAAGGGAGCCAGTGAAGGGGGCAGGGAGGTGTGGCTCGCGGTGTCTCCGAGCCCAACGGGGCTCCTTTTACCTTCCCCACCGGTGAAGGGGGCGGGGAGGTGTGGCTCGCAGCGGCTCTGAGCCTGATGATGCTCCTTTTACCTTCCCTGCCGGTGAAGTCGGCGGGGATGCCACGAGCTGCATCTCCCCACCCCTTTCACCGGCGGGGAAGGTAAAAGGGAGGTGCGGCTCACGGCATCTCCGAGCCCAATGGGCCTCCTTTTACCTTCCCTGCTGGTGCAGGGGGCGGGGAGGAGCGGCTCACGGCGGCTCCGAGCCCTACAGCGCTCCTTTTACCTTCCCCGCCGGTGAAGGGGGTGGGGAGGCGCGGCTCACAGATACCACCACCCCAGCTGGGGGGGGTTAAGGAGGAGGAGCAGCAGCAGCTGACCGGCGGGGGGGAAAGCCAGCTGCAGCCGCAAGCGTGGCTCGCGGCATCCCTGCCCCCTTCACCGGCAGGGAAGGTAAAAGGAGCCCCATTGGGCTCAGAGATGCCGCGAGCCGCACCTCCCTTTTACCTTCCCCGCCGGTGAAAGGGGCAGGGAGGTGCGGCTCGCGGCATCCCCGCCCCCTTCACTGGTGGGAAAGGTAAAAGGAGCCCTGTCGGGCTCAGAGCCACCGCGAGCCGCACCTCCCCGCCCCCTTCACCAGCAGGGAAGGTAAAAGGAGCCCCATTGGGCTCTGAGGGGGCAGGGAGGCATGGCTCGTGGTGTCTCCAAGCCCAACAGGGCTCCTTTTACCTTCCCTGCCGGTGAAGGGGAATAGGTTATATATGTTGTAAGCCGCTTTGAGTGACACTTGTATCAGGAAAGCGGGATAGAAATAAAACTTATTATTATTACCAAAAGGTAATATTAAAATATTAAATATTAATATTAAAAATGATGATGATAGTACTAATGGCATCCTGATTTATGGCCACCCTTCCCAGGGTTTCCTAGGTAGGGAGTCTCCAGATTTGAGTTTCCTCCCCTAAGGCTCTTCGGATTCTTGGGCCGTTTGCCCAGCCCCCACCCCAAGCTGGCTTTCCCCGCCGGTCAGCTCCTCCTCCTCCGCACCACCACCACCAGCAGGTAAAGGGAGCCATCCCCGGCCCGGGAAGCTCTGAAGACGCCGCCATTGGAAGAGGGGTTGTCATACGGCGAGTATATTGCAAACTCTACATTTTAACTAGAAAAGTTGGGGGTCGTCTTATATGCCCAGTCGCCTTATATGCCAGAAAATACGGTATATATCTTTACCTATAAAGAGGGACATTACCCGTTGGAATCTGGCATACACGCCCGCACCTGTCCCTACTATCCCCTACTGAGCCGCCCGCACTTCCCTTTACCTCAACCGACTATCACATAAGGGTCTGGCAGTCACCCGTGGGGCAACCGCCCCACGAACATGGCCAAAAAAAAAAACCTACCAGGCCCAGCATCCTCCGTGCTGTGCCACCCCTCAGCCAATGAGGCTGAAGGGCACGAGCACAGAGGAGGCGGGGCAGCCGGCGTGACGGTTTGGGGGGAAAAAACACGCCGAAAGGAAAAAACTTTCAAAGACACAGCTGGCAAAAGGTAAGTGCGGTCAGTGGGGGTTAGGGAGTGGGGGGAAGCATGGCCCCAGTAACCACCATCACTTGCCTGTGTGCGAGCTGCCCTTTGCAAGCATCCAGACCCTCGAGACAGATTTTGCGTAGCATGGCTTATAGCCAGCCAAGAGTTCTTCAGGGAAGATAACTCTGTCCTATTGCCAGAACGCCCATGGTCAGATTCTGGATATGTAACCCTCCCATAACCAAATTAAGGCATTCCAAAAAAGTTGATTGGGTTTTGTGTTGGTTGTATACACCAATGCTTCCCAGAATTCAAGGGCTCTGTCAGAACAATAAATCATGAGTAGTTTTTGCCTTGACTCAATGTAAACCAGGGGTGCCCAAACTTTTTGGGCCGTGGGCTGGTCATGTGGTTCAGGGGACTGGTCACTATGGCCCATGGGCCAGATCTGGCCCCCGACACCAATTCATCCAGCCCACAAAGCCTTCATTGCACCCGGAAGTGGAAGTAAAACGCACCCATACAGGTTCTTCCTATAGGCAAGCCCATGAAGGACCATTCTCAAAAAGACTTGAATCTACCAGTTGAAGAATGTGGCATGCATTTGGTTAGGGAGAAATATCATGCAGCATATCAATACACTACATTAAAAAGCTAGCTATGAACATGGCATTGCCATCATAAAAAATAAAATAGCAGGTACATACAGTTAGCTCAGAAAAAGATATTTCAGCTACATTGCGAGAGGTTTATTGAATGTAAGAAAAGTAAAAACTTGCAGCAGCATGCCTTGATGTTAGTAAACATAGACACTTATTTAAGTCTATCATAAAAAGCAACTGGATTTCAAATAACACAAGAAATGCTCAGTGCTTCAAACCGTTATGTAGGGTTTCACAGAAAGAGCCTCCCTGAAGATTGTGGCATTTTTGAACCACAATCAGGCGTACCCTGGTAATGGCAACCTTGTGTTGCCAACTAATCTTTCTCACACTATGTCAGGCAAAAGGTACTGCTTTTGGTGGCTTCATTTTGGCAGTTTCATATCTGGCCTAGACACAGAAGAAGACTGTGATGCTGCATTTTGAATACTTCGACTCTGCTCTTAGAAAGTAAGTTAAGGAATTCCAAAAAGGTTGATTGGGTTTTGTGTTGACTGTATATGCCAATGCTTCCCAGAACTCAAGGGCCCTGGCAGAGTAATAAATGAGAAGAGAGGACTTACTCGAAAAGGCCTTGATGCTGGGAAAGATCTAAGGCAAAAGGAGAAGGGGGCAGCAGAGGATGAGATGGCTAGATGGTATTGTTGACACAATGGGCATGGAGCCGAGCAGACTGCGGAGGATGGTGGAGGATAGGGGTGCCTAGAATGTGACGGTCCATGGCAGCAGTTCTCAACCTCTTTAAGCTTCAGAAGCCAGATGGCCATTTTGCCCTTCCTCCACCACATGGCACTTCCTGAAGTGGTGGAGGCGGTGGGGGCCCCCCATGAAATAGCACCACAGGCCGCATCCATCCCACAGCCCACTGGTTGAGAATCCCTGGTCCATGGGGTCACAAAGGGTCAGACTCAACTACGCGACTGAACAAAAACAAAAAAAGTGTTCATCTTGGCTCAGTGTAAACTCTTGATGTTAAGCACTGCCAAAAATGAAGAAGAAGTTAAATTTCACTTCTGTTTACAGCATGTCAAATATGTGCTGTTAAATCTTGATGATAGCAGATGATACATGTGAGCAGAACAGGTCCTGTTCTTGTTCTATAGGTCCACCCACTCACATATAAACCTCATTTGTAAAGGTAAAGGGCCACTAAGGGAGGGCCCACTTACCACATGGATTAACATGTACAGGTTCCCCTCCCCCCATTTATGGATATTAATTGAGCAATTATTTGGCCGATTCTGCTAGAACAATGTCAGTTCATTGACTTCTGCCAGAATCATGCCGTTCCCTTCCAAATGTAAAGCATCCATGACAGCATGGTCAGACCTTAAGTGGAAGACTGTAAATAACATGCAAATATATGTAAACATGTACAGTATGTGTTATCTCCAGCAGAACAATTGAACTATAATTTTATTTCTACATATAATCTTTTCAGCTTTATTCTGCCTACCATTTAGGGTGGCCAGATATTTGGGGGTGGGGGGAATCACACATTGGATAGTATTTTCAAGAATTTCCTGGAAGAGGGGATTACAGTAGATGTTGTGACCATCCAGATGTGGTTGGACTACAACTCAGTGATCTCTTATTACTGCCTATGCTGACTAGGTATCATGGTGATGGAAGTTTGGCAATACGTGCAGACTGACATGTTCCCATTCTTCCTCTAGAGGAGCTATGCCTTTCATTTTATGTAATAGCATTGTGCACTGGCAGAATAGTTAAGTGAGTTAGGTGTCTAGCTGTGGAACCTGAGGTTTGGAGTTCAATTTTCCACTGTTCCTCCAATAAGAAGATTCAGACCGTATAGACTTGAGCAAAGAAAATCGTGAATCACCTCTGAGTACTCAGAAAAGGGATACCATAAATCAGAACTGACTTGTCAACACAGAGTTATTATTACTAACAGTGTTGCACATATTGGAATTATGCAATTATAGCAACATTTGGAGCAGAGCAGACAGAAAAGTAAACCTGCAATCTTTAAGAACCACAGACTATTTGTGCTGTACAACCATTAAACGAACAGAAACCACATACAGATCAACACAGTATTGTTGAACAAATCCCACACAGCCTTTTTTGTTGTTGTTGTTTACATTTTGTGCTTCCAATGAACTTAACCCTGAAATGACATTAGAATGATCAAGGATATACTGCAATTATTATAATCTCCAATCTGCCATCACAACCTTTATTTTTTAACAAGTACAGTGATACCTCATACAACGTCCAAACTTGGTTCCACAAGGTTGGACTTTATACGGATTTGGACTTTGTATGAGGCATGCAAAATCCTAGCCATGATGCCTCATACAACGTCAAAATCCTTGCCGCGATGCCTCATACAACATCGTTTCCATAGAGATACATTGTACTGTAACAGCACAGACGTCAGGGCAAAATCAAGGAAATAGACAGGAAACTGACAAAACTTTAAGAAATCATTGTCTAAAGGCTAAATACATTACAAAAACATGGCAAATAACCCTGATTGTCCAAGAACCTGAAGAATGCTGCAAAAATCCCAGGAATGCTTCTAAAAATTCTGACGAAAAAATCCAAAAAAATCCAAAATCATGCTCAAAACCACTCCTAATCACTCTTCGCCTTGTGCAAACCACACAAGAGCAATGCACGCATGTGTCCTGCCTTTTATACTGCCCAGGCACAATGCAACCTGGGAAAAACCCCAATGCCTCATACAAAATCACAGCGACTTTGTATGAGGCAACTTTTTTCAAGGAATTAGGCGATGTTGTATGAATTCAATGTTGTATGAAGCAGACTTTGTATGAAGTATTACTGTACACTAATGCGAACACATATTATTGGGTTACATGTGAGTAGCTGGCAGCAATATTATTATTACCTTGAATGCTTCTTTTGAAGAAGGCTTTGCAGCCTTCACAGGACCAAACACCATAATGGTAGCCTGAGGCATAGTCATTGCACACAGCACAGTAGCGGGTCTCCTTGCTGGATTCCATGGGCCCGCTTCCCTTTTCATTTGAGCTGGACATTCGATCTTTGACACTGTGACGTCTGTTATCTGAGCTCGGCCTGTAAGATGAACATTCGGTAAGTTCAAAATCATGCATTCAAAACTAATAATTACCTGCCTGACTCAGAATATGAATCTACGTAGCTAAAAATGCTTGGCCATAAATTAAGATGGAAGAGTAAAATCTATTATCTTACAACCTGAAACAGAAAAATTAGGGCATCACTTGAGTGTCTTGTGTAGTGAGAACAGGGAACACAGCAATTCTACTGGAACCCCATTGCTGTTTTCTAATCTTTCTTGCTTCACACACAACTGTGCATATCATAGTTCATGAGCATTTACATGTTTCCAACTAGGCTTCCTGCTCCTCAAGTTGAAGTGTCTGGCATACTTCCACAAAGAGTTTAGAAATACAGTAAAACCCCGACTTACAAATGCCCCAAGTTATATAAAATTTGACTTACATAATGATTTTGTGCTAAAACCATGTCCCAATTTACAAAATTTCCTATAGGTTTGCTTCAAGTTACATAAAGATTCTTTTTCCTATGGGTTTTCCTATGCTTTGATTTACATAAAAATTTCATTTTTCCTATGGGTTTGCTTTGAGTTACATAAAAATTCAATTTAAGCAAAAGCCTATGGAACAAAAAAATTTCATAAGTAGAGGTTTTACTGTATTACATTTTTGGACTTTGATTGGACTTTGCTTGGACTATGCTATCCAGATTGGGGATTCTGGGAGTTGAAATCTAAACAGCCAACCTTCCAAACTTCAATCATTTGATTATAGAGAGTATCACTGAACACAAAAACCATGAATAAGCAACATTGTTCTACTCTTCAGTGTGCAGAATGACTCAAGGCCATGCATTTCAGAGATTCAGGTGTAAAAAGGATGATGATTGGCATAATAGTCAGAACAACGATGGAATGATGACACATCCATCACACTGCACCATCTGTTTTCCTCAGACTCTCACTTCAAGTGGATGTTTTTGCCCCATCACTTAAACGCAAAAGTCTATAAACAGAAACTTTTCCCCCACATATGCCAAGGCTGTAGCCTAGGATTGAGTGGTGTGAGGAGAAATTATTACACCATAGTGTGTGTGTTTGTGGTGTGGGGGGGTTGCCCTTATCTTCAAGTACCTTGTGAAGCATTCTGTACACTTTTGCCGTTCTCCACAATGCACTGTCTCCTCTTGCACAGAGACGGCCTTTCACTTGCCAGCTGAGAAGCTTTTTAAAATGTGTCTTAATCTGTTTAGTTACATTTGTTTTTATATTTTAGCTTCCTTGTTGCTAACCATTTGGAAAATACTTTTCTTCAAGGGAAAAAAGATGGGATTTCAATGTAATAAATACATTCTATTTTATTCTTTTTAAAGTGTTTTTCTAGTGCATGAACAGGCTTACATAAGAACAGCCTTGCTGGAACAGGCCACAGCCCATCCAGTCCATCATTCTGTCTCACACAGTGGCTCACCATTTGCTTCAGGGTATTCTCAAGCAGATGCCTTCACCTGCTTAGGATTACCTGGAAATGGCATTGAGAGATATCCTGCCTATCTCTCCAACCCAGAGGTTGACCTTAGGTATCCATAATTATAGCCATTGATACCCTTGTGAGAGCCTTCCTGTGTAGTGTATGTGCAGAGTGATAGGAGCCCATTGTGGCACAGTGGTAAAACTGCAACCCCAAACTGCTCCTGACATTGTTAGTTCAATCCTGATAAGGGATCAATGTTGACTCAGCCTTTCATCCTTCCAAGGCCAGTAAAATGAGTACCCAGCATGTTGGGGGTGAAATGTTAATTACCTTGTGAGCTGCCCAGAGAGTGCACTAAGTGTTATGAGGCTATTGCTAGTGATAGCTGGGTAACAAGCACTGTCTCTTTGCTTCTACCACTGCACAGCTAATCCTGGCTCTTCAGAATGTAGTCCAGACAAAGCCACTCATTCAGTGCTTTAACATGACCCATGGGATGGCATTCCCTGTAGTGAACGTTCTGTAAGTCCTTTTCATACAGCCTTACCACTGTTGGATCTTGAGCAACATGGAAAGTAAGATGAGAGGTATTGTGCTATTCAATAAAAGTGATGCTTGTGTTCTGAATTCCTACTAGCAGGACAAAAAAGCTTGTATTTTCCCACCAATTTGCACCAAAAAATATTTTCATCTGTAAATTGACTTTCTACTTCTCTGCAACATGAGAGGCAAACTGTTTTAACAATCCTACAGATAGCACTGGTATCTTCAGAGATCAACTGTTTTAGAGATTCAAGAGTAATTTTCCTTTGGGAATTAACTTTTGAGGAAACAAGAGATTCAGTCCACTGATTGTGTTCAAAAACAGTAGCTGTTTTTTTTTAAAAAAAGCAGTTCTTTCAAGAAATCACCATGTAGACTTATGTAATGAGCAGAGCTAAGGCAGAAATTAAACTCAGAGCATAAGAACAGTTCTGCTGGAACAGGCCAGCTAACTCTCTAAATCAGAATCATGTTTCTTCCAAGAGGCATGCAAGCCCACAGTTCTGTAAGGCTATTGAGCGAAGTTCTCTCAATTGTCCCCTTTCATCTAGTGCAGTGTTTCCCAACCTTTAGTTTTTGGACTTCAATTCCAAAATACTAAAATATACCCAAGATTTGACATATCTGGGTTTTTGTGACCTTGTCTGAAATAAATGTCGTGCGTTTTAAAATTAGCATTTTCTTCACTATTCTTTCTTTAAGAAAACTTCTGAACCTTTCTCGCCCTCTCCTGCTTTGAAAAGCACTCCAATGTACAATAAAATGGTTAACTTTATGCTTTCAGACAAAATTCCTCAGTTAATTCCTATTCTAAACTGTCTTCAAGAAATGTAAGGCAGAAAGCCTATCTCCTCACCACTACTGTTCTTGTTCTTTTCTTGTTGTTGTAATGCACTGCCAAGTCACTTCTGACTTATAGAGACACTATGAATGAGTAGCCTCCAAAATTAATGTAGCCTTGCTCATTTCTTGCACATTCAAAGCCATGGCTTCCTTTACTGAGTCGATCCACCTTGTATTTGGTCTTCTTTTCCTCCTTTCCTCAGCTTTTTCCAGCATTATTGTCTTTTCTAGCAAGTCGAGTCTTCTGATGATGTGTCAAAAATATAACAGTCTCATATCCATCATTCATTTTTCTAGAGAAAATTCAGGCTTGATTTTATCTAGGGCCAGCTATTTGTCTTTCTTGTGATGCATGGGCTCTGCAAAGCTCTCCTTTAACACATAATCCCTAGTCTCAAATATTATAAGAAGCTTTCCCACAAGGCTCATTCTACTAAGCACAACTTCCAGCACTCCCTTACAACCTGACTGACAGTTCCTATAAATACTCAGCAAATGTTGAGAAAGAAGACAAATGAGAAAGGAGAAATTATAATTGGAAAACTGAAAAGGTCCAAAAGTTTTTACTATTACATTTCTCATTAAATGAGAGTTTTAAAAGTACAATGCGTACATAAACATAACATTACAGGAAGAGAATAAGAAGGACAGAACAGCAGACTAGGGGGAAAATGAAGATGTGATTACATTTGATGTCCTTCAAAATTAAGCTAATCACAAATTCACCTAATCCCTTTCCTTGGCTGTTCTGCATATTCTGTTCAGACAGCAGATGGTTTGTTTTTTTTGTAGCATCGTTAGTTGCAATGTATTATTTTGCTTTTTGGCTTGTGTGATCATCTACATTAGTCCTCTGGGAGACGCCGGGAGGCTGTTATATCTTCATTGGGGTGGGATGCAATGGTTCACCATTATTTTCTAGAGGTTCATATCTCTAGGGTCAACAACCTCTTATATTTCCCAAGAAGATTTTTTCTTTAAATGTTGATTTCCTAGTTCGACCCTATGTCAGATCTTTGACTTATTGGAAGGATTCCTGAAATGTTCAGAGGCAAAGCCCTCTGAGTGGTATGCGATGGTATGAAGCTAATGTGTGCATGCTTTCTCTCTGATAGGGAGAAAGAAGAGTGAGAAGAAATTACACACCCATGGAAGATGAGGCAGACATGGAATCCCCTACCACCTCAACAAATCTCTCTAACTGTTAGTATCAAATGGTGTCAGGGCAACAATGGGAAAAGGAAGAAGATAGGAAACAAAGGGGGGGATGAGAGTAAGAGAGATGTGTACATGCCTATCCTAACCTAATTGGTTCTGTTCTTTCCTAGTTCATTGCTGTTTCAGATCAGCACGTCATCACTTGCAAAATGTATTTTTAAAAGGAAAGTGAATACTGTACTTAGTTATAGGCTAAAGAGGAAATAGTTTAGTACGTGTTGTATGTATACACCTAACACTTTTGTTTGAGTTATGAAAAATTGGAATTAATTCATTTGTCCATATCAGTTGCTTTTTGAGTAAACTGGCATTGGTGCCTCCTGTAAGAGGTCAGTGAAAGAGGAAGGGAACAGATGGTAACAGTAGAAGAGAAGGGTGAGAAGTAAGGAGGTTATGTCAAATAGGAAAGAAAATTAGCTGATTTAACTGTATTATGCAGACCAGGGGTTCCCAACCTATGTCCCACTGCACTTCGAAGTGGAAGTAGGCAGTTATGTCAGCTGTAAAATATGCCCGCATATGCGCTCGCTTCCCCTTCTGGGGGGCATAGTCCAGCCCACTCAGCTGTCTGGGGCCATGGTCAGGCCCACGGCATTAAAAGGTTGGCCACCCCTGATGTAGACACTTGAAACACATCTTCCAGTGATAAAGAAATGTTACCATGTGAACAATGACTTAAAATGTACCTGGAACAAACTGCTAGAATGTAACATACAAGTGGTAACATCAGTTCAGGACAATCTCCCATATACAGTAATTGAATTCTGAGTCTTGTGTCACTTTAATGCAGTTCTTAACCTTTTAAAGCCAGGGACCAGGTCACGCTCTCTCAGACAGCTTCAGGGACCAGACAGCCATTTTGCCCTTCTTCCACCATATGGCACTTCCTGGTGTGGTGGAGACAGGGGACGATGACATGAAATGGTACCGTGGGCCACAGGTTCAAAATTCCTGCTTTAAAGACTATCAAGCTTGACTTATTGACCATAACCCTATTATGCAACTTTATTCCCTGCAACTCAGAGGATGTCATCAACTGTTGACATTTGGAGGAAAATAAAACTTTATGCCATGTAACTCAGATCAGATGATGTTACCAACTGCTGCCATAGGAGGGATCTTTTTGTCCTGGAGAAGCCTTTGAAGCCATAAAATGGGGGCAGATCTTTTATGCCTGAAAGTCACTAGGTTTTGGTTCTGCCATTGGTACTTAGGGCAGCCATTTTCAGAGTTCATTTAAAGAGTTCTCTCTCCTCTGCTCCCATTCTGCAAATCCCAAATGATAGGAATCCCAAGGATCCCCTGGAGGACAGAACAGGAAACCTCTAATCCCACCCCCGGACCATAATTGATGACATTATTGAAGTGATGCATCATAAATGCACATCGGATTCTAGCACTTTTCCCCCAAGCAAAGTTCTAGCTCTTCAGATACAAGTGGGCTGTAATCAACAAAGGTTTTTCTCAAAGATCTCTCTTCATCTTCAAGGTGCAGCAGTTTGGTTCCATTGGCCTCCTTAATTTTTCATCCCAATTTGTCATAAATATAAAGGAATTTAAAAAGAAAGGAATTAAGTGATAAGTGCTGTTTGGTGAATTAGCTAGAGCAAATCTTTTAATTTAATCCCCATTTTTGCAAGCTGTACACATGAAGATTTGTAGTGAAAAGTATTAATTAATTAATTGATCTGGTAAATTATACTCCAGAGATACAATTAAATTTCTTTAAAATATAATTTAAGAGTTTGTTGTAAATAACAAAGTACTGTACTACATTAAGTTTTTAATATTATTGGTATTCATTGCAACACATTGTAACCAAAGTAAAGACCTGTATAGTCAGAATTTAATCTTATTAAATGAAACTGTTCCCAACAGAACAAAAAAAAATGCTATAAAACAGTTGTAGCTTTCTTTCTTCTTTTTTGTATACAGGAGAAATGATTTGCTTGTAGCAGTGTGAGTTGGAGTCTGATATATTAGTGATGCTTCTAGATAACCTTTATCAGACTCCAACTCACACTGCTACAAGCAAATCATTTCTCCTGTATACAAGAAAAATATTTTTGTTTCCCAGCTGCACTGTGAAATTAGTGCTGAGTTAAAATGTTGGGTCCAGTCATTTCTGAGAAATCCTCCCTTAAAAACAGACAGACCTTGATCATTGGATAACCAATCTCTAAAGCATTGGACGGAGTGCATTCACTGCTACAGATGAAGTGCAATCTTTCGAGGTGCATTCTCACTTTATGTGAGATGACAATGAAATCCACTGTGACTGTATAACTATCTTGGAGGGTGATGAGATCTCCTTCACTGGCAATTGTAATCAGAGATTAGATGGTCACTCATTGTGGATACTTTAGCTGTACATTTCTTGTTTCATAAGGAGGTTGGATTCAGTAACCCTTGGAGCATTACAATTCTATGAAACTATTACCCTGATTTTCAGGTGCTATGTAGCAGATTAGCTGGCATACAAAAGATTCCTTGAAAGTAAGTAATTAATGACCTATTAATGTAGCCAAAGAATCACATTATGACTGGAGGACTCCACTTTTGGTAAAGGTAAAGGTTTTGCTTGCTCGAAAGCCAGTCATATCCGACTCTAGGGTTCAGTGCTCATCTCTGTTTCAAAGCTAAAGAGCCAGTGTTGTATGCTTCTGCAGACGTTTCTATGGTCATGTGGCAGGCATGACTAGCCACCGGAGCGCATGGAATGCTGTTACCTTCCCACCCAAGTGGTCCCTATTTATCTACTTGCAATTTCTTGCTTTCGAACTGCTAGGTTTGCAGGAGCTGGGACAAAGATGAGGGCTCATTCTGTCCTGCAGTACTTGGGAATCAAACTGCTGACCTTCCACCTCCCAGTCAGATTAGCATCCATGGAGACCATACTATCTGAAATCTCTCACTGCCCGAAGTAGGCAGCTATGGACTGCCTTCCACATTATGTTGGAGGCCAGTCTGAAAGATATCTTCAACCCACAGCAAATACATATTGAGCAAATACATATCGCTTGAGATACGTCGGTAAATCCATTAGACCGCTAAAAACCAGGATTTGTGAACACCACCAGTCAAAAATTCTAACTCGGGACCTTAACGCTCCTTTAGTGTCTCATTTTATCCAAATGGGGCACAATGAAAATGATTTTACCTTTACAGTATTGGAGCAAATCCGCCCAAGACCATATCAAAAAATCGTCATGGATAAACAGCTCTTGTGCAGGGAAACATTATTTATACATTTATTTGACTCAGTCTCTCCAAAAGGTCTAAATCAAGAATTGGAAATGTCTCCCTTTTTGTAAATGGTCACCTCATGAGTAACAATGAGCCAGCAAAAATGCAGTCATCTGAAGAACTCCCACCTGGGTTACCTTAGGTGCTCTATTTAAGCTTAGTCACTCACCATGCTGGTTAATGTCCGCAGCACATAGCAGACTTAGCATAGAGGCTAGGATGCATGGATTCTTTTGCCTACAGTACACTACTGTTTCATACTGAAGTGGGATTTTTTCTTATAAATTGTTGTGTGTATTTATTATTGACATGGTAGTAATTTTCAGTAATTTTAATAATGTATTTAAACCACTTTGTATATTAGTGAAATAAATTATATATCCTAACCTCAGTTAATAATATAGTTGTACTAGTACCTGTTTTATGAACCCCAATATTTAGATAAATAGACAGACATTCATTTATACATATTTAAGGTAATACAGTGTGTGTATATATTTATCTATTTGTTCTGTATGTCCTATGTAAATATTCACGGTTATTTATGTTTCCACAAAACACTTCCCCTTGTTTCCCAATATGAGAGATAGTCCAATGTTGTATTTATTAACTAATAGATTTCCCTGAGGAAAGGGCTCATGCCCAGAAAAGCTTATATTTTACCAGATAAGCTTTGGAATTTGTTGTCTCAGTGGTGAATTATTTGGAAATATTTTCTCATTGTGGAACAACACAGCATATAAATTCTGTTAAATGGACAGTTGTTTTTGGACTTATTTCAACGCATAATACTACTATTTGAGACATTTTGTCACTTTTTAGCTTTTTGGCCATGAACGGATTTTCCTTCTTCTCAGAGTCCTGTGCAATGCCAACAAAACAAAACAAAAAATTATAGGAAGAAGAAAAGCAGGTGGGCCACTCACACATAACAGGAAAAGAGGACAAAAGAGAATGCTGGTTTGCATACGAATATGTATGTTAATTTATACAGACAGATGAAAAATTAGTAATGCATCTCACTCTGTCTGGAAAGACAGTGGCCAAACTGAACTGTATGTCTGCTGCTTCTGCAGTCTAGCTCTGGTAACTTTGGAAGGGCAACCTCATAGCCCATAAACAACTTTCTTGAATGAGACTTAGACTGGAAAACCTCTTAAATGGAGGTCATCTTCAAAAGGAGAATCAACGTCTGGTAGCCCTTGAGCTGGAGGAATTTCCTCCACAAAAATAGGCATGCAGCCACTCTGGCCAGGTTATCCTGCTATGATAATAGAGTAGACCATACTGCTAGCTACTCAAAGCTGATTGTCAGGTGGCAGTGAACTAACCTGACAACCCTGATGACTAATGGCCTTGGGTGGCAAAGTCCACAGTAAAGGGTGATGGTCCCCAAGTGGATTAAATCCACATCTGTGGATTAAATCCCACTTGAACTCATCTTAATGGAGGGTAGTAGCTTCATCAATGCTGGCTTGAGCATGATGAGGACTGTGTGTTGTATCTATAATTATGTTGGAAGCCGCCCTGAGTCGGCCTACAAGCTGAGTAGGGCGGGGTACAAATTAAAAATTGAATTGAATTGAAATTGAATTGAATTTACACAGATATTCTCAAATGATATCCCCAGCTATATATCATTTGTCCATGTGGATGTCAGCATGATTTAACAACTAAAAACAATCACTTAGGCCAGTACTGGTGAACCTTGGCACTCTAGCTGTTCTTTGACTTCAATTCCCAGAATCCCTGATCAGCAGGAGTGCTGACTTGGGCTTCTGGTAATTAAAGTCCAAGAACACCAACTTAGGCAAACACAACTGAAAATTTGTGGTTATCCCCACTAGAGGTTTGCCTATATGAGCAAAACAGCCTTGTCTATTTGTCCCACTTTCTAGTAATGACAAGTACAGCATTGACAAACCAAACATGTAGTTGAGCTTTCTGTCTCTCTGTTGAAGGGATTCTCAACCTGAATCCCGTGGGCCAAATGTGACCTATGGTGCCATTTCATGTGACCCACCACCGCCTCCACCACACCAGGAAGCGCCATGTGTTGGAGGAAGGGGAAAATGGTTGTCCGGCCCCTGAAACTGTCTGTGGGAGCATGACCCAGCCCCTGGCTTTAAAAGGTTAAGAACTCCTCATATAGATAATAAACAAGGAACAATTCACTCACACAAGGTGGTAAGCCTGTACCACAAGCAGTCTGTTTGGTTATCCTTAAGGTCAGCATGTAAGTAGCATAGGATGGCAGTTAGGAAATGCTTTTATTTTGTTTTACTACCATTCTCTGAATTCACAATAACTGGTCATGCTGGTTCCACTGGGAAAATCTAGGAATGATTGTCAATAAAAGTAGGTTTTTACTAACTCTGCTTTCTCATATTCTCTCCTTCATTCAATCCTGACATTAAGAGACTGGTTCCACTGCAAAACTGTTCAAAGACCAGTCATATCTGACTCTAGGGTTCAGTGCTCATCTCTGTTTATAGCCGAAGAACCAGCAGTGTTTGTGTTTGCAGATGTTTCCATGGACACGTGGCAGGCATGCCTATACACCGAAGTGTACGGACTACTATAAGAGACCAGCAAAATCTAGCTAAAGACATCCAGTGCAACACTCTAGGAAGGTCAGGGGTCAGCAAACTTGGATCTACAGATGTTCTTGGACTTCAATTCCCAGGAGCCCTGATCAGCAGGTGCGCTGACTTGGGCTTCTGGGAATTGAAGTGCAAGAACACCTGGAGAGCTAGGTTTGCTGACCCCTGTTCTAGTTAAAGAAGGGATATATGCAGGGAAGACAGCTTGTTGGCAATAATGTGAACAATAATGGCAGCAATTTACTTGAGCAATTAAAAAAAGCAGCTAGCTGTGTAAATAAAGAAACAACCTTCTGTTTCTTTAAGCTCGGCCTGCATGACAAAAGATCATAGATTCAAACAACAACAGCAGCAGCAGCAGCAACAGCAGCAGCAGCAGCAGCAACAGCAACCACTGCAAGTGATATATAGCCAGCTGCATTAGAAGCCGTTGATGGTGGTAACCTACCTAATCCCCCTTAAAAGCCACCCAATGATGTGAGCCAGCAATTCTCAATGTTTTCAGGCCGCGGGCCTGACCACACCTCCTGGATAGCTGAGCGGGCCAGTCACATGGTTCTTCCCACCCAAAAGTGAAAGTAAAACACATGCCACATTTAACAACATTCTGCGCATGTACAGCACACATTTTACTTCCGTTTCTGGGAATGGTGAGGGATCCGGGAGCTGGATGAATTGACATTGGGGGCCAGATCTGGCCCGTGGGTTGTAGGTTGTGAATGCCTGATGTAAGCCATCAGAACCTCTTGTGACAGGAAATTCCAAAGTTTAACTGTGCACAGTGAGATGAAGTACTTCATTTTACCAGTTCTTTGTTTCCCACGACACACTCCACTTCATTTTGCAAATCACAATATTTTGTGATGTTCTCCAGTTGTTTGTCCTCAATTTGTGCTTACTCTGTTATAACAATATCAGTAAACTAGACCTTCTTTTCTATGACAGGTTAAATCAGTTGTGTTATGAGTCAGATGTCTATCTGTTTGAATTTAAAAGTCCCACAGGATCTTGATTCCATCTTCATCGGCATTGGTACACATGGTCCACCAGATGTTCGAACTGGAGTTTTGAAAACCCGCTGCTTAGAACCTAGCTCTGGACTTAAGAGTCAGTGAAGTATTGCCAGATAATGGAGCTGGTACCTAGTAGTGCTATTTTATTTTATTTTTTGCAACTGCTCGATTGCAATCTTATCAATGCCAATCACACTAAGATGTTTCTTCAGCTCTCTTGTTACTGTTCATCCAAAAAGAGACAACAAGTAAGACAAAATCCCCAAACCTGCCTCCTTTTTTCATCACTTAAACCAGGGGCACCCAAACTACAGCCCGTGGGCCCAATTAGGCCCTTGCATCTAATTAATCAGGCCCGCAGTGAGTACCCAAGCACTCAGCAGACCGCCCCCCACCTGCCCACATTGCCTGACATAGCAACACATCACCTATGGTGGCGGTGGTGATCAGGCTTCACTCCTGCTGCTCCAAGCAGCCTCCGCTCGGTCCCAGCACTTCAGAAGCCTTTAGCAACATGGATCATCATGTTGAAGAAATTTTCTGAGCCTTCTCTATTTCAAAATCTGTGGTGTTGGAAGGGTATCCCTGGCACGCTATGCTGACAACAGCCTTGGTGCGCCAGGTTTACCCTTCCAGTGCCGTGGATTTTGAAAAAGAAGGCTTGGAAAATTTCTTCAACATGGTGATCCACGTTGACAAAGGCTTCTGAAGCGCTGGGACTGAGCAGAGGCTGCTCAGACCAGCAGGAGTGAAGCCCGATTGCCACCATCGCCACCGCTGATGTCAAAATGGTCAGCAGCAGGAGGAGCCCACCTCTGGCCCCTGCAGCTGCATGTCGGGGTGGGTCTGGACTACCGACGAAAATGTTTGGGCACCACTGACTTAAGCAATTCTCATATCAACTGTCATAGCTTTGAAATAAATACCTAAAGTAGTCATCAAACAATAACCATTATAATTTGGTATTTCCTTCTGAATAGGGATAAGCACAAGACCATCTCAACTGCTGGCATCTGAGTCATCAATATTCAGGCTGACCTTTCCTAAGTAATGCTTGTCATCCTTCCACCTGCTGTAAATGCTGTTCAAACTTGATTTTATTAGGGTCAAGGAGTTGACACAAAGAAAGGAAGGGTGCCAGTCATTTACTGTCCCAGCAGTCCTTTGGATGGATGGGATGAGTTGCCTTCATACCCCAACCTCGCCCCTGGCATTCAGTCTCAATCCAACCATGAGTTGCCAATGCCTGTTGCTGGTATCAGGGATTTAACACATTCTCCAGCCACCTCACACCTCTTTCGTTCAGATCTAACTTCTTATAAAGCCCTATATCTTTACCTATAAGAAGAGGCATTAACCATTGGAATCTGGCATACACACCCGCACCCGTCTCTACTATCCCGTACCAAGCTGCCTACACTTCCCTTTAGACCAACCGACCATCGCCGCAAGGGTCCAGCAGCCGCGGAAAGAAAAAAGAACTACAGTTCCCAGTGTCCTGGGTGCCACACAAACAATCAGCCTGGCTAGATTTTCTCCCAACCAATCACAGTCCAACATGCAAACAGCTCTCTCCAACATTCCGTTTTTATGCCTGGCTGTTAATAAACTGCCATTTTTCTCCCATGGCAAAACACACACAAACACACATTGTGTGTGTGTGTGTGTGTGTGTGTGTCCTCGGCAAAGCTTCGGGGGGAGGGGTAGCCCCTCCTCATCCCACGCAGCTTCGGCATGTATGTGTGTGTGTGTGTTTGTATTGTGTGTGAGGCTGTGTTGTGTATGTGTGTAATGAGTGTGTGTGTGTGTTGTGTGTGTGGTTGTGTTGTATATGTATGTGTATTAAGTGTGTGTGTGGTTGTGCAGAGTGTGTGTGTGTGGTTGTGTTGTGTGTGTGTTAAGTGTGATTGTGTGTGTATTGAGTGTGTGTGTGGTTGTGGTTTGTGTGTGTATTGTGTGTGTGGTTGTTGTCTGTGTGTGTGTTTGTGTTGTGTGTGTGTTTGTGTTTGTGTTGAGTGTGGTGTGTACCCCCCCCCAAAAAAAACACCCTACCAGCAAAAAACACAAAAAAAACCTAGTATACCATTCTTCTTTCATCCATTAACTGTGAATGTATACTCAGGCACAAATAGCAGTCGATGACAACGGCGATAACCAATATAACATATAATAATATATATGCCATTAATATTTTCCCCATACAATCATCTTTTTTCAATTTTGTTAACTGCACATGGCAATCAAGAGGCCAGAAGCATATTAAACACTAGCATAGCTTGCCCGGCGTTGCCGGGCTGCTTTAAATTGTCTTGTGAGGGATTTTTTTTGGTAATTTATGTAAAAAAGAGGTTAGTCTGTAATTGTTTTTTTAAATATATATTTATGTACATTTTATGTTGTCATTTGTTAAATAGATTGTATTGTTTTGATACTATAAAGTAATAATAACTTGTAGTTTGTATTTTTTCTAATGTATTTTTGAATATTTGTTTTAACATATATGTTATTTTTAGTTACACATTTAAAAATAAATAAATAAATATATTATCATTTATTTTGGGGTTTTTTTGTGGATTAAAAAGAGAACAAAGGATGATTTTTTTTCAAATTGTTTTATTTAACCAAATAATGTTTTATTTTGTGTGGGGGGGGGTGTTAATAGTTGTACCGTAGGTAATAATTTTAAAAATGTGAAAGTACATGTTTTTTACATTCAATATTTTTAAACTGTGTTTAGATGTTTTGGGTTTTTATTTGAGTTAAAACTCAGCACAGGATTTTAGAAATCTTGTTATTTTATTTTTTTGACATATGTTTGTGATTTGTGTAAAATTGTGATTTATTGTTATGTTTTTGACTTGTTTTTACTATTGTGGCCTCTAGGTGGGGCTGTTGAGTCTTTGTGAGTTGTTTTTATTATTCTGCCCTGCAGGTGGGGCTGCTAGGGGTCCTGTTTTATTTCCACTGTTTCTTCTTTCCTGGCCTCTGGGTGGGGCTTCTTCCGGTAAGTAGTCTCTTTATTTCTTCATTTCTGTTCTGGTCGTTGTGGAGGGAGGACGTGCTAGTGAGTTGTCTTGTTTCCTTTCTTCTGGGGTTTTTCTTTGTTTTGCTTTTGTGGTGGTGGGTTGGGAGGTGTTTCTGTTTGTTCTTTTTTGTTTTGGTTTAATTTTAGGTTGGTTTAATTGGTTTGATTATTTCTGGTTGTGTTTAATTTGTTTTATTTTGTTGTTTATTTTTGTAATTAGTTGTTTCTTTGTAATTTGTGGGGGTTTTCATGTTGTAGTTAGGTGTTTTGTATGTGGTTTTGTGTAATTGTGGATCTTTTTGTTTGTGTATTTTGTGGTTTATTTCTTTTTGTTTATTATTGGTTTCTTAATTATTGATTTATTTTTGTTTTATTATTTTTTAATAGTTTTGGTGTTTGTTTTTGTTGGTTACTTTGCCTTGTTTATTGTGTATGTTGGTGGTTAGGGGTAGTTTTGGTGTGCGTGCACACACACACTGGGCAGGTTTGAAATGTGCAGCCCAGTAGGTATGTGTATGTGAGTGAGTGAGTAAGAGAGAGGAGGCTGCAGTTGAGGTCGGAGGCTGCGCCCAGGTGGGTACCTCCGGGAGGCGAAGGCAGTGACCGGAGCCCCGTTCGCTGCCTTTGCTTCCCTGGGAATTGGTTCGCTTTCAACAGGGGGGGGGGGGAGTTTGAAGTTTGCATTCATGCGGCGTTTTTTTAATGCGGCTCAATTTCAATTGGCCGTGACGCATTTTCCAACGTACTTTTTGCTCACGCCTCTCAGCCTGATTGGCTCTGGCGCAGCGCAGCGCAAAGAACATTGGAAATTGAAGTCTTTTTCTTTGTTTGCATTCATGGGGCTCCTGCATTCACTGGCACATTTCTCAACCCTGCAGTAACCTCCAGACTGGGTTCAGGCGAGTGCAGGAGGCTCGGTACGGGCTAGTATGGCCGGGTGCAGGAGCCTTTGTCACAATCCAACAGTTACTGCTCGGATTTATAGTTATAGATAGAGATATATAATAAGTATGTGCTATTAAGTTGCTTCCAATGTATGGAGTTCCTTTCAGGGTTTCTAAGTATCCAGTACTCAGAAATGGTTTACAATCCCATTCTGGGAATGCTCCAGTAGTGTACAGCTTGCTGAAGGCTACACAAGCTTGCTCTCCTTCCAGGAGGCACAATAGAGAATCAAATTTGCAACCTCTGCCTCCATAACGAGATACACAATGCACTAGGATACATAAGACTACAAAAACCAAATCCAATCCAGTGTTTTCAAAGTTAGTTTATATGTTTCTTCAGAATTCAAAAGAAGGTGATTGCTAAATTGGGTTGTTTTTTTAATAGAGCTGTTATTGTATTTTATACTTACACTACATGGTTAAAAGTATGCCTGAAATATACTGTATAGAAATATTCAAGTAAATCTGGCATTTCTTTTTAATTAAATCTAAAACTTAAGCTGGCATTTGTGTACAAAACAGTGGTTCAAAAATATTTAGCAACTATTGAAAAAGTAAGGGAGCTGTTTTGTCTTTTCTGATACATTTAATATAATCTGTTTTACAGGGGATTCGGCATCTTGGTCAGCTGTAATGAAAACCAAATGCAACCAATTCTGATTTACATCTCTCTCTCTCTCTCATCTATAATTTCCCTTTATTTTTGATTATTCTCAGCTGAACATACATGAATGCTTTCTCTTTCATCCAGTGAAATAGAGCCAGTCATATTATTAAGTTTGTGAACATCACACATACAAAAAGTCAAACAAATTATGGACAGAACAGACAGTAGCAGGTGGGTATGTTGTTGCCAAGAGAGAAAGAGATATCATGTTTAGCATCTGTCCACTCTTAAGTAGACAGTCTAAATAGTTGCCCAAGTGTGAGATCTTGTAAAGAGTGCTGCAAGATTCTCCTTGGCTTACCAGTTATTTTTGATAAGTACTCTTCTGCCTGTAGGCTGTTCAAATTCTGTTACAACCTGTTCTTGCAGGATAATTAAAATAAGTAGCCTGCTGAAATGTCCTTGAATAAGAGTGTACTATAATATCTGTCACAAGGAGTATTGTTTTAATAGTCTTTTTTTTAAAAACACCACAGCAGTCATTCAGAAATAGGAAACACAAAATCTGCAATATCCAACAGAGCATGACTGATTTGTATACTGAATGGGGGCAGGGAGACACTCATCCCAACATTTTAGTGTTAAATTCTTGCATTGGGGGTGTGTGTGTGTGTTCATTTTTTATTTGTTTTTATTTGTTTTTACAGGGGGACCAGCCAGTGACTTGCCGTAGCCTGGATTTGGGGGTGAAGAGGGGGGTATTCCCTCCCCCCCAAGCTACGGCTCGGCTTGGGCAGGCCTTCGAGGCTGTGGGGGAAAACATAGTTTTTCCCCATTGCCTCGCCAAAGCATGGGTCAGGGGGGAAGAGAGGGGTATCCTCTTTCCCCACCCCCCATGCTATGGTGGCAGCTTGTCCCAGCTTCTGAGGCTGTAGGGGGAATTTTTTCCCCTGCTGTCTTTCCGAAACTTGGGGGAAAGAGGGGGGTATATTCTCCCCAAGCTATGGCACCGTTGTGGGAGACGGAGGCCGAGAACGGTGCTCTGTGCTTGGCCTTTGTCTCCCATTTTTAAGGTGTTCGTCTTCCTTGGAAGACAGGGGCCGAATATTTTGGCCTCTGTCCTCCTAGGAAGACGAATCGGTACCCTTTGGGAAACAATTTCCCTCCCGTCATAGCCTTCTGCGTAGGGAGAAGCACCAGATTGTCCTTTGCCACCTCACCTGCAGAGACGAAGGACAGCCCGGTGCTTCTCCTGACACAGAAGGCCACGATGGGAGGGAAAGACTTTCAAAGACCCAGCCGGAGCCGGCAAAGGGTAAGTGTGGTCGGCGGAGGTTAGGGAGGGGAGGCTAGGTGGTGGGGCGGCGGGGGCAGCATGGTTACCGGGGCCGTGTCTCCCCCCCCCCCCCCCAACCCTCATCAACCACACTTATCTTTTCCCGGCTCCGGTCCGGCTGGGTCTTTGAAAGTTTTTCTCTTGGGCCGGCGCGGTTTGTATTTTAAAACTGCCACGCCGCGCTTTCCCAGCCTCCTCTGCACTTGCTTCCTTCAGCCTGATTGGCTGAGGGGTTGCGCAGTGCAGAGGACTCCGGGAATCATAGTTCTTTTTTGGGGTTGCATTTGTGGGGCGGCTGCCTCACTGGCGACCACCAAAACCCCGCAGCGTTGGGAAGGCAGGGGTTACAGTGATTCAGAGGGCTAGGTCGGGGATGGTTGGGCCTGGTGCGGGAGACTTTGAACAAACCCAATGGTTAAGGGGCCTTTTTATAGGTATAGTTAACTGCCTGCGCAGCTATCATATTGCTTATTCCTCTCATTTTGGAAAAATCTGACCTTGGGATGTAATCATAGAATCACTGGGTTGGAAAGGGCCTTTTAGGCCACTGAGTCCAACCCCCTGCTCAATGAAGAAATCTGAATCAAAGCAGATATGACAGGTGTTTATCATACTACTCTAACCATTAGGTTTTTCCTTATATTCATCCTTTGTCCATACAAATCCACTGTTCAAGCATGTTCCATGACAGTCCCTCATCCCATATCATGCACTCAGTGGTCTTATCAGCACCAAGGTCTACGTCAGTGATGGCAAACTTTGGCACTCCAGCTGTTCTTGAACTTCAATTCTCAGAAGCCCAAGTCAGTACTCCTGCTGATCAGGGCTTCTGGGAATTGAAGCTCAAGAACACCTGGAGTGCCACGGTTTGCCATTGCTGGTCTAGGTGCTTACAACCAAACACATGTAATCGATACTCTGCAAAAGTATGTATTCTCTGAACAATAGTGTATACTTCCACTATGCAGAGGTCACACAGGGCGAAGAAGCAAGCTGGGTGGGCATGCTTCACTCCCTTGTCCTGCATAGATTGCTTTTTCATAAGACTATCTAAAGAACAAGTATGCTGAATTGGGCTTCTGGTAATTGAAGTCCAAGAACACCTGGAGAGCCAAGTTTGAGGAACCCTGCTCCAAAAAGTTGAATTTTTGGAAAGTGGATGAAAGATGTTCACTAGCCTCAGATCTATGAATTTTGAAAGAAACAAATAAGAAGCAGTTCTGAAATGAGCTGCAGATTCTGTTGTAGAGATGCCATTTGTAGAATAGCTGTCTGATAAATCAAGCACAGACAGCATAGCAGATTCCGGGTTTACTGTCCAAAAAGTAATCTCCCTCAGGTTACATCTGGCTTGCACCATTTCAGAGCAATAGTCAATGACAAAGCTACAACTCACAGTGAATACCACCAATAGCAAATGGAGACAGCATTCCAGTGCTTTTTACAATGGTGTAGAAAAATGAATGCTATCATCTCAACTCTGAATGATAAGCTGTATGTCTCAGAATTCCCTCTTCCATGTTTGTTTTCAAGAAATGAGAGTCTTGTCTAATGCACTTCCATGACATTTTTTTTTTTTTTGGCTCTCAGGTAATTCTATTATACAAAATCTGCATGTGTATCTCTATCACACCTACATGGCAAATTTTCTCACTTATTAAGTGCAGATCACTCTCTCTCTATGACGAATTTCTCCCCTTGAGGGGAAAAAGACACATGTACAAGATGGTAACAAGTACCTTGGCCAATTTTGACTCAGGAAGTGGCTGAGGAACAGTTTTAACAGTCTCTTTCCCCTCAATATTCATCTACTGGACTTACAATTCCACTTGAAAATTCATTTCAGTTAAAATGAGCATAGGTAACCATGCTGATTCTATTTTGTTTCACACCTATTCCCACAAATTCACTGCAGCCAAGAAACAGAAGTGTACTTTAAGTTACACCTCACTGCCCTATAATGAGGTTAATGCTTTTTTTCTGGGTTACTTAAATGGTATTTAGGTGTTTAAGTACAGGCTACACATCTTAGAGGTCATCAGATATGACTAATTATAATTAATTCCTTTCTCAATAACTATAGAATGGTTAGGTTAGGTTACAAATACCTGTGTAACTTGGCAAGAGATAACTTCACTTCTTCTGAAGAATAATGGCAACTTTTTGTTACTTTTATAGTTATCTAACTATGGTATCACTACTTAATAGCCCCTTTGTGGCATTTGAATTGGAGGAATCTATAAACAGCATGAAACCGAATAAAGCAGCAGGTACTGATGATATAAGAATAGAGCAGATAAAGCAGTTTGGTACCCACACTTTGGAATGGCTCCTGCAGTTAATGAACAACTGCATACATGAATCTAAGGTTCCTAAATTGTGTAAACAGGCTAGAGTTTTTGCTTTATTGAAACCAGGCAAAGACCCAGATGATCCAAAAAGCTACCAACCAGTGTCACTCCTTTGCCATCTTTCTAAGGCAGTGGAACGGATGATTCACAAATGCATCTCCGAGTTTATTGATGAAAAGATCATAAGGGAGCAAGCAGGCTTCAGGCCGGGCAGATCATGTTGTGGACAAATCCTTAACATACCTGTCAACCTTCTCAGATTGGCCGGGATTTCCCATTTTTCAGCGCTGATTTGCGCCATTTCCCACCCGCAGCTGCCAAAACCCCAGAATTGGCAGCGGGGGGGAAAGAGGTACTGCACATCACTTCTGCGCAAGTCACATTCTACACATGCGTAAAAGCCTTCTACCCATGCGTAGAACGCGACTTGGGCAGAACCGTTGTGCACAGGTCCCGGATTGTCCAGAGCCACGGTTGACAGGTATGATCCTTAACCTTTCACAACACATTGAGGATGGCTTCGAAAGAAAGCAAATTATGGGAGTGGCTTTCATTGACCTAACAGCAGCATACGATACTGTCAATCATAGGATTTTGCTCCATAAAATAAATAAGCTTACCAAAGATAACAAGTTCACTAGGCATATCAGAAAATAATAATAATAATAATAATAATAATAATAATAATAATAATAATAATAATAATAATAATAATAATAATAATAATAATAATAATAATAATAATAATAATAATAATAATAATAATAATAATAATAATAATAAAAAACACTGCAGCACTTTAAAGACTAACTGCTTTTTTTACTGTTAGGTTTTTGTGGATCAAGTCCACTTCTTCAGACAAGGGGTAAAACTTCCAGGGATGGTTTATATACACCAAATGCAGGGATCGAGATGTCACAAGAGAAAAGGATCACAAAGCAATAAAGTAAAGAGTAATCAAGCAGAATGACATATTAATACAGCATATCAATATAGCTTCCTACAGCTAGCAGTAAAGGTAAAGGTTTCCCTTGCTCGAAAGCCAGTCGTATCCGACTCTAGGGTGCAGTGCTCATCTCCGTTTCTAAGCCGAAGAGCCAGCGCTGTCTGCTTCTGCAGACATTTCCGTGGTCATGTGGCATGCATGACTAGACAATGGAGCACACAGAACGCTGTTACCTTCCCACCGGAGTGGTCCCTATTTATCTACTTGCAATTTCTTGCCTTCGAACTGCTAGGTTGGCAGCTAGCAGTAACAATAGATTATTCAGATTAGTTTTAAATTCTCCCTTTCAATCTCAAAAGTATGAAGTTGCCAAGCAAAGCTAATGAATTTAACCAGTGGTGGGCTCCCAAAAACATTACTACAACACTGTGGGTGTCCAGGGGGAAAGGCCTACATTGCACCTGAATTAGGGCTACTTCATTTCAAAACTTGAATGGGCAGGGCCAGCCAGAATTTCTGCTACCGGTTCTGGCGAACTGGTGTGAACCTGCTAATGCCCACCACTGAGTTCAACCTCTTTCAGGTTTAACCTCTTACTTGGTTACTGTTACTTGGTTACTTCCTCACTAGGGTCATTGGCAACTTCCTTCAGAACTGGAGATTCTATGTGACGATTAATGGAAAGGACAGCAGACGGAGGGTACAGAAGAATGGTCTGCCTCAAGGAAGTGTGTTGTCTCCAACACTGTATAATATATATACAAATGAACAGCCAGTTCCTGACAATATGCGAATGGCAATGACCATTCAAGGGTCAAGCTTTGATGATGTACCTGGAAGACTTACTGGAGCACTTGAAGATTTAGGACAGTATTACAACATCAACCTTTTGAAACCTAATCCAAGCAAGACTCAAGTATATGCTTTCCACCTTTGAAACCAAGAGGCAAGGCTTAAGTTGAATATTACACGGGAATGGACTCGATTGCAGCACTGTTTAACACCAAAATACCTCAATGTGATGCTTGACCACTCTCTTTTAAGCAGCACTGCCTAAATACCAAAGCCAAAGATAGTACAAGGAACAACATCATCAGGAAACTCACAAACTATAAATGGGGAACTCAACCATCCACACTGCACACATCAGCTTTGGCCCTGAGTGTCTCTGCAGCAGTGGTGGGCATCAGCAGGTTCGCACCAGTTCACCCGAAATGTTAGCAGAAATTCTGGCTGGCCCCACCCACCTAAGTTTTGAAATAAAGTAGTCCTAATTTGGATGCAATGCAGGGCTTTCCCCCTGGCCACGCCCACCATACCACACTCACAGTGTGGTAGTAAATTTTTCCGGAGCCCACCACTGCACCCACACATGCAAAAGAAGTTGACATTGCTGTTAATGAAGCCATGTGGAAAGTGACAGGATGGCTTAAACCTATACCAATTGAGAAAATATACCCTTGTTGGTATTGCTCCATCCAAGATCAGGGAAGAAGTAACAGCAGATGCTGAGAGAACTAAGCAAGAGAATGATCATCGACACCCTCTGAATGGATATGAGCCACAAGTCCACCGGCTCAGATCCAGAAAGAGCTTTATGGCAAGAACAAACATTCTTGAGGGTACACTAGAGCAAAACCAAATTAGAAGCTGGAGGAAGGAGCTCACTGGGAAATGAATATCATTAAAGGTGGATACAGCTGAAGATCTCAATCTCCCCTAAGTCACCTGGAGGATCCTGAATAGGCTGAGGGTTGAAGTCCCTAAATGCAAGACCAACATGCTCAGGTGGGGACTGCTGGTGGGCAAGGTTCATTTGTTTTCGTGTCTCTGAAGGTTTTTTAGGTGACACCTGAATGAGGCTCGTTTCATGTCCCCAACTGCAGCTCTCGAGTATCGAAACCTAACCTTCCAGTCTCCAGCTCAGCACCTTAACCACTAAGCCATTGGAGAGCTGTGGTGGACAACAGCACGTTGTGAATGTGGAGAGACACAGAGTCCAGCCCATTTGCTGGTCTGCTGATTGCTGCCAGAAACATGCATTTGGGCAACAAATAAGCAAAGAAAGTGGCTTCGTTTTCACAGTCCATGATCTGATCAGGACATGAGAGAGAGAGAGACTAAGCAGTATTATTTTATTATTAATTAATCAGTTAATTAATTTTCTTTTATAAGCCACTTGCTTTATAGGATGTATTAGAGTAATATCACATGGTTCAACTGCTGGGACATGCTCCTAGGTTGTGCTTTGTTGCTCCTAGGTTGTGCTTTGTTGTGGGTTTTGAAGTGATGATGAGATGGATATGGGAGACGATTGTGTTGTGTGCAATACAGTAGAGGAGTGTAATAGTCCAATACACATTTCTGAAGCATCTAAACAGCAAAAAACTTGTTACATCCAAAGAATGGGGAAGTAAAGAGTTGCTTTTTTGAAGTTCTTTATTATTATTGGATACAAATCTACCATTTGATTCACAGTTGAGGACTGGAATAAAATTAACCGTTCAAACCCGAACCAAGGACTTAAGAACTGTTAAGTTAATATCTGAGTACACATGCAGTTCCTAGTAGAGTTGTTTTTTTTGTTTTTTTTTTGGGAGAGTTAGGATGTTCAAGTCTGATAAGTCCAAAATATCTAGGGAGTCCTTTAGGTATTGCTCCAAGGGCTCTGATCACTATGGGTATAACAACAGATTTCTTCCTCCATAGATGCTCAACTTCAATTTGCAAATCACAATATTTTGTTATTTTCTCACTCCCCTTCTTGGATGCACATGTTCATGTGGTGAAGAAGTTTGAGTATGTCAGCGAAGCTGAAAGCAATATCATCATGAGCCAGAATCCATTACAAGCCTGGACTTTTAGCAGGATGGTTACAGCTGAGACACCAAACTCAGATGCATTCACCCACTGTGCAAAAGGTGGCAGTATTCAGTGGTGGGCTAAAAAAAAATACTACCACACTGTGGGTGTGGTATGGTGGGCATGGCCAGGGGAAAAGCCATGAATTGCACCCAAATTAGGACTACTTTATTTCAAAACTTGGATGGGTGAGTCCAGCCAGAATATTTCTGCTACCGGTTCTGGCAAACTGGTGCGAACCTGCTGGTGCCCACCACTGGCAGTAGTGAACCCCTGATGAACTTTTGTTACCATGAAAACCCTATAAGACAGTCAAAAATGAAATAGTCATTAGTGCTGGATATGAGACTCACAGGTTAGAAAGCATTCAGTCAGCTACTGGGAAACAGCAAAGGTCCGGTAAAAATAGCTCTGTTGCTAATGACACTGCTAGATTAAAACTGAAAGGACATATAGTGGCTGATGTGCACAGAAGTGAAAGGAAAGTCCATGCTGCATAACACATACAATTGGGACAGGGAATGTGAGAAATATGAATCAAGGCAAACTGGAAACTATAAAGCAAGAAATGGAACCTATAAATACCGCAGGGCTTGGTGTTAGTGAAATAAGTGGATTAGAACAGGATTTTTTCAGTCAGACTACTAAAGAGTAGTACTACTATTGTGGAAATCATAAATGCAAACAAAATAATGTAGCTCTAACACTGAGTGTAGGAATGTATCTGGTTTCTGTCTCCTGTCTTCTGACACATTTTGTAAACAAAAGCCTCTTTGCTTGCATGAGAGACAACGCTCCTTATCTCTCCTTATTTGGGTTCTGACATTCTGATTGATTATGTAGCTTAAGTTTCGTTTCTGGTATACTCTGCTTGAATAAAGAGAAGCGATTAGTATCCTTTGTTCAGCCAAAGACTGGAGTCGTGTTTTCTGTCTCTCTCTGTTCTTTCCTTACTCTGAGCCTAATGAAGCTGGACTTCGTGGACTCTTAAGTTTCTATCTTAAAAGATCTGAGGATATAAACTGCTGCTTCATGAGACTGAATGAGAAGAGATCTTTACATGAATCGAACTCCGACAACTGGTGCCCCGTCGCGAGGCCATTGAATGAAATTCAAAGGAATGCTTTGAAGAGATCTGCTTCAGCAATTAGCACCTAATTATCACCTCATCGACCGGGACAAGGTCTCATTCACCCGGACCGGGAAGGTCATAAATCGAGCGCTCGAAATTCATCCAAAGTCAACTTTGGGTCCCACATTAGGTGAGTGATCATGGGGTGCGTGCTTACTTCGCAAATGCAGGAACTTTGTAAAGATATCTCAGATCTTTTGAATAACAATGGGCAAAAGGCGGATAAGAAGGAGATACAAAAGCTAGTCAAAGCTATAGAAAAAATCAGTCCTTGGGTTAAATATGATGAATGTTTGGACTTAAAACAGTGGAATAAAGTGGGGAAAGAATTGCAAAAGCATGAGAGAATTTTTGTATCAGTTCAATTTACGTGGGAGGAAGTTAGAAACTGCCTTCAGAGACTCACTCCAAAGAATATGTTATTCTCTCAGAGGCTTGATGGCCCCCTCCCACAGCTTTTGCCCCCAGCCAAGGGAGGGGCTATGGCAACTGCCCCTCCATCATATGAGCAACAACAGCATAAGCCCCCTGATGTGGGTGGAAATGGAGATGGGACATTATATCCTGCCTTGCAGCAATCAAGCACTTTTAGCCCTACCAAAACACAGTTCTCTGCTGCTTTAACGGCAGCTGTGCTGGACGTGGAATCTCCTGAGATATACCCAGTGATAAGGGGGGCTCCAGCTGTGGGCAATGCACTGGCAGTCCCAGATAGATATGAAACCCTCCATTACAAATATCTGAAGGAACTAAGAGTCAGCATACGTGACTATGGGTTTAATGCGCCTTTTACAAAAGCTCTGTTGGAAGCCATTGCTTCTCAAAAATTGCTACCAGTTGATTGGAAACAGATGATCAAAGCACTCCTGCCTCCTGCAGAAGCAATGCTCTGCTTGCAAGAGTGGAGGGATGTGGCTTGGGAGGTACATTATACACGCCCTGCACTCACGATGGATATGTTATGTGGGGAGGGAAATTTTGCCAACCCCACACAGCAGTTGGCACTCACTGATGCCCAGTTGGGAGATATTGCACAGATAGTCATGCGTGTCTGGAGTAAGATTCCTTCCAAAGGAGATAGCTCAGTTGCTGGATTTGCAGCAATCAGGCAGGGCCCTAAAGAGAATTACACTGAGTTTATTAACAGACTCATGACTGCCCTCAGCCGCCAGGTGGAAAATGTCCCGGCACGGGAAATGCTCATGAAACAACTGGCTTTTGAAAATGCCAATGAGGATTGTAAAGGGGCTCTGACAGCTGTTTATGCTAGGCCAGGAACATCTATAGCAGACATGATGCAAGTTTGTCAAAATGTGGGGACTCACAGTTACAAGGCTCAACTTCTGGCAGCTGCAGTTCAGTTGCCCACAACTCAGGCTCAAAACAAACGTTGTTTTGGCTGTGGAAAAGAAGGACATTTTAAAGCACAATGTCGCTTCTCTCAAAAGCAGGCAGCACGCCCTTCAAGGAAGTGTCCCATTTGCCAGAAAGGGTACCATTGGGCTAATCAGTGCCACTCAAATCCTAATGCCAACTCCTCAGCTGCTCAGCACAAAGACTCTGACTTTTCTCCACAGCAGCAGGGAAATGGGAGTGCGGGCCAGGCTCGGGCCCAGGCAAAATAATAGGGCTACCAGAGGTCAGTGAGGAAGCAATACAGGAAGTTTTGGAAGAGATGGCAGAAGATATGGAACTTGCCCAAGAAATGATTTCACGATATAGAAAAAACCATCCTCTAAAAGAAGGGCTTTTATTGAGGTTATCTAAGGACTGTACTTTTACTATGCCAGGGAGTGTGGAGGCTCTTCCCACACTGGTTGATGATGTTAATCTCCAGGGCATGATGGGCATTGTTCTTCCTTGCCCAGACGCCTTACCCGCTTCTGTACACATTGCAGCAGGGTCAGTTACATTGGGTCACCAAGAAATTGTCGTCCCTGCATCAGCCACGCAACATCTCACCCTGCCTAAGGGACAACCTGTAGGACGCCTTCATCTGCTCCCACTAGGGACCACTGTAACTCCATCCCAGGAGGGGACTGTAACAGCAGCTATGGTGGTGATACAAATCACCGAGGATAGACCGACCCGCTCGCTGATTATGGGTGGACGTTCAGTGTCTGGATTGGTCGATACAGGAGCCGATATTTCAGTGGTGGCAAAAAAAGATTGGCCGACTGGATGGGCCGTCTGCCCCTGTAGGGAAGTTTATGGGGTGGGCGGGTACGAGCCAGCACAGCAAAGTGTTCATCCAATCGTCTTTGAGACCTCAGGGGGAACAAAAGTTTCTCTTCACCCCCTGATTATGGATATTCCTATTACTCTGTGGGGCCGGGATCTCCTGGCTAAAACAGGGTGTACCTTGCAGACAAATTTTTGATACGGGCCTCCCCTGCAGCGCCGTTGCATGCACTTCCACTACAATGGAAAAACACCCCGCCAGTGTGGACGGATCAATGGCCGCTCTCAAGAGAAAAGCTCCAGGCGGCGGAGGCCCTTGTACAGGAGCAATTAAATCTGGGACATATTCAAACAACCACTAGTCCTTGGAACTCTCCAATTTTTGTGGTGAAAAAGAAGTCTGGAAAATGGAGATTGTTACATGATTTGAGAAAAGTTAATGAGCACATCTTGCCAATGGGACCTCTACAATCTGGACTTCCTAATCCGAACATGATTCCTGAAGATCATCAACTCATGGTCATAGATTTGAAGGACTGTTTTTATACAATCTTGCTAGCGCCACAAGACAGAGAAAAATTTGCATTTACATTGCCAGTATACAATAATGAACATCCTACTCAACGGTTTGAATGGTGTGTCTTGCCTATGGGTATGGCCAACTCGCCGACTCTATGCCAACATTTTGTGAACATGGCTTTGGAACCTTTCAGGCAACGTCATCCAGAGGTTAAAGTCTATCATTACACAGATGACATTTTATTACATGGTCCACAAGTCACGGAGAAACACCTGCAGGACCTAGCAGACATTTTGCAACAAGCGGGCTTGATCATAGCTCCTGAAAAAGTGCAGCGGATGTATCCATTCCAATATCTGGGACATAGGCTCTCAGCTACCGCTTCAACTCCGCTATTGCCAACAATAGCTATTCCAGAGAAGTTCACTCTTGTACAATTGCAACAATTGCTAGGGAACATAAATTGGGCTCGTCCCTTCTTGGCCCTGAGCACGGAGGAACTGTCACCACTCTTTGCTGCTCTTTCTGGACACACTTCTCCAGCGGACATCATTCCCTGCACAACGGAGATGCGTACAGCTCTTCAACGCCTCAACGAAAAGCTGCATACCATCGCTGTGGATCGGGTGCCCTCAGGCACCATTGCGCTGGCATGCGCTCTTCTTCCTACACCGAGGCTGCCCACTGCGGTTTTGTTCGCGCCTGTCAACGCTCAGAAGGTGGCCATCGTGGAATGGCTACACTTGGCACACACTCCCTCGAAAAACTGTTATCGCCTACCTGATGCGATTGCTGATCTTTTCCTTAAATGCCGTACTAGGGCAAAGCATTTGACTGGTTATGACGTTGACTTTGTTTGTTTTCCTTTTTCGCAGGATCAGCTAACCGCCTTGCTACAGCATTCTGAGGCATTTCAGGTGGCCATGGCGGACTTTGTGGGACAAGTTAAATTTAACCCCCCCAAGGATAAGCGGTTTACCTTGCTGAATCTCACTTCTTACTCCCTGTCATCCCCGCTTTGCATGCAACCTATCTTGCATGCCGTTACTCTTTTCTCGGATGGCTCCCCCTCCCGTGGAGTCCTTACATGGCAGGGTCCTACTGGGGAATGGGAGGTTGTTTTTACAGGACCTCAAGCATCGGCCCAGTGGTCGGAACTGGCAGCGGTCATACTTGCTTTCTCTACGTTTTCTGATGTGCCTTTTAACCTGATTGTGGATACTCAATATGTTTACCGCCTTGTTTTTACTTTAGCTCAAGCTTATTTGTCTCCATCGATGGATAGGGATCTTTTTGCTTTATTCCAACAGCTTCAAGGTTTTCTTTCCAACCGTACGGTCCCATTCTTTATTGCCCACCTACGCTCTCACACAAGGATCCCAGGATATTTGACGGAGGGCAATGCACGAGCAGATTCTGCTCTCCAAGACTCTGCTGAGGTTTTTTCTCTCTTTGACAACCCCATTGACAGTCATGCAATGTTTCATCAATCTGCTAAGGTTTTGCATAAACGATTTTCCATTCCTATGTCACAGGCTAGAGACATTGTGTCGTCCTGTGCTTCCTGTACGAAGTCTCCTATATTCCTGCCATTTGATGCTGTTAATCCTCGAGGAAAAGAAGCTAATCAGCTATGGCAGATGGATGTCACGCAAGTACCTGCTTTGGCTCTGCTTTCTAAGTTACATGTGACTGTTGATACCTTCTCTGGATTTATATGGGCTACACCCTTACGGGGTGAAACATCCAGACATGTTATACAACATTGCATTCGTTCGTTTGCGGTAATGGGTAAACCTAAACGCCTTAAGACAGACAATGGGTCATCATATGTTTCTTCTGCCTTTCAGGACTTTTGCCGTCAGTGGGACATTAAGCTAACCCATGGAATACCCTATAACTCGACTGGACAGGCGATTGTTGAAAGAGCCCACCTGACATTCAAAAATTTGTTACACAAGCAAGTGGGAGATAGAGGGGTTCCTGTGGCTGAAATACCTACAGCTGTTGCTAAAATACTGTATACTCTTAATTTTCTTCTTGCTCCCCATAACAGGTCACACTCTCCAGTCGAATTGCATTTCAGGACCGAGGAGTGTCTTCCTAAGCCATTGGTCGTTTATCGGCAGCAACCCGATCCTGAGTGGAAAGGTCCTGTACCTCTAATCACCTGGGGACGAGGATACGCAGCGGTTTCTACAACCTCAGGACCTGTGTGGATTCCTGCTCGAGCGATCCGCCCATGGAAGGTTACTCAGCTCCAGGATGGTGGTTCACCAGTAAACTAAATGTGCTGACATTTGTTCTTTTCTTTCTTACTGTGCTTCCAGCTGTAAGAACAATGCCTCATGGGGGCAACCCCAACTTTTGGATTCGTCATGCTAACTATATGTTTGAGGTTCATGGTAAGAATGCAACATTATACTATGAGCATCCACGGGCAGTGTCTCAAATGGCCTTTCTTCCGGCATTGTTCAACACGCCAGAGTTGGTTATTGGACATTTGCAACATCTTGATAGATCTACACTCTTCTCTAATCCTCCAGAACAATTTAACAACACCCGCTGGCGAAGCATGACATTCAAGAAATACACTAAAGGACTTTGTTTCTGCTGTCATAGTTCTGGAGTCTGGAATAGTAAATGGAAGCACTGGACTCAAGCAAAAAGGGTTTTGCAGAATGTAGGCAATTATACGGGTTGTGATGATTATTTTTGGTTATGGGGTAGTTATAACAGTTCTTATAAGCTTAATTATACCTTGTTTAACACTACTATTGAAGATATATATGATGTGTTTCCTATGTTTACTCCTGATTATTCTGCTATAGATAGTGGTTCAATTTGCAATGGATGGCAAATCAAGGATCCCAACATGTGGTTCTTTTTTAATGGAGTTGCCACGAATTTCCATCCAGGACAGTATCAATGTGCAGCATTGGGTTATTTTACCTTACAGACTGGCCATAGATTACCTGTTGGCAAAATCCGGAGGATTTTGTAAACTGGTCGGGAACCAGGGATGTCGGGTAAAATTCCAGGATCTGAATAATACTATTGAGAAAGAACTTCAGAATTTACAGGAGAGCATTACTAACAATGTACGCACTGATGTTAATCTCTTTGATTGGGTGACTTCTTGGTTGCCTGATTTATCTGTCCTTAGACAAGTTTTCTTTTATGGGTTCATTATTATTATCTGCTTTATACCTTTGTGTTTTTGCATTACTTGTATTCCTAATCTTATTTCTATGTGTAACACATGTCCACTGCGTAGAAGGGAGACATCGGGTTTTGCACGACGGCAATTGTACTCAATAAGGTATCCTCCTCCGGAACAAAGTACCAGGAGTCAGGAGGGGTACGATGTCCAGGAGGACAGTGATGATGTATATGGAGGAGTAGTTATGGAGTATGATGACATGCAGGGGTCTGATTAGCCGTCTCTCTCTCTCTCAAATTTAAATGAAAAAGGAGGACATGTAGGAATGTATCTGGTTTCTGTCTCCTGTCTTCTGACACATTTTGTAAACAAAAGCCTCTTTGCTTGCATGAGAGACAACGCTCCTTATCTCTCCTTATTTGGGTTCTGACATTCTGATTGATTATGTAGCTTAAGTTTCGTTTCTGGTATACTCTGCTTGAATAAAGAGAAGCGATTAGTATCCTTTGTTCAGCCAAAGACTGGAGTCGTGTTTTCTGTCTCTCTCTGTTCTTTCCTTACTCTGAGCCTAATGAAGCTGGACTTCGTGGACTCTTAAGTTTCTATCTTAAAAGATCTGAGGATATAAACTGCTGCTTCATGAGACTGAATGAGAAGAGATCTTTACATGAATCAGATTTCTACAACTGAGGAAAGATGTAGCACAGACAGTCAGGGACTAAAATTCAAGTTCTGACCAAATAATATAAGTCAGATTCCATTGAAAACTCATGATTAAAGTCTATGCTCCAGCTACTAATGCTAAAGATGATGAAAATGAAAGTTTTTACACAAGTATCCAAGAGGAAACTGATCACACACCAAAACAAGACATGCTTATAATCACAGGCGATTGAAACATAACATAGAAAACAAAGCAGTCCAGGGGAGAGAACTTAAGCAGAACTCAGTTCTGCAAAGACAACAATTTGTTAATTGCAATTACATGCTTCAAGCAACTGAATAGATGGTTATACAAGTGGACATCACCAGATGGTCAACAGAGAAATCAAACAGACTATGTAATTGGAAGCAGCTGCAGTGGCTCAGTGGTTAAGATGTTTGCCATGTTAGCTGGAAGGCCAAGAAGTTAGCAGTTCAAAACCTAGATTTGCGTGATGGATTGAGCGTCCATCTCTGTCCCATCTCTTGGGAACATGAAACGAGCCTCATTTGGGCATTCCCTGAAGAAGAAGAAATTATGTGCATCAACACAGATATGACTGGATGAAACTGAAGAAGTTGTATAACTCAATACTTTATGTTGATTGATTCAATAGAGGAAAATAGTTTGTTTCTTTATTTTAAGTAATGCTGGGCCAGAGTTTTCAATCATGATTCAGGCTCCAAACCAAGAGAGTGTCTCGCCTTAAACATTTTATGGCAGGGGCCTCCATGACTCAGTTACAAGCTACCTTTGGACCAGAATTTTGGACATGTGGAAAAACAGCTGCTGAAGACCTGAATGGATGGGGAGGTTTTTTTAAAAAGGTGCCTTTTTCTAAGTTGGTGGGAGATACATGGTAGCCAATGTACAGTATTTAAGTATACAGTATTTAGTAAAGGTAACGGTTTCCCTTGCTCGAAAGCTAGTCGTATCCGACTCTAGGGTTCAGTGCTCATCTCTGTTTCAAAGCCGAAGAGCCAGCGCTGTCTGCTTCTGCAGACATTTCCGTGGTCATGTGGCAGGCATGACTTTACACACACACAAATCCTTTTGCTGCTGTTTCAAGCAGCAACACTTTTAAAATAAGGAACACTGAAGAGTCATAGATGTATAGAGTTGGAAGGGATCCTCAGAGTTATCTAGTTTAGGTAAAAGTTGCCCTTGCTCAAAAGCCAGTCATGCCCAACTCTAGGGTTCAGTGCTCATCTCTGTTTATATCCAAAGAGCCAGTGCTGTCTGCATCTGCAGACGTTTCTGTGGTAGAGTTGCCATAATTCTCTTCCACAAAACCGGGACAGAAGTATACTTGACAAAAAATGGGTGGGTTAGCTACAAAATAGCCTTTTTTAAACAAACATAATATAATGACAGTTATAAAACACTTTCACATTAAATATATCAATACATAAATGAATTTACTGTATTTACAACAGTTAATTCTTACTGTAAGATAATCTGTTGTACTTCTGAGAACTTGCCTCACAGTCAACTGTTAACGTCCTCAATTCTAGGAAACACACTGGTCACACTTATCGGGCGGTGGTGTGAGGCGAGGACATTAAGATTTGTCTCCAGGTATACTCAAACTCCAATGTGGCAGAAAATCACTTGTTTGGTGGTGAGAGTTTGAATTAATTTTAATGGTGAGTTATAATGCACAATCAGTAAGTTTTAAAAATCCGGGACTTTAACATGATTTTTATTGAATTGGCCAGGACAATTTTTCTGATCTTGAATCCGGGACAATCCCGGTTTTCCGGGACGTATGGCAACCCTATTCTGTGGACATGTGGCAGGCATGGAACACTGTTTCCCACAAAAGTGGTATCTATTTAGCTACTTACAGTTTCTTGCTTTCGAACTGCTAGGTTGGCAGGAGCTGGGACAGAGACAGAAGCTCACTCCATCATCCAGTACTCGGGTCTCAAACTGCTGACCTGCCAACCTTCCAGTTGTCAAGTTCAGTGTCTTAACCACTAAGCCACCACAATCCCTACTAGCATAACCCCCTGCCAATCAGGGGGATCACAGACAATATATTCCCACAGACTACTATCCAAACTCTTTATTTTAAGAATCCAATGAATAAGCTTCAACTACCTTCCAAGGTAGACCATTCCATTACATAAAGACCCTTATTTATAACTAAATGATAAAACAAGGATTGAAAACCCTTCCATCCATGAAGTTCACCTTTGGTTAATCATGCTCTCTCTTACCCCATCGCACTTTTCAGGGTTACTATGAAGATAATACAGGTAACAAGTGAACCATATATGTTGCCCTGAGCTCATTACAGGAAACATAGGTTAGAAATTAGCAAATAAATAAATAAATAAATAAATACATAAATAAAGGAAATTGCCAGCCTCAACTGTGCAACTGAACAACAACAACAAAAATATTAAACAGGCATATAAGACCTGTTCATCTGAAGCTATCACTACATGTGATTACCAACATTTCCACAGTTTGTCTAAGAGTTGCAGTTATGGTCTTTATATCTGCTGATTTTCCTCCACTGTTTTTATGTGATTTTAGTATTTTTGACAGCTAGGTTGACTAATGTCAAAATATTAATTTGGGAAGACATGGGATTGATGAATGAATGATTGGATGGATACTTGCACATGCAGTGAAATCTTATGCATGTTTACAAAGCTGTCTACTATGATACTATACATGAAACTTTATAGGGAAACTTTTAAAAAGACAGAACTGATGATTTTGATTGTGGAGTAGTCAAAAGTAGAAGACAAAAGGAAATGAGAAAAATACAGGCACAGTGTTAGATAAATTGTCATGAGCAGCTTAATATATAATTAGGCTTTTAAGATGTTGAGTCAGGTTTGAATCCCCTGAGCGGAGTCTCTCCTGCAAAAATCCTTTCAACCCAGAGTAATCTCTGACATGAAATTATTATTATTAATATGTCAGAAATCATGACAGCAACAAGCCAAGCAATACAAAGCCAAATCATCTCAAACCTAGGGTGCTTTTAAATTCCATTGATAAAACTTTTACTAAAGTTGGACTATGGTCCAGCTGATGTTAAGGACTTTTAATTGCCATTAGTTTCAATGGATCAACTTTCTCCTAATAAGGAATCAATGTGACTTACAACATTAAACACCATCACGCCACTACCATCATCATTTTAGAACTGCAGAGTTGGAAGGGATCCTATGGACCATCATGCCCAGTCGTTATCAAAGACCCACAACTGAGAATCAAACACTGATTCTGGCTTTATTTCTGTAGACAGGAGATAAATAGCTTAATATGCTCACAGCTGTACCTATGATGAGCTGCCAGTGAGTACACAATGTGCCTATTTCTCTTTCTTTCTTTCTATCTTTCTGCGGACAAAATGAATCACACAGATAATTCAGTTCTGCTCCGACAGTGGTTCAAGTAATTAAGTAGCAATAATATCTTCTATGCAATACTTTATTGCTGGGTTAAGCCAGAGAGCCTGTTATTGACTGCCTGAACCAATATGTTTCAAACAACAGGCATGGATCCAACAATAGAAGCTGTAACTTTTGTGAATTGGTTAAGTAACTGCAAGCACATCTATTGATATGGGTTTGAAACAAAGTCAAGGAGAATTTTAATAACTACTGCAAAAAGGCAACCACATTTTTATTCTGACCTTAGATTTTTCCTACCACATTTATGAGAAAATGATTGAATTTTGGAAAGTTTTCATTTATTTATTTTAAAAAAACTAGACAAAAGGTTCTGCTTTTCCTGAATTTCTTTCTCTCTCTTTTTAGTCAAAGCATTCAGCAGTTTAAAATTATGGATCTTTATAAACTGTAGATACAATTCAAACAAATCAAAATATTAAAATGAGTAAAATTTGACCAGGAACAGGCTACTTCAATTGCCATTTCCTAGATTTTCATTTATACACATGGCAGGGCATAAATTGGATGCACATAAATGCAGCATTAATTGTATTTCTCCACATTTGCAGAATATTTGTCATTTTTGAATTGGTATTCTGTGCAATCATATCAGATAGTAAATTAAAAAAAACAAAAAAAACAAAAACTGTTATGGCACCTTAAAGATTAACTACTGTATTATAATGTATGTTTTCTTCGACCAAGTCCACTTTGTTAGACATAAGAGTGAGACTTAATGGCATTAATTTATACATATCAGGTACAGAGACAGATTCACAAAAGCTAACATTAAACTATAGTAGTTAGAATATTTGTTCTGTATCTAAGTAGCCACATTTTATTTTATTATTATTTGATCTTCCTACTTCAATTTGGAATTTATTAAGTGACTTCCAAATGGTCCAGCCAGAATCTTGTCCTGTTTGGATATTTCCTTCAGCATCCCTCCATTTGGCAAAATGTATAGTTTCGCTCTCCATAGGTTTAGCGTAACTTCTTCTTGTTTTAATATTTAGAAAGATGTGCAGAAAATGTTTCCTTGATTTAAGTCATCACCAAGGCAGTAATGGCGAACCTTTTTAGAGACTGAGTGCCTAAACAGAGGGGTAGGGTGAACTTTATGCTGGAGGGGGGAAGGAAGCACTTTCATTGGGCTGCTGGGCAGAGGGGCGTGGTGAAGTCTGTGCTGTGGGAGGGAGGAAGCACTCCCATTGGGCTGCTGGGCAGAGGGGTGGGGTGAACTCTGCATGCTGACAGAGAGTTGTCTGCATGCCCCTTCTGGCACAAGTGCCATAGGTTCGCCACCACTAACCTAGGGGATTGGCATTCATGAAGTGGATGAGTTTGCTGCTGTATTACCTTATTTTGTTCATTGCTTGCTAGCACCTCTTAACATATTTCTGTATGGTCAATACCAGCCAAATAATAGACTCTTTCAATTGGGATACATTTCAGGCAGCCGGTAATAATCCTGCATGATTCATTAAGAGCTACATCCACTTGTTTTGCTTGTGCTGATTTATACAATATGGCCTAGCATATTCTGCTGTGGAGAAGCACAAGGACAGAGCTATTGTTCTTATTGTTTGTGGGTATGTATTCCAGTGCAACCTCACCAATTTCCTGAATAACTTATTTCTAGTGGCAACTTTTAGGACTGCATAGCTTTCCTCTATGGACAGAAACAGATGAGATAAACAGCTTTGCAATTCAAAATAGAATTACCTTATAAAGGATGTGTCATTACCTGTGATATTGATTTATGGTTTCCCAAATCAACATGAAACCAAAGGCTTGTTTTGAATGTTGCATTGTTAAACATGACAGCTTTGAACAATGTGTCTTTGGAGTGTTGTTTCTCCATGGATGGAGTGCCTTACTACAATGCTGGAGAGTTTGAATCTCCACTCTGCCTCCAAGGGGAAGAGTCACCTGAAATCAGCCAGAGCATTTCTACTTCTGGTGCTTCTTGGTTGAAAGGATTAGCAAGTGAAAAATCTCTGTTGCCAGTGATAGATCTCTGTTCCCAGGGGACACCCAATCGCTGAAGTAGCAATCTTCGGGGAGGCTCCTTTCGTGTCTAAAAACTCAACTATGTGCTTTTCATCTGAAAACCATGAGGCATCAAGAAAGTTGCAGGTGAACTGGAATGGCACCAGGCTCGAACACTGCAATGCCCCCAAATATTTGGGAGTTACCCTAGATCAAACTCTCACTTTCAGGACACACTGCCTAAATACCAAACAGACGGTTATTAACAGGAACAATATTCTGAGGAAAATAATAGGCACACGCTGGGGTGCCCAACCACACACATTAAGAACTTCTGTGCTAGCTTTATGTTACTCTGCAGGAGAGTATGTTAGTCCAGTGTGGTGCAGATCAATGCATGCAAAGCAGGTGGATGTGGCCCTAAATGAAACAGTGAGATTGGTCACAGGATGCCTTAAACCAACTCTAATACAAAAAGTGCATTACTCAGCTGGTATCCCCCCCATCAACATTTCACCAAGAAAATGCTTCCCAGAAAGAGTGGGTTGAAGCAAGATCCTCAGAAACATACCTGCTGTTTGATCACCAACCACCAAAGCAGAGACTGAAATCAAGGCACAGTTTCCTCATAACTTCTGCTCCCCCGAACAATCAGCCCCCACAGACTGCCCTAGCACTTTGGAAGGCAAGCAATGAGCTACCAGATAACTGGGCAGAACCACATGATTCTCTGCCACCTGGCCATGAACAATCATGCCCTGTGTGGAAAGCTTTAAACAGACTGTGTGCCAGGGTAGGAAGAGCAAGGGCTAATCTGAGAAAGTGGGGTTTCCCTGTAGATGGTAGCCTGTATGAATGCAGAGAAGAGCAAACAATTGCCCATATGATACAATGCACACAATGCCCTTCAACATGCACTGAGGAGGACCTTAAGTTGACAAGAGGAAATGCTGTTGAGGTGGGCCGATATTGGGCAGATGTCATCTAGTCCTTTTAATTAATTTTTGTTTTAGATATGTTGATTTTAGCTTTGTATGTTATTCTATGCCTGTGGTGCCTCTGACACGAATAAAGAAGCCAGAGCATTTAGGGCTCCTGGAACTCTATGCTCTGCCACATATATTGCTGTTAGAAGCCGTATAGACAGAGTGCCTCCAGAAGAAGGGATAGGTAAACAATTTCTGAGTCCTCCATACCAAGAAAACTCTGGATATATCACCACAAGCCAAAACATAATTATTAAATGATCACAAAACTAACCATTTCATCTGTCTCTGCCCTGTATGGCAGCAAAAGAGAGAGAGAGAGAATAAAAATAAAATTAAAAATATTTTTTCTTTTGCAGCAGCAGCAAAGAATATTCTATTTTGGTCCTATCGATATTTAGTTGTGTGTGTGTGTGTGTGGGGGGGGGGGGGTTAAAACTAAGCCAGACATGTTGGTTGGGCAATTATGGGAATTACTAACCAAAAAGTAACTTTTCCAAGAGTTTTATTTTTGCTCGGGAAGAGGCAGAAGAAAGAGATAAGGAGAGATGCTAGGGATAGCAAATATACAAGATTTTTTTTTAGTGAGGAACAGATTACAGTAATTATCGACTCTAGTCCCTGGTCTAGACAGTGATCAAGGGAAGCATGAACAGGAATCCATCCACTGCAGGGATGAAAGTTAAAAGACAGGCAGATGTAGGCAAGCACTTGCAATAACCAACTAGAGGAGAATGTTACTTCCTAGGCTTTTGCTTATATCAAGAAGGTTCTCTGCTTTTATCAACATAATGCCCCAATTAAGGGAGTATAGCAAATGTTCAGTCTTTATAGTAAATGTGAGCCATAAGTATGTCAACAAAAAGAAACAAGATTTTTTTTAAAAAAACATGCTGTTAATTATCTAAATGCATATGTCAATTAGCTAAATGCATTAAAAATAGTTGGTTGATTCTTTCTTTCCCTCTCCTTCTGTCTAATTTTCATTTAAATTGTGCAATCAGGGAAGAAAACCTCTACCGTTGTAGAAAATAGAATATTATTCAAGCTCCATAGCATTCTTTCTTTAAAATGAAAGTTTAAAAATTAGAAAAACATACTGTAAATTCAGTATTCACCCACCCTTCATTATTGGAATTATTACCATTATCCTTGCCAGTCATTATAGCAAGGATAAAATTGCAAAATGTAAAGTAATAGTTTATGGCAGCTAAGAAATATAAAAGTTTCAGTAGAGCAGCAGCATACCAGTAGACCAGCTTCAGGCAATTGTGATTTCTCCCAGTCAAAAAGTCTGCTGTTCTGAAACCTGCAGGCTAGAACTGGAGTATCTTTTAACAGCATCTTCATAATTACTAGATCAGGTGTAGGCAACCTATGGCCCATGGGCCAGACCCAGCCCATGACATCAAATAATATGGCCCTTGCTCCAGCCACAGCCGGGATCAGCTTTTACTATAGTCGTGAGTGCACGGCCGTCATAAACATGTTTACTGCAGTCATAAATGGCGGGGGGACCACCAGTCTGGACCCCTCAACTGTCTGAGGGAGCATGACCTGGCCCCTGACTTTGAAAGGTTGGCAACCGCAGCACTAGATCCTCAAGTTTTCACTAGGATACTCTCTATTAACTTTTACCATGTACTGTATCCCAAAACTAATAAAAAATATCTTTGTCACCAGATGTTTCTGAATCTGATCTACTCATCTTACGAAACTCTTAGTGCTAAATATTTGCTTGGAAGTAAGTATACAAAAAGACCTCTTCTGTATATCACTGGCCATGGTGTGAATCAAAAGCTAGCATGGAGTCCCAGGGCATCTAAGTCAAAAGGATAGTTTTTAAATCTTGGGCATGTTACACGTGTAAAATAGAGAAATAACACATATTCTTCCTCACAGAGTAGTTGTCAGTATAAAGAAAAAATGACTGTACGGACATTCAACACATAAGTTTGCAATCCCAAAAATTCTTATTCGGCAGTCAATTCAATAGACCCCGAGGGTATTTTTCCCAAGTAAGCACGAGTTAGGGAGCCCCACTGAATGTATAGAAACTTATTTCTCAGTAGACCTAAATAGGATTGTATTACTGTACATATATATTAGCAAAATAAGGGTAAATTTAAGAAATCTGCAAAAGTCATAGTGATGAGAAAATATACAAAATATGAAGTGCACTGAAAATAACAAATTGCTAACTAGATAGTTCAGTGAGATAGGTATTTGCTGCAGAGCCCAAGGTTGGAAGTTCAATTCCCCACTGTGCATCTAGCTCAGGGGTGGCCAACCTTGGTGCTCCAGGTGTTCTTGAACTTAAATTCCCAGAAGCCTTGCTCAGCAGGTGTGCTAACTTGGGCTTCTGGTAACTGAAGTCCAAGAACTCCTGGAGTACCAAGGTTGGCCATCCGTGCTCTAGCCTCTGTGTCCTTGGTTAAGCTGCACAGCCCCAAGGTGCCCTCAGATCCACCTCTGAGTCCTCTACACTTAGAAAACCTAAAAAAGGATCACCATAAATCAGAATTGACTTGATGGCACACAGTTATTAAATTAATAACAAATTAATACTTTAAAAATATTATTTTATTTTATCCAACATTGGTGAAAATTTAGGACTGAAAAACAGCACTGAAGTATATGAAATCATCAGACTATACATCTTTGAAGAAACTGCAGTCCCACACATATTTACTTGAAAGGAAACCTCAGTAAACTCTTATTTCTAAATAAATACAGAGAGATTGTACTACTCAATTACTATAAAAGCATAACGCAGAAAATAAAAGATTAAAAATACTTTTCCTATAATATCGGGTGAAGATTGTTTTCACAATTAAGACAGATGCAAAACAATAGAAACAAATGAAAGTTACTTCTTCTAAAAAGATATATTTAAGAATTACAAAGTATATTTCAATTCTTTAACAACGAAAGAGTACGAGAAGTGCTTTTAAACAGTCTCTAGATATGAAGTGTCGTGCTACTAGAACTGCTAGGTTGGCAGGAGCTGCAACAGACGGGAGCTCATTCCATCGTCCAGTATTCAGGAATTGAACTGCTGACCTCCCGCCTTCCAGTCAGCATCAATAATGACAATAATAAAACAGCATCTAAGCAGAAAGAAAACAATTCACTCCACTAGGAAAGGCAGCATACAACTTTTAGAAAAACTTTTTTCTCTTATCTTCCGTCAAAACACACTGATCAAAGAAACAAATTCTGCATAATCCTTTTAGGAGCCTTTAAACCACCAAAAATGCAGAGGTTGGAATGGCAGGTCTATAACCCACCAATTAAAGATACACTTGCAAACCTTTCCTATAATTTTTACCTATAAGAAAAATAATATCAAGACACAGACCATTGTAAAACGATTTTGTTGAATGGAATGAAAGATACTAAACCTATCACAAAAGACAAGTGATAATCAGGCACTCATCCCTTAAGGCTACACCATAAGATTGATCCTGAGTTTCTTCTAATAATTATTCTATAGAAACAAGTGTTTTAATTGTTCTTCAGCTGTGTGCAAAATGTGTTATTTCCCAGTTCAGGTGACATATCCCTTCCCATTGTTGCATTTTTCTTTCTGTTAGGGAGTATTTCATCTCATAAGTTAACTTTTGATCGTATAGCATTCTTTGCCATTGGAATGTATTATAATCTATTATATTCTTTTTCTGTCAGCTCTTCCTTGTTCTCCTGTGTCTGTCAGATATTTGCATTTATTGATCTTGCAGCTTTGCAACTTTCAGTAAGAAAGTGTCATTTGCATTTATGGACCATAAATTTGTCATTTGTTTTTATGCAACATAGAATTTAATGCAAAATTAGTATTAATACAGGAAGGGACAACAGTGCTTTAGTGCCATTTGGTTTCTATATTCTATACATTTAGGAACAAAGATACATTTTGAAGGGGGCCAAATTGTGCTTCTCACAGGGCTCATGTTAAATATTTGTATGGTTTGAAAAAGAAGGTAGAAAACCAGTCACAAAAATTTCAGAAATTATATCTACAAATCTCCTAGTTGTGTTGTGGAGCAACAAACTATCAGAGACATCCTAGGACTAGAGAATAAGGAACAGGGTATCATTTAACATGGGGTACACAGAAAGAGCCTCCTCGAAGATTGTGGTATTTTTGAACTGCAGTCGGGCATACTCTAGTAACGGCCACCTTGTGTTGCTGGCTAATCTTTCTCATACTAGGTCAGGCAAAAGGAACTGCAGAATGAACTCACCAAAAGGTGCCTTCATTTTGGCAGTTTCACGTCTGACCTAGACAAGGAAGAAGAAGAATAATCAGTAAACACAGGCTCATTTCAACTATGACTCTATTCTGCTGTGCAGTATACAGATAAAGTGTGGATTTTTCTGGTTGTGATCCACCTGTTCTACTCTACATAATTATGCTCCTGTTTTTAAATGGAACAGAATACCAGACATAATCATGAATGCCGAACAGTTACATTTTAAATATATTTTATAATGAAAAGTCATGTTTTCCTATCATTTCTAGAAACTCACGCTCTGTATATACAGTACAGCCATTTTACAATTGCTACTTTTGGGAGGCAAAAATGGAGGTTCCTTCTCCCCCCCCCCTCTTTTTATAAGGTGGTGAATTTCATGTGGGAAACAACTATAAAGGGGCTGGTAAGCCTTTCTTTCCTATTTACGCGGAGCCCAGTTTAGATGAAGGCCATGTGTACTTGCTTGGGAATAACTAAACAAATGGAAAGAAGTTTCACTTTATGTATTTAATTAAACAGGCACATTACTTGTGAGACACATTTCTCTCTTAATTTTATAAAATTAATAATAATTTATAAACATAATAATAGAGTTAAATTTGGTTTCCATCTTATGCTTCTTGTTATCTCTGCCAACGTTATACCAACTGCATTCTCTAGCTCAAAGGAAATTTCTTCCTAGAAATTCCTACAGCTGTAGATTCATAGAAATGCTACCATATTCTTCTCCCCCTTATTCTCTTAAAGTGCTCTTTAGAAGAAAACACATTACTAGGCCTCAGACTTCACTATGCCAATTATATGAGTTACAAAGAAAATACAGTTGATATTCCATATCAGATACTATGTGTATAAATACACATTTCAATTGGAAGGCCTTAAGCACACTCTCTAAGGGATCCTTTGACTGTGGTGCCATCATCATGTAAGTTGCAACTGGTTGGAAAGGCAGACCACTATACTTCTGAATATAAATCAAAGTACTGTAAAGGCAAACATGAAAGGGAAAATTCTGGTGTGCAAACTGCAAGCTCCAACATATACTGTACAACAGGGTGCCCAATTTTTTTGGGCTGCAGGCTAGTCACTTGGTTCAGGTGGCTAGTCACAATGGCCAGGGGGCCGGATTCAGCCCCTGACACCAATTCATCCAGCCCACAAAGCCCTCATCGCTCCTGGAAGAGAAAGTAAAACGTGCCCATATGGGCGCATTTTACTTCCGCTTCTGGGAGTGACGAGGGCTTTGCGGGCCGGATTAATTGGCATTGGGGCTAGATCCAGCCCACGGGGCCATACTTTGGGCACCCCTAATATACATGGATAACAGGTACAGAATAGTCTGACAGCGCACCAGAAACTTCACAGTTCATTTACAGACTTCCACTTTACTTTGCTAGCCCACTGTTGTGAGAAAGTTCTGCTTTATTCTTTCTGCAGCTCAATATTTCAGGTCAAATCAAATCACTTTATTATGATCATTTACTAGCACGGTAAAAAGGGATTAAGTACATGAAATACAATCAAAATGTACTGTCACAAATGTATCTACTTTAGTTGAAATAAAATAGAATAAAATCAGTTCTTAAAATTGGTGCTACATTAGAAGATTGTAACTTTATTTCAGGTTTCTGTTTCTGGTTTTCCTTTCAGTACATTTCTGTTTACTATCTGGGATGTTTTTAATATGCAATTCATTTCTCACATACAAAATAACAATTACCTAATAGTCACAACAAACATTTTGATTTACCAGACACTATCTCTGTCTAATTATTCAGGGGTGACTCAACAAATCCTGTTGGCATACTCATACAACCCCCAGACACTGAATTCACTGTCTTCTGCTGCAATGCAATTTAACAAAAAAATAAATAAATCAGAATCACGTATTTACCTGTAGAAGGCTGATGGAGCAGCTTCTCGCATGGCAAAGCTGTTTGGTTCATTCTCTAGGTAGTATGGTACCTGCTGGTTGTGATGAATAAAAGGCGAGAGCTGTGGTGTTGTCTGTAAAAATACAACAGGGCTTGGAGGGATGTTATTCAGGGAATGAAATCCTCCCACATTGCTGGACCCAAACGATTCTGTTGAAGGCACATAGCTGAGGCTGGCTGAGCTGTATATCGGAGCACTAGTTGAAAAATCATAAGCAGAGCCTTCCGGGTAGTTAAAACTTCCAGTCTTGCTGCTGTCCACGTACATTTCACTGATCGGTTGTTCCAGAGGAATTTTCAACTGTGGCCTGTTGAGAGGCTCAAGCTCATTGCCTTGTATCTGGTGCATTAAGGCAATGCCAGCGTTTTTTGTGTGAAGGGTCATGGTCACTGGCAGTGGCAGGCAACGCGTAGCATAGCCAGCTTTCAGGCTACAGGAGAAATCAGAAGCTGGCAATCCACCTGGAAAAGGATGTAGAAATCAAAGTCAAACACAGGGGGGAAAACATATCTTTTTAGCAAAAGTATCCAGCATTGACTTGTTTCCAACCCGTCCCGGAAAGGAGGAAGATAGAACTGAGCTGAGCAAAGCTTAAGGAACACACACACACACACTGACTGACTCTTACTTTAAGTACTTCTCATCTGGGCTAATACGCTTTACAAAGGTGCTGGCGTTAAGCCAGATACTATTGCCTTGCTCTGACACTGGTTTAAACATCACTTCAGAAACAATTAGTTCTGGATTTATACCAAATAACTGCTCCATTATTCTAACTGTTAAAATGTTTCACCTCAGCTGGCTCTGATAGGCAAAGACAGTCAGAGAGAGGGGGGAGGAGAAAGTGGACAATGATATGGACTCTTAGAAAATATTAAATCATTTGCTTACATTCATTCATGTGGTATATCCCTGCCAGGCTCCAATTTATCTCAGCTTATCTACACTCCTTGTTTAGTTGGTCTTTATGTTTAATTGAAATATGTAATCTGTACACGATTCTGACCATGGGTAGGACTGCAGTGTAACTGATATGACACAGCAAAGTGTGTGTTTGTGCAGGCACACGTGCGCGTGCGTGCAGCCAGTTACAAACCGTCAAATTGTATCATGAAGAAATCAAAGGGTGCTCTGTATCTATGTAGGAGAAAAGGCACACAAACATACTTGCAGCAATTATCATAATTCATGGAATTTAGCTGTAGCAGAAAAACAAGGGAGGGAGAACAGGTTGGTTAAACTTGAAGTTATTCCTGCTATTGCAATACTCAGCATGTGCTTGTATTGTTTTGCACTTCCAAACCAAATAAAGTATAGGGAGAGAGAAACGGAACACAATGTATCGATTGAACTTTTTGACATTCAACTGCACATTAGCTGCATGAAAAAGAATGAAGGTAAAAAATCAATTTACTCAAAAAGGTTTCCTCCTGATTTTGATTCAATCCACTATTTCACTTGTACTTTAGTAATCAATCTATAGGGGCGAATGTTTTTTAAATATTTAAAAAGCTGAATTTAAATTGATTCATGTAAAGACAAATCTGAAGCAAAACAAAACTTTTGTGTAGTTAGAATATTGATTTTTTTTTACCGTTTAATATTAAGTTCAATGTTATACATTTCTATATTATGACAGCCACAATGAGGCTTTCAAAATTATTTGTGTCCCTTGCTTTACAGTTTTCTACAGTTCACATCAGAAAAAAAGATTAACCTAAAATTAAAATATGCAGGGTTCTAAACAACCATCAGCCATCAATCCATATATCTAACACTAGAAATCATATTTTAAAAATATCAATAACATCCATGGCTGGATGTCTACACATGCATCATGAGAATATATATATATTTCACCTCAGCTGGCTCTGATAGGCAAAGACAGTCAGAGAGATGGGGGAGGAGAAAGTGGACAATGATATGGACAAATATACCTCTAAAAACAAGGGAAACTATGCATGAGCATATATTTACAATTTTCTAGAGAGTGCAATAAGATTTTTCCAAAATATAAACCACTGCAAGATTGCTACATGAAAGCTGGACATTAAAGTCTGACTAATGAATGCACTCAGTTTATTTATGTAGCCGTAATTTCATCTGGCATTATTAAATTTTCCATACTGATTTAAAAGGACAATCATAGAACAGGTTTGTTTTAGGCCATTCTATGCCTTATTATTCTGAAACATGAAATACAATGCTGCTACTAAAAAGCTGATTGTAGACCACACACGAAGGTAATTTCACTGTTCACAACTATAATGAACATATAAAATACTTCTGACTGCAATTACACAAATCTGAATTTGCTAAACTGAAAGGAAACAGTAAACTCTAAACAAAGCAATCAGCTATGATGGCTCCTAATGGCTCAAATATCCAACATACCATAAGTCAATTGGGTCTGAATCTTGAAATCACAAAGCCATCTAGACAAGCTCCCAAGATAGAATCCTAATCAAAAAGTATTCCACATACTGTACTCCGAATTAGATAAGCACCTGCTGGCAGAGCAAGAGTTCCAACAGTAACTCAGGGAAGTTGTTTTAAAGCTCTTGAAACGACATATTTTAAAACCAGGTTCCACAACTAGCATTGGAAACTGCCATGGCAGAGCCCTGAAAACAGTGAAGAAGTTGACACTGCTACATTACTGACATTTGAATGTGCATGTGTTATAACTAGTTACTGTTCAAGTTCCCATGTTGGCAGAATTTGGAATGCAGCTAGCAAATACAAGTTATTTTCCTAAAACCAACCTATTCATTTCCAAACACATTCCAAAATCCAGTGCCCATTACACACCAAGGAGTACCATTTCCCCAACCCAATACTTTTGAGTATTCCTATCTTCCTGTCCCTGAACCTATATGGCCGTGATGGCGAACCTTGGTACTACGGGTGCGTATTACTTCCACTTCCGGGAGCGATGAGGACAGTGTGAACCGGATGAATCACAGTAAACCCATTCGTGTGGATTCACAGGGTGCTTGGGCATCTGGAAATTGAAGTCCAAGAACATCTGGAGTGCCAAGGTTTGCCATCACGGCTATATGGCATGTAGGTTCAGGGATAGCAGCATCCTAATTAAATGGAACCCAAGAATATATGATGTCCAGCACTTCAAACACCAATTCATGAAGCATACACTGAAAAACTATGTCTCTTTAAAGCATCAGTATCCTGTCACACAAGGGTGAACTAGACAGACTCTTTTGAAGAATATGGAAGGTCTCTTTCAGTTTGTTAAAGGCATCTGTTTATTGCAGCATGTGATTTTCTTCACTTCCATCTTTTGAATTTATCCAGTTTTTGTGTTGTGATTGGTCATTAGAAGGAACTCTTCCCCCCTCCCCCCCCAAAAAAAGCTCCATGTAGGTAAAGTTGAAACCAGGTAATCTAATGGCGTTTTTTTCCTGCCCATCCCAATCTTCTAGCTTTAAGTGAGTCAGCCCAAAATATAATATTTTAGTCCTGAAACTGAGTAGTGAACAGGACTAGTCAACTACAGGTACAAAGTACCTGAACACAATCAAGCAACAGCAGCACAAGATTACCCACCACCAAAGATGATAAGGGAAACCAAGTGCCACCTCCACATTGCCCAGTGACACACCACACACATACACACACTGAATCTGCTATGCTGTGCAAGGCTTCTATCATGCACAGAACAGCTGGTGAGCCAAATGCACCATCAAAAGAAGTCTTGACCAATGGCGTGCTGGGATATCGGGCAATCAGTCAATGTCCCACTCTGCCTCAGCAATCTCCACCCCTGCGGGCAGAATTTTATTTTTATTTATTTACTAGCAAGGGTTGCCCGGCGTTGCCGGGCTTCCCCCCCCCCCCCGTGTGTTTTAATAAAAAATGAACCAATTTTATTTTTGCAATAGTTTTACATTGTGTTGGAAGGTTAAATTGTGTTAATTTTTTTTTAATTGCTTAGTCTGAAATTTTAATTTTTTAAATGTTTATTTATGTTAATTTTTTTTGGCTTGGCTGTTATTAACTGTGATCTGCGTTTTTGGTTTTTTTTTTGAGGATTAATAAAAGAAGAAATTATGATATAATTTTTTCAAATTGTTTTATGTAAGCGAATAATGTTTTAGTTTTTTGAATTTTTTTAATTAGTTGTACCGTAGGTAATAATTTTAATAATGTAAAAGTAAATGTTTTTTACATTCAATGTTTTTAAAATGTGTTTAGATGTTTTGAGTTTAAATTTGAGTTATAACTCAGCACAGGATTTTTAAAAGTTTCTATTGTATTTTATTGACATATATTTGTGATTTGTGTGAAAGTGTGTTTAGTGTAATTTTTTTACTTGTTTTTATTGGTGTGACCTTTTGTGTAAAATTGTGAATTTGTGTTTTGTTTGGGGCTGTTGTGTGTTTTTGAATTGTTTTTACTATTGTGGCCAGCAGGTGGTGCTGGTAGGGGATATAGTATTTTGACTTTTTTTAATCTCCTGGCCTCTGGGTGGAGCTTCTTCTGGTAAGTAGTGTCTTTCTTTATTCATTTCTTTTCCAGTCCTGGTGGAGGTAGCACCTCTTTTGGTAAGTTTGCTTGTTTTCTTTATTTTTTGTGTGTGTGTGGGCGGGGGGGAGGGGGGTTTGGAATTTGTATTTTTGTCTGTTTGTTTTGTTTTTGATTGTGTCTTTGTTTACTTCGTATTGTTTTTGGTGTTTTTGTTTTTGTGTATTTTTGGATGTGTTTGAGTGTTTTTAGTAATTTTTAAAAAAATATTTATTTGGTGGTGGGGAAGGTACGTGGTCATTGGGGGTTACGAAGGGTGGGCTAGGTGGTGGGGAGGGGGGCATGGTCGTTGGGGGTTAGGAAGGGTGGGCTAGGTGGTGGGGAGGGGGGCATGGTCATTGGGGGTTAGGAAGGGTGGGCTAGGTGGTGGGGAGGGGGGCATGGTCATTGGGGGTTAGGAAGGGTGGGTTAGGTGATGGGGAGGGTGGCATGGTCGTTGGGGGTTAGGAAGGGTGGGCTAGGTGGTAGGGAGGGGGCTTTATTGTATTATGGTGCTTTGTTTGTGTGGAGTCGTGAAAGTAGATCGGGGTTTCCCCTTTAATATCAGTGGGTGGGGCTTGCGACCCCCCTCTCCGCTGGCTCCCCTGGGGTTGGGAGGTTTGTGGGGACAAAAGAGGTATGTCCCCCCAACTCTTCTGGACCCAGTAGAGCAGGCAGAGTGGATCGATTCCCTCCCCCCCTCCTTAAAACAACTCCGTTTTTAAAGAGAAGAAAAGACGGAGTTGTTTTAAGGAGGGGGGTGGGAATCGATCCCCTCTCCCTGGTGTCCTGAGTCCAGAAGGGTTTGGGAAACATACCCCTTTTGTTCCCACAAACCTCCCAACCCTAGGGTAGCCAGCGGAGAGGGGGATCGCAACCCCCACCCACTTGATATTAAAGGGGAAACTCCAGTCGGGACCTTCAGGCGCTGTTGGTGAGGTAAAGAAAGCCAGGTGGTGTGTGCTTGGCTGTTAGGCGGTGAGTTGTTTTTCTTTTTCATTTTTCGGGCACCGGTTTCCTCAGCGTTCTGCGTGCTCATGGCGCGCAGGACGCTGGGGCTTGTAGTAATGGGTTGGTGCTTTGTGTTTGTGCTGCGTTTTTTTAAAATGCTTTTCTTTTGATTGGCTGTGGCGCGTTTCCGAACGCTGCGCCGTGCGAGAGCCTCTCAGCCTGATTGGCTCTGGCGCGGCGCAAGGAATGTTGGGAAGTGAAGTTGTTTCCCTTTCTTCGCGTTTGTGGGGCTGTTGCCCCACTGCCGGTTTTCTAAATCCTTTGTTGACCTGCGTACCCAGATCGGCCGTGTGCACGAAGGGTGAGTGCAGGCCAGTAGGGCGAGGCATAGCAACCTATAGCCAGTTCCAACGGTTAACCCTTGGATTTATAGGTTAAGATTTTCTTAATCAAAGGGTGTGAAGGGAGAAATCAAGCCAGTGCTACACAGGGCTTAACTCAAGGGGAAGCAGGAGTGGGGTGGGGTGGGGCGGGGCAGGGCGGGGCAGGGCGTTGACACCAGCAGGATGGGCGCCTTCCTCCCACCTTGTCTCTGGCCATTATACATGTTCCCACCATCCTTCCTGGGAAATCAAACCCTAACCTCCTGCTTGTAAGGCAAAATTTAAACCTCTAAGCCACGGCAGCTTCACTATCTTTCCAGCCAACGCAGTACCTATTTATCTACTTGCAATTTCTTGCTTTAAAATTGCCAGAAACTGGGACAGAGATGGGAGCTCACTCCATCATGGAGCCCTGGAGTCCTGAACTGTTGACCTGCTGACCTTCTGGTTGTGAAGCTCAACATTTTAACCATTAAACCACTGCAGCTCCAATCTCCTGCTAGGGATGTGCAAATTTGTGATTATTATTTTTACTGCAATTCCCCTAGCTTTGGGAATTCTGGAAGTTACAGTCCAAAGGCATAAATCTGCATATCTCTGTTTCCTACTCTGACCACTGGAGGTTGAATTCAGCCTTGCTCAGATCACAGCAGCTGCCTAGAAGTTGCCTGATAATTAGGAGTATGTCAAAAGACCATGGGAAGGCAACAGCTAAGAGGGACCAAATACTCTGTGCTGCCTGTTGAAGAGATGCTGTTCCAACATTGAGGGTTGCTGCTAGAGCAGTAGTGGAGGACAAGGACTGGAAACTCCACTGCATGCAGTGGGTCCCGCCGGTGGGAGGACCCATGTGACTGGCCCACAGTCCGAAAAGTTTGGGCACCCCTGATTTAGAGAAACAAATGAATTCAAATATGGCAGCAGACTGTGTGGATAGACTGCTTACACAATTGGCATAAACTGTTCCTGCAGGGTCTGCTCAGCTGAGAAAACCACCTCGAAACCCACCCTGACCCCTAGGGAATAGAAAACCAGGTTCGGGCGATTATTGATAGTGTTATTAATTCACTCACAAGCCATGGCTGAATTACCTGGTCAGACGCAGGCTGCTCCCACAAGGTGGCAAAAGCTGATAAGAACACACAATAGCATGACTCATGCCCACAGGTCGTGGGTAAGGTCAAACTGCAGTAAACACAACGACCTTAAGTCAGACCCAGAAGACCCCCAGATAAGGGGAGAACAATAGTCCTCACCAGTCCCAGTTGTCAGGAGCAACCAACTTCCTGATGACGTATGAGCCTCAGGGCAGCCTCTGTGAACATAGCTGGCCAGTAAATTTCCACAGGGAAAAGGCCCTCTGAATGAAGTCATAAAGGACCCACGTGTACAAACTCCAGAGTAATAAATATCATTCTCCAGACCTCAGTCGGGGCTGGACTTTTCACCATCTTCTGCCTCGTGTGCCTTCTTTGAGTCCAGCCACTCCAACCTCAGCGGGCCATTTCCGTAACCCAGTGGGCCATATCCGGCCCACTCCAACATCTGGTGACCCCGAGTGATTCTACTTGAGAGTAACACTATGGGTCTACGTGCGAGTAACAGTGACGTGATATCTCTCAGCAGCCAACGTGATTGTACTCGAGAGTCACGGAAGCTTCTCTGAGGCTATGGAGAAGTTCTGATCGGAACGCTTCCTGGTCGGAACTCAGCAAGGCAAGGCTGGCATGGTGACAGCAGCAGCCATCCTGAGGCAAACCCCACAGCTCTACGGCATCTTGCACATTGGAAATCGGAGAGAAGAAGAAAGAAATCGGAGGTGCATTCCACGGCATGGTGAGCTGTGAACCCTGACCATCGGCAGAGGTGGTAGCCAGACCATGATTCCCACTCAGACCCGAGGGATCTCGCACCATAAACTCACTCGCCCTACTTCGGACAACCTTACCCTGCAAAACCTCAAGGGACCTCCAGTCACATAAGTATGGGCTCTTGCTTGGAGGGGCAGGAATCATCTGCAAAGCGAAGAGCTCATGAGGATGAGTTCAAGTACCTGGCCAGGGTAAATCGCATTCGCATTCATAGCAGAAGCTTGGCAGACCTTATGGTGTACATTAGAGAGCATTGTCTGTCCCACCCAGAGACAGACTCCTTAGAACCTGGAACTTGGGATAGAGTAGGGAGCTGCCTACAACAAGAGCCTAGAATGCCCTTAAAGATCATAGGGACATGGGATAAGTGTAGACAAATAATAGCAGCCGTCAGTCCAGTCCACGCAGAGACCAGAAATCCACCAGTTAATGCCCCAGCGTCTCTGCCCGATCAGTCAACACTAGCATGGGGGTGGGGAGAACTTAGGGAGCACAGACCCTTTAAGGGCAATCAGAAGTTCTTCCCAACAGAGGAGTAAGAAAGATCAATGTAAGGGGAAATTGCCAGCAGTACAATTAGCTAAGATCCAGCTGCGGTGTCCTGCCTGTCTCGGGGCAGATGCACTTTTGGGCAGACAGACCATTGTCTACCTGCCCGCCCTGTGCACGCTGCTCATGGAAACCTGCACAGCCACTAGCCACGCAGGGCTCCAGAGCAAGTCCGTTAGCAAATGCAGGAACAGAGCAGTGCCACAACCCAAAGGCACTTGCTTTCAGTGCGGAAAGATGGGACACTTTAGAAGAGAATACCAATCCAGGCCAGGCAGCTCTTCAAAGAGCCGTCCGAATAAGCCTAATACCAAATGCCCACACCGGTGGGCCAGACAGCACCCAGATCCGGGAATCCGGCCCATGGGCATGCGTCTGGCCCAGGCCCAAGCAGGGGCCACCACCACCCTGGCTATGTCAGAAAAACCATCCCAGCAATAGTACCCCAAGTTTTTCCGAGGCACAGGCAGAAACTACTTGTCTTGCCTCGGAGTAGCCCAAGAAAAACTCACTCCTAAGCAGAAGTGCCCAGATGGCACTTAATTTGTTTCTTCATTCCAAAATCTACCTTGTGCATTAAGATTGTTTTTAGATCATATTGTCTTTTTTAGTCTTAGTCTGCTGTTTCCGGGATGACACATTACCAGCTTAGGCAGTGACACATTTTGCAACCTCCAGAGCCAGGGGGAGGGAGATTGGTCATTGGGCTCCTGAGAATGTGCAAAGTGCCAAACCTTAGCTGGGCGGCCAGGGCTGCCTAGGATCCATTTTAAAAATGCAGCCAGGCCAGTAGTAAGCATTAACTGGGCCAGGCCACATTTTTTATCAGATACTGGCTTCCCCAGACCATGCTTTGTTTCTTTTTTTGCAGCTAGTCTAGGCATATCCGAAGAGGTTCAGCCAAAATAGTCACATAAAGAGCAAAATGCAACAGATATGCAGTTTCAGTTGCGCAGGGAAGCACTGCATGCAGCCCACATTGGCCACCAGGACTTGCCTGGTCACATCCCATGGGCAACAGCAGGGCTGATCTAGCCACTCAAAGAGACGCACCAGAAATGACTCCCACTCAAAAGTCATGTCTAGAATGCCCAAGGCAGCCTAATCTGCTAGTGTCGCTAGCACAGGGAAATGTGCGCGTGCACGCCATGGGCAGGACTACGAAGGTGGGCCTTCATGAGACATTCACCCAAAGGAAAAGCCTAGCATGCCATGTGTCAAGGTTTGCCATGGGACCTCAGACTGGTCTGAAACACACAGAGTTTTCACTACACAAGATGCTGCTATCAGCATATCAAAGCTGATCTGCCAGCAGGGAAGCCGTGCTTTAAAGCACTCACCTAAAGCAATTGTACAGAATCACAGGTTCCCAATCGGATTCTAATTACTGAGCCTCTCAACACTTACGGGTTTCGAGGGGTCTCTCATTCTCGCTTCTGGCAGGAATCAGGAACTTCTGCATGCTTTTATCTTTAGAATATGCTTCATTTTTTGATGTTTTCTAAACCACAGTGTTGTACATTCAGATTGTGGTTTTTTTAAAAAGCTTATCTGTTCTTTTACGCTAATGGCTGATTTTTGAACGTTCACAGCTTTCCCTCAAAGGCATGGATTTCATTGCAAATAAAATTTCTTCTCTCAGGGTCTAACATTTTTATCTGCAGATGGGCCCTCTCGGCAGGAAATGCTGCCTCTGAATGGCTCGAGGTCAGATCCAGCCAGTATGGCCTTCTAATCTACCTTTTCTTTTTTAAAAAATAACAGGAAGTGGGGGAAATTCCCCAACACACTCCCCCAACACACACTGCTGTCCTGTAAATTGCTATCATATAAATTGCAAAACTAACTCTCTCAGATTTTGGTTTCCAAAAATTCCCAGAAGCCAGAACCAGGCCCAGATGTCAAGCACAGATATTGCCAGCGATGACATCAGCTGTCCATTTGTTCCCATCCCTATGTTGGCATGTCTTTCGGCGGAGGATTTGGGGACCACATGGACACTGCGTACACACACACAAGGATGCCCGACGACCTCAAAGGACTCTCTGTTAAATACACAATATTGCTTTGCTTATGCCAGTTCAGACTGCCACACAATAGACTTTTCAAGCTATCTATGGACATTTTGAGTTACCAGAGAACAATGAGGACAATTCTTGGCCTTACCACATATAACCCATTTGCCAGGCTTGGACACAGGACACATATATCGGACTTGCAACCGGTCAGTACCCGCCAACCAAGCAGCTGAATGTTTATGTTTCATTGCTATTATTATTTGTATTGGCATATCATTGATTTTCATGACTTGGTACCATGTTCAGAGTTGGGCTCATACCTGTCAACTATCCTGTTTTTCCTAGGAAAACTCCTTATTTTTACCCCTCTTCCCATCCCCCTCCCGTTTTATTAATTTCCCCATATTTTCCCTTATTTTTTTTAAAAAATATATCCTGACCAGAGCCCTCACAGGCGAAGCTGCAGTATTTTTTTCCAGCCACCAGAGGTCACTGTGTGGCAGCCATTTTGCTTGTGGAAGGAGGAGAAAGAAGGGGGGGCGTTATGTAGTTTCTCTTTCCCTTTCCTGCCATAAAGCTGCTTCATTTTTGCTGCTGGGAGCAGGATTCTACTCTAGGTGAGCGATATATTTCATATATGCAGGGGCAAATCAGTGGGAGGGGGTTGCCTGATCACTATATGAGAGAGAGAGAGAGAGGAGGGGGGAATTAATCTCTTGATCCTCCACACTAATTGGGGGGGGGGGGGCGGGTGTTGCCTGATCACTATATGAGAGAGAGGTGGGGGAATTCACTATATGAACTGATCACTTTCGAACTGCTAGGATGGCAGGAGCTGAGACAAAGACGGGAGCTCATTCCGTCCTGCAGTACTCGGGAATCGAACTGCTGATCTTCTGCCTCCCAGTCAGCATCTTGGTCACTTAAGCCACTGAGTAAACAAGAAAGAAAACAAAACAAAAGTCCCCCAAGAAGATGGGGAAAGGGTTCTTTGGTCCACACAGCTTTGTGCCCATTGCATCTACAATACCATCTACCCATCTTATTTTTGGCCACCCCCTTCTTTTGTCCTCCACCTTTCCCAGCATCAAGGCCTTCTCAAGTGAATACTCTCTTCTCATTCGATGTCCAAAGTACTTTAGCATCATCTTTACTATTTGATCTTTAATGAGCAGTCAGGGTTGATTTCTTCTAGGATCGACCTATTCCTAACACCACATTTCGAAGGCATCTATTTTTCTGCACTCAGCTTTCCTAATGGTCCAGCTCTCACACCCATACACACCGGGAATACCATTGCTTTGACTATGCAATTTTTTGTTTGCAAGGTGATGCCTCTACTTTTCACTATGTTCCCCAGGTTTCTCATAGCTTGTTTCCCAAGCATCAGTCGCCTTTTTATTTCATGGCTGCAATCACCATCTGCAGCAATCTTTGATCCTAAGAAAGTAAAATCTGCCAGCCGTACCCAACTCTAGGGTGCAGTGCTCATCTCCATTTACAGCCAAAGAGCCAGTGCTGTCTGTGTTTGCAGACATTTTCATGTCCATGTGGCAGGCATGACTAGAGCCCAGCAAGTCACATGGCTATATTTGGCCACGCCCACAGATTTGGCCACACCCACAGAGGGGTGTGGCCAAAATTTCCCTTATTTCCAAATCCAAAACTTGACAGGTATGGTTGGGATCTTCAGGGGATATATGATTTCTGTACACACATGGTTGTATATTACCCTCACATTTCCTTTCATGATATTACCCCCTTGCTAGGAAGCATATCTTGGTCATGGGGGGAGGAAGAGAATCCAAATAGGGCCACAAGGTTGAGCATCTGGCAGCCTGAGAAATCCCTGGCCATTGCCATTCATCAATTACCTTTTGACAGGGTCAATCGCACCTCTCTAGTGTGAGAGAGTTTTTGCATAACTCAGACACACAGTTAAGCTACAACGGTAGCCCAGAGTCGCCTTGGGGTGGGTGCAGCCCATAGCAGTAGTGGGTTATGCTTTATTGCCTTGCGCAAATGCACTCCTTCACTTCTGTCAAGGACTACCTCATGGCGGGGACCTCCTCACGCCTCGTCAACTCATGCCCTGTGTCCAAAAGGTTCTGAGCCAAGTTGCTTTACTTAATAGGAAAGGAGGGGATGTGGATAGACCGCTTACACAATTAGCATAAACTGTTCCTGCAGGGTCTGCTCGGCTGAGAAATCTGCCTCGAGACCCACCCTGACCCCTAGGGAATAGAAAACCAGGTTCGGGCGATTATTGATAGTGTTATTAATTCACTCACAAGCCATGGCTGAATTACCTGGTCAGATGCAGGCTGCTCCCACAAGGTGGCAAAAGCTGATAAGAACACACAATAGCATGACTCATGCCCACAGGTCGTGGGTAAGGTCAAACTGCAGTAGACACAACGACCTTAAGTCAGACCCAGAAGACCCCCAGATAAGGGGAGAACAATAGTCCTCACCAGTCCCAGTTGTCAGGAGCAACCAACTTCCTGATGACGTACAAGTCTCAGGGCAGCCTCTGTGAACGTAGCTGGCCAGTAAATTTCCACAGGAAAAAGGCCCTCTGAATGAAGTCATAAAGGACCCATGTGTACAAACTCCAGAGTAATAAATATCACGATCCAGACCTCAGTAGGGGCTGGACTTTTCACCATCTTCTGCCTCGTGTGCCTTCTTTGAGTCCAGCCACTACAACCTCAGCGGGCCATAATTGGCCCACTCCAACAACTGTGGCGTAATTTCTGTAGTGAACCGGAAACTTAATTAGTGCTACACTCAGTGGGGAGGGGGCTTGTAAGATGGTACAGATAATATAATAAGAAAAATCTCAACATGAAAAAAAATTAAGGAAGGTGTGGTTCACTTCATGAAGTAACCTGTCCTTTCAGATCTCCATTCTTGTGGGAAATGTTCCACCTCGAAGCGTATGGGGTCTCATTGCTACAACAGCCTCAAAAATTCCCTTTGAACTTTTCCCCTACAATATAAGGCATTGCATCACTCCTTCTTGCAGCAATTTGTAGAATGATATTGCCTCATGTTGTTTTCCACTGCTCTCACTGAATAAAAGATTAACTAAGGGATAGCTGAGGCTGGGCATGGGGATTTTTTTTAGAGCAAGAGAAACACAAAAATGCAGATACAGATCCCTGATTCGTGCTTGGACTGCTGTACAGTGATGTAAAATTTCCAGAAAATTTGAAACCTCTGTTTTTGGGAGGGGGTTTGGGGGATGGGAATTTTCAAAAAAATGAAAAAACATGCAACAATGGCACTTTTTTACAGACTGAAAGTCACTTTGTTACTTTTGTTGTTGTTCAGTCGCACAGTCGATTCCGACCCTTTGCGACCCTATGGACCATCGTTCTCCAGGCGCCTCTGTCCTCCACCATCCCCCTCAGTCCTCCCAGCTCTGTGCCCATTGTGTCTACAATACCATCTATCCATCTCATCCTTGGCCTCCCCCTTCTTCTTTTGCCCTCCACCTTTCCCAACATCACGGCCTTCTCAAGTGAATCCTCCCTTCTCATTTGATGCCCAAAGTACTTTAGCCTCATCTTTACTATTTGACCTTCCAATGAGCAGTCAGTGTTGATTTCTTCTAAGATTGTTACTTTAAAAACATAAAATATGACTATGCACAGTTTGATTTGGCATACAATTATCACAATTGGTATATTTAAAAAGACAGTGTACTCAAACAATTATTACAAATTTACTTTTTTATTATTTGGAGTTATTACCAGAACTCCTGCTGATCAGGGTTTCTGGGAATTGAAGTTCCAGAACACCTGGAGTACCAAGGTTCGCCATCACTGTTTTAGCACATAGTCCTGCTTTATTCCAATATAGACATGGATAGCCAAGTTTTATGGTCTATTAAATGTTGTCTTATTGTAAAATTACTTTGCAGAATTGTACTTAGGTCTGATCAAAACAGTTCAGAAATGCAGTTAATGCAGAGTACAACTGTCAGGTTGATGACAGGGATAATATTTGTTCTGGATTTAGTGTGATGGCTCCCAAAACATTTCTGGACCCAATCCAAAGTTTTGATTTTAATCATGAAATGTGTACATGGCTAATGTCCTGATGCCTTTTGGAAGACCCCTAATTTTGCTCAATGGATGCTGATAAGGGACAGGTTATTTTCAGTTTTGAACACCACTTTGCACAACACTGTCCCAGAGAGGCCTGTCTGGCCCCAATGTTTCTTTTCTATTCTGAATACTTACCGGACAATTTGCTATTTTTATAAGGAATTGTAGGGTGACCAGGTAAGCAACATGATGTTCCCTAATATTTGTGGCCTCTGCTGGCTTCTCGCACTCTGATACTGTTTGGAACAAGCAGCAAAGACATGAGTAGAAAGTAATCCTGTTCCTCTGTTCTTCTGGAAAGAGTCCCGTCATTTCAGAAAAGTAACAGAATCTTTACGCTTCTTCACCTTCTCCCTCAGAAATCAACACATTAATTGGTTTCAAGCCAGGGGAGAAAGGTAATGTTAGAACATTGAGAAGGATTATCTTTGTTCTGTAGACTGTGTGTGCTACATAAGCAAGGCATTGGGTATCACTCCTGCACAGTGGATAATATTACCATTAAGCCTAGTTCAGTGATGACAAACCTTTTAGAGACCAAGTGCCCAAACTGCAACCCAAAACCCACTTATTTATTGCAAAGTGCCAACACAGCAACAGAATAGGAAGGAAACGCTTCCATTGGGCTGCAGGACAGAGGGGTGGGGCAAACTCTGTGCTGGGGGAGAGAGGAAGCACTCCCATTGGGCTGCTGGGCAGATGGGTGGGGCAAACTCTGGGGTGACTGCATGGGTGTCTGCAGAGAGGGTTCCGAATGCCACATCTGGCACACATGCCATAGGTTCACCACCACTGGCCTAGCTGGTACCCTATGACAGCTATTCTGCTGGAATAAGCACAAGAAATAACGAGCACATTTTTTTTTTTGGATCATTTCTTTTTTTATCCTAAGGTGCACAGTGGACCATGGCAATGCAAGGAAGGCATAAAGAATGGAAGATGTGAAGTAAAGGATAACGACTTGGAGGCCTACCATGCATGAGGACTTGAAAGACTAACAGTTTAGAAAACTGGGGGTGCATCTATCACCTGCAATTTTGGGGTGAACCACTTTCCCTGCTTATCACACAAGCCACCCACTTACTTAGCACATGTTGAAACATCGTAACAGATGATATATGCAATGTATGTTCTTGAATCGGGATATAAATATCCTCATTTCCTGTAACAATTTTTTGAAAGAAAAAAAGATACCTAAATGTTGCAAATAAAATTGAAAGAATGAAAACAATTATGAAAACATATGAATAAATAACCTTTCTGTTGAGTCAGAAATTAAATAAAACAATTAAACTTCAGAGCAAAAATGCCTGGAGCACTGGTAAAGACAAGGAGCAAGCAGGCCAATGAGAGACTTCACAGAAACGTGATCCATATGGAGCAGACTCAAAGAAGAAAAGTGTACCCATTTTCTACTTGTTGGCATTCACAATTTTGCACCCCTACATTTAAGGCTAATTTAAATGAGGGACGATATATGAAAATCACTGTTTACCTTCATAATAAAGTGGTATCTATTTATCTACTTGCAATTTCTTGCTTTTGAACTGCTAGGTTGGCAAGAGCTAGACAGAGACAGAAGCTCACTCTGTCATGCAGCACTCGGGTCTCAAACTGCTGACCTGCCAACCTTCTAGTTGTCTAGTTCAGCGTCTTAACCACTAAGCCACTGTAGCATTCCGTGCACTAGTCATGCCTGCCACATGTCCATGGAAACATCTGCATACACAGACAGCGCTGGCTCTTTGGATATAAACACAGATGAGCACTGAACCGTAGAGTTGGATACTACTGGCTTTCGAGCAAGGGCAACCTTTACCTCTACCTATATATGAAAACAGTAGCATATGTCATTGTTGTTAGCTGCTACTCATAGCCAAGCATACATTTTTCCTGGAAGTCATTTTCTCAGTTGATGGATGCGTCTTTGGTGATTCAATAAACCGATCCATGGAACATGCGACCACACACACTATACTGAATGGGGGGGAGGGGGCGTAGTTGAGTTTGATGAAGCTTTTGTGCTTGCTGCTTAGCCCCTTCGTGTCTGTAGCATTCTCCTTTGAAGTGATCAGTAGCAGCAGAGATGGTTTGGCGCTGAAGTAGGTGATCTGCAGTCGCTGCCTCCCAAGTTTGTGGGTTTAACCGAGTGGTGAGCATCAGCAGGTTCGCACCGGTTCGCTAGAACCGGTAGCAGAAATTCTGGCTGGCCCCGCCCATCCAAGTTTTGAAATAAAGTAGTCCTAATGCTGGTACAACACAGGGCTTTCCCCTGGCCACGCCCACCACGTGGTAGTAAAAATTTTGGGAGCCTACCACTGGTTTAACCTGACACCTTCATGGTTTGTTTCAGCTGGTCCTTATAACACTTCAAAGGAGCTCTGCGAGATCTTGTACCAGAGCTAAATTCCCCAAAGAGAATTTGATGAGGAAGCCTAGAACCATCCATACAGCAGACATGCCCTATTCATCTAAGACTATGGCCTATGATAGAAGCTTCAATGCTATTTACATGTGCTTTCTCGAGAACTACGATGTTGGTGACATAGTCATCCCACTTGATGTTCAAAATGGACCTTAGCTTCTTTTGGTGAAAGCGCTCAAGCTTTTTGATGTCTTGGTGAAAGAGGGTCCATGTTTCACAGCCATACAATAACATTGAGATAACAACAGCTTGGTATACCATCAACTTAGTCTGGATTGCAAATCTTTGTTCATGAAGACCCGATGTGATAGATGACCAAAGGCAGAATGGGCAGCATCGATTCTCTTCACCACATCCTGTTCACAGGTGCAGTTTATAGAAAGGATGCTACCAAGGTAGGAAAACTGGTCTACCTGTTCCAATGTCAAATCCGAGATGGTAATACTGAACTCTGGAAGGGCTGTCCTTGGGGCAGGTTGTGCATGTACCTTGGTTTTCTGAGCATTTATGGTGAGGCCAAAACAATCACATGCATTCTTGAAACAGCTGACTGACTGTTGCAGCTCCTCAGGAGTGAGAGCAAGTGATGCAGTATTGTCGGCATTTTGCATTTCTGTTATCCTGTTAACACTGGTTAGTCTTTGGTGTAGTCTCTATACCTGTGTTGTTATTAGATGTTTCATATTGCATGGCAGCCACGTAAAGGGCAGAAAAGCACACAACCCTGCTTCAATCCATGGGTGATTGGGAAGGCATCTGATATGCTGTTTTGATGGAGAACTTTGGTGTATGAGAAATTTGGTGTATGAGAACCAAGACACAGGACACAGCCACGGGCTGGTTTAACTCAGGTTTATTGCATGGTGGTCAGAGGGAACATGAGGTAATGGCGGATGCATAGCTCTATATATACAGTAGTAAACATTCGAATGTGGCTCCACGATAGCCTATTGGCTATTGTCCGCGTGACGTCATTGCTGGTCACGCCCTTCTTGTCCAGGTGTAGGTAGTGGCGGGAAACTCCGCGCAGTGGCCTTTGATGAGTATGGACCAAGAGAGCTTGGACGCTCGCCGCTGCCCACTGGTGGTCATTAGCTCGCGTCCTCATACAGGGTTTATATTGATACAGCTGAAGGCTATATTGTTACTGGTAGGAAATGTTACATTGTTAAGATACATTGTTATCACATGAAGATGGTTACCCTATTAGAACACAACACTCCTCCCCCCTAGGATGAGACGAAGTCTCTCAGCCAAGATGGCTTATTTCGAACACGCTGGGGTCTCGGTGCGGGCTGCCCTGCCCCGGGTTTGCTACCTTCTCTTTGTCCCCTGGCTTCCTGTCCTGTAATTGGAGAGGGAGACTTGTTAGTGACTTGCCGCGGTTCTGCGGCTTTGTTGGGAGGTGTGTGCTTTATTTGGGAAGAACCGGGGGCACTGGGGGCTAACAAAAAACCCCTCTTCTCGCTTGGATGGGTGGGGGAACACTCCCAAAAACCCCCCCGGCTCGCAAAATCAAATTCGGGGGCAAAATCAAATTCGGGGACAGCAGTCGCAAAATCCTCTCCCTCTTCCCCGGGCTCGGATAGAGCTGGCGTATCAAAAGGATATGAGTCGGGACCGCTGCTTCCCCCCCTTGCTTGGGACTGTCGCCCTTCGTTGTCTCCCCCTTGGGATAAACGGGTGGAGGAGAACCCTAACGCTGAGGCATTCTCCGTGCCGTCCGTGGATTGCTTCCTGGGAACCCGGCTCCGGAGCTGATCCGCATGCCGCCTCCAAAATAGACCGGTGCTCGTTTCCACCCGATATGACACTGGCCCCGTCTGTTCTACAACTCTCCCCGGTACCCAGGCTGGCCCTGCGCTGGCGTAGTTCCTGCAATGCACAGGATCGCCGGCGGCGAAACCTTTCAACACCGCTACCCCTACGTTCTTCCCTTTGTCCTCGACCCTCGTCGGGTCTAACCTGGACAGAATCGTGGTCAGTTTTCTCCGCATCAGCAGCTCTGCCGGCGAGTATCCGGATGCTAAGGGGGTCACCCTATACGCTAATAAAAACTGACATACTTGGTGATTCAGGTCCCCCGAGCCCATGCGCCGCAGCGCATCCTTTGTTGTACGCACCAGCCGCTCCACTTGGCCATTCGTGGCCGGGTGAAACGGCGCGGATGTGACGTGCCGAATGGCGTTTGCCTCCGTGAATGCCCTGAACTCAGCGGACGTGAAACAACTAGCGTTATCGCTGACCAGAGTGTCGGGTAAACCGAACGTGGAAAAGACTCTCCTTAGATGGCTAATTGTAGTGGCGGAGGACGTACTCTTTACCGGAATCACCTCCAGCCACTTGGAGTACGCATCCACTACCAGGAGAAAAATGGTTCCTCGGAACGGGCCAGCGAAATCTACGTGCACTCTGGACCACGGCCCCCTTGCTGTGTCCCATTCCCTATGCGGGAGACGAGCCGCCTCCGGTCGGGAGCCCTGGCATGCCTCACAAGTGCCGACCATGTGCTCTATGTCTGCGTCCAGCTGGGGCCACCAGAAGTAACTCCGGGCCAGCGCCTTGGAACGGACGATCCCCGGGTGGCTGACGTGCAGCAGTTTGAGCACCCTCGGTCGCAGGGATGTAGGGACCACCACCCGTTGGCCCCACAAAAGGCACCCCCTCTCTAGGGACAACTCTATTTTTTTTCGAAAAAATGGGTCAAATTCCGTGCCTGGGGAGGACGCCGGCCACCCCTTCTGTACCCATGAGCTTACTTTCTCCAGCGTTCTATCCTTGCCTGTCGCCCTGGCAATGTCGGCTGGTACTATTGGGGGTGAATCTAAGACCTCTATTAACAATACCTGGTGGTCTCTCTCTACCCCTGCCTTTTGGTCGCCCGACAAGGGCAAAGGAGACCTTGAGAGTGCGTCTGCATGGCTGATCTCCTTCCCGGGCCGGTATTCCAACTCATGTTGGTATGCGTTGAGAAAGATAGCCCACCGCAGCATCCTCGGGGACAGGATCTGTGGCGTGGGCTTATTTGCAGTGAAAATTCCTAACAGGGGCTTGTGATCGGTCACGATCTTGAACGGGCGACCATACAGAAAATCGTGAAATTTTTTGGTTCCCGCTACTATCGCTAATGCCTCCCTGTCGGTTTGTGCGTAATTCCGCTCTGCTTGGGACAGGGACCTTGAATAAAACGCTATCGGGGCCTCCCTTCCGTCGTCCAACACGTGGCAAAGCACCGCCCCCACCCCCACCGGGGATGCGTCACAGACTAAGACCACTGGCCGTTTGGGATCGAAATGAGTCAGGATTGCCTCGGATGTTAGGAGTTGCTTTAACTCTTTAAACGCCCTCTCTTGCTCGTCACCCCACAGCCATGTTTCCTCCTTTTTAAGCAACCGATGGAGCGGTTCGGCCACAGACGCCTTCCGTGGAAGGAAGGTATGGTAAAAATTGAGGAGCCCCAGAAATGACTGTAGTTCGGTTTTGGATGTGGGGCGAGGAGCCTTCTTGATGGCGGCTACTTTGGATTTGGACGGCATAATTCCCTCGGGTGTGACCCGGAACCCTAAAAACTCAACCTCTGTTTCGAAAAAAACGCATTTGTCTTTCCTCAGTCGCAGCCCCGCTTTCTCGAACACAGTCAGTACTTGATCCAATCTCTTTGCCAGTTCGGCCTCACTCCCCCCTGTTATCAATACGTCATCAAAATAAGGCAACACCCCCTCCAGCCCCTTCAGGAGGCGTTCCACAAGCGACTGAAAAAGGCCGGGTGCCGAGTTCACGCCGAACTGTAAACGCGACACCTGGAACGCCCCTTTATGTGTAACTATTGTTTGTGCCGCTGCCGTGGCGGGAGTTACAGGGAGTTGCTGGTAGGCTTGTGCTAAATCGAGCTTAGCGAAACACTTTCCCCCATTCAGCCTGGCCAGAAGGTGGCTGACCACCGGCACTGGGTATGCATTAGGGCGGATCGCCTTGTTAATTGTACACTTATAATCAGCGCAAATGCGCACCTCCCCGTTAGCCTTTAGTGCTGTTACAATTGGAGTTTCCCACTCCGCGGAATCAACAGGAACAAGAATCCCCTGGCCCACCAGTTTGTCCAGTTCCGCCTCTATTTTGTCCTTTAGTGCGAACGGCACCCTGCGTGGTTTGAGTCTTATCGGGCGGACCTCCGGGTCTAGGTCGAAGGCTACAGGGGGTCCCTTGAACTTTCCCAGTCCTTTTTTAAAAACGGCGGGGTGCGCGTCGCACACCGCTTGTATCGGATCCGCACCCACGGCATGCACCCCCCTATGAACAAACCCAAAGGCTGAAACCACTGCGTCCCGAGGAGGCTACAACTTCCTCCTTTGAGAACAACTAGGGGGAGTTCCGCAGAATGTCTCTTAAAACGGACCCGAAATTTCCCGACCCCCAACACTGGAATGCTGTTCCCCTGTACGTCTCGTAGCGTGGACCTCAACGTTTTAAGTTTGGGCCGCACGTGGGGGTCGATTTTCAAGAACTCTCTCTGGGGAATTATAGAATAGGAGGACCCCGAGTCAATTTCCATCCTAATAGGGGCCCCTTGTACTAGTACCTCAACGAAGTAATGGGGTTGTCCCGCGGACACGCTGAACACGGGCGCGTCGTCCTCGCTGTCGTCCGAGATGCGGCCCACGCCGTCCTGCTTCCTCGTGGTCCGGGCGCCATCTTTGGACCTCACTGGACGGTCCGGTCTGGCCGAACAGTCTTGTGAATGCCTCCGGCTCTCTTTCCGCTTCCTGCACGCCTTGGCGATGTGCCCCCGACGGCCGCAGTTGTAACACTCGGTTTTTCTGAATGGGCACTTCGCGCGCTCATGGGCCGCTCCGCAACCATCGCAGCGGCGCCCTCCTTTTCGGACCTTCTGGACCTCCTCGCCGTCGCTGCCTTCCGTAGATGACTTCGAGGTTCGTCGGGTTGCGTGCACCGACTGTCCGGACTTTCCGTGCACCGAATTCTCCGCTTTGCCGGCCCTGGGACGCCACTCACGCCACTGGTGCATTTCGTCTACCCCAGCATTCGTGGATTCCGCGGATTCCGCGGCCTCCACAACCTCTGTCAGCGTGGGTGGTGGCTCCTTGTTCATCAGGCTGCGCTGCACTTCCTTGTCCTTCAGGCCACACAGAACTCCGTCCCTGAGGGCCATCTCTAGGTTGTCCCATCTGCAGGGGGCGGCGGCTATTCTCATGGCTGCTACGAAGGTCTCAACCGACTCGTCCGGCGCTTGGACTCGCCTCCAAAACGCGCTCCGAGCGGGAAACATTGCCCTCGAGGGTCGGAACCGCTCACGCAGCAGTTTCATGATGTCCTCGGCTTTGAAATCACTCATCTTCTTCGGTGCAATAATGCCCACCAGCGTTCGCTTGGTTTCTATCCCAAGCATTCGGGTGAGGATGGCCCTCTTCCTTTCCTCGTCGTCTTTGACTTTGAGTTCCACCAGTGCCGCCTGGAAGTCCATCTCAAAGAGCTCCCAGTCTTGTGGTTTGGTAATGTTGAACCCGCTCTGTGCCCTGGCTCCTTGGGGATCCATTATCCCACCTTCGTCGCCAATTTGGTGTATGAGAACCAAGACACAGGACACAGCCACGGGCTGGTTTAACTCAGGTTTATTGCATGGTGGTCAGAGGGAACATGAGGTAATGGCGGATGCATAGCTCTATATATACAGTAGTAAACATTCGAATGTGGCTCCACGATAGCCTATTGGCTATTGTCCGCGTGACGTCATTGCTGGTCACGCCCTTCTTGTCCAGGTGTAGGTAGTGGCGGGAAACTCCGCGCAGTGGCCTTTGATGAGTATGGACCAAGAGAGCTTGGACGCTCGCCGCTGCCCACTGGTGGTCATTAGCTCGCGTCCTCATACAGGGTTTATATTGATACAGCTGAAGGCTATATTATTACTGGTAGGAAATGTTACATTGTTAAGATACATTGTTATCACATGAAGATGGTTACCCTATTAGAACACAACAAGAACCCTTCCAGATATGCCATCATGAAGCGCCTGGACCACATCTACAAAACACTCAGGGCAACCAAAGACTCTCAGCACAGCCCACATAGCAGGTCTCGGGACAGAATCAAAAGCCTTTTTCCAGATCATAAAATACTAAAAGGAGCAGATTCTATTGTTCTCTGCCTTTTCACTGAAGTTTTCTTGCACAAAAGCTCATGTCCATTGTGCCTTGGGAAATACAGAAACCACATTTCGGAGATGATCTGCAGGTGACTGAGCAGGATTCTTGCAAAAAATATTTCCAGCAATGGATAGCAATGATATGCCATGATAGTTGCCACAGATACTACAATCAACTTTCTTAAAGATGGTGATAATGGAGGCATTATTAAGGATGTCAGGCACGTTATCAGTTTCCCAAATCAAGAGTAGCATATGTAATAGGAAGATAATAGTATGATTTAAAAATTGTGTAAACATATGCTGAAATAGCTGTATTTCATGCAGAGGTCATGAACTGCCCAGATGACAGTTTCTCCCACTGAAGTGGTAAATCAGGGGTGCCCAAACTTTTTGGGGCATAGGCCAGTCATCTGGTTCAAGGGTCCAGTCACTACGGCCTGTGGGCCAGATCCGGCCCCCAACACCTTCAGGCACATTTTACTTCCACTTCTGTGAATAATGACTGGTGTCACAGGCTGGGTGAATTGTTATCAGGGACAGATCTGGCCATAGTTTGGACACCCCTGTAGTAAAGCATTCATATGAATAGCAATGTACTTTTACTACTTCAAGTGCTGGTACTTTTTTTAAAAGTGTCATGAATTGGCACCACTCCTGAAAGAAATAAAATGTGAAAAAGCACAACAGCTCATCAAAGCTTGCTGAATTAGCCATTCCTTCTATGAAGGTCTTTTCAAATAATGGCTTCTTCATTATTAAAATTAGATAACAGTGATACTTCAGAAGCTGTCCTCTTGAAAAACAGGGTTGTGTTTATATACTTCAGAAGTTGGCTTTGATTCTGTTGCTATTATTTTCTTAGTTGTAGAGGTTCTTAGAGTTCATTCTGTCCTCAAGCAAAGGCTTAGGAAACGTTAGATTTAAGATCCTCTTGTGGAGAGTTCCAAAATGGCAGCCAATTGAATTGGAAAGTCAGTTTAGGCATTCATAAGCAAATATCTCGCTGCCTGATTCATAGAGATGAGGACAGGAAGAGAAGACCTAGATGCCTGAAAATATCACAACTGCCTTGGCAGTCTAGGATAGATGACAGTCTAGGATAAAGAAAATGAAGCTGGAGGAATGTTTGTTTTTGCTGATCTTGCATCCTATGCTTTTCTATGGGTGTCTGATAAAATGCTTATAAAGTATCATTTGAGGCACAAAGATCAGTTTCAGGTCAAGGTGTTCATAAGAAATCAAACCAGATGTTAAATACAATGCATATTTCCCCTGATTTACCCATTTTTTCTTTCATAATGTGAGTTCTTCACACATATATGGTTTGACAATCAAACTTCAAATTCAGTCAATGTTTACCTTCCAATTATCAACCACAAAACAAGCGATACTAAAGGCAAAATATGAAGGGGGAGACTATGTGCAATAATGTCTTTCAACACTTGAGGGAGTACTTCTTCTAAATACATGCTAATCATGTCTACTCTGATTCCCATCCAGGTTTGTGTCGTCGTTCCCCCCCCCACCACCACCACACAGAGTCAGCCAGAACATATTGTACTCCTTCCATTCCTGGCTTCTCCATGTTGATGAGGGTTGGGCTGCAAAGGTGCTGTGACTTCATTCAAGTGAACACTATTAGAAAGCTCTACCCGAATGGAAATTTTGCCTTGTCAGAGTTTTCAACCTCATGGAGGTATGTAACTACATTCAGCTGAATGCAATGACAGCTCCTTTGCAAATTGACCCTGGCAACAAGGGATGGGGTCATTCTCATCTCTGCCTCATTCACAGAAAGAAGAAATACCTAAATTGACCTGTGTTCTCTCTCTCTCACATACATACATACATACATACATACATACATACATACATACAAGGGACTGTGGTTAAAATGCTGAACTTGACAACCGGAAGTTTGGCAGGTCAGCAAATCGAGACCAGAGTACTGAACGATGTCTCTGGCCCAGCTCCTGCCAACCTAGAAGTTCAAAAGCAAAAAATTGCAAGTAGATAAATAGGGACCACTTCAGTGGGAAGTTAACAGCATTTTGTGTGCTCCAGTGTCTAGTCATGCCTGCCACATGACCACAGAAACATCTGCAGACACAGACAGCGCTGGTTGTTTGGCTGTAAACAGATGAGCACTGCACCTTAAAGTCAGATATGACTGGCTTTCGAACAAGGGTGACCTTTTTCTTTTTATCTTTATCTTTACCTTTATCTTTACCCTTACCCTTACCCTTACCTTTACATACATACATACATACATACATACAGACAGACATACAGACATACCCCATCCATCTTGTAAAACACCGCATCTTTTTTAAATACTAGTTAATTACCTGGCCTTTCCCGGGTTGTTTTTGTCCTTTAAAGCAAGGATGACGCGGCTTGACTGTGGTTTTATTTTTCCACCCGGTGGCGTCCCCGGCCCATAAACGTTAAGTTCTGTCAAGCCACAGCCTCCTTTGGTCAGCAAAAGGAGGCTGTGGCTTGACAGAACTGTACGTTTACGGGCAGGAGACCGCACTGCTAAAAGAAGCATCTTTCTTTAGTGGCGGCGTGTCCTGGTGGAAAATCCAAGCCGCTGGCTTGGCTGTGCTGCGTGTGTGCAGTACTGATGTTTTGTTGCTGTTTCTCCAATCGGTGGGGGTGTACTGGATTTTATTTTTGCTTGGGTTTTATTTTTCTTTAAAGGAAGTATAGTTCTGATTTCTTACTGCTGCCCTCCATCAGGATGAATTCAATTGGGATTTAATCCATTTGGGGACCACCATCCTTCCCTGTGGACTTTGGCATCCAAGCCGTTAGTCCTTAGGGTTGTCAGGTTAGTTAACTGCTGCCTGACACTCAGCAATAGAATAGTCAGCAATACAAATAATCCACTTAGGATTCCCCCTCCGTATCCAGGTCCCTTCCATTGCTCAGCAGAGCAAGGATGGCCCGGCGGAGGTGCCTCTGGAGCCATGGAAAGGCCGCATAAGAGGCTTCCCCCCGGGGCCAGGGCCTGAATTCACTGGGGCTGCTGGCAAGCCCGGGCTGTGGGGGACTGGCTCCCAATCCTTGATGACCCTTGACTGTGCCCCGCTCTTGCCCCCTCTCTCTCCTGACGACTGCAGGCTCCTGGGATGGAAGCTGGGACTCACGTCGGCCTTGGGAGGGAAAGAGACCTGGGAGCTGAATGGGGCAAGGAGCCTGGCTCCCGCCAACTTGGCTGCTCCTTTGGGACCCGCTCACAGGTCAGTCCTCAAGCAAAGCAGGGAGGGGGTACCCCCTGAATCTCCAGACCTTCTTCCCTACATGGAAGGGCCAGCCAGGGCCAGGGGCTGGCAGGAGAGGCAAGTGGCAGTGACCCACCCCCTCCTCCCTTCACCACCTCCCTCTTCCCAGAGCTGCTCCGCCTTCTTCCTCCCCGAGGCCCGGAGCTCAAGGGGGAATGGGTGGTTCCTGTGGCCGCATTGGCTGCGTTGAGAAGCTGTGGTGCTCCTGTGCTGCTGTTGCTTCTGCCTTCTCTGCCACCACCAGAGCACGAAATGGAGACTGTGCTGCGCATGCGCAGTAATGGAGGCTGTGGTGCACGTACACAGTACTAGTTTTTGTCACTTTTTCTCCTATCGGGGGTGCCCCTTTGCCTCCCAATTTGGGGGCATAAACCCAGAACTGTTAGTCTTTCTTTTCTCTACCCATCTCTTGAACGAGGGTGGAGAGAAGAAGGCTCTTTTGCAAAAGAATTTTTAATAAAGCCTTTCTTTTTCTCTCCTAATTTAGGTGCATGTTTTCCTTTTGGTACCCACAGCGACACAAGCTGTGATTTGCCCATTTTTGGCAACTCTATAATGCCTTCCAGCTCTGCAATTCTGAGATTATTATTATATTAAGTGCTTCATAATTTGTGATTAACATTAGGTAAAGGTAAAGGTTTACCTTGCTCAAAAGCCAGACGTATCCGACTCTAGGGTTCAGTGCTCATCTCTGTTTCAAAGCCGAAGAGCCAGCGCTGTCTGCTTCTGAAGACATTTCTGTGGTCATGTGGCAGGCATGACTAGACACGGAATTCTGTTAACTTCCCACCAAAGTGGTCCCTATTTATCTACTTGCAATTTCTTGCTTTCGAACTGCTAGGTTGGCAGGAGCTGGGACAGAGACAGGAGCTCATTCCATCTTGCAGTAAGCAGGAATCGAGCTGCCTCCCAGTCAGCGTCTTAGCCGCTTGAGCCACTATATTAAGTGCCTCATAATTTGTGATTAACATTAGTGATACATTTAAAAATGACATTTTATAAAATCTTTATAATCTGGATATGTGTTTGATGGCAGATTGTCATAGTCTAAGTGAGTTTTTTCAGTAATGTGAGGCCTACTAGATGGTAACACCTTTACTATAAGAACTGATTCTCTATGAAACACAAAATTGTTTTAAACATACAGTAGCTTTAACCCATGGGCCTCTGTCAGGGAATATAGCCACCCTAAGCAGCAGCTAGTCCAAATTTAAGCATACGGTACTCTGGGAAGGTGAAATTACCTTTTTTTTTCTAGGAAGGGAGCAGTTATTCCATGTTATAAAACAAAACAGTAAATGCCTGTTGTGACACATGTTTAATGAATGTCTATCTGAATCCATTATCTTCTCCCCTAAAGTCATGCATTTAATTTTTATTTCTCTTGAAACAATTCAAATTAAATGGAGATATGAAACAGCCACATCTTAACATCTGAACTGAAATGCCAGCAGCAACAGAGTAATGAATACAACTCTTTAATAAAATAAAATAATTTATCATCTTGGAGAGTCTCAAAGTGTACAAGGGAGCTGCAATTTCTCTCTCTCTCTCTTTCTCTCCAACAATGACAGAAGAGTAGTATCTGCTTCCCAGACTCCAAATACATTTCCCAAGAAAGCAAATGAAGTTGGTACTTACAGAGTTGAAATTCAATCTGAATCTGAACTGAGCAACATGGCTACATTTGTCTGATAAAACATCATGTAAAACTGAAATGGCAATCTGAACGGGTTTATAAACTTTCTATGGAAAAGTTCAGAATGAACTCTCACCATCAGCAGCACTAATAATAAATTTTGTGTCAGAAATTACTCTGGGTTGAAAGAATTTTTGCTGGAGAAACTCCGCTCAGGGGATGCCCGAATGAGACTCCTTTCATGTCCCCAAGATCCTTTGTGCAGCACTCGGGTATTGATCCCTGACTCTCCAGTCTTCAAACTCAGCATCTTAACCCCCACCCAGCACTCAGAGCAGCCAACTAGCTAGCAATGACAAGATTTTTAAAAAATCTATATCAGCAGTTTATCCTCATTCTTGAGCATCAGTGAAGGCAAAACCACAGAGAGCCTTGAGAAAGAAGCTCTTCTGTAATATCTAAAATTATGATTGGAGTGGTTTCAGAATTCCTTATGGTCCATGTTGAAAGATTTAGCATCTTTAAAAGGCAGGCACAAAAATAAGACTCCCACAAGGAACCAGAGTTTGGAAAAGTTATCTCTTTTCCACTGCAACATACGCACCTGTCCCTAACCAGGTGGGAAATTAACTTTTCCAAGCACTGCAAGAAACACCATGAATACAGCACTGTTGGTTTAAATATCCATATATACCAGTGATGGCAAACCTTTTAGAGATTGAGTGCCCAAACTGCAACCCAAAACCCACTTATTTATCGCAAAGTGTCAACTCAGCAATTTAACCTGAATACTGAGGTTTTAGTTTAGAAAAAACAACTTACAGATAAGCCTCCAGCAAGCAACAAGGCAGGGCAAGCAGCACACACAGGGCTGCCGCCGCAAAGCCCATGATGGGGCTCCAGCGCTCCGCTCCTCTCCAGCTATGCCATGCTGTGAGCTATGCACGTGTGAGCTGCTTGCCTTACCCCAGACAGGGGAGAGAGGAAGCACTCCCATTGGGCTGACGGGCAGAGGGGCGGGTGATGTGAGAAATGGTGCACATGGAGAGGGGGAAGGGACCAGCCCAGCCCTGTGTTCCTCTGGCAAACTCTGTGCTGGGGTAATGGTGTGTGTGCCCACAGAGAGGGCTCTGGCTGCTCTCTCTGGCACATGTGCCATAGGTTCACCACCACTGATATATACTAAAGCAGCTCAAGAAGCAGGAAGGTATAAAGAAGCACAACTGGACCAAAAAGAAAGTAAAACCAAAATTCACCCAGTTTCACTGGAGAATACTAGAAGGGAAAATATTAGCACAATATATTTTAAACACTATCTAACCTTTAAAGGTGATTGTAACGATTCCATAATATATATGAGCTATTCTGTACATGTTAAAAATATGACATAAATGTAGCACATTGCTAACAAAAAATGTATTTTTGAAAATATAATTTTTCATCCAAGGAATACAGCTGCTTTTGTGCACTAGAAATATCATCATGTATTTATTATCACTGCAGGAGACTGTAGTGATGATATTTTGCTGACAGAGCAAAACAATGTCTACAAGGCAATCCTAAAAAAGAGGGCACCCCAAACAAACAAAAATTGTAACTTTGAAACTGAGTTTTAGATTATCACTAAACTTGGCATGGATGTAGCAGTCTGCTCTAGTGTGGAAAATTGGGGAAGTGTGGACAAAGAGTTTGTGAGTTATAACATTTTAAAAAGTAAAACTGTTCCCCACTCGATGCAAAAGAAAGTGATGTTATGTGTCACTAGTTGTAAACAGATCAAATAAGCTGGAAAATCAAGACCAGTCTTGCATACCTTGAAGGAGAATAGTTAGTCCCACATGCTTTTTGTTATTTAGAAAGAATTCCATCTGCAGTTTCTGTAATTATGATTCTTGAAATTATGATTCTTGAAAAAGGCATCTAAAAAAATAAAAACTGAGTATTATAATATGTAACTCTGTCACTAGCTGCCAAGATTCTTAAAGTATCGACAACATTTTTACGAGTATTGGTTCTACCAGAGCCTCCCAGATGATCTAATTACTCCTTCCTAGCCTGAAGCTCACTCATTTAAAACTGAGAAATTACTGTTTTTTGCGTTGTGGCAGAGGATGGTGTTACTTGATGCTAGCAGAGCTTTAATCCCTATTCCACTTGTGTTGTGTATGGATTGTAATGTGCCTTTAAGTAAATGCAACCACACGAATGAGTGAATGTAACAATCTCTAAAAGTAACATTGTAACCTTCTATATTAGGACGCGAGCTAGCGACCACTGGGGGCAGTAGCGAGCGTCCAGCTCACATGGTACAAATTCTCCAAATGCCTACAGCCGCGGGAAGATTCCCGCCACTGCCTCACCTGGACAAGAAGGGCATGACTAAGGGTGATGTCACGCAGACAGTAGCCAATGAGCTACCAAGGAGCCACATTCAAATGTATAGCCACTGTATATAATGAGCTGTTCATCCGCTATGACCACATGTTCCCCCTGACCATCATGCAATAAAGATGAGTTAAGCCAGACTTCGGCTGTTTCTATTGTCTTGGTTCTTGAACACTAAATTGGCGACGAAGGTGGGATAATGGCTTCCCACGGAATCAAGACAACACAGACCGGTTTTGACATCAACAAACCGGAGGAATGGGAACTGTTCGAGATGGATTTCAAAAGCGCACTGATGGTGTCTGACATCTCAGACGAGGGGAAGAAAAGAGCCACCCTCATCAGGATGCTCGGTTTCCCGGCCATGAAGATTTTGGTGGACCTGGTGTCTCCAAGAAAGGTAGACTAGGTCCCGGTTAAACAGCTCCTGAAAGCTCTGTGGGACCATTTCCAGCCCATGGTCTCGATGTTCTCGGCCCGGAACGCTTTCTGGAAGAGGGTGCAGTCCCCTGGTGAGTCCGTGGCTGTCTTTGCAGTGGCCCTCCGTTTGGATGCAGGCCCATGCAAGTGGGAGAACCTAGAAATTGCCCTCAGGGACCATATGCTGTGCGGCCTGTGGGACGAGGAGACCCAGCGGAAGCTGATGAACAAAGAGCCGCCCCCAATGTTACAGGAGGTCCTGAAGGAAGCGCAGGTGGCAGAAGCCACGAGAGCCGGGGTTAAGGGGTTCAAAACAAGGCCCCCACAACCCAACAAGGCAGCAGCTCCGGTGCAAGCGGCCAGGCGGGCGCCACACTCCTCCACGGAGAGCAGTGAGGATGAGGACATCTGAAAGGTGCAGAAGGACGGCCGACATTGCGATGGCTGCGGGGTGTCCCACGACCGTAGCAAGTGCCTGTTCTGGAAGGCCGAGTGCCACAACTGCGGGCGGCGGGGCCACATCACCAAGGTTTGCAGGTGACAGCGCGGAGAGCACAAGGGCTCAGCAGACCGTACCCCAAGGAAGGATGGCGTCCAGCCCTCGAGGAAACTGGACGGCGTGGGCCGAGTCTCCGACGACAGTGACGTCGAGGTACATGGAGTGTACCGGCGAGTCCCCAGCGACGACAACGCGGCGGTCCAAAGCATGTCCTTGGGACACCCATGTTACTTTGTTGAGGTATGGTTGCAAGGGGTCCCCATTAAGATGGAGATGGACTCGGGTTCCTCTTATTCCATTATTTCCCAGAGGGAGTTTTTGTGAATTTCCCCCAACGTGCGGCCCAAGCTTAAAGCACTGAAGTCTACTTTGCGAGACGTGCAGGGAAAAAGCATTCCGGTGTTGGGGATGGGAAAATTCAAGGTGCAAAACAAGCAACACGCCCCGGAGCTCCCTGTGGTTGTTCTCAAGGAGGGGTCCTGTTGCCTCCTGGGGACACAATGGTTTAAGCCCCTGGGTTTGTTCATAGGGGGTGTGCATACTGTCGGAACTGATCCAATACAGGAAGTGTGTAACACGCATTCCGAGGTATTCAAGAAGGGACTCGGAAAATTCAGTTGCGTTCGACCTGGACCCGGAGATCCAGCCGATAAGGCTCAAACCGCGAAGGGTGCCTTTTGCACTAAAGGACAAAATAGAGGTGGACCTGCACAAGTTGGTGTGCCAGGGAATTCTAGTCCCAGTCAATTCTGGAGAGTGGAAAACTCCTATTGTAACAGCGCTAAAGGTTAACGGGGAGGTTCGAATTTGCGCTGATTTCAAGTGCACCATCAACAAGGCAATACGCCCAAATGCGTATCCGGTGCCGCTAGTCAGCCACTTATTGGCCAGGTTACATGCGAAGTTAGACCTGGCACAGGCTTACCAGCAACTTACGGTAACCCCAGCTGCAGCTGCTGCGCAGACGATAGTCACCCACAAAGGGGCTTTTAAGGTGACGCGTCTACAGTTTGCCGTAAATTCGGCTCCAGGCATCTTCCAATCATTAGTGGAGCGACTTTTGAAGGGTTTGGAGGGTTTGCCATATTTGAAGGGTTTGAAGGGTTTGCCATATTTTGACGACGTTTTGATAACGGGGGGGAGCGAGTCAGAACTGGCCAAAAGGCTAGACAGGGTACTGACCGTATTCGAGAAAGCGGGTTTGAGGCTGCGTAAAGACAAATGTGTGTTCTTCACATAAGAGGTAGAGTTCCTAGGTTTCCGGGTAACCCCAGTTGGTATAAAACCCTCTGAGTCAAGGGTGGCCGCTGTTCAAAATGCTCCTCGCCCCACCACAAAACCCGAGTTGCAATCGTTCCTGGGGCTCCTGAATTTTTCCCATTCCTTCCTGCCTAGGGAGGCATCGGTGGCGGAGCCACTTCATCAATTATTAAAGAAGGATGAGGGTTGGCGATGGGGCGAGAGTCAAGAGAGAGCATTCAATGAGATGAAACAACTTTTATCCTCAGAGGCCATCCTGACCCATTTTGATCCCAAGAAGCCAGTGGTTCTGGTATGCGATGCCTCACCAGTGGGGGGTGGAGGCGGTTCTGTGCCACGTGTTAGAAAGCGGGCGGGAAGCCACAGTGGCGTTCTACTCCAGATCCATGTCAAAGGCAGAGCGTAACTATGCACAGTCAGACAGGGAGGCACTTGCAATAATCGCTGGTACAAAGAAGTTTCATGACTTTCTATACGGTCGCCCTTTCACCATCGTGAACTGACCACAAGCCCCTGCTAGGCATTTTCACCGCAGACAAGCCCACACCACAGATTCTGTCCCCCAGAATGCTGAAATGGGCCATTTTCCTAACGTGTACCAGAGCACGCTGGTTTATCGCCCCGGAAAGGACATAAGCCATGCGGACGCACTCTCGAGGTCGCCTCTGCCTCATGTGGGCAACCCCGCGTGTGAAGTGGAACAAGATCACCAAGTGCTCCTGATAGAGGTTCTAGATTCACCCCCAATAGTACCCGCGGAAATCGCCAAAGTGACAGGGAGGGATAAGACGTTGGCCCTAGTGAGTTCATGGGTGCAAAAAGGGTGGCCAACATCTTCCCCAGCAGCAGAATTTGACCCATTTTTTAGGAAGAGGATAGAACTGTCCTCGGAGAGGGGTTGCCTCCTTTGGGGCCAGCGGGTGGTCGTCCCTGATTCTTTGAGAGCAAGGGTGCTCAAGCTACTGCACGTCAGCCATCCGGGGATTGTCCGCTCCAAGGCTTTGGCCAGGAGCTATTTCTGGTGGCCCCAGTTAGATGCTGACATAGAGCACATGGTGAGCACTTGCGAGAGTTGCCAAAGCTCTCGGCCCGAAGAGTCCAGACTTCCGCACAGAGAATGGGATGCAGCCAAAGGGCCGTGGTCTCGCCTGCACATAGATTTCGCAGGTCCTTTCAGAGGTTCATTTTTCCTCCTCATAGTGGATGCTTACTCCAAGTGGTTAGAAGTTATCCCAATGGCAAACACCTCATCAGCCGCAACCATAAAGCAATTGCGCAAGGTGTTCAGTTCATTCGGTATACCTGATGTGCTTGTGAGTGATAATGCGAGTAGTTTTACGTCCGCCGAGTTCCGGGCATTCATTGACATAAACGCCATCCGGCACATCACCTCTGCACCTTTTCACCCAGCGACAAACGGACAGGTAGAACGCCTCGAACGTACAACAAAGGAAGCACTGAGGCGCATGGGCCCCGGGGACATGAATCTACAGTTATGCCAATTCCTGCTGGGTTATAGGGTGACACCGCTGGTGTCAGGTTACTCGCCTCATGTGCAGGAAGCTGACCACGATACTGACTAGGCTAGACCCCACAAGGGTGGAGGATACTGGGAGGAACATAGGGATAGTGGGCACCAAGAGTTTTGAAATAGGTGCCCCAGTCCATTGCAGAAATCACGCAACTGCAGAGCCAGCCTGGGTCCCGGGGGTAGTCATTGGCCAAACGGGACCTGTGTCATACTGCATTGAGACCAGCATGGGTCTACGGCGACATGCAGACCAACTCTGGCGACGGGTTCCTGGTAGTCAGGGCGCGGAAACCGTGCATCAGAACTCAGCGTTAGGGTTTTTCCCCACCCATTTAGCCCAAGGGGAAGAAGAGGGGGACCAGCGGTTCCCACCAAGGGGGGAAGGGAATAAGTTTGTCCCCGCAGATATCCTGGAGGATGCCCCCATAGATATCCCAGAACATGAGTTTGACTTTGAGTTACAAAACCAGGGGAGTTTTTCAGAGTGGTCCCCCACCCATCCAAGCGAGGAGCGGGGTTTTTCGTTAGTCCCCAATGCCTCCGGTTTTCCCACAATGGAGTTTACACCTACCTCAAAAGCTGCAGAACCGCAGCAAGTCGCTAACGAGTCTCCCTCTCCTGTTGCAGAACAAGAGCCCAGGGAACACAGAAGCGATAGCTCCCCGGGACAAGCCAGCCAGCCTTACGCCCAAAACACTCATGCAACAAACCACATTGGATGAGAGACTTCGTCTCATCCTAGGGGGGGAGGGGTGTTGTGTATGGATTGTAATGTGCCTTTAAGTAAATGCAACCACACGAATGAGTGAATGTAACAATCTCTAAAAGTAACATTGTAACCTTCTATATTAGGACGCGAGCTAGTGACCACTGGGGGCAGTAGCGAGCGTCCAGCTCACATGGTACAAATTCTCCAAATGCCTACAGCCGCGGGAAGATTCCCGCCACTGCCTCACCTAGACAAGAAGGGCGTGACTAAGGGTGACGTCACGCGGACAGTAGCCAATGAGCTACCAAGGAGCCACATTCAAATGTATAGCCACTGTATATAATGAGCTGTTCGTCCGCCATTACCACATGTTCCCCCTGACCATCATGCAATAAAGATGAGTTAAGCCAGACTTCGGCTGTTTCTATTGTCTTGGTTCTTGAACACTAAAACTTGTCTTGTTATTATATCATTAATAGTTCTGCTACAATCTTGTAAGGCAACAATCTCATGATAGGTTGTTCTTTCTTCCTATGCAACCTCTTTTTTGGCAATATTGTCTTTTCTAGTAAGTTCTGTCCAGGTCTTACAAACTAAATGGCAATATTGGGCCATTTTCTGGCATTTTGAATTGTGGATACAGAATTACAACATTCCACATTCATAAACCAGAGGGGTTTTTTGTTGAATTTAATTTACTTAGAATCATAGAATAACAGAGATGGAAGGGGTCTATTAGGCCATTGAGTCCAACCCCCTTCTGTGAAGAGTCCTCTCTTCTCATTTGGTGGCCAAAGTACTTGAGCTTCATCTTCAATATTTGTCCTTCCAAGGAGCAGTCAGGGTTGATTTCCTTCAGGATCGACTGATTTGATCTCCTTGCAGTCCAGGGACTCTCAAGAGTCTCCTCCAGAACCACAGTTCAAAGGCATCTATTCTTCTGTGCTCAGCCTTCCTTATGGACCAGCTATCACAGCCATGCATTACTACTGGGATGACTATTGCTTTAACTATGCGGACTTTTATTGGCAGGGTGACGTCTCTACTTTTTATTATGCTGCCCAGGTTTCTCATAGCTTGCCTCCCAAGAAGTAAATGTCATTTTATTTCATGGCTACAGTCACCATCTGCAGTGATCTTAGATCCCAGGAAGGTAAAGTCTCTCACTACTTCCATTTCCTCCCCTTCTATTTGCCAGGGAATGATGGGGCCAGATGCCATGATCTTGGTTTTTTTTTTATGTTGAGTTTCAACCCAACTTTTGCACTCTCCGTTTTCACCCTTATCAAATGGCTCTTTAGGTCTCCTTCACTTTCTGCCATTAGGGTAGTATCATCTGCAAATCTCAGGTTGTTGATATTTCTCCTAGCAATCTTAATTCCTATTTATGCTTCATCCAGCTCTGCATTATGCATGATGTACTCTGCATATAAGATGAATAAGCAGGGTGACAATATACAGCCTTGTCATACTCCTTTTCCTATTCTAAATCAATCAGTAGTTCTGTATCCTGTCCTAACTGTTGCTTCTTGACTTACATACAGATTTCTCAAAAGACAGATGAGGTGCTCTGGTACTCCCATCTCTTTAAGGACTTGCCATAGTTTATTGTGATCCACACAAGCAAAGGATTTGGTGTAGTCAATGAAACAAAGTAGATGTTTTTCTGGTACTCCTTTGCTTTCTCCAAAATCCAACGAAAGTTGGAAATTTGGTCTCTAGTTCCCCTGCCTCTTCGGAACCTAGCCTGTACTTCTGGAAGTTCTTAATTCACTTACTGTACTTCTGAAGCCTAGCTTGTAAGATTGTGAGCATGACTTTGCTGGCATGTGAGATGAGCACAATTGTGCAATAATTTGAGCATTCTTTGGCACTGCCCTTCTTTGGAATTGGAACATAAACTGACCGTTTCCAATCCTGTGGCCACTGCTGCATTATCCAAATCTGATTACACTTTGATTGCATCTTCTTTTGGGGCTTTAAATAGCTCAACTGGAATACCATCATCTCCACTAGCCTTTTTGTTAGTAATACTTTCTAGGGCCCATTTTACATTATACTCTAGGATGTCTGGTTTGAGGTCAATGATCACATCTTTGTGTTTGTCAGGGATGTTAAGGTCCTTTTTGTAGAGTTTTTCTAGGGAACAGATTATCTGTAAAATGGAAACTGGGTCCAAACATTTATTTTATTGAAAAATAATTACTACAAGAATAAGAAGAATAAAAGACATAAAATAATTTGAGATAAGCCTAACTTTGCTGTTCATCTGAAATCCAGTATAGATGGAAGCTATTTCCTCCTACCTTTTCAGGATCTGCTACCAAGGAAGAAAAAATATTGCTAGCAAATAGAACCACTTTCACAGGACCACTATGTGCAAGAATTACAGCTTTCATTCGCCACTCTGTATGGCTGTGACAGCTTTTATTATACAAGATTTCTGACAAACTGTTTAAAAGAACCTGAAAGGCTATACATGTTATAATTTTAGCAGCACTAGAAACCTTCCCTAAATCACAGTCCGGGAGTAATAAACAATTGTAATAATTGTACCAAAAAGTTAAGGAACTTTTAAAACTTGTTTTTCCAGGGATACCACAGAGTTTAAGTAGCTCTGTTGTTAATAGTATGAATGCAATTAAGCTATACAATTTTAAACATAACTGGGAAAGCAGGAACGGAGAAGGCAGTGTTTAAATTGATGTGTTTTCCCCTAGCTTTACAGCAGTGCACTAATATCTCTTGAGAGTTATCATCTGCACTTAGCCTATACCTTTTGAATTGGTATAGGCAATGGTTGAGGCATATAAAGGGCTCTACCCAAGCCACCATGTACTATTATGGACAATTAATAGGCCCAGGGCCACTACTATGTCTTTTCTTCCTTTAAGGGTTTTTTTTTTTTTGCAGGAAAGGGAAAAAAGCAGTAGGAAAAGAAGGGAGGGATATTTGTGGAAGAAGTCCTCATCTGATGACTCTGTATTCACTGAATGGAGGAGTGTTAGAAAGTGAGAAAAGTATGAATCCACTCTCATATTAGCCATATATCTAATGGTTTCCTAAGTGCTATGAGGCGGTATATAAGTGTGATTGCTTTGCTTTTACTTTGCTTTCCTAATTCATAATAGTATGTCCTTCCTTCCCTGTGGTGATAAATGTTTGCTATGGGCGTGGGGAAGAGAAGGGGGGATGTTGGGAAGGAAAGTACATCAATGAGAGTGGTGCTGTTCACTTTCAGGCTGGAGAGACCTTCACTTCCTGCTTTGCCCTAAGGGCCATACCTGTCAAGTATTCCGTATTGGCCAGGATTCCCAGTTTTTTGGCACTCGTTCCTCCCCTTTCCCACCACAGTCCTGTATTTGAACGGTGGGGAAAGGGGCTACTGTGCATGTGCACCCACAGTGCACATGTGCAAACAGGCTACTGCACATGCGTGCCCATGATGCACATGCGCAAACGGGCTACTGCCCACACATGCGCTGTAATTTCCCGTATTTTGAGGAGCCACGCTTGACGAGTATGCTAAGGGCAGACTTGAATATCTCCACCTTAGAATGTCTCTCAACCCCAGGTTAGTGTGGTTCTTGTTTGGCCACTAGCTAACAGGGGCCACTTTTGATTCAAAAGCTGTGAATTGGCAGAATTCTTTTTCTTTCCAAAAGTAATTATGTTGGTCTGCCTTCTTAGTCTTCCTGACAGAATTTTGACAACTGATCTGCTTTGGGTGTCTCATGTTAGACGATGAACAAGATATTTAAAAGTCAAAGGGGCCTTGTCCTCTAAAAGAATTGCCTCTTTACAAGATGTGGATGCAATGCATTTGCTCCCAACTTGATTTTAGAAGATAAAGATGGGCTTTCAAACATTTTCTTCCAGAATTGGCTGCTGGCAAGCTATGGTACCATATAACCTACATTTCCTTGCTCTGTAAAATGCATTACTCACTTATCCATCTAACTGTCTTGATTTGGATTACAATCCTGTAACACATCCCTGAGACTAAATCCTGTTGAATTCAACGGAATTAATTTCTGAGTTGAATTCCATAGATTTTAGAGCAATGTCCTAGACAAATTTGCACTCTTTTAAGTAAGCCTGTAATGTCATGACAGACTGTTGAGAAATTAAAGGGTTAACTTGTTAATCAACTGGAAAAAAACACTCTGTACATACTCAGAGGAAATGGGAAAGCCAAAGTAACATCTGATGCCTTGTCCACATACTATCTGACAGAGAGACAAATGTCTCTCCCCTGTAAACTGGGGAAGGGGGACACAAATAAATAGCAAGAGGTGATATGCCTAGGAAGTTGGAAATTTGACGATTCCATCAAGCTATATCTTCCTGGAAGAATAACATTAGAGAAACATTAAGGGACCATTAGGAACCATACACTGAAAGGAATGACCAATTGTTCTAGAAAAGTAGGATTTCAGGTAAGGGAAATGTCTTTCTTTAATATCTCCTGAGGGCTGGTCTCTGCTAGTTAAAAAAATGAACACCAATCTTGAAAGCCCTGGAAAGCTTCATGCTTTGGACAAATCCAACTTTCTGTTTTAAAGCAAAACTTCTAAGCAACCACTGAAGCAGCATCCTTTTCAAATAGGCTTGGCCTATGCAAGTCATGAAGCCTTTCATGTGGGCCTTCTCTCCAAGTTAGCATAATTTCTGTAGGTGGGGCTTCCAGAAAGGAGATTTATGGGATATTTAGTCCAAAATGTGCATCCTTATTAGGAACCCTAACTACACAGATCCTTCTGGGAACCACTATCTATATGCCTATATGCATGAACTATCAACTTATTATTTTCTTTGTTTCCAACTTTTTATTACTAATCCATTAGAGACGTCTATGAATGCATACTGAATTGACTGAATTATAGACTGACATATAGACTGAATTTATGCTCTGGGTTGGGACTAACAGACTGGATACCAAGGGACCACAAAAGACCACTAGACAGACCCCACAAAAAATGGGATGAGCCGATCGTAAAGCTTTTTGGCCAGAGATGGAAACAGAAGGCAAAGGATAGAACATTTTGGATTTGGGTTGATTTGCACTTAAGTAGATAAGTGACGACAAATCGGTATTGGAATGTTGGGTATTAAGACTTTGTCAAAAGTCCTTTGAATGTCCAAATAAAGAATGCATACCAGAGCATCTCTATGGGTATCCTTGCCAAAGTTTTCAAGAACACCATTGGGGATGGGGATCAATCAGAACAAGCAGAACTAAATTCCTAGAATCCTCCAGAAAATATTCTACAATAAAACTTTTGCTTTAGCAAAAAAAAAATGCATGGGAGGTTAAAGTAGAATAATGCAGTTATCTCATGTTTAATACAAATACTGTACACAGAGTTGCCTTGAAAATCAATTTTTCTGTGTGAAGCAAATTACTGTGGCTAGTGGATTGACCATTTTATTTGTTATTGTTTGTCATGTTTGATAATTATATTTTGGATAACATTTGCATTATTTTACCCAGAACTAACTTGTCAACTAGTCTAAAACTTCCAGAATCCCTTTTTAAGACTTGGGACTAGATTGACTGCTGTTCTATCCTGTTATGTAAGCTGGTATTAAGAACAATTTTTGAGTAAAAAAAGTAACTGCAGCAGAACCACTGTTTCCAAACAGCTCAACCTATATGTTAAGCTAAGTTCTTGGTGATTGGGTGCTCCTTAGGGTTAAGTATGTGGTTGTCTCACTCCTGACTGACCCAATGGCCAACTGTGTTTTGTTGTTGTTCAGTCGCACAGTTGATTCCGACCCTTTGCGACCCTTTGCAACCATATGGACCATTGACCTTCAGGCACCTCTATCCTCCACTATTCTCCTCAGCCCTCCCAGCCCTGTGCCCATTGTGTCTATAATGCCATCCAGCCATCTCATCTTTGGCCGCCCCCTTCTTCTTTTGCCCTCCACCTTTCCCAGCATCAAGGCCTTCTCAAGTGAATCCTCTCTTCTCATTTGATGTCCAAAGTACTTTAGTTTCATCTTTACTATTTGACCTTCTAAGGAGCAGTCAGGCTTGATTTCTTCTAAGATTGATCCATTTGTTTTCCTCACTGTCCAGGGGACTCTCAAAACTCTCCTCCAACACCACATTTCAAAGGCATCTATTCTTCTGTGCTCAGCTTTCCTAATGGTCCAGCTCTCACACCCATAGATTTCCACTGGGAATACCATTGCTTTGACTATACGAATTTTTGTTTTCAAGGTGATGTCTCTACTTTTCACTATGTTCCTGTTGAGTCCGAGCATAAATTAGCAATACCACAGCAGATGAGGGGTTAACCAACAAGTCATTTATTATAGCTCAGTTCGGAGTGATCTCGGACTAACATAATACTCTTACTAAACATGGACGTGGTAGCAACCTATATAGAGACAGGAAGGCAGCTACAGTGATACATTTGCCTGGACATCAGTTCAGGTGGTAAACCCGTACGGAACCCAAGCAAGGTACATTGAAAACATGTGAAAACACATTTCGTGCCTTTACAGAAAGGGCGCGAAAATAGCAAAGGACTTAATGATGAATACAACTTAAGCAATTCACATCAGTAAACATTTAGACACAACAGTTCCCCAGCATAGCTGTCAAGTATCCCTTATTGGCCGGGAAAACCCCTTATTTTACCCTCTTTCCAGCCATCATCCCTTATTAATTAGACTGCAATGCCCTATTGCCACCATTGGAGGGCAGCACAGGATAAGCATAGCTGTCAAGTATCCCTTATTTGCTGGAAAATTTCCCTTATTTCCAAATCCAAAACTTGACAGGTATGTTCCCCAGGTTTCTCATAGCTTGCCACTCAAGATTAAGTCGCCTTTTTATTTCATGGCTGCAATCCCCATCTGCAGTGATCTTTGATCCTAGGAAAGTAAAGTCTGTCACTCTTTTAAGACGCAATTATTTAAGGCAGTGGTTCTCAAACTACTTATGAACCCAACAGTTTTGAAATACAGCTCCCAAAAATTCTAGCCAGCACTAATAACAATCAATGCTGCCGAAAAGTATAATCCAATAACACCTGAAGCCCCAAGTCTGTGACTTTGATGTTTGCAGATTGATACGAAGTAGGCAGCAGTCAGGGGGCCAAACACATCTTTATTGCAGCGTAATCAATCTGAACATGAGGTAATGGTGGAGACGCAGCTCCTTATATATGGTACAGTACATTTGAATTTCGCCCGAAGGCGCCCATTGGTTACTGTGTCAGTGATGTCATTCTGATGTACTGCATACCTGGCGTGGCTCACCTGTGGTGCGAAGGTTTCCCGCTCTAATCACTGATTGGGTGATTGGAGCCACGTGAGCTGAGTTCTTTCAGCTGCACTATCGCTGGCAGCTGAATCTTATGTGAGAGGCAGATGACTACATGCATACACTGTATCTATACAATAGGAGTATTCACAAGGGATAGGGAAAAGGAGGGGGAGCATGGAGGATTGCGAGATCCTATTCATTCACATTACACTTGGTTACATACACAACATCAACCCACTGATTTAATGGATTTAGGAATCTTGCCTCTTTGCTGGGAGAATTCTCTGTCATACCTCGTGCTGAGAAAAAGTGCTGAGCTGAGAATGATTGGTCCAATGTGACTCAGTGATTGAATCCTGATGCTTTTTTATGCAGGCAGAAGGCAAACCCAGCAACATTCCCTCTTTTCCATTCTGGGTTATTAAGTGCACACACCTAGCTGGTGAGTGTCCACATCCCTTGAACATTACAGCAACAACTTGTTAATTGTCATCTGGAAGCTAGAGGATTTGCCATTCGCCTTCCGCTTGCATCATGAAGCCACAGGATTTCAGCCACTGAGATTCATGAGCTCATGGGAGGAACAACCAAGCTTTCCCATACCAGCTCAGCACTGTGATGCAAACATCACACAGGTTAAATGCAAATGTGATGTACATTGGTGATCTTATGTCACAGTAGACAGATACTTAACTGTTACTATCAGATCTAAGAGTATATTAGGCACCTGTTTTCAGAGTTTCATTCAGGATTTTCAGCATTCATCTACAAATGCAAATTATAAGTTGATTCTATTTTTCTGTTCTAACCTGTTCTTTCTTTATTCATATCAGATGCACCACCAAGATGTAATAACATACCAAGCTAAAATTAACACATCTAAAAACTAAATAAAATTAAAAGGGGTTAGATGGCATCTTCCTAATATGGGGCCACAGCAATAGCATTTCGTCTTGCCAACATAAGGTCCTCCTCAGTGCACATTGAGGGGCATCGTGTGCATTGTATCCTATGGGAAATAGTTTGTACTTCTCTGTATTCACATATGCTGTCATCTACAGGGAAACCTAGAAGCACCAGAAGTAGAAATGATTAGCCTGTTATAAATTTACCATGGACTATAAAAACAACATGTTTTGGAATAGGCTTTCTTTGTTTTATGCACAAAATATTTTCTATGAATCTGAGCAAGGATTCTAAATATTTTACTCCAATACCATACTGATCACATTGAACTGTTTAAGAACAAGAGAAAACAATTGCAGAGCAATTGCAGACCATATGGAAGTAGTTTTAGACTATTTGAACATCTCTTAGTTTCATACATCAGTCTCCATAATCTGTAAAATTAAGTGAGGTTTTTCTAAAATACTTATTAAACAAGCTCCTGGCAAATATCAATAAGGAAGATATAAACTGATCTGGGAATTCGTGTTGCTAGTGGAGATATATTGCATATGTTCAAAACCTGAGCCTCACCTCCTGTATTCTGCAGTAGTACCGTGTATATTAACATTGGACAGAAGTCAGGAAGTATATTAACAATTATCCACAGCATGAAAAACCCTGAGATCATATGGATTGAACATGACTACAGTTGTTCATTTTCTAGGAAATGCACACACATACACACACACACAAAAAAAAAATTTTGTAAGGCTAATACATTCTTGAGAAGTATCTCATTATTTGAATTAATTTGTATTATTACTTTGAGGGGAGTATTAATTATTATTCATTCAAACCACCCATACCAATCAGTGCCTTTAATTATTAAGCAAAAGATATGTCGAGAAGTATTTTGTGAGCTTTGCTCAAGTGTCTCTATTGTAGAAGAAATATCTGTCAGAAAGTTACAGCTAAACAGCTAAATCTGAATGGAGAGTACTCTGTGCATGTTGGAATGACCTGTGTGATCTGGAGCCTTCATTTCCCAAGTTTTCCAACTGTGCAGAACACCTCCGCGGATAGAGAAGGCTGTCCTTTTCAGATTTAGTTTTCTGCTTGCACAAACTAGGATGGCAAGGCCAGAGCAAGGCTGTTCATGAGTTAAAATTATCTTTTATTGAACATTTGAATACTGTTTACATGCACATGACATTCTGGATGACACTTCAAGTTTCTGTTATAATCCAAGCAAGTTCATGCTATAGTAAATTTGTTAGTCTTTAATGGTGCCACAAGACTCTGTTGTTTTAATGAAAAACCTGCCACTGCATAACTAGGTTATTACAGTTTAAGTGCTGCCTTTCAACTGCTGCATAAAAATAAACAAGCATTTTCATCTCTCAAGTGGAACAAATAGGACTTGGGTACTTCAGCAATAGTTGCCTTTTTGGCAGACATTTCTGTTCTCATAACACAAAAGATCAAACAACAGTGTGAGATGCCAAATGGGAGAAAACCAATTATTTCAACAAACATATTTTCATTGTTGGGTTTACTTTCCCCCTCCCCACGCTTATTGTTTTCTGCCAAAACAAAGTTGTGTCAATCCCAGAGTACTCAAGAATGGGCAGTCATGCAGTAGAGTCACATTTTTATAGACAGTGCTGTTTAAAAGCAGCAAAGTCTCTACCACAGCACTAGAGTTGGAAATTTACTGGAGCATAGTAGTATTGGTAGTAATGTGTCATCAAGTCAATTCTGATTTATGGCAACTTTCCCCAGAGGTTTCTAGAGTACTTAGCAGTGGCCACCATACCTGTCAACCTTCCCGGATTGGCCAGGATTTCCCGATTTTCGCCGCCGATTTGTGCCATTTCCCGCCCGCAGCTGCCAAAACCCCGGAATTGGCACCGGGGGAAAAAGAGGTACTGCGCATTCCTTCTGCGCAGATCGCCTTCTACGCATGCATAGAAGGCTTTTACGCTTGCGTAGAACCCTTCTACGCTTGCGTAGAAGGCAATCTGTGCAGAAGGGGATCGTAGGACCCTTCTACGCATGCGTAGAAGGGTTCTACGCAAGCGTAAAAGCCTTCTAGGCTTGCGTAGAAGATGATCTGCGCAGAACCGTTCTGCGCAGGTTCCGTATTTTCTGGAGCTGCGGTTAACAGGTATGGTGGCCACCCATTCCCTGCTTCTGGGGCACTGTGGGATCACGTAGATTGGCTCTGAAGGCAAGTATAGTAAAACCCCGACTTACGTACATATCAAGTTACATAAGATTCGACTTACATAAGGGTTTTTTGGTGTAAATCATGTCCCAATTTAAGCAAAAAAAAATCTTATCTAAGGGAAACCTTTACCTTTTATGTCCCAATTTACACTAAAAAAATCAACTTACGTAAGGGAGTTTCTGGTATATTTAGAGCTCAAAATGGAGGCAGCGACAATTTGAGCTCTAAAATTCCACCCCGCGCCACCCGCCCCCACCACCAGAAGTCACAAGAGATCACTTATCATGGCAGAGGCAGTGGAGGCGGAGGCAGCAGAGGCAGCGGAGGTGGCGGAGGTGGAGGCGGAGGCGGTGGTGGCAGCACCGATGATTGTGGTCACATTTTCCAGAGTCCCTGCTGCCTCTACCATGACTGGTGGAGCGCAAGGGGCATGTCCACTGGGTTCCACTCTGTCCTAGGCTTCTTCAGGGCACGTTCTGACTGGGAGGCACACTTGGACAGAAACTGCTCTATCCAGCTATTTGTCCAAGGCTTCTCTGGGGTACCTTCTGGCGTCCCCAGCCAGAACACACCCCAGAGAAGCCTCGGACAAAGAGCTGGATGGAGCGGTTTCCGTCTGAAGCACATCACCCAGCCAGAATCATCCCAGAGAAGCCTAGGACAGAGCAGAACCCAGCGGACATGCCTCCCACACTCCACCAGTCTCGGTAAAGGCAGTGGGGGAGGAGGAGGCAGTGGCAGCAGCACTGTTGGCAGTGGTGGTTGCCGCCCCGCCCCCCGCAGGCAGATAAACCCCTCTGGAGGAAGCAGCAGCAGCAGAATGCAAAAGGTAGGGAGATTGCTCCATTTAAATTCCATTGTTTTTTTCCAATGCATCCCTATGGAGATGCCTCGATTTACGTAAAAAATCAAGTTACATAAATTGCTACAGAACGGACTTTTTATGTAAATCATGCTTTTACTGTACTCAATTCACCTATGCCACTCAGTCCATTCTGGCTTATGGTGATCCTTTACACAGTTTCATAGGTATGGAGTGGTTGCACATTATCTTTTTCTGGAGGCACACTTCAAGTGAAGTACTATATATTTATGTAACTTCTGTTATTATTGTTAGTTATGGGGCGGGAGGCATAGAAGGAACCTCCCCAAAGAGTGAAACGTACTGCAAGTACACATTAATTCCTAAATCACTTAATATACCGTTGTGTTTTAATAGCAATAGCAATTAAGAAACCATTTAATATGGAATTCCAGAACACTCACTTTCTAGTTGGAAATTTCAACAGCCATAGCAGCATTTGTGGCTATGAACATAATGACAAATATTCAGGCTTATATGTAGAGTCAACCACTAACTGTATCCTCATTACCAATATCATTACAGGGAGATTTTGATTCAGAATATGTTAAAACCATTATAGATGTCTAAGATAAGACATGTTTATCTTAATAATGCTTAATTTATCCTAAAGGAAAATCTTGGTGTCTTTTTTTTGCCATTGAAGGACTATATTCTTCTGCCTTAGGGATGTTTCCTGCCAAACATTTTCCTTCTTATATGTTTAACAAGTAGAAGACAGGGCTGCCATCAGAAATTTCTGGGCCCCGTACTGAGCAATCCTATTGCCCCCCCCCCCACACACACACACACACACTTTTCTCTCTCCTCGCATTTGGTGACGACGGCGACTGGAATACACAATTTCCCAAAAGAAATCGATGGGCAGTTATATCCATCTTTAGAGTTCAATGTTCATCTCTGATTATAGCCAAAGAGCCAGTGGCTTTGATCCACAAAAGCTCACATTAAAATACAGAAGTTAGTCTTTAAGCCTTGCTTGAAAGCCAGTTGTATCCAACTTTAGAGTTCTGTGCTCATCTCTGATTACAGCCAAGAGCCAGTGGGCCTGATCCACAAAAGCTCACATTAAAATACAGGTTAGTCTTTAAGGTGCCATACATTATGCCCAAAAAACAGACTTTTATATTAACATGAACATAATTAAAAGGTAAAGGTTTCCCTTGGTCGAAAGCCAGTCGTATCCGACTCTAGGATGCAGTGCTCATCTCTGTTTCAAAGCCAAAGAGCCAGCATTGTCTGCTTCTGCAGACGTTTCCATGGTCATGTGGCAGGCATGACTAGACACAGGAGCACACGGAATGCTGTTACCTTCCCACCGAAGTAGTCCCTATTTATCTACTTGCAATGTCTTGCTTTCGAACTGCTAGGTTGGCAGGAGCTGGGACAAAGATGGGAGGTCATTCCGTCCTGCAGTACTCAGGAATTGAACTGCCAACTTTCCACCTCCCGGTCAGTGTCTTAGCCACTTGAGCCACTGCAGTCCTTATGACCACAGTTTTGTGCCACCAGGGCTCCAAAAGAAAGAAAGGCTGGCAAGATGGAAAAAAGAAAGAAAAGAAGGAAGGAAGGAAGGATGGAAGAAAGAAAGGATGGAAGGAAGGAAGATAGATAGGAAGGAAGGATGGAAGGAAGGGTGGAAGGATGGAAGGAAGGAAGGATGGAGGAAGAAAGGATGGAAGGAAGGATGGAAGGAAGAAAGGAAGAAAGGATGGAAGGAAGAAAGGAAGGATGGAAGGATGGAAGAAAGAAGAAAGGAAGGAAGGAAGGGTGGAAGGAAGGAAGATAGATAGAAAGGAAGGAAGGAAGGATGGATGGAAGGAAGAAAGAAAGGATGGAAGGAAGGAAGAAAGGAAGAATGGATGGAAGAAAGGATGGAAGAAAGGATGGAAGGAAAGAAGGAAGATAGAAAGAAAAGATGGAAGGAAGGAAGAAAGAAAGAAAAAGAAAGGAAGGAAGGAAGAGTGGATTAGTGAAGATAGACAGACAGACAGACAGACAGACAGACAGACAGATGGACCCACCTGGGAGGAGATGGGGCAGGCCAAAGAACAGCAGCAGCCTGCCTGAACTGGCAGGTGGGGTGGTGGTGGGGCCTGACCACCACCCCGGCTCTGTTTCCCACCCACCCCCACCCCCTGCAGGCAGGCAGTCAGGCTTACCTGGCAGTCGTGGGGCACATGTTTTACCCGGCAGGTCCATAGCTGGCTGTGGGGTGGGAAGCGGACGTCTGGTGTCGGTGCCGGCCTGAGAAGTCGTGCTCCCCACCCACCCGGCGGTGGTGGCTGGAGGCCCCGGTGCCTTTGAAGGTGAGCGCCCCGCGGCTTCCCGCTGCTGCATTCGGCCCTGGGGCCCACTCTCCTCATGGGCTGGCAAGCCTTGACCCCAGATATCCAGGTTGAGGCAGAGGTGAGGGGGCCCTCTGGTGGGGCATGCACAGTGGTGCCGCGGCCGCGTGCCGCAATTTAAAAAAAGTTACAATTTTTTTTAAAAAAGTTTTTAAAAAATGGGCTGCCTACCCCCATGGGCCGCGGGGCCCCTGCAGCCTTGGGCCCGGGACGGGCGTTCTGGCTGTACACCCCTGACGGCGGCCATGAGAAGATATACCCTATTTACTGGCATATAAGACCCACTTTTCCCCTTAAAATACACTGGGAAAATGGGGTGCATCTTATACTGCCTATCAGCAGTTCTCATAAGCTGGGGGTCAGGTCACACTCCCTCAGACAGCTTCTGGGACTAGACAGCTATTTTGCCCTTCCACCACCACACAGCACTTCCTGGTGTGGTGCAGGTGGTGGGAGGCCACATGAAATGGTGCTGCGGGTCGCAACCAGCTCATGGGCCGCAGTTTGAGAATCCCTGCTGCACAATATATAATGGCCTATAGTGGGCTATTTTGATAATAATGGGGTGCGTCTTATACTCCGATGTGTTTTATATGCCGGCACATACAGTACACAAAATGCAATGAAAGTTGTGAGACAGATTATTATTAATATGAGGCATACATTGCATTCTACAATATCAACCTTTGAAGCCAATTCAGTTGTATTTCAGACCACTGTGACCAAGGACATTACTTTGTCACTTCATTCTTAAGATAAACGTATTGATAATATATATGACAATGGCTGAGCACTAGACCACTTTCTTTGTTTGCAAAAGACTGCAAATGCAGTCTCTGGAAGCTCCAGCTTGGGCTAGGAAAGAATACCACCTGGCAGAGCTGCCAACGAAAGATGACACTCCTGATCTACTTGGAGTCAGTATAAGGCAGGTTTTTTTCCTAACTTTTTTTCTAATCAGGAATTATGGCTGGGAGACTGTGACTCATGCACATCTGGGCTGCATCCCAAACCACATGCTCTACATTCACAATTGCTTAAAGTCAACTTACAATGAAAATTATAAAGGATAGAAGTTGCTCATTTTCCCCACACCCTAGCTATCACCTACTGTGTGCTTTGTACTGCTTATTCACTGATGAGTTTAAAGTGCCCTGGGAGTCAATATGGTGAAGAAGGATTTCGGTTTGATGGAAGGAACCATCCAATGCTGGGAAATGGCTTCACTTAGATGTGGCTTTGACCTAAAAGCCATATTCCATGCTGGGAAGTGCTTTCACTTAGATGTGGCTTTGACCTCAAGATAGGTTTGCAATATTATGCTGATTGAGGAAGAGTAGCACATGTACGTCTAAATCGTCACCGGCTGCTATTCATATCCGAGCATACATTTTCCCTGGAAGTCATTTTCTCAGTCGATGGATGTGTCTCTGATGACTCAATAAACCGATCCTGGCATGAAACATGTGACCACACACATTGCACTGAATAGATGATGGAGGGTGTAGTTGAGTTTTGACAAAGCTTTTGTGCTTGTCACTTAGCCTCTTCATGTCTAGCAGCAAAGATGGTTTGGTGCCAAAGTGGGCGATCTATGGCCATTGCCTCCCAGGTTTGTGAGTTTATACCTAACACCTTCATGGTTTGTTTCAGATATTTCTTATAACCAGGCGCATTCTGGTATAATGGGCAATCAGGCTTTGTCCCACCCCACCCCGTCATTGCCTCTGGCGCCCTGGGGCACCAATAGCAATGTATGGGATTCCCCCCAACCCCCCAATAGGTGCCCCCACCACTCCCTGTCCAGTGCCTTCCCATGGTGCCCTGCACACCCCTGCTCATAATGCTTCAAAGGAGCTCCACAAGGTCTTGGACTGGAGCTAAGTTCCCCATAAATAATTTGATTAGGAAGCCTGGAATCATCCTTATAGCGGACATGCCCTATCCATCTAAGACAATGGCCTATGATGAAAGCTTCAATGCTTTTTATATGTGCCTTCTCAAGAACTGTGATGTTGGTGACATAGTCATTTTAATTGATGTTCAAGATGGACCTTAGCTTCTGTTGGTGAAAGTGCTCAAGCTTTTTGATGTCTTGGTGATAGAGGGTCCATGTGTCACAGCCATACAATAATGTTGAAATAACAACAGCTTGGTATGCCATGAACTTTGTATGAATTGTTAAATCTTTGTTCATGAAGATCCAGTGTGATAGATGACCAAAGGCAGAATGGGCAGCACCGATTCTCTTCACCACATTCTGTTCACAGGTGCAGTTTATAGAAAGGATGCTACCAACAAAGAAAGTGGGTACTAGTCCTCAAACAAATAAGAGAAACTACTTTTTCACCCAGAGGATTACTGGTCTATGGAACTCCCTGCCAGAAGAAGTGGTGACAGCTGTCAGTCTTAACAGCTTTAAGAAAGGATTAGACATGTTCATAGAGGACAAGGGTATCAATGGCTATAATTATGAATACTTAAGGACAACCTCCGGGTTGGAGAGATAGGCAGGATATCTCTCAATGCCTTTTCCAGGGAATCCTAAGCAGGTGAAGGCATCTCCTTGGGAATACCCTGAAGGAAATGGTGAGCCACCATGTGAGACAGAATGCTGGACTGGATGGGCTGTGGCCTGTTCCAGCAAGGCTGTTCTTATGTTCTTATGTTCAACGTAAGAAAACTGGTCTACCTGTTCCAGTGTCGAATCTGAAATGGTAATACTGAACTCTGGAAGGGCTGTCCTTGAGTCAGGTTGTGTATGTACCTTGGTTTTCTGAGCATTTATGGTGAGGCCAAAATGATCATATGTATTCTTGAAACAGTTGCCTGACTGTTGCAGCTCCTCAGGAGTAAGAGCAGGCAATTCTGTATCATCGGCATATTGCATTTCCGTTATCCTGTTATCACTGGTTAGTTTTTGGGAGTGTAGTCTAGCCAAATTAAAGAGTCCTCTGTCGAAGCGATATTTAATCTCTGCACCTGTGTTGTTATTGTTTCATATTGCATGGCAACCAAGTAAAGGGCAAAAAGGGTTGGAGCAAGCACACAGCCCTGCCTCAATCTGTGGGTAATTGGGAAAGCATCTGATATGCTGTTTTGATGGAGAACCCTCCCAGACATGCCATCATGAAGTGCCTGGACCAGATCTACCCCATTACCGTAGCGGGCTATCCGGCCATATCTCTATGTCTAAATAACTCAAGGTATAAAGCAGGGGTTCTCAACCTTACAACACCACGGGCCAGATAAGTCCCCCTCAGACCATGCCACAGGCTGGACATGTGGTTTCCCCCTGCTGCAAATGCTGCCGTAAACCGCAATGGGTGCATATGCACATGCACGGGTGCAATTTACGGGTGTCGTAAACACATCCGCTTCTGTTTCCGCTTCCACTTCCAGGGTTGTTGCTGTGGGCTGGATGAAATGTTGTCAGGGGTCAAGGCATAGATTATGAACCCCTGATATAAAGCATCCAAAACTAGTCAAGCTATTTTGGCACAGAACTTTCCTAAAGCACCTCTTTCCATCCCTGGCAATATAAAAATGCAAGAATAACAAAATAACTAAATTTCTACTCTTCTGTGATATCCTGTGTGGTGCCTAAGAAAGCAGCTTTCTTCTTTCTAATACTATTCAATAGCTGGTTAAGGGGAAAGGGAGTCTTGATGACAACATTACCTCAGTTTGTCATGGCATGGGTGTCTGTGTCAGAAGGCCTAAGGGAGCCCTCCTCTTCTGAAATAATCTCCCAAATAAATGTTAACCATTCTCATTTAATTTTTTAGAACTTCAAAGGAGAAAGAAAAGTCAGAGAATTTATTATGGAGAAGGTTAAAGATTCTAGTGCTTTTCTTATTAACAAGGTAGTTGAATTGCCTGTGTGTATAACTTGTCTTTCAAATGATAACCATATTTGTGGTGGGAAGCATTCTCCCGGGCTTCCCACACTTCAGGTAAGGTCCAGAGCTTCCAGAAAATATATCCTACTGTAACTCTTTCCACAGGGCTTTTCCATATCAGCAGATATCAGCATCCAGAAAGTTTCAGAAATCAGGAAAAGATGTGCAATAGAGGGGGGGGAAAACAAATGCAGTATTCTCTACCACCTTGCAACATATAAGTTCAAAAACATAATCAACAAAAATTGCTCTGAGAATGAATTCTGAGAGTTAATGTATCACAGGGAACCCAATGTCAGACCTTGGTCCAAATCCATAGTAGTAAAGTTACTTTTAAATATTTGTGAGTAGTTTTACTGGAAAATTCCTCTAACACCTTGGAAATCCTTCTAGGGTTGCTCTAAATCAGAATCAACTTGATGGCACATAGTAACTGCACAGCAACACTGAGAATGAGGCTGAAAAAGGAGGAGAACAAAATTTCTGGGAAACTGGAGAACAGATTATGACAGTTTTTCCTGGAGCTAGACTTCACACTGCCCTCTTTCATACCAGCTACAGAGATTTATAAGGATGCAAGTGCATAATTAAATTCTGCATTAGAAAAAAATTTATTTATATCAACTGTCCAAAAATATTTGGGAGGCTTGGAGAAGGCTATGAAACTGAAAGCTAATGAATGACAAGTTCTGAAATTTACTAGTAAGTTAGAATACATTTTTCTTGAGAAATGTTTTTAGATTTTTATTTATTTTTCCTAGAAACAGAAGGCAATTTCACAGTACTATTTAATAATGGGCACACCTGGAGTGGGTAGGACTGCTTCTCTGCCTCCACTCACTTACCATGTCCTCAACACCCTCTGAATGGATATGAGTCTCAAGTCTGCCAGCTCAGATCCAGGAAAAGCTTTATGGCAAGACCAAGAGAAAAACCAAATTAGGAAGGAGCTCGCTGGACAAGGAATAACATTACACAAGGATACAGCTGGGGAATTCAATCACTCCTATGTCACGTGGAGAACCCTGAATAGGCTGAGGGTTGGAGTGCTTAAATGCAAGACCAACATGCTCAAGTTTGGGCTGCTGGAAGACAACAACACACTGTGTGAATGTGGAGAGATGCAGAATCTAGCTCATTTCTTGGTCTGCCGATTACTACCAGTTACAGATATCGTTGAAGATTTAATTTTGGCCAATGACAAAAACAAGAATGTGGCTTCATTTTGGCAGTCCGAAGTTTGATTTGGATAATGAGGAGGAGGAGGAGGAACAACAACAACAGCAACAGCAATAATAACAACAACAACATGTCCTAAAATGATATGAATAAATGACAGTGTAGTGCAGTGTTTCTCAACCTTTGGCTTTTGGACTTCAATTCCCAGAAGCCTAAGTCAGTCCATCGGCTGATCAGTGCATTGGGAAATTGACTTAGGCTTCTGGGAATTGAAGTCCAAAAACCAAAGGTTGAGAAACACTGGTGTAGTGATAGCGATGTTGGCCAGGCTAACCATACAGCCAGCCACTCTTGTTGCTACCTGCATTAGAACTACAAAACAAAATAAAAATGCAGAGGGGGGGGGGGGGACAAAAATGCATTACACGTTTTACAAGTACAGTGGAACCTCATACAACAATCACCCCATATAGCAATGAAATCGTATAACAATCAGGTTTTGGGTGGAAATGGCATCCCGCATAAAAATTTTCCCTATGAAAAAAATTGTACAACAATTTTTCAATGGAAAAAACCACTTAGCAAAAAATATTGTTGTATGATGCATCCCATAGGGAAAATCGCTATACAATGTATGCATTTGGATAGCAATTGTTTTGTACAACAACAAGCCCCGTGGAATGGATTAAAATTGTTGTATGAGGTATTTTGATGTAGGCAGATTGATTGCACATGGAGCCAGCAGGCGGGCCAAACACTTCTTTATTGCAGCATGGTCAATCTGTACATAACCAAATGGTGGAGATGCAGTTCCTTATATATCATACATTGCATTTGAATTTTTCCCCAAAGCCACTCATTGATTGCGGTAGCAGTGACGTCATTAGGGACGTACTGCGTACCTTCCTAAGGTTCTCCTAACCTAACCAAGGTTTATTGCATACCTTCTAAAGGATCACCTATAGCGGGGAGGTTTCCCGCGCTAGTTGCTGATTGGGTGATTGGGGTCGCATGGGCTGAGCTTCCTCAGCTGCGCTATGGCTGGCAGCTGAGTTGCGTGCGGTGACTGATGATTAACTTGCATACACAACAGGTATCACTGTACAGCTAATGCTGAGCCTCACTTCCAAGGAACTTTAAAATAATTTCTTCTCCTCTTGGAGAAATCCAGAAAAAACTGCCTTCTTAATTTCCTTTTCCACACGTGGGGTGGGGAATTTCAAATCAGTATTTGTGTGCAGTTATAATGCAAGTGGCAGATTCCTACAATGCTATGCTGATGAAACTCTCCATCTAGCAAAACCCAGTAGGATACAGGCCATGGAAGTAAGACCCATCAAAGGCTCATGGTCAGCATAGCAGCATATCACCACCAGCATCAAAAGTAGGATGTCTCTATTTTATTAGTTGTAGAAATTGAGAAGTGGAGGGTGCATTTGATCTCATGTTCTGCTTGAGGACTCTGCATAGGCTACATTTGTCACTGTGTGAAAAGAATGTTGGACTAGCTAGATATTTTGTTTCATGCAGCATGCCTCTTTTTATGTTCTTAATTATAGTTACAAGCAATGAAATAAAGATAACAGTGAGATTAATTATTGCCAAGGGAGTGCCCAGGCAAAGAGCTTTCAACAGATGTCTGACAATGAACATAGTTTCTGCCTCTCTAACCTCCTGAGAAAACAGTGCCAAAGGTCAAAACTGGTGCCACTTCCTTTAGCCACTGTGTTCAGCAAGCTAGGAAGAGGCACAATTTGAGTTATCTGTGAGCAGAGGATAAAATCAAGGAATCTCTCCTTTTCTCACAAGATATGTTCAGATGGAGAGCACCAAGGAGCAATGGATAGACATGCTTATCAAACAAGCAAATTGTCACAAAACAAATTAAATTACCAAATCGTTTAGGAAGTATGGAGGGAAAAACAGTTTGAACTGAACACATGGCCTGTGTAATTGCTTTTCAGAGAAATAAAAAACATTGGGAATAAACACTTCAGTCCAGGTTTCTTCTTTTTTTTGGGGGGGGGGGTGTTTATTTGTTGGGGATGAGTTAGTTGGTGCTATTGTTTCTTCATTGTTTTACTATAACAAATATGTTAAGGCTAAATATAAAACACTGAGTGAGCTACTGCAGAAGATGTATCATTTTAAGGAACAAATGTTACTTTGATTTCCTATTATCTTGTTCAAAAATGTTTTCTTTCAGCCTTGGATACAAAGAGTATGAAAGAAACACTAACTTACATACCAAGAAATGACATGGTATGAGCTTTCTTATTAAAATACTCCCTTATTCACACATTGTACTAAAATATACAGTCTTAGGAAAGAAAAATGAAGATTAACTATAACCCTATCAACTTGTATCTGGAAAGTACAGTATAATAAACAAAATTACAAGTGGCAGACAACAACATACTCCATAAAATGACTGGTAATTTAACATCATTTCCTTTGAAAGCTGAAAAGTAGTAAACAGAACTATAGAAAAGCAATGGCACCAAATGTCATGAATAACTCAGCAACCAGAAATGTCATTAGTACATACGTAGCTATTCAGAAGTAAACCTGATTGATTTACTCCCAGATAAATGTACATAGGATTATAATCTAGAATTGATTAATTTGATAATCATTGGTGTGCTCCAGTTTAAGGATATTGAATAGCCACATCTCTTAAATATTCAAAAATAGAAAAAGAGCTTAGTCAACCTGTCTAATCTGTGAATCATTCATTAGAAACCTCGCTAATGTCTGCTTTGTTCTCAGTCCATCAAAACATTGACCCTAAAAATTATATGTCTGCTTTAGTTTCCTGGGAGGTGATTAAAATCCACAGGAAAACAAGAATAATTCGTGCTTAGGTTAGAATGCACACAGGCCATCGTTGTTTGAATGCAGGACCACATTAACCTCAAGCATTCACTTTTGTCATTGTTTTATTTCAGTCAGTATTATGAAAGAAATTGTGAAACTTAGAAAAAAATTATATCAAAAATGAGGAAATTGCTGGATAACAACACTTGTTAGATGGGAGCCTCTATGAGCTGTAGTAACCTTTTCAACCTCTGTGTTAACCTATGGTATAGATAAAGGTCTCCCTTTACTTTTCAATCTCGTTCTGTGCAGGACAATGACAATAAAGATTTATCTATCTATCAAAATCCAGTTGTGTCCAACTCTAGGAGTCAGTGCTTCTTCTTCTTTCATGTCCCGATCAAACCCTGGACTGCCAAAATGTAGCCACTTTCTTGGTTTTGTTGTTGGCCAAACTTAAGTCTTCATTGGTGCATGTTTCCAGCAGTAATCAGAAGAACACTAAATGAGCCAGATCTTACATCTCTCCACATTCACACAGCATGTTGTTATTCACCAGCAACTTACATTTAGGCATTCCAACCCTCAGCCTATTCAGAGTCCTCCAAGTAACATAGGGGAGGTTGAGTTCCTCAGCCATCTCCTCCTTTAGTGTTGTTCCTCATCCAGTGAGCTCCTTCCTCCATTTTCTAATTTTGTTGTGCTCTTGCATTCCCTTAAGAATGTTTGTTCTTGCAATAAAGATCTTCCTAGATCTAAGCCAGCAGATTTGAGGCTCATATGATGTTGTGTATGCATGTTCACTGTACTGATAAGAATGTAACCACTCCATTTACAATGTATCTCAGCTGTAAAGGAACGCGAGCAAGCAGCCCATAGAGGGCAGCTGCGAGCGTTCAGTCTCACATGGTTCACATTGCTCAATCACGGACAGCCGCGGGAAAACCTTCCCCGCATTCAGCAGCAGGAAGAAGAACTACTGAAGAGAGGCGTGCCTGGGCGAGGCCACGCCGGTAGCGGCCAATGAGCTACCGTGCTACAAGATTCAAATGTATAATGCTACTGTATATATAGAGATGTATCACCACCATTACCTCATGCTCCACCCGATCATCATGCAATAAACCTGAGTTAAGCCAACCCTTCGGCTGTTCTGTTGTCTTTGGTCCCATACAGTAAACTGGCGACGAAGGTGGGATAATGGCTGCCCACGGGACCAAGACATGCGCCGGCTACGAGATCAGGAAGCCGGGAGACTTGGAGCTGTTTGAAATAGACTTCAACGGAGCGCTGGTGGAGCTCGAAGTCTCAGATGAGGACAAGAAGAGGGCCATCTTCGTCCGCATGCTCGGACACGAGACCAAGAGGACCTTGGTGGACCTGATCGCGCCGAGGAGGGTGAGCGACTTCAAAGCCAAAGAGCTCCTGGCGGTGTTGCGCACCCACCTCCGGCCCGCGATAGCGATGTTCCCCGCTCGGAGCGCGTTCTGGAGGCGAGTCCAGGCGCCCGGGGAATCGGTCGCTGAGTTCGCCGCGGCCCTGCGCTTGGCCGCTGGCCCATGCAAGTGGGAGACCCCAGAAGTCACCCTCCGAGACTGCCTGCTCTGCGGCCTGAGGGACACCGAGACTCAGCGCGCGCTGATGAAACAGGAGCCGCCTCCCACGTGGCAGCAGGTCCTCGACACGGCACAGGCCGCGGAAGCCACGACGGCCGGGGTGCAAGAGCTCCAGGACTGGCGCCCGAAACCCGCCAAGGCAGAGAGCTCGGTGCGCGCGGCCCGGCGAGTTTCAAACTCGTCCGCAGAGAGCGGCGACGACGAGGACGTCCGGAAGGTCCAGAAGGAAGGCCGGCGCTGCGACGGCTGCGGCGCCGCCCACGCCCGCGCCAAATGCCCGTTCCGCAAGGCCGAGTGCCACAACTGCGGCCGGCGCGGGCACATCTCCAAGGTCTGCCGAAAACGGCGCGAGGCCAAGAGGAGTTCCCCAGACCGCTCGGCGAGGCAGGACCGCACCACGAGGCCCAAGGACGGCACCCGGACCACGAGGAAGCGGGACAGAGTAGGGCGCATCTCCGACGACAGCGAGGACGACGCTCCGGTTTTCAGCGTATCCACGGAGCACCCCCGGTACTTCGTTGAGGTAGTAATCCAAGGGACCCCTGTTAGGATGGAGGTGGACTCGGGTTCTTCTTACTCTATCATCTCCCAGGGAGAGTTCCTAAAAATAGCCCCCCACGTGCGGCCCAAGCTCAAAGCGTTGAGGGCCACGCTGAAGGACGTGCAAGGGAACCGCATCCCGGTGTTGGGGGTTGGGAAGTTCCAGGTCCAGTTCAAAAAGCGCGCCTCAACGCTTCCCCTAGTCGTCCTCAAGGGAGGTAAATGTAGCCTCCTCGGGACTCAATGGTTCCAGCCCCTGGGGTTGTTCATTGGGGGGGTGCACGCCGTGGGAGTACACGCCGCCGGGACTGACCCAATACAGAGCGTGTGCGATGCGCACCCCGAAGTTTTCAAAAAGGGACTCGGAAAATTCAAGGGGCCCCCAGTGACTTTCGACCTGGACCCTGGAGTACGTCCAATCAGGCTTAAACCGCGCAGAGTGCCTTTCGCACTAAAGGACAAAATAGAGGCGGAGTTGGACAAATTGGTGGGCCAGGGGATTCTTGTTCCTGTTGATTCTGCAGAGTGGGAGACTCCAATTGTAACAGCGCTCAAGGCCAACGGGGAGGTCCGCATATGCGCTGATTACAAGTGCACCATCAATAAGGCGATCCGCCCTAATGCTTATCCGGTGCCAGTAGTCAGCCACTTGTTGGCCAGGTTACACGGGGGGAGGTGTTTTGCTAAACTCGACCTGGCCCAAGCCTACCAGCAACTCCCGGTGACCCCCACCGCAGCTGCTGCGCAGACCATAGTCACCCACAAAGGGGCGTTCCAGGTATCGCGCCTCCAATTCGGCGTGAATTCGGCACCCGGGATCTTCCAGTCACTCGTGGAACGCCTCCTGAAGGGGTTAGAGGGGGTGTTACCCTACTTTGATGACGTATTGATTACAGGGGGGAGCCGGGCCGAATTGGCAGAAAGGTTGGGAAAGGTCCTGGCAAAATTCGAAAAGGCGGGGTTGCGGTTGCGGAAAGACAAATGCGTTTTCTTCGCAACTGAGGTTGAGTTCCTAGGGTTCCGTGTTACTCCCGAGGGAATAAGGCCATCCCAATCCAAGGTGGCCGCCATCAAAAAGGCCCCTCGCCCCACCTCCAAGCCCGAGCTGCAGTCGTTCCTTGGGCTGCTCAACTTCTACCACTCCTTCCTTCCTCGGAAGGCGGCCGTGGCGGAACCGCTACACAAATTGTTAAAAAAGGACGAGGCATGGAAGTGGGGCGACGACCAGGAAAAGGCTTTCAATGACCTGAAGCGACTCCTGGCATCAGATGCTGTACTGACCCACTTCAATCCCAAACGCCCAGTGGTCCTGATATGCGATGCATCCCCGGTGGGGGTGGGGGCGGTGTTATGCCACGTGCTGGAGAACGGGAAGGAGGCCCCGATAGCGTTCTACTCTAGGTCCTTGTCCCAAGCGGAGAGAAACTACGCCCAGACAGACAGGGAAGCACTAGCGATAATTGCGGGGACCAAGAAATTTCATGATTTTGTGTATGGCCGCCCCTTTACCATAGTGACTGACCATAAGCCCTTGCTAGGCATTTTCACCGCAGATAAGCCCACACCCCAAATCCTGTCCCCGAGAATGCTCAGGTGGGCCATTTTTCTCAACGCGTATCAGCACGCGTTGGTGTACCGGCCCGGGAAGGAGATCAGCCATGCGGATGCCCTGTCGAGGTCCCCCATTCCCCGGGATTGCTGCCACGTGGGCGAGGAAGAGAGGGACCACCAGGTCTTAATGATAGAGGTCCTAGACTCCCCTCCAGTAGTACCGGCCGACATCGCCAAAGCGACCGGTAGGGACAAAACGTTAGCTGCAGTTTGCTCCTGGGTACAGAAAGGGTGGCCCGTGTCTTCCCCAGCAGCGGAATTCGACACATTTTTCAAAAAGAAATTAGAATTGTCCCTAGAGAGGGGTTGCCTTTTGTGGGGACAGCGGGTAGTGATCCCCTCGTCCCTCCGGCCGAGGGTGCTTAAACTGCTGCACGTCAGCCACCCCGGGATCGTCCGCTCTAAGGCACTAGCCCGCAGTTACTTTTGGTGGCCCCAGCTAGACGCCGACATCGAGCACATGGCCGGCACTTGCGAAGCGTGCCAAAGCTCCAGGCCAGAAGAGGCTCGCTTGCCACATAGGGAGTGGGACACAGCAAGGGGGCCCTGGTCCCGGGTACACGTAGACTTTGCTGGCCCGTTCAGGGGAACACTTTTCCTCCTTGTGGTGGACGCGTTCTCCAAGTGGTTGGAGGTCATTCCAGTCTCGAGCACCTCCTCGGCCACAACAATTAAACAGTTACGCAGGGTCTTTTCCACGTTCGGTTTACCCGACACCCTCGTCAGCGATAACGCTAGCTGTTTCACGTCCGCCGAGTTCAGGACATTCATGGATCTCAACGCCATTCGGCACATCACCTCCGCCCCTTTCCACCCGGCCACTAACGGCCAAGTAGAGCGCCTTGTGCGTACCACTAAGGACGTGCTGCGGTGCATGGGCCCCGGAGATCTTGACTTACAACTGTGCCAATTCCTGCTACGGTACAGGGTCACCCCACTAGCGTCAGGGTACTCCCCCGCGGAGTTGTTAATGCGCAGGAAGCTGGCCACAGTAATCTCCAAACTAGACCCCACTAGGGTAGAGGACAAAGGGCGGAATGTAGAGATGGATTCCACAAAGAGCTTCAGCGTAGGTGCCCCCGTGCATTGCAGGAACTACGCCAGCGCGGGACCAGCCTGGGTGCCCGGCATTGTTATAGAACAAACCGGCCCTGTTTCATACCGCGTGGAGACCAATACAGGCCTCCTGTGGAGGCGGCACGCGGATCAACTCAGGCGCAGGGTCCCCGGAGAGCAGGACGAAAACGAAAATAGCCACAAATCAGCGTTAGGGTACTCCCCCACCCGCTTAGCCCAAGGGGGAGAAAAAAGGGGGACATGGGTCCCCACCAAGGGGGGAGGAAAGGGAATCGATCCTCAGAGATCTTTTGCGGGAGTTTGCGGCGGAAAGGAAGAGCCCCGATCTCGCACATAACCCTCGGAAGTTTCCCCAAAACACAGATTCCCCAAGAAGTTTAGACCTTGATTTACAGTACCAGGGGGAGTTAGCGGAGTGGTCCCCCACCCGTCCTAGCGAAAAGAGGGGTTTCAGTTCAGCCCCTGGTACCTCCAGTCCCAGTAGCCCCTGTGAGTTAGAATGCAACATAGCGCCAATGCCCCGGAGACCGACACCCCCAAGACAGGAGGCGACGGCGAGTCCGTCCACCACAGTCTCAAGGTCCCCCGAGCGGGGAACAGAAAGTAGCAGAACCACAAGGGCATCCTCGTCGGTCCCGAGATTCGTAATGGGAGGGTCTCCAGGGTCCGCAGGCAACAGGCAGGGGTTCACTTCCCAGCTGTTCATTCCATTCCCATCCCCCAGCACAAGGCAGGCACGGACGCCCCACAGAGCCACTAATGAGTCCCCGTTTTCCGTTGCAGGACAAGCACCCACGGAGTCAGGGATCACCGGCTCTCCGGTATTAGGTCAGGCGCAAGCACGCCCCAAGCGCACGTGCGGCAAGCCACATTGGTTGCGGGACTTCGTCCCATCCTAGGGGGGAGGGATGTTGTGTATGCATGTTCACTGTACTGATAAGAATGTAACCACTCCATTTACAATGTATCTCAGCTGTAAAGGAACGCGAGCAAGCAGCCCATAGAGGGCAGCTGCGAGCGTTCAGTCTCACATGGTTCACATTGCTCAATCACGGACAGCCGCGGGAAAACCTTCCCCGCATTCAGCAGCAGGAAGAAGAACTACTGAAGAGAGGCGTGCCTGGGCGAGGCCACGCCGGTAGCGGCCAATGAGCTACCGTGCTACAAGATTCAAATGTATAATGCTACTGTATATATAGAGATGTATCACCACCATTACCTCATGCTCCACCCGATCATCATGCAATAAACCTGAGTTAAGCCAACCCTTCGGCTGTTCTGTTGTCTTTGGTCCCATACAGTAAATATCCATTCAGAGATAGTTGAGGGTCATTCTCTTGCTTAGTTCACTCTTCATCTGCTGCTACTTCTCTCCTTATCTTAGGTGCAGCAATACCAACAAGAGGGTATATTTTCTCAACTGGTGTAGGTTTGAGGTATCCTGTCACTATGTGCATGGCTTCATTAACAGTGGTGTCAATTTGTTTTGTGTGTGTGGATGTGCTCCATACTGGAGCAGCATACTCTGCTGCAGAGATGCTCAGAGCCTAAGCTGATGTGCACAGTGTGAATGGTTGAGTTCCCCATTTATAGTTTGTGAGTTTCCTGATAATGTTGCTCCTTGTACTAACCTTAGCTTGGTATTCAGGCAGTGCTACTTAAAAGAGAGTCTCCGGTCAAGCATCACATCAAAGTATTTTGGTGTTGAACAGTGGTGCAATTGATTCCCTTGCCACATAACATTCAACTTAACCCTTGCCTCTTGGTTTCAAAGGTGGAAAGCACACACTTGAGTCTTGCTTGAATTAGGCTTCAAATGGTTGCTATTGTAACAATGTAATAATCTCCATTCATCATCACATGTAATCTCAGGTTATGAAGGAATCTGCCAATGACCCTAGTTGCTGTTGTAATAAGGTCCTAATTTTTCAACTGATCCAGTAAGTTTTCCAGCTACCTCCTCAAAGCTTCTATGGCCATTACAGTGCATACCTGTCAAATGCGGCTCCGGACAATACAGGATCTGTGCAGAACCCTTCTGCTCAGGTCCCTTCTGCGCATGCATAGAAGTCTTCTGCACAGAACCCTTCTGTGCATGCGTAGAACGGTTCTACGCATGCATAGAAGGGTTCTGTGCATGCGTAGAAGGGTTTTGCGCAGAAGGGGATGCGCAGAAACTACTTTTCCCCCGCCGTCAAATTATGGGATGGTGGCGGCTCCAGGCAGGAAAGTAAGAAAAGCGGTGCTGAATTACGGGAAATGCCAGCCAATACGGGATACTTGACAGGTATGTTCCAGTATCATCTGCATAGGTGAACAATTTCGCATTGTCAGGAACTGGTTGATCATTTGTGTGTGTGTATAAAATACAATGTTGAAGACAATACAGTTTATTTATTTATTTTATTTATTTATTAATCACATTTGTATATGCCGCCCACTCAGGCAGAACCCGACTCAGGGCGGCATTACAACACTCTAAAAAATACATAAAAAACATTACAAAATCTTATAAAACCCACCCAATAAAAACCCACATCCACCCCCTTTTTAAAAACCCATATCCCACTCATCCAACCCACCCACCGCACAAGAAGGACGAAGAGAAAGTTCTTATAAAAACCAGCCGGCGGGGACCATAGTCGCGTTCGGGCCCCACACCTGCCCTGCCAGCCAGGTCTTCACTCCTTTCCTGAAGGGCAGCAGTTCTCTTTGAAGTCTTAGTTCTGCTGGTAGGAGGTTCCAGAGGGTTGGTGCGGACACGGAGAAGGCCCTCCTTCGGGTGCTAGATAAGTGTGCACCCCTCGTTGATGGCACCATTAGAGAGCCTCTCCGGTCCGCTCTGGTTGGACGGGCAGTCACTCTTGGGACGATGCGGTCTCTAAGGTATCCTGGCCCCCTGCCATATAGGGCTTTAAAGGTCAAAACCAGCACCTTAAATTGCACCCGGAGACAAACTGGTAACCAGTGCAGCTCCCGAAGCAGCGGTGAGGCATGGGCATATCGCCCACACCCCATCACCACCCGGGCCGCCGCATTCTGGACCAGCTGCAGCCTCCGAATGGTCGTCAAGGGCAGCCCCATGTAGAGCGCGTTGCAATAATCTAGTCGGGAAGTAACCAGAGCATGAGTGACCATAAGCAAGGAGCCCCGGTCCAGGAGCGTGCGCAATTGGCGAATCACCCGAAGTTGGGCAAAAGCCCCCCTGGCCACAGCCGCCACTTGTTCTTCTAGCAGCAGCCGTGAGTCCAGAAGGACCCCCAAATTGCGCACTGGGTCTGTCTGGGGCAAAACAGCCCCATCCAATACCAAAGATGGTAGCTCCTTGGATAACATGGGGCCCCTTATCCACAGCCACTCTGTCTTGCTGGGATTCAGCCGAAGCCCATTGGCCCCCATCCAGACCCCAACGGCTTCCAGGCATCCGGACAGGATTTCAACAGCATCACTGGGGTCCCCATGGGCCGAGATGTACAACTGAGTATCATCCGCGTACTGATGGTACCGCACCCCGTGGGAACGAATGATCTCACCCAGCGGCTTCATGTAGATGTTAAATAAGAGAGGAGAGAGCACAGATCCCTGCGGCACCCCGTACTTGAGAAGCCTAGGGCTGGACCTCTCACTCTCTAACCACACCGACTGGGTACGGCCCTCCAGAAAAGAGGAAAACCAGGACAACACAGTGCCCTGGATCCCCAGTCCTTTGAGCCGTTCCAGCAGGATACCGTGGTCGACGGTATCGAAGGCCGCTGAGAGGTCAAGAAGAGCAAGGACGGATGGACAACCCCCGTCCCGCTCCCGCCAGAGATCATCCATCAGTGCGACCAATGCCGTCTCCGTTCCATATCCGGGCCTGAATCCCGATTGAAAAGGGTCTAGATAATCCGCTTCCTCCAGGACACCCTGCAGCTGGCGCGCCACCGCCTTCTCCAAAACCTTACCCAGAAAGGGCAGGTTGGAAACCGGCCTGTAGTTGTTAAGGACAGCTGGGTCGAGGGACATTTTCTTCAGGAGGGGGCGCACCAAGGCATGTTTTAACTGTGCCGGAAATACCCCCTCCCGTAACGAAGCATTTATTATCCCCCCAACCCAGCCCCCTGTTACCCCCCTGGATGCTTTCACCAACCAGGTGGGACAGGGGTCCAAAGGACATGTAGTGGCACGAACATCTGCAAGGAGCCTGTCCACTTCATCAGGGACAACAGGCTCAAACCGATCCCAGATCGTACAGCAAGACTGTGCTCCGGCACCCCCCCGACCCTCCCCATCCACGCCAGGATTCAATCCTGAACGAATCCGATTGATTTTCTCCACCAGATGGTCAGCAAAGTCCTCAGCCGAACCCTGCCAACCGGGCGCCGATCTCCCTCTACCGAGGAGCGACCTGGTCACCCGGAACAGGGCGGCTGGGCGATTATCAGCGGAGGCAATAAGGGCGGTGAAGTATTGCCGCCTCACCACCCCCATCGCCACTAGGTAGGCCCTAATAGCGGCTCTAGCTAGTGTCCAATCGGAGTCATCCTGGGTCTTCACCCAGCGGCGCTCTAGGCGTCTCTTTGCCCGTTTGAGTTCCCGTAGTTCCTCTGTGAACCACGGAGATGACCTAACCCCACGGGCGCGGAGAGGCCGCAGTGGCGCGATTTCATCCAAGGCAGCTATTGTCGACCTATTCCACAGGTCGACGAGTGCCTCGGGTGAATCGTGTAGCCGATCCAGAGGAACATCCCCCAGTTCCCTCTGGAAACCATCTGGATCCATTAGTTGCCGAGGGCGGACCATTTTAATAGGCCCTGCCTCCCTACGATGAATTGTCGCCCCCAGGAAGTCAAGAGTCACCAGGTAGTGATCCGACCATGGCACAGGTGAGATGGCTAAATCCTGTAATCTCAGGTCACTCTGCCACTGCTCCGACAGAAAAACTAAGTCTGGCATGTGGCCGCTGCCCCTGGTCGGGCCCCGAACTACCTGAGTCAGGCCCATGGCTGCCATGGAAGCCATGAACTCCCTTGCCACCTCAGAAGCCACCCCCAATGATGGCAAATTGAAGTCCCCCAGAACCATAAGCCTCGGGAACTCCAATGCCAGCATCGAGGCGGCCTCGAGGAGCTCAGGCAGGGCGTCCCTTACCCTGCAAGGGGGCAGGTACAGGAGCAAGATCCCCAACTGACCCTTGGGGCCCAGCCGTAGAAGCAGGGCCTCACAACCAGACACTTGTGGAGCAGTGGCCCTAGCAACTTCCAAAGACTCCCTGGCAACAATGGCGACACCACCGCCCCTCCCCTCACCTCTAGGCTGGTGCCAAATACCGAACCCAGCTGGACACATGTCCGAAAGAGGTACTCCATCCTCAGGTGTCAGCCAGGTTTCGGTGATGCATGCCAAGTCGGCCCGCCCATCCTGGATGGCATCTTGAATCAGGGGGGCCTTATTACAAACCGACCTGGCATTCACCAGCAGCAGCCTAAGGGCGGGGTCACTCCGGATCTGCTGCTCAGGACCCAGAGATGCACCTGCAGGGCTGGAATGAGGGACCGCACTTAGACATCGGACCCGCATTCCCCGAGTGCGGCACGCCCCACGGTACCCGCCATACCGGCCCATGCCCGTCACTACACCTATATTACTCTCCGGAACCTCCCCAGACGGAATGCTGCCCCTCCTTCCTGGCTGGCAAGGCCAACACTCTCTCTTCCCTCCCCCTCCGCCATCCCCCCCCGATACCAGCACCGAGCATAATTTCCGGGCCTCCGGCGGCGCCTCCCCTTTAAACCCCCCAACAGGCAGGGTCCAAAGGGAGGTAGGACACACCTGCCTCCCATTCCCGGGCCGAATAGCGTGGGCCCCCGGGTAGAGGCAGCGCCTCTTTATCTCCCCGCCGATGAAGGGGGCGGGGAGAGCGCGGCGGCGTCGGTGGCGTTGGCGGCGGCGTCTTCCTTCGGGGCCTCCCGGGCCACGGGAGGCTCCCTTTATCTCCCCGCCGGTGGTAGGGGCGGGGAGAGCGCGGCGGCGTCGGCGGCGTTGGCGGCGGCGTCCCTCCTCGGGGCCTCCCGGGCCACGGGAGGCTCCCTTTATCTCCCCGCCGGTGGTGGGGGCGGGGAGAGCGCGGCGGCGTTGGCGGCGTTGGCGGCGGCGTCTTTCTTCGGGGCCTCCCGGGCCACGGGAGGCTCCCTTTATCTCCCCGCCGGTGGTAGGGGCGGGGAGAGCGCGGCGGCGTCGGCGGCGTTGGCGGCGGCGTCTTTCTTCGGGGCCTCCCGGGCCACGGGAGGCTCCCTTTATCTCCCTGCCGGTGGTGGGGGCGGGGAGAGCGCGGCGGCGTCGGCGGCGTTGGCGGCGGCGTCTTTCTTCGGGGCCTCCCGGGCCACGGGAGGCTCCCTTTATCTCCCCGCCGGTGGTAGGGGCGGGGAGAGCGCGGCGGCGTCGGCGGCGTTGGCGGCGGCGTCTTTCTTCGGGGCCTCCCGGGCCACGGGAGGCTCCCTTTATCTCCCCGCCGGTGGTGGGGGCGGGGAGAGCGCGGCGGCGGCGGCGGCGTTGGCGGCGGCGTCTTTCTTCGGGGCCTCCCGGGCCACGGGAGGCTCCCTTTATCTCCCCGCCGGTGGTAGGGGCGGGGAGAGCGCGGCGGCGGCGGCGGCGTTGGCGGCGGCGTCTTTCTTCGGGGCCTCCCGGGCCACGGGAGGCTCCCTTTATCTCCCCGCCGGTGGTAGGGGCGGGGAGAGCGCGGCGGCGTCGGCGGCGTTGGCGGCGGCGTCTTTCTTCGGGGCCTCCCGGGCCACGGGAGGCTCCCTTTATCTCCCCGCCGGTGGTGGGGGCGGGGAGAGCGCGGCGGCGGCGGCGGCGTTGGCGGCGGCGTCTTTCTTCGGGGCCTCCTGGGCCACGGGAGGCTCCCTTTATCTCCCCGCCGGTGGTGGGGGCGGGGAGAGCGCGGCGGCGGCGGCGGCGTTGGCGGCGGCGTCTTTCTTCGGGGCCTCCCGGGCCACGGGAGGCTCCCTTTATCTCCCCGCCGGTGGTAGGGGCGGGGAGAGCGCGGCGGCGGCGGCGGCGTTGGCGGCGGCGTCTTTCTTCGGGGCCTCCCGGGCCACGGGAGGCTCCCTTTATCTCCCCGCCGGTGGTGGGGGCGGGGAGAGCGCGGCGGCGTCGGCGGCGTTGCCGGCGTCGTCTTTCTTGGGGCAGTCCATTTTTCTGCAACCTCCATCTGTTGTTCTCTCCATTCATCATCACATATAATCTCTGGGTCTGTAGGAAGCTGCCAATGACCCTAGTAAGCTTGTTATCTCTGACTGTTCGGGCTGAGGGATAGAATGGGAGATTTTTCTTCAAATCTCCCTTTCTCCCCACCAGCTAGGGAGATCGATCGGGCTGAGGGAGAGAAGGAAAGATTTTTAGAATCCCGTTTTCCCGCCACCAGACCTCCAACTGGGAAAGTGGGGTGGAGATGGGGAACAGAGCAGTCAACAGTCAGCTGTTTGGTGGCGCAGTCTCCCCCCATCACCAGCCCACCATTTTTAAGCTGCAGAAACATGGCAAAAAAGCAGGAGGGAATGCTCTTATCCTCCCATGGTGGCCGGAGGATATGAAGAGCATTTCTGCTCCATTTTTGGAATTTTTCACCACTTTTAAACTGCTGAAACTCTGAGGAAACTTTTCAAATCTCAAAAAAAGTATTAAAAATCATTATCTCGTAGATGATTTTTTCTGAGATTTCCATTCTTATTGTGAGTTTTTAAGTCGAGCCATTCATACCCCGAGGTTTCACTGTATCATATGCTGCAGTTAGGTCAAAGAAAGCCACTCCTGTAATTAACTTTCTTTCCAAGCCATCCTCAGTGTGTTGTGTAAGGTTAAGAATCAGTGCTCATCTCTGTTTACAACCAAAGAGCCAGTGGTGTCTGTGTCTGCAGACATTTCCATGGTCATGTGGCAGGCATGACTGATTTAACACATACCTGTCAAGTATCCCATATTGGCTAGTATCCCATATTTTGGCGCTCATGCCTCCCCTTTACGCCGCCATCCCATATTTTGAACGGCGGGGAAAGGGGTTACTGAGCATGCATGCCATCGCACAAATGTTCTGTGCATGCACAAATGTGTTCTGTGCATGCACAAATGGGTTCTGCACATGCGCAAACAGGTTCTGCGTGTGCACACCCACGCATGCGCAGTAATTTCCTGTATTTTTGGGAGCCGCGCTTGACAGGTATAATTTAACATTATATCTAAATCAGGCAATTGTATTAAAAAGAGAGTAAATTTAGTAAGTTTGTAAAGGAATTTAAAATGATACAGCCCATGACTATATTACACTCCTACAGCTGCTCAGATTGCAGCCCTAGTCCAGATAAAAGATAGAACAAAGATTTATGGCCAGTTGTTAGCCAAGGAAACACAACTGTTTAGAGGCAGCCACATGTGATGAGCCAATTCTATGAGCAACTCATAATTCAGTCTGGCCATTTTGAGATGTGCCATGCTGAACACCTTGGGAAGCTGCCCACACAATCTGCCAAATGGTTGTATTTCAAGCATCCAGTCGCATATGAATTCACTGTTTTAATGCAAAGCAACCTCCTCCTTTTACAAGAAATACCTTAACTAAAAGAATAAAACAAAGTAAGCAGAATTGATCTTTCAGATATCAAAACAAGAAGTTCTGTGCAGAGTTCAAACATGACAGTACCACAAGAAGTTGGGATACAGAGAAACCTTCAGATGCTAAAAAGAACATTTATTGTAGCTCTATATGGTAGTGGGCTAGGATACCTAAGAGACCGCATTGCCCTAAGGATGTCTGTCCATCCAACCAGAGCAGACCGGACAGGCTCTCTGATTGTACCATCCGCTAGAAGGGCTCGCCTCTCTAACACAAGGAGGAGGGCCTTTTCTGTGTCCGCACCGGCCCTCTGGAACCTCCTGCCAACAGAGCTACATCTCCCGTCTAGTTAGTTTTAACTATGTCATTTTTATATATGATTGTAAACCGCCCTGAGTGGGCCTCGGCCGAGTGGGCGGTGAAGAAATCTAATAACAACAACAACCAACATATTTCAGACAAAAGCCTTTTCTGGGGCACTTTTGAAGCAATTATACCTATATTAATGACACTTCTCTTACTTCTACCAAATGTATGCATTTCCCCTCCGATCCACACAGTCCTTCCCTCAAGTGAAACAATCTAGCATGGTTTTTTCTGTCCTTTTCTTACAAAAAACATGACAGCAGTGCGGGGTTTTTTGTGTGTGTGTGTGTCTCCACAGTTCCTTTAATCAGCCCCCTTCTTGATCTTATCCTCTCTTTTGTAGTCATTCTAGGTGCTTTGGTAGCCAGTAGAGCTCAGGAACCTGTAACACTAACCTTTCTTAATTGACCTCATTTACCTGTGATCTAAACCAGTAGGTTAATAATTTGATTTAAGATGTGACCCTCTTTAGGCATTGGGTACGCTAATGATGCTCCCATTTCCCAGAAAGTTGGAGGCCCCTGATGTAAAGTATTTGTTGGCCAACAAAGAATTGTCAGAGCTTTCTAGAAGCTTTCATAAACTATAGCAAAATAGCAAACAAATAACAGACAGTTGACGACTGAGGAAAACAAGGGATAATGAAATGTATCGCATGACTGCACAACGCAAACCATAAGATATGCAGATGACACCATCTTGCTGGTAGAAAACATAAATGACTTGACACAACTTTTATCGAAACCCGAAAGAGAAAAGTGCCAAAGCAGAATTGCAGCAGAACCATAAGAAACAAAAAATGATCTCTGCAGAGGAACTACACATCTTTAATGTTGACAACAAAGAAACTGAAATAGTGAAAGATTTTGCTCAATCCAAATTGATACTGCAGCTAAGTAATAGATGATTGAGACTAAGAAGGGCAATTGTGAGAATTAGGAAAGATCATCAAGTGTAAGAAGGTTTCCCTGGAAACCAAGACCAAGATCATTCACACTATTGCATTCCCAATCACCATGTATTGATGTGAAATCTGGACAGTAAAGAAGGCTGGTAGGAAAGAAATTGATTCATTTGAAACATGGTGTTGGGCAAGAGCTCTATGGATACCCTGGACAGCTAAGGAGACCTTTTGGAGATCTCTCATTCACAGGATTACCATAAAACAGAGAGGAATTGATGGCACGTAACAATAAACAGATTGTAAATTCTGCAAACTTGCATATTACCACATCAATGTAATAAACTATTATGTTTAGAAACATGACAGCTAAATAAGAATTAAAAACGTATGACCCTGTGCTATATAAATACACCCTAATTAATGCCAGTTAGTGAACTCAAAAACTTTGTTATGTCTATCCAATTGAAATTTAAACCATGTTTTATTAAACTGTTCTTCTGATGCTGGCTGTGGAATTATTCCAGTGTCATTCTTTTTGTAGACAATTTAATAATTTGCTTCTCATTAGAGCTTATTCAATTTATAATGGAAAAGTACTATCGCCTGAAACCCAAAGAAATATTCTACAGAATGAAATGGACGGTGTGTTCCCAAATGCCTATGCTTCTTACTATATCATTATGGTATATATATAAAATAGCGTTCCATAATCCGGTGTTTTCTACTTGTGCTTCGGTATAACTTCCATCATTGAAGCCTCACATTTATGACACCTTATTAGGGAAAACTGGAAAAGACATGCCAATCAAAGGAGGGTAGGATAGTCTTAGACCATTTGCTTCCCATGGTGACAAACAATGTTATAAAATGAGTTTAAAATAGAGGTACAATAATATAAATAATGGTGTTTAGTGTCTTTCTTTAATATCGGGGGTTAGGGTGGAGCATTCTTCAAGAACTGGATTATTTAAAGTGAGAAAAACATTCCATCTCATTTTACAGGTATTGAAATTAAAGCTTTGGCCAGTTTCTTTTTTATACATCACTGTCTGATGGGGGGATTGTGATTGTGTTACACTTATGATGTGGATGTTGCTATTTTAAATGTGTGAACCACCCAGAGTGGGAATAGCTCCCAGATGGGCGCACACCAAAGGCTCTTGAATAAACTTACCTGTCATGGAATAAAGGGACAGGTCTTGTCCTGGATCAGCAACTGGCTAAGGGACAGGAAACAGAGAGTAGCACTAAATGGACACTTCTCCAAGTGGAGGGAAGTAAAGAGTGGGGTCCCCCAAGGTTCAGTACTGGGACCCCTGCTTTTCAACCTCTTCATAAATGATCTAGAGGTAGGAGTAAAAAGCAAGGTAGCCAAATTTGCTGACAACACTAAATTATACAGGGTAGTAAAAACTGTGAGAGATTGTGAGGAGCTCCAGAGGGATCTCTCGACACTGGGGGAGTGGGCAAAGCAGTGGCAAATGAGCTTCAACATTAGTAAGTGCAGAGTGATGCATGTTGGGGCAAAAAAACCCAATTACATTTATAAACTGATGGGTTCTGAACTCTCTGCGACAAACCAGGAAAGGGACCTTGGTGTCCTGGTGGACAGCTCAATGAAGGTGTCAACCCAGTGTGCCTAAGCAGTGAAAAAAGCAAACTCAATGCTAGGGATCATTAGGAAGGGTATAGAAAATAAGTCAGCAAGTGTCATTTTGCCTCTTTATAAATCTATGGGGAGGCCCCATCTGGAATACTGTGTACAGTTCTGGTCGCCATACCACCAGAAGGATATTATGGAGTTGGAAAAAGTGCAGAGGAGGGCAACCAAAATGATTAGGGGACTGGAACACCTTCCTTACCATCTGAGGCTGCAACGGTTGGGCCTTTTCACTCTTGAACGACAGCGTCTAAGAGGTGATCTGATTGAAGTTTATAAAATCATGCACGGTGTGGACAAAGTAGATAAGGAAAAACTGTTTTCCCTATCGCATAACACTAGAACTAGGGGACACTCGATGAAACTTTTGGGTACTAGTTCTCAAACAAATAAGAGAACGTACTTTTTCACCCAGAGGATCACTGGTCTATGGAACTCCCTGCCAGAAGAAGTGGTGACAGCTGTCAGTCTTGACAGCTTTAAGAAAGGATTAGACAAGTTCATGGAGGACAAGGGTATCAATGGCTATAATTATGGATACTTAAGGACAACCTCCGGGTTGGAGAGATAGGCAGGATATCTCTCAATGCCATTTCCAGGGAATCCTAAGCATGTGAAGGCATCTGCTTGGGAATACCCGGAAGCAAATGGTGAGCCACTGTGTGAGATAGAATGCTGGACTGGATGGGCTGTGGCCTGTTCCAGCAAGGCTGTTCTTATGTTCTTATGAGTACACAACTATCAACATTAAAATTGGAATTGGAGGATCAAGTAGACACATTACCCCCCGCCCCTCCCATTCACCTTCAAAGAGAAAGGGGCAAAGGAAAGTTACTGAGATGCTCTGTAGATCCCATAGAAGAAGTCAAAGATGAGCTATTTACCGTATATACTCAACTATAAGTTTCCCCAAATATAAGTCGAGGTACCTAATTTGGACCTTTAAAACTAGTAAGGGGGCGTGGCTAAGATGGCCGACGAGTAACATCTCGATTTGTGCACTCGCGCTTATCAAAGTGGTAATTAATGAGAATAATGAACTAATGGAGTAAATTAAAGAGACATTTTGTGGTGATAAGACTCCTTCTTTCCTGCTTGGAAAAGTTGCTGCAGGGCGGTTGAAGTTCGGGAGCTATCCCCGGCGGGAGAGGTGCGCGACGGAAGCCACGGCTTCCCCAGCCAAGGAGCTGGGAACGGGACCAGCGAGAAGGCGGTGATCCGAGGAAGTGGGAAAATCAGCAAGAAAGTGAGTTAACTAAATGATATACTGACAGGAGCTAGAGGCAACAGTGGATTGCTTTGCTTTGAAGAGCTTGGACTCGGCAGAGTGTGCAGAAGAGAATAGAAGGGTGGAGGTTGAGGCGATAATGGCGGCGATCTTAGAAATCGAAAGTGGTTGTTTTTTGGTCAATGGCTTCTTAGCATTCCAGGGGAGCTGCGGAAGGGTTTGGAGGTTTTGAGAAGTGGTTCTAGAAGAAAGCGATTGGGTTCAAGATACTGGTTACTTCAGCGCCTTTTGAAGTTAATAAAAAAAGAGTTCGCTGATTTGGAGAGGAAGAAGGGGGGTTCCCCCTGAAGCCGCCACAGCTGCTGGGAAAAGGGAGTTTTGCTTCGTTCGCTCTAAGAGAGGGATTACCAATTTTTTACTCCTTCGCTGTGTGGATTATAGTCTTCATTTTTTTCTTTTTACATTTCTCCTCTTCTTTTTTCTTATTAAAAGTTGGAGTTTGGGATTTTTTGTTTTTCCTTCCCTGTGGAACTCATACAAGTGGATATACTTGGACATCCGCCTCCTTGGAATTCCTGTTTATGCTGATGGGACTATTCTATTCTGTTTGCAAGAGGGGAACTCTGTGAAAGATTTAAAAAATGTAAGGGCAAACTTTGCGAGCTGTTGCTACTTGGGCTGCATTGGTTGACTTCGGTGACGAGCTTCCCGTGGATTATAATATTTTTTGGGGTGCTTTTGGTTCCTGTTCCCTTATGGATTATAACAATTAATTTTTCACTGGCCCTCCTCCCTTACTCAAGTTACATCATACTTAATAGGATTGTTGTCAGCTTTGGCTGCATTGGAACAGGTTTAAGTGGAGTGCTCAACGAACTTATAACACATTGCAGCATTACAAATTTTTAGGCGCCTTTATCATGGATAAGGGTACAAGAGGAAAAGCAAAGGAGGAGGAGCCAGTGGTGAAATCTAAGAGAAAAGAAAAAGCACCAATGGAAGAGGTCCCTCCATCATCATCACCACCACCTGAACCCTATGATCAAACTCAAATTATGGTGGAAATTGGTAAATTGTTTCAGAAGATGGAGAAGATGGAGGATTCAAGAGTGAAGGATAGAAATGAAATGATGAAAAAACAGGATAAGGTGGTAACAACTGTTGTGGATTTTACAAAAAAAGTAGAATTAAGTTTGCAAAAAATAGAAGGAAATGTGAAATTGGTCCAAAATGAGGTGAAGGCTATGAAAAAGGAAATAAAAGGGACTCAGGAGGGGGTGAGGGAGAATAAAGTGAAAATGGATGAACATGAGAAAAGGATTGATGCTATGGAAGATATGATGAGAAAGCAGAATATTGTGATACGTCATGTGATTGAAAGGACGCCAGACCAGCTGAGAGAAAGAGTGATCCAGTGGTTAAATAATTTGAGCATGGGAAAGGAATTTGTACAAGAAGACATTGTAAGCACGTATAGAGTGGGTCCAAGAAGAGAGAAAGTGGTCCAAAGAAATGTTTTGGTAAAATTTGCAAATTGGGGAGATAAACTTAGAGTAATGGCTTTTTTAAAACAAGCTGGTTCTGGCGCCCTGAAAATTGATGGTTCTGATGTGGAAGTATATAATGATATTTCAATAAAGGAAAGAATTTGGAGATATAAGATGAAACCGGTAACCAAATTGTTGATGAGCAAAGGTGTAAGGTATAATTGGAGATTTCCACAGCAACTGCGATTTTTTTACGAAAAAATGCAGGTTATTGATGAGGGGACCGATCCATTGGAGTACTTGAGCTTGCTGGACCTTGTCAAGGCAGGTTCGGAAGAGTGGGTAACTCTTAGAAAAGATTTGTTGGAATCGGGGGCCATAAGAAGGGATTATGAGGGGGCAGATGCCAGTGGTGCTACGGGTGGAACCCCACAGGGAAGAGAAGAGGAGGAGTTGTCATTGATCATGGTGGAGGAGGAGGCAAGTAAGGAGTAGTGAGTAATGGGTTATGATGTAATAACTTTATATATTACTCAAGAATGCAGAAAGGTAAGATGCGCGGTGCACTAATCTATACGCACATCTTTCATGTCCCCCCTCTCCCCTCTTTGGATATCGAAGGCGTCTTTTTTCTCGAAGAAAGTGGGGAGAGTGATATTGTGTGTTTTATGTATATTTTTGTTTTTTAGTGGTAAGGGGTTTGTGGTGGCATGCCTAATGGAGAGTTTGGAAGTTAGAAAAGGTGAAACTGTAATAAACTATGAGAAATATTAAAGTATTAACCTGGAATGTAAAGGGTACAGGTTCTGTTCTTAAGAGGAGGAGGTTGGAATTGGCTTTGAAGAAAGATAGACCCGATATAGTGTTTTTACAGGAAACGCATCAAAAATCAAAGGACACAAACAAATTTTTTTTAGGTTGGATACAACATTATGAAATGGCGTTTGGTACCTCAAAAGCAAGAGGAGTTGCAATTATGATTTCTAAAAGATTAGGATTTGAGATAACAAAAAGTGTTGCTGACCAAGAAGGTAGATATTTGATTGTGAGAGGAAAAATAGACGATGAGGAAATAGTTTTGGTGAATATTTATGCTCCAAATGAACATCAAGCGGAATTTTTAGAAAAAGTTCGTAAAATTGTGGTGTTAGAAAAAGTGGCAAAGATGATTGTGGCTGGAGATTTTAATTTGATAAGATCAAACTTAGATTGTACGAACCTAGCAAGGTGCGGAGTAGGTATGAAAGGGAATGTTTTAGATAACTGGATGGTTGCGATGGGATTGAAGGATTCTTGGAGAGAGATTAAGGGTTCAGAAAGGGCATATTCTTATTTTTCACATGTTCATGGGTCCTACTCTAGAATAGATTATGTATTTTTAACGGAAAACATGGTTAAAAACATTGAGGGAATTGAAATAGGAATCTTCAAGGAATCAGATCATGCTAAAGTACTTTTGGAACTGAGGACACAAAAGGATAACAGGAGAGGAAGAAGTTGGAGATATGATCCCAACTTATTCAAAGACCAAAAATGTAAAGAATAAATTACAGAAAGTTGGATGGAAAGCTGGCAGTGGAATGATAATGAAGAGGTAAATTTTAATGTGGTCTGGGATGCCATGAAGTTGGTTTTTAGAGGGGAAAGTATAAAGTTGGCAAGTATCAAGTATAGAAAGTATAAGGTAGCACAGGAGGAAAAAGAAAAAGAAATAAAACAATTACAGGAAGAACACTCAAAAAAGAAGGATAATTTTTTTTTGCCAAATTACAAAGACTCAAGGCAGAATTATTGGGTAAGGACATAGAAAAAGTAAAAAGAGATTTGATATATTTAAATAGAGAGTATTTCGAATTTAGCAACAAAAACTCAAGATTACTAGCAAGAGCGGCTAAAGCTAAAAAGGAAAAAAGGGAAATTGGAGTGTTGGTTAATAAACAAGGGATAAGGTGTAATAAAGTTAGCGATAAATGTAAAATTGTGAAGGATTTCTATCAAGCACTATATGCAAAAAAAGAGATAGACGTGGGGAAGCTTAAAGGGATATTGGAGAGGCAGTTAGGGAATGGAATAAAGCAGGAACACCGGGATAAAATGGAAGAACAGGTTTCCGAGAAAGAGGTAAAAGAGGTAATTAGTGGATTGAAGCTGGGGAAAGCCCCAGGAGACGATGGACTATCGACAGAGTTTTATAAGGAATTTAAAGATGTTGTGGTACCAAAGCTGGTAAAGTTGTATAATTATATTCTAGATGGTGGACAAATTCCGACTTCATGGTATAGGACCACAATTGTTCTGCTGCCAAAATTGGGAAAGAATTTGGAAAAAGTGGAATCATATAGACCAATTTCTCTTATAAATCAAAATGCCAAGATCTTCACAGCAATACTGGCTAATCAGTTAAATAAATTTATGGGAGAATATATAAATGTTGATCAAGTAGGTTTTTTAAAAGGAAGTCATATGGCTGATTTGACCAGGAGGGTGTTAGACTTAATTGATAATGTTAATCAAACTAAGGAAAAGGTGGGGTTAATATCTGGATATTTTTAAGGCATTTGATTCGTTACAATGGTCTTCGATTAAGGAAATAGTTAAAAGCTATGGATTCAGGGACAGATTTAGGCGGGTAATCGATTTATTATATCAAAAAGGGATTGCTAGGATCAGAATAAATGAAGAGGTTACAGATGAGGTAAAGCTCGAGGCAAGCACTAGGCAGGGTTGTCCTCTGTCCCCTATCTTGTTTATTATGGCAATGGAAATCTTGGCTAAAAACATAAGGGAGGATTCAAGTATAGAAGGGATAATGGGTAATAAAGTGAGTATGTATGCAGATGATATGTTGTTAATGGTGAAACACCCAGAGGGGGCAATGGATAGGATTAAAGTGCAAATAGAGGATTTTGAGGATATAACAGGATTGATGATAAATTGGGATAAATCGGAAATGATGTTGTGTAATATGGGGGAAGAGGAGAAGGAAAAGATGGCGGTGTTATCCAATATACAAATTAAAGATAAGTTGAAATATTTGGGGATAATTATTTCAAATAGATTGGAAGAATTTAAAAGATTGAACTATGATAGCTTGAAAGTAGAATTTAAGACTAGAATACCAAGTTTTCAGAAGTTGACGTTGTCATGGTTTGGGAGGATTGCAATTTGCAAAATGATGTTGTTGCCGAGGATTAACTTCCTATTTGATACACTTGCAATCCAATTGAAGGAAAAGGAGATTAATGAGTTCCAAAAGATGTTTAATAATTTTTGCAACGGAGGTAAAAAAACTAGATTGCCAAAGAAACTTTGGTACCTGCTTCAGAAAGAAGGGGGTTTGGGAATGCCAAATTTGTTAGCGTACTACCAAGCACTTCAAATTAAGAATGTTGTGAAGATCTTGGCAAGAGGAAAAGTAATTTTGGAGGAAATTGAGATGAAAGATTATAGGAACATTGGTAAAATGATTTTTTTGGGAGCTAAGGTCAAAATGATAGGTACAAGCAATACTATGATGAGAGGACTCATGAAGGTATGGAAAAGATTAAAGAAGGATTTGGTCCCAGATGTCTCTCCAATTTTTGAATTGGCAGATATGGCGTGTTTTCCGATAAAAATAGATAAAAAAATAAAGGAAATATTGGATAAAAATGAAGTTTTTTTGGTGAAAGAATGGCTAAGGATTTGCGGAGACGAAATTAAGAAGAAAAAACTGTTTGAACAGTTAAAATTGGATTGGTTTCAGATAATGAAGGTTGACAACTGGAATAAAAAATATAGAAGAGAATTATGTTTAGATAGAGAAAAGACTGAATTTGAGGAACTGGTTTTGAAAATTCGAAAAGGAGATAAAAGCATTAAGGGTCTAGTAAGCAAACTTTATGTTTTAATAAACAAGGGAAGTGATCCACAGGAAGATTTGAAATTGAAGTGGGAACAGGATTTGAATATAAAACTAGGAAACGATGAATGGAGAAATAAGTGGAAAAAGAGGATAATGAGAACTATGTCAGTAACAATTAAGGAACATAATTATAAAATGTTGTGGCAATGGTACCTGACACCACTGAGGTTACATCAGATTGACAATAAAAGGGATAATTTATGTTGGAGATGTAAAGATACTGTTGGAACTTATGAGCATATGTGGTGGAGTTGTAAAATGATAGATGATTTTTGGAGAAGAATAGAAAGAGAGATAGGGGAAATAATGGGTAAGAAAATTAAGCTGGCGTCAGGTACCATTATGCTAACAGATGTGGAAGGTATGTACCTAAATAAGGAGGAAAAAGAGTTATTAGAAATAATGTTAACTATGGGTAGACAATGTATTGCTAGAAATTGGAAAAATGATGTAATTATACAGACGGGAGAATGGTATAAGGAAATATGGAATCTAGCATTGAATGATAAATTGACATGGGAGGTAAAAGTAAAAAGGGATAAATTGAAGGAAAATAGATTTTGGAGTATTTGGAAGCCTTTCGTTGATCACTCCCTTTCGGGTATGGAACGCTTTAGACCTGTGCCATCTCAAAGTAATTTTTGGAGATAATACAGAGACCAAACTCTCCGGGGCAATGTAAATATACACTGGGTGATTTGTAAATTGAAAATTTGGAATTTGATAGTTGTTAACAAACAATTGTAACAATGAAAGTTTTTATGAAGGTTATAGTAATAGTATTGATTCTTAACGTGGATATTTAATAGTATGTGTACTATAACAGATAATAGTTCAACTATCATTTAGGTGGTTACCTTTTATGAGGCTTATGTATTTTTGTCATGGTGTACGATGTATTGTTATTTGTATGTCTGTAATTTTTTTAAAAAATGAATTAATAAAAATTTATAAAAACATAAAACAAAACTAGTAAAATAGATTGACTTCAGTATAAGTCGGGGGTGGAAAATGCAGCAGCTGCTAGTGTGTTTCAATAATTAAAATACATGAAAATACAGTAAAATTAATTAATTTAGACTTTTGTGTGGGTATGTATTTGAGTGTTTACATTGACCCGAGTATAAGTTGAGTCCCATTTTTGGACCTCATTTTGGGGGCTAAAAAACCCAACTTATACTTGAGTATATATGGTATATGTTTAATGACAATGTTATCTAGTAATGTTTAATGATAATGTTATCTAGCAAGAGAAACCATACCAAAAGAAAAGAAGCGTAAGAAAGCAAAGTGGTTGTCTGATGAAGCCCTTAAAATAGCAAAGAAGGAATGCAAAAGCCCAAGGAGAAAAAAAAATACAATCACCTGAATACAGAATTTCAAAGAAAAGCAAGGAGAGATAAGGAAAACTACCTGAACAAACAGTGCAAAGAAATGGAGGAAAACAACAAAAGAGGCAGGACTAGAGATCTTTTCAAAAAAATTGGGGAAATCAAGGGTTATATTTAAAGCAAAAATGACCATGAAAAGGGACAAAGATGGAAAGGAGCTAGCTGAAGCAGAAGAGATCAAAAAAAAGATGGCAAGAGTACACAGAGGAACTCTACAAATAGGACCTCAGCACTCCTGATAATAACAATGATGAGAAATTTGAACTTGAACCAGACATTCTAGAGAGTGAAGTCAGAAAGGCCCTAAAGCACTGCAAACAATAAAGCTAGTGGAAATGATGATATCCCAGTAGAATTTTTCAAAGCCCTAAAAGATAATGGAATCAAACTACTGCATTCAATATGCCAGCAAATTTGGAAAACAAAACAGTGGCCACAGGATTGAAAAAGATCAGTGTACGTTCCAATCCCAAAAAAAAGGCAATGCCAAAGAATGCTCAAATTACCAAACAATTGCGCTCATCCCACATGCCAGCATGGTGATGCTCAAGATAATACAGGATAGACTTCAGCAACATGTGGAGAGAGAACTACCAGAGGTGCAGGCCAGTTTCAGAAGAGGCAGGGGGACTAGAGACCACATTGTCAACATATGTTGGATCATGGAGAAAACAAAGGAATACCAGAAACAAGTCTACTTTTGTTTTATTGACTACACCAAGGCTTTTGACTGTGTGGACCACAACAAAATGTGGCAAGTAATTAAAGAGATGGGAATACCAGAACACCTCATATGCCTCATGAGAAACCTGTACACGAACCAAGAAGCAACAGTTAGGACAGAACATGGAATGACAGAATGGTTTGGAATAGGAAAAGGAGTAAGACAAGGCTGCATTTTATCACCCTGCTTATTCAATCTATACACAGAGCACATAATGCGCAATGCAGGGATGGAGGAATCACAATATGGGATTAAAATTGCTGGGAGAAACATCAGCAATTTGAGATATGCAGACGATACCACCCTAATGGCAGAAAGTGAGGAAGACCTAAAGAACCTCTTGATTGGATTGAAGGAGGAGAGTGCAAAAGCTGGCTTGAGACTTAATATCAAGAAAACCAAGATAATGGCAAAAGGTCCAATCAGTCCCTGGAAAATAGATAGGGAAGAAGTAGAAGTAGTGACAGATTTTACTTTCCTGGGATCTAAGATCACTGCAGATGGCAACTGTAGCCATGAAATAAAAAGACGGCTGATTATGGGGAGACAAGCTATGAGAAACCTGGGGAATATAGTGAAAAGCAGAGACATCACCTTGAAAACAAAAATTCACATAGTCAAAGCAATGGTATTCCCAGTGGTAATGTATGGGTGTGAGAGCTGGACCATTAGGATGGCTGAGCGCAGAAGAATAGATGCCTTTGAGATGTGGTGTTGGAGGAGAGTCCTGAGAGTCCCTTGGACAGCAAAGAGAACAAATAGGTCAATACTGGAAGAAATCAATCCTGACTGTTCATTGGAGGGACAAATAGTGAAGATGAAGCTAAAGTACTTTGGACATCAAATGAGAAGGGAGGACTCACTTGAGAAGGCCTTGATGCTGGGAAAGGTGGATGGCAAGAGAAGAAGGGTGCGTCCAAAGTTGAGATGGATAGATGGTATTGTGGACACAATGGGCACAGAGCTTGGCGGGCTGAGGAGAATGGTGGCAGACAGAGGTGCCTTGAGGAAAATGGTCCATGGGGTCGCAAAGGGTCGGAATCGAGTGTGCGACTGAACAACAATAAAATTCTTCATAAGACAGATATCCAGTTCAGAATATTGGAGCCAAGTTAAAGGAAATTTGGGAGAAGGAAAATACATTTGTGTTCTGATTTTGTTTTTTAGAGAACATGCATGGATCTCCATTGACAGAGTTCATTTAATGGAAGACTTTCCTCAAACTTTCTCTTCCTTTCCTACTGTATTGTTTGCCTTCTACTCACATTTGTGAAAGCCCACCCAAAAATATGGAAGCATACAGTTTAAATCACACAGTTCAAATTTATATTATTCTAAATGTGATCATCTGTTGGATGGAAGTGAGAGGAATAGAACAGGAAAGGGGAAAATTTTCAAAAGAAAAAGTGGAGGAATATGAGGAAAAGCCTCATATGATTCTAAATATGATCATCTAAATATGATTCTAAATGTGATCATCTGTTGGATGGAGGTGAGAAGAATAGAACAGGAAAGGGGAAAGTTTTCAAAAGATAAAGTGGAGGAATATGAGGAAAAGCCAGGAGACTGCAGTGGCTCAAGTGGCTAAGATGCTGACTGGGAGGTGGAAGGTCAGCAGTTCAATTCCCAAGTACTGCAGGATGGAATGAGCTCCCGTCTTTCTCCCAGCTCCTGCCAACCTAGCAGTTCGAAAGCAAGACATTGCAAGTAGATAAATAGGGACCACTTCGGTGGGAAGGAAACAGCGTTCCATGTGCTCCGGTGTCTAGTCATGCCTGCCACATGACCACAGAAACGTCTGCAGAAGCAGACAGCGCTGGCTCTTCGGCTTTGAAACAGAGATGAGCACTGAACCCTAGAGTCGGATATGACTGACTTTCAAGCAAGGGATGAGGAAAAGCCAATCATCCTGATGGATAAAGCAAGTACTTGTTGTTGATTATTCTTATTTTCATGTTTAAAATGGAGAGCAGACATTGTTAAATATTGCCTGGCCCTTTAAGAGCAGAAAGGTTCCTGGCTTTGTGTGTTATTAAACAGCTTTTAACTTTTGGATGTTTGTTCAACTACTGGATGCATTTGCAGCAAATAAGGAATGGACCTGAAAAAATGAATATGTATTTTAAGATGAAAACATTCAGTATTTCAAAACTTATTTTAGCAGTTTCTTTTCTGCTAATAAGGTCACTTCTGTATAATAATAATTGTGTGCTACCAAGTTAATTCTGACTTTTGGCAACCATTTGATAATCCATGACTATACAGGTTGACTCTTCTTCCTGGAGGCACAGCGGGGAATTGAATTCCCAAACTCTAGCTGTCCAGCCAGATGCCTGAGCCACTGAGTTATGGCAAATCAAGTCTATAGTTTTAGAAAACCATACCTTTAAAACTATGTGACCCAACAGCACCATATTTGGTACAAAGCAATATCAAACTGTCTACTTCTACTGTGCCAAACCTAGTGCTGATCCAAAGTCCAGTTTCAAAGTTACAATTTTTGTAAATTTACAGACAATTATAGACCTTGTAGAAGGAACTGGAGAGTGGGGATTAAAAGTATGTAAATTTGATTTTTATTTAGCTAATTCTACATGATAACAATCAAATGGCTTTTAAAAAATCACAAAAGTGTGCACAGCAGGTATATTTTTTAAAAAATAATCATAACTCTTGAACCCTTTGCCGTAGCTTGCCCAAATTTGGCACAGAACAAGAACAGGCCAACTGTTTGCTACAGAGCCAAAGTTTGACATGTTTGACATGTTTGCTACAGAGCCAAAGTCTGGTTTAAAAATTGCAACTTTTGTTTGGGTTGATCGTCTTTTAAGAATTGTCTTGTAGAACATTGTTTTTCTCTGCCAAGCACATATCATCGGTGCACTCCCTTACAGTGTTATAATAATTTTGTGTCATAAATTCTACTCTCTAAGTTCATCCAGCAAGAAAGCTCTCCTATTTCCTACTTCAAAATACCTCTCACTTGGACCTTTTTGACAGTCTACAAAATTTAATATGAAGTAGGGAACTAAGATACACTTTTGCATCAGAGGTAAAAACCCAGGGCCATTCTTAAACTCTGCTTTTATCTTTGGTGTCTACTCAAGCAAGAAGAGTATAAACTTTGAAATGAGGATTCAGAAAGAAATGAGGATTCAGAAAGCTGTATTGGACCTAAGATAATTTTAAAAATCTGTTTTTAAGCACAATAGGCATGTCACATATCAACAAAATATGCAGTAATGGTGTCCCCGTTGTGGAATACTCTGCATACTGGTGCAAACTGGTGACTTTTTAACTGACTTGTGTGCCCCCTCCCCTGACTTTTCAACAGTCTTTTCATAGGGGCTGTCATTCTTTGCTCAAGAAGCAGGTAAATGTAGGAAGCTGTATGAAATATTTCATCAGTCTATATGTATCTAACTCATACTGGGCAGAGGAAATCAACATTGCTGCAAACGAATTAAACAAGTAATAAAGGAAGGAGGGGGAACCAATTTTCATCACAGCTGTGCCATATGGTTAAAGTATTTACAGTTTTGTTAAAAAATATATGGTTTTTCAAAATTCAATTTTCCCTTCCTTTGTTAATAAACCTATCTATACCCCAACAGAACTCCCTTATTTTATAGACGATTCTCCCTCCAACTAATATCCTATGAAGTTAGCTAGCAACTTGGGGGGTTTTTTTGCTTCAGAAGTAAACGATAGGAGCAGAGGAAGATTAATTTGCTTAGCCTTTCACACACAAAAAGAGCCTTGAACAGCAGGTTTAATTCTGAACCAAATGTCTGCCATACTAGAACCCCTGTTTATACCACAGCAAGATGGTTTCAGACCTGGCAAAGACTGTACAGCACAAATTCTTAACACAGTACATAGAAGATGGTTTAGAACTGAAGGAAATCACAGGTGTAATGTTTATAGATCTCACTGAAGCTTATGACACAGTCAACCATGCAGCCTTGCTGAAGAAAGTCTCCCACATCACAAAGGATTTTAAACTATCGGCTGTTTATTGGAAAACCATAGCTTTTTTGTCCATTTCCAAGGACAGCACAACCGATGGAGAATTCAAAGAAATTGCCTCCCACAGGGCAGTATGCTAGCCCCCACACTGTTTAACATATATACTAATGATCAACCACTGCCAGAAGCCACTAGGAGCTTTCTTTACACCAACAAACAGGCAACTGCCACACAGTGAGCAACCTTTGAGGCTATTGTGAAAAAAATGGCTGAGGCTTTGAATGTAATGACTATATATTATAGGGATAACCAACTGAAGTCAAACTGACTAAAATCTCAACACTGTGTCTTTTATTTGAAAAACTGCGAGGCATCAAGGTTGCAAGTGACTTGGAATGGCACAGGCTAGTACATTGCACCACCCTCAAATATGTGGGAGTTACCTTGGATCAAACTCTCACTTTCAGATCCCACTGCCTTAATACCAAACAGAAGGTTTTTGCCAGGAACAATATTCTGAGGAAAATAACAGGCACAAGTTGGGGTGCTCAACCACACATATTAAGAACTTCCCGGTAGCTTTATGTTACTCTGCAGGAGAGTATGCTAGTCCAGTATGGTACAGATCAAAACATGCAAAACAGGTGGATGTGGCCTTAAATGAAACAGCGAGACTGGTCACAGGATGTTTCAAACCAACCCCAATACAAAAAGTGCATTACTTAGCTTATATCCCTCTACCAAAATTCTGTCGAGAAAGTGCTGCTTGGAAACAGTGGGTCAAAGCAAGTTCCTCGGAAATATACCTGCTATTTGATCACCAACCACAGAAGCAGAGACTGAAATCAAGGCATACACAACTTCTGCCACTCCAAAAACCAGCCCCCACAGACCGCCTTAGAACCATGGAAGGCAAGAAAGGAACTATCAGATAACTGGGTAGAACCACATGACTCTCCACCACCTAGCCAAGAACAACCATTGCCTGTGTAGAAAGCTTTAAATAGAATGCATGCAAGGGTAGGAAAATCAGGGGCTAATCTGAGAAAGTGGGGTTTCCCTGTAGATGACAGCCTGTGTGAATGCAGAGAAGTACAAACTATCTCCCACAGGATACAATGCACACGATGCCCCTCAATGTGCACTGAGGAAGACCCTATGTTGGCAAGAGGAAATGTTGTTGCTGTGGGCAGATGTCATCTAGCCCTTTTTAATTCTATTTTTGTTTTTAGATGTGTTAATTTTAATTTTGTATGTTATTATATGATATCAAAAGAAAAGAAGCATAAGAAAGCAAAATGGTTGTCTGATGAGGCTCTTAAAATAGCAGAGGAAAGAAGGAATGCAAAAGTCAAAAGAGAAAGGAAAAAATACAATCTTCTGAACACAGAATTTCAAAGAAGAGCAAGGAGAGATAAGGAAAACTTCCTAAAAGAACAGTGCAAAGAAATGGATGAAAACAACAAAAGAGGCAGGACTAGAGATCTCTTCAGAAAAATCGGGGAAATAAAGGGAACATTTAAAGCAAAAATGACCATGATAAGGGACAAAGACGGAAAAGAGCTAGCTGATGCAGAAGAGATTAAGAAAAGATGGAAAGAGTACACAGAGGAACTCTACAAAAAGGACCTCAACACTCCTGATAACCACAATGATGAAAAAATTGAACTCGAGCCAGACATCCTGGAGAGCGAAGTTATAAAGGCCCTAAAGAGCACTGCAAATAACAAAGCTAGTGGAGATGATGGTATCCCAGTTGAATTTTTCAAAGCTCTAAAAGATGATGGCGTCAAATTACTGCATTCAATATGCCAGCAAATCTGAAAAACAAAACAGTGGCCACAGGATTGGAAAAGATCAGTATACGTCCCAATCCCAAAAAAGGGCAATGCCAAAGAATGCTCAAATTACCGAACAATTGCACTCATCCCACACGCAAGCAAGGTGATGCTCAAGATAATACAGGACAGACTTCAGCAGCATGTGGAGAGAGAACTACCAGAGGTGCAGGCCGGTTTCAGAAGAGGCAGGGGGACTAGAGACCACATTGCCAACATACGTTGGATCATGGAGAAAACAAAGGAATACCAGAAACAAGTTTACTTTTGTTTCATTGATTACATTTGACTGTGTGGACCACAACAAGATGTGGCAAGTAATTAAAGAGATGGGAATACCAGAGCACCTCATATGCCTACTGAGAAATCTGTACATGAACCAAGAAGCAACAGTCAGGACAGAACACGGAATGACAGAGTGGTTTGGAATAGGAAAAGGAGTAAGACAAGGCTGCATTTTATCACCCTGCTTATTCAATTTATACACAGAGCACATAATGCGCAATGCAGGGATGGAGGAATCACAATATGGGATTAAAATTGCTGGGAGAAACATAAACAATCTGAGATATGCAGACGATACCACCCTAATGGCAGAAAGTGAGGAAGACCTAAAGAACCTCTTGATTGGATTGAAGGAGGAGAGTGCAAAAGCTGGTTTGAGACTCAATATCAAGAAAACCAAGATAATGGCAACAGGTCCGATCAGTTCCTGGAAAATAGATGGGGAAGAAGTAGAAGCAGTGACAGATTTTACTTTCCTGGGATCAAAGATCACTGCAGATGGGGATTGCAGCCATGAAATAAAAAGGCGACTGATTCTTGGGAGACAAGCCATGAGAAACCTGGGGAACATAGTGAAAAGCAGAGACATCACATTGCAAACAAAAATTAGAATAGTCAAAGCAATGGTATTCCCAGTGGTAATGTACGGATGCGAGAGCTGGACAATAAGGAAAGCTGAACGCAGAAGAATAGATGCCTTTGAAATGTGGTGTTGGAGGAGAATTTTGAGAGTACCCTGGACAGCGAGGAGAACAAATAGGTCGATCTTAGAAGAAATCAACCCTGACTGCTCATTGGAAGGGCTAATAGTAAAGACGAAGCTAAAGTACTTTGGACATCAAATGAGAAGGGAGGATTCACTTGAGAAGGCCTTGATGTTGGGAAAGGTGGAGGGCAAAAGAAGAAGGGGGAGGCCAAAGATGAGATGGCTAGATGGTATTATAGACACAATGGGCACAGAACTGGAAGTGCTGAGGGGGATGGTGGAGGACAGAGGCGCCTGGAGAACAATGGTCCATAGGGTCGCAAAGGGTCGGAATCGACTGTGCGACTGAACAACAACAACAATATGATGGTGGTGCCTCTGACATGAATAAAGAAAGAAAGCAGGTTGGAACTAACAGTTTTATAGCTTTTCTTTGGAAAGAAAAAAAGGTAGCAGGCATAGAATGATTGCAGCTGCAAAAAACAAGAGTTAGTATTTCTGGTGTGGAGTTGAAAGGAATAGAAACGTTCATCATTTCATGTACATGAGCAGTATTGGTATTCCATCTATCCCAATGATTTATTTTCTCTTAGTGCTTCCAGAGCAGTTTTCACATTACTTTCTAGAACTGAATGAAGCTTTTTCATCATAACATTCCTCTTCAAAGCAGTCTATCATCCTGTTATCTCTTCTATATCAGTTTTCAGAATACTTTTTCCATCTTCTCTTTACTTTCTCCTGGTGAATTGTATGCTTTCCTTTTGGTTACTTAGCAGTTCAAATCTAGGCTTAAATTTACTTTTAATTTCTTAGATCTTCTGCAAGAGATCTCTTGTTTTCACCCTTTTGTTGTTCTTCTCTATTTCTAACAATAGTTATTGTATTAGTTTTCTTTGTCTCTACATGTCAATTACTAGAAAACTGCATTCAAGACTCTGACCTGATTTCTGTCACTTTTTACTTTTGTTTCTTGCCTATCCTTTACAATTTTAAGTGTTTCTTCCATCATTCATCTAGCTTTTTCTTTTTAGTGCAAGTGCAAGAATTGTCTTTTTGCATTCTTCCCTAATAATATCGCTGGTTTATTAACATAATTTGTGGCCCTTGTATTCATCACTAATGTTGTTTACTTTGTATTTTGGTATTATGATTCTGATAGACTGTGGGTTGCCCGCAGGAATAATTGGCAATTAAACTTCTCCTCAGGGGTTCGCTCAGTGTCAACAGATCCGGGGACCAACCAGGCTCGGCTGGAAAGGAAATTGGGAAGATAAGAGGGCTAGTTAAAGATGAACCATAGCCGAGGCTGAGGGCAAATAGAGCTGGGCAAGCAAGCAGGGGCAAACAGCATACCTGTCAACCATCCCGATTTGGCTGGGATTACCCCGTAATTTGGTGCCAATTTGCGCCATTTCTCGACCCGCGCTGCCAAAACCCCGTAATTTGGCAGCGGGGGAAAGGAGGCACTGCGCAGCCCATCTGCACAGGTCACGTTGCACACATGCGTGGAAGGGCTCTACACTTCCGTAGCTCCCTTTCACGCATGCGCAGAAAGCTACGCTGTCTGCGTAGAAGGCTACACAAGTGGCGTAGCCCTCCACGTGCATGCGTACAACGCGACCTGTGCAGACCCAGTCTGCGCAGGTCCCGGATTCGGCGGAGCCACGGTTGACAGATATGGCAAACAGGGAACAAAGATTAGGTGTCCGGGTCAATACACATAGACTCTGAGTGTAGGGCGGAACAATGGGTTTTGCCAACCCAAGGCAATTTAGTGCGAGTTGTCCATTAACCACCAGGCAGCCACAGAGTAGCCCCCAGTCATGGGAATCACGAGACTCATGGAGAAATGGCACATACGCAAGCCTTCTGTGCAGGGGCGGCACGAGTGCCCTATGCACGTGTCCCAACCCCTAGGCAGGGTAATAAATACGTACCCCCGACTCTGGTTGGGGCTGGACTTCGCCACACGGCTGCCTCCATGCGTCTTCCTTCCGGCTCGCCATTACAACATTAAACCAATCTACAAATTGTGTAAACAGACTGTGATTTTTTTTTCAAAACTCCCTTTATCAATGGCAATTACTTTTCCTAAAATTAGATTCTGGTCAAAAGTTGTGAGTGCACTGAGCTCATATTCCATCTGTATGCCAACTCTGGTTACATTTACATAATATTCAGAGCAATAATTCTGTGATTTAATTTGTTTTCACTAAGGGTCTTTCTAGGTGGCAGAAGTTGAAGTGACCTGGTCCGTGCTTCGAAGGCTCTTATCTTTGGCATAATCTATTTTATCTCACAATTGACAAGTCCTTCCATTCTCATAGTAAAAGTTCCTTCTCCCATGAGAAGGCCCCAGATAGCACTTCAGAGGGGTTCAGTCTCTCCTCCTTTTGATTACTGTTGTCCTCCTGTTCCCTGCCTTTTGTCTCTGCATATCTGGAAAAATGCTTAACAGACTGCAAAGTTTGGTCCTCACATAGCATTCTTACTCAACCATATTTAGCTCTCCTTGGAGTTCTACCATTAGAGAGAGAGAGAGAGAGAACCTGTCCATCTGTCTGTCTCTCTTTCTTCCTTTCCTCTTTCTTTTTTTCCTTTCCTTCTATAAATTACAGGTTCCTCAAAAATTGCTGGTACCTCTCACATGCATATATATATTATTTTGGCTACACATACAGTGCCACAGAAAAGTAACATAAGGATTCTTGCTAGGATATAGAGGAACAGTTTGTGTGGTCTGTCCATTTTATGTTTTTTTCCCCCAAAGTTTGTATGATGATGGTGAAAGAAAATCAGGAAATCAACATTTGAAACGTTAAAGGACTGTGGTATCTTATTAAAGCAAAGTCTGATCCCCTAAAATATTTTTGCATTTTGTTTTTCTTAGAATTTTTTAAAATAACAAGTATTATATAAAGCCTAGAAATTCACTGATATGCTAAAAGATAGGTGAACATCTTTACTGGATTCAAAGATCAATATTCACTCCCAAGAAGTGGTCAGGAGATGCACCCCCCCATCGTACACACTGACATCTGGTGGCAAACTCCACCATTGAACTTTGACAGAAAACTAGAAATATTGCTTTAACAAAAAGAGGAAACTTGCTTCTGTTTATTTATTAAATATTTATTTCTTGTCCCATTTATAGAGATTTCAGATGATGATGATGTGGGTGTACACAGTCCACTCTGCTCTGAACATCTGGTGGACCATGGACATCTATATCATCATCCTCACCACCACCACCACCTGCTATCCAGTCATTCACAGCACTTGTCTGCAATGTGATAGTATATTGTCTTGCTAATCTAGGGTGCAGTGAGGTTAAATTTTTGAGTCAACACCCGTGAACTTCATCTTTACCAGGAGCTGTCAAATTCTGAAGTACTGCATCGCTGGTAGAAAAGAGCAACAGTGATAACAGTAGTGATAAGAGCATTGGTAGAAATCCCATAAGGGTTGAAAAATCATTTGAGTGTGATTGTCATAAATAAATAAGATCACGATAAAGCAACTGCAGAGAGTAGCACACCAGTTAAATTATCAGGCAATAAGAACATAAGAACATAAGAACAGCCTTGCTGGAACAGGCCACAGCCCATCCAGTCCAGCATTCTGTCTCACACAGTGGCTCACCATTTCCTTCAGGGTATTCCCAAGCAGATGCCTGCTTAGGATTCCCTGGAAATGATATTGAGAGATATCCTGCCTATCTCTCCAACCCGGAGGTTGTCCTTAAGTATCCATAATTATAGCCATTGATACTCTTGTCCTCCATGAACTTGTCAAATCCTTTCTTAAAGCTGTCAAGACTGACAGCTGTCACCACTTCTTCTGGCAGGGAGTTCAATCCTCTGGGTGAAAAAGTACTTTCTCTTATTTGTTTGAGAACTAGAACCCAAAAGTTTCATGGAGTGTCCCCTAGTTCTAGTGTTATGCGATAGGGAAAACAGTTTTTCCTTATCTACTTTGTCCACACCGTGCATGATTTTATAAACTTCAATCAGGTCACCTCTTAGACGCCGTCGTTCAAGAGTGAAGAGGCCCAACCGTTGCAGCCTCAGATGGTAAGGAAGGTGTTCCAGTCCCCTAATCATTCTGGTTGCCCTCCTCTGCACTTTTTCCAGCTCCATAATATCCTTCTGGAGGTATGGCGACCAGAACTGTACACAGTATTCCAGGTGGGGCCTCACCATAGATTTATAAAGAGGCAAAATGACACTTGCTGACTTATTTTCTATACCCTTCCTAATGATCCCTAGCATTGAGTTTGCTTTTTTCACTGCTGAGGCACACTGGGTTGACACCTTCATTGAGCTGTCCACCAGGACACCAAGGTCCCTTTCCTGGTTTGTCGCAGAGAGTTCAGACCCCATCAGTTTATAAATGTAATTGGGGTTCTTTGCCCCAACATGCATCACTCTGCACTTACTAATGTTGAAACTCATTTGCCACTGTTTTGCCCACTCCCCCAGTGTCGAGAGATCCCTCTGGAGCTCCTCACAATCTCTCACAGTTTTCACTACCCTGTATAATTTAGTGTCGTCAGCAAATTTGGCTACCTTGCTTTTTACTCCTACCTCTAGATCATTTATGAAGAGGTTGAAAAGCAGGGGTCCCAGTACTGAACCTTGGGGGACCCCACTCTTTACTTCCCTCCACTTGGAGAAGTGTCCATTGAGTGCTACCCTCTGTTTCCTGTCCCTTAGCCAGTTGCTGATCCAGGACAAGACCTGTCCCTTTATTCCATGACTGGTAAGTTTATTCAAGAGCCTTTGGTGTGGGACCTTGTCAAAAGCCTTCTGAAAGTCCAGATAAACAATGTCAACTGGATCCCCCCTATCCACATGCTTGTTGACACTCTCAAAAAATTCCAACAGGTTAGTGAGGCATGATTTGCCCTTGCAAAAGCCATGTTGGCTCTCCTTTAGCAGCGCCTTCTCTTCTATGTGCCTATTAATTCTATCTTTTAGGATGGTTTCCATTACTTTACCTGGGACACATGTCAAACTGACAGGTCGGTAATTTCCTGGATCACCCCTGGATCCTTTTTTGAAAATTGGTGTTACATTCGCTACCTTCCAGTCATCAGGCACAAAGCCTGATTTGAGGGAAAGATTATATATTTTGGCTAGGAGATCAGCAATTTCATCTTTAAGTTTCCTGAGAACTCGTGGATGGATGCCATCTGGTCCTGGTGATTTGTTAGTGTTTAGTTTAACAAGACATGCAAGGACCTCCTCCCTGGTTATTTCTATCTGGCTTAATTCTTCGGTTTCCCTCCCTACGAAGATAGGCTCTGTTTTGGGCATGTGGCCTCTGTCTTCTTCAGTGAATACTGAAACAAAGAATTCATTGAGTCTCTCTGCAATCTCTGTTTCCTCTTTAATAACCCCTTGCCTTTCATTGTCATCTAATGGTCCAATGGCCTTCCTAGTTGGGTTCTTACTTCTAATGTACTTAAAGAAGTCTTTGTTATTTCTCTGAGTATTTTTAGCTATACGCTCCTCAAAGTCTTGCTTTGCTTTCCTGATTGTTGCCTTGCATTTGTTCTGCCAGAATTTATGTTTTTGCCTGCTGTCCTCATTCGGACAAGCCTTCCATCTTCTAAATGAGCTTCTCTTGCTCTTGATCACTTCCCGAACAGCTCCTGTAAGCCACATTGGAGTCCTCTTGGACCTGGCAGTGCCCTTTTTCCTTTTGGGTATGCATTCCAATTGAGCCTCTGTTATTGTTTTTGTAAACAGCCTCCATGCCTCTTGGAGTGTTTGGACTCTCTCAATTTTCCCTTTCAGTTTCTTTTTTACTAGTTTCCTCATCTTTGGGAAATTTCCTTTTTGAAAATTTAAGGTCTCTGTTTTAGATTTTATCAGTGACTTGCAGTCTATGATCAAGTTAAACATAATTGAGTTGTGGTCACTGTTCCCTATTGGATCAGTCACATTAACATCTTGCACCAGATCCTGAGTATTACTCAGGATCAAGTCAAGGATTCTTGTACCTCTAGTTGGGTCTTCAACCATCTGTCCCAGGGAACAATCATTTAGCATATCTAGGAACTTTATCTCTTTATCATGTGCTGAACAACAGTTCACCCAGTCTATGTGAGGGTAATTGAAGTCCCCCATTATAACCAGGCTTCCCTTCTTGGATGCCTCCTTTACAACATTCTCCAACTGCCAGTCTCCCTCAAGAGTTTGGGTCGGAGGCCGATAGTATATGCCTACTGTTAGACCATCCTTGTGGCCTGGTACTCTTACCCACAGAGCTTCTAATGGTGACTCTAAATCACCTAGATATTCCAATTCATACGATTTTATCACTTCTTTGACATACAAGGCCACACCACCTCCCATTTGCCCCTTCCTATCCTTCCTATACAGTTTGTAGCCTGGTATAACTGTATCCCATTGGTTATCATCTGTCCACCAGGTTTCAGTGATACCAATAATATCAATATTCTTATCTATTGCTAAGTATTCCAGCTCCCCTATTTTGTTCCGGAGGCTTCTGGCATTTGTATACAAGCATTTATATATGCTTTTCTGACACAGTCTTTTGTGTCCAGTTGCACTGTTAGACTGCCTCTTGCATCCTTCTGCTAGAGTGCTGGTGACTAGCTCCTCGCTCTGCTCAGTAATTTTTGCATCCTCCTCACTACTCAAGTACACACTTTTCCGAACCGGATGCTGCCCAGCTCCTGTCGGCTTTCCCCCAGTTATCAGTTTAAAAGCTGCTCTGCAGCCTTTTTGATGTTGAGTGCCAGCAATCTGGTCCCATCATGGTTCAAATGCAACCCATCCCTCCTGAACAGATTTGGCTTGTCCCAAAATGTTCTCCAGTTCCTGACAAATCTGAAACCCTCCTCTCGACACCACCGCCTCATCCACGCATTGAGGCTTCTGAGCTCTGCCTGCCTGGTAGGTCCTGCGCGAGGGACAGGCAGCACTTCTGAAAATGCTACCTTGGAAGTCCGGGACTTCAATCTTCTTCCTAACAACCTGAATTTGGCTTCCAGGACAGACCGCTTGGCCTTTCCAACATCATTGGTACCAACGTGTACCATGACCACTGGCTCGTCCCCAGTTCTCTCTAACAATCTATCTAGATTTCTTGTGATGTCTGCAACTTTTGCACCTGGCAGGCAATTCACCATACGGTTATCATGTGCATCACAAATCCATTTCTCTGCATTTCTAATTATTGAATCGCCTAGTACAAGGAGCCTCTCTCCTGCAATCTGTTCATCTACATGCACCTCATCAACCATATTAAGGGAGAGAAACTCAGTTTGTTCCTGTTGTTTATCTTCCTGGATCTCATCAAGTGTGATGAAGGAGAGATCATCAGGTGGAACCAGTTGTTCCTCTGTGTGTTCCTCATCAGGTGTGATGAGGGAAAGAGCCTCAAATTTATTCTGTAATTTCAGACTCTCAGAGTGATCCCCTACTCTTTTCCTCCTTTGAGTCACATTCCTCCAAACATCTCCCTCCTGATTTAGTGAAGGGCCTTCTCTCTCAGAACTGTGCCCTGTCTCTACTTTGTCCAGCATAGTCTGTTCCGCTCTGTCCAAGAACAGCTCAAGCTCCTTAATTTGTTGATGGTTAGATATGCGGGCCTCTAGCTGCTGGACCTTCTCTTCTAGTAGTGCAACCAGCTTGCACTTGCTGCAAGTGTAGTTCTCCATATGCTTTGGCAAGAACACAAACATGGCACAAGTATTGCAGGTAACTACAACTGTTCCCTCAGAATCCATTTTAACAAGTGCAGTATTCCGGGCCTCAAAAATGTACACGTTTACTACCTTTCTACCTAGTAAGACTATATTCTTCCTTTGTTACTAGTTTGCAATCTCGCGCGCCTAACGGCGCGCGGGCCTCTAAAGCAGCTCTACTCCAACTGCAAAACTTACCAGTGCTCACTTCCTTTGTTTGGCTCTCCTCAGCAGCAGCTCTGCTTAAGAGCACATGCAGAGTCAAAAGGGCTGACCCTGAAAGAGCTCAGAGCTTTTAAAGGCTAGTGTGGCTCTGCCCCTATGAGTCACAGTTCAGGGAAGGGCCTGGTGTGGCTCTGCCCCCTGCTTCTGGAAGCTTCAAACTGCTTCCTCTGTTTGAACAGAGGTGGCTCTCAGCAGTTTAAATTATCAATTTAAATTAGTGGAGGCCTCTAAAGCAGCTCTACTCCAACTGCAAAACTTACCAGTGCTCACTTCCTTTGTTTGGCTCTCCTCAGCAGCAGCTCTGCTTAAGAGCACATGCAGAGTCAAAAGGGCTGACCCTGAAAGAGCTCAGAGCTTTTAAAGGCTAGTGTGGCTCTGCCCCTATGAGTCACAGTTCAGGGAAGGGCCTGGTGTGGCTCTGCCCCCTGCTTCTGGAAGCTTCAAACTGCTTCCTCTGTTTGAACAGAGGTGGCTCTCAGCAGTTTAAATTATCAATTTAAATTAGTGGAGGCCTCTAAAGCAGCTCTACTCCAACTGCAAAACTTACCAGTGCTCACTTCCTTTGTTTGGCTCTCCTCAGCAGCAGCTCTGCTTAAGAGCACATGCAGAGTCAAAAGGGCTGACCCTGAAAGAGCTCAGAGCTTTTAAAGGCTAGTGTGGCTCTGCCCCTATGAGTCACAGTTCAGGGAAGGGCCTGGTGTGGCTCTGCCCCCTGCTTCTGGAAGCTTCAAACTGCTTCCTCTGTTTGAACAGAGGTGGCTCTCAGCAGTTTAAATTATCAATTTAAATTAGTGGAGGCCTCTAAAGCAGCTCTACTCCAACTGCAAAACTTACCAGTGCTCACTTCCTTTGTTTGGCTCTCCTCAGCAGCAGCTCTGCTTAAGAGCACACGCAGAGTCAAAATACCTCACTGACTCTTATGTCCAGGGCTAGGACCTGAGCTGTGAGGTCCCAAAACTCCAGTCAGACCATTTGGTGGACCGTGTACACCTCTGATGAAGAGGAGGAGGAGAAAGAGGAGGAGGAGATAAAGAAGTAAAAGGGGATGAAGAGGAAGAGGAAATTGAGGAGGAGGAGAAAAAAAAGAAGATGAAGAAGATGATGAAGAACCAGTTATCAACAAGATTGAATACCTCCCCTCAAGCATTGAGATCTGCCAGAAAGATCCTCCTCTGTCCTTTGGGGAGTGAGAGACAAGAAAGAATACCTACTCTGCTGTGGAGGCCCAGAATTTAAATTCACCTTCACAGCAGGTTTGATGAAAAGGTATATCATCAGCTCAGCTTTTGTGGCACTGTGGTGATGGCTTCATTAAGTTATAGAGTTCAGATATCTTACATATGGGTTTAAAGTGGTTCAAACTGGTTGACTTATAAAGCTGTTTTAAATTACTTTATCTTACTTTGAGTCATTTTAAATAACTCTACATTGTGTTAAATGGTTACCATGTTCTATATTGCTTTACACCAGATTGTTGTCTCTATCACACTTTGAGTTCTTTTGATACAAGACACAATATAAATATTGACACAAAACAAAGGAAGCAAAATAAGCAGCTCTTTTTTTGCTCTCAAAAAAAAAAAAACCCTTAGGTTTCTGCCAGATGCTGGAAACATAAGGTTCCACTAAATTTTGATGGTATCTTGAGTTGAGAATTATGTGTTGCCCAAACTTCCCTGCAATAAAAAGGCATATAATAACAAATCTATAGCTTAACAACGTGTCAAAGTAATAGTTCACATGTTTTTTGGCACTGTGCCACCATATTTGGGTTCCAGACTGGAATATGTTGAATTGGCATGCTTCCATGCTTTCTAGGTTATAATAAGGGCAAACACACTTTAATAAAAATTATTTCCAAAGTAATTGAGGATACTCTATAAGAGGGAGATCTTACATGGTATTCCTCTGTCTGGCCCTGCCCTTTCCCCATGAAGACTTGTCAGACTCTCTGATCTTTTAGACTTTAGACACGGTAGAGGAATGAAGGAATCAAGTGCTTGGGGGATGTGTTGGTAAGCAAGGAGAGGTTAAATGGGAAATGGGAACATTTGGGGAATAAAGAAAAAAAAACCTCTACTTAAGTAAGAACGATAATGGGGTTGTGGCTGAAATATATAGTTGTCGGATTAAAGGCAATTTTCCTTCCCAAACTTAGCATGGGCAAAAGAACATCCAAATAATTGCTTAAAGTGTCACCTTAAGAAAGAACTCTTGTATCAAAATACAATAGGAATACTGTAAACCAAGAAATAATGGTGCAAACTGGATGGAATGGAGTGGGGGTTGTATCCCTCTTTACAGTGGTTGCCTCAATCTTGTGTGTGTGAGTGTCTGTCTGTCTGTCTCTGTGTCTCTGGCTGGCTGGCTGGCTGTTCATGGGTACACCTTATTTTTCTCTTGATCTGCGCTTAATACCTCTGTGGCACAGAAATCACACATCTTGGGTTAGTGGAATTTGAACTGTTTAGATTTCCAATACAAATATAGTTCTCTTATCACAGGCCCAGTCATTAAACTGGGCTGTATGGTAAAACATAAAGAGTACAACTGGAATGTTTCAACTCTTATTTATTGCTAAGTGTTGAGTTTCAGCGTAATATGCTGTCTGGTCAGATCCATATACAGGATAAGCACACAGTGCTGTGGTGACGAGTTGTCAGACAAGCACTTATTTTCAGAAGAAGCTGGGGAGAGGCTCAATTATGGAAGGCAATTTTGATGACTACTCACTGAAGCATATCTGTTACTACAGCCTTGAAAAATAGAAACTTAGTGCTAAGATACACTTAAAGTCTACAACAACTTAAAAGAGGTACTACTAAAATTGTACTAAATTTCACAGGATTTTTTTAGATGCATTTTGAGTTTCAGTAAAGAAGATGCAAACATTTCCTTGTGTCTTTCTGGATTCCAATCTAAAACGAATGACTAGGCTGGATTCCAATACACCTCTCAACAAAGTCTCTTTCCTGAGCAATAGACACCCACCCACGCTCATCTAAGTGACTGGCTGGATAGCTCAATGGTTTAGGTATCTAGCTGCAGTAGCAGAGGTTGGGAGTTCAATGTCAAGATAACACTAAAATACTTCTGAGCATTATCTGACTGGAAAACCATGGAAAAGTTCACCACAAATCAGAATTGATTTGATGGCACACAATGATGACAATGACTGAACTGAAATCCAAAGAGCTGCACTTGCTTCTGGTTTCATGCACAACTTCTCAAAATTGTGCACTGCCTTGTGTGGGCATAACAGTCTGCACAAGGTCATGTGGTGTGTTATGTTTGTTCTTGCAGAAAATTTTGTCGGACAGCATTATTGCAGGTTGTTGTACTAGATGCAGCCCCTAGAATAAAAACCTCGAAGCATAGACCAGGGGTTCTCAACCTACTGCCCATGGGCCAGATCTGGCCTGTGGCGCCAAACAATCCAGGCCCTGACTTTGCTCCAGCCACTGCTGCCGCTGCCAGAATCAGCCATAGACTCATTTACAGCTGTCATTAACACGTTTATTACAGCCATAAATGAGTCCATGGCTGTCATAAATGCATTTACAACAGCTGATTTCCAAATGATTGGGATATGAAAAGGAAACCCTTTACATTTGTGAACTAATTATTTCTCTCGCCATTTTAATTAGGCCTTACTGTATGTATTGTGCCTTATCATACATTGTGCTAACTTGCATACCACATTTTTCACTACATATGCTACATAATTATGTCCTTGATGTTTCAAAGAAGAAACCCAAAAATAAAAATAAATAAATAAATAAAAATAGATCTGTACAGTGTTTGTAATCTCATGATGATTTTTGATCTAAATATAGGGGCATTACTGCATGCATAAACATCTCTCTGATATTCTGTGTGTCTTAGAAGTACAGTAGAACCTCGGATAAAGTCCAAACTCTGTTCCACAAGTTTGGACTTTATCCGATTTTGGACTTTATCTAAATCAAATGGGCGATGCATCGGATAACGTCCCAAAAATGGACTTTATCAGAGGTTCCTATACTAAATACCTCAGATAACCATTTTTTAGCAGTTTTGGACTTTATGCGATGCATCATGTGTGCATGAAAACCATGCGTTTTTCCAAATAGGACTTTATCCAAATCGAACTTTATCTGAGGTACCACTGTATCAGGGTTGGTTAAAAGTTTATATCAATACGATTCAGCAGTTCTGAGTGACAAACAGTGACAGTTGTGTTTGTACAGTGAGTTAGGAATAGAGCAGTACACTGAGTAAGCTAAATGCTGACCAGAATACTACCTGTAATGTCCCTGCCTTCATCAAAAAATCACTGTAAAGTAATGTACTGTACATGAAATTACAATGTGAAAATTGGTTTTCTTTCTTCTTTTCTCTCTGAAGTGGAAGAATTGAGTCATCATATTAAGTCATCATTTTCTAAAATTATACAGAGAAAGATAATGTTGCTTAAGGTCAGAAGTAGCTAATTCAAATACAGACTGAATGGTTTCCTGACAGGACAGGAGCAAGGCTTGGCACAGACTAAAGATAAACACACTGCAGAGAACTTTTTGAGATTTACGATGTTCCTGGTAGAACTAAATTAATACAATAAATAATTATTTCAGAAACACTGTACTAAACCTGAAAAACAGCCAGAACTATTTATCTCAACCACTCCCATCAAAATATTTCACATTAAAATAAAATGTTGCAGCCAAACCTTTCCAAACATTGCAAAAATAACATTCCAGCTGACTATTCTGTATTACCTCCTCATTTTCCATATCTCTAGCTGAAAAAGATGGCAGGACAAATGAGAACTGTCAGAAAATTTCTGAGTTCATAACCTACTCTGTACTGTCTCTAAATTCACAGATCTAAAGATGAGGTGATTTCATAAAAAAACACTATCAGTTTACCAGTGTTCTTTACATATGGAATGAAAATTCAGACAAACAAACAAAAGAGAAGACACATAAACCAATCTGAAAATATCAGCTACTAGCATAGTTTGCCTGGCGTTGCTGGGCTGCTTTAAACTGTGATCAGCTTTTTGGGGGTTTTTATTTTGTGGATTAAAAAAAGAACAAAGGATGATATAATTTTTTCAAATTGTTTTATTTATCCAAATAATGTTTTAGTTTGTGTGTTTTTTTGTAAATAGTTGTACCATAAGTAATATTTTTAAAAATGTGAAAGTACATGTTTTTTACATTCAATGTTTTTAAACTGTGTTTAGATGTTTTGGGTTTTTATTTGAGTTAAAACACAACACAGGATGTTATAAATCTTTTTATTTTATTTATTTAACATATGTTTGTGATTTGTGTAAACTTTTAATTTATTGTTATGTTTTTTACTTGTTTTTACTCTTGTGGCCTCTAGATGGGGCTGTTATGTGTTTTTGAGTTGTTTTTACTATTCTGCCCTGCAGGTGGGGCTGCTAGTGGTTTTGGTTTCGTTTCACGTGTTTTTCTCTCCTGGCCTCTGGGTGGGGCTCCTTCCGGTAAGTAGTCTTTGTTTCTTCATTTCTGTTCCGGTCGTCGTACAGGGAGGACGTGCTGGTGAGTTCTCTGGTTTTCTTGCTTCTGGGGTTTTTCTTTGTTTTGTTTTTGTGGTGGTGGGCTGGGAGGTGTTTCTGTTTGTTCTTTTTTCTTTTGGTTGGGTTTTAGGTTTGTTTAATTGGTTTGGTTATTTCTGGTTTTGTTTAATTTTTCTTATTTTCTTGTTGTTTATTTGTGTAATTCATTGTTTGTTTGTGTAATTTGTGTTTTTTTCATGTCGTAGTTAGGTGTTTTGTATGAGGTTTTGTGGTGTTGTGGATGTTTTTGTTTGTGTATTTTGTGGTTTACTTTTTTGTTCATTAATGGTTTTTTAATTATTGATTTATTTTTGTTTTATTATTTTTTATTAATTTTGGTGTTTGTTTTTGGTGTTTACTTTAGCATGAAGAACAGGCTGCCTGTCAGTTCCTCTTCTCCCCATTGCTGCTTCAAATTTTGGTTTCGATGCAGCAATGGGGGAAAGGAGGAGGAGGCAGTCAGCCCATTCTTCTCCCTGGAAGGTTCGTTAGGTAGGTTGGGGGAGAAGGAGGAGGCAGAGAAGAGCTATCTCTGCCTAATGAAGGCTCTCTCCTCTCTGTCTCCTTTCTCTCAAGGCTTACCTAACCGGAGATGGGCAGGCAGCAATCCGTAAGGGGTAGTGCTCTTCCTTCCAGATTGCTGGCTGCTGCTTTTGTATTCGGAAGTACAAAGGCATCAGCCAATCATCCGCCAGGGAGGGTGCTTTCCCTAACGAATTGCTGCCTGTTTTGAGGGTTTTTTCCACCCCGGCTCAACTTTCCTTGAGGCCGGTGGTGGTCTCGCCGTGTCTTCGGCGGGGTAGCATAGAGGAGAGGGAGTCCCTCTTCTCCCCATTGCTCCGGGAAAGAAGGCTGGCGGGTGTCTTGCGGTGGAGTTTTGTTGCATTTTGTTTTGCGAGGTTGTGAGGCGCTGCGTCCGTCTGCGGCGGACTTGCATTCTCGTTGCGTTTTATAATTTTATTTTTCGCGCGCTGGCTTTCTCAGCATTCTGCGCACTCATGGCATGCAGGACACTGGGGCTTGTAGTTTTGCATTTCTGGTTTGCGTTTGTGCGGCGGTTTTTTCTGCGGCTCGGTTTTAATTGGCCGCGCCGCATTTCCCAATGTTCTTTTTGCTCACACCTCTCAGCCTGATTAGCTGAGGCACGGCGCGGTGCAGAGAACATTGGGAATTGAAGTTGTTTCCCTTTGTTCACGTTTGTGGGGCTCTTGCCCCACTGGTGCGTTTCTCAACCCTTCAGTAACCTCCGTAACGGGTTTGGGTGAGTTCAGAAGGCTCGTTACAGGATAGGATGAACAGGTGCAAAAACATATAGCAAGTTCCAACAGTTAACCCTTGGATTTATAGGTATAGATGATAACTCGCTGTAAAAAATAACATTGGCAAAGGAGGGGAAAAAATCTTTGCACAAATCCCTTTTAAATAAACCTGCATGAGACTGTGTTTGTATTGTGGAATGACCAACCAAAGGAGAAAGTTTCATCGTTCATTTTTTAGATGGCTTGAAAATAATGTTATTTCAGTGAGCAGTTTCAAAGGGGACTATCTAAAAAAGGCGTGCCCAAACTTTTTGGGCCAGGGGCCTGACCACGCCCTTGGAACAGCTGAGCAGGCCAGGCCATGCCCACAGAACAGGGCATGTTTGAGCATGCATGGCACAGCTCCTTCTGCGCATTCACAAAAGCAGCCATTTTGCTTCCTGGTTTGGCATGGCCACATCTGTGTATGCGCGAAAGTGGAATTTACTTCCTGGTTTGGTGCAGCCGCTTCTGTGCATGTGTGAAAGCAGCCATTTTACTTACTGCACCAAACCAGGAAGTAAAATGGCTGCTTTTTGCTCATGCACAGAGCAACCGTATTTACTTCCTGGTTTGCCAAGGGTGTCATGGGCCTGATGGAATGGCTTCGGGGGCTGTATCCGGCCCATGGGTTGTAGTTTGGGCATGCCTGATCTAAAGCTACAGCAACTGTTCTTTTTAAATTGTCATTTTGATACCTTACCTATCTGTGATTTCAACCTAACTTTTATAGATGTTTTATTTAGCACAATTTTTAAAGCTGATGTGTAATTTTGCTAATGTGAAACTAAAATTTCAGATCTGATAACATCTTCTGCCTATTTAACCAGCAAACCACATGACTTGTTTACATCCAGAAACAGATCAGGGTTAACATCTCACTGTAACAAAATCTGCAACATTTGAATGTGGGAGGAGGTGAATGGGCAGGTTTGCTCACTCCAGGGACATGTTAGAATTTGGGCAGCCAATTAACTGACTAGTCATTAACATGCTTTTACTGTATGGGACCAAAGACAACAGAACAGCCGAAGGGTTGGCTTAACACAGGTTTATTGCATGATGTTCCGGTGGAGCATGAGGTAATGGCGGTGATACATCTCTATATATACAGTAGCATTATACATTTGAATCTTGTAGCACGGTAGCTCATTGGCTGCTACCGGCGTGGCCTCGCCCAGGCACGCCTCTCTTCAGTAGTTCTTTCTCCTGCTGCTGAATGCGGGGAAGGTTTTCCCGCGGCTGTCCGTGATTGAGCAATGTGAACCATGTGAGACTGAACGCTCGCAGCTGCCCTCTATGGGCTGCTTGCTCGCGTTCCTTTACAGCTGAGATACATTGTAATTGGAGTGGTTACATTCTTATCTTACAGTACAATGAGCATGCATACATAACATCCCTCCCCCCTAGGATGGGACGAAGTCCTGCAACCATTGTGGCTTGCCGCACGTGCGCTTGGGGCGTGCTTGCGCCTGACCTAGTACCGGAGAGCCTGTGATCCCTGACTCCGTGGGTGCTTGTCCTGCAACGGGAAACGGGGATTCGTTAGTGGCTCTGTGGGGCGTCCGTGCCTGCCTTTCGCTGGGGGATGGGAATGGAATGAACAGCTGGGACGTGAACCCCTGCCTGTTGCTCTCGGACCCTGGGGACCCTCCTATTGTGAACCGCGGGACCGATGAGGATGCCCTTGTGGTTCTGCTACCTTCTGTTCCCCGCTCGGGGGACCTTGAGACTGTGGTGGGCGGACTCGCCGTCGCCTCCTGTCTTGGGGGTGTCGGTCTCCGGGAAATTGGTGCTATGTTGCATTCTAACTCACAGGGGCTACTGGGACTGGAAGTACCAGGGGCTGAACTGAAACCCCTCTTTTCGCTAGGACGGGTGGGGGACCACTCCGCTAACTCCCCCTGGTACTGTAAATCAAGGTCTAAACTTCTTGGGGAATCTGTGTTTTGGGGACGCTTCCGGAGGCTGTGTGTGAGATCGGGGCTCTTCCTTTCCGCCGCAAACTCCCGCAAAAGATCTCTGAGGATCGATTCCCTTTCCTCCCCCCTTGGTGGGGACCCATGTCCCCCTTTTTCTCCCCCTTGGGCTAAGCGGGTGGGGGAGTACCCTAACGCTGATTCGTGGCTATTTTCGTCTTCGTCCTGCTCTCCGGGGATCCTGCGCCTGAGTTGATCCGTGTGCCGCCTCCACAGGAGGCCTGTATTGGTCTCCACGCGGTATGAAACGGGGCCGGTTTGTTCTATTACAGTGCCCGGCACCCAGGCTGGCCCCGCGTTGGCGTAGTTCCTGCAATGCACCGGGGCGCCTACGCTGAAACTCTTTGCGGGTTCCACCCCTACGTTCCGCCCTTTGTCCTCTACTCTCGTGGGGTCTAGCTTGGAGATTACCGTGGCCAGCTTCCTGCGCATTAACAGCTCCGCGGGGGAGTACCCTGACGCCAATGGGGTGACCCTGTACCTTAGCAGGAATTGGCACAGTTGTAAGTTAAGATCTCCGGGGCCCATGCGCCGCAGCGCGTCCTTGGTGGTGCGCACGAGGCGCTCTACTTGGCCATTGGTGGCCGGGTGGAAAGGGGCGGAGGTGATGTGCCGAATGGCGTTGAGATCCATGAATGCCCTGAACTCGGCGGACGTGAAACAGCTAGCGTTATCGCTGACGAGGGTGTCGGGTAAACCGAACGTGGAAAAGACCCTCCGTAACTGTTTAATTGTTGTGGCCGAGGAGGTGCTCGAGACTGGAATGACCTCCAACCACTTGGAGAACGCGTCCACCACAAGGAGGAAAAGTGTTCCCCTGAACGGGCCAGCAAAGTCTACGTGAACCCGGGACCAGGGGCCCCTTGCTGCGTCCCACTCCCTATGTGGCAAGCGAGCCTCTTCTGGCCTGGAGCTTTGGCACGCTTCGCAAGTGCCGACCATGTGCTCGATGTCGGCGTCTAGCTGGGGCCACCAAAAGTAACTGCGGGCTAGTGCCTTAGAGCGGACGATCCCGGGGTGGCTGACGTGCAGCAGTTTAAGCACCCTCGGCCGGAGGGACGTGGGGATCACTACCCGCTGTCCCCACAAAAGGCAACCCCTCTCTAGGGACAATTCTAATTTCTTTTTGAAAAATGTGTCGAATTCCGCTGCTGGGGAAGACACGGGCCACCCTTTCTGTACCCAGGAGCAAACTGTAGCTAACGTTTTGTCCTTACCGGTCGCTTTGGCGATGTCGGCTGGTACTACTGGGGGGGAGTCTAGGACCTCTATCATTAAGACCTGGTGGTCCCTCTCTTCCTCGCCCACGTGGCAGCAATCCCGGGGAATGGGGGACCTCGACAGGGCATCCGCATGGCTGATCTCCTTCCCGGGCCGGTACACCAACGCGTGCTGATACGCGTTGAGAAAAATGGCCCACCTGAGCATTCTCGGGGACAGGATTTGGGGTGTGGGCTTATCTGCGGTGAAAATGCCTAGCAAGGGCTTATGGTCGGTCACTATGGTGAAGGGGCGGCCATACACAAAATCATGAAATTTCTTGGTCCCCGCAATTATCGCTAGTGCTTCCCTGTCTGTCTGGGCGTAGTTTCTCTCCACTTGGGACAAGGACCTAGAGTAGAACGCTATCGGGGCCTCCCTCCCGTTCTCCAGCACGTGGCATAACACCGCCCCCACCCCCACCGGGGATGCATCGCATATCAGGACCACTGGGCGTTTGGGATTGAAGTGGGTCAGTACAGCATCTGATGCCAGGAGTCGCTTCAGGTCATTGAAAGCCTTCTCATGGTCGTCGCCCCACTTCCATGCCTCGTCCTTTTTTAACAATTTGTGTAGCGGTTCCGCCACGGCTGCCTTCCGAGGAAGGAAGGAGTGGTAGAAGTTGAGCAGCCCAAGGAACGACTGCAGCTCGGGCTTGGAGGTGGGGCGAGGGGCCTTCTTGATGGCGGCCACCTTGGATTGGGATGGCCTTATTCCCTCGGGAGTAACACGGAACCCTAGGAACTCAACCTCAGTTGCGAAGAAAACGCATTTGTCTTTCCGCAACCGCAACCCCGCCTTTTCGAATTTTGCCAGGACCTTTCCCAACCTTTCTGCTAATTCGGCCCGGCTCCCCCCTGTAATCAATACGTCATCAAAGTAGGGTAACACCCCTTCTAACCCCTTCAGGAGGCGCTCCACGAGTGACTGGAAGATCCCGGGCGCCGAATTCACGCCGAATTGGAGGCGCGTTACCTGGAACGCCCCTTTGTGGGTGACTATGGTCTGCGCAGCAGCTGCGGCGGGGGTCACCGGGAGTTGCTGGTAGGCTTGGGCCAGGTCAAGTTTAGCGAAACACCTCCCCCCGTGTAACCTGGCCAACAAGTGGCTGACTACCGGCACCGGATACGCATTAGGGCGGATCGCCTTATTGATGGTGCACTTGTAGTCAGCGCATATGCGGACCTCCCCGTTGGCCTTGAGCGCTGTTACAATTGGAGTTTCCCACTCCGCAGAATCAACAGGAACAAGAATCCCCTGGCCCACCAATTTGTCCAACTCCGCCTCTATCTTGTCCTTTAGTGCGAAGGGCACTCTGCGCGGTTTAAGTCTGATTGGACGTACTCCAGGGTCCAGGTCGAAAGTCACTGGGGGGCCCTTGAATTTTCCGAGTCCCTTTTTGAAAACCTCGGGGTGCACATCGCACACGCTCTGTATTGGATCCGTCCCGGCAGCGTGTACTCCCACGGCGTGCACCCCCCCAATGAACAACGAGGAGGTCCCGAGGAGGCTGCATTTACCTCCCTTGAGGACGACTAGGGGAAGCGTTGCGGCGCGCTTTTTGAACTGGACCTGGAACTTCCCAACCCCCAACACCGGGATGCGGTTCCCTTGCACGTCCTTCAGCGTGGACCTCAGCGCTTTGAGCTTGGGCCGCACGTGGGGGGCTATTTTTAGGAACTCTCCCTGGGAAATGATAGAGTAAGAAGAACCCGAGTCCACCTCCATCCTAACAGGGGCCCCTTGTATTACTACCTCAACGAAGTATCGGGGGTGCTCTGTGGATACGCTGAAAACCGGAGCGTCGTCCTCACTGTCGTCGGAGATGCGCCCTACTCCGTCCCGCTTCCTCGTGGTCCGGGTGCCGTCCTTGGGCCTCGTGGTGCGGTCCTGCCTCGCCGAGCGGTCTGGGGAACTCCTCTTGGCCTCGCGCCGTTTTCGGCAGACCTTGGCGATGTGCCCGTGCCGGCCGCAGTTGTGGCACTCGGCCTTGCGGAACGGGCGTCAGCGCCGGCCTTCCTTCTGGACCTTCCGGACGTCCTCGTCGTCGCCGCTCTCCGCGGACGAGTTCGAAACTCACCAGGCCGCGCGCACCGAGCTCTCTGCCTTGGCGGGTTTCGGGCGCCAGTCCTGGAGCTCTTGCACCCCGGCCGTCGTGGCTTCCGCGGCCTGTGCCGTGTCGAGGACTTGCTGCCACGTGGGAGGCGGCTCCTGTCTCATCAGCGCGCGCTGAGTCTCGGTGTCCCTCAGGCCGCAGAGCAGGCAGTCTCGGAGGGTGACTTCTGGGGTCTCCCACTTGCATGGGCCAGCGGCCAGCCGCAGGGCCGCGGCGAACTCAGCGACCGATTCCCCGGGCGCCTGGACTCGCCTCCAGAACGCGCTCCGAGCGGGGAACATCGCTATCGCGGGCCGGAGGTGGGTGCGCAACACCGCCAGGAGCTCTTTGGCTTTGAAGTCGCTCACCCGCCTCGGCGCGATCAGGTCCACCAAGGTCCTCTTGGTCTCGTGTCCGAGCATGCGGACGAAGATGGCCCTCTTCTTGTCCTCATCTGAGACTTCGAGCTCCACCAGCGCTCCATTGAAGTCTATCTCAAACAGCTCCAAGTCTCCCGGCTTCCTGATCTCGTAGCCGGCGCATGTCTTGGTCCCGTGGGCAGCCATGATCCCACCTTCGTCGCCAGTTTACTGTATGGGACCAAAGACAACAGAACAGCCGAAGGGTTGGCTTAACACAGGTTTATTGCATGATGTTCCGGTGGAGCATGAGGTAATGGCGGTGATACATCTCTATATATACAGTAGCATTATACATTTGAATCTTGTAGCACGGTAGCTCATTGGCTGCTACCGGCGTGGCCTCGCCCAGGCACGCCTCTCTTCAGTAGTTCTTTCTCCTGCTGCTGAATGCGGGGAAGGTTTTCCCGCGGCTGTCCGTGATTGAGCAATGTGAACCATGTGAGACTGAACGCTCGCAGCTGCCCTCTATGGGCTGCTTGCTCGCGTTCCTTTACAGCTGAGATACATTGTAATTGGAGTGGTTACATTCTTATCTTACAGTACAATGAGCATGCATACATAACAATGCTGAACTTGACAACCGGAAGGTCGGCAAGTCAGCAGTTCAAGACCCGAGTGCTGTATGATGGAGTGAGCTCCCATCTCCCAGCTCCCTCAAAAACAAGAAATTGCAAATAGGTAAATAGGTACTGCTTTGGACACTGCGCTCCAGTGTCTAGTCATGCCTGCCACATGTCCACGGAAACATCTGCAGACCCAGGCAGTGCTGGATCTTTGGCTGTAAATGGAAATGAGCACTGCACCCTACAGTTGAGCAAAGGAGTCCTTTACTTTTCTCTAGCTTGCCTCCAAGTGAGACCAATGAGCAAGGGGCATTAAGACCTACCTCCCCTTCAAACTACAGTAGCTCAATTTTATTCTTGTTCCAACCTACCGTGGGAAAACTCCAGCTAGGTTCTATAATGGCAACAGGGAACACTTTGCCACTAAGGACTCCATGGTCGTGTGGGTGGGCATGGGGGTAATGTATGTTGAATCTAGGCAGCAGACTTGGCCAGGATGATGCTGGAGCAGGGTAAAGACCGACAGAGTACAGATCTGCCTTTTGTCTTTCTCCTTTCTTTCCGACACAACAGTCTGTTTATAGATGGAACGACAAAGCGCTCTTCTCACTAAAGTCTGAGCTGTCTGCCATTATGTGCTCATCACATGAATCCCACCAAGGAAGCCATTATACAATTGACTTTGATTAGAATGCAATTCTTTAATTTAGAATGTAATTCTGTTTACACAAATAAAACTGGAAGACCTCTCCTGTTAAGATACCACAGGGCACTTGATTGACTTTAAGAAGAAGAAAAATGGAAAGCTAGCTAGACTATGAAAGAAAACCATTCAAGAAGAGCCATTTTGTAACATTAACAAGACCATCAAAAGAGAAAGATCAGGGAAACTCAATTGCCAGCGTGATGTGGAATTAAACCAGGCCATCTTCCTTGTCAAGGAGATTGTCTACTGGATACATGTTGTGACATGTTTTCCTTCCTTTGATTTACAGATCCACAATCTCAGCACACTCTTATTTTCATTTGTAACCAAAGCTGCTATTTTATTTTTAAAAAACCTTACATTTTAGATGTGATGTTTTATAATATATTTTGGGGGGGGGGCAAGCCTGCATCCCAATTACATGCACTTAATTGAAACTGAAAACAACAGAATTAGGCTATGCACAAATTCAGGATTCCAATAAAGAATGGCAGAGTTGCTGCTGTCTGCAGTTTAACTGTTTTTCTTTTATCCACTTCTAATTTACCTCCTGGTACTGCAGTGGCTCAAGTCGCTAAGACGCTGACTGGGAAGCGGAAGGTCAGCAGTTCGATTCCCGAGTACTGCAGGACGGAAATGAGCTCCCGTCTTCATCCCAGCTCCTGCCAACCTAGCAGTTCGAAAGCAAGAAATTGCAAGTAGATAAATAGGGACCACTTCGGTGGGAAGGTAACAGCGTTCCGTGCGCTCCTGTGTCTAGTCATGCCTGCCACATGACCACGGAAACGTCTGCAGAAGCAGACAGCACTGGCTCTTCGGCTTAGAAACAGAGATGAGCACTACACCCTAGAGTCGGATACGACTAGCTTTCGAGCAAGGGAAACCTTTACCTTTACTAATTTACCTCCTATCATAATATAATATCTGATTGAATGGATTTTGCAGGATTCTGGCCTACTTCAGCATATTACCAGGAGAATCTAATTCCTCCAAATTCTTGTATATATAGTTATTTGAGCACCTACTTGCATGTGTTCATGAGTCACTAGATCAAAGTTATTTTGCCACTTGTTCTGATCTTATTTTTTAATCTAAAAGTTGGTCACAGGTATTTGTAATGTATAAATGCACCTTTATGATAAGTGGAGAGAACTAATGTTTCCAAAGAGCTAGGAAACTGTATTTTTGTTTGTTTGGTTTTTGGATTATAGCTCCCTTAATTAGACCATGCTCGCTGTGGAAGTATGGAGTTGTAGTCCAAAAACTAACTTTCCCCAATTTTTGGTACCTATATACAGAGAGATGGGGAGTTGGGAGGAAAATCATATTGCTTATCTATTCTGGTACAAAACGCAGCAGACAGTTTAATTCACAGACATTCTTGATGCTAATTGGATTTTCACTGGCTCAGTGACTGCAGAATAAGAGGCTGGGAATTTGATCTATCTAGAAAACCCTGCAAAGGGTTGCCATGCCATAAATCAGAATTGACTTGATGACATTTTGTTGTTGTTGCTACTGATTTTGTTGTTGTATTATCAAGAATGAACTAGTCTAATGGTTTGACACATGCCCCCAAATCCAAGCAGGGAGCACTTAATTGCCAGTGAGAAGTCACTGCAGATTACACCATTTGACTTTTACAAGTGTAACTACACAACAGGATTTTGGCCTATATCTGTGACATATATGACTTTCCTTGTGCAAGTTTAAATTGACAATAGGTTTCTGGCCCTGTGTGTGTGTGCGCGTGCATGTGCGTGTGAGTGTGTTGTGTGTAGATGACACAGCCAGAATTCCCAATTTAACACTGTAAATTCAATCCTGACCAGAGCTCAAGGTTGGCTCAGCTTTCTCTCCTTCTGAGGTCAGTAGAATGAGTAGCATGTTGGGGGCAAAATGCTAATTACCTTGTGAACCACCCAGATACTGCACTCAGCATTATGAGGTGGTATATAAGTGTGATTGCTGATGCTATTTGCATAAGGAAGGTCTTGGCAGCAAACTGACACTTATTAGTTGTGTTCCTGGGCCTATAGTTGATTGTGTGATAGGATGCATGCCCAAGAAAACAACTAGAACTTGTTATTCAGCAGCAATTTGCTGCCAAGACTTTGTGATTTTCCATTATGCAAATATAAATCAGCAATAGGATTCTAGCTGATATATTTTAAGAGCAAAGAAGCTTTTCTCCTGCACTCTTATTATCTTGAAGGGACTTTCTCCCCCTCCGTAACATTTATGTTGCTCTTCATTTGTAAAGGAATACTAGCTACACTTACCATAAAGGCACGGGAAGAAATAATCCCATTTTTCACTAAAATAACAGTTGACATGCATGTCATAAATGGGCACTGGATTACATAACTCTTTATACTGTAGGTGATCAATTTCATGTACAAAAATATGGCAATTTATTAACATTCAAAACTTAATTCTTTATGCTCATGTGTCTGTCTGCAATGCTGGTGTAGCATTAGCAGACATGTTCTGACTATGCTGTTGTCTTCACATTTTGCTCTCATTTTTAATTTGAACTCCCCTGATTCATCTGCAAATTTAGATTTTTCATTATCTATCTGCCTCTAGATTACTAATGAGTGTGTTGTGCTGTGACAGTGTGGTCACTGGGTCCCTCTAAATCTTTCTTTTATCTTCATTTCTACTGTTCCAACCCTCATGACAGTCCATGAGGTGCATTCACACATGCACCACACACCCCAAAATATGTTTTAATTAAGTTAACAAAATTATCTTTTGTATGGTTTTTCCTTCATAATTTTTAGCATGATAAGTGCTAAAACAGTCACTGTCCTGAGTTGTTTTTTGAAATATTTAGTGTTCCATAGACAACCAAGGCATATAAGAGAAAACATTCATTAACTAATCTTCCTTTTGAAACCAGTTTTCTGAAAATGCTAATCATTATCCATTTCTTGCTTGCAACTGATCCCTGGGAGTTAACATGTCTGTCTTCAAATGCAAGTATATCTTCTGTCGGTGCATGCATATCCACTTATTCAGTAAGCCTTATTCAGTTGGATCGAGTTTACTCTTTAAAAAATGTGCATAGAATTGCAGACCTAAAATACCTGTTTTAATGTTGTAGCATTTTACTTTTTTACTATGGATTACTACACAAACATGCCATCGGCTTTAGTAATTTCATAACATTTCTTTGTCGCATTAGAAGAGATTCTAAGAATTACATACTTGAAACTGATGTGTCTTCTTTCTTCAGTTCTCCCTGTTGCATGGTAGCTCTCGTTCTCCCTCAGCCCAATTAGGATTCTTTTCTGTAATTAAAAAAATGCATATTTAGATAAAATATTCTGAATAGTTTTGTCAAGGTGTGGGGCCTCTTATTTCCTTCAGTGAGGAACACTAATTGCCTTCAGGTTGGTCCTAATAAAATCTGGATCTACCCTCACAGATTCTGTCATCATTGGCCATCACGCTGATTGGGAAATTCCCAGAGCTTCAGTCATAGTTCAAATTTCTACAATGGAACCAAAACTTGTTTCCCATTTTACCTTCTTCCACGTATTGTAACAGCAGAGGTTGCCCGGCGTTGCCGAGCTGTTTTAAAGGATGATATAATTTTTTAGAATTATTTTATGTAACCATATAATGTTTTTCTATGTGTTTTTTAAAAAATAATAATGTGTGAGTATTTTTTTAAAAAATTCAATGTTTTTAAACTGTGTTTAGATGTTTATTTATTTTTTGAGTGAAAACTGTAAACAGGATTTAAGAAATGTTTTAGAAATGTTATTCTTTCTTTTGACTATTTTTGACTGTGTTTTCTCCTGTGTCCTCTGGGTGGTGCTGTTGCACTTTTCTTTTACTTTGACTTTATTTCTCCACTGGCCTGTGGGTGTCGCTTGTTCCGGTAAGTAGTCTCTCTTTCCTCATTTCATTTCCGGATCTCGTAGAGTAAGGTCGTTTGGGTGAGTTCTCCATTTTAATTTCTTTTGGGGGTTTGTATTGTTTTTGTGGGGGGGGGGTTTGGGGGGGTTCCTGTGTGTTTGGTCTTTGTGTTATTTTTGGGTTTGTTTTTGGTTGTTTTTGGATGTTTTTGGTTGTGATTTTTGTGTAATTTTTTACTTTATGGTTTATTTTTGGGGTAAGTGAAGGCACGTGCGGAGCGCCGTCCTGTGCCTTTGCTTACCTGGGAATTTTTTCGCTTTCAAGGGGGGGAAGGCAATGATGCCTTCTCCCTCCCTTGAAAGCGAAACACTTCCTCGTAAAGTAAAGGAACCGGGCGGTGCACTGTCCGGTGCCTTTGCTTTGCGGGGAATTGTTTTGTTTTCAAGGGGGGAGGCAATGATGCCTTCTCCCCCTGTTGAAAGCGTTGTGGGTGGGGGGTTTCCCTTCCCGCGGCCTTTTGTCGGTGGCCGGGCCGTGGGAAGGCCAGTGCTGTTTTTCTCTCGTGTCCTTTGGGGGGATGCATTGTTGTGTGTGTGTGGTGGGGTTCCCTTCCCTCAGCCTGGGCTCGTTGGCCGGGCCGTGGGAACCCCAGCGCCGCTGTAGGCAGCATTGGGTGGGGGGGTCTTCCCTTCTCGTGGGCTGTGCTCAGTCGGCGGCCCATGGTAACCTCAGCACCGCCTCAGGCAGCGTGTGGGGGGAGTCTTCCTTTCCCACGGCCTGGGCTCGGTGTCCAGGGCATGGGAAGGCAAGCTCCGGTTTTCAGGCAGCGTTGGGGGGATGTCTTCCCTTCCCGCAGGCTAGGCAGCCATGCCGTGTTGTGGGAACCCCAGCAGCGCCTGTATTTTTCTTTTTGGTGTTGCGGGAACCCAAGCAGCGGTTGTATTTTTCTTTTTTGCGCGGCGGATTTCTCAGAGTTCTGTGCACTCATGGCACGCAGAACTCTGGTGCTTGTAATTTGTGGGTATTTTTCCCTTTGCGTTGCATTTTTTTCTGTGGCTCATTTTTGATTGGCCGCAGCACCTTTTCCAACATTCTTTGTGGTCATGCCTCTCAGCCTGATTGGCTGTGGCGTGGCGTGGCACAAAGAACGTTGGGAAATGAAGTTCTTTCCCTTTTTTCGTGTTTGTGGGGCTATTGCCCCACTGCCGGTTTTTTCAATCCTTCATTGACCTGCGGACCCAGTTCGGCCATGTGCATGAATGGTGGGTGCGGGTTATTAGGGCGAGGCTTAATAACCTATAGCAAGTTCCAACGGTTAACCCTTAGTTTTATAGGTTAAGCTCTGTACCCTGCACAGACATGGAGCAAACACATGGAAAAGGTCTTACATGTTATCATAGTTTTGCATAAGTCTAACTCATTTATATTCATGTTTATATAGCCGCCCAACTCACAGAGACTCTGGGCGGCATACAATCTTAAACCCCATTAAAACAAATTACCCCGCTAAAACCCCCACACATTAAAAAGTGGAAGATTACTTTGATATTAAACCAACCAGCAGGTGGGGGTCACAACATCTTCAGGACCCCACACCTGCCCCGCCAGCCATGTTTTCAGATCTTTCCTGAAGGGCAGCAATTCTGTCTGCAGCCTTAGTTCCACTGGCAGGAGGTTCCACAAGGCCGGAGCGGACACAGAGAAGGCCCCCCTTCATGTGCTAGAGAGACGGGCCCCTCTAGCAGATGGTACAAGCTAAGAGCCCCTCCGGTCTGCTCTGGTTGGACGGACAGACGTTCTTGGGGCAATGCTGTCTCTTAGGTATCCTGGTCCACTACCATGTAGGGCTTTGAAGGTAATGACCAGCACCTTGAATTGCACCCGGAGGCAAATTGGAAGCCAGTGCAGCTCCCGTAGCATTGGTGAGGCACAAGCATAACGCCCACACCCCATCACCAACCGAGCAGCCACATTCTGGACCAACTGCAGCCTCCGGATGGTCGTCAAGGGCAGCCCCATGTAGAACTCATGGAAATAAACATGGTACTTGGGGCACACAGAAAGAGTCTCCTCAAATATTGTGATATTTTTGAAACACAATCTCTCTCTCACTCTAGGTTAGACAAAAATAATTGCAGAATGAACTCACTTTATTTTGGCAGTTTCATGTCTGGCCTAGCCACAGAAGAAGAACATAGTATTTCAAAATGCATAGCAGGGGTGGTCCTACTACTGTTGCACACAGTAAGGTAGTGTGTAGAAGCAGATCTGGAGTGCCATGAAAAGTCTGCAAATGGGCAATTAGTTATTTAATTACTGTGTTCCTTTAGGTTGATTGCAACTTATCACAACCTTTTCCAAGGATTTCTAAATAGAGAAAACATAAAAGAAATGTACCATTCCATTCTTCTGGGGGCACCCTGGGATTATGCAGCTTTCCTGTGGTTAGACAGGCTGGCTCTTCTCCCTGGACCTGGAGGAACAATGGGGAATCAAATGCCAAGTCACAAACTCTTCAACCAGCTAGTTAGTTGTTTATTTTATTACTATTGTATTTTTACTGTCCGGGATGGAGAGAGGAGTTCATATGCAGGGTGGGAGTGGGGGGGGGGGGGGGTGGATGGCCTGATATGCCCATATTTAAAATCCACAATAATTAAAAGTACATTAATTAAAATTTAAAACTACAATTCACAAATATTTTAAAATATTATATAATACTCCCCAAGAACTTCCCTACAGAGGTAGATTTTAATTGGTGACAGAGGAAAAGAGGGAAGGAGCCAGCCAAGCCCTTGGATGAAGGGAGTCTAAAAATCTGGGAGTTAACACAGAAGTAACCCTCTTTTGAGTCTTCACTAAACATGTTTGTGAAAGTGGTGAGGCCAAGCAAAGGCATTCCTCTGCTGATTTTAATGCTCATGAGAGTTTTATATAGGGAAATGCTTCAAAATACAGTATATAGAACAAGACTAGAATACTCTGTTACACAGTTGTTATGTACTGAATAGTACTGAATAGTACATAACAGTTCTATCTTCCAGTTCCATCATCTTATTATAAAATCATTTTATGGATGAACTTTCTGGTCCACTTGTTTTCTCCAGTGAGATATATATTCTAAAAGAATTACAAACTCCAAATAAGAAGGTTTCCGATGGCCATGAGGGACTTTTTTTTTTTTGCCCTGAGGACCTGAGGCCGTTGATGACGCTGAGTTTGTAGAGCTTTGATTTGTTATGTATGCTATGCCATTTTGTATTTATCTTGTATTGATTGTGATCATGTAATTTTTGTAATCTGTAATTATATTTTCTATTGTATACTGTATGTTGTTGTATACTGAATCAGCCTGCACTGAGTAGGGTGGGGTATAAATTAAAAATTGAATTGAATTGTATTGAAGAAGGGAAGAGAGACAAAATTCAGCCACTGCCAAAACTCATATATCAGTAGACTTGACACATCAATTGCAGCTGAACTCTGCATTCTGCACAAGACAAAATAGATAAAAATGTGATGAAATGACAACATAAAAAATTAATTTCACAACACTTCAGTCTCCCAGTACATTCTGTTATTGATCTGAAAGTGACTGTTGTATAAAAAAATGGAAATTACAATAGGAGATTAGAGAGCCAGATAGGAAAAAAAATCCTACATTCCTGAGGTGGAAAAAACATAAAGATAAAAAGTTTACTATCTCGTTATTTCTATTAATAAAACATTTTCTTGGCTTTCTTGTGATGAAAAAATAAAGTAATTAATAATATTGTCCAGATAATCAGAAGCTGATTAAAACATACAGAATAAGTTTTGGCTCAACATTTTTGCAACTCAAAGAAAACCTATGTAAGATAGATGACTACTGTATCCGTGGCAGAATTCATGTGTAATCTGCACTCTCAGAGTTCATTAGTGATGTTATGCTACCTTGACATTTCATTTTCTGTGCCTGCATCCATCTGCATGAAACCCCAGTCTTTGTCTTTCTTTCTTTGTATGACAGAGCTGCTTAATTAATTTTTACTAGAAGCAGGCAACTTCCATGGTGTTAACCCACTCATATACTACTAGACCTTCTTCTATACACATGGTAGGGCATAAATTGCATGCACACAATTGTTACATTGATTGAATTTCTCCACACTCATAGAAAATTTGTCCTGTGATCAAGTAATCCCATTTTACTTTATTCTTATTCTTTCGTGTCATGGATGCCAAAATGAAGCCACTTTCTTGGCTTTGTCATTCAGTGGTTAAACCTAAGACTTCATTGGTTTCTGGTAGTAACTGGCAGGCCAGGAAATGAGCCAGATTCTGTATCTCGCCACATTCACACAGTGTTGTTCACCAGCAGCCCCCACTTGAGCATGTTGCTCTTGCATTTAGGGGCTCCATCCCTAAAATATTTAAAATATAGTTTAAAATATTGTGGTGCTGTCAAGGAATACTGCTTAATAGTGGCAAGTTACACCCATTCTACACAGTATTCTAAACAAGTCCCTTACAACTATCACCTACGTCAGTGATGGTGACCCTTTTAGAGACTGAGTGCCCAAGGAGGTGGAGGCGGCATGCAGACAGGAACTGTGTATTTGCCATTTGAGGCATGGTGTGTGTGTGCACTGCTCGAGGTACACTTGTGATATCACGTGGGTGCATGTACTGCTGAGGCACACCGCCGATGTCACATGGGTGCATGCACATGCATGGTGCCTGCCTGCATACTGCCTCCTCCTCCTCCTTGGGCACTCACACATGCACCCACACACACAATTGTAAATATGGGAAGGGGTGGGGAGTCTGGTCGCCTCACCTTGCTGGAGTTATGGCACACATGCTCACAGAGAAAGCTGTGTGTGCCCCCTCTGGCAAGCGTGCCATAGCTTCGTCACCACTGACCTAGGCTTTAGTAATGTGAATTACTTAAGCTGCACAAACACCCTCTCTGTGGGTGCACAACCCTCTCCCCACCCCTTCCCATACTTACAATTGTGTGTGCAGGTGCATGTGTGAGTGCCCAAGGAGGAGGAGGCGGAGGCAGCAGGCAGGCAGGCACTGTGCATGTACCCGTGTGACATCACTGGTGTGACTCAGCATGGCATTATTTTATTTATTTTATTTGTTTCAATTTTTATGCCGCCCACTTAGGTAAAAACCCGACTCAGGGTGGCGTACAACTATAAAATACATAAAAACAAGTTAAAACCCCAACCACCCATTATCCACCCACCCTCCTTCCACTTCCCTTTTAAAAGCTAAAAAAGCTAAAAAGGAGGGCAAGGGGGAATACAAAAATACAAAAAGAGAGCATGCACCCACGTGATATCACCTTGAGCTGTGAAGGGACTTATTCCACAAGCCCTACATTTAGGGCAAAAGAATGGCAAGATGCAAGGAACAGTTTTTCCCTAGCGTGGCTGTTATCTTCCTTCTGAATGTCACACAGGCAATATTTTGAGAGGTAGGAAGGAACTGAAATTACTTCTTTTAAATCTGCACCATACATCAACACTATATTCTGGCCTACAAGGGTTAAATGTTGTAAAGGTTAGATATAGATTCCCCCCTCCCCCAACAATCATATCTGATATACAATTCTACTGTGCTTCTTTTATAAAGAGAAACACTACAGTCACTTGAAAATAAAAAATGGCTCAGAAGAATGAGTTATTTCATGCACTAAATTCATTCAGACTGAGTAATTAAAATAATTTTATGTTTCAAGACAGTTTTTTTTAAAAAAAATTATTTGCACGCATGCCTTGTCTAGGTTTCTAGGTTTCAGACACTGTTAGAAAGAATAATTACAATCAAACTATGCTTACAGCATATATCAGACTCCGTTTCCAAATTTCATCACTTCAGCTGGAGTCAGGAGGCACATTAAAATGTCAACACTCTCAATGGCCTGTCTTAATTTAAAAAATTAAACCTTCATCTTTCATGATACCAGTATTTCTGATTCCATAACGACTTCATTCTTCTATGCCAAGTCAATTATAACCCAGAGGAATTTGCCCTAGATCAGTGATGGCAAACCTATGGCACGTGTGCCAGAGGTGGCACTCGGAGCCGAATCTGTGGGCACCTGTGCAGTTACCCCAGCACAGAGTTTGCCCCACCCCTCTGCCCAGCAGCCCAATGGAAGCAATTCTTCCCTCCCCCAGCACAGAGTTCACCCCGCCCCTCTGCCCAGCAGCACAATGGGAGTGTTTCCTTCTTCCCCTGTAGCTATGTTGGCACTTAGCGATAAATAAGTGAGTTTTGAGTTGCAGTTTGGGCACTCGGTCTCTATAAGGTTCGCCATCACTGCCCTAGATTCACACTTTGCAAAGGTGTTTTGTTTGGTGACATAGACCTATTAGTTAAGAAAGTATATCTTCTCTTATTATGAGTCTTCTTCTCTTACTATATGTTATTGGAAGTGTAGGCAAAAATTTAGAAGCTTTAGAAATTTTTAAAAACACTGAGAATTTTTCAACCATCTCTTGCATATCAGCCTTATTTGGTATTTGGCAGTGGTGGTGAACCTATGGCACACGTGGTAGATGAGGCACTTCCAACCCTCCCTGTTGGCACGCGTGCTGTCACCCCAGCATAGAGTTCACACACACACCCCTCTGTTTGGGCACCCGGTCTCTAAAAGGTTTGCCATCACCAGTATATGGCAATTCAGCATGCAAAGGGTGAAAACATAACCTTTGTCAAGAAGAAACTTCTGTTGCTGAGACTAACTTGCTTACATATTCTGTTTGCTAACTAATCGGAAAAAGCTCCTTCCTTCCTTCCAGACTGAAATTTGATTGCCTAATCCTAATCTGAGGCAAATCTCACCTCACATCCCAAATTGGTGCAGTGGTGTCTCTGGCTATCTGGCAGCTATGGTGGGGTGGGGTGTGGGGGGGTGTATTCCCCTGATAGATTCAACCATGCCACAAAGGTGTCAGCTAGTTGTCTGGAATGGGGAGTTCTCTGTTCTGGAGATGCAGGTCAGCTAAGTGGAGTCAGGTATTTGGGCACCATCAATCATTCACTCTCAACCAATCCCAGTCCAACATGCAAATCAGCTCTTCTTAACATTCTATCCCTACCCATTGCTGATAGTCTTCCCTCTTTTTTCCTGCATTATTTATACCAAGGCTACTTTCTATCCATTCTTTTCAGCACTCTGCACATACACTCATTCATCCATCTACTCTAAATACATTCATTTCTTACAAAATTCCTCACTCTTCTGAGTACCCTCTGAATGTGATGCTCCAACAAGCCCCATTTACACATTCTCATTGTGAGTAAACTATGCATGAGATGGAATAGGAATAATTGATCTTTCTCAGGACAGTAGCTGTGCTTCAACCCATAAAGCTTGCTCAATCAACTCACTAGGAGTTGTATAATGTCAGATGCATGTTAGAATGTTTATTTTGTAAAACTAACCACTGAAACTGTTTTCCATCAGAGATTCACCTGATAAACTTTGGTGTCTTGCACGGAAGACAAGAAGGAGCCGCAGCAAGGGCTAAAACACAACTTTATTGCATGGTAGTCAGAGTGAACATGAGGTAATGGCGGACCAACAGCTCTATTTATAGCACACTGTACATTTTGAATAACCCGGGTGATAGTTCATTGGTTACTGTCCATGTGACGTCATGGATTGTCACGCCCATCTTCTCCAGGTGTGGTGCAGCGGGAAGGTTTCCTGCCCTTCAGGTATTCAGGGGAATCTGTATCATGTGAGCTGGATGCTGCTACTGGCACGAGCAGTATTATCCTTAACAGCTTGCTACAATGTGTCTCTGATTAGTTACAATGGATACAATTGCCGGATACAATCAGTTAAAGAGTACTTGTCACATTCTATTCAGTACATAACATCCCTCGCCCCTAGGTGAGGACGAAGTCCTTTAGCCATTGAGGCTTTCCGCACATTCGCTTTGGGCGAGGGGTGGCCGCACTTTGGGCTGAAGTTCCTGCATTGGAGGAGAGTGACTCGTTAGCGATTGGCTGCGAGTCGTGAGCCAGGGATAGGGAAGGTCTAGGTGTGGGAGTAAACTCCAGGGATGTGAGACTGGGGGCTCCAGGGACTAAAGAAAAACCCCGCTCTTTGCTTGGATGGGTGGGGACCACTCCGAAAAATCCCCCCGGTCTCCTAATTCAAAATCTAACAATTCTTTGGGATCTCTCTCTCTTCCAAGTCGTCCCTGTTACCCGGAGGGTCAAAAGGATATGGGTTTGTCTCATTTCCCTCCCCCCTGTGGTCTGTGTCTCCCGCTTGGGATAAGCGGGTGGGGGAGAACCCTAACGCTGAGATGCTCCATTTGGTCACTCATGTCTTGCCTTTCCACTACTCTACTTCGGAGTTGGTCGGCATGCCTCCTCCAGAGGAGTCCTGTGCCTGTCTCGACATTGTAGGAGACTGGCCCCGTCTGTCCGACCACTATTCCAGGTACCCAAATGGGGCCACCAGCCGTGTAGTTTCGGCAATGTACTGGCTGGCCGATCTCAAAACACTTGGTGCCCCCCGCTTCTATGTTTCTACCCATGTCCTCCACCCTAGTTGGGTCTAATCTCGAGAGAATCGTGGCGGGTTTCCTCTGCATGAGGAGCTTGGCGGGTGATAGCCCTGACGCTAAGGGGGTTACTCGATTCCTTAATAGGAATTGGCAGAGCTGCAAGTTCAATTCCCTGGGGCCCATCCTATGCAGTGCGTCCTTTGTTGTTCACACCAGGCGTTCCGCTTGACCATTTGTAGCGGGGTGAAAGGGGGCCGCAGGTATGTGGTGAATTTTGTTAATCTCTATGAAACCCTGGAACTCCGCTGATGTGAAAGTTGTGACGTTATCGCTCACAAGTACGTCAGGTAAACCGAAACAGCTGAATACTTTGCATAATTGCTTACTCGTTGCATCTGACGATGTACTGGCCATTGCAATTACCTCCAACCACTTTGAGTAGGAGTCCACTATTATAAGGAAAAGGGTACCCCTGAATGGACCCGCGAAGTCCACATGTAGACATGACCCCGGACCCCGGGCCATGTCCCATTCTCTATGCGGAAGTTGGGACTCCTCTGGCCGGGTGCTCTGGCCGGGTGCTCTGGCAGCTCTCGCAAGTGCCCACCATGTGCTCAATATCTGTGTCCAGTTTGGGCCACCAGACGTAACTCCTAGCTAGCGCCTTGGAGCGCGCGATCCCCGGGTGACTGATATGCAGCATCTTGAGTACCCGGGACCTCAGAACCTCGGGGATTACTACCCGCTGCCCCCAGAGTAGGCAGCCCCTTTCTAGGGAGAGCTCGTCTCTCCGCCTACCGTAAATCCTGAATTCCTCCGTAGGGGAGGTTGCCGGCCAGCCTTTCTGTACCCATGAACTGACTAAGGCCAATGACTTGTCTTTCGCCGTAGCCTTGGCGATCTCAGCCGGCAGAATTGGGGGCGACTCTAAGGCTTCAATCAGGAGCACCTGGTGATCCTGTTCTACCTCGCACTTGGGGTCCCCTGCCTGTGGGAGGGGTGACCTGGAAAGGGCATTGGCATGGCTGATCTCCTTGCCAGGGCGGTAGGTCAACGCATACTGGTACGCGTTGAGGACAAGATCTGCCGGGTTGGCTTATCTGTGGTGAAGATTCCTAAGAGGGGCTTATGGTCGGTCATGACTTTGAATGGCCTGCCATAGAGAAAATCGTGGAACTTCTTGGTTCCTGCAACAATTGCTAGGGCTTCCCTGTCTGTTTGTGCGTAGTTGCGCTCTGCCTTGGACAGGGATCTCGAATAGTATGCCACTGGGGCTTCTCACCCGCCCTCTAGCACATGGCAGAGGACTGCCCCCACCCCCACCAGTGAGGCATCGCAGACCAACACAACGGGTTTCTTTGGGTCAACACAGCCTCGGAAGATAGAAGCTGTTTGAGCCCCCGGAATGCCCGTTCCTGGCTGTCCCCCCACCGCCAAGCCACATCCTTTTTGAGTAATCTATGCAGCGGCTCTGCTACCGACACCTTTCCCGGGAGGAAAGAGTGGTAGAAATTTAGGAGTCCTAGGAAGGACTGTAGTTCGGCCTTGGAGGTGGGGCGAGGAGCATCTCTCACTGCCGCTACCTTGGACTCTGCCGGTTTTATGCCCTCAGGGGTTATTCGGAAACCCAGAAACTCCACCTCCTCAGCGAAAAACACACACTTATCCTTTCTCAACCTGAGCCGCGCTTTCTCGAACACTGTTAGTACACTGGCCAATTCTTGTTCCCCTCCTGCTGTTATCAGAATGTCATCAAAGTAGGGGGAAACACCTGGGAGCCCCTTCAACAATCTTTCTATGAGGGACTGAAAGATCCTCGGAGCCGAATTTACGCCGAATTGGAGGCACGTCACTTTAAAAGCTCCCTTGTGGGTAACAATTGTCTGAGCGGCGGCTGTAGCTGGGGTTACCGACAATTGTTGGTTTGCCTGGACCAAGTCTAGTTTGGCGAAACACCTCCCCCCATGCGAGGTTGCTAGCAGGTGGCTTACTACTGGCACCAGATATGCATTTGGGCGAATTGCCTTGTTAATTGTGCACTTGTAGTCAGCACAGATTCTGACATCCCCATTAGCCTTAAGTGCTGTAACAATGGGGTCTTCCCACTCGGCGGAGTACCCGGGCACCAAAATCCCCTGACCCACCAGTTTGTCCAGTTCAGTCTCTATTTTGTCCTTTAGTGCAAAAGGCACTCTTCTTGGCTTCATCCTGATGGGTCAGATGTCAGAGTCCAATTCGAAGGAAACTGGGGGCCCTTTGAACTTCCCTAGCCCCTTTTCAAAAACGGCTGGGTGTGCGTTACACACCTCCATGATCGGTCAGCCTGTATGGCGTGTATGCCTCCAATGAAAACCCCCAGGGCCCCGAACCACTGTGTATCCAGGAGACAGCAGGACCCTTCCTTTAGAACTACTAAGGGCAACTGCGCGGAGTGCCTTTTAAACTGGACCTTGAACTCTCCCACCCCCAACACTGGTATACTCTTGCCCTGAACGTCCCGCAAATTAGTCCTAAGGACCTTCAGCTTGGGGCGTGACTTTGGGGGAATACGCAGAAATTCCCTGTGGGAGACGATGGAGTACGATGACCCCGAATCGATCTCCATCCTTATTGGGACCCCTTGTACCAGTACCTCAACAAAAAACCGTTGCGCCGCAACTGCACGCTGTGGACCGCCTGGTCGCGGTTGTCGGGAACCCGTCGAGACACGCGGTGCTCTTGGGGCTCGTCGTCGTCGAGGATGTGCCCGACCCCGTCTGCCTTTCATTGGGGCCGTTCCGCCTGGCCCTTGCCATCATCTCAACAACTCCTGCAGACCCTTGCAATGTGCCTGCACTGCCCGCAGTTGTGGCACTCTGCCTTCCGGAATGGGCATCGGCTCCGGTCATGGGATGCCCCGCATCTGTCGCAGTGGCGGTCCTCTCTGGCGCGTTCTTGAATCTTAGGCCTCCTCTGCACTCGCTGCATGTCCTCATCCTCGCTGAAGTCGGAGGTGGATGTGGTGGACTTGGAGGGCCCCTGCTCTCCATGGGAGGAACAGCTGTGGACTGGGACCGCTGGCGGGGGGCCCCAACTGCGGCGGTCCTGGCCCAGCACACCTGTTCGCCTTGTTGCACTGACTCGGCAGCTTGGGCAATGCGCAGGACATGCTCGAATGAGATGCTCTCGTCTTTGGCCAGTAGTTTTTTCCTGGCCCCCTCATCTCGCAGGCCCAGCAGGAGCCTGTCTCTCAGCGCCTCGCTCAGGGATGCTCCCCACCGGCAAGGCATGACAGCCACCCACAGGGCTGCCACGAAGTCTGCCATGGACTCACCGGCCCGCTGGCACTGCTGCTGAAATGCCAACCTTGCCGGGAACACCGACACTTTCGGGCGAAAGTGTTTCCTCAGCTCGGCGAGGATCTCATCTAGGGGCACAGCCCTGAGTGGTCTTGGCATCAGGAGGTTGGTGGCCAGTTCCAAAGTCTCTAGGCCTCACTGGGCCAGTAGGAATGCCCGGCGCTGGGCTTCCTCCTCGATGCCTTCGAGGTCCATAGCATAGAGAAACTGCTGCTCATAGAGTACCCATTTTTCTGGCTTTGTGGTGTCGAAGGGCACGATGTTCACTTTTCGGGACGCCATCCCAGCTTCGTTGCCAATTTGGTATCTTGCACGGAAGACAAAAAGGAGCTGCAGCAAGGGCTAAAACACAACTTTATTGCATGGTAGTCAGAGTGAACATGAGGTAATGGCGGACCAATAGCTCTATTTATAGCACACTGTACATTTTGAATAACCCGGGTGATAGTTCATTGGTTACTGTCCGCGTGACGTCATGGATCGTCACGCCCATCTTCTCCAGGTGCGGTGTGGCGGGAAGGTTTCCCGCCCTTCGGGTATTCAGGGGAATCTGTATCATGTGAGCTGGATGCTGCTACTGGCACGAGCAGTATTATCCTTAACAGCTTGCTACAATGTGTCTTTGATTAGTTACAATGGATACAATTGCCCGATACAATCAGTTAAAGAGTACTTGTCACATTCTATTCAGTACATAACATAAACTTTTTGCATTTCATTACCGGTTGTAAATAACTCATTGATTTCCTTATCTGTCTCCTGAACCAACCAAATTTTCACAACTACTCTGGGCCTCTATATGAAAATCCACTCTTATGACTGGCACATGTGGTAGATGTCCTAACCCTCTCTGTTGGCATGTGTGCTGTCACCCCAGGAACAGAGTTTGCCCTGCCCCTCTGCCCAGCAGCCCAATGGGCGCACTTCCTCCCTCCCCCCAGCACAGAGTTTGCCCCCCTCTGTTTGGGCACTCGGTTTCTAAAAGGTTTGCCATCACCGGTATATGGCAATTCAGCATGCAAAAGTTATTTAATAAACCAAAATAGCTGACTAAGAAAACCAGGACAAAAAGTTCTGAACCATCTGAATACAAGTTTCTACATTGACTACTTGCTCTCTGCAAATGTATTTATCTCATTAACACAAAAATTATGCTACCCTTCACAGGAATCACTCCCATGTTGCTTCTTTGATATCCACTTCATTTAAATAGCAAAGTATTTATTGAAGACTAAAGTTTTGAAATCATTCTTTAACATCAAAGGGAGTAAGAAAATTCTTCTTGGATATGCAACTCTACATCCAATTGTTTAAGGATAGATTATATGATCTTTGTTGTCATGATTTCCCCCTTTGCTCCTGGAGTGGTCAGGGAGGGGGGGTTGCTTCTACAGAAATCCCCAGCATGAATTAGCTGCTAAGCTATTAGATAAGATACAGTATAAGGGAGGAAATGCTACAGGAGACAGTTCAGTGTTATTGACTCGCCACTTGAAATACATTTCCTCCATGATTTTACTTTCTTTTTTGCTCTTTTTAAGCATTAATTACATTGCATTGTACAAGGCAGCAAAGCCATAAATAATGTGACATTAGAAACACAGTTCAAAGAGATCTTTTTAAATTATTCCCCATGGCTCTTGAGTTGCCCTTAGCATGCCGAAAGTATGAGCAGCAATAAAAAGATGTGCATGAAAAGCAGAATGTGAAAGGGCTGCAGCATTCTGACTTACTTTTATCCCTGAAAGAAGTTTCCATTGCTTCTGTGTTTCTGTAATTGGCTAACAGGGTCATGTGACCTTAACAACTAAAATAGAAAAGCCTCAGCAGGGGGAGACGGAAGCATGAGAATGCAGAGGAAAGAAATGAACTTTAAAACATATTAGGCATATGAATGTATGTTGTACTACAGTTAATGCAGACCAGAGTTCAGATTTTCTGCATTAAATAGGAGCTTTGTTCAGCCATTATTATCTTTTAACAACTCAGTTTTTAACCTTTTGTTGACTGAATTGTCAGTTTTATTTTTCCGATCTTCGCACTATTCCTGTTGCTGCAGTATCAAGAGTATTTATGAGGTCTGTAACTCCTGAGGCGTCAGCCTCTGCAACTTTCTCTGCAAAACACCATGCCTGGGAAGCATTTTTGTTTCAGAACTGTTGGTTAAAAAAACATGTACTGTATTACATTTTTTTTTGTCCCTTGTGTTCTAGTTATTGTTTTGATGTAGTTGTGTACATTAGGAAATTCTTTACTAAAAACAGTACAGTGGTACCTCACATAACGAACGCATCGCGTAGCAAAGAGCTCAATGGAACGGAGTTTTTTCATTGTGCGGGGTTCTACTGTATCTGTCTTTCAGAAGTTACCATCTATCAGTCATATGCTGTCATTAAAGGATATACTATGCTTCTAAAAAAATTCCCTTGAAAAACAAAGTAATCTGTTTTGAAATCAATTACAATGGCATCACACTTCCTTGCTTTTTTCTTCTCACAGCACAATGCTGTACCCATTATTCAGAGGCTTGTTCAGACAGCTTACTTGTTCACAAGCTGCTGTCTTAAATTCAAAATACTGTATCACTATAGATGTGGAGATTCAGATGGAAATAGGAGAATTCAAAAGATCCCAACCTGCACATCTCTCTTACATTTTATTCAGATAAATTCAGACATATGTGAGGTTACACATACAATGAGTTTTAACCATTCTGAAACAGCTTGAAAACACACTCATTCCTTGGAATGGCTGCTGCTTTTGAAATGAATGGAGCCACCTAGGCAGCAACAGGTAGTCACAGCTGCTGGAGCACATGCAAGTGAGAGGGGATGAAATCCAGGTTTGCTTCTTTACTCTGCCTATAATGAATTGGATCTAGTCCTTCAACTTTAACAGAACCATGTTAATTTGGTTGGTGGAAAACTTGAATGGTTTTCAAAAGTCATCCACTCAATTCAGTGGGACGACCTGAGGGCGTATATTTGTCTTTGACTAGATCAGTGTTTCCCAATCTTTGGTTTTTGGACTTCAGTTCCCAGAAGCCCAAGTCAATTCCCCAAAGCACTGAGGCTTCTGGGAATTGAAGTCCATCAGTGTTCCATGGAACATAGTTTGGGAAACACTGAGCTAGATAATGGTAGGTAAGTCAAGTAGCTACCTTTCTTCTCAATCATTATACCTTGTTAAATTGTGCTGTTTCTTAGGCATCTGCACTCTGAATTTCAGTCACTTTGTGATAAAAGGATCTACTGTATCTATTGCAGCAACAGATGTGCACGTCACATCAGTGATGCTGCGGTGCAAGACATGTCAACGTCCACTCTGCTTCGTCAACGTGCATGGCTACACTCCGTCGACTTGGAGAAGCCGACTAAAAAAAAAAACCTCATAGAAGACTTACTGTTTGATGGTCAAGGCCTCTTCGTTGAGAACACCAAACAAGCCCTGTATGACCTGCGACAGACGAGGACAACAACAAAGTATTCAGACTAGCGTCCTCGACACAGTCTCCCTCACACCTGAGGTATCAACCCTTTTAATACGAGCAATACTTCCAGCAGCAACCTCAGCAGCAGCAATTTGACAATCAATGTCCAAACTACTACCGACCTTGATGCCAGTGAAATCGTCCGCGCTATCAGCCCTACAGTCAACAGGGCAGTAAGTGCACAGAGCAGAAGTCGAAGCAACAGATTTGACTTCCCTTAGTCCGAGACTCTCCCGATAACTTCCTTACAGTCACTTAGGAAACTTTCGTCACTCTTGGACATGCATTACAAGCAACTGGGGTTTCAAAGATCTTATCCACTGGCTATGCTTTCAAATTTGACAGGTTTCTTCAAGTTGGAAATCTATGTTGCACGCTTCCCTCTATTCATCTCCAGGTAGACATTTCTACACTGCTGATGAAGGGAGCCGTGGAAAATATATCACCACCCAGCTGGAGCGATGGTTTCTTTTCAAGGTACCCTGTGATAGGAAAGACATATGGAGGCCTCCGTCCAATCTTAGATCTGCAATGATTAAACAACTTCAAGGAGTCGAGGTTGGTTCCATCACAGAGCGTCAAGTATCTTGGAGGCTGCCAACATTATAATTAGAAGATAAAATATTATTTCTTTAAAGATGCAGTCCTTCAACCCCACCGCGTCTGCACAGTCAACTTGCAAATTAAGCCTAACGTTTAACACTTCTCCTCCCGAAAAGAAGCAAATGTGCAATTCACAGAGCTGCAGAACTTCAAAGTAGGGAAAACCAACTCTACTTCTAATCTTAAAGCCGCGGCCTGCTTCTACCACTGTTAAAGTATCCCATGAGGATTGAATTAATGTAGTCCTGCCCCATGCTGCTCTGACAGGAAACATGCAGATTATGTCATTATGCCTCTCTATCTCTTTACACTTAATTTTTTAAAGGTCTTTTCCTTGCTGTTACTCTCACTACTGTCTCTCAACTGCATCAATTTAATCTACCACTTTCACTTCCTGCTTAAAATAGTCAAGACGTAACAAAATTTGTCATTTGCCAAATGCAGTACTGTATTATTTTATTTTACATTGCAAATAACAAATTTATAACCTCTCGACTTTCTTAATAATACTGCAGGTTTTCCCAAAGAATCATTTTCAGTTCTGATGGCAATAAAAGCTGGAAAAGTCTACAGTCAGTGAGATGTCAAAAGGAAGCTCAGTGAAAGCAAGGCTGCTATTTACTTTTAGGATAAGATAAGGAAATGGCAAGATATCCTCCAACACAAGATGAGTAGATTTTCCCTGTTTGTTTATGCTTTCCATTTATAGGCGTATCACCTGCCATTATTGATATGAACTAATTATTTCTTCATTACTAAGACCAACAAAGTAATCATTGTTACTTAGAATGAAAAGGCAGTTGAAATCCTGTTGGCAATACAAGAAATCTCCTACAGATTTTCCTCTTAAATTTTACATTATCACAGTAGTCTAGAACAATATGCTCAGGCTAGTCAAAACTATCTATCAGTAACAACAGATTAAAACCAAGTGAGTTGTAAAATAGAATAGTGATTAAATACAGAGTTGGGGATTCTTCAAAATTTTGTTTATCAGTTACATAAACATTTATCTGTAATAGAAATATGACAGACATAATCTAGCTAAAGCCTGAGCATTTTAAGCAAGGCTAGAATATACAGTGGAACCTCAGTTAATGTAATTAATGCGTTCTCCGGGACATTCCTTACAGCAAAAAATACTTTAACCGAATTTCCCATAGGAATGCACTGAATGCAATTTCTCATAAGAATGCATTGAAAACCACTTAATCCATTCTGAATAAAAATCTGTAAACCAAGCCACTATTTTCTATGGATTTCCTTTTGCTATGCGATTTTTATGTTAACCAAGCCATTTGTTAACCGAGGTTCCACTGTACATGGGTTAATACAAATAGTTTGTGTAGTGAGTTCTTGGGGAGTCCCAGTAAATTCTATTTTAAAAAAAACCAAAGCTTACTTTTTGTTGTTCTTTGTTCCCTTCCTAAAATTTAAAGAGATTCATCCTATTGATTTCACAGAGGATCTCTCCCATTGAAATAAATTGTAGTTAGAGTACCACTGTCTTAGTATTTTTAATATCTTTAACAATATGCTATCTTTCAGGGATCTAATCAGCCACAATACCTGTAGTTAGTTTAGAAGAGGGATTCATAACCTACGGCCTGTGGGCCTAATTAATCCGGCCTGCGGTAATGATCCCGGAGCCACTGCCACCACCACTAAAACCACCAAAAATGCCCCGGAGGTCACGAAAACATGGGGGGGGGGAAGCAGAAAATGTGGTAAAAACATGCCACTCTTGCTCCCGCCATCACAGGAAGCCGTGGAAGTGGCAAAACCAGCCAGGATTGCACCATTACTGCACCTACCGGAAGCAGCAGGGGAAACAAGCCTCTGGCCCACTCACCTATGTGAGCGAGGCATGCCCGGTCCGTGGCACGAAAAGTTTGCCAAAGCCTGGTTTGGAAGATAAGAACTTCTCTAATCATACGGGTCCTTTACAGTTGTTACTAGAACCTATTTCTAAGCAGTTACTTGTATCTTACACTTCTTAATGTAATCAAAGATTTATTTCCCACACCACAGAAGTAAATTTAGGATTCCTAGGAGATAAACAATTTTCACTTGCAGGTCAAAGTGAGCAGGGTGAGCATCATACTATACATATCAGCATAATATAGTGTGATATTTGTTGTGATGCAGGGACTTTGGTGGCTTAGTGGTTAAGACATTAAACTTGATGACTGGAAGTTTGGCAGATCAGCAGTTCAAGACCCGAGTGCTGCATGGCAGAGTGAGCTCCCAGCACTGTCCCAGCTACTGCAAACATAACAATTCAAAAGCAAGAAATTTCAAGTAGATCAGTATGAATAGGTACCACTTTTGTGGGAAGGTAAACAGCATCTAGTCATGCCTACCACATGTCCACAGAAACATCTGCAGATGCAGACAGCGCTGGCTCTTTGGCTATAAACAAAACGGGTTCTGCCTGAGTGGGCGGCATATATAAATATGACTATTAAATTAAATTAAATACTGAACCATGGAATCGGATACGACTGCCTTTCGAGCAAGGGCAACCTTTACCTTTACCTGTTTAGTGTGGCACAGTATAGTCTGAGAACAAACTCTCTTCTGGAATGTTAAACACAATGAAGTCTCTCTCTCTCTCTCTCTCTCTCTCTCTCTCTCTCTTAGCTTCATCTTTACTATTTGACCTTTTAAGGAGCAGTCAGGGTTGATCTCTTTTAGGTCGACACACATGGTTATTCAGGTAGTCCATGCTAATTCCCTGGCCTAACATTTTATGTTGTAGTACCTGCAAAAGCACCCAAACATTTTGGAACACCAGATGTTCAGGGCTCCAGAATACATGAATAGCTATGGAGATGGAAGCCTTTACATTCTGGCAACATCCATTTGTAACATCTGATTGAAAACAGAAGGAGGAAACTCCACAACTACAAAGGCATGAGTGGGAGCATGGGCAGTAGCCTTGTCCTGCTGCTTTGCGATTCCTTCAAACTTCTGTCATGCAATCAATATGAAGGGAGCCAGTGTTACTCCACACTATAAAACATCTGCTTCAAGGTGGATTCAGATATACCATGATGATATCAAATGCCTGGGAAACTATTAAGTTCATTTTCTCAGTGCAAACGTTTCCCCGGTTAGTTTAAATATCTGGGATGGAATACATCATACACAATTTTTGAGGGAAGAATATCTCCGTCCCAGCTACTGCCAACCTAGCAGTTCGAAATCAAGAAATTGTAAGTAGATAAATAGGGACCACTTTGGTGGGAAGCTAAATGGTGTTCCGTGCACTTCGGTGTCTAGGCATGCCTGCCACATGACCATGGAAATGTCTGCAGAAACAGATGATACTGGCTCTTCGGCTATGAAACAGAGGTGAGCACTGAACCCTAGAGTCCAGTACGACTGGCTTTCACGCAAGGGTGACCTTTACTTTTACCTAAATTGAATATTCTACCAGCAAACATTTTTTTCAAGTTACTGGCAGGTCTGAACATACTGTAGAGAAACTGCTATCCTGTTTCCCCGAATATAGGACCTCCTCCCATAATAGGACACCCCCCTTTTTCCCCTGCCTTTGAAATATAAGGCCCCATCCCAAAATAAGACCTCCTCACCTCCTGGCTGTAAGGCAGCCGGCGTGGCCCATAAGAAAGCCTGCCGCATCGGAGTCTTGATTGCCTCCCCGCTCACGACCAAGGGAAGTTTCCCCTGGTGAGAGCGGGATCGAGACTCCAACGTGGCAGGCCTTCTTATGGGCCACACCGGCAGCCTCACAGCTGAGGCCAGTCTCAATCGCGCTTCCCCACTCGCAACCAAGGGACGCTTCCCTTGGTTGTGAGTGGGGAAGCGCGATCGAGACTGGTATTCTTCTTCATGGAAAAATAAGACATCCCCTGAAAATAAGACCTTGTGCTAATTTTGGAGTTTTTAAAAATATAAGACAGTGTCTTATATTCGGGGAAACACGGTATATAAAACAATTTCTGCTGCAAGCATTTCAACTTGCCTGAATACAACTGCTCTTTTGTTTGCTACTTTCCCCTCACCAAATTAAGCAATCAAAAGTCTTGTTTTCCCTATTCTTTCAGATGAGTTTGTTGTAGCATAATCACAATACAGCTGTGATCACTTCTATGCATCATGAAAGATGTCTCCCTTTCAAAGGCAGCATTAAGGGAGACTGCATAATGTCAGGGTTCTGTGCTGTGTATTTAATCACATATTTGTTATTGTTCACTCGCACAGTCGATTCCGACCTTTTGCGACCCCATGGACCACTGCCTGCCAGGCACCTCTGTCCTCCACCGTCTTCCTCAGCCTGCCCAGCTCTGTGCCAATTGCATCTACAAGACCATCTAGCCATCTCATTTTTGGCCACCCCTTCTTCTTTTGCCCTCAACCTTTCCCAGCATCAAGGCTTTCTCAAGTGAATCCTCTCTTCTCATTTCATGTCCAAAGTAGCTTAGCTTCATCTTTACTATTTGACCTTCTAAGGAGCAGTCAGGGTTGATCTCTTTTAGGTCGACTTATTGTTCTCCTCTCTGTCGAGGGTACTTTCAAAACTCTCCTCCAACACAACAATTCAAAGGCATCTATTCTTTTGCGTTCAGCTTTCCTAATGGTCCAGCTCTCACAACCATACATTACCACTGGGAATACCATTGTTTTGACTATGCAAATTTTTGTTTGCAAGGTTTCTCATAGCCGTTCTCAGCCTAGCTTCCCGGGGAAGTGGCTTGCTTCCCTTGGTGGGTGGGGACGAAGGATTTGAAAGTTTTTTGTACCACATAATTTTATGTTAATGTTATGCAATGCATCGTGTTTTTCCCCAGATTGCTTTGTGCCTGGGCAGATTAAAAAGTACAGCCTATGCATGCCTTTTTCTGTAGATTTGCACGAGGCCAGGAGCGTGCAGGTGGAGTTTTTGGGAGCCATTTTGAGTGAGATTTCAATTTTTTGGGATTTTTTTTCCTCTGCCTTTTTGGAAGCATTCTTTGCATTTTTGCTGCATTCTTCAAATTATTGTAGAATTCTTTGGCACAGTGGAAAGGTAGATAGATGAGATTTGGGGTCCAAATGGCTTGGCGGGGGGGGGGTGGATGGATGGGGGCTGTAGGGGTTAATATTTTGGCTGCTGGTAAAAAAAAATTAAGGAAAAATTAAGGAAATTTTGTTGTTTGTGTTTGTGGGACGTTTGCCCCACTCTCTGTTTCGGGACCCTTGCGGCATTGTGACTTCTGTTTTAAGGTAAGTGTGGGCAGCTCGGTACAGGATGGTTGGGCCGGGTGTGGCCACGTATGCCAGACACGTACTACACAACCCCCTTCTTATAGGTATAGATAATATGTTTTACATGTCACAATAGCCACTAATCATGTCTTATTCTCTTTTAATGAATTCTTAAGGAATCCTGAAACAGGTCATGTTGAAATAAAAATTTTAAGCTGAATAAAGCATATGACACAACTATTACATTTATACAAATTTCAGAAAAGCCATAGAAACAGGCATCACTTATCAAAATCCTTGCTTTAATTGCTTAATCTCCAATTTGATTTGCTTGAACCAGATCCGATTGACTCAGTGCTGCTTTGGAACCCTCTGTTCTGATCTGGATTCACTCTGTTATTTGGGTTTCTGAATATCCAGAACACCTCATTTACTTGAATGAGGGCATTCAAATCAATATGACTTTGAGTGCAGTTATAATGTACTTAGAGAACCCTGACTAAGAGGGTTGGAGTTCCTAAATGCAAGACTAATGTGCTCAAATGGGGGCTGCTGGCAGACAACAACACACAGTGTGAGTATGGAGAGATTCAGAATCCAGTTCATTTACTGGTCTACCAATTACTGCCAGAAACATGCACCAATGGGGACTTAAGTTTGTCCAACCATAAAGCCAAGAAATTGACTTCATTTTGCCAGTCCAGGGTTTGATCGGGACAAGGAAGAAGAAATACTTAGTAGCTTGTAGGCATCAAAGGGAGAGTCCACCATGCCAAAAAAGCAAACAAGCAACTTTTCACCTTCAAACTTCACTTGTTCTCTCTCTCTCTCTCTTTTACCCTCTTCCCATTTTTTAACTTGCTGAAAGTAGATAAATAAGGTGGAAAGGTAAACAGCATTCCATACACTCCACAGAAATGTCTGCAGATGTAGACAACGCTGGCTCTTTGGCTATAAACAACGATGAGCACTGAACCCTAGAGTCAGATATGACTGGCTTTCGAGCTCGGGTGACCTTTACTTGACCATTCCTGCTCTGTACAGTAGCTGCCATTCTTTCTATTGGAGTTAGCTTGGAGGGGAGAAATACTCTTCGTGTAGCTTCCTTGGCTCAGTTGTGTGAGGTGTGGCACAATGACCACCTAACTAACCCTGTAACAGCACAGTAGTGGAGAAAATAGTTGAAGAACATGGTAAAATAGTTTAGAACAGGGTTCTCAACCTACGGCTCATGGGCCAGATTTGGCCTATGGGCCAAATTCATCCAGCCCCTAAGCCGAATTGCCGCCAATGCCAGAAGTGCCCCGATGTCACTGGAAGTGCACCAAAATGCAAAAAAAATAGTGGCAAAAATTTCAAAAATGGCTCGCAAATGTTCTTCCCTTGCTCCGTCCTCCAAGGGAAGCAGCGGAAGTGGGGGGAAATGCCTAGAAAGATGGTGCAAATGCATGCACTGCTGCTGCCACCACTGCCACTGGGAAGAACCACATGACTGGCCCCTCAGCTGACTGAGGGGGCATGGTCAGGTCCCTGGCAGGAAAAGGCTGGGAACCCCTGGTTTAGAATGTAATTGACAGTGCAGGAACAGTCACTAAAGCAAGTAGCACATGGTGGTACATCTCAAACAGTACTAAGAAAAATAGAGGCTAAAGATCATGAAGCAGAGAGGAGAAGAAACACAGGTAGACTTTACTGTGCTGAATATTAACTAAACACTCAAAGCCATCACAAAAACAGAAAAACCCAATATGCACTAACATCTATACCTATAAAATGGTGCGTTAACCATTGGAATGTGACAAAGGATGTTGCACCAGGCCCCACTAGCCCGTAATGGGCCTCCGTTCACTCGCCCGAATCCGGTTCGCAGGTAACTGTTGGGTTGAAATTTTCACCCGGGGGGCAAGAGCCCCCCGGACACAAACAAAAAAAGGGAACTTTAATTCCCAACGTTCCTTGCGCCGCACCGCGCCAGAGCCAATCAGGCTGAGCGGTGTGGCAAAAGGAGCGTTTGGAAATGCACCGCGGCCAATCAAAAAAAAAGCCGCAGGAAAAAAACCGCTGCAGTAAGCAAACACGCGCAGGCAAAACTACAAGCCCCAGCATCCTGCGTGCCATTAGCGCGCAGAACGCTGAGACAGCCGGCACACGAAAAATAAAAGTAAAAAAACCCGCCGCCGCTGCCCTTCTTCCCCACGGGCCAGCCAGCATGGCCCGCAGGGGAAAAAAGAAACCTCCCCACCGCCGCTGCCCTTCCTTTCGATGGGCCAGCCAGCGCACGAAAAATAAAAGTTAAAAAAACCGCTGCCCTTCTTACCCACGGGCCAGCCAGCATGGCCCGCGGGGAAAAAAAAGAAAAACCCCACCGCCGCTGCCCTTCCTTCCCACGGGCCAGCCAGCATGGCCTGTGGGGGAAAAAAGAAACCCCCTGCCACCGGTGCCCTTCCTTCCCACGGGCCAGCCAGCATGGCCCGCGGGGGAAAAAAGAAACCCCCCACCTCCGCTGCCCTTCCTTTCGATGGGCCAGCCAGCGCACAAAAAATAAAAGTAAAAAAAACTGCCACTGCTGCCCTTCTTCCCCACAGGCCAGCCAGCATGGCCCGCGGGAAAGAAAGCCACCACCCCTGAAAAAGTAAACACAAAAAACACAAACCAAAAACAATCAAAAACACTCAAAAATCCAAAATCCAAAAAGGAAACACAAAAACAGCCAAAAACAAACAAGAAAAAACACACAGACACACCCCCAAAAAAAACCAACCCCCCCCAAAAAATAACCCCAGAGAGCTTACCATAAGACGTCTTCTATCCATGAGGACCGGAACTCAAATGAGAAAATAAAGAAAAACTTACCGGAAGCGACACCCAGAGGACAGAAGAGAAAAATTGTAGAGAGGAAGAAAAGCTCACCACCACCACCCAGAGGCCACAAGAGAAAAAACATTCAAAAATATTGAAACTAATAAGAGTAATTCCAAAATTAATCAAATAAGTTATAAAAACATTAAAAAATAATCACACTAATCTCAAAAAATACCAAAAAAACCACAGAAATCACTTTTGACTAAAAAAAACCAAAACAAAAAAATGCGTAAAAATAAAGATTTAAAAAACCAAAATTAAATTTTAAACTAAATAAAATTAATTTACATTAAATAAATTAAATTAAATTAAAATTTGCATAAACATAAAACAAAAACCTTCAAAAACCAATTTAAAGAGCCTGGCACTGAGGAAGCCAGCACGCAAAAAAAACAAAAACAAAAAACACTGGGAGCGCAAGTCCGCCACAGGCGGACACAGCGCATCGAAGCCACAAAATCACAAAACCTTACAACACCATTTAAACCAGCTCAGCACCATTGGTTCAAGAAAAAAACGAAACCCTTTACCATCCAACACAATTTGCACCACCGGGCAAAATATGCTAGTTCATTGCTAAAACTAAACTGCAAAGAAGAAAAGATAATCTTTAATTCACTAACCAAGCTGCTAAACCCAATATGGTAAAACAGTGCGTACAACAGCATTGACACCCCAGTTGACCATGCTCAGGAATGCTCCTCATACTGAGACAAACTGGAGGGTGCACCAAATGTTTGTTTAAATACAAGAATGGTGTATGTGAAACTATGCATCTCCTCTGTTTTTGCCAACTGGTGCCACTATAACTTTTCCTTTATGGTATTGTTACTTTTTGTTCCATTGACCTCACTTTTTAGCATATCTTCTGGTTGTTGGTGGTTTTTTAAAAAAAAATAGTAGGAAGCCGCCCAAAGTAGGAAAATCCCCTAGATGGATGGAGTATAAATATAATTTATAATATAATCCTTATATATATAAAACAGAGGTGTACATCCATATGTCTGGAGCGGTGCACGTAGGCCGCTGAAATGTGGCACACACCTACCTTGGCCATGGGAGACAGTCACTGTCAGGGTCCCATGGGCAAAGGTGGCGTGTGTGCCCCACAAAACAGGACAAAAGAACTGTGCGTGCATGGGGGAGACAGGGAACTACATGCCTGTAGGCATGTGTGCAGGCAGTCCATGGGGGGAAGGGGACAGCAACATGACCATTGACCATGTAAGGACAAAGGAACTGTGCACATGTGGGCGAGACAGGGAACTACATCTCCCACAATGCCCTATAGGTGCGTGCACAGACAGTCCACGAGGAGAAGGGGGAAACAGGACCGTTGGCCACAGAGGCGTCGGAGGCATGGCGGAGATAGCAGGGCCATGGCGTGAGGAGGAGGGGGATGGCCTATGTGAGGAGGAGGCTGGCGTGGTGTCTTTGGGCCAGGCGTCTCCAGCCCGTGACCATCACGGTCGGAAGCACCACACACTCCAAATAAGCATCCAGGGCGAAGCTGGGTATTTGGCTAATAATATAAATATAAATATAAATATAAATATAAATATAAATATAAATATAAATATAAATATAAATATAAATATAAATATAAATATAAATATAAATCCTCTAGCGCAAACTTTTTCTGATGTGGGGTTATTCTAATCCATATTAGAACCTAGCAGTTGGATAAAAAGAGATTGCAAGTAGAAAATAGGGACCACTTTGGTGGGAAGGTAAGCAGCGTTCTGTGCACTCCAGTCTGCAGATGCAGACAGCACTGGTTCTTCGGCTTTGAAACAGAGATGAGCACTGAACCCTAGAGTCAGATATGACTGGCTTTCGAGCATGGGAAAACTTTACCTTTATATGCTGCTTATGCATGGGTGCATGGGTGGGTATGCTTGGGTTGGCAGGAGCTGGGAAAGACTCCATCCCACGGTGCACGGGCCTCAAACCACCAACCTTCAAATGTCGCCAAGCTCAGCGTCATAGCCTCTAAGCCACAGCCACCCTCCCGGGTGGGTATGCAGATCATGATGTAAGAGGCTCAGGAGGAAGTACTTTGTGTTTTGCAGTTGTACAATGCCAGTCTCTCATTTGCTTTCCAGTTCTGAGCAACCATTAACTAACTTACGAATACCTTGAATTGTATTGCTAAATTGAATGGAGTACAATAATACCCCGGATAATGTTCGCACCGCACAACGTTAAAACTGAATAATGTTGAAATTTTTCGAAAGTTTTTTGTACCGCATAACGTTATGTTAATGTTATGCAATGCATCGTGTTTTTCCCCCAGATTGCTTTGTGCCTGGGCAGTTTAAAAAGTACAACCTATGCATGCCTTATTCTGTAGATTTGCACGGGGCGTGTAGGTGGAGTTTTTGGGAGCCATTTTGAGTGAGATTTCAATTTTGGGGGATTTTTTCCCTCTGCCTTTTTGGAAGCATTCTTTGCATTTTTGCTGCATTCGTCAGATTATTGGAGAATTCTTTGGCACAGTGGAAAGGTAGGCAGATGAGATTTGGGGTCCAAATGGCTTGGCGGTGAGGAGGTTGATGGAGGGGGGCTGTAGGGGTCAATATTTTGGCTGATGGTAAAAAAATTAAGGAAATCCAATTGGCCATTTGGTTTTGGAGGGAACTGCTGGGGGGTGTTGTTTTTCGAGCGATCTTTTGGTGCTTTCTGGTAAAATGTTTTTTAATCAAGATTCGATTGTCCAATTGGTTTTTTCTGTGTTTGGTGTCTTGCACAGAAGACAAAGAAGGAGCCGCAGTAAGGGCTAAAACACAACTTTATTGCATGGCAGTCAGAGTGAACATGAGGTAAAGGTGGACCAAACAGCTCTATTTATAGTACACTGTACAATTTGAATAACTCAGGTGATAGTTCATCGGTTACTGTCCGCGTGACATCATGGATCGTCATGCCCATCTTCTCCAGGTGTGGTGCGGCGGGGAGGTTTCCCGCCCTTCAGGTATTCAGGGGAATCTGTATCATTTGACCTGGATACTGCTACTGGCCCGAGCAGTATTATCCTTAACAGCTTGCTACAATGTGTCATTGATTACTTACAATGGATACAATTGTCGGATACAATCAGTTAAAGGGTACTTGTCACAATCTATTCAGTACATAACATCCCTCCCCCCTAGGTGAGGACGAAGTCTTTTAGCCATTGAGGCTTTCTGCACGTTCGCTTTGGGCGAGGAGTGGCCACACCTTGGGCCGGAGTTTCTGCACTGGAGGAGAGTGACTCACTAGCGATTGGCTGCGAGTCGTGAGCCAGGGATTGGGAAGGTCTGGGTGTGGGAGTAAACTCCAGGGATGTGAGACCGGGGGCTCCAGGGACTAAAGAAAAACCCTGCTCTTCGCTTGGATGGGTGGGGGACCACTCCGAAAAATCCCCCCGATCTCCTAACTCAAAATCTAACAAGTCTTCGAAATCCCTCTCTTCTAAATAGTTCCTGTTCCCCAGTGGGTCAAAAGGATGCGGGTTTGTCTCATTTTCCTCCCCCTGTGGTCTGTGTCTCCCCCTTGGGATAAGCAAGTGGGGGGGGAACCCTAACGCTGACTGCTCCATTTTGTCACTCACGTCTTGCCTTCCCACTACTCTACCTCTGAGTTGGTCGGCGTGCCTCCTCCAAAGGAGTCCTGTGCCTGTCTCGACATTATAGGAAACTGGCCCCGTCTATCCGACCACTATTCCAGGTACCCAAGTGGGGCCGCCAGCCGCGTAGTTTCGGCAATGTACCGGCTGGCCGATCTCGAAACTCTTGGTGCCCCCGTTTCTATGTTTCTACCTGTATCCTCCACCCTGGTTGGGTCTAATCTCGAGAGAATCGTGGCGGGTTTCCTCCACATGAGGAGTTCGGCAGGAGAGAGGCCTGATGCTAAGGGGGTTACATGGTACCTTAATAGGAACTGGCAGAGCTGCAAGTTCAATTCACCAGGGCCCATCCTATGCAGTGCATCCTTTGTTGTTCGCACCAGGCGTTCCGCTTGACCATTTGTAGCGGGGTGAAAAGGAGCCGCAGTTATGTGGTGAATTTTGTTAATCTCTATGAAGCCCTGGAACTCTGCTGACGTGAAAGTAGTGGCGTTGTCGCTCACAAGTACGTCAGGTAAACCGAAACAGCTGAATACCTTGCATAATTGCTTAATCGTTGCAGCTGACGATGTACTGGCCATTGGAATTACCTCCAACCACTTTGAGTAGGAATCCACTATTATAAGGAAAAGGGTGCCCCTGAAGGGAACTGCGAAGTCCATGTGTAGACGTGACCCCAGACCCCGGGCCGTGTTCCATTCTCTGTGCGGAGGTCAGGACTCCTCGGGCCGGTTGCTCTGGCAGCTCTCGCAAGTACCTACCATGTGTTCTATATCTGTGTCCAGTTTGGACTACCAGACGTAACTCCTAGCTAGCGCCTTAGAGCGTACGATCCCTGGGTGACTGATATGCAGCATCTTGAGCACCCGGGACCTCAGAACTTCATGGATTACTACCCGCTGCCCCCAGAGTAGGCAGCCCCTCTCTAGGGAGAGCTCGTCTCTCCGCCTACCGTAAATCCTGAATTCCTCCGTAGGGGAGGTTGCCGGCCAGCCTTTCTGTACCCATGAACTGACTAAGGCCAATGACTTATCTTTCGCCGTAGCCTTGGCGATCTCAGCTGGCAGAATTGGGGGTGACTCTAAGGCTACAATCAGGAGCACCTGGTGGTCCTGTTCTACCTCGCACTCGGGGTCCCCTGCCTGTGGGAGGGGTGACCTGGAAAGGGCATCGGCATGGCTGATCTCCTTTCCGGGGCAGTAGGTCAACACGTACTGGTACGCGTTGAGGAAAATCACCCATCGCAGCATCCTTGGGGACAACATCTGCGGGGTTGGCTTATCTGTAGTGAAGATTCCTAAGAGGGGCTTATGGTCAGTCATGATTTTGAATGGCCTGCCATAGAGAAAATCGTGGAACTTCTTGGTTCCTGCAACAATCGCTAGGGTTTCCCTGTCTCGCTTCCCTTCCCTGCTCTCGCCAGGGAAGCGTCCCTTGGAGACTGGCTTCAGCTGTGAGGCGGGCAGCGTGGCGCATAAGAAGACCAGCCACGCCGGAGTCTCAATCGCTTCCCCGCTCTCACCAGGGAAGCGTCCCTTGGTTGAGAGCGGGGAAGGGAAGCGAGACTCCGGCATGGCTGGTCTTCTTATGTGCCACGCTGCCTCTCACTTCCCTTCCCCGCTCTCGCCAGGGAAGCAACCCTTGGTTGAGAATGGGTAGGTGGGAGCGAGACTCACCGGCAGGAGCAAGAGAAACAACCAGTGCCCGAAGAGGAGGAGACTCGTCGGGTCTCCCGCTGTCGTCCTGGAAGCGCCATTCCTCCTCCTCGCCCCATTCCTCCTGTCCTCGGGCAAGGGTGCTCAGGGCCACTTGGATATTTTGGGGGATTCCCCCATGGTTGCTTCTCTGGCCACCTCACAGCGGGTCTCCCACCGCCGCCCTGGAAGCGCCATTCCTCCTCCTCACCCCATTCCTCCTGTCCTCGGGCAAGGGTGCTCGGGGCCGCTTGGATATTTTGGGGGATTCACCCACGGTTGCTTCTCTGGCCGCCTCACAGCTGGGGCCAGACTTTAGCCCCCCACCTCCCCGGTCTCACAAGGGGAATGACGTTATACAAAGCATCAGTGGCAATAATTTGGACATTGTATGAGGCATCGCGGATAGGATTTTGCATGCCTCATACAAAGTCGGAATTCATACAACGTCCAAACTTGTGGAACCAAGGCCCTCCACACAGGAAAACAAATTCCACTGCAGGAAGAGAAAGTTTGATTGTTGCATGTGAAGTACTGGAAGCAATTTGTGGAATTAGAACTTGTATGGGCCTGTTGTGCTGTTTAAAGCAAGATAAGGAATCACATTTTTTTAATCTTCATGTTGCAAGGGCACATGTTGTGGGGAAGACCTTTATGTGGGCTGGAGTGAGTCATCAACAATCCCAACCAGTATTGCAGGGCCTACAATAATTCCCCATGTGGCATATGCCTTTAAATAAGGTCATATGAGTTGTGAACCTAAGCATGAATTGGGCGGTTTTTTGTTTTTGTTTTTTGCAGATGTGAGGTACAATATGCCACCAGTATGTTTTTCTTTTTTTTTCTAATTGCCTTGTCTCTGTGATATCATATGGACAAGAGCCTACCATTACAAGCCTTTGAGGACAAAGTCCCAACCCAGGTAATGAGGTTTAAGCTCTGAAACCTGAACAATTGGGATGCTAATGACTTCTTCTTCCATGTGTAGGCCAGACATGAAACTGCCAAAATGAAGCCACCTTTGGAGAGTTCATTCTGTAGTTCCTTCCACCTGACCTAATGTGTGAAAGGTTAACCACAATCTTCGAGGAAGCTCTTTCTGTGTACCCACTAATGACTGGCTAATGCTATTCAGGAGTGGACATATTTACAACTAGCATTGGTGCCCATCTTGGATGGGTTGTTTTTTTTTTTGTGGGGGAGGACTGAACCTGTGACACTGGACTTAACCCTAGCTGAGGGGATGGCCAGGCCCTTTTATTCTTTCCTGGTTCCCAGCCCTTGGAGTCTGTACCTAGTCATGTATGGGCATTCATCTCTTGAGCAGCCGCACTCCCGCCGAGGCCTTCAGGCTGCGGCCCAGGCCGTGGTTAGTCAGGCCGCCTGGTGGGGGTTGGGCGAGGATGGGGCTGCATCAGCGGCCAACCCCGCCGCCACCGCGACACCAGTGCTGCCATGCCCGCCCGTCCTCGACGAGGTAGAGTGGCCGAAGGTTGGGATTTGAAGAGGGGGTAAAGGGCCACACCGCTCCATCAGACAGGGTCCAGTCCGCCCAGGTACAGCAGGGAGGGCCCTCAGTTGTAGAGCGTGTGCACGCGAAGCGGCCGTTGGTTTGAGTGGTCGCGTGCTGGCTGTTCCGCCTCCTCCGCGCTCGGGCCTTCCTGCCTGATTGGCTGTGGCATGCCACAGAAGACGCTGGTACTTGTAGTGGGGTTTTTTGCCATTTGTGGGGCGTTGGACCCACTCTCATTCTCCGGACCCTTGTGGCACTGATGTTATTGGAGTAAGGTAGGTATGCACGGCACATTACGGGATAGGCTGGGCGGGTGTGAAAACGCATTCTGCACATGCACAGCCACATCCCTTATTTATAGGTACAGAAGAGAGTTACATAGGTATCTGGACTTGTGGGTAAATTGTATACTCTTATGGTTCAGAAATCAACTACTTGACATAAGGAGCTTTTTATTTTATTGCAGCAGCATCACCTGTATGAACTGTACAGCAAAAGTAGAGTTCACATAAATCACTAGACTGTGACCGCTTCTAATCTAAAAATCCACAAACCTTGAAAGTTGTTGGTTGTAACATACCACCCCCCACCAAACCCAGGTGTCATAGTTGATTATGTCTTTCCCATCCTTTATTTTTGTATTTCAGAAAAGTTTCTGCTGCTGCTATACCCTTGCACAGATGGAAGTATGATTTACAGGTGAAAGCTCATGAATAAAAATTTATCTCACCCCACCCCACCCCATACCATTTATATCAGGGGTTCCCAGCCTAAGGCCTATGGGCCAGATCAAGCACACAGTGCCATTTCATGTGACCCCCCACCCCTCCAAGGGCATTTGAGAAACAAAATGGCTGCCTTTTTGAAGCTGTTGGAACAAAATGGCCACCACCACCCTCCATTGTGCAGGGATGTGATTGATGTAGGCAATCAATCTGCCTACATCAAATCCATGAAAGCTCACATTTAACTACAGGAATTAGTCTTCAAGGTGCCACAACATTTTTTTTGTTCTGTTTTGTTTACTCTCAGATAAGTCAGCATACAGTCAAAAAATACCAAAAGAAGGTTTGAGAATGAGATTCATTTGGGGAATTTTAAAGCCAGGTAGAACAGAAATATGAAGAGCAGAAGTATGCAAAAAAAAAATCACTCTGGTTTCACAGATAGTGACCTTTTGAAGAGAAGAGCTTTCTCTAAATATGAATCATGTGAAAAGTGTCTACACGCAAAGGACACACTCTTTCCATGCATAAGGTAAAGGTAAAGGTTTCCCTTGCTCGAAAGCCAGTCGTATCTGGCTCTAGGGTTCAGTGCTCATCTCTGTTTCAAAGCCGAAGAGCCAGTGTTGTTTGCTTCTTCAGACGTTTCCATGGTCATGTGGCAGGCATGACTAGACACCGGAGCGTATGAAACACTGTTACCTTCCCACCAAAGTGGTCCCTATTTATCTACTTGGAATTTCTTGTTTTCGAACTGCTAGGTTGGCAGGAGATGGGAGGGAATCAAACCTTCCACCTCCCAGTCAGCATCTTACCTGTCAGGTTTTGGACATGAAAGTAAGGGAAATTTTAGGCCATGCCCCTCTCTCCCAGACCACACACCCTCCTCCCCAAAATCCAGACACAGCCAAGAGCCTAGAAGAGGAGGAGCCACAAAGGAGTGTTGGACTCCCCTGGTGGAAGAAGAACCACCCCACAGGCACGACTGCTTTCCCTCACAGGGAAGAAGGCAGCCAACAAGCCAAGCTTACTGTAATCATTCTATCTTAAATTTCCCCCTATTCTCCCCCTATTCGACTGCATTTCACATTATGGTGATTTTTCATGGAATTGTTTTTCACATTTTAATCAGTTAATTGTCTACTGTCTTATCCTTGTGTGCCTCAATTTCATTTTTTAAAACTGTGTTTAAGAGAAAACCACAGAAGTATACTGTTTATGTTGTATGCAAATATACTTGAAGCCCTCTCTGTCCTGGGGAAGAGGGTGTTGAAAGGAAGTCAATGAGCCAATCGGCTTCAAGTATATTTGCATACAGCATAAACAGGATACTTCCGTGGTTTTCTCTTAAACACAGAGTTTTAAAAAATGAAATTGAGGCACAAAAGGCTGAGACAGTAGACAATTAACTGATTTAAGTGTAAAAAACAGTTCCATGAAAAATCACCATAATATGAAATGCAGTCGAATAGGGGGAGAATAAGGGGGAAATTTAAAATAGAATTATTACAGTAAGCCTGGCTTGCTGGCTGCCTTCTTCCCCATGAGGGGAAGCAGTCATGCTAAGGGGAATATCTTACCCTGGGGAGCCCAACACTCCTCTGCTCTGGTATGAGGCACACACCTCATGAATATAGTACAATAATATATGGGAGATTTACATGCCCCTGGATTTTTTAAAAAATACGGGAGATTATTAAAAAAATATGATGGTGGGAAGAGGGGCTCTACGGGGTTTTCCCAGGCAATACGGGATACTTGACACCTATGTTTCCATGTGAGGAGAGTGACAAGGGAGCATAGGGAAGGATCAGGTTGATACCCTCTCCCTTTGGCTTCTTTATCCAAACACGTCTTGCTTGTTGCTGTTCCACTGCGTAATTGAGTCCGACCCTTTGTGAACCCCTGGACCACTGCAGGCAGGGCACCCCTATCTTCCACCATCCTCCATAGCCCGCTCAGCTCTGATTTTAATATTTTTATTAAGTTTTTCAAAAAAAAATACAAATGATATATTTAAAAAATACAACAAATACAAGAAATTACACATCAGAAAAAAGAAAATCACATTACATTAATTTGTTGTATTACAAATTATAACACCCAGTGATATTTACAAACCAGGAGGATCAAATTTCTAATTTAATTTCCCCAGAAACTCATATGTTGAGGTACCGGCTTATCCCTTTTATCACTCACAAGGACAAATTCCACAAATGATTTCCATATTTCCCAAAATTTGTTCTCTTTTAAGATACCTTTCTTCACATTCAATTCACATGCCAATTTATCATTTAATGCAATTTCCCACATTTCTTTATACCATTCATCAATTTTTAACCTTAAATCACTTTTCCATTTTCTCGCTATACACAGTCTTGCAGCCGTTAACATTATTGACACCAGTTCTTTTTTGTTTGTACTCATATTTATATCATCCAATCCCATCAGCAAGGCGATACCTGGCTCCAGTTTTATATCGACTTTAGTAATCGCTGAAATTTCTTTCTCAATTAGTTTCCAAAAAATCTTAACCACTTTACAACTCCACCACGTGTGTTCATATGTTCCAAGCTCACTTTTACATCTCCAGCAATCTCTTGATTTACTATTATCCATTCGATACAATTTAACTGGAGTCAGGTACCACCTCCACAATATTTTATAATTATGTTCTTTTAATCTTACAGAAAGATTTTTCATAATTCTTCTCCTCCATTTATTCTTCCACTGTGATTCCGAAATTCTTATATTTAAATCTTCTTCCCATAATGTTCTCAACACATTTTGTGAGCTTTCATCCTTATTCAAAATTCTATATATTTTACTTACTAAACCTTTTATCTCCATTTCTCCTTTTCTTATTTTACAAATCATCTCCTCAAATTCTGTTTTCCCTCTCTGTAAACTGAGCTACTCTTTATATCTCTTCCCCCATTTTTTTACCAAAATTGTTTGTAACCAGTTCAATTTCATCTGTTTAAACACTTCAGCTCTTAATTCCAAGTTATCCATCATTTTTATCCAATCTTTTAACAGAAACACATCATTTCTCAGAAGTATATCCTTCATTCTTTTGTCTACTTTCAAAGGGAAAGTCTTAACATCTTCCAAATCCATTATCAGGGAAATTCCCGGCACTATTTTTCTCTTTAATATTTTTCCAAACCTCCATCATTGCTTTCGTTAATGGATTATTTACCTTTATTTTCATCCCCTTATCCAAAAAATATTTATTTATTTATTTATTGCTTAGATTTCTATACCGCTTTTCCTTCCCATAAAGGGAACTCAAAGCGGTTTACAATAATACAAAACAATATAATAATACAGTATAAATAATACAAAGCAATATAAATGACATAAAACATTTACAAATCACATTTAAAAAATAACAATGTTAGAAAATACAAGAACCAAAATACAATAAAATATACTAAGTAATTAACAATATCCACAAGAAAACATACTATAATCATTCAATGAGTCCTGATGGAGCAAAGCTCAACATCCTCAACAAACCTCAATCTCCCACCCAACTACAGGTGAAGGGGGAGATTACAGCAAGGTCATCAGAATGCACCCTGCCACAGCTGTTATTGCCTTCCCAAATTGTTGTAATTCTTTTATTTCTATCTCGTCCCAAATAACATCAGGTTTTGTTATAATTTTTACAACATTTTTTAACTGAAATGCTCTGTAATAGTGTTTAATATTTTGAATACCCAATCCACCTTCTTTTTGCGATATATACCTTAATTTTTTTGTAATTCTCGGTCTTTTCCCCCCGTTACAAAAAGTATTTATCATGCTCTGAAAAATCTTTATATCTTTATATCTTTTTCTTTTAAGTGAATTGGTAGGGCATCAAACAAAAAAGTAATCTTTGGCAATAATTTCATCTTACACAAAGCTATCCTACCAAACCAAGACAAATTTAACTTATTATATTGCTTTATTTTCCCCTTTATTTCCATTCTTTGTTTAGCATAATTTAGTCTCTTAAGTTCTTCTATTTTATTTACAATATTAATTCCCAAATATTTCACACTATCTTTAATTTGTATATTATATCTTTCCTTTATCTTTTTTGATCTTCTTCATTTCCATTACAAATAATCATTTCAGATTTATCTCAATTCACTTTTAAACCCATCATTTCCTCAAATTCCCTCAAATGTACCTGGATATGTTACATTGTTTTCACAGGGTTTTTCATTATGACCATTGTATCATCAGCATATAAACTAATTTTTACTCCTTCTATTCCCTCAATCTTTCTATCTTTTCTTATAAGTGTCGCTAATAATTCCATGGCCATCACGAAAAGTATAGGCGACAATGGACAACCTTGCCTAGTACCCACTTCTAATTTTATATCTTCTGTAAATGTTTCATTCACTTTTACTCTAGTTATTCCTTTCTGATATAGTTGATCAATTAAATTTATAAATTTCATACCAAACCCAAACTTTCTTATAATTTCTTTAATCGTAATCCATTGCAAAGAATCAAAGGCTTTAGAAATATCTAAAGATAATAATCCAATCTTTTCCTTTTTTTTCCTGCTATATTCACCAAATCAATTACCATTCTATTAAATTTGCCATATATCTACCCTTCAGAAAACCAGCCTGATCCTTATTTATATATTCCTTCATGAATTCATTTAGTCTATTCGCCAATATTGCAGTAAAAATTTTTGCATCTTGATTAATCAATGAGATTGGCCTATAAGACTCTATCCTATTCGAATCTTTCCCTGGTTTAGGAATCAAAGCAATTACTGATCTATACCATGAAGTCAGTAATAAACCTCCATCCAATATATAATTAAACAGCTTCAGAAGTCTTGGTATTACCAATTTTTAAATTGTTTATAAAATTCCACTGAGAATCCATTCTCGCCAGGCACCTTACCACTTTTCAATCTCTTATCTCTTTTTCTGTTATTGGTGTTTCCGTTCTATCTTTATGCTCCTCCTTTATTCTGATTCCCTTCCATTTATCCAAATAATCCCTTAATTTTCCTACTCTTATATTTTTTTTAGAATATAAATCTTGATAAAAACCTTTTATTATTTCAACCTTCTCCTTTGTTTTGTTACATCTCACTCCTTGTTGGTTTATTAAAACGCCAATTTCTCTTCTAACACTCTTTTCTTTCGCAGCTCTAGCTAATAATTTTGAATTCTTGTTGCTATATTCAAAATATTCCCTTTTTAAGTATATCAAATATTTTTAACTTTTTCTATGTCCTTGCCGATCTGTTCTTTTCTCAATTTCTGGATATTTAATAATGTTTCTTTCTTCCCTGTTCTTATATGTTCCTCCTGAAGTCGTCCAATTTCTCTTTCAATTTTCTCATATTTATCCTTTAAATGCTTATTTCTTATACTATTTAGTTTAATAATTCTCCCCTAAAAACCGACTTCATAGCATCCCACACTACGTTATATGTTACTTCGCCTGTATCGTTCCATTGCCAATATTGATTCCAAACTTTTTCCATATTTTCCTTATTTACAGGCTCATTAAACAATTTTGAATCATATCTCCAACTACTTTTCCCCCTCTCTGATTTCCCAATTCCCAATTGCATTAAAAGGTTAGCATGGTCTGATTCTTTGAAAATTCCAATATCTATTTCTTCTATATTCTTAAATATATCTTCAGTAACAAAAAAATAATCTATTCTAGAATATGAGTTGTATACATGTGAAAAATATGTATATTTTCTTTCTGTTCCTTTAAATTCTCTCCATGCATCTTTTAACCCTAAAGGTTTTATCCAATTATCTAATATCTTTGTTTTTGATCCCAATTTGTCCCTATCAACGTTAGTGCAATCCATACTAGACCGAATTAAATTAAAATCACCTGCTACTATCATTTTAACCGTCTTTTCTTTTTCCAAAATTCGATATACCTTGTCTAAAAACTTATCCTGATGTTCATTTGGAGCATATATATTCACCAAGGTCACTTCTTCATCGTCTATTCTACCCTTTACAATCAAAAACCTACCTTCCGGATCAGAAATACTCTTAGTCAAAACAAAACCCAATCTGGTTGAAATCAGTGTTGCCACCCCTCTTGCTTTAGAAGTTCCATGTGCTTTTTCATATATCTGTATCCAACCCAGAAATAATTTGTTGGTATCTTCAGATTTTTGATGTGTTTCCTGTAAAAAAATTATATCTGGACGATCTTTTCTAAGAGCTGCTTGTAATCTTTTATGTTTAACTTGGGAACCCGTACCTTTCACATTCCATGTCAACATCTTAATAAACTTCATGGGAAATTTTTACCTCAATCCTTCCATTTCTAACATGATCCTCATGGGTAGTGCATTTAACTAAACCTCTTACCCTAGACATTAATGAAACAATAATTTTCAAACAAGAACAAACAATAACAAAAAACAAGAAAAAATAAAAATAAAATTTTTACCCTCCCCACTTTTCCAAGAAAAAAGAGGCCTTTAATTACCAAAGAGGGGAGGGGGGAAAGCGCATCAATGGGAGCTGAAGATCACTAAGTCCCTCCCTCTGCTCCCTCAGGCACATTATCATCCTCCTGTCCACCAAAATGTAAGCCACCGGATGTTAACAGTTCTTGCTTCAATAATTCCCATTCTTGAGTATCATTCTCCAGTAATTTAGCCTCAACAAGTATATCCAATACAAAAGCATTCTCCCTCACAACATATCTCCTATCTAGGTGCCAAAAAGTCAACATTTTTGGAAATTTCCAATTATATTTAACACCTTTACCAATCAAATATTTTGTAATAGGTTTCATAGTTTGACGCCAAATTCTTTCCTTCTGTGCAATGTCATTGTAAACATCAACATCTGCTCCGTCAATCTTCAAAACTGTTGAACCCATTTGTTTAATATGGGCCATTAATCTCATCTTATCTACTGCACAAGCAAATTTTAACAACACATTCCTTGGAGCGGTTCTCCCTCTCTTCTGTCCGAGATGATACAGACTTATAATGTCTTCTAAAGAATAACTGTACTCCATCGCCATGCTGTTTAACCACTCCAAAATCCTATCTCTTAACATGTCTGGATTTTTCTCAGGTAAGTTACGGATCACTATGTTCGGATGACTCATCTGCTCCTCCATTGTTGCAACACATTTCTCCAGAAGATCCACCTTAGTTTCTCTCATCTTCTCTCTCTCTTTCAACATCTTAACCTCAAATTTAATTTCCTTCTGTTCTTTTTTGATTTCTTCTTGATCTTTCTTTAAGGTAACTTGTCCTTTTTCTATATCATCAAATCTTTTATCAGATTTATCAGACATTGCTCCCATTTGCTTCTGTCCATCTTTAATTAATGACTCCATTCCTACTAACTTTTCAAAAAGCAATTCATATTCGCTCTTAGGCCCCATAGGGCTTTTCCTTATGGCACCAGATGCTACTGTACCACCTGCCATAGTTGCTGTGATTGGGGTCATTGCTACTAATGTTGTAGTTACTGCTGTTACTGCTACTGTAGACATTGCTGTTGTAGTAATTGTAGTCGTTGTTGCTGCTACCGTTGGTGTTGATGTGATCTTTGTTACTGAGACTGTTGTGTTTGTCACCGGTGGTGTAGGTACTGTTGTCTTTATTGTCTTTATTACTAGAGGTGTTGTTGTTGTCACTGGTACCATAGATGCTGTTATCGGTGATGTTAGTATAGTTGTCGCTAATTTCTTTGCTGGTGTTACTGTTGCTGCAACAAGCGAACCTTGCATTAACTTTTGTTGCTGCTGTTGTTGTAACATCTTTTTCACTTTCTCCTGTTCCTCTGCATCTTTTACCTCGTGAGCTAATTTCTTCTTCATATCTTTAGAGTCCTCTTGTAACCAAACCAGCCTTTTATAACTTCTATCGGACGATGTCTCCCTGTCTCTTGACCAAGCTATTTTCTTCTCTTTATCTTTACCACGACCACGCCGACTCATCCACTTAAAAATCTAATTACAACTCATATACAAACTCAAAAACTTCATTAAAATAATATCAAACCTCTAAACACTTTATGTTGAGCTACATCAATGAAAAGAAAAATAGGAAAATAATACCAACTGTACTTTTATATTTAAAAAGGGGGGAAATATAAAAAATAAATAGAAAAAGAAGAAAGAAAAGAAAAAGAGAAAAAAGGGGGATAAGGAAAGAAAGAAAGAAAAAAGAAGGGGAAAGGGAAAATAAAAAAGTGAAAAAATGGAGAAAAAGGAAAAACAGAGAAAAAATATTTAAAAATTAAATAATAATAATAATAATAATAATAAATAAAAAATTAAATTAAAAAATTAAATAATAATAATAATAATAATTGCTTTAACTGCCAAAATTATATCAATAGGCCAGTTCCATCTGAACAAAATTAAAACAATTTTTAAAAATAAGTCCTACAGTCAACATTTGGGTGTTCTCTTGATTATTCTCTATTTGATGAAGTCCTTTCCCTTACAAATGAGCCAATTCAGTTACGGCCAAAAATGAGAATTCTATCAATGAAAATAAAAACAAAATAACTTGACTCAACCACATAGAGATAGAATATCTTCTTTCTTATAGTGTCCGTTCTCACTCCACTCACTCCAGCCGTAGCTACCAGGAAAAAATTCCCTTCCAAAAAGTAAGTGAAAGGAAAGAAAAAATCACGTGCACATATAGGCTCCCCTTTTAAGTAAATCCACTCCGTCTATGTCACTTTACAATCTTCGCGGTTAAAGCAAAAACAAAAAAAAGACTTACAAAAAAACAAAACTTAGTCCAGTCGGCTATCTTCCAGCTTTTCCCAGTCTCAGTTAATAAGGTCAGGCAAAGAGAACTTTTCTTAACTGCGTCACAAGCTCAAATTCCATTCCGTTCCACTCTCAATCTTGCAGCGCCATTTTGACTGCAAACCACAGCACAGCAGCATCTGAATCCACCACAATCATTGAGGTTTTACACCCTTCTTCAATCCATTTTAACCAACAGAACTCAACTCAAACTGTTAGGTAGTAACAGTAGTAACTCAGACAGAATGCAAGGTCCACAAGCTCCGCTTTATTCTCCTCCCTCCTTACTCCATTCCACTCCATTCCAGAGAGAGACCAAACTTCGATCCACTTCAGTGCCAGCGAGACCAGCCAACCATGACTTTCGCTCCCGCTGGACTTACCATTGCCAGTCGTCTCCTTCTGCTTTTAATCACTTGTTTCTGTCTCCACAACCAGTATCTTGCCTCTGTCTCCTCCTCCGTCCAAATTCAAGGCTTAGGGAACAAGCTCCTTTGTTTCTCGAATTAAAGAGAGGAGTAGAATGTCCACTCTCTCTCCCTCTTCAAGCCCCCTCCCGGCTGCCTTCTAATCACAGCACAGCATCTCCGCTCCGCTCCAGTTGTTTACCTTGCTATCCTCCAGTAATCTGACCTGCCGCTTCTCCAAAAAATTATTTTTTGAGACTGTCTCACATCAGGTAATTTTCACCTTGCTTTTAAAAACATTTTTAAAAGGATTTCTTCATTTAAATCCACCTTTAGTGGCCCACCTTTGAGAGAGAACAGAAAGTCCCTTCTGCTCAGCCCGACATTACGTCAGTTTCCCCAGCCCGCTCAGCTCTATGCCCATTGCGTCAACACTACCATCTACCCATCTCATCCTCTGCCACCCCTTTTATCTTTTGCCTTAGATCTTTCCCAGCATCAAGGTCTTCTCAAGTGAGTTCTCTCTTCTCTTTTGGTATCCAAAGTACTTTAGTTTCGTCTTCAATATTTGTCCTTTCAAAGAGCAGTCAGGGTTGATTTCCTCCAGGATCAATTTATTTGGTCTCTTTGCTGTCCAGGCTACTCTCAAAATTCTCCTCCAGCACCACATTTCAAAAGCATTTATTCTTCTGCACTCAGCCTTCCTTATGGTCCAGCTCTCACAACCATACATTACTAATGGGAATACCATTGCTTTGACTATGCAGACTTTTGTTGGCAGGGTGATGTCTTTACTTTTGATTGTGTTTCCTGGGTTTCTCATAGCTTGCCTCCCAAGAATTAATCGTCTTTTTATTTCATGGCTGCAGTCACCATCTTCAGTGATCTTGGATCCTAAGAAGGTAAAGTCTGTCACTGCTTCCATTTCTTCCCCTTCTATTTGCCAGGGAGTGATAGGGCCGGTTGTCATTACAGTATCTAGATTTTTTTGAAGTTGAGTCTTAGCCCAGCTTTTGCTCTCTCTTCTTCCACCCTAATCAAGAGGTTCTTTAGGTCTCTTCAATTTCTGCCATTAGGGTAGTGTCATCTGCATATCTCAGGTTGTTGTTATTTCTCCCAGCAATTTTAATTCCACCTTGTGATTCATCTGGCCCTGCATTGCACATGATGTACTCTGCATATAAGTTAAATAGCCAGGGTGACACTATGCAAACTTGTTGTACTCTTTTTCCTGTTCTAAACCACTCACTCATTCCATATCCTGCCCTAACCATTGCTTCTTAACTCACATACAGATTTCTGAGAAGACAGATGAGGTGTTCTGTTATTCCCATCTCTTTAAGGCAGGGATGCCTAAACTTTTCAGGTCTTGGGCTGGTCATGTGGTTTAGCGAGTTGGTCACGTCATTCCTCCCACCGGCAGTGGAAGTAAAATGTGCCTTGCAATCTGTTTTGCAACAGATATGTTTTGCAACAGGATGAGATAGATTTTTTAGGCTGTCATTTCCTCTGCTTAAACGAGGGGTGCCCAAACTAAAGCCCATGGCCCGGATCTGGCTGCAGTTTGGGCACTCCTGCTTTAAGGACTTGCCACACAATCAAAGGCCTTGGTCTAGTCAATGAAACAGAAGTAGACCTCTTTCTGGTACTCCTTTGTTTTCTCCATGATCCAGCGAATGTTGCATGCAACCTTAATTGCATAGTTCAATCCATGACTCACAACCCATGAACGCTTCAGGCTTTTTTTATGTTACCAAACAAAACTGAGTTAGGTTGCCATTCTTGGATCAGTTAGTCCAAAGAAATTGGATGAACAGTGCTTGAAGTCAATACAACATATCCTGTTTACAACCAACATTGTAGGTCAGATGCTATAATACAGGAGCTACCCTTAATGTCCTTCTACCCCTGCAGAGGCCTTGGGGGGAGATGAGTGAAGAATCGGCCCCTCCCCCCCACCCCATCCTAAAACCTGGGTGCAAGGAAGGAAAAGGCAGAGAAGGACACAGGAAGGAAAAGGCAGAGAAGGACACAGGCCCCAACTGCCCAGTAACCATCCAGAGGCCCACGGGAGTCCTCCTAAAGTAGCAACACCCCAGAGGGCAAAGAGGAAGGGCCGCGCTGACACTACAGACACTGCAGACACAGGAGACCCTCGACCACCCCCAGAAGACACCATCCGTAGCCACCATCACAGTGAGGCCTGAGTTGGAGCCTTTAACCAACTTTTCGCAGCCAAAGGGAGGCGAGAGCTTCTGCATGCATGCAAGGGATCAGTAATTGAACTGAAATAATATAGTTGACTGAATATAGATGACTTATAGCAACTGACATAGTGACTGTGTCACTGTGTCAGTTTAGAGCTGGCTGACATCAGTTCTAAACTGATACTGTGTTCTAAACTGTGATAATATGCATGATGATGTTACCTTGTTTTAAACTGTGATAATATGTATGATGGGGGGGAATGGCGTAGAAACCGGCAAAGCACGCCAGGGAGTTTGCCAAGAAAACCCTATTGACCAAAGCAAAGGCAAAACAAAGGGACAAATCAGAGGAAACAGGAAGGATGCTCAGCACATTAGATGGACAGAAAGGGATGGGCAGGAAAGGGGGAGGAGAAATACAGTGTTGTAAGGAACAATATTGCATAGGGACATGGAATGTAAGATCTATGAACCAAGGAAAGCTGGAAGTGGTAAAAAAGGAAATGGAAAGAATAATTATTGACATCTTGGGAATCAGTGAGCTAAAATGGACAGGTATGGGCGAATTCAGCTCTGGAAACCATCATGTCTACTACTGTGGACAAGAAAACCTCAGAAGAAATGGAGTGGCCATAATTGTAAATAAAAGAGTGAGAAAAGCAGTAATGGGATACAATCTCAAAAATGATAGAATGATATCAGTCAGACTACAAGGCAAACCATTTAATATCACTGTAATCCAAATATATGCACCAACTACCAGTGCAGATCAAGCCACAGTAGACCAGTTCTATGAGGACCTACAACATCTTATAGAACAGACACCAAGAAACGATGTCCAAATTATCTTAGGAGACTGGAATGCAAAAGTAGGAAATCAAAAAGTGGACGGAATAACAGGCAAGTTTGGTCTGGGAACACAAAATGAAGCAGGGCAAAGACTGATAGAGTTCTGCCAAGATAACACACTAGTCATAGCAAACACCCTTTTCCAGCAACACAAGAGGAGACTCTACACATGGACATCACCAGATGGCCAACATCGAAACCAAATTGACTACATACTCTGCAGCCAAAGATGGAGAACCTCCATACAGTCAGCAAAAACAAGACCTGGAGCGGACTGTGGCTCAGATCACAATCTACTGATTGCAAAATTCAGGCTCAGACTGAAGAAAATAGGGAAAACTAATAGGCCGGATAGATATGATCTAGACAACATATCCAAGGAATACACGGTGGAGGTGAGGAACAGATTCAATGGTCTGGACCAGACAGACAGAGTACCAGAGGAATTATGGACAGAGATGAGAGACATTATGCAGGAGGCAGCAAGGAAAACTATACCAAAAGAAAAGAAGCGCAAGAAAGCAAAGTGGTTGTCGGATGAGGCTCTTAAAATAGCAGAGGAAAGAAGGAACGCAAAAGGCAAAGGAGAAAGGAAAAAATACAATCACTTAAATAAAGAATTTCAAAGAAAAGCAAGGAGAGATAAGGAAAGCTACCTAAATGAACAGTGCAAAGAAATAGAGGAAAACAACACAAGAGGCAGGACTAGAGATCTCTTTTAAAAAATTGGGGAAGTCAAGGGAACGTTCAAAGCAAAAATGATCACGATAAAAGACAAAGATGGCAAAGAGTTAGCGGATGCAGAAGAGATAAAGAAAAGATGGAAAGAGTACACAGAGGAACTTTACAAAAAAGACCTAAACATAGCGGATAATAACAATGAGGGGGAAATTGAACTTGAACCAGACATCCTAGAGAGTGAAGTCAGAAAGGCCCTAAAAAGCACGGCAAATAACAAAGCCAGTGGATATGATGGTATCCCAGTTGAATTCTTCAAAGCCCTAAAAGATGATGGAATCAAGCTACTACATGCTTTATGCCAGCAGATTTGGAAAACGAAACAGTGGCCACAGGATTGGAAAAGATCAGTATATGTCCCAATCCCAAAAAAGGGCAATGCCAAAGAATGTTCAAATTATCGAACAATTGCGCTCATCCCACAAGCCAGCAAAGTGATGCTCAAGATAATGCAGGATAGACTACAGCAGCATGTAGAAAGAGAACTACCAGAGGTGCAGGCTGGATTCAGAAGAGGCAGGGGGACCAGAGATCACATTGCCAACATACGTTGGATCATGGAGAAAACAAAGGAATACCAGAAGCAAGCTTACTTCTGTTTCATTGACTACACCAAGGCCTTTGATTGTGTGGACCACAACAAAATGTGGCAAGTAATTAAAGAGATGGGAATACCAGAACACCTCATATGTCTCATGAGAAATCTGTACATGAGTCAAGAAGCAACAGTTAGGACAGAGTATGGAATGACGGAGTGGTTTGGAATAGGAAAAGGAGTAAGACAAGGCTGCATTCTGTCACCCTGCTTATTCAACTTATACACAGAGCACATAATGCGCAATGCAGGGATGGAGGAATCACCACATGGGATCAAAATTGCTGAGAGAAACATCAACAATTTGAGATATGCAGATGATACCACCCTAATGGCAGAAAGTGAAGAAGACCTAAAGAAGCTCCTGATTAGGTTGAAAGAAGAG